>OU900102.1:4065816-5525385 GCA_918026865.1 Phyllotreta striolata
TTCGAGAGATAATTCGAACGAGACGCGATCGGTTCGCGTCTCTTCGCCGACGGTCGTACGAGCGTCCCGAAGAAGGACCCGGGGTTGTTAAAGTTAATGCATTTTACTTGTAGCCGATTAATAATCTCTCGGATGTTTAACGTTTCGAATAAAAACACGACCTTACAAGATTGTCTTTTATAGTTTGTTGTCGTCTCCGTCCGAGACAATACCGAGAAAATCGAGGAAAAAAAATATCAACAACACGAAACTTTGTCCAAACAACGGCCAGATTAACTCGATTAAATCATAACAACGTGACAAGGTCGCTCTATTAATATCAATGAACTGATATCCCGTTAAAATAGACCCAAGACAAAATAGACCAAAGAGAAAATTGCCCAAGATAAAACAGTCTTAACAAAATAGCCCAAAGACAAAATAGACCAAAGATAAAACTGCCCAAGATAAAATAAAATAGTCCCAACATAATAGCCCAAAGACAAAATAGCTCAAAGATAAAATTGCCCATGATAAAATTGCTCATGATAAACTTGCCCATGATAAGATTGCCCATGATAAAACAGCGCCACAAAATATCCCAAAGACAAAATTGCCCAAAATAAAACAGTCCCGACAAAATTGCCCAAAGAAAGATTTGTTTAAGAAAAAAGTCCCGGCAAAATAGCCCAAAGACAAATAACATACAACAGAAAAAAAATTGCATTGGAAATCGAATTATTACTTAGTAGGTATTACCGGAACGGTTTTATCTCAATCTATTTTATGCTGGGGCTACTTTTTCTTTGGGCTTTTTTGCCGTTGGGCTATTTGTCTTTGGGCTACATTTTGTCCCGGGCTATTTTGACGGGTCACGCCACGAACCCTATGCAAAGTTAATACCAGAAAATGTCTATTAGTTAATGCGATAGGTAAAACGTAAAATTATCCTTATGGGAACCTACCGGGTAGATTATTAATAAAGCGACGTCGAATTTTCCACGCAAACGAAACGGAGCGGATAATAATTTCGATATAATGAACAATGCGCTGGGTTATTCATGAGGAGACGACACACCAATCGCCGAAGTCTCGGCGGAATCCATTCATCCTTGAAATATAAATGATCACGTAAGCCATTAGATGGGAAACAATTGAAAAGTCTTCGTTTAAATATCGAGATGGCTTTGATTGGGGTCCACGGGACAATGGCGTACTATTGATCATTTGCTAAAAGGATCATAAAATTATTATCCCATCTCAAACAGAAACAGGACAATCCGTTTTTTGGACGTTGAATTATGCGATGCTCCCCGTACATTTAAACGTTGTTTATTCTGCCAATCGCTCTTTACCCGATAATTAACAAAGAATATTAAAAACAAATTTTTATAATTTATCTCCGGTCGATTTGCGAACGGCTCGGTTAATTGCAAAAGAAACGATGTAATGAAGATGAGGCAAACAGTTATCGTTCTGTTAATTAACGATTAAAACGAGACGTTTTCAAAATTTTATTCTTATTTTTTTTATTTCGTTTGTTTATAAGTTACAACATTAATACAGTAACAAACATTAATGGGTAAGTCCGATTTTCTTTTATAGCGCTTTAACTAATAGCCCTATAACTAATTCCACTTCCCTTTAAGATATAACGCAAATTTAGCCGGCGCATATAAATAGTACATTAACTCGAAAAATGTTTATGTATTCTTATCTGTTTTCAATAAATAAATACGTTAGGTTCTATATAAAGATAACACGTGTAATTTCAATGCCCGCCGAAATAGCCTATTATACAAAGGAGTTTTTTTCGTCAAACAAAACATTGGGGTGAGCGTTCTCTATGTCAGTCAAAATTTCTTATATTGCAGTAACAACACCGGCAGTTTCTGAAGACACTCCGATAAGTTTGCCAAGTAAATAAACCGATTGCTTCACACGAAATCGCCGCGATTATGAACTCCCTCACGGGCAGCATCTCCGATTCGATACGTTATTTGTACAGCAACACCGACGATTCGGACCGTTCGGAACGAGAACCCATCCTATTGAAAAGCAAAAGTAAGTAGCTGGACATATCGAGTATATTTTAAATTTATTATCGATTGTTAATAGAGCCCAAATGTTACGAAAATGTCCTCACCTTCCGGGACACGGAACTGGTTCAACCGGGGATACTACAAAGGGCTATTTCGGTATCCGATGCACCGCCTGATAGGTTTTATATTGCCGTTTTGGTAGCCTTTTTTAGCGGTCTTACCGGAATGTTTCCATTATCTTTCTTCGTAGTAGCAAATGATGTAAGTAACAATTATCAATTCACATACAACACAAGTGCAAGAAAGAAGGAGTCATTAAATATCGCCCAACAGGGAAAGAGATAGTTCTCACTGTGTTCCTATACTTGGGGATATTTTCAAATTGTTCAGGACAGAATCCATTTAGAATTGTCCAGGGCCATTTACATCAACTGTCCAGAATCGTTAAGAACCATTTTAGAAATGACTATTTCAAGAATGTTAAGATTGATCTAAGAACCATATAGGTTAGTCCAAAATCATTTTGAACAGTTCCTAGACAATTTCAAACCTTCCTGAATATACACTAGAAAATTTTAGAAACCATAAGATGCAAATGCAAGCCTCCTTAAAATCAATTGATTCCAGTATTGGATGTACAAGTTCAGGGACCCCATGCAGGAGACCTACGATTTGAACAACAAGACCTACTTGCAGAAAACGTTCGTGTCGATGTTGTCCATATGCACGGCATTTCCCAGCGTCATATCAGTATTTTTGTCGGCGAGATTGGGCCACAAAATCGAATTGAGGAGCAGGCTGTTGATGGCGCTGGCCGTTTGGAGCATCACGTTTCTCTTCATCACGGCGTTCGTTTTCATCGATACGGATTCTTGTACGTTTTAAATTGATTTGAAGTATTCGTAGGAGAATTGTAGTGTATGTAAATTGCAGGGCAGACTGTATTTTTTGGACTGACGATGACCGTTTGCAGCATAACTTCTTGTAAGGACGTTTCTATTCTGCTTAACAATCACTAACTGGGTGTTTTGTAGTTTTTCATCCGTTTTACGCGATGGCAAATTTGGTTTACTTATCGAAATTCCCGGTGTTTTATTTGAAATTGAACATGTTCGGGTCGGCTGTAAGCGGTTTATTAAGCACAATGCTGCAAATTATTTCTTTAGCCGTAGGACGGAATTCCACGCAAACTGCTCTGATTTACTTCGGATGTGGAACTGTAAGTTTAATTCTTGAATACTCTATTTCTCTATTGTGTGAAATTTTAGTTGGTGATCATATTCACACTGTTTCTGATGTACGTAAAGAAATACTCGCCCACTGTGGAGTATTATTTGGACAAAAGGAAGGCGAAGAATGCCACTTATACGCTACAAGAATATTGGCAAGTGGCCAGACAAATGTGGTTTATAATCGTATTATGCATTATAAACGGGGGTACTGTGAATATGGGTCATCCGAACATAACGAATCTGGTCGTGTCCGAGGGTTATACGGGCACTGGTGAAAACCTGTGGTATGGTATGTGTTTACTTTATGTATATTACAATGGAAATTTTTTAATCGCAAAAAATTTTAAAAAATGCGATACATAATTAATACAAACATTATTCTGTTGATAAATACTTTATATAATTAACGACTGTTTTAGATAAATACTTTGTTGTTGTGGCTACTTATTTGCTATATGATATTTTCCAAATTTTCGGAAGATTCTTCATGAAACCTATAATTACGGTACATATTTACTAATTAAGCACTTACCGAATTTTAATATTATTTTCTTTATTTTAGCAAGAAAACGCTTTGTATTTTATAGGAATCGCATTATTAAGAAGTATCTTTCTAACGCCTCTGTTATTATTTTGCAATGCCCAACCGAGGAATCACTTACCAGTACTATTCCCACACGATTACCAGTACATGATCATATTAGCTGTTTTCAGTTTTTCATTGTCTGTATTCCTTGTTTTAGGATATGTCAGTTTACCACAGTAAGTACTGTTACTGTTACTCTTCAATTCCATTAACTCAATAAAATTTCTTTAATTTATTATAGCATAATGCAGGACAAAGCAGAACAAGGATATTTGATATTAATGAGCGTATCGCTAATAACAGCAACTGTAAGTAGTCCTTTGAGTCCAGTGTATGTTAATTTATTGTAATATTTATTTCGATTAAATGTTTTGTGTTTTGTATGAAACATTGGAATTTATTTTCGTCGATAAGTACCTATAGATACTATTGTGTTTTTACAAGATTTTTCCACTGATATCGAATTTAAATTTATAATTCACATATCCGTAGATATCAATCTACATGATTTGATTGAAATTCGTTAATTATTTATTAGTTAATCGTCAGAAACCCATAATATTAGAACATTCAATCTATCGATTTAGATATTATAAAATCGTCAGGAATTTCTTAATAAAATTCCTTAATTAAGTAGATGTGATTAAATTAAAATTTAATAACTACGTCGATTTTGCTGCATCAATTTGAAACAAACACTTGTGTAATTAAGATATAATTATCTAGCGATCTAGTTAAAAAACCCAAAATATGCTTCAATAGAATACCCGTGGTTTTCTCGCAGTTACAAACTATCTACAAACTTGCACTGTCGATTAAAGCAAGAAAAAATGGATATTGATTACCATTTAAAAAGAGGTAAGTTGGATCATTATATTAATTAGTGTTGCGTGGAGAACATACAATACAAAAATCATTTTTAAATGCAGCTTCGTTGCTCTCCGAGCAAACAAACGATTTTCGACCCTCTTTAAGGAAAATCAGCGAGGAAAAATCGCCTCCTGATAAATTCCATTTGGCTGCGCTCTTTTCCTTTTTCAACGGTATGGCAGGAATGATACCGCTGACATTTTTCCTAACAGCCAACGATGTAAGTACCAACATATGTTATAATAAATTTTACCAGATTATTATTAATCACTTGTACGAAACTCTCCGTTATCTGTCCAAGGTTTTATAGGCGAAGATTTCCAGCTAAAACCTTGTCCGTGCTAATCTAGCGATGACCTTAAATTTACTTGTTAGTAACGTAGTTCAATAAATTGATTAATGTTATTTCTTAATTGCACAACAAAAAATAGTATCTAATATTCTAATTGACTTTTTATTTAAATTAATAGGTAGATTAAAATCTGCACTTACAAATTAGAGCATTTATGTGTCATAGACAAACTTAGACAACAAATACAAAATAGTTGAAATAATAGATGTAATAATTATTATTATTTAAATAAAAATTTTTCCATACTATTCTGCAGTACTGGATGCACAAATTAAGAGACACCCGTTACGAAAATTATGACTTGAATAACAAGACTACCCTCCAGCAAATGTTCACATCGGTGAGTACCACCGGTACCTCCGTGCCCAGCGTGGTCACCGTTATACTTTCCATGCTATACGGCGCCCAATTCGACTTGAGGAAGCGCTTCGTTTTCACTTTGGGCATCGTCAGTTCCATGTTCATCGTATTCACCATTTTAGTGGAAGTCGATACTGATTCATGTAAGTAACGAGCGATTTTTACACGGTTTTTTAGGTGTACAAGATGTGTGATGAATGTAAAATATTGGAGATACATTAGGATGTACAGGATTTTAATTATTTGAGTGCAGATACTTTAGGATGTGAGTATTTGGATGATTTTAAGAAGAATAGTTTATATCAATGTATGTCCTAAACCTCTTAGTTTTCGAGCTACAAGGTGTTACAAGTATCGGCATTCAATTAATTTACACCCTGTAGGTAGACGAGATTTGTATATTTATTATTAGCATCACTCTATAAATATTCTAATAATTGTTGTTATAATTTCAGGGCAAACAACCTTCTTCATATTAACAATCGGCGTATTGTGCATGATATCCGGTGAGTTAATGAGCAAATAAAATCGATTGGGTGCGATAATTAGTTGTTGTGTAATTTTTAGCGGTTCAGCCGCTTTTCGGGATCACCAGCATGAGTTTTCTGTCGCGATTGCCGGTCAGCTTCATGCATATAAATTTATATGGAACTACGATCGGCGGACTTTTCGGCTCCACATTGCAAATAATTAGTCTCAGCGTCGGTAAAAACTCCACGGAAATCGCCATGATATACTTCACCTGCGGAACTGTGAGTGAAATCGACTCGAATAATATGAACAATGCCATTTTGGGAATGGATTTATTTTTACAGGTGGTTATGTGTTTCACTCTAATCCTGGCGTATTTGATCAAATACTCGCCTGTTGTTACGTTTTACATGAAAACGACCCAGGACGTCCGACCGAAGAGGCACAGTTTGAAGGAGTACAAGAAGGTTATGATCGACATTTGGCCCATAATTGTCATCTTAATTTTACCTATGCTTACTATGGGACTGGGACATCCCAACATCACGAATCTCGTTACATCAGAGCATTACGATAAAAACGGCGAAAACCTGTGGTACGGTAAGTGTAACAAATCCACCAATACATATACAGGGTGTCCCAGAATACACCCGCATTCGTTTAGAATACAACAAAAGTTTCTCATTACTTCACTAAATTTATTTAACTGGATTAATTACATTTTAGACAAATATTTCGTGGCTGTGGCAACTTTCTTCATGTTTGATGTAACCCAATTGATTGGTAGATTTTTCGGAAGGGCGCACATTAATGTAGGTTAACGAAATTTTCTGAATTTTACGATGAGATTAATTCGGCATTTTCAGGAGAATAATTATTGGTGGTACATCGGCGTGACGGTAATTAAAACGGTATTTCTAACGCCTTTATATTTGTTCTGCAACGCTCTACCGAGGCACCATTTGAGCGTTTGGTTTCCGCACGATTACCAATATAACTTAATACACTTTTCGAATTGTTTATTACTTGGTATCTTGTTGACTAACAACTTTCTCAGCGTGCCGAAGTAAGTAATTTCGATTATAATGCAAATGATTATTCAATTTGTTGTTTTTTAGTTTCGCTAAAGAGAATACAGAACTGGCCTATAAGATGATAACAACATTGCTAATCATAATAGCTTCAGTTTCGAGTCTGTTAAATCCGCTGATTGTGAGGTTATTGTGATCCTAGAAAATATGTATTATAACTTGTAGGTATATTTATTTATTCGTCAGTTAGGTACATCATAAGCGTGAGTTTTTGTATTATTTAGCCAATTTAGTAATGTGTAATTTTGTGTACTGTTATCTATTATTTGTAGAGGCAAATATTTTAAAAGAAAAAAAAATAATTTTAAATGTTTAATTTTTAATTTTAAAATAAAAAAATTGAAATGTACTATTTTTTAGCATGTAATCGATATTTTATAATTTACTGATTATATAAGTTATTAATACTGATTAAATTAAAAGAATGTGTATACCTTCTTGTAGATAACAATGTTATGCATTGTGACGCTAAACTTTAATTAATACAATACCCAAAATTGATATTTCTGAAAAGTATTACAGTAAACTTAATATACTATACTTACTTAGACGCCAAAATATTGAATTTTATGTGTTTTATACGATTATTTTTCATTAGTACTCCACTATTTTATACGAATAAACAAATTACTAAATATTGATATAAATATTTGTGTACAAAAATGCATTTTTGACTATTTATTCTGATAAAAAAACAATTTTAAAAATATCCTGTAGCTCCCGACATCTATACGTAGTAAAATGAACTAACTCGATTGAACCTTACAGAAATCTATTATACATCGTATATCACCGCCATCTACATGTGCTCACTTTAATAAATATTCACTCGAGTTCCATTAATAAAGTATAGATGTCGAAACGCATTCGATTTTAACTCATTATTTTTAATTAATTGCAATCTAAGTACCTACACATTATTACTTTAATTTTTTGCGAACCCCTTAATAATTAGAATATCACAATATCGATTGACGTGATTTAACCGATTATGAAAATTACAAGTGTTTTATGATAATGAATTTATTGTAAGTACAAGTAGCAATCAAAATAATTCGACAAACGATAAATTGAAGTAGGCCCCGTATGCAAATGCAGAATTATTCGATAAATTAAATCGAAAGCAGACGGAGACAATTTGTAGTAGTTTATTTTTTGGCTAGTTAGGAAAATTCGCCTAAACATGGACGAAAAAGTTGGTAAGTATGTAAACGATATAATTTCTTTACCACATTTCTATAAACTCCTGAGAGTATAAGTGAATAAATTTTAGCTAATTTGGATAAACTGGAAGAAACCGAAGTTAAAATACCCAACAAACGATCACCACCGAAAGACAAATATTTCATAGCCGCCATACTGCTATTTTTTCTCGGTCTAGTAAACCAATTACCAACGCATTTCTTCCTCGTCGCCAGCGATGTAAGTACATGTATGTACCTCATAAGTACCACCATCAGTACCGCCCGTTTTACCACCACTCACTCCCAATTACCTCCGCAGTACTGGATGTACAAATTCCGGGACCCGAAGAACGCCACCTACGACCTGGACCACAAGACCTACTACCAGAAAATGTTCATCTCAGTCAGCCTGGCCGTTCCGGGATTCCCCTGTTTACTAGCCGCCTATCTCTCGGCGAAATTCGCCTTCCGGATCGAAGTCAGGACGAGATTTTTAATGACATTAGGCATCATCAGCTTCTTCTTCGTGGCCTTCACTCTGTGCATTAAAATCAACACCGACGCTTGTAAGTAATTCCAAGTTCATTATGTAACAGTTACCGGTAAGAATAGCGTTAAATTGTTCCTCACTACAATCTTTTATTGCAGGGCAAACTGAATTTTTCGTAGCTTCGATATTCGTTATAACAGTGATATCTTGTAAGTACCACGAAGCGTTAACATAAATGCGATGTTTATTGAATTTAATCGATTATTTTTAGTGTGTCATCCATTGTACAACGTCACGATGAACGCGTTCATGTCGAAATTCCCTTCGGGTCTGATCAAAATGACGATGTACGGCTCGGCGATGTCGGGAATAGCCAGCACGTGTTTGCAGATCTTCTCCATCTCCATCAGCCACAATTCCACCGACATAGCCATGATATATTTCTCGCTCGGCAGCGTTCTGATACTCTTCACCCTCTTCCTTTGCTACGTGATGAACCGCTCGCCCGTGGTGCAGTACTATTGGCTGGAGGACCAGGGGAAACACGTCGTGCCCAGGTTTGTGGTGCTCTAAACGGGGTCGAATGGGAATTTTTCATGTCGTATTTCAGTCATACTTTGAAGGATTTTAAGAACGTCGCCGTGCAAATTTGGCCTTTGATTCTGATTCTAGTCATAAAGATTAGTACCACAGGCATGGGTCATTCGAATATAACCAATTTGGTGGTGTCGCAAGGGTACGAGGACCACAAGGACGAATTGTGGTACAGTAAGTATACTTCTAGATACGCGATGGGAATTTATTTTTTACGCTGGGTTAAATTTGCAGGTAAATATTTTACACCGACTGTAACCTATTTGGGATACAGCATTTTTAGCTTAATCGGAAGGTTTTTTGGTCATGCGTACATAACGGTAAGATTTCATTTGTTGTATTTAATTGGTATTACAGTAATATTCCAAATGGTGTTATTTTAGAGAAAAAACTCGCATTGGTTCATTATTTTGACCAGTGTAAGAGCCTTCGTATTGGGACCGATGTTTTTGTTCTGCAATGCCCAGCCCAGGCACCATTTGCCCGTTATTTTCAAATACGATTTCGAATACATGATACTACTCTATGTGTACGGCTGGTCGGAATCCTTCATTATGACAACGCATATACTCAGCACACCCACGTAAGAATTTATTCTAATTATTTGTTTATTTTTATACTAACAATTATAATTGTAGCATGTCTGGAGATCAATCAGAAGTAGCTTTCGTTTTGATTCAAGTCGTTTCAAACACCATGAGCACCATAGCTAGTTTCGTGGATCCTTTCTATGTGAAACTGCTTTAATAAAGTGTAAAATCAGATAATTAGTGCATTCGGGGTATCGGAATTTTGCACCAAAATTGGGGTACTTTACTCTTGAGAATAGAGTTGTAGGCAATTCCTGCATGGAAAAATACAGGCAAATTTGGTGTTGAGTTCCGGTGCAGTGTATTTTCTTGTAGCGCCACTGCACCCAAAATGGTTCCTCGACAATCGCCAATCAGGTGTGTCCGTTTTAAGGACACGACAGTGTTTCGTGCTTCGTGTTCGATTCCTTATCATCCTCTCCACATCGACGAGCGGTTCCCACCCAATAACCGGCCGGATCTCGCTCGGATTTAGCGCCCCGTTTCCGAGATAAATCGCGCAAATTCCTCATCTCCGCGGTCGCCTTTCATTTCTTCTCGGCTCGATCGGATATCGCATATATTTCTGGAGCACCGGCCGCAAACGGGGCGCCGAACGCGCGGTGCGGTACCCGCGGTACCCGACGTTTTAGTGCCGCGGCGATATGGATGTGGTACCTCCTCGGCGGTAATTAGTTGCCGTATAAGGCGGCTCAAAGGTGCCGCCGCGCGAGCCGGGCCCCTCCGCCTCCCTCTGCTCGGGACGGTACCACAATATATACTCGCATGTACCGAACCGACACCCCTCTTGGGTACTTTATCGACGTCTGTCCGGCTGATATACAGGGTGTTGATCGTTTCTGCTCTAATGATATTGGAGGTTTATTAGCGAAATTGGTGGTACCAACACTATTTGGTACCCGAGTTGGTGCTAACTATAACATTTAAATGACTTCTAAAAAAGTTTTAGAAGGCATAATTTAACGGTTTATCGTCTACCAGGAAGCAAAAGGAAAAAAGTCTTTATTTGCTTTTAAAATGAATAATAAAATTTGGTAAGAAAGAAAATTCACATAAAAGCGTTTTTTCTATTACAAAAAATTATAGAAAAACATCTTCTATATAGATATTACATAATTACATTATCAATATTAGGTACTTACGTATTTTCTTACAAAGTAATTTTTTCATGCACAATGTGCATATATGCTCTCATGTACCGGTAATTACATAATGAAAAACGTATATGTATCATAAATAAAAGTTTAAAATACACTATAAAATTAACTATAATAAGACGTTTATAAGATTGAAATTATGCACAATTCAAATGCAATAATTAAGTGTTAAATAATTAACCTCTTTTTGAATAATTAATTCATAAATTACTTTGTACAAGAATTTATGGCCTGTAATTATCTATCGCAGCCAATAATTTCCTAAATGTCATCGGGCTATGGGTATATACGAGTACGTATAGGATAGCATTTTTTTGTATAAAACGAGAAATATCTAGGCAATTAGAAAATTGATTTAATAATGGGTTACGTCTACATTAGATGGATAAATTATTTAAAGAAAAAACTCTAAATTAAAAGGAATAAATGAGGAAATGTGCGCAGAAATAAAAAGTTAAAAGTATATACGAGGGGTAATCGCAAAATGATTCATAAATATTTAAATGTTTATTCCATCAAAAACGTTATTATTGACTTTGCTACTTTTATAGAAGCCGCTCGACCATCGAACACAGTCAAACACGGAGGCCCTTTGTACCACAAAAAAAAACATTTATTCCTCTATTGATATCCTCACAGACACCGGCCCTAAAAATTTGAATATAGTCGACGTTTTATTGGTGTGTTAATTGAACGTAGAGTTACCAACATGTGCTCTTAAATTTACGAGGGTACCACAAAAAATATCCCCTTCCAGCCCAATCCGATAGCAAAATTCGATTCCAACACCTGCGATAGCTATTTTTTCCCGACCTCCGCCTATGTTAAACCCCTACTAGTTAGTACACCATATAATTAGCCTCTCTCGCTCTTTGTATATCTTCCTTATGCTCGGCTCTCTATCTCCTAATTTAATTTATATGGTGCTGTCTTTGTTCGATGCGCCGAGTGGGCGATTTCTTTGGCCTTAATGGAACACCCAGATCGAGGTGTCGGTCTCTTTGATATAACTGACGATGACCGTCCTCGATTCCGGCGTATACAGAGTGTTTTTGATAGCGTAACGACGTTCGGATGCCCGGCTAACTACATGCGCTATCTCAATCTCTCGCGCCGCGGGTTAACTACTCTTTTTTTTTATCGCGTTTGCCTCATTGCGGCGCAAGAACAAATCGCTGGGTAATAGGGTCGGATTTTTCCCCTATGGTCTATTCGGTTTTTTTTTGTAATGTGCAAGGGGATAAAGTTAAATTTAATTTATTAGCGAGTTCGAGTTTAGAGAGACATAATTTAGGCGTTAAGTACTAGTTTTGGGTAGCCGACAAGAAGATTTCGGCGACTTAGCCGGTTAATTTATGCTCCGATTTAATTATTTTAACGTCGAGGAATGCGGAATTATGAGCTGGTAAAATATCATAAAAATCGTGGCCAAAATTTAAATAGTATCATATATTTTTGTTATACATGTAGTGCCCATTTTTATTCGAAATTATAACAATAAAAATCAGACGATTGATTAATCAGTACTCGAGAGTATATGTGAATGGAAATTTAAAGTACAAAAGTTCATTAAAACTACTTGATTGGTGTATCTATACACGATTAATTATTAGTAATAAATCGAATACAGAGCGGCTCAAAAAAGCATGCGAGGTTATAAAAAGTACTAGAGTGGATGTACCTGTGTTAAACCATTTAAATCGACCAATAAATGTTTTTCTCTTCAAGTATACAAGGGTAATAAAAGTGGCGAAAAATTTAAAAATTCTCAATTTTCACAAACAAGTTTGAAATGGGCTATACTACTGCTACCTGATGGTTTATTACACAGGTATTACTTATTGTATACTTCTCTTTATGACGGTACCACCCTGTATATACCGATTGAGGTGTATAGATTGCATTTAGTAGATCAAACTACGTGTAATCATTAAAAAGAAATTAAAAAAAAAAACCATCGCACAATAAGCACAGTATACGCTAAAAGGGCGTTAAAAGGCATTCCCGAGATGACTGGATTTTAGTGAGTCCCTTGTAATTTCCTCGCCGAAAAAGGTCCGCACAAAAGCATTGATCATCAAGTATAGAATCTCTACCTAGCTCTATTGCAGCAAAATATACTCGTACGAATGTTTATTTTGGTCGGCGTTCCTCCCGAAATCACTTGGTAAAGGTTACACTTTGAGAAGAAAAAAAAAATGGTTATACCTACCGGTAGCCCGTTTACCGAGAATGGGTGTCCTCGAGAGCGCTTATTAACAACGCAAATTTACACGAGACCGTCGGCGCGTTTGTAGTTGTTTGGTCAACTTTAAAACTTTAAGTAATTACGTCAATTGACACCGGAATTATCGGGCATTCGGTAAACTGAGAAGGCAAATAAACGCCTTTTTACAGTCTTAACAAGAATACACCTATATGCAAGCTTTGTATACAGGGTGTTATTTTAATAATATGCTAATACTGAAGGAGGTGATTCTTGGACCCATTTTAGGAAAATAACTTTATATGAATATAGGTCCTAAATCTAAAATTTATTATTACCTAATTTCTATGTAATTTCTATATCCTAATTATATTCAATTTAATTTTTTGATGCAAAACGGTGAGTCGTACGAAAAAATGTCAAGAAATCAAATTTGTTTTAAATTGAACGGGGCTCCCAAAAATAATTTTTATTTCAAAAGAAAGCAGTGGCGTACCTCTTTTATCCTAAAAAATATTTGGCCTTAGTCCAGTACAAACGCCGCTGTTGGAAATAACAATTGTTTTTAGGTCAAATAATGCTCTTTAATGCATAAACGCCGTACACCAAGTTTCATAAAAATATTTAAAGTGGTATGGAATTGACAGTTAAAAATTGGTTTTTTTTCTTTAATCTTTAACACCCTATATCTCAAAAGTTAAGACGTTTAGGACATAGATTCATATAAAGTTTTTCATTAAAATGAACCCAAGAAACACCACCTTCAGTATTAGCATGTTATTAAAAAACACCCTGTATACAGTGTGTCCCCGAATGGAGTTGATGACGAGAGAAAAACAGTCAATCGTTATATAAAAAGCCTAAAAAACAAGTTTGCCTAAATTCCCTTTCTAAATTTCACTTCCGTTTTCATTGGTACTTCCCTTAATTATCCATTCCCTGGTATATCGGCGAATTTCAAAAGCTCGCTAATTAAGCGAGAGTGATCTTCGATTTTGGACGGTGAGTTTCAAAGAAGGGAAAATCAACATGCGTGTTACTACAAGGCAAATACACCTGTTGCTCGGTATAATTTAATTACCGATTTCATTTTACCCCGAAATATGTCCTAATTAATTCACCGAGGACTCTTCAGAAACGTGGACGGATGAGTGTAAAAACGAATTCCGACGAAATTACAAAATTAGTAACGTGTAAAAACACCATAAAGTTTCCAGTTTCGATTCTATTTTTTTTTGCTTACATACACAGTGGATCAAATAAATCCTGCACCAATCATTCCAGTAAGAACCCTCTTAACTTTAGTATACATTTATAATTAACATACTTGATCGATTCTCTATGGAATAATCGATTGAAAAAAGCGCAATACTCGATCGATTTTCCGGTGAAACAACGGGAATGTTATGGAATTGTTTGGTCCGCTAGGTACATGGGAGTTATATGGGTGGCGGGCCCGATGTACCAAAAAAAAATCCGTTTCCCCAATTTAGACTGGAATTTGTTTACGATGTGACAATTAGATTAACCCGGTGGAATAATGGCCTCAAAGGCGCCGACAAAGAACCACCGAAGTCGCATTCGGGCTTAACAAGGATTCCATTTCTCTGTCGCTTTTATTAGAACGCTCTGTAAGGATCGATTTTTAAATAATTTAATACCTGATAAAACGCGAAATGTATAGGTAGATAAACGCTTTTAAAAATCCATATTTCTATAGATGAATATTGAATTAACAATGCGGTTTTAATAATTTATTTTATCGAAATCATACGCTATATTAAGATCGATCGATGCATCAACTAACAGGCGATTTCTCGGAATAAAAAGCGCCAATTATATACCTAATTGCATGGTGATTTTGTGCAGAAAATAAACCAATCATTATAGTGGAAAATACATAGAACTTTCGCGCTACACCCTTTATGCATTCCTAGAAAATTCTAAAATGCGGAATTATTGGAAGAAATAATGAAATGTAATTTATCTACATATTAGATATCCAATCATTTATATAATAATTTTCTTGTAAAACAGGATTGTTTCTGTTTTGGTGCATATGCAGGGTGAGTCTTGCTCAATGGTATACAGAGTATTGTATAGGCAAAAATTAAGAGAATTTTAATGTATGGGTGTATATGTATAATTTAAATTTGTATAGACATATACATGTTGTCCCCATTTTGAGAAAAATACTTATAAAATTCTACGAAATGCTTTATAAATTTGTAATATAATTTTCGCTATTCTCTTCATTTTTATGTAATATTGAAAAACACCCTGTGTATACACGGTTATTCAATTTTCCACCACCCTGGTGCATTTAGAGCTGAAACGAAGGAAACAGTTGGAAGACACAGGAAGAGGAAACCACTAAACTTACACGATCCAGGTATATTATAGGTGCGCATTTCTCACACCGAAGTGGCTCTCCGAAGCGTGATGTATCATTAAAAAAAATAATCGAAAACATTAAAAAAAAAAACATATACCCGACACCCCTCAAATTATCGTTATACACCGATATAATATGTCTTTCTTTATAATCGATTAGCGTTCGCGCTAATAGCGTCAAGCCGCGCTCTTTCGTGCGGTTTTATGAAGCCATTTCGGTGGAGATCGAACGCGGCCACCTACACACCATATTGTTAATATCTCAATTATACAGTGCTTAAGATTCGAAGGCGCAAACTTCGCGATAGATAATTTTCGACGGGCTTTTTTGTACACATTACAGCCGCAATCGCGCGGATGTCGGTGGGCGGCGAAAGGAGAAACTTACGTTACTTTCATACCTGATGCAGACTATTCAACTAAATTTATTAAAAATATACTAGACGTTTAGAACCTATACTATATGCAAGTTATATACCTACCATCACTTTTATATGAAACTTATATGCAAAAAATCTGGTGGTCTTTCGAGCCAAATATAAACTCGCATCAATTTTTTGTTATGACTGTTATGAGCTACAAGATTGACCATATAATAAAACGATTATAAGTTTTGATCAAATAAAGTTGATTTCATTCCCTTTGGGTCGTCTGGTAATATGTTATTAATTTAATTACAACAAAAATATAATGGTTAGAGGCAGTGTGTGGTGTGGGCGTCCTCGAAATCGCAAATAGAATATAAGAAACTAATAATAAACGTTTCTGTTAGATGCATTAAACACGCCACAAAATGTCGATATCAATTTCACAAAACACACAACACACAAAACGCAATAAAACCCTTTGACTTTTGATTGCCACTTCTCACGAATGCAAAATACGTTTATTCCGTCGTTTCCGTATAATAATTTCGATGGGAATGCGGCGTTCGAGCTTTCGGCGATATTTTAATGCCGGTGTATAGAGCGCAAACAATTACATTTCCTCAACCGTATGCTATACGATTTCGTGAAAAAAAAAATCGCTGATCATTCAAAATGTCCGTTCGAACACAAAGGACATGAGAAAATCCGTTTTGTTTCATATCCCAGCGCACCTCGATGGCTGCCGTTAGCCGGGCAACTTGACATCTACATCTAATGGGATTAGGGTTATTGATTACGGTAGTCCTTCACAAAAGGAAGCAATCTGTTAGAATTAAATTATATTGGCTTTTCGCCTTCGTATAGTGTGAAACCGTTCACGATGCGGATTTAATATACTGCATAGTAGAATAGTATATACCGGGGCAGGGCATTAATCGACTATCAGCGAATCCTTCGGAAGGGTAGGTTGTACTAATTGTCGAACGGATCGTTTAATAGGCTTCGAGAGAAATTAATGATTTAATTTATGGTTTCGGTTTCGGGACCGACATATGGCGCTATACAAGGGATGAGCTTCATCGGCAGGAAAAAATCAAACTTTCCAACACCTAAATAGGATTCTTAAAAAATGCTACGAGACTCACACGAGAGTCCAAATGACACGCATTCAACCCCTCGGGGTGGCGGGCTATTAACATTTATATGGGTACAACGATGGCTGTTCGACCTGCCTTCCGCCCTTCCGGCTTTATTGGTTCGTCATTGGACAACAAAAGTCGACAATTACGGTTTCCCTATCTATTATAACGTCCTATATATGAATAAAATTCAATTGAACACTTAATATCGCATCGTCCTCGGAAGTTATTAGGCTGGAAAAGGGACTCATTACGAACCCTATACGAATATATAGAGTGAACGCAAAAATAAATCCCTTCTAAAAAACATACAGATATACAGAGAAGTGCAAATTTGTATGCAATATGGTGTATGGGTGCAATTAACAAAGACTATGTATACTTCCATTGTCTCATATATAAAGGAGAAAGATGCAGTGATATTGTGAATCTAATTAAATGGATTCTAATCATTTTTTATAGGTATCTATAGTTTTTAGTGCCACTGTGTATATGAGTACATAGACTGAAACCGAAGGACAGTATAATATTGTTAAACAGGCGCTTTTTAGATCGGCATAATGAGAGATAATGATGGAGGGTAGCTTTAACACTATCAATTTCTCTCCTATCTGATCTACATATACGTATTTGTTGGAAAATTATACTGTAATTTACGTAGCCGTACTATCCCCGCTGTGTGTTTTTTTTTGTCCAATGCGCCGGTGGAAGCAATTTATTTATTGCTCGTGCTTCGAACGCGGCAATTTCGTCGTATTTTTAGATCTGTTTGTAAATAAGAAATGGAATCGCCTAATTGGAAAACTCTCGAATAAAATCGATCGTTAAGGGTTGTTTTCCGACTAAAGCGACACCTTCGAAGCCTGCGGATCCGCTTTTGTAGCTCTCTCACAATGGGACTTCATAAATACGAGTTAATAGAGCGGGAGACACAATGCGTACTTAATAGAGATATTGTCCGGGTTTGACACCGGGCAGAGCCCAGGCAAAAGGGACCCGGGCGTTAATTTCGCTATGTGTCAACACGCACCCGTAGCGAAATTCGGTATTTAGGCACGGTAAGATGTTGTTATTCTTCCGGATGAAAAATGGTTCGTTTATTACTGTTGAGATTACGCGTGGTTTTTTTTTCTGCACTTAATATTAAACTAGTTATTAGATGTTATACATGTGCGTTTTTTTATATACCAGATAAAAAACATGAATGGTGTATAGGTACTTTTATAAAGTGTACATAAAAAATGCTTGAAACGCTTTCGTTCGGTTTCAAACGAGCCTCTCTGCGTTCCGAAAAATATAGCGTGATTCCGTATTATTACGAGATCAAAGTTATAATTCGGCATTTTCACTACTTAATTAGCAACGAGATTATGTGGGTACAGCACGAAACCGATACAGGTACACCGATGAGAAAATTATTTCCACCATCGTTCGTACATAAATAAAGTAATTTCATTAACAAAAAACACCAATAACTAAATAACAAACCCGCTGTTTCCTAACAGCATGAGGCGCCTTTCAACCAACTAAAAAACTTTGTGTATAGAAAAATAAACTACTGATTAAGTAACTGTTATAATTAAATGGAAGTATGTAGGCATCAAAATTAGGTAGGTATACAGAGTGTCGCAGTGACAAAAGGCATATAAAGTTAGAAAATTTGTACACCTCGCATATCGAAATCGACGGCTATTATCCCACATGTAGGTATATATACGAATGTACCTTCGGTCGTGTTTTTCGGGCATAAATAACGCCCTGTGAACGATTGGGACGTCCAGGGCGTGAGCGAAGTGTGAGGTCCGAAGGGCCCCGTGTATAATTAGCGAGACACCTTTTGTCTGAGGCCAGCTGCCACCATGCTCGTATATATTTCGTGAACGAGAAGCCCGAGAACGCTCCATTCCGGAGGAATTTTCGATTTCGAGGTGATTTTTCACCGACACCAATGGCGTACGTAATTAGTTTGTAGAGTTGGTATAATCCTTCTTCATTAACGTCTTATTTAAATCACCATGACTTACAAGAATTATACATATTGTATGGTGTAGAAGGGAAATTACGGCTTACCGTAAAACGTTTTGGCCTTCTAATACGTAATAATAAGCGAGTTTTAATGCCTCGTTGTCCTGGTACCCTTATAGTCTGTGGTAAATTTAATAATTACCGACTTGAAGACGCGCGTTCGAGCGACAAATTACGCGACTAATAACGTTTCGACAACGTTCGTAACCTCGAATAAACTCGCCGATATGTATAATAGTTGTAGATTATGCTTTCACACCTACGGCCCGGGCGACTATTTTCCCGCATCGGGCGCCAAGGGAAATTGCCGGGTTCCGAAGGAAACCCGTATTACGCAATTACTAGTCGAACAACGGCGTTTATCTACCTAATTACTTGCTGTTAGCATACATAGTTTTTACCCGAAAGGAAGTAGGCTTACCTATGTATACGCGGATGGGCAACAGAAGAGGGAACAAGCCAGGTGGAACATTGTGATTTTATAAAAATGTTGTTTCTATAGCGATTAATTAGCGAGTTCTTTATGTACAATTTGTTGGTTCTTTGGTATAGGTTGAAAGAAGGTAGATTGCACCATTAAATCGTTATCAAAAAATTAGATCTAATATATGGAAGGTTCATAAGGACTCTATTGAAGTGCAAATGATTTGAAGTAAATGTAAAATAAACTGTTCCACAAAAGTTAAGGAAGTTCGAAAATTTTGCGATTATTTTAAAAGTTACAGACTTTTTGATCACCAAATTTTTAATTATGCGAAATTAAATATTTCTCTCATATCCGAGTGGATTTTTTGCCCCTACCTCTACAACTCATACTAAATTTGGCGATCAAAAAACCTGCAACTTTTAAATTAATCTCAATATTTGTGAACTTCCTTAACTTTTGTGGAGCAGTATATTTTGGTGTTTTTATGTTGTATAATTTTCCTAAAAAACTTCTTAACATATCGAATTGCATATCTACTCAAAGTCCAATCATAAATCTCTCTATACTCTGTACACTATATCTCTCTATACTCTCTCTGATGTACTCTCTATACATATACTCTATACTCTCTATACTTTTTATATAATCTCACTACTCTATAGATACTCTCTGATGTACTCTCTACTAATTTTCCAGGTCCTTTAAACATTTTACAACTACATATTTCCAAATTTCTCGGTTTGTAGAAATTAAATTAAAGTTTTCATGTACTGAATTAGGTATTGTTATTTTTCGGTGGAGAAATCCGGTAGGTGATTAAGTGAAAAATTCGTGTAGGGAACCCGATGTTTATAATTTAAATGGAGGTATACATTTTTTTCGAGTTTATACTGCGATGGTAAGACGAATCAGTTGAAGTAGCTATATAGCGCATGAGATCGAGTGAGCGAGCAAGAGAAGAAAAGTGGAATAACGTCGGAAATGAGTGACATACGAGCATCGCTAAACAGCTGAACAGAGGCGCACGCTATGGCCGATTTGCCATAACAAATGACCGTCTCTTGGCGGCACCGTTCTCGGTCTGAAACATCGCCGACAACGACTGTAATCTGTTTCTGGTTTTTTTCCTCGTTTTCGACCAATTAGTTGAATTAATATTTCGATCTCTTCGCGATTACGGGGGCCCCCGTATGCCGCACGTCGTCTCGTTCCCTTTTTTTCGTTCCTTTTTTCCCGTCTCTTCCGCGCCTCGTCGTATTCTCGGATATGCCACGTGTTTTGAATTTGGGTAGTTAATTGCTTTCAGTGGATTGTTAGCTAAACCCGTGGATGATCTATGATCGCCATAATTGTTTTTGCTCGTTACAAAAGCCTAATTACTGGACGTCGCAGGGTCTACCCGAACACGTTTTTAAAACGAGCGCATAACATCAAAAAAGCTCCATGATTTCGATCAATTTTCTCACAACAATATTAAAAACATCAACACAATGGAGATAATTAAAATCTCCTGGCATGACTCGGCTTTTGCTTCAATA
Organism: Phyllotreta striolata; assembly: GCA_918026865.1. Taxonomy (NCBI): domain Eukaryota; kingdom Metazoa; phylum Arthropoda; class Insecta; order Coleoptera; family Chrysomelidae; genus Phyllotreta; species Phyllotreta striolata. The sequence continues at coordinate 4,086,912 of OU900102.1, forward strand.
AACACCGCAAATTATTAGAGTCGAAATCTATTAGAGTTGACGACAAAAAAAAAACCTGCGGACATGCATATCAATGTACACTTTATTTGAATTGCATAAATTATGCAGCGCAACAAAGTAGATTGCGAAGGGGGCCGAACCCCGTTGAATGACAGTTACTTGAAAATAATGTATCGCGCATACAGTTGGTTTTGTAAATTAAGTGAACCATGAAGGGGCCATTAGATGTCGTTTTCGAGTCTTTGTGGTGGAAAAAATGCCGTTTGAACCATTACTATTGGGTAAGACTTTTCAATTGGAAATCCGATTGGAAAATTTCTGAATATAACCTTAGATATGTGTAGGTAATTGAAGGTAATAAAGTAAAATGTATGGAAGTATTTTATGGCGCGTTTGAGTGTAGAATATTATTAGCATTTTTAATTACTCAATGCGTTGTAAGTATGTACTTATTTGAAAGTTTAAAATATGGTGTCGTTTATCAATAAACTTTTACAATGCAAATTAAAAGTTAAAAGTATTTAAAAAGATTTTTTACGTGTCTTATAACCTCCCTTTTATATGATGGGGTAAGTTTAGAGATAAAATAAGTTCAATGCTTAACAAAATAATCTATTTATTATAGATGTACGTATATACATACCTATAGGTATGATTACAATTTTTCTCAATTAATTTGGTCTATAAGCGATTTTGTCTAAATATTTTTTATACAAGATTTCCGGTATATATCTACTTAACAATAGTTCAAAAACGATAATAGTAAATGAGTTTCTCCACAACTCGGGGACGTTTATAAACGATTAAAACGAAGCGAAAAATCATTTAGACAAAAAGGAGAGTTATTCATCAAAGTCTTCCCATGAAATACCTAACCCGAATTTACTGGCTGCAATAAAGCATTTAAAGTGTAAAAAGCCATAAAGCAAAATAATTTTCATTAAGCACCAAGCTAAATAATTCCCTCCCCGGCACATAGGCGTACCGAAAATTAATTTTAATTTATATTTCCGCGCAGAAATTTCTGGCATCAGAGATTACATTTTGATGAAGACGATTAAAAGTTTCTATATATAGAATACGATGATAGATTTTGATTTTCGTAAGGTGAGTCAATGAAAGGACGCTCAATTTTTTATACAGAAAATCTATAGAATTATTCAGCTCTATGGTAGGTATAGTAAATTTTTTCACCCTATTTTTTTATAAATTTTTGTAAAATATTTGTCTACGTGCTTACCACTTTATTGAATCACTGAGCGAAAGAAAAACGTAGGTATCCTAGATGTCGATTCTTTCCTATAAAACAATCAATTAAATAAATAAAAATAAATTAGACATCAGCAAACATTTCGAGCCGATAAATCGAGTGCGGCACGTCACTGTCCCTAAATAATCTACTAAAACTAAATCTCATTTATCTCCACTCCAACAAATGATATAAACGCCAGACTACAAATTAGACAAATGATTGGTGGGAAGTATCATAAAGTCGAAGGGCTCCAAACTCCGCCCGTCGCCAATCGCCCGTCGAGGCGGTATTTTTACCACGACACCGGAGTTTCCTGCGCAGCCCGGATTGGCGGCGGCCCCGCTCGCCTGGGCGGGCCCCCCGTTAATCGGCACCGGCCGACATGTAAACCTTCACTCGTTACCAGATCCGTTAACGATATACCGAGACCGAGGTGTTCGCTCGTCCGTCTCAACGACCTTCTCTTCAAACCGACCATCTCACACACGTACAGTGCATCGAGAATCGCGCGTTGGGGAAACATGTGTTAGCGGAAGTGCGCTGGGTATATACTTGGCTCCGAACAATGCAAGACGTCGAAAACTCGCCGAGGAATATGTCGCCGTACATGAGCTCCAAGTACGACGGGAGTCCGGCGTCGTCGAGATCCACCACGCCGAACCCCAAGGACCCTAAATATACGTCGGACGATGAGATAAGCGTCGGTTGTCCGTCGCCGGCTTTACAAACATCTCCCGGTTACACCAGCCCTCGCCAGGACCCGAGCTGTCGCTGTCCCGACGAGCCCGAGGACTACTTCAAACCGCTCAAGAAGCTCAAGATGGTTGAAGTGGAAACCGAGCGACGTCTATCGCCCACCGTCGAAGTGGACAACCGTCCCGACGGCGTGAAATCCTTCTCCATAGCGGACATTCTCAACCACAAACCCGCGAAACCGTCGTGCAACCGTATAGTGCGACCGTGGGACATCGATCCCGAGCTGGAGGCGCACCAGCAGCGGCTCGAACACTTCCACAGACAATTGAAAGTTCAACAATTGGCCCTCATGAGGCCGGAATTCGCCTTTAACGTGAGTTACACGTCGGAGACGGGTAGTGACCGGTCGTCGAGCGTGGCCAGCGATTGTTGCTCGCCCGACATCGTGCCCGTCGCGGTGCAACGGCATCAACGGCATCACCACCAGCAACAGCAGCAGGGCAAGCAGCCGGGCGCGACGCCGCTCGACGCCCTCTTTCAGATGACCTCCAAGACCTTCGATTCCACCACCGGCGAAACCAGCGCAGGTAAAACCGACTTTCGCATTCCTTATTTTATTCTAACCGCATGTTGTGCAATTTCAATGTTTGGTTCCTACGATGTGGACCTTTTATATAGGAATTCAAAACAAATATTAGACAAATATTATACCTATACCTACTCATTTATTAGATCTGTCCAGGATCATTTTACAAATGACTTAAGACCTTCTGAAATAGTCGACGATAAATTGATCAAAAGAGACCATTTAGAACAGAGTCGGGACTATTTAGAACGGTTTCGAAAAACTTTTAGAAAACTATATGAAACGATATAGGAATAATACAAGCGAGAGAAAGAGAGTATTATTATTGATCATTGTGTAATATTGCTCGAGAGGGTGAGAGATGACATTATAACAGAACGTGTACTTGCTCAAATTATTTTGTACAGGTTTAGAATCATTTAGGTGTACTATAACTGTCCAAAACTGTTTATAATTGTCCCGAACCATTTTAGAACCGGCTAGGACCACTTCAAACAGTTCTAGAACCATTTAGAACTATCCGAGATAATTTAGAATATATATTTAAGACTATTTGGAACACTGTAGATTAAACTAGAAGAGTTCAGAACCATTGTAGAACGATTTCAGGGCTGTTTGGAACTCTTTGAGAACTTATTTAGAAAGGTATATAAAATGTTTGCCCTAAATAATCTACTAATTTAGTAAAACATTCCCAAAAATTGCAAAAATACTGTAAAATCATCTGAGAAATTCACTATTTTACAAACCTAAATAAAATACAGAAAAATTTATAACAAGAATCTTGAAGGTTTATTTAGTTTCTATTATTCCTGGATAATTCCTTGAAATAGGTACTCCAAATTGTATATAAATCTATAACTATAATATCACAAAACGTTTCAATGCTTTTAACTCATCTAATTACTCCAAAATCATTCATATGTATAGAAAACCATGCTGTTATACCAAACTATTCCGAAAATTGGACTAATAATTTTTAAAGGAATATTACTTATAGGCACCTACTAATATACAGTGGACTAAAAAATAGCGAAAACTAAAATAGGTAACCATTTTCTATACCGAAACGGAACCGACCCTCGGCCGAATCAATCGACCGAAAAGGCGATAAACAAACAAGCCAATGGGGTTAGTTATTGGTAGAATCGGTTAGCTGAAGTCGCGGGACTGCGTATTAAGAAATCACCTTCGGTAATGCGAGCCGGAGCCGATAGGGAAACGGGTCTTAAATTAAAAAAGAACCGCCGTGTGAGGTCCGAGCGAGAGATGATGCCGATGCCGGTTGCTCGGCCGGATAACCGGGCACGGTCTACGCGTATCAAGAATCGCCTTTAGCTCGCCGTAAAAGGTGTTTCGAGACTAGAACTAATCATCTATCACGTGGAATTATTGTTATGAAAGAGGCGGGCATCGACACGATTGGGAAAAATCGCAAAAATCCACCTCTATCGCTCCCCCAAAAAAAAAAAGAACTGTAATTGTCTTGTGCACCACCAACACAACAACTCTATCAGTTCTTCTGTTCAATCTTTACTAAGAAGCGACCTGTTGGTCGATCGAATCTTGACGCGCACAATTTTCGATTTTCCCGGGATTTTCGAAGCCTTTTTAAGTAGCTCCTCGTGCGGTCGGCGCGGACCTTTCGCGTCCGATTGTGCCTTTAACGATCGCCTTCAATAGACGGAAGAGTGTGAAATCGCATCTATTCACGCGGGCCTTTGTCCAGACGATATTGATGGATTAGAATCGGAAAGCCAAGGCCGCCGACGATCTCCACAAAAACGACCGAAAAAAATCGAATCCCACCACGATCGATCAATTAACTAAAAAGCCCGTTTATCCTCGACTATCGATCAGGATATTATTAATTAGTGAAAAAAAAATCGAACGCCATATGGGATTGGAAATTTCCCAATCCATCCCTGTTCGAACGCGAATACGGTAGCGAGAAAGGATGAGAACGAGACCCGAATGGGATTCGAAGATGATCACGTAGTCTCAAAGATAATTTTTAACCGGCTTTAGAAATTTGAATGTTCGGTAGCCGCAGCTACACCGCAATTACTTTTCAATTGTGAGAAAACTGAGAATGCGCTCGGATCGATCGAACAGAGGCGGCGCGCACTGGCAATTACTCGATCTATTTAGCAATCGGGTAATCGATTACATAGCTAATTGATTCGTTGTGAAGTAATTGCTCTGTAATTACTCGCATAACTAGAATAATTGAGGTAGTACTTGGGTAATTACTCGTTTTAGTTAATTTTGTGTGAGGCAATATACAATCGGATGAAGCTTATTGAATGAATTGGTAATTAGCTTAGTTAATTTGCGTTAAAATTGGTCTGGGTTGTAAAATTTTAGATTCTAATGAACAGTTTCGTACGCCACTGGCTCACTGGCTTTGATTCCCACTGCAGCTATTGGGAAACAACCGTGGAATATCGGCTTTCTCGTTCGGAAAAATCGTATATATAAAAATTGTTGTAAACATGCCCACGGAGAGGAAGAAAATAAAAAGCGGCGCGCCGTAATTGGATTGCGGTTGCTTATTTCGAAAAGTATCGCAATGTATAAAATCGGTCTGTCTGCTAGGGCCGTTATGGTGCTGAATGGACGCGTTAAAAGCTGCGGTCCGGCAGCGGTTTCGCGCAACAATTCGCCTATTTAAACCCGAGGAAAAAATCCGCTGGCAGGTATTTCGAATAAAGACGAAATTCACGATGATATAATGCGGAAAATCGCTTAGTACAATGTGCCATTATACCAGCAAATTGCAGTATAAAAATTATTCAAAACACACTCGGAATTAACTGTATATGTGTGTCCGCATATAACTGGCAGAAACACTGAACGAAAAAGTAGCCATTATACAATTAAAAAGTGGATTGAATCAATGATTCTGATTATCAAAACTCAGCCGATACGCAACGAGATTGAAGCAATCAGTTGCCTGTAATTGACTAATCACAAAGCATTGACACAATCACATAAATTTATTAATTTCTTTTATATATTGACATCAATTTTAATCTCTACAAACCGGTAAGTGATTAGTAATAGAGATAAATCTAATCAAATTGTTTATCAATTTAATCAGTATAAAATGATAAAATTGATCTCTGTAGGCCACTAAATGATCATCATTGATATCAGTCCAATCATAGTATTTTATAATTTAATGAGCATAAAGTAATGGAATTGATCATCGTTGGTATCAATCCAATCACTATGTTTATTAATTTAATTAGAATAAAATAATAAAACAAATCTCCGCGGACCACTATATAATCATCGATGGTATCAATGTAATCATTTTGTTCATTAAATTAATCATAATAAAAAAATGCTAAAATTAATATTTGCTAACCACCACCCAATCATTATTGTAACTAAATTGAGGGTTATATACGCAGGCGCCGTACTGATAGAAACTTGTCTGTACTTGTCTGTATATACTTATCTATTCTAGTCTGTACTTGTCTGTTTTTGTCTATACTTGTCTGTATGTACTAAAATGGTAGTTCTTTGATATGTGTTAATATTGTAATTGTGCAATGCTGATATCAAAATATGATAAATAAATATGTTAATTATGGCGTATGTGGTGACATCTATCAGTTATCAGTTCATCAGTTACCTATCTCATATTAACTAAGCACTCCCTATTTTTTGAGATGCGAGCTGCCCCTGTAACATTTTCATTAATATTTGTGATTGAATCAGTAGCTTATTATATTAATAAAATCCAGTATCTGCTAGTATTAAACAATCAAAATCAACAATTCAATCCACATTTTCTATTTAAGGACGATTGTTATTTAATATTCATCGTGGAATATGATAGACTTACCTTATTCACAATATTAGCTCTCTGTTCTACTTCGTAATAAATAGATATCCATTAGCTTGTTAGAAAAAATTTTAGGAGATATCTGTTTTATTAGACAAGCTTTATTAGGACAGGTTTAAAGACAGGAAAATGATTAATGCAAAATACAAAAAAAACGTACTTTTATTTTATTTTTATTTATTATTAAGTTATACCAAACGAAATCCAGAAGGTTGTCGGTAGAAAGGCCATGCGTCCAGTACAGCAGTTGTTGTTTCCAGGGTTTTAATTTGCTGCAACCTGAAATTGCTGCAGGCTTTCCACACACTGTCAAATTCGTCAGAAGATAAATGACTATATTTTAAAGTGCTTATGCAGGTTTCAGCATCCTGCTCTGGTTCTAAAATTAACACATTATATGTATAAGAAAAACGGATACTAAGAAATTTCATTTATTACCACCAATTTCTTCCTGATAGCGTTGTACTTTATGTCCTTTAATTGGTTTTGGTTTTATTTCAGTCATCGTACATTTAAAATGTGAGTTTAAATTACGCCATTTGTTATATATTTTACCACGTTTGGTTGTTCTGTAATAATCCTAAAAAAGAAATAGTTGTTAAATAATAAGGGCATGACAGTAGGTAAAAAAGGTACCAAAATTAGCAAAAATATGTAAATAGTAAACTTACAAGTTTCTCAGTCGGGAATTTTTCGATAATGTCCCTCTCTATCGCAAAGCTGGCTGCTAAAGACATGGTAATGCCCTTATCTTCAAAATAATGAGCTACCACATTTATTAAAGAGTTTCTTTGTTCTTCTTTAAATATTTGGAACTTATTATAGTATTCTACTAATACTTTAGCCTTTGCCGATTCATTAAGAATATCGGACAATAGTACACGTATTGGTTCAGAATCTGGTGTTGAACATCTTGATGGGTAAGGCGAAACTCGAGATGACTCTGACAACTGACGCGATGTGGACCTTTCAGGGCCAGCTAACAGGATTCCATCCAAAGGAGAGGCTGTGTCGTATTGACGCCAAAGTTCCAAATTATATTCGAAAGTAATTTGTGTCGCCATATCAAACTGTTTTAACAGTCTTTCGATATGATGAGGTTTAATCATCTTTAAAAGCTTCAAAGTGATATTTTGAGCTAAAAACGAACATTTTGATATACAAGAAACAAGATATACAAGAAATTATTACGATAGAACATACCTATTAAGTGATCGAATATGTGTGTTTGATTCCAAGATTCAAGTAAACTCTTAAGTTGTAGATGATCGTCGTTTACATCAGGGCTAGGAGCAACTTGAATCGGTTGCGATTGAGGCCTTGTTGCATGAGAGATTTGAGCATTAAAATAAGCGCTTCATAATCACAAAACTCGATTTTTTTCAAAAACGGCAAGGTTTAGGTATAGAAAACCTTTATGAAACTTACGTATATTTTCATCGTACAAACTAAAAATGAAATAAAAAATAGGGCATTCCATTAAAAAAAAATGTAAGTTATAGCCATATCTCTTTTTTGGGACATCCTGTATAAACACTCACAACCTTTTCTGACCCGCTTTTTAAAATAAAAATCGACGTGTCCGAGCTTTTTTCCCCAATGGACAAACCAAGCATTTAACGAATTTGTTCCAAACTTTACACTCTCACTGTATATTTATTTTGGCCATTGATCTTGCTCTAATGTTGGTAAAAATGGCAAAAAATATTTGGATTTTAGACTGGTACCTGAGCACGTTATACTATTTTTGGTTATTGGTTAACACGGTAGATATACAGTGTGTTAGATCTAGCGCGGAGCAAAATTTGAGAGAGGCGGTGTAATGGAGCATATACGTATGTCTAAGAGAGAATATTAGAAGAAGGCACTCGAGGGAGGCTCGAGCGATACGCGATCGAAACAAGCGATTTTTAATTCTGTTTCTGTTTCGCTAATGAATTTTGTATTGGCTATCTCGTAGCGAGATTGCTCCGCGCTCGATCTAACACTCTGTATAGTTAATTGCTGTGTAGAAGCTGAGTTCAAAACTATGCTCTATATGTGTTTAATTAGGGTAAAACTATTTACCCTATATTAAGGGATTAAACAGTCACAGAAGCTCGAAACTCGAAAAGAATTCTGCCAGGTTATTGAAAAAAGATTTCGACTTACCTGAAAATTAATCATTAATGCCACTTGAAATATTTTAGATAGTCCAAACACAAGCACAAATTCAATAATAGATTAATAGGCTAACCGACAACGTGACCGGTAAACGGCTTCTGTAAAATCAACTATAATGTAATAACGGCCGCTGGCCGCCTCCCCAGCCCCAGAGACAAAATAGTTGACCTTCACGTCTTCGCGGGACAATAAGGTGTTGCCAATTTTAATTTCTAATTAGGAAACAACTAATGCGAATGGTATAACGGGAGCGCAAACAGCGCTGCTGATACAAACATGTCTCAGAATTTTTTGGGAGAGCCGACAACAATAGTTGGAAGACTTTTCATTTCAATTAGCCGGGTGATTGATATTTTGACTATTTTATGATGAAACGCGCGGGAAACGAAGCTATTGGAAACAGCATCAAATAATATTATACTTCAAAGACTTCATTTCAATTAGCCGGGTGATTGAAATTTTGACTATTTTGAGAAACGCGCGGGAAACGGCATATTTTAATCACATTAGTAATTGTTCGGATTACACCGGCATTTAAAATTCATTTTTTTGATTAATTCCAAAAATTAAAAAAATATTTTATATTTGTATATTTGATATTTTCTAAATATAGTAGGTATAGGTATGTATATTGCAGGGCTCTGAAATCACGCCTTGTCTTAAATCAGTCCTTGTAAAATGGGTCCTACCAATTATTTCAAGCTGGTATATTTTCAAGCTGGCAATCGCTACGAATCTGCACAGTCGAGTCGATTTTTTTGGAAATTTGGAATTCAATTCAGTCATTCAGTGTTTCCGAATTCAACTCGCTATTGCTCGACCTGCATATACTCTCAAAGCGCTGATTTAAGGCAGGGCGCAATTTCAGAGCCATGCATTGTACATACTTTACATGCACTATCTAAGACAGTCAATTGAATCAATCATTCAAAGTAATTGTCGTTACTATTTTGAGTATTATTATAGTATGTGATGAAAATTAACATTAATTCAATCTAACAAGTAATTGGTATGATTACTTTGAAACTGGATTTTATTTAATTTCTTTTTTGTTTGATCTCATTATTCATCAATACTATGCCTAGATGTGATTAAGTTATTCTTTCGAGGTTAATTATCAAAAACATTACTACAATATTTAAAATCCTTGTTTTAATTATAAAATTTTTACATTAATCTCTATAAACATTAATAATGGTACGCTTAAGTGATTAATATAACCATCGTTGTAATTATAACAATGCTGTGAAAATAATTGACGTGATGCTCAGTTTGATTAAATAGATGAAATTTGTAATTAAAATCAATCTTTTCTGGTTAATCACAGCTTGTGATTTAAATTACGAACAATAATTTTTTCAGTGAATATGAATTTTTATGGCTTTTGGGATATTTAGCTAAATCGTTTAATATCCGTAAATTGCACCATTTGCAATAAAAAACGCAATTTAAATCGTTCTCGTTAAAATAACGAAGCATCTTTTCGTATTTTTTTTTGGTCTGCTGAACGTCTAAATGAAAGGGATGTTCCGCTCCGGTGGAATTGTGTACAGCACTGACAGCGGTTTGTTGTTTTTTCAAATCCCTTTTTTTTCTATTATTCCTATGCAAGGCATAAAATTAAAAGCGTTTAAAAAAATGTCTGTGCGTGTGAGCATCGAGGGATCGGTTTGTTGTTTGTTGTTTTTTAATTTAATAGCGCAGATTTGGCACTAATTTAATTCGGGTATCTAGATAGTAGCATTTTGAATGTAAATGTATAACTACAATAAAGATAAAATCCATGCATTAGAGTGGAATAAAAAAACAGATTTCCGAGCAATAAATATCTAACAACAGAAAATTCTGGTGAATAAGTGCATGAATATTAAAAATCCGAAGCGAAATAAGAAAAGGAAGCGCTTTTTACTAAATGCGAAGAACCGTAAAATTCGTGAAGAAATCCTCGATGAACTGACAAACTGACGCCGCAACGCGCCAAGTTTCTTGACCCGAGCAACTATTTACAACAAATTAACGATCTCGTAATGTAAAAATATAGCGAAAGAAGAAAAAAAAACGTAACGTGTAGAACAGTGGAAAAAACGATGGCTTCATCAAACGACTCACTCACTCGTGTCCGGCTTAAAGAGAAAATCCAATTCGAATGCGCCTCAACGCGCTTTTTCAACCTCGTTTTCGAATTTCGAACGACTATATTTGCGGTTAAAGTTTAACGAAAAAGTATATAATACAACAATATCGTCGCAAGAACGGCGCTCTGATGAATATTCTTCGATTCTCCAACAAGTTTTTTCTGATCATCAAGCGTACAAAATATTCCTAATTTATTTAGCGATGCTCTAAATTTTCTAATCCTTTCAATTGTTGCTTAAATTTGTTCTGTAAGCAAATAATAATCTTTCTTATGTGGAGATTCTATTGATAACGTATAGACTATATTTAAGGCCTTTAACTGCACAATTTTATCATGATATATGACCAACTTGTATCCTGCATAGATCAAACTAATCCCGCAGGACCATCAACACAACATTCAACGTGTTAAATATATCGAATAAACTATGTTTTGAATCTTGAGAGATAGAGTTTTTTATGTGAATCTTAAAAACCATCTTCTCTATATCAAAATATTTTTCTCATCCCTGTTACTCTTTAATTTAGTCTTCTTTAACAAGAGAATTAATAAGTTCTTTTCACAATTGCGCATGTATACCATTAACTGTTTATATAATTATTAGATAAATATTTTGCTAACAATAAAATAGATATTTTATATACCATAACTTGTCGCAAATCTTATGGATATAGGAGAGAGCCGAGTAAGAGCCCCGAGTGTGCGGTAAACGAAACGAGCAAACATTTCCGAAACCATTAAATGACATTAGAGAGACTTTGTCGGTGCTCGTCTGCCCTCTAGTGGTGAAATAAAACGAATTATATGGCTCCTAATTTCGAAACGAGTATCCGCCGGTGGGAAAAAAAACCCGGCGCTTTTATGAAATTTATGTACCGCATTGTCTTTGCTTAATTTCCTGCTAGCGTCGAGTTGCGGTTTTTCCGAACATGGCGGATCGTTCGGCATAGCTGGCATAGTTGTCGATCTTATAAATAATAAACGGCCAGTCGTCGGTTTCGTTCGAAGTTGTAAAATCACAACGCAAAGTCGAATTTAATTGTCGCTTTTATTGCGCGGAAAACTAATTGAGAAATTCTAATTGGTAAATGCGAAATATTCAGGGTTAATACCTATAATAATATTTCAGATTAAATGGGTATTTTATATGCACTCTAACGGAAATACTATTAAATAACCTTCTCTTCTTGTAAGGTGGTCTCTAGTTTTTTTTAATCCGTGGAGATATGTATACTTATTTGCTAATTATTACAGTTATATTCGTATATAATTGCACGAGGTGATGGGCTTGTAAAATATTTAAGTAGGTTTATTAAGAAATTTTTACACTTTACCAGTTAATTTTATTCTCAAATGGTAAGATAATAAATTAAGCAAAAAATTTTTCAAACAATACTAAAGTTAATTTTATAGCGTAGGTAGTTAGTTACTAAATTCTGTTTAGTAAAATGACTAGATTACAATAAATCATTCCAACTAGTAATAAATAAATATTAGCCATCAGTCGGTTGGCGAATATAAAAGATGACAATTTTTATAGGTTATTTAAATTTAACTATAAGTATGTCCATTTGCAAGTTCATAAAAATCCTCGAGCTTTTCGTTTAACTTATTTCAATTCCCGCAAAAACGTATATGAACAATAAAACAGGCGGTGGTAAATTGGGCACAAAAATATATATTTATTACCACAAAAAATTTAAAAGGGTATTAACCTATAGGTGAATTGGCTGCAGGAATATTTCTGGTAGAAAAAGGAATTGCGTTCATTACAAACTTTGTAAGAAATTGAATACTTTTGGCGGTGTTTTAAAAAGCAGTGCAGTGAAGAAATTTACACTCTATGCTAGGGTAGAGTAAAGTAGAGTAGAAGAGAGTAAAGTAATTAGAAGAAAGATATTCGAAAAATAACGCTCACATTCATTTTGTATAATTTCGTTACTACACCTCTATACCAAAAAATCAAATCCATCTTCATTAAAATTCTGTCATTCGAAATGTCGTTAAAGTCATCAGTTTTGGCAGTTTTTTTTATGATTGTATATCATCGAACGCATCTTAAAGCCCAACATTCGTGTGCAATTCAATAAATGTAAATTATCTTAGAGTAGAGTAGATTTGAGTAGAATACAATACAAAAGAACAACTTGTGGTCATTTTCTGTGGACATTGCGCCCAATTTACCATCATTCCTCTAAAACAGGTACCTTCACAAATACTACACTAATTTAAATCCGACTTTGTGCACACGATATTATTCCTACATAACATACCCTCTCATCCCTAAATCCTCCACAGCCATCGTCCATCGACACCGAGACCTCGCAGCTCTCCGGTCGAATAATAATTTATTTAAACGAGTTTTTTATATGAGCAGCTCGTTATTACGAATAAGTTATGTATGCGAGCGATAGCGGCGACCAAACTAATAATTATAAACTACTTAGATGTTTTCTGACACATCTCTCGTGTGCGTAGACGAACGTGAAATTCTTATTTATAGCGTTTGTGATTTCCGACATTGAAAAATCGCGCCGCTCGCCCGGACAATGTGAATTATAATCGATTAGAAAATATACAGAATTGTATAAGTAGTAGCATTTGGTTTGAAAGTATGACGTCAGGGTGATGTTATATTGAATTAATTGTATAATGAAATAAGGTATATTACAAGGGATTACGTTATTTCTTATAATAATACAATGTAATGAAACTAGGGAAAATAAAATACTAGCTGCTTTATTCTATGGGAGTAGATGTAATAAATTTTCTGCTTGAAATACAATTTAGTGAGGTCACGTTGATGTTAAAATGAATGAACTATACATCGAATTTTGGCAACAATGTAATTACAAGTGTTTAAATAGCAAAAATACACCTGTATATTTAGGGAGAAGAAAACAATCAATTAATAATAGGTTAATTAATGAATAGTGTAAAACGGAGTCGGTGAATTTTCGAAAAAGCGATTTTCGCGCGCGCCTCGTACCAATAAAATAAGTTGTTGGTCACTCAATTAGCTGAAAACCGCTCAATATTTCCTTCCATCGGCGTCTTTGACCATCTTAGCCTCTCCAATTAGTGTGAACCGTCGCTCGAGGCCGGAGCGGCTCCTTTGATCCGAGCAAATTACCTGTTGGCCGTTTAGACTGTGATTCTACGCGCTGCCGCTCTCGCGATCGAGAGCACCGTCTCGACGCGTCGCCAATCGGATCGTGATTAAAATATTTTTAAAGTGTTACTCATTAATAACGTTTTAGGACGCGCATGCGTTCGCCGTACGAACGGAGAGAGATCATCGACGGGTTCCGATTTCAGGCGGTCGGGACACTGAAAAGAACCCGAAGCATTGCTGAGGAATTTGATTTTATTACCTACTCTACACCGTGTATAGGTAGCAGGATTTTTTTGTTTGGAATTTTGTTAACTACCTATACTGATGTTTTTTTAATAAACTTTCTTTGTTCAACTCCCAATTCTCTTACACCTTATGTATAAGTATATTACAGTTACAATTGAGTGGCTATGACATCATCGCCAGTTTAAAACGAGCATACTATAAGTATAAAATTCTATGTAAGGTATAATAGAATATAGGAAAATGTATGAACAAAAGCAGTATAGGTTTATTTGGTGAAATATCCCAGAGCGTGTGTAATTCGCGCGAGAAAGACGGACATCGAGGGTGGCGGAGGCGGCGGGCCGGGGGCCGCTAACAATAACTCTGCCGGGGGTTGACAGCGTCTCGTAATAAATACGGTCCCGCTCGACGTTCGCTATTTTCCGTCCGATTTACTCCTGATGAGAAAATGAGAATTCCTGGCGGTCGCGGAAGCGCGAAAACTCCCTTTTCTGGTGACGTCATAAATCGCCGGGATGCGGTACGATCGGGGCGTCGCGACGCGTCGACGCGTCGGCCCGTTTCGATCCGCTGGGCGGTTGTGTGAGATGATAAATTAAAAATTTTTCCTAAGCTTTGAGCCTTTTTTCGAAGCACTGCTATGTTGCAAAGTTGGTATTTTTTCCGGGAAAATTCGATATTTTTGTATCAACTATAAGTACTCAGAACTACAACTAAAACTATGAACGAAATACACATTTATTGGTGTACAAAAATAGTATTGTCGCTAGTTGAGCGTAGTATAACTATAAGTATCTACTAAATTATTTTGAAATAGGTTTTATTGTTTTTTATGGAGTTGATTGCGCAAATTCAATTTATTTTTTCATCTACTAAATTGTAAATTCCGAAATTTTCGTCATTAGAAAATTACGATTGGACATTTTATGGCTCATAATTGGCTCTAAACGAATTAATTAGAATGATTGGAATTTTTTATTATACGCGCACTTTCGTTTGTATATAGGATAAAATTAAAGTTTCCGCGTTTGTTGTTCGTTTCGTTTAATCGAATAAATTAGGAAGCCCATCGGCCATTCGATCGGATAGTTTTGCATATAGGGGGCATTCATAATATTCAATTATTCCACGATAATTTCCGAGTAATTGTTCCAAAGTCTAATGATCTGCAATTTAACGTTTTCTAATTCGCCTTTTCGATTTGCGTGTGGCCATAAATTTCTATGTAAATAGATTGGATATCGAGATTGAAAATTGTTTTATAGTCCTACGAGCGATTCGGAATCTTTGGCGGTATCTCTTTAGCGATTAGATAAATAATTCCCAACGATTTGTTCCGGTCTGTATCTGGAGAAGTATGTGTGTTATTACCGCGAAGGTCTCCTCAAATTATTAAACCAGCTAGCGCAATTAATTTACTTAAAGCGATGATTATTAACCATTCGATCGAATGTCAACCCTTTCCGATACTATATACAGGGTGCTTAATGTTTATGCGCATATCAATCGCCCTGTATACAAACGCTGCGGCGCTCTTTATAACGTAGCTTATTTATTTAATAGACGGTAACGTGTGTATAAGCAACATCAAAGAGAATTTCACCGTTCATCGAACAAAGACAGGCTGCTTAGGCAGGAAATGAGCTCGGGACGGTAATCTTTTCGACTTCGACCGGGCAGGTTATTAATCAAATCAAATTTTAAATCCGCCCTCTATGTATCGCATAAAAGCGTAATCGCCTCGAAGCGGTTAAAAAAGATTACTATTTCGCCGTATTGTTGTCGCGGGGTGCAAATTGAATCCAGATTACACGGTGGAATCCGAAAAGCACTAAATTAGGTTAGTGCATAAATTGTTGCAAATAATGCTAGAAAAGTATAGGAATATTAATAAAAAAAATATTCAGGACCCTTCAGGAATTATTCAGAATTGTTCAAAACCATTTAGAATCTTGTATAGAAGTGACTAGGATCGTTCGAAACTGTTCAGGACGATTTTAGAACTATTTTATAGGATTATTTAAAACCATTAGAATTTTAGAATGTTGTAGAACATGGCTAGGATCATTTATTGAAACAGTTCAGACTATTCAGATAGATCTTAGAACTATTTAGAATTGGGCAAAATCATTTAGAACGTTATAGAACTGACTAGGATCATTTTAAACAGTTCAGGATGATCTTAGAATTATTCAGAATTGTACAAAATTATTTAGAACGTTGTAGAACTAGGATCATTTTAAACAGTTCAGGATGATTTGGAACTATATACAATTACTCAAAATTATTTGGAATGTTGTAGAACTGATTTAGGATCATTTGAAACAGTTCAGGGCGATCATAGGACTATTTAGAATTGTTCAAAATTATTTAGGACTGATTTGGGGCTATTTGGAACGGTCTAGGATAAACTAGAACTATTCAGAACGCTTCCAGAACTATTTAGGACCTTTTTAGAGAACTTTTAGATGACCATGTAGAATTTTTTATCCTAAAAATCGACTAATTTGGTAAAATATTTTTATAAATTGTCATATTTACATGTTAAATGGTCTACATTGTCTGAAAAATCGATAAAAAATAGATATTCTAATATAATCTTCAAAATTATTTGTAAAATCTTGCCAAGTTTGTAATTTTTGCCTTTTGAAGTCAAAATTTTCCTTAAAATCTCTAAATTTCTGTAAATTTTTCAATTCCCCCTAAATATGATGGTGAAAATATGAAAAAATTATGATTCAAAATTTATTAAAAATTACCAAAAAATTATTAAAAATTCTTTAATAAACTTTATTTCGTTCATTTATAAATCTCGACACGTATCCCATTGATATACAGGGAGGACTATAATAAAAAGCTAGTATAGTTATAAAATCGAAGGGTGCCAAATCAGGTAAACGCGGAATCGGAAAGAGATCCCTCAGACTCTATATGACAAAATGCGAGCAAATTCATCCACCTATACGCGCTCTAATTTAGACAAACAGCGCCGATCGTCGGGGCGCAATAAAACCTTTTCTAAACAAACAAATGGAACGTAATCCAGATTAAAGGAGTTGTCGTCGGTAATGGTGACATATTGGTCAGGGTCCTGCGACATTCGGATAAATCACTTCAGCGACAGTTCGGGCTCTAATTCGAAACGTTTAAGAGTTATTTGTCGCCCGGGGGGCGGCCCGTTTTTAACGCGCGTCCCGACGCTCGCGAATCTCTCGCGCTAATGGTTTAATCGATACGCGCCTTCGTATCGTTTGTAATTCGAGCCGAAGGGAAGTAATTATGCATATGTGTGTAGGTAGATTGTTTCTTTATTTTTTTCGGTAAATTTTTGCCGTTTTTATTCTCGTCTAATTTCAATTTGTACGCCGAACTAAGTGACGTGTTTTGATTGCAGTTATGTACTTAAACACGAAACTCGCGGCACTAAAAACGTCTTAAATGGCAAAATCGATAAAAAATTGTTCCGCCCGACAGGGAAGGCTTCGAAATATTTATTTACAAACAGAAAAATCGGCCAGAAATCGCCCAGAAATTTTTAGAGAAACAAATTAATTTCATATCTTTTTTATTTATAAAATATTTTTTAGATCATTTCATCTCTACTAAGGAGCTCTACCTTTTTCCCTTTCCATTTTTTAATTTTTTACTTATTTTTTAATTTACTAATTAGGTAGGTATAAACCATTTAAAACACCTTGTAGTAAATACTGTATAGATCAATTAATTGACACTATATTTTCGATTTTAATACTAACTATAGTTCGTTGACTTGTATTCCTCCTGGAGACGGTTCCTTCTACGCAAAAGGGGTTGTTTGACCCATTATTTGCCTGGGCACATATAAAGCAAGCGCTCGTTTTTCATTAAATTTTTTAGGGGTGTGTGCGGTGTGTATTCGAAATTAATGACAGTGCGATTATATTAGGTTAAATTTGTATACACCGTTACTTATACAAAAGAAAATATTTACCGTACACGACAAATTAGAAAATATTATTGTTGCATTAACAAAGGTATTATCGTTAAATTGAACGTTCGACCACAAAATACTAATTTAGCTTAATAACACCCGAATGCCGGTCGATTTAAATCGTTTTACCGCCCACGGGCTCGAGAACCCCACTGAAAAAGAGAAACCAATGAAAAATTATTTCCTCAGTTCTCTCACAATTGACATATCAATATCCCAAGGGGTGTAAACATCTGTCTTTTTATTATTATTAAAAAAATGTCCGTAATCGGTCGACCGCAATCAATAGGAGCAGTATATCAATTTGTCTTCAACCCCTAGAGTGTTGGTAGCACAAAAGGGTGAGATATTACCATTAATGAAAACCAAAAATATAAATAACTTCCTGTGTGTGTGTGTGTGTGCGGTTTTGCTCCTTTTCTTCTTCTGTTCTGTCCCGCCGCCTCTCGGACAGGTAGCAGATGTTCCGCGTCCGCACGGAGACGACTCTATTAAAAAAAAGAGGCGACTTTTTAAAATGAAGACGTCGGACAGCGAGCGTTAGCGTGAGAAGACGAATTACCTTTGCTCGTTTTTCAACGATTCCAGCAAATTGGCCGGATTGCTCTCCGGGTCTCGTTACTTAATTCCTAAATACGTTAACGGTATCTAATTTTAGTGGAATTATCCTCGTTATCGGACGTACTTATGCCGAGGAGGTTCCTCTTTACCGGCGACTCTTAAGCGGGTTCTAAGAATTTTATTCAATGTAGCTGTTATTGTCAAATGGGAACAATTTTTACGTTTAATATTTTATGTATAAGTATGTAGATGAATCTCATTGAAAAAAACGGTAATATCTGACATAACCAGCGCTAATATCTCAAAAAACTGGTTCTCTGATTGCATGTTAGAAAACATTAATCACAACAAAACATCTCAATGAGATTATCGCCTCGACGACGACCTCAATTAATTAATTAATTAATGAAAATCCATCAACTTGTATACTCGTAATTTGTCGGTTTGTTCGAGTCGAATGCACTGCAATATGGTTATTAAATATACCGGATCGGTCATGAGTTGATATGATAATATGAAAAATACATTCACAGTGCAAGATTTTTCGGATGAGAAATTCAAAACAGGCTTGTAAAGTCTAAGAAAAAGTTATAAATAGTCCTGATAAGCGACCCAAATTTTTGTGAACTTTTCTATAGCTTATCCTGGACCATTCTAAATACTCCTGAGTCTGTTCTCAATGATTTAGGACAATTCTATATGGTTCTAAGATTCGTTTCAAACAGTTCCAGCATGGTTCTATACGATTCTGGACAGTTCTAGATAATTTAGAACTGTTCTAAACGATTCTAAAGCTATCCTAAACAATTTGAACCATCAGTACATCTTCAGTTATAATCGCATCTTTCTCCCTCTTTTCCTCTATTTCAATGGTCAGATATATGCTCTCTTCCTCGCACTTGTGTTATGTTCTCGGTATATATCTCTCAAGAAAATTCCCTCAAACGTGTGACATGATAATAAATCCAGTTTAATAACAAACCCAAAAAAACACACCTCTAATTATTCTCGTGTTAATATGTTAACGGTGTTTAATAACGCTGTTGGGAAAAAGACCCGACGACACGCGGTGTTCATGACAATGCGGACGAGCGCTGATAGAAATATCCTCTTCTTCGAATGTCGCGTATATTTAAAAACTCCACTTATTCAGCTGCTCCTACTAATTTTAAATCTCCATTTGTCTTCGAGATGACTTAACGTTAGATCGCCGAGAAAATTGTGTTATTAAAGTTCTCGACGCGCTTTAAAAATACCTCCGAGTAGGCTTTGAATATAACGTACTTGACGCTACGGAATATTGACATTTAATGCGATAGTGTCAAATGAACGTAATCGATAGTTTGTGTTATTTCGAAGCGCCGATTATTATGTCGACAGAAAGCCAAACAAACGGTATTTGGAGTCAAACATGCAGTCAATTTTCGAGCCGGAACACATGTTAAGCGCCGTCAGACGGTGGTAAATTATGCGGAAGATATTTATATTGGTCCTTCGGAAAACGTCAAAATTTGTTTTCGTTTCGTTCGAGCTCATAAAACCGAATTTCTCGTATATCCCTCGTCGTCGATAGGCAAACATCTGGAAAGAAATTTCATCGAAAAACCACCCATCAATAAGATTATACATATATTCCACGCTTCGCACTAAAACGATTTTGTAATTAATTTGACGGGTGGAAAAATGAATAATTGCGTTAAATAGGAATGCATTAATAAATTAATGTAATTTAAACTGTGCTTTGAAGACGGAAAGGTATGCGATTTGTCATCGTTTCGCAGGTTTTCACACTGTTTAATTTCGAACAAAGCGAGAAATCTTCAGAATGCCATAATTAATGGCCGTGCCCGCGCAAACATGCGATATAATTAGAGAACTCAATTAGACTATTAAATAATAAAATGTCGAACATTTAAAATGCGTGTAATTGGAAAAATTCCAGCAAACGAGCTAATTTAATAATGGCGAAAACGACGCGTCAGCGCCGGGGCTTTTTTTCGAATTATCCAAGACGATTAAAACTCCGTCGTATTTTTTTTTGTTTGTAGTAGGTATATCGACCGCCATCGGCCCGATCTGACAAGGCATATTCTCGCTAATTACTTTCGTTAATTAAATACCGGTCTCCAAATAACCCCGTGATTAATTAACTCGACCTATTGTTTTCTCTTCTCGTTTGTAATGCTCAACGTTACGGCTAATGTTCGATTAGTACAAGCGTGACGAAGGTGTTTTTTTTACTACTTTACAATTAATATTTGTTGTGCAAATGCAACGAAAAAGTTTGTTTATTATCCTCGATTACACCTGTAAAAATGAAACATTGAAGATATCCAATAATAAAGCCGCCAATGCAGTTAGTAGAGATTGATATTTAGCGATTTAGATTTCTACATATTTGTTTGATGTTGTCGCATATTTACAGAGCGGATCATCAAAAGCACAGAAGGGCCACTTAAACCCTTAAAACCGGCGTCGGTGTCCCTTTTTCCGAAGGAGGGTTTTTAATTTTTAACATATAACGCTAATAACGCACCGTAATGGGCGATATAAATCAAAGAGCTCTTTAGATAACAAAGTCAAAATATTTTATGCGCCAATTCAAGAGCCGCCCGGCCCTTTTCTTTCTGTTTAACATTATGAAGTGTCAAAATACGGACATTAAAACCCATGAAATATGCGCCTCTCTCGCAGGCCCGTAATGTCGCGGAGCCCTCCTCGTCGACGAAATTTTCTCTGGTCGCGCGTTAATCGCCAATTAAACCTATAAATATCGCAATAAGTGAATGACGTTGTGTTAGTATGATTTATAGATCGAATTGCGAGGTTATTATCGAACCGGTCATTACGACTTGTGTACGTAGGACGCGCTCAGGCATAAACCTAATAGAATAAGGTGTCTTTTAAACGCCGAACGTCCATGCGAAATGTCATAATTTGCATCGAATTTGCATCGCCAGCGTGCGAGGGCGCGACACAGCGGCGCAGAATTTTCCCTCCCCCATTATTCCCATTTAAAAAAAATATAGCCCCAGTTACTCCCATCTTTATTATGTACCTGAAACGAACGAATGTAAATTGGGCGCCAAAAAGGATTTTAGATTCTAAGAAAATCTACCCAGAAAATGACCAAAAATAATCATTTTGATGATTGAGAATTTTTGTTTAAAACAAAAATATTGTCACACCCTTTTCTATTATAGGTACTCTCTATTCTAGTTTGATCTATAATGATAAATTATAATTTTTTGCATTGTACAGGAATAAGTGGGACTTTAAGTGCGTTCGGTGATACACAAAACTGTCAAAATTGACATTATTGACAGAAGTTTAATAGAGGTGGGAATCAATTTTTTGTTAGGTATAGAGGTGCAGTAACGACGTTACAAAATAAACGTTATTTTTTTTTATATTCTTCTGATTCTGATGTTATAAAGATGTTACGCCGCTGTTTTGTAAATATGAGGGTGTGTTGAAAGAGTGTTTAGTTAACGTATTACCTTTTAAGCATTAGCTAGATAGTAATTATGTAATGCGGTAATCAAACAGGCCGTGCACCATTGCCATAGTATTGAATACTTTGTGCGAATTCGAATCGTGAATAAAACGCGTTTTTTCGCCGGAGGCAACCCAACCTTTTCACTGTCCGGTGATTCGATTCATCGGTATATTGGGCGCATTTTTCCTTCCATAAATTCTCAAAATTTATATTTGTTCAAATTATTATCCTCGCGCGAATCGTTTCCGAATCACGTATACGAGTTACGAAACGAAAACGCCCCAGTTGTACGACCGATTTGAATAATAACAAAGCGAGATTATTGTTGCATGCGAAATTCGCTTAGTGTACGCGAAAAAAAAACCACTATACATCCGCCACCCAAATCGGATAGCAAATTACAGTCGACGTACACTGAAATTTCGTTACTTACGCTTAGCGTTTAATATCATTCGAAAGAAAAAATCATTACCGGCCGGGCTCTAATTAGAAGCGTTCCACGTCAAAAATAAGTGGGTTTTTCACGCGGCTAAAACGACGCTATCGTCCGGCGAAATCTCGCATGTTTCCACCATTCCATCCTCCATGGAAAATCCTTCACGAGAGTCGCCTCCGATATTTATGAACGACGAACGAATAATTTAATAATCATCACGAAACAATCGATTTGGTATTATAATTGCCGATTTTTTACATGGAAATATTTGGTTGTTGGCAACATTGATTTTGTTACCAGAAAGACAGTTGGCAACACTATAAACTGGTAACTTGTTGGTATGCTATATAGCAATAATAGGTTGGTTCTCACAATGTTGGGCAATTGGGAGCAAAAATTAAGAACTTAAATGTTAAATCATTCGAGTTCATTGCAAATTTGGAAATAAATAGAAAATTTTTGTTGTTTTAAAAAGCAGTGCAATGAAAAATTGTTATTGTAGCCTATATGGTAAAATAGAGTGTAAAAGAGTAGAATAGAGTAGAGTAATCATGAAAAGGATATTTGAAAAAAATAACACAGTAAAGTACACAGTAAAGTAGAGTAGAATAGAGTAATCAGGAGAAAGATAATTGAAAAATAACGCTTATTTTGTAACAGTCGTTACTGCACCTCTATATCAAAATATCGATTCCCACCTCTATAAAACTTCTTTCATACGAAATGTCATTAATGTCAATTTTTACCGTTTTTGTTTGTGTATCATCGAACGTATCTTAATGTCCCACTTATTCGTGTACAACGCAAAAAAAATATATCGTAAAGCAATTACAAAAGGACATTTGTATATCTTCAGAACACAATTTCAACGTAACCTACTATAACTTTTGGCAGTTTTTATTCGAGCACAAATCGCCTCTAATGCATCAGTTTTCCGCACCTAATTAACGCCGCTAGAACTGTCATTATTCGGTGGAAAGCGAGGCCTTAAAGTTGTCAGCGCCGCGTGAAATCCCATTTACACTTCGGAGAATCCTCCAGCGGCCAGGAATCGAAAACGCGGAAGCGATCCGAGCCGTCGATGTCAATTAACGGATTCGAATGTTTCGAAGCGCTTTCGTACGTCAACGGGGCAGTTTAATATCTAATACTCCGTTTCGAAAACGACACTCAAATATGGTACAAGATACTCCTGTATAATACAGGGTGATGCAGATTATTGTTGATAAAAGTTAATTGAATGTATTTAATCTGTATATTGATTAAAAAGGGGGTATAAATAGCGTTCGGGTTTTGTGAAAACATGGCGGCGTTTACGTGAAAGCCCTAAAGGGTCTGGTTTGTGTTTTCCGGTGCCAAAAGGGCCCGCCTAGGCAGTTCGAGCATATTAATGTAGCATAGATTGTTTGATAAGTAAAGCACGCCCTAACTAGGCTATCCATCTAACGTTATTTCACATGTAAGGGGACTTTTATTTCGTTGGAATTTTGTATTGTGAATTTAATAGGCATCACTGCGCTCTGTTTATTTATAACTTATGTATTTTCTAGAGCTGGTCTAATAAACCGTCAAAATGACCCCATAACATCAGCTTAATTTCATCCATCAAAATAGCTCTTTTTCCATCTCGTCTCATCACCACAAAAAAAGACACTTAATGGCGCATAATTTATAATAACAGCCCGAAAAAAAATAGACGGTTTTGAAATTTTATTTGGTAACGCTTTTTTATGACTTTATTGCACCTCGGTTGTAACAATTTATCTAATTTCCATGCTGGAAATATTCGAATTTATCTGATTTACAGTCTAATAATGTTTTTAACACTAGCCATAAAAGTCTATTCTAAAACAATTAAAATCGTTTCCCGAAGTAGCGCTTATAAAAACGGTTTTATTTCCACGTTAAAAAAAACGCGTCCTTGCTTAGATAAACTTTATGTGCAGTTAAGTGGTATTTTCGTTTCGGGCAAATATCGCAAAATGCAATAAAATCACAATAATCTAATACACTCTAAAATAATGCAGTAAAATCAACTGCATTACCTACTCACAAAATAATCTAAAATACATATTCCGTTTTATTCCTATGTAAAATTAGGTAGGTACAGTTCAATAGAAATAGCTAGAGACATGAGACTAGATTGCACAATATAAATCTGATATGTTGATTACAATTTTCAGTAAATTTTAGAGACTCATAAGTGATAATCCAGTTTAACCAGATTCCCTTCAATTTCTGCAGAACCATGGAATCTTCAACTACACTAGGTACTCGCAAAATAATCTAAAATACTTCGTCCTAATTTCTAAAATTAGGTACAGTGCGATAGAAATATTTAGAGACAAGACTACAATGCGCAATAATCTAACTCTTCTAATATGTTGATTACAATTTTCAATAAATTTTAGAGACTGATAAGTAAAAATCCAGTTAAACCAGATTCACTTGGATTCCTGCGAGACCGCAGGATCCGCCGAATCGCGGCCGGTATCCATATGATATTACGTGTATTATTTGGCGAAAAGCAAATGATACACAATGAACGGCGTATAATTGTAAAGTGAAAAGAGGGTTATTACGCCGTGGTACGACTGGTAATGTAACCAATTAAGGTTGATTAGAGAGCGGTCTCGATGCTTACGAGATGGGCGAGTTCTTTCGATAGGTTTTTTTCGCATGTATACGTTTCGTTTCTTCGTTCGTTATACGACCGTAACGCGTTGTTAAGGTTTTTGTCCGGTCCAAAGAGCTATGGCTAACGAGATTGCTTTATTTTCTACAATACAGTCCCGATAATAATTGAATAGCTTAATTAATTTTGCAGACGGTATTAGAAACATATATTATATGCAAAATGAGGTAAATTGAAAAAAATAATTAGAGATTATTGTTATTGTTATTTTTATACTGACTGTACCTATCCCTGGATTGTAAAAATCCTGCATGAATAAAGACTGATTGTTGATATTTAACGAAATATACTTTAACTTTAAAGGATTCTCTAATATAGTTGGTGCAAAACAAATACCAATGCATGTCACCTATAATGTACTACGTCACAAGTAGGCAGTGTTGCTGAACTTTTATAGAGTTTAGAAAATCTAAGAATTTTCTAAAATTTTCAAGTGGCAAAATGACAAGAGCAAATTAAAAATTAGGGGTACCTGTTTCACGTTTCTAAACGGTGGATGTATTTAGGGACTCACTATAATTATAATCATCAAATTCCATTATCATCTGAAATATATTTAACAGTGCGAGTAAAAAATTGAGTGTACAAATTGACCATCAGAAGAGTACATAGTGAAATGTCTGAGAAAACTTCTGAATCTGAATTATTTAGAGCTCAAATTGTGTCATTTCTATAACATATGGAAAAGATAACTATACAAAAAATTCCTTTTTCTTGATTATTCGGCTGAATAGCCTTTAGTAGTTGAGGCTAGTAAACTAGAAAAAAGAAGAAGAAATTGAAAATTAAAAGTACCGATCGGATGACAACTGCAGCTATGCAACTTGACTGCAGTCAATACCTACCAACCTACTATAAGAAAATTATAATTTTATATACAAACCATAGATATGTAATAAATATATGATACAAACGTTGAATTTTGACAATATATATATTTTGGATGATTTAATTCTGATATTTGACATTTTATATCATCCCTTGTTAATATTAAATTAAATTCTGCAGGTATTAAGCTTAATCTGTTTTGTGTATTAATTTTTAAAAGTTGGGCACAATGCTTGGCATATATGACGACAGAGTGACGTGCATTGATATTTGTTTTGCACCAACTGTAGATATAATTGATTCCATAATCAATTTAAGAATTCTTTAAGCCTAAAGTAGTATTTAATGTTGTATGGATATTTAGATTTTTAGTTTATCTAAAAGTTTCCTTTTGTTAAATGTCTACTTTAACGCTTTATTACGAAATCGTCCCTAATCAATTAATCTTCTTTCCCTACCTATAGTGCAATTAATATAAAATCCCAATGACGTCACGGCCAAATAACGCCGATTCCGACTATAATACAGTAGAATTTCGCCAGTTTTGATTGACGCGCGTGAAAATCGGATTCTCGAAGCTAATTTGGTAGATCGCCCTAATCTTTCGGTGCCGATTTAGGAGGCATCCCGAGAGGATCGCTTTCACAGCAATTACCGAAAAACCTCGACCGTATCATCGCGATCGTCAGTTCGACTTTCACACGGCCGGCGCGATCACGGATTAATTGTTTTACTAATTGAATATTAATCCGAGTGTCAGAATTGAATGCCGGCCCGCCGAGCGCGGCAACATAATGAAAGGCCGCCGGCCCGATCGGGGCCCTTTTTGCTTTTTGTGTTCCGCGTCCAGTTAGGACTGCGTCGGTTATAGAGCTTCCAATTGCCGACGCCGGGGAAAATCGGGGAGGGAAATTTTATCGCTCGGGTTTTAAGTGGACGATACGGGGAGAGAATCGGCGGCGTTAGGTAAAAATTTATATTTTTCCCGTCGTATAAACGCTCCGTAAAAGTCCCGGGAGCCGTCCGGCCATTAGTTCGCTGGAATTTTCTCATGTAGCCGAACGACATTTTCTCCCGTAAAACGACCTTCTTTTGTTAAAAGGGCACTTTTCTCTCGAACAACAAAAATTCGCTTTCACAGTTGAGCTGGTTTATGGCGACGAGAGAACGCCGCGAATGCAAAAACTCAAGTTTCCTCCGGCTCTTTTATCAATCCGCACTTATAGTTACCCGAAATCACACGGTTTTATATGAAAATTCTCTTATACGCATTCGATTTCGTAGATTTTATCCGGCGAGTAATAAAAAAGGCAACGGTTCTTAATGAATTTATAACCAATAAACCCGCTTGCATTGAACAATTCTTTACAACTCCTCCGAATTTGTACAAAAAACGGAAGTATAAAAATCTCAATTTAGATTCCAATCGCAAACCACTCCTTTCCTATAGCGCACAATAGGAAAACCATTTGCATAATTTATTGGCGTCTTCCTGATGTCGAGCAATCATCATCATGTTCGCACTTTCGTGGTTTTCGACGCAATAAAATTCAAAACACCCTCACACTACAAACTCATTTGATCTACCACAAAATTATACAAATTTTGTGCAATAATACTTTGAAAGAAGTAGTTCTGGACCACCCTATACACGAAACGTAAACGCATAAAGACAACTAGAAGGCATTATTATTAATGATATTGCCAAATCATTCCGTTTGGTTGGTCAAAATCGTCGGCGAAGAACGCTGGTTGGACTTGGCAGGTGTGACTAATACACGGAGCTCTTTGATCGTCTCGCCGACACCGGGCCGAGTAAAGTCGTCGAGATCGACGGGCATCACCTCCCGGTGCACTAACTCGCTGGTCGATTGGATAAACCGGTCGCGTCTCACCTACAGCAGTGTATAACTACGAGTTTTTAATATTTTAAACTGTAATCTCGTTGTTAATATTGAATTTTTCGGGAATTCCTCCGGAGGTTCCGACGGCGCGGGAGGCCCAGGTACTACACCACAAACTTCATTTCTGCATTATATCCACTCATTTACATTACATTAACTATTGTTGGTGCAAAACAAATATCAATGCAGGTGTCACTATAGACGTCATATTTGCCAATCATTGTGCCCAACTTTTAAAAATAAATGCAGAAATAGATTAAGCTTAATACCTGCTGAATTTAATTTAATATTAACAAGGGATAATAGGTAATGTTAAAAAGCAGAATTAAATCATTCAAAAAAATATATATTGTCAAAATTCAACGTTTGTGTGTAAATTTATTAATATTTTCTTATAGTAGGTTGGTAGGCACTGACTGTCAAGTTGCATAGTTGCCGTTGTCTTCCGATCGGTACTTTTCATATTCATTTTCTTCTTTTTTCTAGTTTTCTAGCCTCAACTACTAAAGGCTATTCAGCGTAATAATCAAGAAATAAGAATTTTTTGTGTAGTTATCATTTCCACATGTTATAGAAATGACACAATTTGAGCTTCTAAATAATTCAGATTCAGAAGTTTTCTCAGTCATTTCACTATGTACTCTTTTAAGGGTCAATTGTATACTAATTTTTTTACTCGCACTGTTAAATATATTTCAGATGATAAAGGAATTTAATGATTAATTTTAGTGACCCCCCGAATACGACCGCCGTTTAGAAACGTGAAACAAGTACCCCCAATTTTCAATTAGTTCTTGTCATTTTGCCAATTGAAAATTTTAGAAAATTCTTAGATTTTCTAAACTCTATAAAAGTTCGGCAACACTGCCTACTTATGACACAGTAAATTATAGATGACGTGCATTGATATTTGTTTTGCACCAACTGTATACGTATTTCGTACACAGTAAAAGGCCTCAAACTTTGACCGCCTTGTATAAATAGGTACACTTGATACATTTTAGTATGGTATAGGTATCATCTTAATGGAAAAGCGATCCTTCATCAAAATGCATTCGGATCCTTTTATTAAACACTTAAAACCCGACTAACTGGCAATCTAGAGGTGCCGAGATAGCCGGAAAGATTCGATTTTAATTGTCCTTATTCGGATAATACATCCTTCGGGGGACGTTCCTCAGGGCACCTGCCTAATTTTCTTTTATCGAACCCGCGCGTAGACTTCGTCAAACAATCATTTAAGTCATCCAATCCTGCTATTAAATTAGCGGAAGGGCTGGCATTAGGGCACAACCTAAACCTTAATATAAAACGGTAAAGGGGTGTAGGTATAATATTTCATATATCTAGCTATAATAAAAAATATCTAATAATTAATGTAGATTAGGTGAATGTGAATACACTTAGGTATACGAACACTAAATGATGATCGTTTATGCAGGATTCTCGCGCGGCAATAAAATCGAATCGAATTAAACATCCGAGCAATCTGGGACTTCTCGAATTTTATCGCCCCATTTAAAATCGGAGTGGCGGGTTCGCGACGGAGGGTCGGGGGCGGGCGCGCGAATAAAACGAATCCCTTTTCCCGGGCGCTAAGTTGACTGTGATTTCGTTTCATCGGGGCTCGATTGTTTCGGTTATGCTCCACCACATCCCGAGAATTCACTGAGATAATTAAAGAGTTTTGTGTTACGTCGTCGGCGCGACTCTTTGATCATTTTTACGCATAGGAACATGTTCTCGGTAGAAAGGTAATACAGCGCTTTTTCGTTTATTATTTTATTAAGCATAACATTAGCCATAACGGGCTTTTTCTCAATAGAGGGATTTATCGGTGGGTTTTTTTTCCAAAGGCGTTTAGAGGAATCGTGTGTACCGGGGAAGGTGGATAAATTCGTGTATGATACTCGTTAGTGCGTTCCGTTCTCCTCTGCCTAGATCTAATTGTAATTCGATATCTAAGAGGCACGGTTAACGACTAGTTAGTCTCGTTTAATAATTTGTTAACTCGCCGAACGTCTACGATACAGGAGCTTGTCTTAATTTACATACGCGGCCGTATACAAATTGGTAACTGAATACTTAACGTGGTTCTTCAAAACGCATAACGGATGCTTCGTCCCTTTGCTGTAATTTTGCTAATATTCGGTTCGATTTTTCTATTTCTGGGTTAGAGGAAATGTGTAGGATTGATGTTAATATAGGGCGAATTCCAAAATATCTATTACAAATATAATTCAGTGAAGATAATTGACGGAAGCTTTAAGATAAAGTCTCCTTTAACCTCATTCCTAATGTCAAATGGTTTTATAATACAGGCAGTAGAAAGTTAAAAAAAAATCCTCACATCTTCAAGTTATTTTTCCATGAATATAAAACAAAATTTAACCACACTGTAGACTTCCTTATGCTTCACCCTGTATAAATTAATTTATTAGAGGGTAGCATTCTTAATAGCGCAGTAAATTACCTACTAGGAATGCTACATTAAATGAACTTTAGGTATTTGATTAGTTTTTTTATCAGGTTCTCTGTTATCCATATCGAATGCGTTTAGTGCTATTAAAAGCATCGCTTTCTATTAGCAACCCCGGTTGCCAGTTATTGACATAATGCGTATTAATGGTGAGGCATTACGTAAGGGGGTGCGTTCGTGGAATTTATTCAATAAACCGGAGGTAATGTAGTGAGATAATGTCCGATTTAAATGCGCGTTATTTTTACTGCCGTCTAAACAAATAACGTTTTGAATAATGCCGGTGCCTTTAACGAGGGGATATTTCCCGTTCGAATCGGCGCACCTGCCGAATTTCGGCGATCGGAGGCAAATCGTAACATCAATTGAGCCGTTTGGCAACGTCTCAACTCCAATAATTAAAAGCAAAGAGAGCGAATCCCCCTTTGAAAATTGTTATTTATCCGTTACACCATCCGACGTGCGCTGCCTATTTGCATCGACTAACTCCTAACTTCAAATAAAATCCAAAAAGGCTAAAGAGTGCATTATTCGAATAGGATGTTCGTATATCATAGTCCGGGCGCTCACTTTATCTCTCTCACAAATCACCACCATTTTTTCTTATTCAATTAATGTACAATTTTAACCGTCTCTGATCCACATAACTTTAAGAATTTTTTGAAACTAGTGAAAAATTATTTATAATATTCGTTCTAGATAGTTCTAAATGGTTCTGAAATTTTCTAGTTAATCTTAGACCGTTGCAAAGAGTGCTGAATCTGTTCTAAATAATTTTGGCCAGTTCTAAACGGTTCTAACATCGCTCTTAACTCTTTTAAGGTTCCTGGTTAGCTCTAAAATGATTTGAAAGAAGTACTGTAGATACAGTACTATAGTTTTAAACAGTTCCAAACGATTCTAAGCCTGCAAAGAAACAAACAAGCTATACATTGTCTATCTTACACTTGTCTTATCCATTCAAAATGTAGCATTCGAATAGGTATATTATAATGATAAAATAATGAAACATCAGTCCTCGGACTATAAGTTGAAAGTTTGATGTTGATACTAATAGAGTGCAAAGCGTCGAAACGGTGTTATTTTTAACGGGGCCCCCCGTCTCTTTGATTTAACGTATTAAATTGAAGCTAACAGTTGACAGGAGTATTTAAAATAACATACATTTCTGCTTCTCGTCTTGATACATTTACAACTGTGGTGTCGCGGACGGCATTCAAAGGGTTGCCGGCGCGACTTAATTGCTCATTTTATC
The DNA here is from genome assembly GCA_918026865.1 of Phyllotreta striolata. Lineage (NCBI taxonomy): Eukaryota > Metazoa > Arthropoda > Insecta > Coleoptera > Chrysomelidae > Phyllotreta > Phyllotreta striolata. The sequence goes on from OU900102.1 coordinate 4,118,590, forward strand.
GACATAAATCATAATTTCCACGAATAATCATCGGATTTTATAGCTAATAAAACTCCAGTAATAATCTGCTAAATGTTATCCGAAGATATATACATTGTTTAGGTTTCGGCTATTCGGCTTTAGATCTGAGAGTGGTGTGGAAATAAAATACGCGGAAAAACTCTTCTATTAGACGCAACGTAAACTAATCAACGAATTCCCAGCGTTATCAATAACAACGCAAGACTATAATAAAATCTAAAAGTGGAATTTTTTGATTGTTTCAGACGGTCAAAACCACCTAAACTTGTTCAACAACAGGCAGCAACCAAAGAAGAAGCGAAAATCGCGGACGGCCTTCACCAATCACCAGATCTTCGAGCTGGAGAAGCGGTTCCTCTACCAAAAGTACCTTAGCCCGGCCGATCGGGACGAGATCGCCTCGTCGCTGGGCCTGACCAACGCCCAAGTGATAACGTGGTTCCAGAACCGGCGGGCGAAGCTCAAGCGCGACATGGAGGAGCTCAAGAAGGACGTGGAGAGCGCCAAGCTGTTGAGCGCCCACAAGAGCTTCTTGGAGAACGTCACCGATTTGGGTATATTGAAGAAAAAGGCTGTTATCAACGAGGACGATTGTCCCAAGAATCTGGTCGTCGCCGAGAAATAGGGAATGCGCTTTGATTGTGTGTCATTGTCACTGTGTAATTTATCGCTAAATATACTTAACGGCCGATTTCATAAAGGGATATTTCGACTTTAAAGGAGGCTTTAATGAAGAATAAATTATTTATATTAGAAGACTGAAAGTCTTCAAAAGAAGGAACTGTTCAAAAATATTATAATTCTTCTGTTTCAATTTTTCAGAGTTCTTAAAGCGGTTTTGAAACGGTTTACAGCGGTTTTGAAGCGATTTTGAAACGGTTTTGCAGCGATTTTAGAGCGGTTTTAAAGCGATTTTAAGGTAAAATGGTACTTTATCTTAAAGCTCCCTTTGTTAAAGAATACTTTAACGCATTATTATGAAATCGGTCCTTATACAAGTACGTTAAGAGTTCGATATAAAAATGTGGACGAAAAAATCATCAACAATTCTACTCAAAAAAACATAATTTTGGTCGTGATTAAATAAAATTATCTCCGTTAAAAATTTCAACACGTTTGTTTATTTGGACCGAATATATCGAAAAAGTACATGCGTATAAAGTGTATCTCGTTGCGTAGAAAGCGCTCGCATGTGTTCATTTGCATAAAATGCGGATAAATTTCATTTTTATTGCTAAATTTAATAATGCACGGCACCCATAGTTCAACGTTTAATTAATTATTAACGTCAAAACATAAATTATTCCAACGGGAACGATATTTAGTGTTAATTTCGAAGATGCCTTTGCGTACTTGTATTTGAAGTTTGTACATACTCAGCGAAAATTTCGGCTTCTTAGAAGCATTTTATAGTATTACTGCAGGTGATTTGGTATAATTTTCGCGACAGAATTAGATCGAATCGCCCGTAAAATTATAGCTAATAGGTAATCGAGTTTAATTATATTTTCCATTTTGTACATACTTGTATATAATATGTGTAAATTTTGTATAATGTGTATAAATCGTGTTTTAGCGTTAGTTATTTATTATTGTTCGCCTTTTTAGGCGGTTACTTGCAATATTTTACTATGTATATTTGAGAGCTTCTGTACTTAAAAGTGTCTACCGTCGTTGTGAATAAACATGAAAATTATCAGCTAAATACTATTTTTTTCCTAAACCAAATAAACTCAAAACTTTTTTTATTCAATACTAAACTTAATTTACAGCAATTATTGCATACGAAAGGAGGATATGTATAGTTATTTTTTTCTCTTTTATACCTCATCTGGCGCTGATGCTCGATCATACAGATGTTTAACAGGATTTTTTCGTGATTGTTGTATCCGCCTGTCGCTTCACATTATAATTTTTATTGATTCCACAACGATCTCATTCGAACGGAGATCCAGCTGGAGTAGAACGCGACAATGTTTTTTTTTTAATTCGCTCTCTATTATCATAGAATGGAAAGTTCGCATAGAGAGACACTATTGGAGAGCTTTTGCCATTGTTCCGGCGGTACCTACAGGAACCCAGTAATGGCCGATGCGGAATTTACGGTTGTTACAATGTCGAAAGTAATTCGCAATAAATTATACCCGCGCAGTACGTCAAATAAAACACTTTAGGCATTGTGTCCGACGACGCATAAATAATATCACTTGTCCGAAAAGCGATTATTAGATCCGGCAGGGATTTCAGACCGTCTTTAACTACCCGTTTAATTTCGAGTTAAATGATGGATTTTTATAATTGCAAATTCAAAAATCTCGCATATAAAAGAAATCAATGCGGATGCGACAACGTTGCAATGTAATCGCACTACATATTACGCTGTATTGATCCCGAGCAAATTCTATCGACAGCCGAATTAATAACAGTTCTCGCGCGGCAAAGTGATGGTTGGATTGGTAAATGTCTGTTTTAAATCGAGCGAATTAAGGGTGGTCTCACGACCGGCGGCGCGTTTGTTATATCGCAATTAGGACCTAGGATCCTGTCATTATGGCCGGATAACGATATAACTAGACAAATGGGCACGAGTTGATTTCAAATTAGGAATCGGTGCCGCTCTTTAATTTTCCTACCGGCCGCGAACACCTACCGGACCGGCGCGGGCTATTCACAAATGCGCCCGTTAAAAAGAATACCAGATATATACGGGGGGCGACCCCGAAGTCGGCCTGATGATTCGCTGGGAACTAATCGAAATGTTTATCGAACCACCTCTGTATAATTCGTTAACCTAGGTACCTACACACTAAGAAAAATGTAGTAATTCGCATCAGATTAGAACCAATTTGATTCAAACGCTTTATTATTTGATTCAATTAAAGGTTTATTCACAATGCACCCTCGCTAAAAAATTTCAGATATATACAGGAGTCAATCCAATGATTCGCTCTGGAGTACTCGAATTATTCATCGAACCACCCCTGTATAATTCTTTTAATATTACACTAAGAAACATGTTCGATTCTCATTGGATCAAGTTTTATAGACGGGCCATTTTGATTCGACGATAAACGCATTGTTTGATTGAACGCAATTACAACAATAATTGCATATAGATAACAATAATGACCTCAACGTATTGTTTTCCTGTATTCACAGCGCAGTTAAACTAGAATATAGTTATACGTTTACCTGGTAATTTTAACTTAACATGGAAGTCGTGTACGACATAAAAACTGAAGTAATAAAATATTAACAACTCATTGTGCTTAACCTAATAACGCATATTTACCAGGGTAGGCTCGGTTATTGGAAAAAAATCAGTATATAGATACTCGCGAACAATATACGTTATATTATAACAGGGAGGTTAAAAACTGTTAAACAATCAGTAATAGAATAGAATATATTTCAAAACAAATCACTAAATAAAGGAATTATTTTTCGTGTAATTTATATTGGCTTGACCGCCTCTGATAGAGTCCATACTGCAATTTCAATACCATATTGTTGCACATTTTTTTTAACAAGCACCTGTTATATGCTAGTTTTATGTTTTTACCTCTTCATTGTTATTTTTAAGCAGCTGACTATGGTTTTATCACTCTACATGGTGGGTATATTGCTTTTAATATATTTAAAAAAATGTATACGACGCGGCGATGTCATTAAAATTATTATTCATTGTTTATTGGCAAGGCGAAATCGCGCTTATCGTTACTTAAGACTTTATGGATATGGGCCCAATTGCTACATTTTTTTAATTAAAATATAATATGCAGTATGCGATAAAAATTTTATACTGGTTTTCAGATCGAAGAGGGAAATTAAATAACGAGTGTAATTAAGGAAGCAATTTATTCATATATAGATTTTTTTAAATTGTTATATCCATCAGAAATAAAGAGATATAGCTTAAAATCAATGTTAGTTATAAAATTAATTATTTTTATTTTTTTGATTAATCCACTGTCCAATTAAAGTCCATTACACATAATCGTTTGCGCTCGGCCAACGAGCGTTGACGTTTTTAAATTTATACGCCCAACAGTTGGTCTAGTTAGGTTAGTCTAATTAGCAAAAAAACATGTTTACCTATTACAAAATGCGAAATAATTCTCGAACAAATTCGCGCGGTTGACAGTGAAACGCGCTCTCCGTGATTTACAATATTTAATATTAGATCACGGCTAATAAGTCGTCTTGGAAGAGCTCCAAGCAGCTGCGAGGCCCTAAATTAGTGCACTTTTTCGGTTTTCAACAGGGACTGAATCGAGAAAAATGTACAGACATACAGATCTCTTTATTGAAGGTGGATTTATCAACCTTCATTCATCAACATTTTCCCAGTAGGTATAAAGAATACAACAAGTAGAATATGATTTACTAGAGTAGAGTTTAGTAGAATGTAGAGAGCGGAATTCATGCTTATTCTTATTATTACATTCTGTATAAAATACCATTTCCCTATCGACCACAAACGATCTGAAATAGCCATTATTTGGCTATAGTCTTTCCTCGAAACCCACGCCTCGTGTTCTTCCCGCGTTCCTTTTCGATATCGCCTCGTTTCCCATTTCGCCTAACGATAAGCATCGGTTTACCCGAGTTAATTGCGTTTTGAAGTTTTTGGCATCCACCATACACCGGATCCCCAATTATTTTATCCGGCGCACAAATGAGTCGCGTATGGCACGTCCATATCTCCGTCTAACGATCTCTAAGGATGCCTAATAAATCGGCTCTAGCCCAACGGAAAACCGGCGGAGCAAAAAGAAAGCGCAACGGGAAAATCTATTGGACACGCAGCGGCGTAGCCGGGATATTAATTTCAGTCGCTCTGGCGAATATTAACCTGTCGCTTTATACTGATGGTAAGTGAAATATATATTTAGAAATTGTTGGTGTTATTAATTAATCTTCCACTAAAAAAATGCGAGTAGATTTTTTGTGTATTTCTTAGAGTTTTGTACGAATTATTAAAGTGGATTAACGTAGCTGTAAATTAGAATTAAATAAAAAAATGGGTATAGTTCAATAGGTAGGGTCCTGATGATGGCCACCAACGAACAGAGAAACGAATCGGTCGTTTATTTTTAGCGTTTGACCACCCCGTACGTGACTAATTACGTGTTTACGAACACCATCGTCGGCATTTCTCGATGCCTCTTTGTACACGCTTTTTTATAGTCCATTAAAAGAATTAGTGAAGTCGCGTTTTCGAATGGAAAACCTCAATTTTCGAACGAAAGGTATACGCACTCGTTTTATTACGACAGATCACGATTATTTCTTATCCCATGTTGCGAGATTTTCGAATTGAATCGAGATTGTCGAAGAGTTTGTCTCGTATCTCGCCCTTGGGAAATTTTTGAGACCCTCATCAATCATTTTTAGTTTGTTCTAATAGAGGTTCTATGGTACTAAATTCGTGCACAAATTATCGCACATTTTGTGATTTATTATTTAATTTTTGTAAATCAATGATATTTTCGTAGTTAGTTAATGTTTACGTCTATACAGGATGTTAATTAATTTAGTGCCGATACTCCAGGAGGTGAATATTTGTATAATTTTAAGAAGAAATTTTTTATCAATATAAGTTCTAAATCTCTTAGTTTTTGAGCTACAGGGTGTTAAAATTTTAGAAAAAAATAACTTTTCTATCATAATTTTTTTATTACTCCAGATATTTTTTTGAAATTTTGTACACACTTTTATTAAGTATTATACATGGTGTTAATTAATTGAATGCCGATACTTCAGGATGGGAATATTTGGATGATTTTAAGAAGAAAAGTTTATAACAATATGTGTCCTAAACCTCTTAGTTTTCGAGCTACAGGGTGTTAAAAATTTTGAAAAAAAAACTTTTCTATCATAATTTTATTTTCTTATTACTTCAGATATTTTTATAAAATTTTGTACACTTTTTAATTATTAAGGAGCATTTTTTGGGCAAAAAATTGTTTTAAATTTTGACCAGTGACCTCCGTAGGGGGTTTGAACTGAATATGTTTAAAAAAAATGGTACTCCACTACTTTTTCTAAAAACCAAAATTATTTTTAAAATCCTCATTTATTTTGGAGCAAATTAATTCGGTAGGAAGACTTACTTTCGTATACTACTCACCATTTTCGCGTAAAAAAATAAAAACCAAAACAATTTTTTCCCAAGTTCATTGAGACCAGAGAATAGCGAACACATTAACGAAATGTGTTCGCTATTCTCTGTTGAGACTGTTTGATATTTTGTTGAAATTTGGTAGGCGCCCACCATGCATAGAAACAGTTTTTTTGGAGATAAAAATTAATTTTCTACTACCAGTGACGTCCACGTTCGAAATTTCATAAAAATATCTGGAATAATTAGAAAATTATAATAGAAAAATTATATTTTTTCTAAAACCTTAACACCCCGTAGCTCGAAAACTAAGATTTTTAGAACATATATTGATATAAACTTTTCTTCCTAAAATCATCCAAATATTCACATCCTTAAAGTATCAGCACTCAATTATAAATTAACCCACTTTATATGAAATTATCAACAATAAATTCAATCATTATAGTCGCATCAAAAGTAATCTGTTGCACTAGTGCATTTATAGATAGGGGGGGTTATATTTTGTGAAGGTCCCTCGTAGGTGGTGAAGCCGGAGCCGCTGCCGCATCTCGGCCGGCCATGCCATTATCGGTCGGATCGAACTAACAATTCAAAGTGAACCGTAAATTAGCTGGCAGTGTTTTGTCAAGGGAACAATTGGTCTCACACCTAGGCGACTTTGATCTCACCGGCGCACATAAATCTAACCACTTGCCTAATGAAAGCTAATGACGTCACCGGAATGGACTTCTTCTTTTTCTCCGTCTTTCTACCGTTCCGGAGCGGCGGGTTCTCCGTCTCCTCGGTGTCTCTCGGGGCCCGTAGATTTTCATTAGCGATTTTATTGAATGCCTACCTATATAATTTTCCGATTCGATGGGACGATAATAATTTCTATATATATATTTTTTTGTCGGTTATAAAACTCAAATTGAGCAAAACTATTTACGATAGTTTTCGCAAACTTATACGTAAAAAATATAGCGTGTAAATTTACATGCAATTAATTCAAATTGACTATAAGCTCCCTCCCAAATTAAATTTTGAATACATTTAAATCAGAACAGGTATTTAATTAAATAATGGCATCTATTCCACCTAATGAATAAATTCTTTCAACCGTTTCCCATTCATCACCGCGCTGCATCTACTCTTATTATACCATAGTAGTTATAATGCGATTGAATGGTTTCAGGCGTTGAAATTAAGTTATTTTGTTATTAAACCGAGTAATTATTTCACGTTGTTACGACAAAGAGTCTTGTAGATTGTGGAAAAAGAGTTATTTATTGTTGATGTACGAAGGAAAGCGATTTAACGATTAATTATGTACGTTTTTCGAAATTATTAAGGTGCAATTAGATATGCTTTTGCCCTGCTAAGTGAATTTTAATATGATTAAGTACATTTATAAATGTAGAGGATATTAAATCACAAAAAATGATATAATGCCGTTTGATATTATGTGAAAATTAACTTCAAAAATTAATATTTTAGGAGTAATTTCAAAAATTCAATACCTTTCTGAATTTTATTAGATCTTTAATTTTCCAATAAGAAATTTTTGATGATACTTTCATTAAATTCTTTCTTTTATGAGGGATTCCTACAGTCAGTTTTAATTACAAATTAAACCTAATAGCTAAATCAACTAATGCAATAAAAAATAAAAAGATTTTAAATTAAAAAAAAATGCTTGTGGAGCCATCTGTATATTCGATTAAGTAGCATTCACAAACGAAATACAGTTTTCTCTAATCACTTTTTTTGTAAAGTAAACTGCACACAATAACTGAACGCTACATAAATCCTCCGCAAGATGTCTGCTCGTGCAAAATTTCAAATTTTCGATTTTTCGCGATATATTTATACACCATTTTCATTCCAATACTAAGATATTTAATTTATGAGATTTCCATCAAATATTTATTTATACTTACTCGTTTCGTATAAAGAGCAATTAAGCAAAATTAAAAATAAAATTCGATCGATTTCTCTATTTGTTGGCGAATATAATTTCGAAATATAAAAACGCCCAATAAATCAGATGCTAAAATGATTGATTAATCGATTTGAATGAGAAACTCGTTTATACAGATTGTCCTCTTTTATTTCGCCAATACAAATTGGAATGCATCTTCTACAGTTAATTTCCTGGGTATTAAAAACACAATCCCGTAATGATCCGAATGAATGCAGGAAAATGTGCACGTACCTCTCGAACTTGCAGCGAATTTTCCTCGACGGAAACGAACATAAAATAATCCTTACGAACCAATTTCACTTCGAAAACTCTTCCCTATATACTTCGCGGATTCGTTCGTCTTCGAATTTCCATATGAAAAGCCGCTTTTCTCGCCTTAAACGCGACCTTTTCCTCCGACTTTAATTAGGCTTACATTCGAACAGTCTTTTATACGCCGAATTTTTATTTAATAGAAACGAAAACAAAGAATTTCAGCTCGCCAGAGTTTATCCCGTTTCCAGCAGATTAAATGGTTTTTCTGACTGTATTTTATTATTTGCATGACCGGATTTTTACATGAAAATTGAAAATTCAGTGAATGTTTTGTTGGTGGGGACATCCTATAGTTATAAATAAAGTTTGGTTTTTAATTTAAAATTATTTAGCTCTTTCTATAGCGCTTTTCCTGGTAAAATTTTAATCTGGTGCCCATAAACAAGCACAGAAAAGGAACTTCAAAATGACTGGTTGGCCGCAAAGCGAGCCAGCAGATGTTTATAAAACGCCCGAAGTGAAATTGAAGTCTGTTTTCCCGGTTTTTCCTCTCCCGAGCGCGTATACACTCCCGCTTTTAATGTTACTTACGACAACGCGTAAACAATCATCGACGGGTTTCTGTTCCGTACGAGCCATTAAAAATGTTTAATGCCCCGGCCCAGCGTCGAGGCTTTCTGGAAACGATTCAGATGTAATATGACTTGTGAGTATGACATTTACGAAAAAAGTATCGTTAAATTTTATTTTTGATCCGGCCGTAGGAGGATCGTTAAACGCGACGTTCGCTTCTTTATAGTTTTTGGGAACTTTAATTAATCACCCGTAGGTATACTTATCTCATATTAATTGTATAACAAATTGTCTTTTTTGGTGCATTAAGATTTTTACCTAAATATGTTGGTATCACTGGATTTCTTCACCTAAAATAAGTTGTCTTAACTGTAGAGTTTATAATAGACTGTTTTGAGATGATTCGCTAGGGAATTGTACTGGAGCCGCCTCTGTGGCATTTCGAAAAATCCAAATTCCCGACCGGGGTTGAAAGTAATTCAATATTGCTCGTCTGGACTGGAGTCCGTAAAATTTTTGGATTGTTTATACGTAACGTGCACCATATGCACCGCACTTGAGGCGGTTCTAACGGTAGAATAAATATTTATTAACGAGTCCACTATTGTAATTGCTGTTTATTATTTATGGGAATTTAGCCGAGTTAAATGCGAGTATCATATTAGAGATATGTTGAGCGAAAAAAATCATGTAACTAAGTATCTATTTCAATTTGAGATCGTTAAGTAAATTGGAAATTAAACGCTAGTCTTTTTTTGTAACTATGTTTTTTATTAGTGCAAATTTTCGTGACAGTATACTTATATTTAATAAAAGGAAAAAAACAGTTTTTATTTACATATAATACAGTTTATATCTTTGGTATAACTTAATAGAAAAAAATATACACAGTGTAAAATTAAATTTAAACGAACGAACTAAAATTTATTCGTGATTGCTGCATTTTTTTTTAGATTTGACAACGTTGGTATATTTTGTGTAACTTATCTATAGTGAGCTAATAAACTAAGTTATTATTATAAATTAACTGGTCAATTTTATATCGATTGATTGCACAAACAAAACACAACTTCTGTTTTGCATCAAAAACCTTTCATCAAGCATAATTTTGTACGATTATTGTTTCGATAATAAATAAAATATACGATTTTCTAAAGAGATCCTATTGCTTGTATAAAGTATAGTTAAATCGATAAAACTATACAAACTCACCGAGTCACTAGATATACGATATCAAAAAAAAAAAATAATCAAAAACCCCCGGTTAATTCTGCTCATCTCTACCGCCCTCCATTCCATCCACCTCCTCCCGCTGGCTCACGTTCCCCACCAAGCTCGGATGGTAGTAATTGAAATACGGGAATATCTGCATGGAATTCGAGTACTGCTGGCACAGGTTCAGCATCGACTCCTGTATGCTCTTCGGGTACTTCTGCACCATGAAAAAATCCCCCTTCGCCTGCTCCCCGTAGTAGGACTTCTGGTAGAGCGGGCTCTTCTGCTGCAGGAACACCGGTATATCGTCCTTGACCAGCACTTTCACCGCCACCCGTTTGGCGCTTTGATTCAGCAAATTCGACTCCTGCATTTGCAGTTGTTTCCGCTTCGTTTTGTACCTGCAATAGATCATATACCTCGTTCATTTACTACCCTTTGTATCGTTGTTATAATAAGTATAAAGCTCGGAATATATGATGCAAACATCGGATGTACCTTCGATTCTGATACCAGATCTTGACTTGGGTCTCGGTGAGTTTGAGCGCGGCGGCTAGATCGGCTCGTTCGGGACCGCTGAGGTACCTCTGTTGGCTGAAGCGGCGCTCCAATTCGAACACCTGCGCGTGCGTGAAGGCAGCCCGCGACCTCTTCTTGCGGTTGGGTTGGCCGGCGTCGCGCGACGCCTCCTCCGATTGGCGCTGCGACGGCGGATAGCCGTCGCGGAGGGTAGCGATGTCCGCCAGCGGATCCGAAACTGTTGGACAAATCGTGGTACAGGGTGAGTTATATGCTCACAAACGAACGACAATTTAATTTTTTATACACACCCTGTATACAGTTCAGAGTTTTTCAATACAGGTTTTAATATTTCTGACCTGGCTAGTATAGGTGCCCTATACCAGAAACCTTTTAATGATTAGTTAATAGGAAGAATTAATAAGAGTAGGAAACATCAATTTTATCAGTGAGAAATGTGAGTAAAATATGAAGAATGCATGCATGGAGAAAAGACTAATTGTTGAATGTGATGAAAATGAGATGGTGCAGTAACATTATATTAATGAGAAATAAGTGTAAATTTTGAAAAAGTTAATTGAGAGAAGACTAATGGTTGACTATGTGGTAAAAATAAGATGTGGTGAAGAATATATAAGATATAATGAATACAATAAGAACAGAAAGATCAGAAAGATATTTACTTCTTCACTAAAAACTTAATATAGTGCATAATTTTATCGACTAACTATATCTAATGATTAAAGAAAGAAGCTTATAATATGGCAGGTTTTTCTTGTTTTGAAATAAATTATAAGTTTAACTTGTCGTCGATTTGTGTAGGATTGCAGTGGAAAAGTTTTTTAATAAATAGACACGTCAAAATCGTCGGTGTGGCGAAACGGAAAAATTGATGGAAAATGGTGAAGAAAATGGTGGTTGATACCGGCTGGCACCCGATGGATTTTCCCCGGCTTTTAGATTAAAAGCTTTTTGCACTTTGCTTACGTGTTACTTAATTTTAGTAATTGGTGGTTGAATAACGATATTTACGGGCGTTCATTTAAAACACATTATAAGGGCCGAAGACAATGGGACGCGATGACTATGTGGAAGGTTACAATGGAAGAATGGGATTCGATCTATTTTCGCGTGCGATTGCGACATTATGGTTTCCAACCAGAATTAATATAGATTGTCAAAGCCCGGCTTTATTTTGTAATCCGTGCTATATTACTATAATGAATTTCAAAAATTATTTAAAGACTCGAGAAAGCTTTTCTTTCTAACTGATGGCAAGCTTCTCTCTTATTACGAAGATTCTTGTTATATACATTTAAACTGCAATAGGTTTATGTTATGTTCATTTCTTTTGGAGTACCTATTGTATTATTGATTTACCTATACCTACATATTTTTGGGGAATTTACAGGGTGTTTATTAATAACATACCAATACTGAAGAGGTAATTCTTGGGCATTTTTAACAAAAAAACTTCATATGAACCTATGTCCTAAACGTCTTAACTTTCGAGAATTAGTGTGTTAAAGTTTTAAGAAAAAAATTATTCTTTTTTTTACTGTCATTTCCATACCACTTTATAAATATTTTTATGAAATTTGGTGTACGACGTTTATGTATTAAAGATCATTTTTTTAACTAAAAACATTTTAGGTCAAACGACAGTGGTGTCCCTACTGAACTTAGCCCTAATATTTTTGAGGGTAAAAGTGGTACGCCACTGCTTTTTCTTGAAATAAAAAATAATTTTTTGGATGCCCCGTTCAATTTAGAACAAATTTGATTTCTTGACCGTTTCGCATAAAAAAAAATCATTCATGTGTACGCTATAACATGCATAAGCCGCTGTGTTAAAATTAAAAAATAATAATTTTTAAGTATAGGACATATGATCATATGAATTTTTTTCTTAAAATGGATTCAAGATCATCCCCTTCAGTATTAGCATGTTATTAAAAAACACTCTGTATTAGAGTTAATTTTATGTTTTATAAGATTACATGAAATATTTTTTTAAGTAGGTACTTATATCAAATTTTGAGTTTCAGCATTTGAATGTTACATCGATAGACATGTTACCTCACCATCTCATCTTTATATTCGTTTTTCACTATCTCATTTTCACCACATTCAACAATTATACTCTTCTCTCCACTCTTTCAATTTTTACACTCAGCAATTCTGTGATTGATTATAATTGATATTTCCTACCCTTGTTCTTATATAGGTATACTCATCAAGCGATTTTCATATCTTATGTTTTCATTTTCTTTTAATTCTCATTTTTTTCCAATTTTTGTATAATTCTACAATATTTACCTAATTAAATCTCCCAATAATTCGGGATTAATTTTATAGGTTAGCCGACCAAATATTGAATAGCGAGCGCTGATTATTTGATGAACGCGGATTAGAATTTGATGAAGATTATTATTTAACGTTTCTAGCGTAATCAATTCTCATTTAATGTTTAAATTTATCTACTAATTACACCTAAACCTTCTGGTTAATTAAAGGCGCAACCGATTCGGAAAATAGGTCGAGCCGTTTTCGCTATATAATTTAACAGTTTTATTCGAAGTGGTTGAATAATTACTATTTAAAAGCATCAAAAAGTACGAATTTATTATATAGTACTCACCGTTCATATTTTTCTGGTTCTTCGACATATCTAAAGCCAATTCTTGTACTTCGTCGCCACTATCATCGTCTCTATCGTTTTTCAAAATGTCGTTTATGGAAAACGGCGTCACGGAACTCGAACTTTTCTCCACTCTCCCCTGACTACTGTCGTCCTCCATTTTTTTCCCCTATTTTCGGCTCCGAACTAATTCGACCGGGCGAAAAGCGCTGCGACGACTTTCGGCGCTGTCAATACACTGATTCCAGTCGAAGCGGCAAATTTATGGGCAAAACCGCGCTCGAACTTCAGCGCGCCACGCGTATCCCTGTACATCTCTCGTCTCCTTCCAGCGCGCCACTCCGCCCGCTCCGGCGTCGTCTTCCTCTCGCGACGCTCCCATTCGTCGAAGGTGGGCCCTAAGTGGGTCCTTCGAAACGCGAAAAATCCACGAAAAAATCCTCTCCGGCGTGTATTAATCGTTCAGATCGCGACTTCGGTGTAAACGTAGGTACCACACGTACAAGGAAGCCACTCCAAAAAAACATCTCGATACATGCCCGTCCACTTAATGTGTTTAAAATAGTTATTTTACAAACAAGTCTGCCTAAGTACGTGTACTTGAACAAAGTGGCCCACTTCGGGACCCATATGGTTATTATAACCCAATCGTTGTACAAACATTCCGGAGTTTACGTGAATAAAAAATGCGGGAGAAATATATGACGAGATAAAGGAAATCGGCGCGCTGAGAGATATCGTAAATATTTTACGGGCGGGTTATTAAAATATCGAAAAGCCAGTTTATTATCGTAAGTATTACCTGCCCGGCGAAAAATCCTGCGCTCTGATTATTATTCTGTGTACACGACGAGAAATATTTTCAGGTAAATGTTTCATAATGGAATTCCATCTCAAAAAAATCATTCGATTCATTATCGAGTCGATAATGGAATTAGTGATATAGTGAAAGAGAAAATTCAATCAAATCGTTTCAATTCGATTTTGAACCGACTCATTATCGATACTCTTATTAATTAATAGGTGGAAAATTATGCTAATCTGGTGGAATCGCACGCGTATACATACATCATCGTTTTAAGATCGGGCGAAAGAGAAAATGGTCTCGATTGTTCGGCCGTGTAAGCAGCCGCATGCTTGAATATTTGATTTGATGGGCATCCTTCGCTCTTTGTGCGGAACGCACGCGTGCCCTAAACGGTCCTAAAGAAGGGTATTGTTGTTGATCTATGATTGCACGTCGGTGCTCGGCGGCTCGGGAAATTTTCCGGGCCTTTGTTTTACGCGGAAAAAGCGCGATCGATACGGATTTTTCGGGTGCACCGGGACTCCTTGCGAGGTTCTTCGTTTGCGGACGGCCGGCCGGAAATTGGGTTGTCTTTTTGAATGAAACAAACAATTAGGTGAATTCGTATTTTTATGATGTGTATAGGTAATACACGTTGAAAGGTCGGGCACGTGTCCCGACGGAAGTTTAATATCGTCGGGAATAATTAAGGTTGTGATTCGGATTGAAACGAATTGATTTTACCGATACCTAGTAGGGGTTTTTACCCTTTCAAATTTAGTAATTTGGATATTTAGTTTCATTTACAGAGTGGCACAAATGCTATTATCCTACTCTATACCCACATTTTTGTTGCAACCTGATGTACAGGGTGTTAATTAATAATTGAGTGCTGATACTTCAGAATGTGAATATTTGGATGATTTTAAGAAGAAAGTTTATATCATTATATGTACTAAACTTCTTAGTTTTCGAGCTACAAGGTGTTACATTTTTAGAAAAAGAAATAACTTTTAATTCTATCATAATTTTCATAACTTTTCAAAATTTTCTTATCATTCCAGATATTTTTATGAAATTTCGAACGTGGACGTCACTGGTAATAGAAGAAAATTAATTTTTGTCCCAAAAAAAAGTGTTTCCATGCATGGTGGGCGCCTAACAAATTTCAACAAAATATCAAAAGCAATCTCAATGGATTTGGGAAAAAATTGTTTTAGTTTTTATTTTTTTTACACGAAAATGGTGCGTCATATGAAAGTAAGTCTTCCGACCAAATTTGCTCCAAAATAAATGAGGATTTTAAAAATAATTTTAGTTTTTAGAAAAAGCAGTGACGTACCATTTTTTCTTCAAACATATTCAATTAAAACCCCGTACGGACTTCACCGGTAAAATTTTTAACAAATATTTTGTCTTAAAAAATGCTCCTTAATAATTAGAAAGTGTGTACAATATTTCATAAAAATATCTGGAATAATAAGAAAATGACGATAGAAAAGTTTTTTTTTCTAGAAATAGATTTTTTTTTCTAAAACTGCAATGTAACACCCTGTAGCTCGAAAACTAAAAGATTTAGGACATATATTGATATAAACTTTTTTTCTTAAAATCATCCAAATATTCACATCCTGAAGTATCGGCACTCAATTAACTAAACCCTGTATATTGATGTATTTCTCCCAACTTTTATTACCCCATTATATTAACTCGTATACATCAAATTGTTGAATTTTCTTTGCAATAAATATTTCTGTAAACTATTCTCCCTTCCTGATGCGAATCGCAGGAAAATCGATTGTGAATTTCCCCATATTTATTTCGGCTTCTCAATATTTCAATTATTGACAACCGTCGATTCTGGCGTATGAAAAATTCATCGTTTAAAAGGTTTAAAATGCATTATTGAGGCATTAAGCGACGGAAAAGCGTCCGTCCCATGGAATTTTCATCCGCCTATCGAAACTGCAATGCGAAAGGTTTTCGAATTAGCCGCGATGGAAAATGGAGAATCGCCAATTAAACGCGATGCATAAATGATAACGCGGGAAATTCGATTCGGTGAAATTTTCCGATATATATTTTCGAAACACTTGTTAAAGTATTCGCGTTTGCCGCTCGTTATGCAAGCGCGTATAAATTATCCATTAATTTTCCGGCTCGAAAAATTTGTTTATATCATAAAGCGTGCTATTAACGACCAATATATTGCCGAGTAATTCACAAATATTAATAGTGGAATAGGTGCTTGAGCAAAAACCTGCGTCAAAACGATTATCCATAGAAAAATTTATGGTGGTTATCGCAACGGCTACGTTTACACGGGAAATTCAATTAAAGTTTTACCGAATTTTCCGCTTCACCTGTATGTAATGTAGTTCAAAGTGTTTTTTTTAGACTCGGGATTTTGTGCTGATGGTTGAATAGAAAAATAATGAGCAGCAGCAGCATATGAATAGAGCGAGTAATGGTTTGTTTGTGTTAGTAGGCGTATAAAACAATACGTCAGTCATCTGTCTTTTACTGCCGTGATGGTCTACCGGTCTATTTAATGTTTTAATGGTTGGATTTTATTTTCATATTTCATAAGAAATTTTATCTTCGTAGGCAATAGTAACAAGAAATAGGATTTTATTGAATGAATTAGTTATTATAGTTAGTTGTACTAGTAAAAGTCTTTTGAAACATTTAGAGATATAAGAAACATTTTTGAGTTCATTCTGGAGTAATCCAAATCCAAAATTAACCGGTTTTTATTTCGTAAAAACGATAAATCGCAGTTGATGTAACAACAATAACAGATCTCCGATACTACTAATTCATCGATTAACGGCAATCGAATCCTATAAACAGTACATAAAACTATACCAATAACACGTTTTACACCCATTCTCCAAATACATCAGTTAATAGTCTTTTTATGAACAATCAAAAGACTAATTTCTCTTAGTAAAATAATCAAACGGCGAAGCGCTCCTCCCAAAACAGCGGCGCCACAACCTTTTATTTCGATATAATAAAAGCACTCTCGGGATATTTTTAATCCCATCGAATTTTCACCAAATTTTATATTATTTGACCTAGAATAAATTACTGTGAACTCGAGTGTTTTTCAATTCACTTGCCAATTCTATTAGAACATCATTTGAGATTCTATTAAACCTATAACAGGGAGGGAGATGATTGAACAGTGCAGATAATTATGCGTGAATTTCTATGAGATAAGTGTTATTTAGATAAGTAGCCTTTAGCTTACAATTAGTGACAAGTGACAATTAGATTAGTTTCTTTTAGATAAGTGTAACTTAGTTAAGCAACAGTTAAATTAGTGACAATTAGATGAGTTTATTTTAGATAAGTGAGATAAGCAATAATTAGGTAAGTTTCTTAAAAATTAGGAGAATAACTAGTAGTTTTGTACAACTATATAATTTCTTACAATTAGATATACATATTAGTACAGTATAATAGGTATTATTTAAGCCAGATTAGATAAGCTTCTATATTAGAGAAGATATTAGAGAAGTAACTATTTGATATGTTTCTATTAGATGTGCTTTAATCAGATAAGTTTCTGTTAGATAAGTTTCTATATAGATAATGAATTTTTTTGAAATCCAATTCTTCTACTAAGAATAAAATTAGTTAGTGATTTTAAGATGAGTAACACCACTGAAGCGGAGTATTTTAACTGCGTTTTAAATGGTTATTGATGTAAACAGCGAACGACGTGTTTCCGGAGTTGGTCGGACCATCACTTTTAACCGGAAACAGCATCCACATCTAAAGAAAATACAGACGATACAGGCTTTCGAATTATCTTGCCATGTTTGCGATGCGCCTTGATTGCTCGACGATTAAAAGCCGCTATTACGGCTTTACGTATACACATATTCTACTGTGGATATACACACACACACACTCACACACGTGTGCTTCGCTTTGTTATGTTTCGGGCGATGGGAAAGAGTTAATAAATTAAATTTAGAATATTAAAAGAAACGCTCTTTTCGCTCTGTTCGATTCGAATTACGCGAATTACGCTGTATATTAATAATTTAGCCGTTCTAAAAGTAGATATTTTGAAACGTTTTAACGGCTATTCTAAGTGAAACAAAAACCCCGTCTAAATCTAAACCGTCGAAAGCGAAATCATTTTACGTACTTCCATTATTCTAAAACCAGATTGTTTTCTTTGTAAATTTAAAGATTCTCTGATGTGTTTAATTGACAGACGTTTAAACGCCTACCGTATAAATCAACCGATTATTTGTGTACTCGTGATAAATGTTTGGACAGTATTAGGAACCGGGATGAATACAGCACGGACCGACTTTATTACAATCCACCATTACAATGAATTATATCCTCCATGATATTCTTAGAAACGCTAAAAAAAATTAAATAATCGCTCGTTTAATCATTATTGTTTAGAAAAAAAAAATTGTGCAATTTGTGCGATTACACGAACACACTAGTTATTTCTCCACGCAGCTTTCAATAGAGCTTATATTATAGAGCTTTCGATAATTCCAGTCGAGTATAAAAGGCGAAAAGGAACAGGCATCGATTCCGCGATTTCTGTCGAGCCCACGAATCTCTCTTCGAACAAAGTATAGACAGAATGGCATCTGATTGGCCAACAAAAAAGTTTGTCGAAGTTGTCAACCGCTCCTCGAGAATCTTTATCACGACCGTGCCGTTTTAAGATCGGTACATTCGACGGCAAAAAAACACATTTCAACAAAAAAAATATTGTAGACAGATGACACATGACAGATGACACATGACAGATGACACATGACAGGTGACACATGACAGGTGACACATGACAGATGACAGGTTTTTGTTCATATAACACATATTTTGTTACCAAAGCCCAATTAATAACACCTCTTGATGTGGAAGGTTGTGTTTAATTTCTATGAATTGAATTGAGAATATAAATTGATTGGTGGTGAATTTTTGGCATTGAATGTACGCGTTCGTTCGACTTGTTGACGGGATGTTCGAGTTAAGTTGTGGCGAAGTCGAGGGTCGCTTGATTGAAGCGGAGCGGCGCGTCGCCGTCGTCGGGATGAAAGAGAGAGGGAGAGCGCCGGGACGCCCCCTCGATATTTTTTTTTTGTCCGCCGAACTCGTTTCGCGACGGCGTTTAGGGCCCGTTACGAAGCTGCGGTTACGGCACAAATTGATCGTGATTCCGAAAAGAATATCTGGAAGATTGGCCGCGTTTTGGTATTCCCGGCGTACGCGAGCTCGATCGGCGACTAAAAGTCATTATTTAATTGGAAAATTGCAGTGACGAGTCGGTTTTTTTCTTCCTCTTGCTCTCTTTCGGGCTATTAGCGCTCATTAGGGAGTTGGGACTTGGGACCGGAGGGTCGGGGGCGAGCCCTATTGAGGGATAATTTGCTGGGAATTCGCTAAATTGTCACTTCGATTTTATCGGTATCAATACTTGATTAATTTCATTTCGTTTTCGTACAATCTCTACAAAATTAAGTAATTTTGTTGGAAAATTGGAATAAAACATAATTTCTTCAATAAACATACAATTCTACAAACTTATAACAGTCCATTGCACACCTTATCACATTTACAGCTATTTATTTCTCCATCAAGTCTGATGTATGTACTTTATACACTAAATCACACAATATTATATCAATAAATTTTCCTCATAATTCTTTTAAAGGAACTTTGCTCTACTAACATTTATAGGTAAATAGAAAAATTCCGATTGCTCATAAAACAATTCAAGTACAGTCCCCGCATCCCCATCGTCTTTTTGTTTGCCGATTCTCTTAGGGTTAATTTTTATCAAAACAATCACATAATACTCGTTTTCCTGCTGTGTCGGATTTCACTGCCATCATTTCATTTCATTTCACTTGTATTGTTTACATTAGTTAAAAGGCTATCGAAGGGTGGATTTTGATTCCCAGATTTTTCGACTTCGCGATATCGGTCTTGTAAATATTATTAGATCGAGTCGAACTCGAGCATTTGGAGATGTTTGTCGGGTATGAGCAAATAATTTTTTTCAAAGGAAAATTGATATAGTCGGAATAAATTTATTCAATGTTAATTTTTGTGATAGAAATTCTAATGGTATAAACCTTCACGATAATGTATTACAATTTTGATTTAATATATTCAGCTTTTACAAAAAAATATCGTTCCTTTAATCATTTTCTTCTAACAGATTTTTGTGGAATTATTTACTTACTTGCTTACTACTCATCCCAATTATTTTTCAAAATTTTCCCAATTTTTGCGTTACTTGCGCCATCTATACGTGAAGAATTCCATTATAGCATCGCCTTCAATACAAGCAGAATGTATTTCTGTAAGAATAATCATTCAACTTTACCGCAACAGATGGTAGCACCATAAAAATTTGAAATAAATTCCTAGTAACATACTATATTTTTGTTACGACATACACTAACAATATTTCATTTTCGGAATAAAATTTTTTATAATCCGATCATTTTGTAAAACATTCCTTTACACTATACAAAAATTGCACGAGACTATGGAATTTACACCCCCCATTTTTGAATCAATTATTGGGGTGAATTGGGCTGTGATATTCAGTCAGTGCTTTGTTTACGCGACAGCATAAACACTATAAAGCAGATTACGCGAATCCATTTATGATTTCTTCGAAATTCGACGCTATACTAACGGACTTTATTTACTTAATTAATGAACATCTCATATACCCGGCGCAATATTTCAATCGATAATCTCCATTCACATATACAATAATGTTCATGTGCGGGGAGAAGTGTGTATAATTAAGCGGGTTATTCGTGAAAGACAATTCTCACTTTAAATTTTTAAATTGTAATTTTTATTCGATCAGGAAAAATCATATTTTTTGTGTAAAATTTTATTTTATAGTAAAATATAACTAGAATAAAATATGTACATTTTTTTATAATTTTAGATGCAATACAAATAACGAATTCATTAGTAAATGACAATTTTTAAAACTTAACATATAAAGCTTTTTATTTACATCAGTCTAAAGCTATAAAATGGTAACAGGATTTTTTTGGTTCTGTTTAGATGAGAATAACAAAAAAAATTGAGTCGTAATCGAACACCCAAGAATTTAATTAAACAATCTTTTCAAAACACAATTAAGTGCTTTAACCGATTAAAAATTTTACAAAATCGAACCAACTTAATACGAGCGAGTTAGGAACAGTTCTAGATATAAAATTCCCTGCTAAATTACGGATAAGTCATGTTCATATCGTTGTACCGATCCTGACACATGTACTCGCTATGACTGTACATTTCGGGGTTGTTTTGAAACACATACGCGTTTTGAGGTAGCTGTGGATTGAGGCAAAAAGCCGCCGATGTCGGCGTATCGACCTTCTTCTCCATCAATTGGCTCTTCTCGATTTTCATCCTCTTATTTTTGTATCTGCAACCCATTAGAAACAATGTTAATATAACAGTTTAAACATATTTTTAAGCGGTCTCACCTTCGATTTTGGAACCAAATTTTGACTTGGGTCGGGGTGAGTTTCAATCCCTGCGCCATTTGCTCCCGCTCGGGCGCCGACAGATACTTTTGCTGCTTGAATCTCTGCTCCAATTCGTAGACCTGGGCCTGGCTGAACAGCACCCGGGGTTTCCTTTTCGATCGCTGCCGCCCGGATTTCCGGAGTTCCGTTTTCGAGCTGGTCACTTGTTGGATTTCTGAAAACAAAAACCGATGATTTATTTACTTGTTTATTTTTGAAAACTCGCCTGAGGGGATGTTTAACTCAATGCGTTATTGATGGGGAATGTAGATAATTCAACTATTTAGTTTAAAGAAATATGCGGATTTGTTGCATTAGGGTCAAAAGGTATATTGAATTAAAAAAATAGTTTTGTGTTTTTTTTTTCTTTTAGCGAATTCTACATTAAAATAATAATCCCTAATTAGAGTAGAATAGAGTTTTAGATTAGAGTAGATTAGAGTGTATTAGAGTAGATTAGAGTAGATTTTAGTAGATTAGAGTAGATTAGAGTATAGATTAGAAAAGATTAACGTAGATTATACAGTAGATTACAGTAGAAAGTACAAAGAGTTAGAGAGTAGAAAGTTGATTAAAGTAGAGAATACATAAATAGAGTAGAGAGCAGTAGGTAGAGGAGAAAGCAGTATAGACAGAGGAGAAAGTATATTAAAGAATAGAGAGTAGATATAGTAGAAAGTAGATAGAGTGAGGAGTAGATGGAGGAGAGAGCAATAGATAGAGGAGAGAGAAGATAAAGTAGACTAATGTGGAAAATTCTTGCATAGAATTAATGCAACATGCAGATAATAAAGTTTTTGTATAACAGAAATTTGGTGTCGAATTAAGATTCAGGTAAATTCGGTGCGGAGTTCCGGTACACCTGAAGTTAGTAGCCTCCACAAATAGTAAAAATCCATCCCAATTTGATAGGTACATAATATGCCCAATGAATAGAAGAAAAATAATTTCTATAAAAACTTACTGGGGCTTTCGACTTTGATATAATTAACATCATCCTTACTGGCCGACGTACTCCTCTGATTCACTTGCTCGTTCTGCTGGGCGCCCGAATGCAAATTGTTCAAATACTGCAAATGATTCGCGTAAGTCCCGTCACCGTAATCACAACTCCAATAATTCCTGCCGACGAAATTCTCACTATCACCGTTGAAATAGCACCCGTACTGTTCGAAATTACCGCCGGCGAATTCGGCGTTATCCCAACAACTTTGGTTCCAATTCGACGGATTGTTCTCCTTTTTCACGTGATTGTTGTTCGCGTAGTAATCGTCGTTGATCGCGTGTATGTTGAGGATGTCTTTCACCGAAAACGGCGTCGTGGTCGTGTCGCATTGCAAATCCGTATTAGCGATATCGAATTGGTGCATCATTGTGGACCGTTTGATGTTCGAACTAATTATGTATTTCGCTTCTTAGTGCTTTCGGAGGGATCATTAGCACAGTGAAAAGCCGTCGGTCGGGCCCGGCGGTGATCGCGATCGAAATCGAGCTTAAAGCTCGTCGAGCATAAAGCTCACGTTGGCATGGGAGCAGCGTTTAAGTCGAGTTACGTAGGGGAACCGCCCCTGGCCAATCGAAAGCCGGTTTCAGCTAATATTTGCTCGTAGTTGATTGATTAAAGAGCTTGTGTAGGCGATTAAATGATTTTCGAGTTTTTTCAGCGGCGGACGAGCGCGTGGATTTATCTGGATGTTTCGTATTTAGACTGATTATTGCTCTGTTTTAATGCCATTTACGTTTGTAATAATTAATTGAGTTCCGCAATATTATAAATAATTTATTGGTGATGTTTAAAATAGCATGTACTCTGCTAAAGTATGTTGAGTAGTATTAGATTGGAGTATTTAGTATTTTTCTTTTCTTATTTATCTAATAAAATAACAGTTTTGAATTCTATCTTTTGCCTTTAATAAAAGTCTTCTTTTTCTATATGGCTGAACACTTCTGTTCCCTTTTCAATGTGACACTCTGTATAACCTTAATTTTGAAATTGGATTCTCTTCTTGTACTCAACTTAAAGACAAACTTTTTAATTTTCTGCATGTCATTAAATTATTAGCAAACCTACTTAAGAAAATTTGTTTTGAACTATTAACACATAGCAACAAAGTTTTCTACAAGTAGTTTTTACAATAAACTATAGGTACTAAAAGATTGTTTTTGGGGGGAAATAAATACCCCCATACAGCCCTAAAGAAAAGCTCATCAGCAATTACATACAAAAACCCAATGAATATGTCTAATTAATATACGAAAAATAAAAAGGGTTAATTAATATATCGAGCCCATTTGCTTGTTAAATATCAAAATGAGCTACCGTATGGATTGAATTCGGAGCAGCCGTACATAATAATAAACACACCGTCACTAAATTTATAAAGGGTTAATATCTCCTCCGGTCGGTTATCTAAGTCGGTGCCAAAAGCTTTTAGGTTAAAAGGTGATCTGGTGCTAACTAATGGAATTTTTGCGCCGGAATTCAAGACAGAAAACAGCGCGCCTCGCGATAACGCGCCTATTAATACTACATAATACGGAGATTAGGTATATTATTAATAATGTTGTGGGGTTTCTGCGTTTAGATTTATTTTTCGCCATTCGGAACCCATCAATCTCACGTTCGATACGATTACATTGAATTATTGAAGAAGAAAGAATACGCATGTTTACGCATTATTTCTAGAACACTCTGTATTATTCTACGTACAGGTTGTCCAATAAAAAAATTTCTATTATAGAGGAAGGAAAAAGAAAGAGTGATATTTGCGTATAGGAATTTTGAATTTTTCTCCACCATTATTTTAATAGTCTTTCTTTGCACAAAAAAGGTACAATATATAGTCATAGAATTGACTCTATTGTACTTCTAAAATTTATGGAGTTTTGTCAAAAAAACGAAAAAAAAATCATTTTTAAACAATCTATAAACCCAAGTAAAAATTCGACGCATCTTCACGGGTATCTTTGTAGGCTTTTTTCCACCTCTCTTAGTTTCTAGCAATATTTACGAGACACCTCGTATATATTTAACCGTGTTAAAGTGGAACCCACAGATATTCTTACACACACACATTACAGCAGAAAAAGTGAAAAGTGGCCAATTTGTTATCTATCTACATAATATATATTCCCCGGCCCGTCTAGCCTTATCGGCACCTAAGCAATTATCTGCCAAATTATGACACTTTTCGCATCGAAAAATACGATGCCCGACCGATCTAGATGGCTTAGGCGCCGCCGGTTCGAAACAAGTGAATCCGTGTGACACATATATGGCGCTATAGCAGTCAAAGAAGGCCGTGTGGTTTGCGTTTCACCCTCTTTCGAGGGTGATGAATGCGCGTATTAAGAGCGAAACGTAAATAGGTAGTAAATAATATCGAACGCGTTCGATTCCTTGGGAAAGAATTTCGAATAGCGAACCGGAGGAATTTTAATGTTGTAATTATAAGGGTTGTGCGGTTGGTTCGTTGACAGATCGATAATTGTTGAGATGAGTACAATATAGGAGTTTATTGTATAAACAGTTTGGTGTATACGAGGCGAATTCGGTATTTTATTTTCCTGGTGTCGATGGAATTTGGTATACAGGGTGTTAATTTATAAATGCGACAAACTTGATATTCAAATGAAATTTGGTGGGTTTTGAGAGGTAACTATTACGCATTTTTGGAGGTAAAATTAAAAAGTTTATGTTCATAATTGACGCGCATGAGGGTTATAAAATTTTTTTTTAAAGAAAAAATAATATTGGTACGCCTCTAAGGAATTTTTACTAAAAATTCAATTACGAATGAATTCCTCGTTCAATTTGTGACAAAAAAACTCTCTTGTGTTTTTTTCGTACGGGCCGCTGTTTTCGAGTGAAAAAATAAAACATCTTGACGTGCATTTTTCATTTCCTCAATATTCATTTCCAGTTGTATTTCAGAAAGCATCAATTGAATTTAAGAATAGTCACTTATATTTCGGAAAGTATCTGTTATATTTCAGAATAGTCAATTTGGTTTCAGAAATAATCAATTGTATTTCAGAATAGTCAATTTGATTTTAGAAATCATCAATCGAATTTCAGAATAGTCAATTGTATTTAAGAAATTATCATTTGCGTTTCGGAAAGTGTCATTCGTATTTCGGAAACCGTCAAAAAGATTTCAGAGTCTCATTTGAAATGCAGAAATCATATGACAATTGTTAATGAAGAAGAAAAACTGAGTCCACTCCACAATTTATATAATTTTTTCGGACTTAAAACAACTTCTCTCCGGAATTGAAATATTTTTTCAAATTTTTTTCTGAAATTAAGATTGAAAAGCTATAGATATTGAAGAATTCCGAAATACAAATGATGATTTCTGAAATGAATTTGACTGTTTTGAAATTCAAATGATCGTTTCCGAAATCGAACTGACTATTATGAAATACAACTGATGGTTTCTGAAATCAAATTTATTATTCTGAAATACAATTCGAAAAATCGAAATGTAATGTTTTCTGTAATACAATTGATTGATACTTTTCGAATTACAAGTGACTATTCTGAAATTCAATTGACGCATTCTTAAATAAACCTGGCGCTTTCTGAAATACAGTTGGAAATGGTGTAGTACTGAAAAACTTTAACACCCCTTATCTCTAAAACGAAGCATTTGCGGACATACATTTATATAGCAAAATATCATTATTTCCTCATGCAGAATCACCCCCCGAAATTAGTCGCACTTATTAATTACCACACTGTATATACATCTTATTAATTCAATATGTGTTTCATTAAAAAGAAAGTACTAGTATATGCATGTTATGTCCCATTTGAAATGTCTCTAACACCAGCCTTAAAAGCCCATACACCGGCTTTTACCCGACATAGAAGGAAAGCGGAACAAAGGGTCCCGTTCAGTCCAGGCGCCGCCGCCGTCTTTTTAGACGTTATAAATTCGTCAAAAATTTCGACACGAACATACGCTCGCACGCTATCGAACACGTTTCCTTCGGAATAAGGCATGAGGCATCGCGGTGGCGCCGACCCGATGGGACGTGGATGGAGCCCGGCGTTCCCTCGTATATCCCCACAATAACCATGTATCCCCGCAATCGGCAATCACACGGTCTCGCTCTTCTTTTACACTAACCAGATGACCGGTTGGATCCAGGCCGACGTCTCTCGCCCAGTATAGTGTGTATACCATTCGTTTACCGGTCAATGTTGCCGGTTTGTATATATAGGATCTTTTTGTTTCTGGTCTTTGTATTTTTACATACATTTGATGTCTATATGGTTCTTAATATAGAGGAAATTTTCCTACTAAAGTAACGTTTATAATGATTTCGTTTACTCGCTTAAAAACTAATATATCTATCGTACACCTCTTTTGGGAGTGTTACTGAAAGTATGCCGAAGGAATCGAAAATTCCACCTATATTATTTGACTAACTTCTATTGTCAATAATACAGGGTGTTAATTAATTGAGTGCCGATACTTCAGGATGTGAATATTTGGATGATTTTAAGAACAAAAGTTTATATCCATTTTTTTCCTGAACCTCTTAGTTTTCGAGCCATAGGGTGTTACAGTTTTTGAAAAAAATAACTTTTCTATCATCATTTTCTTATTACTCCAGATATTTTTATGAAATTTCCGACGTGGACGTCACTGGTAATAGTAGAAAATTAATTTTTGTGCTCAAAAGAAAAGTGTTTCCATGCATGGTGTACTCTCAAAAAGTAGTGAATGAACTCAATAAACTTGGGAAAAATTGTTTTGGTTTTTATTTTTTACGCAAAAATTGTGTAAAAAAGATGAATGAGGATTTTAAAAATAATTTTGGTTTTTAGAAAAAGCAGTGAGGTTCCATTTTTTCTTCAAACATTTCTTCAACATTCAGTTTAAATCAGCCTCAAAAATGCTCTTTAATAATTAATAAGTGTACAAAATTTTACAAAAATATCTGGAGTAATAAGAAAATTATAATACAAAAGTTTTTTTCTAAAACTGTAACAACCTGTAGCTCGAAATATAGGTTTAGGAAATAAATTGATATAAACTTTTCTTCTTAAAATCATCCAAATATTCACATCCTGAAGTATCGGCAGTCAATTAATTAACACCCTGTATATAGGTAGTATTTACAAGCTGCTTCAATCAGCAATTCTGCTGATTTTTAATTAAATTCCGTCATTTACACGATAGTCAAAAATTTATCCAGCATCAAATTATTAAAATGGACGAAAAAAAAGTTCCATTATACCCGAGGCACTTATACAAAGCGCGTCTACCGCACTACTAAATCTTAATGCTCGTATTTTTTAGGGCCATTAAAGTGCATAAAAAATATATTAATTGGGGCTGTGGAGTTTACACGATTTACTTTGTACGCGTTCACCGTCGTAAAAATTCACTTTGGATTCGACCGTGAGAATTTGGGTACTCACAAATTTGTCTTGAGTGTATTTAGTGGAAGCAAGATAGGGATTGATTATGTGATCAGAGAAAAAAAACTAAGCACGTTTAACCTGCAGATATCGTTTTTTTCGAGACTTGTAGGTAGTTAAAAGGTTTTTTTATTAAAGGGTGTTTTGAGGTGGAATGTTAATAGACTTCAGAGACAATTATTTGCATGGTAAATTACATTTTTTTACAATTATTTTACTCCAAAAATTTTTATTTTGTTGCTTCATTTTGTTCCAATAGTTAGAAACCACCTTGTGTATTTTGTATACAGGTGTTTATATTGATATTAATTACAGATATTACTTTAATAGAGTGATTGTATGATATTCTAATGCTATCAACTCTAGTTAATCTAATAATTCGTACATGGAAAAGCAATATTAATAAAACTTATACAAAAGTATAGAAAAAATAGAGATTTTTTACCCATCTAGTGCTTTTTTAACATACTTTCTGTAGGACTAAGTATGGTGAAAATTGTAGAAACTGCAGGTTTTATTACCAGTGCGGGCATTCATCGAAAGATGGTGCTTTATAATCCGGTAAAAGTTAGAGAAATCTGTATCTATGTTCAGTCTTAGTTTTGAATGTTACTCACAGAGAGCGACACTTTATCAATTACGAATTACTATCTTTACAACTTTTATATTATCATTATTAGTTTTTTATTCAGTTTTTATTATTAACTAAGTAAACCAGAAAAAATTTCTAGTAATTAAATAAATTTTGTTATTGAAATTTGAAGAAATTAATTACGTATCTTCAATCTTCATCTTAATTATCAACTCATCATCATGTAGAATTCTACGGAAAATTCTTTTCAGCATCCTTTTTCAGTACCTAAATAAATCATTCAAGTAAGGATCCTGGATACCAAAATAACATTCTTTGAAGCCTTCTGGAACCCTTCAATGGTCCTCTTCTACTTCAAGTGTAAATTTGCTATAGAAAGGAGTAAACTTTGTAATTAACAACAACATGGATGAAGTAGAAGAGAATGAAGTTGCACCGTTGCAAAAATGTATATCTACAGCAGAAGGAACGCATCGGCTCGACGAAAACCGGTTAACCACATAGAAAATTAGAGGACTGATTTGTGGTTCGCTCGTCGACCAGAGTCGAGTCAATTAACGCCAATACCAATACCAATAATACCATTCAACAGCGAGGAACATCCAATGGGCAAATGGTCAACAAATTTGATCGGCGAAAGATGCTAATTCGTCGTGATTATTTAGCGTCAATTATTTCCAATTTATGGAGCGAGTCACTCGTTAGAGCTAACGAAATTAATAATGGAACGGTTGGGAGTTCGAATTAGCGCCGCCGTTTGCATAATTAGATGTTTACCGTGCGAGATGTTTTTACAATGTTTACCATGTTTGTTTTCCTTCTTAACACTTCCAGATTAGATAAAAATTTTATTGCGTACACAAAATTATTTTTACTACTATAACTATAATTATAGAGCCCATTTTGATATGTAATATCGATAGTCTCTGATGTACTTAGAGAATATTTAGGGATTACAATTTTGGTGCGGAATTCCGGTGCACCGCTAATTCAAGTATGGGTAATTAATACTTAACACAAAAAAACGGTTGGTATAAATAAATAAGTATTTCTGGGATGTTATTAATAGGCGTTCGAAAAAATCGATTCTCCGAGGAATTTATATCTGCGGGTATAATTAAAAGAACGATTTATCTAACGATATTCTACTCTCTTAATTTGTCGCTGTTGATGGCTTCAAAAATGGCGTTTAGACTAATTTCGCAATTTATTTTAAAAGTGTAATGAACGTTTCTCTTCTCTCTATTCCGAAGAATGTTTAATTGATCGGTGAAGTAATCAGAAATCCGAACCGGCAGAGACTAAAATCAATTGCACTTATTCATTCACTATAATCAACATCTCCTATCAACAATACTATAATCTATACAACTAATGAATCATCGTAATAATACATATAATATAAGAGTTTGTAGTAGAATCTTTTTAGCTTTAAAATATTAAAATAATGTCGGTGATATTCGAGTGGGAAAAATCCGTATTTAATCGAGCAAGTGCAATCGATCCGCTGCCGACGATCGACTTAAAACTCACCTATCACCGGTCCCGGTAAGGCATCGGAACGACCATCGATCCCATCAGGCTCTACTGCGATTCGAGTAACTCACCCGATCCAATAATGGAAACAAGATAATAACTATAAAAACAAAGCGGCTCTTAATGTATGGCTGCCAGTAATTTACTTAAAAAACTATTAACAACTCCTTTTCTGCTTATTATCGACTCTCCGCTTCTGATGGCCGCCTCCTGGGGGAGACCGGAGCACCCGAATTTTATACATTCGCTGATGTTCTCCATTTAATTAGTTTTGTAGATTGGTTTTAGTATACTTTAAACTATTTTCGCGTTTTATATTTAACGTGCATTGTGGGTAATTCGCTATAAAATTTTATTTTCATTGCGAAGAACCTATAAGTACCCTTTGTAATCGTTCAGAAATACCAACCGATTACCAGCGAGAATCACTAAAAATTCCGCAAATACTGAATAAAAACCTATTTACCGAGAACCAACTCATCAAGCATGCGCTTGATTTATCCCATTTCGCCGGTCGTTTTTTTTGTCATGTAAAAGATTCGAATTGTATCGTTCCACGTTAGGCAAATTGTCTGGAATAGCGAGCGCGACGTCCGAAAGAACGAAAGAAAAAAAAAACCGAACACGGGCATCGTCTTCGGTATTTTTAACGCACGCACCGACCGCTCAAACCTCATATAACAAATATCCCATCATGTTAGCGGTAATAAATGACTCGCTGGGCAAGACGGCGGATGTCTGGGATGCCGAGGCACCCCCTTGTCAATGCTGTACGATTGAATTTCATCATCGAACGATCGATCGGAATTGTACTTTTCAATAAGTCAGCTAATGAGTTGCCATACGTTTACACCGGTTTAACTCGATGAGGTTGGATGGGAGCGCTTCATTAGCAAGCAATATGTAGTATTTGATGTATTATCGAGCTTAAAGTTATGAACAATATTCGTCGTATATCAAATAATTAATGCAAACTTTCTGAATATTCCTTTCCATTTCTTTTACTAATCAAGAATAAGTGCCTGATTGTACCTGGGTCATTTTACTGATGGTATATTCACTCACCATATATTATTTGGAATAATTTTCTCGTGGGAGAATTTATGAAAAATTATCAGCGCCATTTAGCATTTCGATTCGACTAGTCGAAAGAAACCCATAAAATTATCTATACTTCTCAATAGGCGATTTTCATTTAAGATTCGTGAATGGGCTAAATTTACCTTAAAATTTTTATCCGCACACTAACCTGTCGAAAGGTCGATTTTTTTGTGCATTCAAGATGAAATATAGTCGATTTTCGTGAGAATCTGGTGGTATTCTTCGAACCATTGTTGGTATAGAATTGGAATAGGTATACACAAAAGTTTGCACTTCAAGCACCAAAGCTCAGTTGGCGGATTTATATGTATGTGTGTCTGATTAAACGTAACACACACACACTATGAAGCCCTCGTATTTAAAAATGCGAAGAGTTTCGAAGCAAGAGCGCACCGCAATTAAGATGTTATCGTCGTTGCCTCGTTGCTGCGAGCTGTCGACAATTAACGTAATTTATTGTAAGGTAACAATGGTAATGTTGTGATATTGCGATTGGGTGGTCCGAAAGGACCCGCGCTCGCGATCTAGTCACCTAGTCATTGCCTACGTTTACACAGCATACTTGGATTAATTAACCACCCAAGCGGTCGCAGAACGATCGTGTAAATTTGGGTAATTCGGCGTAAATAAATTGTTAAAATCAATACTGCCGGTGGTAAATGGAGTAAATTAAAGTAGAATAGAAGGAGTAGTCAGGAGAGCAATATTTGATAAATAACGCTTATTTTATAACAGTCGTTACTGCACCTTTATACCAAAAAATCGATTCCCACTTCTATTAAACTTCTGTCATACGAACTGTCATTAATGTCAATTCCGACAGGTTTTTATTTATGTATCATCAAACGCATCTTAAAATACAATTTACAATAGTTCGTCATAAACCGGTTTAAAGTTCGGTTACACTTAACTTCGGTTAAATTACATTTTTAATAGTCGAATTTATGGCTCAAATTTTACGCGTATGAAAGTCAAATTGTCCAATTGAATGTACGATAAACATTTATTTCGTGCCCCTCGTTTATTCCAATATGTGTACGGTAATTCTATCTGTGGTCCAAAAGACTTTGGCAATTTGAAAATTTTGTTTATCTTTCAATAACGCTCGGTTGCCGTGCGGTGGTACACTGTTTCGAATTGCTTTATTAAATCACCTGACTTGTAGTCAAACATCCCGTACGAAAAGTCGGGCTGATAATCGTGGCTTAAGAGGATCCTGTCGGATCGATTAAATCAGATCCTGTATTATGGATATTTTTTTAATACAACGAATCGTAGATGCTGTAAATATAGCGAAATGTTTCATAAAATTAGTGAATTTATTGCGTAATTACCACGATTCGTTAGAAAATATGCGATGATTTTATCGATGTTGAATACTCTTAACAGAAATCAATTTACACCCTTATATATCCAAGCCGAAAACCATTTGGTGTACGGTGGCTTTTGTAACATTATACTCGAGGGTGGGCGAATTCGCCCTTATTTGGTGTGGGGCGAGAGCAAGGGAGCTCTCCGCTAAGGGTGTTTAAACAAGAGCCCTTAATCGGTTTATTTAAAGTTAACCGCCCTGTTTGTTTTTCAATTATGTGAACTCCACCGGCAGGATCGGAAGGGCTTTGTTGGCGCTTGTTATACACAAAGAATTCTTCAAAACGCTTCAAATAATAATATAAATAATTTCAAAAATTTTCAAACGTTTGCCAGAAAAAGGTTTATTTCGTGTTAATTAGCCCAAAGGAAGATTAATTTTAAAAGCAATTATTGAACATATTGTATTTTAGCGAGCTCTTAATGTAGACAATTTAGTTCACAAGTATAGCTATTAATGTTTAATTAAATTTTATGTTTCTAATTAACAAAAATTGACTATACAGGTAAGTGCAAATTTGTACACAAATATGGTCCATGGGTGAAACAAAGATAATGTTCAATAGACTCATATATATAAAGGAAAAAGAAAGAGTATAATAATGTGATATTGAAACTTTCTTACTCTTACCAATGTTATTTTAACAATATTTGCTTAATTCATACAATTGACCATATTGCAAACAAATTTGCACTTACCCATTTAATTTAGGCCAATATCCAAGCAACTACAATATGCAATTATGACAACTTATTGTCATTACATTTAGTATTTTGTGTGATTTTTGTTTTGTCCATTTTTTTCTATTTTTTTAATGAACCGAAAGATTCGTAAAAAGTATGATAGGAAAGAGGCGAAACATCTCGGCATCGAGGAGCCGATCAGGAAAACCATGTTCGATATCGTCATGGAAAATTTGAGACTGGCTGGTAGAAAAACGTTTCTCCATCGATTCATATACGTCGGAAGGCACACTTTCAAAACCGAAGAGAGCGGTCTGGCCTTTTTCGAAAAAACCATCAATACCAACGGCATCGAGCCGGTTACAGGTACTCGACATTTCCCCAAATATATTCACCACAAACTAATATTCAAACCCGGTCATCAGGTCTTTATATACAGTATAAGAATCAATTTTTACACGTAATCGAAACGGACGAAGGCAGCATACTCAAGCATCTGCATTTATTATACTCCTCTCCAGAGTTAGAGGACGTACGAGACCTCAAGTTACTAGGCGATCTCAACCACATTAACGCTCGATTAAACATTTACTGGACCACATTTATCGGTAAATAACTAGTTATATTCTCATCTCGCCGCTAATACATTCGTGGCATTCCAGGCGTTCCTAGATTACTCGTCAACCCTCCTCAGAAAACCACCGAAGAAACACCAAGAGACGCAGCAATTCAAGTATTCAACTGCATTAATAAACTAAACCGGCTCGCCTATAAGATGTACGGCGACGGGATAAGCGACAGCGCCATGGCTTTGGAAGCCGGCACTCCCACAGAACAACGATCCCAGGATCTCATTCGAGGGGAGAGCAACATGGTGGAGGCGGCGTCGTCCACAATGACCCAGAGATCCTCTGTCCTCGGCGGAATCATGACCCCCTACAGGGACTTTTTGCCCGAGCGAGAGTTGCTGGATTATTTGATAGACTCGCCCTACACGCAGGACCTCAAAACTTACATGAACATCGGCGGAAGAATCGTGCCGGTTGTGGAGGACAGCGATCTGGTTTGGCCGATACCCATGGAAAACGTCCAGTACGATATATACAAAGACGGCGATGATACGGGGGCGATGGTTACGTTGCAAGGGGGCCAGCAAGTGACTGTCAGCGATAAGATTGACGATGAAGAAGAGGAAGATGATGATAATCTGTTGAAATAAGTTTCAAAAATCGAGGTGTGGTAATTTTGTAAGGTTATCGGTAGAGCTGAAAGATGTGATGTATTGAACATAGTATTTAAAAAGGTATGCAGTACAATAGCATTGAACCGATTAAGCTGAATCCAAAATAAATTTATAGCCGATTAATTGCGTAATTTATTTTAAAATAATGTCATTGTATTATTGCTTTCGTTCATTTTGAAATACTCTTTAATACACTCTTGCAGGTGAGCTGTATGAATTGACAAAGAGTTGAGTAAACTTATTGGTCATTTAGTAATTGGTAATTTCGAGTCGCTGGTGATTAGCGCGGCATTGTGACCGGAAAATGTAAGAATGGTAATTTAAATAATAGGAATCCCACTCTGCGACTACTTACGACACAATATTTGGCTCGTTCCGAGCTCATTAGCACGTCCCCGAAAGAGTTTGCTCGGGCGCTCGCGCGGCAACATAATGACGGGATTAATGGTGATAAGTGACCGGTGCGTCAATACGCGTGCTTTCCATTTGGGAAAATAATTGAGGAAAAAATCTGTTGACTCGTCGAATTTGTTCGGAGGCGCTTCGTACGCGATACGAATTAGTGTCTATATGCGATAAAAACTGGCCGGCGGTTCTTCATTTTATTGAATTATTTGACTAAACAAAGGCGATAGGTATACGATAAACATTACAAAATAATTGTATTTAGAAACTGTTATTAAATAAGTCGATTTTTCAAATGAAATAGTCTTCTAAAGGTTCTTAAAAAAGACCTGAAACTCGAAAGCTCGAAAATCCCGGACAGTTCTAAAACATTCTGTAACTGTCTTGAACAAATTGAATATTATATTATCTTTATCGCTGTTGGACTACTCCTACAATGTCCAAATAACCGCGGATCGACCAGTTAAACAAATACAAATTTCCTTTCTTCTATTCGCGAGGAACTCCTCCGTACACCGCCATAAACTATTCTAGTTACCGGCGTGTTCCCGTCGACGAAAATAAAAAAATCGACGGAGCACAAATAAAAATCGCGCAAAAAAAACCATAAAATAAATTCGCAGTGATAAATATCTCCGTCCATTTGGCTTATTATGCCGATATCTTCATTCAATGTAAAGTGGATTCGCCGAGCTGGTCGTACTAACAAGACAGTGCGAGGTGGCGGTGTCACTCAGACCGTAACGAAGAGGCGGCGGTACCGCCCAATGGGCTCGCGTTAACCTCGTACTTCAGCACACAATATGCCATTAACAATCCGGAGATCTAGTACCGCTAAACATCGACTTATTCGGCGTTTATGCTATAACCGAGGTGGTTCCAATATGTATAATGCACGTGGATTCTTGCGTTGTCTATTTGGATTCTAACGTGGGTAATTAAACGGTAGAGGATTTAATTTTATTATATAGCGTATGTTGTGAATTTTTGAGCTTGTTGGATCGACATAAAAATGCGGACATAAAAATGATTTAAAAGTGCAGGAATCCATCGGGATCGGTGTTATGTGTTTTTGATGGCCATTAACGATCGTATTGAAATTTTATTTATGCCTTCGACGACGTCGCGAATCGCTTTGTATGATAATCGATGGTCAGAACGTCCGAAAAAAACTAGAAAATTATTCAACGCCCGGCGTCTAGGTGTTCCCCGATTTTGATTTTTTTTTGTTTTCCACTCGAACGTCAAACACACCTTTTCGTCCTCTACTTAACGTTTCGGGATCGCTTCAAATATTTATCGAGCCGAATGGAAAAAACTGCGGCCGAGAAGTACTGTTTATACAGGGGATTATCTGGTGTTTCCTGCGCGTTTCGGAACAAACGTCGGTAAATACAGGTGCTGCGCTCTAACACATGTTCTCTACCATCCAGTAAACCACTTAGTAGGCACTTCAATGCTCGATTACTGTCGAAAACCGCCGCACAAAAAATCGGCTTGTAATTAAGAGGATACATTCGGGGTGTTTGTCTATATACCCCATTCATTCCACCAACTCTTTTTAAAAGAAACTTGTTTGTATAATTGATACAGATAAATAAGTTTCTCATAGATTCATATCTCTCTTAAAATGGTGCCTTATTGGTTTTGATCTTGGTTTGATAGAACTTCCAATCATCTTTTGTCGAACTATTCGACTACAAGCGCTATTAGATAATAACGAAGAGATGCATAAAAAGGAAATTAAACCTCTATCTCGCATCCATTTACGGCCACCCTTAAAATTTACGCACGTCTTCCTGTTCGACATTCAAATGCCGCCGCCCCGCCTTTCAATCCGTCCTCGTTCGGAGTGCCGCTCGAGGGGTGGGCCGCGTCCTTTCGCATCTCGACCGAGAAAATTCAAATAAACACATTTTAAACGTTTTCCAGCTTAGTTCAGCAGGAATTTCCATCCCTTTCGCCTCCTCCCGGATACTAAATCACCGTCTAAGCACCGGCATGTAAATGCCCACTTACCAGGGGCGGCTCCGGAGCCTATTACACCAATCTCTTCAAAGTTCCCTGTATCGAGTTAAAAATATTTTAATTATATTCGAATTATGTGGTGATTTAATTAAATGAGCGATTGGTGATTTGGGATATTTTTTTGTGAAATAAAAATAGTGGTTATGTAATATATATTTTTAGGGACGACTGTGTTAACAGGCGAATAATATTTGCATGCAGGATGTGACGTATAAGCGATTGCCAATCTCCTTCTAGATCCTATCGAAGATTCAGGAAATCTATTGGTGGATGCTGATTGGGAAATGTCTTCATTTAAATTTTAATACAATTTCGTTTGAGAGAAGGAAATCGGTGCTAGAGCCGTCGCAAGTCCAATTATTGATGGGCCCTTTTAGGAAAACGGCTATAATAGCTCCTATATATACACTTCCGAGAACCGATCGTCGTTTATTAAAAGGAAATAATGGAGGGAAAGGAGAGAAAACTGGTGCGCCGAAGTGGGATCGTAAATAAGGCGTGTTGCAGGATTTTTTTTCAATATGAAGCTATTTAAATTTATCACTCACTATTCATGATTTTTGAATTGGTTTTCGTTATATACAGAGTGCTTTTTAGTAAGTTTAATAATCCCTAATTCACTGTTTGTTGAGATTAGAGAGTCGCTTTTTTGAAGTCCTGTAAAGTTGGCTACAGGCAAGCTGGAAACTTGAAATTTTCAGTAAACATACCCTAATATCTTGTCTTGGAGTCTACCTAGTAGCATCATCCCCAATCAACTCCAAGAGATCGAACCAGCCCATTGAATAACACCATGTTCGAAAACTAAATTTATTGAGAAAATATCAACCCCTTTAGTAACCGATTTTTTTATGATTAGCATCCAGCAGTGTTAGATTCTACTTGGTGCATGCTAAGATAAGGCATGTGGAAATGTCTGTTGAAAATTTCACTTACCTACCTTGCCTACAGCCAATTCTACAGGGATTGAAAAATTGTGGGATCTACGGGATAATTTTATCGAACATTGTGGTTATTTATAGGATATTTGGCATGTATTTAAAACGCCTTGTATACAGTTTTTCGTCGAGTTTAATTTCGCACTTGCGATAAATGAAAAATCATCCCGTTTCTTTGCGCACCGGTGCCCAAGAAATTACGGTCGACGTGATAAACTCCATGTCAAAAAGATAATAGAACAGTTGAACGTCTTTGTCGGGATCAAATGAGTGTTCTTAAATCAAACTCCAATATGGCGTCGCTAATCGACCGGAAACTTAAGATTAGACGCCCGGGCTTCCTCTCTCGCTCTGGCGCCCTTCGCGCTATACCTATAGTTACTAAATGCCCCGTATTCTGTTCGAGGGTAGATATCGCACGTGTCGACTAACAAATATATTCGTCGTCGCGTGAAAGGAGTTTTACGTTTTTTTTTTCTCGAGGCAGATACTCTCATAGAAAAGCCGGCGTGTCATTTTTCAACGTTTCCATATCTACGGTACTATTGAGATCGTGATGAATTGCATCAATTTTTAGTATAAGCAATACTTTTCGAAACCACTCGTTCGTACTTTCTCTAAATGATTCGGCGGAATCGCGGGCGAGGGGCAGGCTTTAAAAATCGCAGTTTTTCTGGAAAATCGAGCGAAGAAAAGCCGGCGATAATTTATTGTTTCCATTTCGCGCCTACAATGGCTCCTTTCCACCGGGGCTTTCCCTTCCTAAATTTATACACACAGTCACTTGTGCTAATACAAAAATTCAAATAACCTCGACCTCTCGCACTCGGAACGGCGGAGTTTGAATAAAAAACTACTTATACCCCGCGAAAACGGTTGCGAGAATACATTTCCATTTCGCCGGAGCAATTCCGCTTCTTTCCTGCACAGTGGCGCATCCGCCAATTCCTCCAGTCCTAACTGCATTTAATTGCAATGTAAATTAGCGTAGCGTTGGCGAGAAATTAATTCGGAATCGCCGGAAACCGCGGCGATTTTCGCGATTTTTCGGCGCGCAATTAGCCGCACAACGCCCCTGCATCGAGCCGTTACTCCCTCATAAGCGAAAGCCACTTCTATTCCGAGAGAGCCAGAAATGAAATTGCCAGAATATTGGATCGCCCGAATTTAAATATAAAGTGGAACTCGCAATAAAATGGCGCCGTTGCCAATTCAAATGGAGGCAATCTAATGCATTTTCCCGGGCTTACGACTCGTATCATCCAATAAACTTTATGGGCCACTCTATTAACTCCCTTACTCCTCGCTTTTTTATTTTCCCTTTATATTTTACGAGCCGAGTTATATTCGGCCGAGAGCTTGGATATTCATGAAGATTTTTCTTTTTAATAAATTATTCGTCGGGTTTTATAGGCGCCTACACTTCATCTTGCACAACTTCCTATGTAAAAAAATAATTGTAAAAGATTGCACTATAAAGTAGGTATGAATTGATTAGTTTGTTTTAAATGTATATTATATAGAAAACGTGCTAATACATAATTTATAAATATAGGTAGGTAGATGTTATTTACAATGGATTCAATATTACTGTTATCTGATCTATTTTTTAGTCAACTGAATATAGAATCGAGTGTATTTGCCCAATGAACCGCAATAACAATTGGATAGGTATTATTTATCGTTAGGTTTCTATCGAGAAAATAGAAACACAATAAAGAATAAAATATTTAGATTTTAATCTACCATTACAATTCATAAAAGTGTAGGATTGTGTATACTAACATTTATAAAAATAATTATCAATTAATTAACGTTGGAAATTGCTTTAACATCGGCCGTTTAATTTAACCTTTCTAGCCGATTGTATATATACGAGAGCAGGTAGATATCTACTTTTTGCCTTGGCCCTCGTAAGCACGTCTCGGTTTTTTCCAGCTCCATCGGTAACGTCTTGATTTAGCCAAACCGGGCGATCGAAACGGCGGAGCAGGCAACAAATTAAAAGACGTTCCGAATGCAAATGTACAACGTCGAAAGGATAAAAGTCGGTTCTCCGTCTAATGAGGTTAAACGGCGAACAAAGGCTGCCAGTGTGTTCACGAACAGACAACAAATCTAATAATTCAGGGCATTCCAATTAGGAGAAGAACAGATCTTATCGGGCGGCGATAAATCCGCGACGGAGACGGTTCGGTTCCGAGGAGGCCGGAGCACCGGGAGGCGGTTAATTGAGCCCCGATTAACGGCGCAATTCACCAGGATTTTGTGTATATGCGCTCGATCGTGAAGCGTTTTATTTGGAGGTTCCTCTAATTTCCACTAATCTCCCAATTTTTCTGCTCCATTGTCGTGAGCCCGCGCTTCATCGGGGAGAAATAAAAATATAACAGAAACGTCCATCAATCACGTTAATGAAAGAGCGGCCTTTCAAAGTGGAAAAAGAAAAACGACGATTCATAAATTTCATTTGTTTTAAATAAATCAAAAAACCGTTAGACAATGCCCGTTTTGCTTGATTAATTACGTCTAATAAGTTTCGTTAATTACACGTCGGAGTCGGTGCGAGCGAGCGAGACGTCTTCTAGTCCAGAGTGAAAAGTCAATTAGTGTAATTAATTGAATTTTTTTTTGTGCGTAATCATCGGGTAAAAATTGTAATGAAATTTTCAGAGAGTTTAAATAATGTTGTTTCACATAAGTTTCATAATTATTAGTAGGCTTATACAGCAATAAATTTTAAAATGTTTATTGATACAATTAGCAAATATCTACGAAATTATCCAATAGTAGATAATCAAATATTATCACCTTATTAGTTGTAGTTAAATATTTAGCGATGTTATGTAAAAATTTAATTAAATCTACATTTTTTTATCTATTATCATCATTTAAATTCCGAGTGTAAGCTGGTAATTGGAGAGACGATTCGAGCTATGTATCTTAAAAATGGATTTTCAAGGATTCGAGGATTCCGTTTTTAATAGCAGCGCGCCCAACGAGTCGAATGTAATTCAAATTTTGATATTTAAAGACGTAATAACGAGAAATGACGCAATAAAGAACTTCTCGGCCCGTTCTGAATTTCTGAATATGAGATTGTTACTCATTCTACTGCCATCCAGAGGCGTTACTCGTTTAATTTATCTCGAGGGGCTCATTTTTTTTAGGTAAAAATGAAGTAAGTGTTTGGTTAATTTTTAATTCCACGTGTAAATTAATTTTGTATAGAAAAAAAAATATTTTATTAGAGTGAATCCCTTCGACTGCGCCACTTACCCGAACCCCACCCGGCTTTAATTTCTTTCGCCATAATTCAGCGACATTTAAATATCTGCCGACATTTTTACGATGCCGAAGAATTATTGGAGTAAATTACGTTTCACTTTTGAAATATTCAAATTTGAATTACTGAATTATATCCTTTTTTCGGGGGCGACATTTAGAAATTCAGATATTCGTTTCGAAAGAGGAAATTTCGCCCGCCATTCATCATCGCCTCCTTTTCGCGCCCGAACACCGGCCTCAGAAGAAAATTTCAATTTATCGCGGCGGGAAATTAATAAAAGGAGAAACGGGGAAATTCGAGATTCGGCGATTCGATAGCGCTGAAGCCGTTCGACAATGGCGCCTTGATGGCAATTCGAAAACCGATTTTCGCCGCTAATGGCAATAATTACGAGGGAACGCCGGAATTTTCTCGCGCTATCGACCGGGCCTCGCACCTCGGGCAATTACGTTTTTACAAATCCATCGACAAATCCGCACCTCCAGCGCTCGGAATTAGGCAACAGTTTCCTGTCTTCCCGACGAACAAAAGCCCATCCCGGCCATCAATCATTTAATTTAAACGAGCCGAACGATGGTCGGGTTGCGCAACGCGCCCGGCACGCGGCCAAAGTGGCGATCGCATTTAGATAAAACCGGCCGGCCGCCGATGAAAAACGCGCGAGGGGTGGATTTTTCCCCGGTTAATCGGATATATATCTCGCCTCCCGAAAAGGCGCCTAATGGACTTTTCTTTCCAAAGCCGATCGGCTAACAATGGGCCGAGTCGTTGCGACAAAAACAACTCGATTAGATTGATTTTCGGAAGGTTTTCGTCGAGATTTAGATGGGATGTAAATTGGAGGAACTCCACACCGAATTTACTTGAATTCTATAATAATTTCCACTCTCTACTCTCTAGTTTATAATCCATTCTTTATTCTCTGCTCTAATCTACTCTCTATTTTACTCTACGCCTCACTCTAATCTACTCTCTATACTCTCTACTTGAATCAACTCTCTCCTTTAATCTA
Source organism: Phyllotreta striolata (assembly GCA_918026865.1). Lineage (NCBI taxonomy): Eukaryota > Metazoa > Arthropoda > Insecta > Coleoptera > Chrysomelidae > Phyllotreta > Phyllotreta striolata. The sequence continues at coordinate 4,160,876 of OU900102.1, forward strand.
CACTGACTCTAATCCACACTCTACTCCCTTATAAAATCAACACACTACTCTAATCTATTTATTCTCTATACTTTCTACTCTCTACTTTAATCTAGTCTTTATTCTAATCCATTTTTTTACTGACTCTCTACTCTATATTCTATTCTCTGCTCTCTACTTTAATCAACTTTCTCCTTTAATCTACTCTCTATTCTAATCCATTTTCTACCGACTCTAATCTATACTCTACTCCCTTATTTAATTAACTCTCTACTCTATTCTACTCTCTGCTCTCTACTTTAATCAACTTTCTCCTTTAATCTACTCTCTATACTAATCCATTTTCTACTGACTCTAATCTATACTCTACTTCCTTATTTAATCAACTCTCTACTCTAATCTACTCTTTGCTCTCTACTGTAATCAACTCTTTACTCTAATCTACTCTCTACTTTCTATTCTGTACTTTAATCAACTCTCTCGTTTAATCTCCTCTCTATTCTAATCCATTTTCTACTGATTCTAACAACTAGGCTTTCTACTCTAATATACTATCTACTCTCTACTCTCTTATTCAAAATATCAAAAATTTAATTTCAGCAGCTAAATCTATAATGAGTTTAATATTCCTGAAATTACTCTTGATAGGTACATTGATAGGTACCCCTAAGATGAAGACAGGTCTGTAGAGTAATAATTCTTAAACTGTATACTTAATTGGCTTTTTAGAAAGGATATATTTATTCCTGTTTTAATTGGTTTGTATATGTACCTACTATTGAAAATAAACGAAAGGCCATATTACATGCAATTTAATATCGATTATTCCGCATATAAATCACGGTTTGCTGTAAAACGCCACTGAGAATATGGAGTTACCAGTTCGCGATGCGCGTTATTATTGTTATTAAAGCGACTACCTACGGTGATCGTTCGAGTTAAAAACCGCGTTTAAATAAGCATAAATCACGAAAATATGATTGATAGACCGGAATTTGTTCGTGCGCTTCTTCTATTTTTCGAGAAAAAAAAAAGGACACCGACGCGTATAATTCATAGGAAAACAATAAACGTTCCCGCTAACCATAACTGCATGATATACGACTAATTTCGTGCCATTGTTGTAAGCACGGCTTTTAATTGAAACGAGAATTATTATCGATAAAAATCGGCATTGACGTAGTCGGAAATTAATTCGAACGGGGCCCCCGAGACGCCCCCTAAACGGAGGGTGTTTTTAACGAAAATTAAGACTCCGTGGGCGTAGCTTTTTGCACGTGCCTCGAATCCCGCGATGATTGATCACATGACTTATGAAAATAATAAAGATCATGACTGCTGTGTTATATGCAAAGCGGCGTTTGGTCTGCACTAGGGGTAGTTTACTAGTTATTGCTAATTTGCATTTATTGGATTTATACGTACATAAAGCATGCTCGACACCTGGTATACGAAAATAGCGGAGCTGTAGGAAAAAAAAGGGGAACAAATAACATCCATTTAGCTAAAATAGATTTTCATTCATTAACATAACGGTCTATTTTCGAGCGCGGCGTTAATGGTTTGTGAGATATAGGCAATGGCTCTTCATTCAACGATACCACAAACGTTAATTTCGTATTACCCAAACCTCTTTATATAGTCCAAGAGAGCTAACTCATCGTCGTTTCGTGAGGAAAGTGTAAATTACACCGTCAGCGACGTATCATTTAATCGAAACGCATTCCCTTTTATACGAAATCCCCTCGACATCGCCGGCGATATATTAATCTCGGTTTATGATGGGCCTCAGTCTGCCCACCGAGGTACCATCTCGTAATGAGCGCAATTTATCCGAACCCGAAGAACGAATGAGTTGTTACAAGGCTTAATTTTTCATCAGATCGTTTGTTAAAAGCCGGACTCGAATTCCGATTAACTTGTTCGACGTCATTCCGCTTTATGCCGATCGTATTCTTTACTGATAATAAAATGTGTTTTACATATAGCGATATGACGGAGAATAATAACTTTATTAAAACAAATTTAGTACTGTTATCGATGCCGTTCGGAGTAATATTTCACGGTAAATCGTAAAATACCGGGTCGGTCCGCGGTAAAATGGACATATAGGAATAATACAAGTACGAGAAAGAGAAAAATAGATGGTATCATAGGTTGAACTATTTCCAATACAGTTTTAGAATCCTTAAGAATTGTCCTGGATCATTTTCGAACTAGGTAGGACCTTTTAAAATACTCCAGGATAGCCTTAGAACAATTTATAACTGTCTAAATTCATTTAGTACCGATTTGAAACTATTTAGAACAGTTCTTGAACATTGAAGGGCGATTTAAAAAGCAGTTATAGAATTATTTAGAACTGTTCTGGACGATTTTCGAACTAAGTAGAACCTTTCGAAATAATCTGGCATAATCATAGGACCATTTAGAATTGTCCAAAGCCATTTAGAACAGATTCTTGCCTATTTCGACGGTACTACAAAAGTACAGAGAGGTCGAAATTGTTCAGAATGATTTTAAACCATTTTAGAACTGACCAGGACCATTTGAAATCATTTAGGAGAATCTCAAAATCGTTTATTAGAACACTCTAAAATTATTTAGAACCGATTGAAGATTATTTGGAACTGGCCAGGATAAATAGGAAGTGTCGAGAACCAATTAGAACGCATTCAGGACTATTTAGAACTGTTTTTTGAACCCTGTAAATCGTCAAATTATCTTGTAAAACCTTTTAATTTGAACGTCTTTACCCAATATATCCACATAAAATAATTTTTGGGGCATATTAATTGCAGAAGATGGTTCTTTTGCGAGTTGATAATTGTTTAATTTGTCCTGGATCGGAGTCGTTGGGCCGGATTCGCGCCTGAAACATTTCATTTCGCCGTCGGTTTGACTGGAAAAATGCGCCCGGTATATTTATAGGGCGTCGATTGCGCATTCCCGTTTATAAAACGATTTGTGGTTTTTGTTAACAATAGAACACTTTAAATGTTTGGAATTTTATTGTTTCTCTGTTATTTTAATATTACCGAACAAAGGGAATCGTCGGATATAAATCAGCGAACGAAATAGAGTTGTCTCACATGCGATCCTCTTATTTTTTTTCTTCTTCTTCTTTAAATTATAATACGTCGATAAATATTGAAGTAAAACGAAATATCTAACGAGAGGGAGGGCGCCCAGTGGCGGATCCCGCATCCACTTAATAGTAGTCAAAACACTCATTTCCCAGCTATTAAGTACTTTAAACGAAAGGATATAATCATTACGGAATTAATCGCCTTCGCTTGTACCCTTTTAGCAATTCGAAAACATCTTATAAGTGCTCGTTACCGTTCTTTCGCAGTCTATTAGCGCCCCTATTTCGGTGAAAAAAAAACTTAAAGTGGCGACGAATTCGGCTCTAAAAGCGACCCTTAAGAGGTGCTATAAATCCACCCGAATATTCATTCCACCGCAGCAAAAAAACTACATTTTTTCTTGCTATATGTACATCCGGCCTTCAAAACAACCACCGATAAATAAAGTCATATCCAGTCGAGAGCAGGTGCCGTCGCCTTTTGAGCGGCTCTCGCTCTCGCCGCATACATTCCATTAACATTTCAAAAACTATTGTTTTATGGGTCTCGAAATCATCTTCCTCCGATGTAGGTAACAACAACGTGTAATGCCCGATGTGCCGTTACGGCCGATCATAATCCTTCACGGGATCGTGCACAGTCCCACACATCGTAGTGTGCTCTTTGCTCAATTGAGACGTATCAAAAAAGAGCCAACTCCATTGCACCGGACTCTCGCTTTTTAATCCTACCATCCAGCTGGCACTGCTCGAATTAGAGTAGAGTACTCACGCACTACCAACTACAAACAAACAATTTAGTTAGTAACTGGAATTTATTCGACTGGTCATACCGAGTGTTCTGCGTTTTGGAGAGGTTAGAGACGGGATTAATTCGGGGGAGGCGGTCGTGGAGCGGGCGCGTCCCGGCGCGGCGCTGGCGGTCAATATGGCGAAACGCGCTGACAGGCAGGCCTGCCAGCGGAGCCGTCGCGCAGTCCTGCCGACGCATTGGAAATAAATAAAATGCGCCGCGACTGTGTCTGCGACAACGGCAAGACATAACTCTAAAAGAGCGGCTGCGGACAGCAGAATGGATATCGGACACGACGAGAGTATAACAACCCGGCCTAACAATGATGGAGTGCATATTGTCTTAACAGCCATGGGAAATAATTGAAAGCGTCTTTGACTTATTGGCTGTTCGGAACGGCGAATATGAGTTAACGATCTTGTTACACTTAAATTTACTCTAACTCTATCTTGTACCTACAGGATGAAAATGTAAAGCCAAAAATGTAGGTACCAAAATTCGGGTCTCTGAAGATGGTTCTAATTTAAATTTTTCGAAACTTGTGTGCAAGATAGGTGCAGTAAATTTAGTATGCTAACTAATATTCATGCTTTCAGAGGATTGTTAGATTTGTTTATTTCCGAGATTTTTAAATATTGCTGATCTCTGAATGATTTAAAAGTTCCCTAATTCTGTCTAAAAAAATGAGTATAGATAACTATTGCAAGGGTAAGGTGGAAAGTTATCGGCCTGATACACTGAGGGTGCTCCAATCAACAGAAGAATTCGTTTCCTCTTTTTTGAAAATTTTTTTCGCTCAGATAATTTTGGATAATTCTATAGTCTATCTAGGAACAATTTAGAACGCTTCATAATTATTTAGTACTGTCTAGAACCATTTAGAACGCTCCAGAAATTTAAAACTGTCCAGAAATTTAAACATTTAGAACTATCTAAAGCCATTTAGAACGCTCCAGAATCATTTAGGACTATCTAGAAACATTTAGAACTCTACAGAATCATTTATTACTATCTAGAACGATTTAGAACGCACCATGAGAATCATTTAGAACTATCTAGAAGTATTTAGAACGCTACAGAATCATTTTTAGTACTGCCTAGAACTTTTTAGAACGCTCGAGAATCATTTAGTACTGCCTAGAAGTTTTTAGAACGCTCTAGAATCATTTAGTACTCTCTAGAACCATTTAGAAAACTCCAGAATTATTTAGAACAATTCTCAATCAAGAATTACTAAAGATTTCGACTGAATAATAAGAATAATGTAATTTTATAACTGAAAATCACGATCTTTCGTTGTCAGACCTAAAACACTTCACCTTACCCTTTGTAATTGTCACGTTTTTAGTAATATTGTTGACAATTTTTTTTCACTTGACTTTGATTTAGATTAGCTCAGTTGAAAAGAATTCATAATTAACTTTTTGATGGGAATCAGTAACTAAATTTCATTAAATTGTTCAGAACTTAACAATTGGTTGTGTACAAACCAGGATACTTTTAATTTTTTTCGAAAGCGACATGTTGGGTATCGAAACGCAGCTTTTATCCCAAAATTCCCGTAAATTTTCAATTAGCTGGTGAGCGTTGATGGTCGAAAAATAGAGGAAAACAACAAAAAAAAATCACGTCGGCGTGTTTCATTATCGAGAAGCGTGTTATGTTCATCTGACTGAAATATGTCCCCGTCATATTTCAATTAAATCGAAACGCTTGAAATAAAAAGTGAAAAATATAATACCGATGCGTTATAAAATCGGACCAGCAGGAGCGAACTCGGGATATTTATATTTACCAGAAATAACTCCTGTAGTTACCAGACAGTAATAAATTATACCTACTAAAATGTTTCTATATAAACAATGGATGAATAAAATAGTCGTTAATTATACATTTTCTTTACTTTGAAATAAATAATGCGAGGAAAAATGGATACTGGAAAAATCCGGTCCTGAGTCCTGGAAATGAAATCAACTTTAGCAGCCAGACACGATTCGAAATCGCATCGAAACTAACAAAATACCGTAAAAAAACAAAAAGCTGCGAAACAAAAAGCCCGTCGAGACGGGCGTACATACACGTGTTAACATGACAGGCTCACCCGTCGAATCTTGGACAAAAAACCACCCTAAAAATAGGCCCTGCGCGGATCGAAATCGAAAAATCATCTCCATTTCGGAAATTACCTTTCGCACACAGCGAAAAACTATTCGCCGTTAATAACGAGGAAAAAAACTCCGGGCGATATTAAAAGCAATAAAACCCGGCCCCGCCGCGATTAGGACATAATATTACCATCGAGCTGCTTACACAGATTAGGCCTGTTGACTCGCTGATGAACAGCGGGGCGAAAATAAAGGAAGAAAAGAGACGAAAAAAAAAACGATTAATAAAGAAGTATACGAGCGATTACATTCGTCTCATCTCTGTGTGAAAGTTAAACAGCGTGATTCCTTAACAAACATATTTTAATAGTGGGCACGCGTTGGCATAAATCAAAATCGTTTAATATCTTTTACGCGACCAGCGGCGTACAAAAACCAGCCGATATACCTAATCCAGATTATTCCTGGATACAAGCATTAAATAATAGCTAATATTTATATGTTAAAAAGATGGAAGAAAACTAAATGTATGGACCTAATCAAGGTATAAAATAGTGATTTGTTTTATTGCACCACAGTTAAAATTTCTTTACAAACAAACCTGCAATTTTACCTCAGCAGGAATAAAATCAAGTACCTACCTTCAAAGCTATGGAAGTCTTAGATGAATGATAAAAGGATATTTGCAATAGAGCTATAGGTATGTAAATATTATTATATCTCTGGCACTGGTAGAGAATCGTTTAATATCTTTTACACATTCAATATGCCAACGTTAAAAAGCCGGAGGGTTAATCCTTGTAAACCACATAATCCGATAGATGGACGTCGACGGGAGATTTGAGTTCCCAAGCCCGGCTCCTCCGGAGGGGGTGCATATTATATTACAGATTTATTTATTATATTGTCGGGAGGGTGTAATTCGATATCCGAGAAAAATATGCTACACGACTAGGCGATTTTATTGTCGCGCGGGCGACATTTTATATTTCGCACATCGGCGGAATTTTCTCCTCTAATTGATCAATTATTGCGCGAGAGAGAGATTGTCCCAGTGCAGACGAAACACGTCTAATCAATATGGCGCAGGTGATGTGAGAAAAAGGACGAGAATAATAACAACGCGGCGGGGCGCGGGGAGAGCGGCGAGGCGTCGTCATGGCAACGCGGCAGGGGAAACGGAGTAAATTTTTTCCTCTACTTTGATGATGTCGTAGAGGTAGAAAGATTTCGCTTTTTCCGCCTATAAAGAGCGTGTAGAAAACTCGATGTCAATGTGTATGTGAAAAATATTCTATAGAGCACCCCTACGGTTAGTCGCCCCTGATCCACGATTATACATCATTTAATAATTGCGAGGAGAATAATAATCGTTGCGAATTTGGGGTGCGTCCGAAAGCGCGCTTGGTGGTGATAACGAGCTGGAACCGATAGCGTTATTACGGTTTTTATGGGCGCGCCGGAACTCCGCACCGAATCTACCTCAATTAATCCCCTTACGAAATTCCCTACCAAAAATTTCACTCTACTACTCTACTACCTATCCTACTCCCTACACAACTCCCTACTCAACTCCCTACTCTACTTCCTACTCTACTCTCAAGTCTACGTCCTATAGAATACTCCCTTTTTTACTCCCTACTCTACTCTTTACTCTACTATCTAATCTACTCCCTACTCCCTACTCCACTCCCTACTCTCTACCTGCTGCTCTACACCGTATTCTTTACTCCCTATACTCTCTTCTCTCATTTGGAAGATATTAAATTAAAGTTTTTAAGTATTTGTAATCACTAAAGTATTGTTATTGTTCAGTAGGGAATTTCAGGAGTTAAAAGAGTAAAGTACGACCCAGAAAGGGGTTATTATTTTGATCATCGATCAGTAATTTGTTCATTCATCGAATCCATTCGCCTATCCATAAATTCCCTAATAAACAACACGCAAACGACGGCTCGCAATCGGCCAGAGATAGAGCACTTTGTCGAATCCCCGGCGTCGATAATCGAAGGAAATTAGTAAAGCGTTTTAAAAGTATCGAGACGGCGGTAAATTTCGTCCGAACGTCTCCATTAAAGGCCCTATCGGGCCTCCACGTTCGATAGATACGGTCGAACGAGAGCCGTTTTCGGAGCTCCGAAGGGTCATTTCTTGCAGTCGGGGAATTCGATATCGGGAAATAACAATGCGAGGAAATTGGTCTTTAATTTTTTTCCTCGGGTTCAAGTGATTTATCGGGCAACAGGTCCGATGGTAAACGTGAAATTTATGGAAAATACAAGAGATATAGAGGATATATTCGCTCATTCACCATTAGCTATAAACCCTTTCGATTACTCTTGATTACTACATGTAGTTAAAATGGGCCATCGTGTACAATTAACTAATTATTGAGTGAAAAAAATAGCACGAGTTGATACGCCTATGCTAATATAATAATCCCGACAAGGAGTCCATTCGACAGAAGACCCATTATTTAAAACAACATCCCGATGCAAAAGCAACCCAAAGTGAATTATCATATAGTCGATGCTACCAGAAAAAGATATTCGAGATCCAAAACCGAGATATACCTCGCATTTCCATAAAATATACAAGTTCGTATAAAGAAAATCGAATATTCTTCTGTCCCCCCGTACATCTTCGCTAGATTTCGACCGACAGCATAACAAGAAGAATAAGAACCGTTTAAATAAATTCGTTGTACCTACCTAGAGGATTTATTTTTCATGCTAAACGCGCCAATATAAAATAAATACATCTACGGAATACCGAATTAACCTTGGCAATTCCTCCCCAATTTCCTTAAGAATATTTAGCCATTTCACAAGATATGGAGGATATATACAGAGAGGAATTGGATGAATACATCGAAGAGACGGAACAGTTCGTGGATTCTTAACATTCTAACATTTCTCCGGAGATCTTTAACTCTCCGTTATCCGTTAATAAATATCATCTGTCACTGACAAATAACCCAACGAAAACAAAGTGGCTTCAGTTGGGTTTTCTTAAATTGTTATCTACCAGTTCTACACGAATAACTAAAACCGCAAGATGGGCAAACAGAATTAATATATCAGTCTATTATGCGCATACCATCTCGGCGACTTCAGCTATTCCTATCGATCTGTACACCGTTCTATCCATTGCTATTTTAACTAAAACAATTTGCAATGTAATTGATATTTTTATCATGCGAGTTCTCGCAATTACCGGCCGTAATTTACCGATTTGCAATTTAATTATTAAACGGTCGGCCGGCGACCTGCGAGGATTCTAAATGGGGGTTATCGAGCTCATTGTTCCACCGGCGGGTACATTTAATTTTAGATCTCGCGGCGGGAAATCGGGGACGAACGTCACTGGCGGTCCCGCGTCCCATTTGGTTTATGGCGGTCGAATAGGCCACGCCGCGCCGTTGTCTTTACAAATAAATTTATTATTTTTTTATGCCGTTTTGTAGTTTATAAGCCATGTAACAGCTCAATTAAACGTTTGTCGTAAATTATTTGAAGAATGTTATGACTGTTTGGCCCGTTTCGACGGCGGAATTAAAACAAATAGCGCTCGACGGCATTAATTTATGATTTTCGATTGGTTCGTTTTTTTTGTGGAATTATTAATTCGTCGTCTAGGAATAGAAGAGACGGGGTTTTTAGTTGCTGTGTTCGTTTAATAATACATAGTTAAAAGAATTAATACTACCTACTGAATATTCTTCTCTTAAAACTATGCACAAATCATCTCTAATTTCCACATTTTTTTGACTGAATGAATCTGCTATCTGAGGCCAATCAAGAAGCCTAAAAAATCCATCAAACCATCTCAAATTTTCTTTAAAATATAGAACAGAAAATATTAGTAAATGATGTAGTAAAAGCGTCTCTATTTCCACCTATCTTTATACCCGGAAAATAAAATAATCCGGGAGCATCCAGCCCTCGCTCCTGCTGCAGCACTCCGCCTGCCATATTGCTCTGTAGTAACAGGCGCGTCTTTTTCACGCCTGCCCCTCTTATTTTTCTCCCCCACGCGAATCTACTTCCGGAAAAACCACGACCACTCGGATATTGGAAATGCGATATTTATTAGATTTTTACCAGCCCGAATTTCCTCCCGGCCGTTCCAACAATCACATCAGCCGGCAGTTAGGTGGGATTTTTTCTCCATTATCCCGTCTCGCCTTATTAATTCCCTTGAAGAGGGCCGCGGAGGGCGAGGAAAACCGGCGGGGAAACGCTCGAGAGGGTCGGTTTAATAGAAATTTTCGCCGGGGGAACACGTCGAAAGATTGAGATAATAATAATGAGCGATAAAAATAAATTAATGGGGTAAATAGTAAGTTTTAAATTGTATAGATAAATTACGAATAGATTGATACTCGGAAAAATCGATTTCATCCATCAATGAGGCCGTAAAATTTTAATCTGTTGTCTCATTATCGGCTCGAAACGGCCGTAATTTTTTATTTTTACTAATAACCATTCATTATAACCGTATTTTATGAAAGGGCAATCGAAATTTTTGTTTTACGGTTTTTTAATCGCTTCATTAACCCATATATAACGGCGTTTAATGGCGCATCATCCCAATAAAAAATTATCTGTTAAACAAATTCCTAATGGGAGCGTTTCCTTACACACCGCATCTTTAACGACTGCATTATCTCCATTGTGATTGTGTTAATGCCTCGTTTTGGGTCAACAACACTTCGAATTGGTGCATTAACTCCGCTCCCAACAATTTTCGAAACTATTACAAATTTTTCGAATTCAATCACCGACACCAGCAGATTGTGTTAATGTTAATAGTAATTCGAGGTTCGAGCTGGGAAAGCAATAACGCTTTACTGGTGGAATAACGGTGTGGGGAAAAATGTGCAACTACACTGCGGAAATTTTAGGGGGGTATTACGTTGGAAAATTCGCTTGAAACTCGCGATTTTTAGTAGTGTATAGTACGTAATTGGTATATTAGTTTTGCGGTCGTTAGGAGCACCATGGGGACACAGCAAGGTCTTGCGAGCAATTGCCACGTACTGTTTTCTATTAGCCGCTTTTATACACTCGCTGTTCGTGGTAGCCTTTATTTTTTTCACTTTTAATTTACCCGAAATACCCACCGAATATGGAAGCTTATCGAATCGAAAAAATCTTGTTGCGTAATTTAAGTCGACCGTTTGAATTCGAACTGATTATGTTTCGGGCCATTCCGAATTTCCTAGATGGTATCTGAAAACCCGGCGAGTCGGAGGCCACCATAAAAATCAGAAATTATTTTTTCCCGAACGGACCGTTATCAATTAGACCGGGCTTTTAGTGAAATTTATGCCCGCTTTACGGCCGAGGGCTTCCTAGAAATCAACACCAAATTATAAATTACTCGCATTAGTTTTTATAACTAATTAAAATAATGGGTGATAAAAACGTCGCGGACCGGACGGGATTATATTAGAAATTTCTAGTGTTATGACATCGATTAGAATTCCGATAAGTATTTTAATTAACTGTCCGAATGGAAGATAACGAGCACAGTAGCTAACTGAATTTAAATAACCGATTCCCCATAAATACGACCAAAGTAGCCATAAATTTCTCCCTTTGTATGTGTAAACATAAACAATAGCCTGCCCCCTATAACCTATTTTCTTTAAACTCCATAATTAAATTAATTATGCGCAGTAATACAAAAAAATACAACAAAAAATCGTACAGGTCTTTTGATGGAAATTCAAATCTCCTAATAACCAACCCTAACATTCGTATATTTTTTTAATCCCACATTCGGCTCTTATCGAATTTTACAAATTACAAAAAGCATTACAATCCTGTAAAGAGCGAGATAAAATTTAATTGGCTGCATTGTCAACGGGACAAATCCCGAATCTATCGTTCGTCGATGATCCGCACAAAGAAAAATAAATTCTTATCAGTGCGTCAGTCAAAAGTATAAAGCGAGGATTATAATGCGTCGATTGTTCACTCTACAACAAACAAAATTGATCTAAATGTGCGATCTAAACATGGATCCGTCCCCCTTCTGGATAAGCGAGGGGTTGCTATTGCCTTTTATCAGCTAGAGCGGTTCGTTAGCGTTCCGTCGAGGGTTTTTACATAATGCTACTATAATCTTATCAATAAACGCTTTAAGAAAAACTATTTAAGAGGAAATTTATACGCCGATATTAAAGAAACAAGATAAATTATCGCTGTAGCAAGTTACTGGAGGTGCGTTCAACGATCTAATAGAATGAAATTGTTGCACAATTAAGTGTTAATTACCTCTACGCCGCTGCTGTGAGGCGTTATCTCGCCCGTATCATAACGTCCGCCTTTTCATTTAAAACTTGCACACCCGGATGGATGCTCTAATGCAGTTAATGTTACATCCAATGATTGAGACTTCTCCGTTTGCCCGACCTATTTGTTTCGCGGCGTTGAGCGTTTAATTCGATTCGGGAAGGGCGTAAAGGGCAGCGTGTGTGAAACATTTTGTATACCTACTTTAATTACGTTGCTTGGCAACGTAGAAATATTGTTGAAAAACTTCAAAAGAAGGAGATGATTATCATTTTAAGTGTCAAAATAACCTGATAGTTGTTGGGGCCAGTGGAAAATATCAGAAGAAGAAAAAAAGTTGTAGTTTTAAACATCTCCTGTAACCTGTATCCTAGAAATTCTTAATTAAATTTTGCTTATATTTAAATAATTGTAAGGATGTTTTTTTTGCAGACGAAACTCGGATAGGAATTCATCCTAGGATGCTTTGGTGCAACTGGGGCATTATTGTTTTGGGTACTAAAAAAATCTAAAGAAATAATAAATTAATTTGGCTATAAACTTGTGCTTTACATTGTGGTTTCTTTTAAATTAGGCTTTAAGTGATTTATGAGGGTTCCGAAACAAAATTTTGTACATATTTTGATCGCTGATGCTTTACAACGATAATTAACGACCCCATAAAAATCAGTTTTTATTCGTTGCTACAAATTCCGAGCCGCTATCTTCATAATCGACGAATCAAAATTAATCAACACTCGCCTTTGTATATAATTGTTAATTTACGAGGACCCCTTTCGGGAAGGAAAATAATATTACAAGAAATCGGGTTCCGAGAATGAAGGCATTAAAAATCCGGCTCCCCCGATCCGGCTGCGGGTTCTAACGAGGGGTCCCGGGCGCTCCGCAGGGGTCCAATTACGGGCCCATTTCATGCCGAACCCCCGCGGACAGCTGACTCTCAATCTGGTCGACTTGATAACCTATTATTTTCGACTTAACACTCAACCGCATTGCCTCGCGTATTCTAATGTGAATTAATTTTGATTTATTTTGATTTATGATTCATACACTCGCCTGCATCGATTCAATTCATTTACCGGCCGCGGTCATTTGTCCTGCCTAATTCGATCCCGCAGGTAAAAAGCTTTATTATTTTAACATCTTCATAAATCTTCAACTCTCTACTGGCGTACTTTTTCCGCGACTTCCCCGGGTTTTTTATTCGGCGACGCGATTAATTAAAAAAATTAATTAAGCGACGACGGCGAATTTATAAATGCGGGAATAATTGGGCGATATAAACGGCGAATTTTTCCGCAAAACGGGCGCAAAAACCGGAGGGCCGCCGGCCGGCGGACGGGCGAAAGAGAGACGGCGCTACGAGGCAATAAGCGCGACAAAGGCGAACCATAATTGGCTTGTTTTAATTTACGCGATGGTAGGGAAAACAATTAACCTGGCCTTTATAGTTTTAATTACTTCATTTTCGCGGGCTATCTCCACTCGCTGCGAAATAGAGCCCGATTCACATCGGGGAAAATCCTTCTATACACCTTCTACATATTCTTCAATATAAATGACAGTTGACATCTGTCGTTTGACAGGTACTTTAACAATAATGACATTTATCATTGTCAAATATGATAACAAAGAAATAGATACTACTAATTAATTTAACTGGAACCAATTCACTACAAAAATCCACTAGAAACTAAAAAACTAATTTTCCTATTCAAACTGCTTACATTCTGGTAGAAAATTGCTGCAGTGTGAACCGTCCTCTTTATCTTCCTAGCAATTTACCATTTCTGTATTCTGATTATGGCTCTATATAATGACAACACCATTGTTAGGGGTCGGCCATTTTAATTTCTAGTAAAAACAACATGGCGCCCTCGCGAGGCAATTAAAACAGATGATAGGCGATAATGGCGTTAATTAATTCAGCCTTTCTCTGTCGGGAGCTAATGTGCAAATTAAACTGTTACACAGACCGGGGCCCCTACACAATTGCCATTCTCATTGCGTTTAGTAAAATGGCCACAGAGCCGGCTCTATTAACGTATATTACGTCGGGGAATATACATTGATGAACTGTAAATCCTTTAGGAACACTAATATCCCTATATAAATATAATAATATATTGAATGTAGCGTTTGGGAAGTATTTTAATTGAATGTTTAGTAAGTACCAAAATTGGCGCAGTCGATAGGATTTTATCGCGAATTTTACTTCATCGCATTATAGTAATTAACCGTTAATTAACGGCAACGTACTCTCTAATTACGTTCGAATGGATTATAATTGCGATAATACGCTCCTGCGTCGAGCGAAAATTATTGTCGAGCCGGCTTTCAGATTTCCCTAATCTCTGTAATCGTTCGCTGTTTAATTGTTATATTCACGGGATGAATTAAAACGTTGCTGTGCTCTTCTGCGCTGATTAACCCCGGCGGGTATTTTTTACGACGAGTTATGTTTTCCTGGTTTTAATCGAATTTTCCATGTGGGCGTTCTGACGCGGAAAAGTTTCATTTGCAAAATCGAGCCGATTTGCGCTATTTTTGACACGTTTTAAATCTAGTTTTCTGATATACTGCATGGTAAATGCAAATTTTCACTCTTTCTGATGAGCATACAAATTTGCACTTACCCCCTGCATATGTTTAATACTTTATGTTGCACTAAATTGGGAATAAAGATGAAAGAAAAACCAGATTCCTGCTACCTTTGTGATGCATTTTGAATTGATTTCTGTCGCGATGCGAATAATAAATTTCAAACGTCAGAATTGTTTATTTCAACTAATTTATCAGTAAATTGCGAGAGGCGAAATCTTGATGAAAAAAATCGTTCCTCGACTTTTCCGCGTAGCCGTGACTGAAAATGTTCCCCTTAATTAAGCCGAGACAAGATTCCACTAACTTTTATTGCCGTTAATTTGCCTATTCCGAAAATATCATCGGCCGCGTGTTTTAAATTATATGAGCAGTTTCCTTTGCTTTATTTTTTTTTCTTCGGTCTCTACCGACGTTTCCCAACATCAGATTTAACAGATACTACCGTGATTTATTCGCTCGTAATTTAGGACGAAAATAAATGAAATTAACGGGGAGTTTAAGAGCTGTAAGGATACTTTACGGTTAGGAGTTATTGGAAGTGTTTTGTACTCGTTTATTAATATAATAGTGTTGCAAATGGTGTGGCGTTTTGTTGGATTTATTTACGCGCAAAATAAAACACCAGTCCATATTGAATCTCTTTTATTTTTAAACCGTTAATACTTATCAATAAAACCAAAGTGACACAATCACTATCGCTTCTATGCTAAAAGATTGCTACAATTTTTTTTGTTTACAGTTCTCTTTATACATAATTAAAATTACATCCAAATAATTTACACATTTACATTCGTATATACACAAGTATATTTTACACAAATATTTACAATGTTAAAGCGATTCGAGTAAATCGATTTCGGGCTCGTAATCTCGGAGATAAGTCGAAACGAAAATCATTTCTCCTGAATCATGTTGATCGTTTGACCTCAATTTTAGCCGCCGATAACCCCGGGGTGCGTAATTTATTGAATTACTTTTTCGATAAAGGAAATTAATTTGTTTCAAAAATTAAAAGAAAACAAACACATTTATTACAGCAATTAATTTTGTAATACGATACGCATTAACGATCCCGTTCCTATAATTAAGTACGATTTCGAGAGCTAATTAGCGAGATTTCGAATAAAAAAAATGATAATTCTCTCTCGAAACGCTTATGACAGCATCGGTTGTTGTGTTTCGATTGTGTACTGACCTCTGTTCTAATTAATTATCCAATCAAAAGTGATAAATACATGTGTCAAGTAATTAAAAATTAAATTATTTGCCAAATGGGATAACGAAAATTATACATCGTATCATAAGCGTTATTGATGACTAGAGAATTTCTCGTAAAATCGACATTAAAAACCAATTCTCGTCCTAAATCGCAAAAGTGTTAATTATCAATTTTGTAATAAATTGTAGTTTCTTGATAATGGTCTAATAAACGTTTCCATAAAATTAAATTTTATCAATAATGTAACAGTATATTCTGATCTTTACACCGTCATAAAAACTAAATTGACATCGATAGTGATGGGCTCATTAAACGTATAATCTTCCTGTTAAACAACACTCCTAAATACATTTACACAATGTATCAAATCAATAGAGAAATCGATTTACTCGAATCCACTCGAACGCACTGGCTTTACTTAGAGAGAGCACTCCAAAAATACGTCGAAAAATCACCGCGAACACAGCACAGTTACCCCACAATTCGGCATTTCTTAATTCATATGCGGACTGGGCGATCTGATGTTCTCCTGCGGCGAGGCCATATGTGGAGGCGGATGTTGGGGCATGAGCCCGAGGGGGCCCATCGGCGGCCTGGCGCCCAGTAGCGACGCCAGGGGGTGCGTCCCGGGCGCGAAGTATCCCTGCAGGGCTGGATGCGGGTACAGGGGATGGGGGTGGCGAGACAGCGAGGCCATTTTTAATTTTTCCAGCTCGGCTTCTTGGAGTCGTTTCGCCTTGGCTCGGCGGTTTTGGAACCAGATTTTCACCTGGAATCAAACGATATCGGTCATGTAAAAGTAAATTCGATATTGGGGTAAAATTCGGATGGTTAAAAATGCCCCAGTTTTACACAAATTTTGTTGAAGTGGAACAAAATTTAGCTATTTGAATTCCACCAATTAGTGTGTTCTTTGATGTGATTATTGGAGGTTTATTTGTAAGGAATTTATTAAATACTTACTTGTGTTTCTGTTAGCCTTAACGAGCTGGAAAATTCGGCCCTTTCCGCTATGCTGAGATACTGCTTGTCGCGGAATTTCTTTTCCAAAGCGAGCAGCTGCTGCGTGGTGAAAGGGGTCCTCGGTTTCCTATTTGGTTTGTGCTTCCTTAAGTTACATTTTATCTTTGGTGGTTCCCCGTTGGAATCGACTGGAAATAAACGAAAAATGCGTCAATTATACGAGCGATAATTAGAGCGACAGAGCGATTTTTCACAAGTCCATATAAGGGATCACCACCTGACTCCAAATTGAATTACCTACTTCTGTTTTTTTTAATAAGATACATTTATTCTCATGGCCAATTATAAAAAGAAATAACGAAGTTATTATAAAATAAGGTAATAATTAGCAAGATATATTGCCGGTCGCTGTCAACGCACCTGTTTCGAATAATTTGTACCCGATCAAATCGATCAATCCGCTGAAATTTATTCGAATGAATCACCGGAGAAATTTAATAACAACCTAACCCTTAAATTAGCTAATCATCTACCTACATCCTATCACGCTACAAAAAAAATGTATACCAACAAATATAGAAAGTATAGTTTACATTTTTGACCTTAGTCGACGACAGAATTATTACAACTATTTATATATTGACAAACGAGCTCTGCACGATAAAGATCAAACACCTGACGTATCGATGGAAGTTTCTCAATAAAAAAAAATATAGCTATCAGCATTCTTGAAATCGTTAAAAGGCACAAACTCACTTACATCTTTCACAGCCATTATAATTAATTTGCTCTTACAAAGTTCATTTACAACTCAATTATTAAAAAACGCCGATTTTAGCCGTACAGGTCGCGTTGCGAAACGAATCGATTGCTTCGTAATTCACGCGATTAGATTCGAAAAACAAACGGAGAAGCGCCGAATGAAGACATTAACGCCGGGACGGTGACGATCAAAAGCGCCGAGTAATGACTTTGTCGGGCGAAAGCGGAGAGAAAAAAAAAAGGTGACGAAAGTCCCCGTAATTGAAGTCGAAACCATTAAAGCCTAATACAAATTTACAACCGATAAATTGTTCATTTCGAAAAGACGTATAAACTCCTCTAAAAGGGAATCGACCGTGACCGATGCCCGACGTTTTATATTTCGCTAAATTAACGGCGCTCTTTCCTAGCGGACGGGACTCTACACTCGATTCTCCATGTTTGTTGACAAAAAAATACATCATTAAATATCCGCTTAATTATAAAAATAACACTTATTTTGTAACAGTCGTTACTGCACCTCTATACCAAAAAAACGATTCCCACCTCTATTAAACATCTGTCATACTAAATGTCAATTTCGACAGTTGTTGGTTATGTATCATCGAACGCATCTTAAAGTCCCGCTTATCCGTGTACAACGCAAACAAAGTATGTGAGCCTAAAATTTTCGAATTACTTACCTCCTTTATCTAATTGGTAATTATTTACGGAGAGATCGAAATCGGCGCGCATTCTAACGTGAGATTTATATATTATATAAAAAACGACGGCAGCTCCGTAGCCAATTAGCCGCATACCGTAAAACAGTCGGTAAAAATGTCACCTGTATTATCATAATTGGCTAGAAACACACACTTTTAATATACTGACAGACAACAATTATCATTTTTAGTTATATCTTCCTGTTCGGAATTTAATTGTGTCTTTCATAAGCAGGCTTGATAAATGCGCTTTTAACGGTTAATATGGGAAATTCGAGAGAAAAACCACGACGAGTTCCTTTAGAGATCGCGTTACTGCTCGTATAATAATACCTAATGGCCTACCGGGATCGTTAAATATTAATAAGACGTTTTATTTTTTCGAACGCTCCTCGTAGAATGAATTC
The DNA here is from genome assembly GCA_918026865.1 of Phyllotreta striolata. NCBI lineage: Eukaryota > Metazoa > Arthropoda > Insecta > Coleoptera > Chrysomelidae > Phyllotreta > Phyllotreta striolata. The sequence continues at coordinate 4,179,802 of OU900102.1, forward strand.
CGCACGTTTTCCGAACGCCCCTCGTAAATCGGTGAAATTTCAACGGGGCCTACACGGTTTAATAGACCTGACAAAGTGGGATAAAATTTATATTTATTTATGTGAGTGTACAGTAGGAGAATTGATATACGGAATGTTTGAAATGCGCGCACCATTGACAGTTAATTACCCTCATATTGCAATATCCTGCCAATGGAAAGGCTCGCTGGAAACTGACATTCAATGAGCTGACAAGCGATGTTAATTTTCGAAATGTTGATGGTTCAAGGCAAATCGGATTTTATATAATATCCCTATAATTTCTATTAAATTACAGAACGTTCTCTCGCTGAAATTTGCCTCAAAATAAACACATCACCGCGCGTAAATCCAATGTATAAATTAGTAAAATATTTAAACATAAACTCCGGTATCTCCTTTACGACGGGCAATAAAGCCCCGACAAATACACTCGACTCTTCTTCTTCTTCTTCTTGTCTCCGCCGAAAGAAGTTGTAAAAACGATCGACTGACGAAATAAATAAAAAAAAACGAAAAAAGAAATCGAGAATGACGGGCATCACTTACCGATAACGGGCATTTTATTCAAATTTCGATGTGTTAATTAATGCATTCGGAATGATCGGATATCGAAGAGAAACAGCTCCCGGTATTCGACGTTCTATCTAATAGGTGCACGGGTACCAATTTTTAACCAAATTGCTTCGGATTATTTATACTGGAATTTATACAAGGTGGTATCCAACTCTTCTGTATTCAATACTAAAGTTCGAAATAGATCTAAGATGGTCCCAAAACTGTTTCAAATGGTGCTAATTAATTTTAAAACTATTCTAAATGATTCTGAACAGTTCTAATATGCTCTGGAACAGTTCTACATGGTTTTAAGACCTCTGGGTCTAAGATTCTTTTTCAAATGGTGCTAGTTCTAAATGATTCTGGACAGTTCTAAGGTGTTCCGGAACAGTTGTTTTTTAAGATCTTCAAATGGTGCCAGGATATTATAAAATTGTTCTAAATCCTTCTGATGGAGAGTTCTAAATGGTTCCTAAGATGGTCCTGAAGTGTTTCAAATGGTGCTAGAAAGTCTAAAAATATTCTAAATAATTTGGGCTATTTCTAATGAGTTCTGGAACAGTTTAACATGGTTCTAGATTGTTCTGAACTGTTTCAAATGGTGCTACAGTTAGTTTTAAAACTATATTCTAAATGATTTTGGATAGTTTTAAGGTATTCTAGAACAGTTGAAAATGTTCTAACATCGTCCTGAACTGTTCCAAATGGTGCTAGACAATTCTAAAATTGTTCTAAATGATTCTGAACAGTTCTAAGGTGTTCTGGAACAGTTGTAAATGGTTTTGAGACCGTCCTAAACTTTCAGTTATAATTCTATCTTACTTCCTCTCTAGCAATATTATACAATGGTCAGATTATACACTTTTTCTCGCACTTGTGGTATTTCCACGTCTATACATCGCAGGTGACCGACCCGGTATAATGATGAGCTATAATTGTACACAAACAAGCTATTTTTGGAGAATAATGTAGAAGATAGCCTATCTAAAAAACGGTAGTAGGTCTATAAGAAGTGGTGGTTTGATGGAAATCCGGCTCTGTCCGTCGGAGGCATATCAACTAACACCGAAGGTAGCAAGAACTGGAAGCCATTAAATTAAAATGCAAGTATATACGGTATATTAGGAGACAATGGGATGCCGTGGGGATAAGCGTTTGATTCGAAAATGGAGGCTCGCTTTGATAAAACATCGAGATCGGTCTGCGGCCTTAATGATGCGTTTCCTGTTTCTCGTATAAAAGAGAGACGTCGAGACCGCATCGATTCGAAACGAACTAATTTAATTATGCAACAACCGGTCGGTGTAGTACCCACTACCAACATGATTTATTTATTCCAGCGGGTTTTTTTTTTCAACTAGATAGCGCACGCCACTGGGATAATTGAGGAATAAGCATCCCCGTCATTTCGTCCAGCATTCGTAACGAATTAAAGCGATAATTCGATGCGAAAGTTATGCGACAGCGGATTAATTTCCACGCCGAACTGGCTTGCGCGTTTTGCAGAAAAATAAAATTGCCGGGGACCGCAAATGGCGCGCATTATTGACCGCTTCAAAGTCGGAAAATGCCTTTTGCCGTTTTTATAACGCGACGCTCCGAGTCCAGTTTGTGCCGTTTAGGACGAACGCAATTACACCGGCTCGAATTAAACTTTATACGTGGGAAAATCGTTGTATAATTAATCCGAAAGAGATGCGCTGGAAAAAAATTTATTGTGAAATCACAATGATTCTACAAGAAAATAAGTAGAAAAATATACCCAAATGTAGTTGTAGAAAATTGTAGTTTTAAGTGAGTTTATTTTACAAAAACAATTGTAAAATATTTCCAGTAAATTTAGCATAAATAGTATTACAAGTAAATACAGTTAAATAGCGATAACTTAAGAATTATAAATGGACGATTAATAATGGTATGCGCAATTAAAAAGAAAAATTAATTTCCGTTGAAGTTAGTCGTTGTCTAATTATAACGAAATTTGTTGAAATTTAATATTCTCGCCGGGTGTAAAACTAGATAAAATAAAAAAGGGTAAAAACAAGAAAACGCCATTTGCGTGGCGTTAATTTTTAATTAGAGAAAACGAGATATGGAAATATTCTTTTTTAACATTAATTGGATAATTTGATTTGAGCTGTTCACGCGGCCAGCTGGTGAAAAGTGTGTTTGTAAAGAAACGCTCAACAGTTTATACACGAGGCGTATCGAAAATTTCTATACCTAATATATGAATTTTAAATTCCTCTAAAGATATTTTTTATACGAAAACTGTTAAAACTAATTGCCAATTTATTAGTTAATTCGAAATTTGAATTGCAAATTTTACTGGTGGGTATAATAATTTAAGAAAAGAATCACCGCATTTATATGCACGCCTATCGAAGAAAAATCTGTGAAATTTATTTCATTTTAATTAGTAGCATAATAAATGATAGCTCCTCGCATAAATTAACAATAATTTAATAATTTTTTTATTAGTTTCGGTAAGTAAATAAAAAAAATGTAAAAATAGCGCTAAACGGTCAATAAATTTCGAACACAATCGTGGAAACAACCTTGATATTTTTACTATTTAATGCGGTGAAAAAGAATAAAAAACGCCGCATGCACGAATTTCGGCATTTCGACTAATTAGCGTTTTAATTAATTCCTAATTAATTATTCGAATAATCAGCGAGTCTAGACCGGTTTTTGTAACAAATTGGATACCAACTAAAAATAAAATATTTCGCCAAATTATTATCATCTCATTATTCCACCCGTTCGAGCAATATGTAAAAGATAATCTAGAAATCCGAAGGAAATCCATCAAAATCAAAAACAATGGAACGACGACGACATGCAAAGCCCGCTGGATTTCTAAATTCGAATGTAGATTTAGGCAGAAGGCTTTGACAGGATACGCTCCTTTGTTTCGGCGATCCCGTGACATGGTAACTCGATTTATTGGATGATTCGATTTACCGAAATTCGAATTAGATATGTATATTTATTGACGTATATACATTTACTCGAAAATACGTTATTTAATTGAGCGAATTTATCGGAGATTAGGGTAATAAATTTTAATTAATGTTTAATTAAACATTTTTAATTTCTTAATCGTAAACAATTGTTAATTACACAAGGCCTGTTTTTATTATGAATATGTAAAACTCGATGATAACGACTTATCACGTCGTTACTGATTTCAAACTAGTTCGGTTTTACGGCTTTTTTATTAGGTTATTCTTTTTGTGCCACAAGCATATTAACTTTTCATATTTTTCCTAGAGAAATTAATTAACTTCAATCCTCTATACGAAGAACAATTCAAGAATACGTCGAATTAACGTAATTAATCGTATAAATAATTTCCGGAAATTTTAATCTTATGAATAATTTCACAAAAAGGTCAATCTGCTTAACTCCTTTATATCCTCGCCACAACCTACTACATATTAATTAATTTTGATACGGATTTAATTAATCGCTAATCATTTACTTATAGGATGATTTCGAATGTCAGTAGGTACATGCATTTTGCTAAGGAGAGTCGCAGGAAAACAAATCAGGAATTCCGAAATCCGAAACCCGTGTCGTGTACACTATCCGGCTCGGCAGGAATGTTAAATAGCAAAAGACGATCTTTGTGCGTCTAGCACGTGATAGATGGATATTAATCCTCTAAAAACCCCGGCAATAAATATTTTCTAATGATCGTTTAGTTGGCTGTTTAACTTCCGACAGAGATATGCACGTCGGGCTCATTCTCTGGAGATATTTGTGGACGGTTTTTTATTCGGTGTCATGTTATATTTGAATTTAGTCCATAGGCTTGTTAGCTACATCGCGTTTCGTTCAATTGATCTTCTATAGACCGCGCAAATATCGCAAATACGCAAATATCGCTTTAAATCACTTTAAAAAGCCAGGTGTAGGGTCATAAAAAAGCTATTATAACTTTTATAGAAAAATTTGTTGTTCTTTTGAGTAGATTATATGTATGAGAAAAACGTTTGAGCTCATGGACTAACCCGAAATTCGTGTAGAATGTAGATAATAAATGTTTTTTATTTAACATGTCTTGTTCTCTTAACATCATCATGGAAATATCACTTCGGCTCTTTTGCTTTCTTCTTTCTCTTGCAGCTTGTAGAGGTTTTCCTTTTGCTCTTGCACAAACAGATGTTCTAGATGTTTTGAATAATAGCCCATTAGTCGATGTAACTACCCAATATTCCGTTTGTATTTTTGCTCGGTTATTTTGAAAACGATTTCGTTTGGGAAGAAAGACATTTTTCTGATATTATTATTAAGCAGGAAATCGCTTCCTGTTTGGTTAATATTATATTTTTTTATGAATTTACGCTTAATTTAATGAACCGAAATGATTACAAAATCGCCTTTAGCACGCCCGTATATTTCAACGGATAGGCTAATAAATTTATACAGAAAACGCAATTAAATAAATTCATAATTAACACAAATTAGTATGCGTTTGTTTATTTAAATTATTATACAATTATAAGTTAATGCTTGAGGAGATCGTTTAAGATATATACAGGATGTGTCACGATGGTGATTTATTTACTGTTTCATACTGTATGTAAAGTGTATCCTTCCGTATACACGTTAGTGTGTATTAATAGCATTTTGTTTTGTTCGGAATAATTTTTCTCCTTGATTAATTAATTAATAATCGAATCGGTTTATTCCTATTGTATGCGAACGTCATTTCGGGTCGAGTAATATAATAGCGGTTAATTCGAACTATGTAAATTAGTGGATTTTATCCACGATTTGTGGAGACGTGTTCGTTTCCGGTTCGTTCGACTTATGAATAAATATTAATCCTTTCGAACGTTTTATTGTTTACATTATTACATTGTTTTTATTGCTTTCGGGTTTTTCAACGAATAATTTTTACATACCTATACCACGAATGAACTGTGCCCCATAGAAGTTCACGTTATAACACAGGGTTATAATTAGCGAGGAATCTATAAATTTTGATGAAATTTGTTCCGTTTGGTAAATACGCCGTTCCATTCGATAACATCTGTGGGTAATTTGTTGTTGGCCTTATGCAAAATTTAATGTATCCTATATATGCTTCGTGTGCGACTGCCTTAATGGGCTACAAGTTTCGCCAACCCACAAACTACCGGTTAAGTGTTTTTCGTCACGGAACTCTAAATCCTATCGCGAATGGAAAGCCCTATAATTAAGTCCGCGCCGAGTTTGTTTTTTGTCGAACTTTTCCTCGAGCAGCGGCGACTCGTCGGAGTTCCTCTAAATAGATAATTAATTCCGGATTTATATTTATAATTATAGATGCCGCTCCCGCGCGTTAATTAAACGTTTTATTAACTGCGGACGTAGCGCTTGATGGGTTATTTCCATTTAATTTTGGAAAGTTTACGAAATTCGAAATTCGTTTGATGTTTGAAATATAACTGCCCGCTCAAGAGGGGTAACGCTATAATTCAGCGAAAAGAAGGACCGTTTGTAAGATATTTTTTTGATACTACAGGTAATACAGATTTATTTAATTAATTGTGGCATTGTTCTACAATTTATGAACAATATTTCGTTAATTTTTGATAGAAAAATATCACCTCAAAAAAAGTTGGTGAACACAGAATATTAACTCATGAATCAAAAATGCAATCATTTAGATAACTCGCGGAATTTTACATGAAAAAATCCATTTATTTACCTAATTAACATTTAACGCTATAACGCGCGAAAATTATTCAATACAAACAGCACAATTAAATGTACTGTTACTCCGATAAGGCTAATTATTTTAAGCGACAAACCGCATTGTGCTCGATTCGAATCGAGCCGCGCAAATACCGAACAAAGAATTTATTTTCCGACATCTAATACACGAACGCAACGAAAATTTAATTATAAATTCGTCCGTTTTCGCATCGAACGTTAATTTCACTCGTGATATGCGACCCGAAGCATAAATCTTAATTACGTAACGTACTACATCAAAGGCATAAATTGAATAATTTCCTGGCTAAACTGCAGGTAATAACCGTGTCGCTCGATGGTGGAACACCGACCGTTCGACTGTGACAATTCGACGTTTCCCGGACCTCTGATGTCGCGGCTATTCAATTCCCTATTCCACAAACCCGCCTATTAATCGCCTAATTGCAAATAAAAAACACGCATCGTTTGTGTAGGTATAACAGGAATCATTTTCGTCGGGACGTATTGTTCAGAATCGCGGTTACAGCGAGCTTTTTATCGGCTCAAATGGAGTTGTAATTCAGCTAAACGATTCGAAACGATAATTAAAACGTAAACCGAACCGGCAATAATTACGAAAAGAAAATCCCCTTGGCGCGCAAGAACTTCGGAACAAAGGGATTTTCTTGCGAGAGCTCCGAGGATTCGAGCGTTTAATTAAAATTAATTTTTCAACGAGTAATTGCTTAATTAAGGCGCAGCGAAACTTTCGTCCGGTGTGTATACCTATAATATCGCGTATACAGGGAAAGAAACTCGGTAATAGTTTTCGAGATAATTGACTAGATAACTATGTTTATTAATTTATTAATTAAGCAGACTCGAGTAGAAATTCAAAAATTTTATATCGATACTCAATGCGAATGGTATGCGTAGTAAACGAGTGAAAGAGTCACCTGTTATATTTAGATATCGGCTCGGTTAACGCGAGCTTGGGTCTCATTTGCTACTCTCATTCTCTCTTCGGAATAAATAAACACATCCGGTGATTTTGATGTTATTTATCGCGTGTACTTGTCAAAATACAAGTCATTAAATGTCATAATATTTAAGCAAATCGTTCGTCATCTCACCAGACGTTAACTGCACGTCATTATTGCTAACGTGCAGTCGTTGATTAATAAATAATACATCATTAATCGAAATGAATGGGTCTATAAAATTGGACACAAGAGAGGTAAATTCTGTATAGGCAAATTGGGCGCAGGGTCGCTAATAATTCTTTTGGTGGTTACAAGCGGGATTTTAGGATGCGTTCGATGATACAAATACTGTCAAGTTGACACTATTGACGTTTCATATGACAGAAGTTATATAGAGGTGGGAAGCAGTTTTTTGGTGTAGAGGTGCGGTAACAACTGTTACAAAATAAGCGTTATTTCTCAAATATCCTTCTCCTGATTGAATCGTTAAACATATTGATGAAAACTAATTAGAATTTATTAACTAACATTATTAATCTTGCAAATAACAATTTAATGCTATTTTGCTACTCATTAATCATTAATAAATTTAACCGTTATATGATTCTATCAACTCTGTGGCAGTTTATTTTAAATTAAATTTATCGTCTGCATATTTTTCTCACTAAACGCAAAATGAATATAAAAACTGTTACATTCCGTCATAATTTGTAATTATAATCACTATAATTAATTTAACGACCGTTCGCTTTAGCATATTCTCCGATTCACCCACACGTATAGAAATCCTCATTCTTTCGCGATTATTTTTTTTAAATTTTATTAACTGCAGCCTCTATTGTGATGTCTACAACAAAACATGAAAAATACTGGGAATATTTATTATATGGAGTATATATAGATATGCATTGGTATCTGCCTACATATCTGTAGATATCATTATCATTAGATTAGATATTTATAATAATCATCATTAGGGTTGATTAATATTATTCCTCTATTATGTAGGTGCGTTGATATCCTGCGCATTGTGATAAGATTATTATCAAAATAGGGTAATTAATCATCATAACAAAGATTACAATAATTATCGTTATCAAGTTATTCCTACCTTGTAATTTTCCTTTCCTTCAGTGATATTAGGAAATTTCCAAATAGTATACCACCTATAATTGGAAATTAACAACATCTTTCTTTCATTCAAGTTTCGACTAATCTCCCATTATCTATATCCCATCATTTTTTTACCTGAAGCCGGTCCCTTCTCGAAAACCCGCAGACTTAATAAAACATCTCCATGATAATTACAGGTTAAGCAGTTGATTTTTGACAGCTTCTTAATTTTCGGTATCACTTTAAAGCCAAATTGGTTTATTGCCTTTTAACCGGGCGAACGTCTAATTTATCGTTTATTCCCGGTATTTCCTCTGCCAGTTTTTCGCCCAAAAGCCGGTCCCGCTTTACAAAGGGCGCATTGCAATTAAAATCTTTCTGAGACAGAGGGTATATAGACGATTTATTGAGTCATTTAGAGCTTCTATATTTGTTGTAGAAGTAGATGAATATCTATAAGGGATTCTATCATGTGAGATGGTATTGGGTTCAAGTGTAGATATAAGTTACAAGATCACCTGGATTCATTCTATACAAAGCAATTAAAAACTTTCTGATGCTGACAATGGGACAAAGAGTACTTTATTGAGTAATTTAGAGGTTCTCGCTTTTTGGAGCATCAGTACATAATAGATAAATACCTATAAATGATTCTATCGTTTGAGATAAGAAGAAAGCCTTGAGAATGTGTAAGTTAGGAGCTCACCTGGATTGATTCCTGGCACGCCGAAGGGAGAGGCGTTCTGGAACATAGGGCTGGGTCCGAATGGATTGACCATACCTTGGTGGGGCCAATTCGGATGGGCCGCCTGATAAACGGCCGCCGCCAGAGCGGAGAACGGCGTGGGCCGAATGGGCCCCTGGCCGGGCCCCAAAATCTGCTCCCTGTCCCTGTTGAAATCCGCCTCCTTCGACGGCGAATCCTCGCTCTTCTCCGCTTGCAAATCCTCCACGTCGACGATGGAATCCTCCTGGTTCGAATCGTACTCATCGTCGGTGGACTGGTGCGTCGGACTAGAAGATTGCACTGTGGAGGAATTCGGACTGACGGACTTCGATGGCCTGGTGTCCGCCAGCAGGGAGGCTACACTGAAACTAATGTGTCCGTTTTTGCCGGATTGCTGGGCGTCGTTGCCCGCTTTATCGCTAATGTTTTGCATGGTGTCCAGCCGATCCAAATTTTGGACAGTCATTATTTGAGCACCGGTTTTGAGCATAGGTCTGCACCACGTCGTAGCGCGAATCGGACGTTTCGAACGCGTCACGTGAACATGTCTTTCAACACTTTGTTTGTTTTTTTTTTATTATCGAATTAATCGCCGACTTATGGCTGAAGTTGTTCGGGCCGCACTGAACGGGCCGATGGGAACATGGTTTGTTCGAGGCGAGAGCGCGGGGCGGGCGCCGAGCGGGGCGTCGCCGGGCGCCGGCGACGCCCGCTCGTTGCCGGGGCTATTGGGCCCGTCGACCAATCGGCTTCGGTTGTCCCTAACTACCGGCCGGCGGCCCAGGCGAAGCTCGCTCCTGCCTGACGGTGTGCCGGAGAGGAGCGTCGAAGGCGCAGCTGGGCCGCTGCGGGCACCTTTATTTCGTCTTTCCACTGATTTTTATTATTTTAACTGGCCGCTTTCGAAGCTTACACTTGTTTATGGTCGTTAAAAAAAGCCTTTTGTAAATTGTTATAACTTAATTATGAGCAGGAACAGGAGGATTTTTCGTTTACACTACGCTCGATTATTCGATAATGCGACGCCACGATTATTTTTTTTTTAATTAGGTAATGATTTCTCCATTAATAATATTGCGGGAGGGTTATTGTCATTCTAGAGCCAGCTGGGGCGCAATAAAACATACATATATTTTGTCGTACGCATCATAAATTGCTTTTCTATTGATGTTAAATCCTAATATAAAATCCATAGCTGTCAGGACGTGCTGCGAGCACCAGCATTATTCAGTTACTCCTTCAGATTATTCTCTTTTGCAGAGACGGGGCGAAAAAAATTACCTATATTTATTGAATAATCCTCATATAAAAAAGATCGTAGTAGTTCTGCATAGTTCTGGACATTCCTAGTTTATCCTGGACTCTTACAAATAGTCCTAAATTTGATGAGTTGGGGATACTTCTATATAAAATCGGTCTAGAGTATTTCAAATGATCATCCTATAGGTACAGTTCGTTCTAAAATGGTTCTAACAGATTTGGGACAGTTCGAAATGATTCTTAGATCGTCCTGAACTATTTCATATGATCCTTTATTAGTTACCTACTTCTAAATGACTTTGATGAACTATTGATTTGATGCACTATATTTCAAATGATCCTATAGTTCGTTTTAAAATAGTTCCAGCATGATTTGGGGCAGTTCTTAATGTTTCTATGACTGTCCTGGAACTATTTCAAATGATCCTAGTTAGTTCCAAAATGATTCTAAATGATTCCGGATAGTTCTAAGGTTTTGAACAGTTCAAAATGATTCTAAAACTGTCCTGAACAATTAGGAAACACTCCCAAAAACAAGTTCAATTACAACACCATCTCTCTTCCTCTCAAGCAATATTACACTCTCTTTCTTGCACTTGCATCATTGCCCTTTCCAAAACAAGCTATAATAACTGGTGCATTAGAAATTCTTGGACTATTGATGCACTATATAAGTAGAAATCTACGCCTCTGTCTCGTTTATGCGCTTCATTATTTGCTATTGCTTCGATTTTCGAAATTCTGCGAATTCCGATTTATTGGTCGGATTTTTTTTGCGGAACGAAGGAACGGAGAAAGAGCGACGGTGCGGACGTGCCTCGAACGAGGACGGACGGTCTTTTAATGAGGATTGCAAATTGCTTGTTACCGACTCGAAAATAGGGACGGATGGGCTCGAAAAAACGACCGCCGATCGTACAGGGACGTACTCACCGGTACCCAAACGAGACGAGGAAATTTAGAGAAAAATGAATAAATATTGCAGATGATTTGTATGAGGTAAATATTATGTGGTTTGTTCAATTTTTTGTGTATACATTATAATGTTGGGATGTAAGTTATTATATGGTATAATTAATGCGTATGGAGTAATTGAATGCGGTCCTGTCAATGTCGAATGTGTTTTCGAATTGTTATTGTCTTGGCAATTAGATATAATGATCACTTAATTGTAAGTTATTGTGCTTGTTAAAGGACATCTTGTTGGAAATTATGGATGTCGCTGCGATTCGGCGATATTTTTTTGTCCGTTTCGATTCGAATTTTAATATCGAAATCGGGCCGGACGCGGACGGCTTTTTTCGCATGCCGCTGTTAAATATTTATTAGCTCATTTTAGAGCGAGTTTGCGACGCTAATTAGAACTAAACAGGCGTATATATTTGTTAGGAGAGAAGGGTTGGAAGTTTACCGTGCACCCGGAATATTATTTAAATTTAAAACGCTTATCATCATTCTATAAACGAAACGCGTCGTATAGAAAACGAACCCTTAATCGAGATACTCCAAATATGCTGATAGAATTTATCAAGAGCACGCGTCATTACCTCCAGACAATTATTAGCTATTTGCAGAGCCAATTAGGCACGAACCATTACACTTTCTGTTAATTACTTTTCCACCGACTGTACATAATAGAGTTTCGTGGGGGTTTTGTTCGAAAATTGCCTGTACAGAATAATAGCTCCGATGACAGTTGACACTTAAATTTACCCTATACAGGACGACGCTCGACTCAGCGTCCTCGATTTCTCGTGAAAAAAAATTCAAATCGGCGTAAAAGTGTGCTAAACGATCCAGTTTCCTCGTTCGGTTCCGCTCGGAGCACCCCTAATAGGCAGCCAGTTTAAATGTGACTTATGTTCCCACACCCCCGGAATAATCGCTCAATTTTATCTCGCCGTGGCTTTTTGTAGGGTTTTTACTCGCTGGAATCGTAATTAAAATGACAAAGGGACCGTGCGTCAGGATAACGCCCGCTATGCGAGACGGAAATTTTAACGTCCTGGCAGTTGGAAAGATGTATAATTAAATCGCATGGTTTTAATAAAATAGTTCTTAATGATTCAATGGATCCTCCTTGGACTGTTTCAAATTAACCCATAGTTTTAAAAAGGTTCAAAATCAGTTGGTACCTGCAGAACTAATTCAAATGATACTATACAAACTTCTAGAATGGTTCGAAACGATTTTTGGGACAGTTCTAAATGATTCTAAGATCGCCATGCTGGACTATTTCAAATGATCCTATTTAATTAGTTTAGAAATAGTTTTAAAGCAGGATTCTGGACAGTTCTAAATGAATCTAAAATCATTCTGGACTATTTCAAATTAACTCATCGTTTTAAAAAGGTTTAATGTCAGTGGGTACAGCTCTAAATGATCCTAAGATTGCTCTGGAATATATTTCAAATGATCATCCTTAAGTTCAAAAATGTTTCAAAATGATTTGGGACAGTTCTAAAACGATTCCATAAAATCGTCCTGATGGACTATTTCAAATGATTCTATTTATAGTTAGTTCTGAAATGGTTTTAAAGGATTCTGGGACGGTTCTAAATGGCTCCAAGATTGTCCTGTGCTATTTCTTCTGATGAAATGAACAGTTCTAAATGATTCCAAGATCGTCCTGATGAGCTATTTCAAAATTTTTAAATTTTAACATCCTAGATTGATATTTCGCTAGTGGAATATGTATAATTAAAGCATGGCTTTCTAAACGTTTTGGCATCGCGTCTGAAAGAAAATCATTCCGTCTAATTTTGTGCTCAAAATCACCCGACAATCTTTCCCAATTATTATTTTACAGTCGGTTGCCCGTACTTATCGCTCCTATACGTCCCATGCGCGAGTCTCGGATTTTTTTTTCGTCGTACGTCGGACGTAATTTGTTTCCTTTTATTTTGTAATTCGTAACTTGACATGTGTTTCGTATAAGATAGTTTCGGATTCCGGCTTAGCTGGTGTTAATTATGAGAAAAACAGCGGCGCGTTTCCATCAAAGCCATTCAAAACACGAAAACGCCGGTGTAATTGTGAAGATTTACATAAACATTATTAACAAATTAATAAGTAAGTATAGTAATTGCTTCTCTATTGTTGTTCTAATGTGTAGAATTGGTGTTATGATTTTATTTGTAGTTGTTCCGCCACTGGTTCCAGCGAGTTTTCAGTTACCCGAACGCGCTAGGCTTGGTGTTAATTATACGTATTGGGTTTCAGTATAATTGCAAACATGTAAATATTCATTACACTTAATAATAATAATTTTAGAGCCCTGTTATAAACGCGCAATTATATTTGAAAATTTATAGATGTGAGGAAAAATTTAAATAAAATACCTACCACAAGCGCATCAGGGTTTGCAGTTTTCTGAATTGTTTCTTGAACATACTATTAATAATAATTAAAGAAATATATTAAGAACGCCACTGGTCAACAAAAATTGTTTGAACATAGGAATACTATATGGTACAAAAAAATAATTAAAAATTAAAAAAAAAACGAATTACTTTATTAGCAAGAATAAGTTTCAGGCAATTCTCACATCACTAATTGAATAATCAAGTTTATAATTTATATAAATATTATATTACATATTTAATGTTGGCAAATTTAATAACTATTATATTACAAAACCTCTTTATATTCATTATAAATTAATATTAATGTAATTATCTGTATCAACAAGACTAATCTAATTCATTAAAATCTACAAAGAAACATATTTATTACACCATTGAGCAATATTTTACGCAACGAGCCCGCGGATTGACACTAATTTAATTTAATTTAATTTAATTAAGAGAATATCCCCGGCTAATATCACAAAACCCAAATTACCGAATACAAACTCATTAACATTCCAACCCTTCGCGCCCATTAAGAACAAAAAATACACATTAAACAAACCCCTTTCCTGCACTTATCTATGCAAATCCGCCGTACAATCTCCGGCGTTTCAACTCTATTAGGCCTAATTAAAAGAAAAATTTCGTCATTGACATGTGTTTCCTCTCGTCCGGGCGCATTCCTGCTACAACACCGGACCGGTATATTGTTCCCGACGTCGAATAACTAATTTAATTGACATCGAGGACGGTTAATTAAAACAAATATACCCGACGATCGCATCGGAGGGTGATAATTGCGCCGGCGATCGCAAAAACCGCCAAGATTGACGGACCAAAGGAATGTCAAACAGTCGATTGCCCGTTTAATCAACTGCCTATTATGGATGGAAACTCAAAGACGTGTATCGATTAAATGTTGAAATAATATACTCAAAAAATATACGTAAAAAATTCCTTCTAATTAGCACTTGACTTGGCACAAATTGTATTAATTTCGGAGTGTATTATTCGATGTATCTAAGTTGTCAAATCAATCAGTGTAGGTTTTCGTAGAAACGACAACTGAACACCCCCTAATTAAAGTGCGTTTTAATTATGTTGCGAGAACATGATTAATATTGGAGAGGAACACATGGCAGTTTAGCACCGCATAACTCTTAATGAGCGACACAAGCGTTCTATTCGTTCGAATTTGAGGCTCGTATCCGGATTATCGGGAGTTATATCGATCGATTCCTGTTCCTCTATTTTCGGGCAACGATATGTTGAAATATGTATAATTTTCCCCGCACTGTGTAAGTAAAATTAATTACGATCTTGTTATACTTGGCGGTGAAATCCCAGAAATTTTTTCGATAATTTTTATCTCCCTCATTAGCTAGAATGAATTTAATTTTCCAAATAGTATCGAACTCGGCGTTTTTTTCCGAGAATATCGAGAAAAATTGTTCGGTCCAATTAACATTCCCCGCGAAGAAGAGAGAATATTCTCCAATTAAAAAATAATTATAATCGTTGGGATACTTGTAATCGTCCATTGGATGAGCAGTACTTTTTTTATACTATAAAATTCGGAGCAGTTAATTACTATACGAAAGAATTATATCGGATTGAAGTGTATACCCATTCGAAAAATGAATAGGTGAATTTATCTTGTGATGAACCCATTTTGACGTTATTACGAGTAATTATTCTCGAATAAATTTCAATCGAGCCTCGACCAATTTACGCCATATAAATCCTCGAATATTAATTCCTGCATACAAGGATAATCGGCCGAGATCAGAGACCCCATCCAGATGGCAAAAGGTATAAGAATATTAATATATAATAGGCGCACATAAATAAGTAATACAACGGCATTGTCCACGGACATATTTATAGTTCATTAGAGTCCATTGGAGATCGTCCGTGTGGCCGACACATCTCTAATTGTATTCGAATAAGATTGTAATAACCCGCAAAAGAAACCACATCTGACCACAGAGACGGTTCGAGAATATTTTTATGAAAGTCTATACTGAATTTAAATAGCCTGAATATAACCAAATGAAGAGGAAATGTAGAGATTCTTCCAATGAGTATACGAGTTGAAATATCGAGGGCGCTAAATATACAAAACGTGATGTAATTTCAAAATAAAACAACACCACTGGAACCCACCCTGCGCGGCAATACACCAAGTGAATAATTTATAAATAATGACATTATAAATATCGGATTAAGAAGATTTGTGTGGTGTGATGAACGATCCGGTAAGGCCTTAAGGCCGTCCCGCGCGTCGCCTTTAAGTAATTTAATTGATTAGCGCTCGATTTAAAGGAGCGAACGGTCGACGAAAAAAAAAACCACAACAAAACCGATCGTCTTGTGTGAAAATTTAAATTTATAGGCAGAAAATTAGTGGGGTTATGGTGGCGTATAATATTGTCGGCCGGTTTGATTTAAGATCGTTTCGCCGCTCGTCGAGTCGCTGGTAGTTCTCGATGCTCGGCGCACCGGATTATTAATTAGGGGATTTACGAGTGGGCCCGATGAGAAGAGTTATTTATTTATTGCTGAAGCGCGTACGGGGCACCGGAATTCCACACCAAAATCTTACTAGACAGTAGAGAGTATACCAGTAAAGGTAGAGAGTATAGAGCAGTAGAGAATAGACAGCGGAGACTGGAGAGCAAATCCTATAACAGTCCGATTTAATTCGATACAGGCAGTTTAACGCTAACATTTATTTAACTTTTGTGTCGAATAATTCATCGCAATTTATAAAGTAAAACCGATTAAATTTCATAGCGAAGGCATCAGATATACAGTTGTAGGCATAAATGTTAGCAATCATCGAGTATAAAACGATGTTGTGGGGAGCATCTCCGCGTCGAATATAATAAACAAAATGAAATTATTCGCCCGTCCTCGTCGGAAACTCCTCCGTTTTTCGTTTGGAAACGCCAAATAGGGCCATCTGTATGCGTTTGATACGATCAAACCGACTACACGGTTATTAAATGTACAAACTAAGCAGCTTATAAAGACTACGATAATTGGATGGAGATGCGTAATTAAAAGGTCTTCGCAATTTGGATGTTTTAATTAAAATGTTTAAAGTTACGAATGTAAAAAAAATCCGCGTTTACGCTACGATGCCCGCGCGGAAAGAATGTCGTTTAAATTTTATTAATTATTAATTTAATTATACGCGAGTTGTCTCGAATAAAATGGGATTTTTAATAACGATTAACTGAGGATTGTAATAAGTAAAGGGAAATTTTGAAATTCAGGCCGCGATGGCCACTTTTATACAACAACAAAAAAATTAATTCAAGTAATTAACCCCAATTTTTTACGATAATGTGTACTGACATCGCTACCTGTAAAATTGGCAGTTAGTATGTCCGTGTCGTCGCAAATAAAACGCCAAAACAGTATCGAATATATCCAATTAATTCCTTTCGAATACACACAGAGTCGCACGAGTATTTAGGAAATTACCTCACAAAGTATAGCAGAGAGTATTAAATATTATAGGAGTATGCTGTAGGCATAACATAAGGGTATAAGGTAAGTGCAAATTTGTTTGCAATAAGATCAATTCTATTCTATGAGTTGAATCAACAAAGATAGATATTAAAATAACATTAGTTATAACATTGGTTATAGAGTGAAAAAGTTGCAATGCCATACCTATAACTCTTTTTACTTTATATGAGATTAAAGGAAATTGTCTGTTGTTGTCCAATTTGCACTTAACTATCCTACTATAACTACAACAAATACTAACATTTTTCTACTTTGATGAAATAACTTTGTAAATAAAATGTAGAGGTATATACAATCGAAATTTATAGGTGTCGCGTTGAGATAAAAATGCGGTTGTACGCCATTGTACGAGGCCTGAGTAGAAAAATGTTGATTGGACTATAAATACTCGAGTCTCTCTAATTGATTTAACAATATTTAACAAGTCCTCTTCGTCCCCGGTAGCATCGAACACCATTTGTGATCCCGAACTGCTGCTGCTTTTTCCAAACTGGGTGGCCATTATCGTTTTTGTGACACAAAAAGGCGGGATACGCCGTTCGCCACTATACCGTCGATAAACATCTTCGGAATTTGTTCTAATTAAAATCAACGACCCGGTCGACGATTTTTTTTTATTTTTTCGTTTATTTTTCTTAATAGAACCAGTCGATTCGGTTCGATCTTCGATCTCGACCGAAAAACTTTTTCCCAACGCCGCGCGGGAATTTCATCTGAACAAATATCATTCAATTAACCCGAGCATAAATCAAAAATTCGATAAAAAAAACACCCAAACAACGAGGATAATAAATATATAAATGAATATTCGGTTATTAATCGCTCGGAGTATCGGATGACTTTACAATAAAAATTAAACGAGAGAAAAGAGCCGGGGAAAAATCGTCAACAAACAGCCAAACACCTTACCTAACAATGGGCCTTTTGAACGGACATCGGATCCAATCAGACGGGCCATTCACGTTCGGACGGAGGAAATACTTCGAATTTGAACAGCATTACGATTGTTGGACAATTAGGGATCATTTCACGCCGGTGGACAATGCCACTATTCATTAGCGACTTCATAGTTCCAGCCAAACACCTGGCTGGATACTCGAATAGTCGAATTCATTCACACCTTTAATCACACACATACTCAAATCCCACCAGAGAATAAACAAATTAAATGTATAGAGGGAATTTTTATTAATCTAGCAATCCTCTATGTGACGTCAACCGCAGATTATTGTGAACGCACTATACTAAAACTAAATCATTATTTACACATCACGATTTAATCGCATTTAAAATCGATAAATAAATTAACGATGCGAGCGAACGCGCCCTATAGCCTGTTTATTTTTTGTTCAATATACCTCTAATGACTTGCATTGTTACATAATCGATATTAACGTAATGATTAATTTTGTATTCGATAGATGGAGGGAAAAAAACGGGAAAAAATTAAAGGGGCCGCCTCGCATCCAATCAATATGAGGTAATTAAAACGTATAAATAATTAAAGAAAATGGCTTTTTACGCGACCGGCCGTAGTCAAAGCGGTACTGTAATTAAGGAATTATCATTTTAAATTGAAAATTGCAACTGTTTATGCGTTTTTACCAGCGCTATAACGTATTTGAACGGTGCGAAATTGTGCACAAACCTCACCTTGAGGCTAAACAATACCTATAGAGAAAAATAATTTAATCTTCAATGGTACTTTGTATGATTGTGAAGCAATTTTCAAACGTATCTCGTGACCTAAAACAACGTTCCACATCTACATTTTTACCGCAACAAAAACCTATGCATTTTGGAATATTAATTAATTATTAATTGTCTTTACGTAACGATCAAGAAAGTTGGCGCGAATTGGTTTCTTTTAGGTAGGGTAGTGTACATTTCGAAAAGTCCGCATCGTTTTGCGAATATAAGATAACGATCTGTTAGGTAAATTGGCCGAGTATTCGCTTATATTTTTAATGGGATAAATCTTTGAGGCTCAATTGTGTGTCGGTCTCGTTATATCGGATTACCATTCGTCGCCCGAGCTCCCCGTTCGAAAACAAAGAACGCAAGGACCATTTTTGCGCGAGACACTAAATCCCCTCAACGCCAGGACCGGACTCCCGAAAACCACTCCATCTCCTACCCAAGAACGTATTAATAACAGTAAAATTAAGTGTGTAAAAGTAGAAAAGTGGTTGGAGGAAACAATGTTGGATTAGTTTGTAAATTTTATGCTGGTGCAATAATTTTTGTAATTGTGGAGTTTTTTTTGGGGCGAGTCCGGGTCTGTTCGTTTAACATCCGATAACACATGCAAATAAAGCCCCGCGTTCAAACGTAATGACTATTAAAAACGTTGATGTCTCTTCTTCAAGCTTGTTAGACGGTATTTGGTGCCCTCCGAATTGTTTTTTTTTCGAAAATTTCCATTTTATTCCGTTTTAACGAGTTCCGTTCTTTTGAAGGTAGATTTGGCTTAATTTTTTTAGAACGGAGATAGCGTTTTATTTTTTTCGTCAATTAGCGATTTGCCTGCATGTAACAGAAGCATTAAAATTTCGATGATGGGTTTTTTACCCAATTATAGGCATCTGTAGTTATTGTCAATCATTCAATTAGAACATGTTATAACCCTGTTATAAAAACCGAATGCTTCGCCCAGAAAGCAATTTAATTTCTTCCGTGCTTTGTAATTTCGCATTTCGGTTAACGTCTTCAACCGCCCATTTAGCAAGTTACTAAATTTTCTCGTAATTTCCTCAATGAAAATCATCGGCTACTTTCGAATCGCAACAAATTGCTCGTTTTATAGCCAATCATCGCGATGTTAACACCAAAATCGCTTTAAAACTGCATTAATTTCGCATATATTAAATTGCACCATGCACCTATATCATTTTTTGATTAAAAATTAATTATGTAGAGTAGATAGTCAAATCTAATTAAGTTAATATGCATTTTAATAAAATTATATTTAGTGATGAGTTTGGATGAAATATTATAGGAAAAAGTATCATTAAAAACACTACATTCTATTATGTTAAATTTTTCTGTAATACTCTCTTCTATACTCCCTCTATACTTTGCTCTCTTCTACTGCTCTTCTCTACTGCTCTCTCCTAGTTCTCAAGGCTCTTCTATTGCTCTCTTTCACTGCTCTCTAGGCTCTTACATCTCTTTTACTCTTTTCTTCTTCTGCTCTCTTCTACTGCTCTTTCCTCTTGCTGTAATAGGCTCATCTAATGCTCTCTTATACTGCTCTCTTCTAACACTTCTCCTCTACTCTTCTCTCCTTCTGCTCTCTTTTACTGATCTCTCCTATTGCTCTAGGCTCTTCTATTGCTCTCTTTTACTGCTCTCTAGGCTCTTACACTTCTCATCTACTCTTCTCTTCTTCTGCAGCTCTCCTCTACTGCTCTCTTCTATACTGCTCTCTTCTACTGCTCTCTTCTAGTGTCTTCTACTACTCTCTTCTGTTCGATTAATTTTAAAAATTAATAAAACCTAAGGTTATAATAAAATAAACGACAGTATATTATTAATCCACTGTTACTCCATTACGCTGTGTTAAATAACGAGGTTTCTTAACGAGAAAGCAATTTTCAATAACATAGCCGGCATAATAGAGCTCAATTACGAAAAATTCGATGCCTTGTAAGGTAGTTTACGAGTGGGTAAGGCACGCACGAAATTCTAATTACCTAATTATTAGGAAGTTTCGACACCGAAAGGCAGTGATTAAAGGAAGGTGACCGTGAAAACCATCTGCTGTCGAGAGAAAATTGAGTGATGATCGCCTAATGGACGTAATCAAGATAATTAACACGTAACAACGCGCATATAGGTAGACGTATAGCGTGCACGTAGAAGGCGAAAACGACGAGAGAGTGTGTGTGTGAGCCTGCTGGCTAGAAATGAAGTTGCAAACTCGCTGTCAGAATTGATTGGATCAAGCCGATGTTATTAGTGTGAACTTTCGTTATATCGGTTTAATGGCCAAGCACCTTCTTCAGCTCCGTTGCGAGGAAAATTGAGCCGTTTCGTAACGGGAATTGGAAACGTAATTGACGATGGCTTCGTAGCGTGTATACTACGCAGCGAAACGAAACTCGTTCGTTTATTGAGTTTTTAGTTGGTAAATCGAAACGCATGGAAGTTTACGCAAGACGGGTAGCTCGTCCAATTAGCCGAAAACCGTCCGATAAAAATCGCTGGATCCTCCGCGGAATATTTCGGACCGTTTGATCCGGCTAATGAATCCATTTTGTTTTTGCGCGAATTAAAATTAATCGCCCGAATTAAAACGAACGGGCTTAGAGGAGCGCCGCGTACACTGCTCCGCCGAAATAGGTACTTAATGCATCGGTAAATTATACACACAAGTGTGCCGCGTACGCTCGTAAACTAAACTTCTTATATTCGATTTTAATGACGGTATTGTTGCTCGGAAGAATCCAAAACAGCTGCCTCGATTTGCGCACAAAGCGGCAGAGAAACATTCGTCTTCCGAAATTTGTTGCACTCGAAAATCCAAAAACAGAATGCATTGTCGCCAAAAAACGGAGAATGTTAATATTAACAATCGGGTTTTATGAAGGTGCGATTTTTCGAAGTACCACCCGTGACTCGACGGCCATTCATCGCCACAAAAAGGATTCGAGTACCGTAACTAAAGTACGCAGAATGTCCGCAACAGGCCCGGATTTATTCCCATCGCGAATTACTTATAGAGTATTAAAGGTAGCGTGAAAAGAAGAATTTTATTATTCACGAGGAATCGATAACAAATAACGCGTGTATTTTGTGAGATAAAAAATGTGGTAGGTAATATAGAATTTTTGAATTTAATTAAAAGCCTGAAGACGATTCTGTAAAAACGAAATCTCCAAATTTTTTGTTCGCTGCAAGTGACCCCTAGCTGGTATACCTAAATACAAACTGTGGTAGGTACAATTTCGGAAATGCTTCATTCAGAAGTCGTGATCGATGCGACTTGGGCCCATTGTTAGAGGTCTATTAGAAAATGATTTTATTTGGTCTCGAATTTTGCGGAATATAATGACCGCCATTGTCGTGCTCGAGGACTAGCTGTGCGTTCGTGGTTTCGTTATTTGTAGACGAAAATTGCGGCTCTTCGCAACGGGCCCCGTTTATAATAAACCCGTAGACGCTCGGAATTAATTCCGGAATCTTAGCGACAGACGACACGGTCGCTGATGATTCCGTAAATGATCGTCTTCGGGCGCGCGGAGGTAGCATTTTTTTCGAGATTTCGATCCCTGATAATTGGCGCTACAGCCGAGCGCCCGCTTTGAACCCCGAAGAAAACGCCAACTCATAAATCTATGTTAATTATTTTAACAAATTTATCATAAATCATTCTGAGAAAAAAGCGCTCGGAAAATATTTCCGAAATTTCGAGAAGGGTAATTTATCAGTTTCGATTCTAACGTTTCATTAATAATATCAAAAATCTTGAAAAAATGTATCTATACCTCTATTTGAGGGCGCACCAGAACTCCATACCGAATTTACTACCTGAATTTTAACTCTATATTCTATAATTTCTATACTCTCTCAAATACTCTCTCATACACTCTCTCATATACTGATGTCTACTCTCTACTCTCTATACTCTCCACTCTCTATACTCTCCACTCTCTATACTCCCCACTCTCTATACTCTCTATATACTCTCTATACTCTCTATACTCTCTATACCCTCTAGATACTCTCTATACTCTCTATACTCTCTATACTCTCTACACTCTCTATACTCTCTATACTCTCTATACTCTCTATAATATACTCTCTACACTCTCTGTACTCTCTATACTCTCTATACTTTCTATACTCTCTAATATTCTACTCTCTAATTCCGGTGCACCGGTATTTGAGAATGAGATATTTTTCGGTTTACATATTGGATGAATGCATTATTTAGATCTTCTTATATGTGCATTTAAATTAGCTTCGGCTAATTTTCGATGCTAAAGCTATTAGTCAAAAATGTCAATTATGTGGACCAGATGGTCCCTAATGGGCGAGAATTTTTTCTTTTCCTCTCGTTCCAAGTGTTAAATACGAGGCGCTTAATGGCGGGCGCTTCATTAGCCGCATCATAATTCAAAATTTCGTACACGCCAAATTAATTCGTCATTTCCGATATACTAATAAGCAGAAATCCATAACAAGCTTTCTTGCAACTCGAAAATTCACCCTGGAAATACCCCCGGCTTTCACCTGACGATGAAAAAAAAAACATTCTTAATTATCCTATTCACAAATCCATGAGTACAAACGCGCCACCCGTTACTATAAAAAAAAATATTATAATTATCGTATACCTGCGGCATCGTAAAACATACTATAAATAATTACAAAATGGCTTTCACTTCGACTCGAACTTGAACAACCCGAACAATCGAACATATTAAAAATTACAAACTATACGGCACCCTTCGAAAAAGCCATTCCATTGTGAAGAAATGAGGCTCTCGACGTTATTCAGCAAGCGACAAAGACCCGGCCGGGTCGGTTGTCACGTTAATAAATTAATGTTTTGCTATGAGATCCGAACGGAGGAACTGGGGTAGCAAACGGTGAAATAAAACTAAATATAAATTCGCTGTAAGAGCATTATTTTTTAACAAATGTATCTTCTAACACCACCGAATTTTGATGACGTTTCTCTAACGTAAACAATGTCCTTAGTTACTCCATAACAACCAAAGTATAACTGACAAATAAAAGAATTTCCCTAGTTACTCCATAACAACCAATGTAAATCTGTCAAATGAAAGAATCTCCTTAGTTACTCCATAACAACCAATGTAAATCTGTCAAATGAAAGAATCTCCTTAGTTACTCCATAACAACCAATGTAAATCTGTCAAATGAAAGAATCTCCTTAGTTACTTCATAACAACAATGTAACAACTGTCAAGCGTAAGAATCTGCTTAAGCATCTATATTGCTGGGTTACCTGTGGTAAAAAACGTTAGCGAACGTCAATGGATTTTTATTTAACATTAATAACTTTTGACTATGAAATAATACAGTCGGTTCCCGAGTATATTTAGCAACCGTTTACGAGTCATTATGAGGGGAGATGAGCTCAATAAAAACCGGGCAGATGGCCGTGATTTCGATTGTCGACCGGTCGTCATGGTTACTGCCCAAATATAACACGTTTTTCGCTCGTACCGACGTTTATTTGCGACGCGCATCCCGAAAATGACGATCGCATAATATGCACTTCCCCGTCGATGGTCGTGCCATTGTCGCACGGGCGTTTAATATCAAATTAGCCTATAGGCCATTTATCTAGATTGGATAGGAGAAGTACATAATGGCGTTATAAATCTGAAGCAGTTAAGAGATCGTTAGTGGCCATATTAGTTTGGCTCGATTTGGCGTGCAGAATGCGTGTATTAGTTAACTGGATTTTATTGCGCGATATAAAGATCTCCTTTAACAAATTCTCGAATCCCTAATTGGTTTCTGTATATGCTATATCCGTAAAACTCCCCGATTCGATAAGTTAGTGCGTGTTCTCCTACTAATTAGCTAATTAATACTTATCTATTTCACATACATTTTGTAGATATAGTTACAAAAACGTTTCTGTTTTTTATTACAATTAAATGTATCATTTACTATATATAATCAGCAATTTTATTACCTGCGTGCTCAACTAATCTAATCAGTCTACTTTACTAACTTTCTTCGCAATGTACACTAATAAGTGGGATTTTAAAATGCGTTCGATGATACATTAACAAAAATTGTTAAAATTGACATTAATGACATTCCGCATGACAGAATTTAAATACCGTTCTCCTAATAACTCTGCTCTAAATAATCAATATTTTTTCGTATCTGCAATATCTTTTATTATATGAATACAAAACATATAGAAACTTATAAAGTACATTATTAAGTATGCGTAAACAATCCATTTAATAATCCTGGCATTTAATTAATCGTCTAATTAACAGCTGTTGGTTTGTATACGGGATTTTAAAAAAGTGCGTTTTACAACCGTCGATAAGTTGTTGCGTGTGGTCAGTGTCAAAGTTGTTGGGGACAATGAGCGTATAAACAATCGTTTTACAATGTGTTATTAAATCAGAAATTTATATGGATAATCGATCGTTTCTGACATAAATGAAACGAGTAAATCGAGAAATTTTACATACAGGAGGGATATAATATAGTAGCACTTTTTGTCGGATAATATTGTGTAACAATAAAAGCGAAACGGTCTATCAAATATTAGGTAGATGTTTCGAAAAACTTTTATACAGATATCAAACTGTCCGGGTTTTCGATAGGTCCCATTGAAACGACTAGAGGGTGTATATTACACAATAATAGCCAACGAGAGAGTTATATACACACAAAAAGATGACATATTAATAGACAGACAGCTCTATAAAACACCTTTTCGATTATAACAAAGTTGTACATTGAAAGTTTTTTACCTTTTTAATTCGCTTATGTTGAAGACGAAAAAAAATCTTAAAATATTCGATTGTCAAATGGTTCCTTTATAGTGTAAATTTCAGCACGAATAAAAAAAGAAGAAACCGACGAGAAATATATTGAATAGCTATAACGAATTTATCATTAGCAATTCCACGACTCGCTGTAAAATAGGAAATTGAATTATCCACAGTTAATATTTATAAATTCACTCTGCGTAATTAATTAAGTCATCCAACAACGTCATTAACAATTTAGTTCCGAAATTAGCATCTGAATGAATTGAACGATTTTAATTAATCGACGTTGCGGCATTGCGAAACGCCCGAAATCGATACGTTAATTTCGAATTTAATTGCCCCAACAGAAAATTCGAAATAAATTAGTGCGGATATCGAATGTTCGATTAGCGCGAAATTATTTACGTCCAAATCGCTTTCGCGAACATTTTATCGCCCATGCATATTAAAATATGCGAATCGATATTCGATCAAAATGAATAAGCGTGGGTAATTTTGCTAATTTTCAACGAAAAAAAAAAACAAATCGAAAATAACAGTTGATTTGTAACACCTCTATAAGGTACCAAAAAATCGATTCACACCTCGCAAGAATATTTCAGGAAGATTATTTGAGTTCATTGTTGAGAAACTTTAAAAAAACATTGAAAATTCTTGGCATAATGGGGAATCATGACAACGTTATATTTGAGGAATATAACGCTTATTTTGTAACAGTCGTTACTGCACCTCTCTACCAAAAAATCGATTCCCACCTCTATTAAACTTCTGTCATACGAAATGTCATTAATGTCAATTTTCTCAATGTATCATCGAACGCATCTTAAAGTCCGGCTGATTCGCGTTATACAATGCGAAAGAACTGCAATGTAACAAGATTTCAGGTAAATTCGGTGCGCCTGTATTGGTGCAATTTTTTGTTTTTGTGAAAAATTCGACACCGGCTTTATTAGCCCTAACGAATTTCGGTAAAGCGGTTTAATGGCCTTACGGCTTCGATCAAAGGTTTGTCTCACACCGGACCATGTTACACCCATCGAACGGCTGTTTTGGTTCGGGTTGCCGGGGTGGAGCACCAGGGCGCCACGGAGCCCAACTTCACGGTCTACATCCCAGCATAAGCGGAAAATAGGCCTCTGCTTAATGAAGAACATTCATTAGATATCCATTTGCTCGGAAGGATCCTAATATATATCGCATCTAAAATCAGCAATGCTGGTAGATGCAATCTGAATAAGCACATGTAAAGTTTGGATGTGTTGAAATAAAAGGAACCTCATCCGAAGATCGGTCGTTATCTCTATACCATCGTCGCTCAGGTAGTAAGTCGACTATTTATGTTCTTATTTGCGATGATATTTTAACAATATGGGCTTGTAAATAACACAAGTCAAAGGGACCTAATTAAATGTTGTTTTAACAGAACCGGTCATTAGTATGTGGACCACAAAGCGCCGCTGGCCTGTCGGCCAAACGCCCTTTATAATGCCTTTACTCATTGTTTGTAACAATTTATATTACGAAAAGGAACAGCAACATTAACAACGTTATAACACAAAAAAATGGTAAATTGAACGGTGAATATACAAGAAAAAATAGCTCGACGTTTTCGTGTCTTATCGTATCGAGTTCAAACTTGTTAGTTCTTGAAAC
This sequence comes from Phyllotreta striolata, assembly GCA_918026865.1. Lineage (NCBI taxonomy): Eukaryota > Metazoa > Arthropoda > Insecta > Coleoptera > Chrysomelidae > Phyllotreta > Phyllotreta striolata. The sequence goes on from OU900102.1 coordinate 4,207,196, forward strand.
TAGAAAATTCGACGGCTGGACGCTGCGAAACGGTATCCCCTCCGCGCGGGCAATAGGAATAACAGCCAGGGGCGGCAGCGATTCGCGCGGACCTCAGGACCGGCCGCAACATACTCCCGCCTTGAAAGGTCCCCTTTCAATCCGTGATGGGCAAAGGGCAGATCTTCTGGAAACCACGTTTAAGAAGACCCGCAGAAGTCTTGATAGTAGCCACCCGATTGACACCGTCTGGGCCCGGATGGACTTGCAGGATTCGTCCCAATCGCCATTGAGTTGGACACGAAGAATCCTCTTTGATCAGGACCAAGGCGTCCTTGGAGATTTGAGCTTGAGTCGTTCGCCAACGAACTCGGGTTTGTAACTCCGAGATGTATTCATTCATCCATCTGCGCCAGAAGTGTTGGCACATTTGCTGAACCAATTGGAAGCGGTCTAATCTATTGACCTTGATGTCGGTCAAATCGCCCTCGTTTAAAGCTGTGATTGGCCTGCCGATGAGAAAGTGAGCTGGACAAAGAGGATTGAGGTCGTTCGGGTCTGAACTAAGAGGAGATAATGGTCGGGAATTCAAAATACCCTCTATTTGAACTAGTAATGTATAGAATTCCTCAAAAGTAAGAGGCGTTTTAGAGACAACTCTCTTCAAATGATGCTTCGAACTCCTTACGCCCGCCTCCCACAATCCGCCAAAATGCGGTGAATAGGGCGGTATAAATTGCCAATTGATAGATTCGGAAGACGCGAAGTTCATTACATTGTCAGTTAATTGTTTTGAATTTAGAAATTTACTAATTTCCCGTTGCGCACCCACAAAGTTGGATCCGTTGTCGGAAAAAATACGAGCAGGTCTACCCCGACGGGATATGAAGCGTCGCAAAGCTTGTAAGAAGGACTCTGTGGATAAACTAGAAACCAGCTCAAGATGAACCGCCTTTGTCGAAAAACAAACAAATAGTCCCATGTAACACTTGGTGATTTTACAACCGCGACCCTTCCTATCCTTCACGAGGAAAGGACCTGCGTAATCGATTCCTACGACGGAAAACGGGCTGGAAGGCGTTACTCGAGATTTGGGCAAATCGCCCATTATAGGCTGAGCCGATGTTATGTTAAAGCGAAAACATTTCAAGCATTTTCGTACAGTGGCGCGAGCCAAATTTCGCCCGGAAATAGGCCAATAAGTATTTCTAATGCTATTGAGTAAATGCTGAGGACCTGCATGAAGCAGACGAACATGCTCCTCTTGAAAAAGTAGTTTAGTGAAATGATGACGACCACTCAGTAGAATGGGATGGTTTTTGTTAAAATCATAATCTGAATACTTAAGTCTACCCCCCACACGTAGAATGTTATTATTATCCAAGAAAGGAGCAAGACTGGCTAACCTACTAGGTTTATTGCTCAGTACAAGTTGGATCTCGGAGCAAAAACTCTGATGCTGGCAAATGCGAACCAACGCGTTCATTGAATGACTGAGTTCATCAAGAGTGAGAGCTCCAGACACACGATCACTCCTTGATTTGATACAATTTTCTTTAAATCGAAACATATAGGCAAGTACCCTTTTCATTCGGGAAACATTGGAGAAATTTTCAAAAGGGAAATGTAGAGTGATATCAGACCTTTGAGATAAGCAAGATGATGTCTTCATTTCAGGTAATTCGTCTATGACTGATTGTGCATCAAGCCATTCCATCTGATCATGAATGAGCCAATCTGGCCCAGACCACCACAACTTGGATACAATTAATTGAGAAGGAGCCATGCCCCGTGAAACAATATCTGCTGGATTTTGACTAGTGGGAACATATTTCCACTGACAGTTGGATGTCAATGTTTGTATTTCAGAAACTCGATTTGCTGTGAATGTTTTCAGTAAATTAGGACATGTTTTTATCCATGCCAACGTGATTGTCGAATCGGACCATAAGCAACAATGAGAAAAGTCTAGACTCATGGAATTAATAATTTTGTGACTCAATCGAGCCAAAAGTAACGCTGCGCAAAGCTCTAACCTAGGAATGCTGATGGTTTTTATAGGTGCAACCTTTGATTTTGCTGCTAACAAGGAAACACGCACCTCTCCCGCCTCTGAAACACTACGCAGGAACACACAACAACCATACGCTCGCTGCGATGAATCGCAGAATCCATGAAGTTCGATCCGAGAGCTGTCGCCCAGTACCACATGGCGCGGTATAATTAAATTGTTTAGTAAATGAAGGTCTCTCACGAAGCCAACACCCGTCTCCCTCATCTTGTCTGGAATAGGATCATCCCACGACACCTTGCTAGACCACAATTCCTGAAGGAGAATCTTTGCCAAAACAGTACATGGACTCAACAAACCAAGCGGGTCAAAAATACGAGATATCAGTGACAAAATCGATCGCTTAGTTAAGTTATTGTTGTCCTGATTAACATTGACGTTATAGAACAAATTGTCATTTTTACAAGACCATAGAAGTCCCAGTGTCTTGATTGTATCATCTATAGAAAAGTCTATTGTCTCGTGAGCGATATTTGAAGCGTTCAAATCCCCCAGGACTTCCGGCACATTTGAACACCATTTCCTTAGTTGAAAGCATCCGCTCTGTAAAACGTTGGATACCTCTAGGCAAATATGCTTCGCTTCTTGAATTGTGTTAGCCCCCGTTAATAAATCGTCGACATAAAAATCTTGCCTTACTATTCTAGATACCAAGGGATTCTGACTTTCAATTTTCTTGGCCAATTCGAAAAGACATCGAATTGCTAGGAAGCTAGCCGATGCTTGACCATACGTTACGGTATTTAATGCGTACGTGCGAATAGGATCAGAAATACTATTGCGCCAAAGTATCAATTGCAATGGTCGTTGTGACGGGTTAATGAGAACCTGCCGATACATTTTGGCTATATCGGCTGATACAACATATTTATATTGTCTGAATCGTAAAATTATAGATAGCAAGTCATTTTGAAGAATTGGACCCACGGCCTGAATATTGTTTAATGACAAGCCATTGCTTGATGGAGCCGACGCGTCGAAAACCACTCGGAGTTTCGTCGTCAAGCTGGACTCTTTTAAAATGCCATGATGTGGCATGTAATAATGCGTTACATGATTTAGATCGTCACCAATTAATGACATGTGATTCAAGGAAACATATTCTGACATAAAATCTCGATACATTGAGTAGAAATTGGTGTTTTTTAATAAACGTCGTTCTAATGCCAGGAACCGTCGCTCTGCTTGAACCCTCGATTCTCCCAGTACACCAGGAGCCTGCTTGAGTGGCATGTTGACCACAAATCGTCCACTTTCGTCTCTGGTGGTGGTTTCCGTGAACGTTTCTTCGCACAAACGCTCGTCTGGAGAACTTACTACCTTGCTGTTCTCCAATTCCTCAATCTCCCAGAATTTTGTGAGAGTCTGCAGCAACTCTTGATTGAGGCTCAAATTGCACGATATGGACTTGGAATTGAACGCAACAAATTGTCCCGAAACGATCCAACCCAAACTTGTTTCATGCAAATAGGCATTCTTACCAATTTCGAATTTATTATTACCCAAAATTTGCCAGAACAAGTCGGCACCAATTAACATATCTATCGGACCTGCCTTATAAAACTCGGGGTCGGCCAACTTGACATGTGCTGGACATTGTATCTTGAAGTCACCCACCGATAGATTGGGAAAAACGCTAGTTATTTCTGGTAAAACGTAACAGATGATAGACGCTGAAAATGAATTGTATTTAGACCTAATTTGTACATCACATTTTGATTTTATAGTCGAAACACTATTAGTAATTCCGTATATAGAAATGTTACTGGATCTGGCGGTGATGCCCAGTTTTCTTTGAACTCGTTCGGTGATGAAAGAAGTCTGAGAGCCGCAATCTAGAAGGGCTCTTATCTCATGATACGAGCCGAAATTATCGCATACTAACAATAGTGCCGTAGATAAAATTGTCAAACCTGCGCGGTTATTAAGTACGCCACTGCTTAGCACGGTAGCGCCTGAATCCTCGTTTGTGGCAATGCTATTATCAGCATCTGTGTGAAGCAGAGTATTATGCCTTTTTTTGCATTTTTTGCATGGACCTAGTTTACACTTGGAAAAGGAATGGCCCAATCGTAAACAATTAATGCACATTGAATTGTTGGACTTGACGAATTTATTTCTATCTTGAGATGAAAGTCCCAGAAATTCCTCGCAAGAATATATAGCATGTTCCCCTTTGCAATAGAAACAAGAATAGTTATTCGACAATAAAGCTCGCGAAGTTTCCTTTTTTGTGTTATGAAAACCGTCTTTGTTAGGCTTACTTGTAGATTTGTTATCATGGTTGCACTTGTAATCCAAGGAGTCGATGAAATTAGCACGATCGCGAATAAAATTTAAAAATGTATCGATGTTAGGAGACGCAGTATTGTTTCTCTGTTGACGCTCCCAATCGCATAATGTCGCATTATCGAGTCTCTGCGAAATCCAAAATATCAATAAGCAATCCCAATTATCTATTGACTGACCCAACTGTTGAATTGAACCTAAATGCCGCGAAATATTATCAGCTAACTGTTGCAATTTGTCGAAGGTACCCTTTTGAAGAGGATCAAAAAATAGAAGAGCACCCAAATGGTCGTGCAACAATCTCTTTTTATTATTAAAACGCTCACATAGCATATCCCACGCCACTGTATAATTGCTTTCAGTGTATTGAATTTTTTTTATAGACGCGGCAGCAGCGCCTTCCAGCGCGCCCCGCAAGTAAAAGAATTTTTGAATATCGTTTAGCGCACCGTTCGCGTGTATTACCGTCGCGAAAATATCCCGAAACTCAAGCCAGTTTTCGAAATCGCCGTTAAATTTTGGCAATGTAATTTCCGGCAATTTTATAACGCCCGATTCACATTTTGGAGAACTAGAAACAGTGATACTTGAACTTGTATCGTCATACTTTTTCAACAACAATTTAGCCCTACTAGTTATTGTATAAAACCTGTCCTCGAAATTTTGTAGTTCCTCGCGATGAAACTCTAAATCTTCCTCTTCACAAATGCATTCAATTTCATTGTGTATACTTTGAAATTCCCCTAAAAGATCAGATGCACCCTGCGATCTATTATTGAAAATCGTAATTTGTAATTCGTCTAGTACATCCTCACTTTCAGCAGAATCCAAATGCTTTTGAAACGCCGTCAATGAAGCCTTTATAGAGCCTCTTTTCCTTATTAGTTTGGATAAATCAGCCATTTGAATAGAGTTTATAGTTTTAGTTTATGGTTTATATTGAAAATTGAAATGTTCAAATAGAAAATATAGAGAAAAATGAAAAATGAAAGGATAAAATAGGAAACTCACTCGTTTTCAGAAGTCTTCTGATTCCCTTATCCGCTTGCCGAAGGACCAATATGTTTGTAACAATTTATATTACGAAAAGGAACAGCAACATTAACAACGTTATAACACAAAAAAATGGTAAATTGAACGGTGAATATACAAGAAAAAATAGCTCGACGTTTTCGTGTCTTATCGTATCGAGTTCAAACTTGTTAGTTCTTGAAACTAGAAAATTCGACGGCTGGACGCTGCGAAACGGTATCCCCTCCGCGCGGGCAATAGGAATAACAGCCAGGGGCGGCAGCGATTCGCGCGGACCTCAGGACCGGCCGCAACACTCATTGGCGTTTCATTCTATTATTATATTTTTTTGACTAAATATTCGAGCGAAACCACCAAAATTTTAATACGAAAATTTACCACTTAGCCCTAAATAAAAACTAATATAATATACTGCGAATTTCATCCCCGAGTTACTATTTTAAATAAACAAAACAATTTATTTAGTGTGACGACACTGGTTTCTTAATTTTCTCGCTCCGAACCCATGTATCACTAAACAAACTTTTATTGTCAGAATATTGTTCTTTGATTGCACGCTTCGAAATTCGTTTAGCAAGATTGGCAGTTAGCCTAAATTTGTCAAAAATTACATTCGTTTTTTCTCATATTATCTCCTTGATTTACGAGAATGTAATTCCCAAACTTCTCCAGGAGAAAGCAAAAACGGATATTTAATTACACGAATTTAATAACCCAGCGTTATTCTTAATTAAAAATTGACCTCCCAGTTACTTATCGTGCAACGTACAACAAATAAAATCGAGTTTCATACAATTTAATTACTGAATTAAACACTTATATAAATTATATCTACTATTTATTACAAGTTAAATTGACAAAATCAATTTCTCTCTCTCCTCTATCGCCGTCGAATCGAAATAAATCTATATTTATCTGAATAAACGTTGAACTTTCGACACTAATTTTAAAAGATTCGAAATTGTATTTACATCATAATAATTGCCTTTAAAAGGCCTGTAAACATGTGCTACGGGTGGTCTAATTGCTGATAAAACGCCGTTTTATCAACGAAAAATTGCTGATTACTTGACATATTACTATTTATGTTGTAATAAATTACAATTATGTGATCGGGTAAACAGCGAAAGCTCATCTCGAGAAAATTTTTCACTTAAACAATTTGACTTTCCTGGAAGTATCGCAGCAATTTTTGTTTGGATTTTAGATTTTGAAAATTGCCTGCACTGTACACCTATTGTGAAACGATTTGTATTGTATATTTACATTTCAAACGTTAATCCTCTTAACCCTCCGAAAAAATTTACAAGTGTCGACTAAAAATAATTAAAAATACAACAAACTTTTCTCGGTAAATTCGAAATTTCGGACGGTTTGTGTATGCGATTTTCGACACCTGAAAAGATTAAAATCTAAGTCGGTCAACTCTTGGGCACGCGTGTAACGCCTATAGTATTTATTTTCGAAATTTTAAGGGAAGATTACCGTCGAAAAGTCAACTGGAGATTTACAGGTAAGCGTACCTGTAACGTAAACAAAAATAGGTTCGATTTCGAACGCGCCAGGTAGGCATTTTGTTGGAAAATTAGCTTTACCATTCGATCCTTGCGATATCGTGAAAAGCAGTTAGCTCGAATGATTTACATTTTATGTATCCGAGAAGCATCTAAACTGCCGCCCGGGCGAAATAAAGGGATCATTTTTAAAAATACTATAATGATTGTGACGGTCCAAATGACGCTCCATAAAAAAACAGATAAGCCCCCGTATAGCTATTTCAACCGTTTAATATTGCACCGTTCGAATTGAAAGCGCGAAATCGATGGGGTTTTTTCCGGTCACAGTTAATTAACGTTCGATTTAAAACAGTCAATTTTCTGTTATCCCGAAAGCCTCGATTCAAGAATCACTAAATTAAACAACTCGATATAAAATGCAAGAATTCGTAAAAATGTAGTAATTAGTGATTTTTTTTAATATAGTATAATGAAGAATATAAATTTGCATTAAAAATTCTTAGGGTAATATGGAGATAAAGAAAAACGTATTTGATGTGAGGATAAATTGCCCGATAACCTGCTCTTTAACAATAAAGATCTAAAATCAAATGCAAAAGCCAACATTAAGCTAAATTGCTGAAGAAAAGATTAAAACACAAAACGACAAAGCTCTCCGGAATAAAAAAACCCTTCAACTTCCCCGTTCCCTGACTAGTTGCAATAAAACCTCATAAGCATCAAAGATAAAAAGCTTCTCGTATATCTTTCCATCATTATTGCACATTCTGTATAATTCGCATCGAGTTAAAACGGAGTTAAATGGCGCAAAAATAAGGAAAAAAATGATCGCCGGCCGCTGTATTTTCTGAAATTAACGCAAGTTAATGGGGTAGACAACCATTTTTATTAAATTCGCGTTTTTAAATGTGCGCCTGGCGGTCGCAAAAAAGTTTAATTAAAAAATTTTTATGGAAATTTTAATTTGAGTTTCGCCGGTTTTACGACGATAGAAACGTAGGGTTCTAGTTATTAATTACAAACGTTTGCTATATACAGGGTGATGCATTGAAATACTATATGAGTACAAAGACAATTTTGAACCACTGGTTATAGTTTAATAAACTTTCTTTATTCTAATCATATTTCATACAAATTTGCACTTATCTGTAAAAGCTTTGTGTTTCTTTTTACGAGATGTCATGTTTCGAGTCAACTTTCTCAATACGTGGATATCTTCATTCATCGATATAATGAGTTGATATGGAACTTGTGTCATCCTTGTCACGTGTCAATCATGTTATTATCTTCGGGCAACAATGACACCAACAGGCGACGATCCACCAACTAATCTGAATTGTCGAATGTTAAACGTCTTTTAAAATCGACAATGGCCCGAAACCACGAGAGGAAACTAATAGGGTGGTCCCTTATCAGTATACGTGGTGTTGTTTACTAATCGAATTTCGCACAGAGTTTTGGCCGGCGATAAAACGAGGGCCTCTCGTCGTCCGAGAATCGGTTATCTCCCGCGTAGGGGCGCCTTTTGTTTCGTCGGAAAAACGACTCCCGTTCGAATATTTTGATTAATTCCCGTTAGCCATACACTAACAAAGTTTCGAAGCGCCGGCGAAAATCGCAACAAAGTGTATACAATCCGAAACCCTGTTTAGCATAAAAACAAAAAGCAGAATCGTCCAATTACAACGGCTCCGACGGCTATGGAAACAAAGAAAACACGAAACGCCGTAACATGTTCGAAATTAATTAACCAAACAACAAATTAATCATGTTGTACAAGAGTAATCGAGTGGCGCGGCGACGGCGACGTCGCGACGTCGACGGCCCTCGAAAAAAGGGGGGGGAGAAGAGAGAAGAGAGAGCGATATTAATAAAAACGAGGGGGGAAAATTACATCGGCGTCCCCCTCGCCTCGGTCGATTTCCCGTTGATTGGCAATGGATAGAGTGCTTTGCCCGCCTATGTTCCAATTGTCTCCTCCCCCCGGATCGGTTCATATCACAGAGGGGGCAATAAAATCAATTTAATGCTATCGTTCCCCTTATTTTATAGCTCGGGAAAATTTCACTATGATCTCCTCATTTATACCCAACGATATATTTAATCGAATTATTGCTTATTAATTAGGGTGGGACACTCACCCAGAATTTTCCACATATTAGATGCCAAGATTTATATAGGCTCTAATTTAATCTCTTAGTAACATGCAGATTAATGTAGGTTAATATAGGTTAATGGAATTGTAAAAATTGTTATATTATTTTGATTGCATAAAGTTGAGGATAAATTTCAGAATTTTCTGAGCTCGCGGTCGGATTTTCCAGTACTTTGACTGTACTATCGTTCGATCACATGAAATAAACGACATGTTTTGACATAATCTGAAAAGAGACGACGATATATTGCTATACGCAAAGCACGAACGTACAATGTACATACCCACGTATATACTGCAGAATAACAAAAAAAAACAAATTTTCTGATATGATGAATGTCGGCGGGTTGAATAATGAGAAAATGTCATAATTTACTCAGTCGTGACGTAGCTTTGTACTGGTATATACATGATTTTTTTTTATTTTTAATACCCGGCCTGCCCGTTGGTGATATTTAAATGTGATTTATTTTTATTGAGTCGATATGAGTTGCTATTATTCCGCATTTAGGTGTAGAAATGGATGCATTTGCTTTAAAAATTATCGAATATAACGAATATGTTAAAAAAACTTTTATTCAAATATGGAGGGGAATAAATGTCTATTTTTTATGTTACGATAAAAGCAGGGATGGTTTATAAATAATTCATATCGCATTTGATGGTGCATCTAATAAGATGGTTTTTATTGCAAAATGGTACTAATTGGTCAGTAATATTGAATAATTTGCTTGTAATAAGATTAGATTTTTCACACCAATACTCGAAAAAGTCCTCTAATTAGATCATCTCATATCTCTTGTCATCTCTGTATTCAATACAATTCTATTTGTTATACAGAGTAAGATAAGAGTTAGATAATTATCACAATATAATATAGAGGTAACTAGCTACAAGAGTATTGACTATAGAATTTAGCAAATCGTGGTGTATAGGGTACCATATCGAGTACCAAACCTATCGAGTAAATTTACATCGAGGCGCAATCAGAAAATCCTTCCAAATCTACGCCCATACATAATAATACACCCATAATCAATTCGAATTAATAGCAGACACATAAGGACAAATGATATAATAAGCTGGAATCACGCTAGGCATCAATTTCACCTAAGGGGTCATCCCGAATATCCCTTCCCATTCCGTCTAATAAACGCTGGGCGGGATTTGGAAACCTTCAAACTCCGCCCGGTTCGGCGGATATTCCCAAACGAGCGATCCCACTCTTCGGATTCCTCCTCGGTTCCAGTTCGCTTCTGCTCACCGAACAAGCGACAACACGAGCGAGAAGAAGCCGAGGCGCGTCGACCGGTCGACCAGACTATATATCTGTGTGTGCAAATAATAAAACATACAAAAATAAAACTAAGAAGTTGATGGTTCGTGCGAACAAAACCACCGAACATGGAAGACTCCAAAACCGAGATCAAAACGAAGATATCGTTCAGTGTTGAATCGTTGTTGAGCGACAAGTCGCACCAGCACCAGCAGCACGTTAAGTACGAGGATAAGTTCGAGGAGGACGACAGATTGGACGCGGCTAGTGATAGATTGGACGAGGACGAGGACGAGAACATTACCGTGGACGATGAGGATACCGACGGCGACGGCAGGGAGAGTTTGAGTCCCAATTCGTCGCATACTGTGATCATTCCCCAACCTTTGCATCCCTCGTTACCCAGGATGGTTCCGGGACATCCTCAGTGGCCCTTTCAATGGATCGGACCCAACGGATTCAGATCGTCTTCACCACAAAGTGAGTTTTTTTTTTCTAATAGAAGATTGTATTGAGCAAATTATTCTGTAAATATCACGAATTTATTAGTTTTTATTCTCGTTACAAGACCACCAATTAATAGATTTCAAATATTGTAATTCTTTCACTTTGCAAATTATCGCAAATAAATTTAACTAAATTTACTAAAAAGACAGAGCGTCTATAGAGCATACACCACAAATTACTAAACAAGTTTACAACACCCTCTCTAGATAAATTATTAAATTTGTATCTAACTTAAAATATTCAATAATTACATAAATTTTATTCGCTGTATCTTCTGTTTGAACGTTCCCTCGACAAATTCTTCATCGAAAGTTATTTAATAACGAAAAAGAGTTTTATTATCGCTGGAAAGCATTCTTGCAATTATTATTTTTTTCCTAGCGCATTACGCCATTATAAATGCCATTTCAATTAGAACGTCAATTAACAACGTCGCAGCTGAAATGCCAATTCAGTGTTTTTACAAATTATTAAACGTTTCTTTTGCTAGGATATTAATTACCCGGTTGTTTAAATTGTTGCGACATTCCTTAATTGGTCGAGAACGTTAATAATGCGTTTCTTATTTTTTTGGAAAAATACTACTTTTATATTTATAATTGTCTTTAATTGAATCATTTCGTAATTTCGCAAAATTTTAATATGCGTACAAATGATAAGCATGTACTTATAGATTTTGATGTTTTGTAATGTGTTATTTTTGTGTTGTTAATTTGTTTGATTCATTTTTATTAATTTCCAAAATACCTTAATTAAAAAATCATGTATAAAATATATCTTATATTAAGAGTGAAATAAAAATTAATACCAGACTTCAAAATATCAGAATGTAGTATAATCTTTCTCAGTGAGTTAGAACCAGTTGAATTACCACCAGCACTAACCCCATAATTGATTCCCTCCTTTGATTCTCAATAATGAAAGAACTTTACAGTATAGGTTTCACTACCCAGGAATTTTTATTTAATAACTATTTTATATTTATGGGACACCCGTTATATTACTTATGTGAACAAACCTATTTTTTTATAATTATTATAATGTAATACCTTCCGTTTTTGTACTCATTTAATAGTCGTGTGCATAAAATTCGTTGTGAAAGTACTTACGAGCCAACATCAATAAATAATGAATTGTGTAAACAAGTACCTAATGCGTGATTACGTTGTAAGAATGTTCCAGCCTTTCTACTTGTCGAAAATAATTAAATACGAACGTAAAATACAATCGCAAAATTCTCTTTGACTATCGATACGATTATTATTGATTAAAGCAGGCGTAATTTTTGTTGCAGCGAATCTACAAAACCTGACTACCAACGGCGGGCCCCCGATTGTCAGATGCGCCCTTAGAAAACACAAACCCAACAGGAAACCCCGCACCCCTTTCACCACCCAACAATTACTCGCCTTGGAGAAGAAATTCCGGGATAAACAGTACCTCAGCATAGCGGAGAGGGCGGAATTCTCCAGTTCGTTAAGGCTCACCGAAACCCAGGTAATAAATCACACAATACTCCTATATCAAATTTTTATTCTTCGTATATCTTGCTATTATCTTATTTAGTAGAGAATTCGACCCTACTCTATATCTTCAGTACGATAGATAACTATTTTTTGCATTGAACGCGAATAAGTGGAGCTTTAAGATGTGTTCGATGATACATAAATTAATACTATCGAAATTGGCATTAATGACATTTCGTATGACAGAAGTTTAATAGAGGTGTGAATCGATTTTTTGGTATAGAGGTGCAGTAACGACTGTTACATAATAAGCGTTATATTCTTCAAATATAACGTTCTCCATTATTGCCAATTATGCCAAGAATTTTCAATGTTTTTCAAAGTTTCCCAATGAACTCAAATAATCTCATCTTCCTGAAATATTCTCGCTTTTAATTTACCTATATCATTAAAATAACATACCATTTTCTCGGCGCCCAACTTACCCCTGGTCTTAGTAGCTTATAATTCCTAAAAGTATTGATGATAAATGGCAAAAGAGTTAATAGGAAATTTTTGTGCGATTTTCAGGTGAAAATTTGGTTCCAAAACCGGCGGGCCAAGGCGAAGCGGTTGCAGGAGGCCGAGCTGGAGAAGCTGCGGCTGTCCGCCCGGCCGCTCCTGCCGCCCAGCTTCGGGCTCTTCCCCGGCGGCGGGCCGCTGATGTCGCCGTTTTTGGCGGCGATGGCGCACCGGCCGCCGAATTTCGCCTTTTCGGCGCCCATGCTGAACATACCGCAGTGATGGTGAACGGATCTCGGCGCGAGCGAAACGAAAATACCTGATGATGATGGATGCGCGGTCGGGGCTCGGCATTTCTCCCAAAGATCGTTTATTTTTGTGTTTACTTTTTTATAGTGATACGTACTTTCTCAGTGACTCGACAGTAGTTATTCTTTTTTTTTAAATATTGTCATCATGTGGACTTTGATTTGTTGTTAATAACGGAAAAATTATGTGTCATATTACGCAAGAATACTCACGTGTTATTGGTGCAATTCGTACGGGCAATTTTGATTCATGTAAAAAAAATCGTACAAGACTGATTAGCCGATTTTCTTTTTTTTTGTAAAAATGTAATTATGTTTATTTTATGTACAAAGTTTATTTAATTTTGTTGTATATTGTTGTAAATAGCGAAGATACGATATTAAATGTTTGTTTTTATAATTAATTCCGTTTGATTTCTCGACTTTATTGTCCCATTGAACTTTCCTCGCGTCATTGTTATGTTACACAAAGATATTTTTTTAGTAGATTAAGGTTAGTCCGAGGAATTGACCTCAATTTAAATAGCAAATATATTCGATTCGATAATTTCGAAGAGCGCTGCAGGCACGGGCGGGTTCGGTAGCCGGACACCCGTCGAATGAAAGACAACCCTGTAACGCGAAACCGATATTTAATCCGAAAGTAATTACAGAAATGGTCTCTGAATATATTTATGGTGTTTAATTGCCACTGACACGCCGTGAGTCCGACGGCGGTATCTGATTGAAAGTCATTTTGCATTTTAGCAGCACTCAAACACGCTAAAAATTATTGCTTCGTGTGTGATTCACTATCTTTTTTTCAGCGAAAGAATTCACGCCTACGGACGCGATATATCCCATATCATATCCCATAGCAGTTTTACGGCTAATTACTTAGCGAAATGAATTTCGTCCGGACTTAGCACCTACACCATACACTAACTTATAGCACTAAAAAAAACGCCAAATTATAATGTACAGTCGGTGAAAAACAAATATCAATGCAAGTCACCAATAATTTACTCTGTCACAAGTAGGCAGTGTTGCTGAGCTTTTATAGAGTTTAAAAAATGTAAGAATTTTCTAAAATTGTCAAATGGCAAAATGACAAGAACAAATTGAAAATTTGGTGTACCTGTTTCACGTTTTTAAACGGTGGATGTATTCAGGGGGGTCACTATAATTAATCATCAAATTCTATTATCATCTGAAATATATTAAAGAGTGCGAGTAAGAAATTTTGTATACAATTGACCATTAAAAGAGTACATAGAGAAATTTCTGAGAAAACTTCAGAATCTGAATTATTCAGAGCTCAAATTGTGTCATTTCTAACATGTGGAAAAAGATAACTACGCAAAAATTATTGATTTTTCAGCTGAATAACCTTTAGTAGTTGAGGCTAGTAAACTAGTAAACTACAATACCTACCAATCTACTATAAAAAAATAATAATTTTATACACAAACGTTGAATTTTGACATTGCATATTTTTTTAAATGATTTAATTCTGCTTTTTAACATTTTCTATCATCCCTTGTTAATATTAAATGAAATTCTGCAGGTTTTAAAAGTTCGACACAATGCTTGGCAAATATATGACGACAGTAGTGACATGCATTGATATTCATTTTGCACCAACAATATAAATTTAATTTTTTGATAGATGGTGCTAGAGATTCGGGAGGTTGCAACATTCCACCCACCGTGCATATTCACAGGGGCAATCTAAATTCCGAATTAGAAACCGCACGTATCGACTCCTCTATAATCGCTAATCTATTCGAACGTCGACATCGAATTAACTCTTCGACATCGTCGGAATTATCCTCGACCACCAACAAGGCGTCGCGTCATTTGAAGAATTCCCGTCTCGGATCGGAAATCGCCATTCTCGATCGGATCGTTAGCGAAACGGAAAACCTAAACGGCGGCCGAGTAAAATAAGGCATGAGGACCGAGAAGAGCGAGCCGTAAAATTTCAGTGCTGGGAAATTTCGATCTGCATGCCGCGTGCGAACTGGAGAGAACATAAAACGGTCGCCGTATTTGGGATTTACGCGGATGCGAAACGCAGGGTTGGAATACATTTTTTTTTTCATAATTTTTTTTCGCAATCAATTTTCGATCTAGATCAAAGTAGAAAACGCGAAAGAAACGCGGGCAATTAAGGCCGGCCGGCGACCATATCTGGCGTTCATAAAACACATATCGCAGAAGCAATTTGTATCATTAATTAACAAATTAACATTTAAATTATTAATAGACCGCATTCCGGATCGTTATAAATCGCCGTTCGGATTCGAACTTGTTCGGGTCGTTTTCTTCCTGCGAGCATTGTATTTTCTTTAATTGCTCTTCTATAAGTTACGGTGTTATTTTCGCTTCGGTATTTATACCGTGTATCGTGTGAATTTCTTTGTAACTGTTAACGCCATCGATATACAGGATCGGGGCGCAACAACTATGATGTTGGAAAAATCCAATAAGTGCGAGAAAGATGTAGTGTAATTGAATGCAACGAGAAGGAGAGAGATACTGGTATTATAACTGAATCAAATGGTTCAAAATAATTTTAGAATCATTTAGAACTGATGTTCCAAAACCGATTAGAACTAACTAAGACAAAATGACACATTTCAGGTTGACCTTAGAACCATTTAGAACTGCTCCAGAACAAATTAGAAGTGTCAGAATGAGTTTTTATTAGTGACTAAGACCATTTAAAACTAGAACCATTTAAAACTGCTCCAGAACAAATTAGAACTGTCCAGAATGAGTTTTTATAAGTGACTAAGACCATTTGACATATTTCAGGCTGTGCTTAAAAGCATTTAGAACTGCTCCAGAACAAATTAGAACTGCCCATTGCAGAATGAGTTTTTATAAGTGACTAAGACCATTTGACACATTTCAGATTGACCTTAGAACCATTTAGAACTGCTCCAGAACAAATTAGAACTGTCCAGAATGAGTTTTTATAAGTGACTGAGACAATTTGACACATTTTAGGTTGACCTTAGAACCATTTACTAGTAGTCCAAAACCATTTTGAATAGATTGAAAAGTTCGGAACCATTTAGAACGTTTTCAGGACTATTCAGTACGTTTCTTTTACTCTAAAAAATCGAAAAATTACACTTACAAGTTAGGTACACTATAGGTAGGTATATTGTATTTAAACACTGAATATAATCTAACAAGTGATCAAACCATCATCACTATTGGACTTGGACACCAACCGAATCCAATTACTACACTGAGAAAAAAAGTCGAAGAAGAGAGAAAATAAAAAAATATATGGCAAAACATTCGAGCACCGCACCCACCCAATCAACGCCCGACCAGTTTTCGTTTCGCGTTTTATCTGGCAACGGAACCATCGCGATACCGAAGAGGAGAGAAGAGATCTCCGAGCCGATTATATTTTCATGGCCCACTGCGTATCAGAAACAGATGCCAAAGGAACAAAAGACAATCAGCCTATTAAAGTCGGACACCGTACCATAAATTTATTGTCCCAATTAGCTAAATCGTGAAGATACGTGTTTCGGAAGGGAATCAGTCCCACCGCGCCAGCTTCTCTCGTTAATTCGACGCCACGTATGGGCCGGACGAAGATGGAAATAAAACCTAACCGAATATAGTCGATGAGATTTCTATCAAATCATTTTTGTTCGTTTCATTAACCCCATCAAACCATTCTTTTAAACGTTGATTGTTGAGTTGAACAAACAATTTTTCTTAGTGTATGTAGGTACCTAGTCTATTAGATGTAAATTCTATGTATAGATGATTAATAAACGATTTCTATAATGCGTTAATTTAGTCCCACGGACTATTAATACAGAAACGATACAATTTAATTCCAAAAAAAAAATAATCCAAAAATAAAATAAAAGATTTATTCCGACGTCCGTCTCTCCCAATTTAAAGCACAAATTAAATTGAGATAAGATTGCTGGTCGTATAAAAATTTTGGTCTCTCGAAGAAAAAGGAAATTGAGTTTTTAAATACGGCCGCCCGTTCGAGCTCTAATTAAGGCCCGAATACAAATTAAATCGGACGAATATTCGGGGGGTCGCCCGTCCGCCGGTAGCTCGATTTCTCCTCGATTATAATTCCCTCCCGCTTCCTAGAAAATAATGTTGTTCGTTAAATTCGGATGCGTGTCGAGATCTTTTAGGTGGGCCCCTCGATTATTTTTAACGATTTCGGAAAAAGCGACCCGTGTCGCTTTTTATTAGACACAACCAACCCGAATCCGAACGCGCACGCAATTAAGGAATTTTAAACTGGTAAAATTAAACATTATATACGAATCGAATTAATTATACAAACAAATGGTCCTTCATTTGAATATACAACTGCATCAACGCTAATTAAAAAGAATAGTTATTCGAAAACGTCCCATTCCCCGTTTACCTATAACGCAGTTGAAATTTATTACGATAAAGTAAATTGGATATAATTAGATGTGTATGCACCTACTATATACAAGTATTTACAAAACCCCGTGTTGATTGATTCCTGCTGGTATAGGTCCTGGTGTATGAGGTCTCACGATCGATTCCGAATCGCCACAAAGGACAGGTAGAGAACGAGAAAACGATCTAGCAACCGGCAACTACACCGAAAGATTAATATCTGTTTTCCCGAAGTTAATTTGGTATTCCATAAACTTCGCGACAATCAGTCCTTAATTGGAACGGGGAGATCGAAACACTTATCTGGACGGATAGATCGGCTACCGTATCCGAGAGAGCTGCCTCGCCTCCGTCACTTCTGCATTCTCGGAAAAGAAAAAAAAGGCCGTTGCGATGCTGATTGGGACGAGATTGGGGCCCTTTGCGGCGCAACCACCACGCAACCAAAAAAAAACCTACACCGAAAATACGACCCGTAATTAAAATTACTAACTTTCGAATTTCAAAAATTTTCTTGATTTTAATGAGTAATTAAATAATGTTATTTGTTACTTCTTGAACACTTTTTTCTATCTCTATAATTCTTGATTTTAAATTGAGTATTTATAGGTAAGGTAGATTGGGGCAAATGTAACAATGGGGTAAATGTAATATTTTTACCTATTATGTTAATGTTTTTATTATTTTTATAGTTCTTTTGTGCATTAGACAGGATTTGTTTCTTATTTTTTCTTTATTATTTTGTAGCTCTGTTATTTTTTGAAATAAATAAATAAACAGCATATCAAATTTTAGAGGAACCCAATATTTTTTTACAATTGCCCTAGATGTTTTTCTATATAATTGTATTTCACTTTAGAATCGTTTGTTACATTTACCCCGTACCATGGGGTAAATGTAACATATTGTCAACATTTTAAAAAACATGTAAAATCGTTTTCTTCCTTTTTCAAAAAAACTTTTTAATTCCTCGATTCTTTAGTTTAGGAAGTTGTGAATTTAATGTGGTATCAGCATTTCTAATAAAAGAAAAAATAAAGCCA
This sequence comes from Phyllotreta striolata, assembly GCA_918026865.1. Taxonomy (NCBI): domain Eukaryota; kingdom Metazoa; phylum Arthropoda; class Insecta; order Coleoptera; family Chrysomelidae; genus Phyllotreta; species Phyllotreta striolata. The sequence goes on from OU900102.1 coordinate 4,225,750, forward strand.
CATTTTAGGATTTAATTTGAACTATTCAAATTTTACAACCGATTTGCCCCAGTCTACCTTACTATTTTTTAAACTTTTGAAATAAACCAGGATTGGTCCAATGAATCAATTAAGCACCCTTTTCTTTCATTAGACGCATTAATACTACTCACCATAATTATCAAAAAACTTTAAAACACTATCAAATTATCCTCCTCCTAATCTTTACGAGACCCATCGAAAATGCGTCTATTTAACAGCTTTTAAAACTAATCTAATCGCCTTTTCGAGTGGGGTCGCAACCGCTTTTTGTTTATAGCGCCCTATCGGCGCTCGTTAGCGCTTAGGTGTGAAGTTAGAATATTCGATTGAAGCCTTCCGAACCCGCCAGATTTACAGGCATCATAACAACCGCTGCGCTTCGTTCGGAAACGCGCCCGCGTTTAATTGTCGTGTAAACGTCGCGCGTTGTTATCGAAGAAATTTTACGAGCGTCGAAACGAGGCGGTGAAAGCCACACGAAAAAAGGCCGAATTTCGATTTATCTGTTTTCGAAGTTTCGGGGTAAACAGAAAGGTGACGATGGGAATGTTAAATATTTAATGTGAATCCTGATGGAAAATAATATAGTTGAGTTGAAGTGTTTTGTGTATGTACATTGCTAATCGAGCTAAATAAGATTTAAAAATTCATTACATACGAAATTAAATATTTAGTTGTCAGTTAATTAATTTATCGCGTCAATTAGACAACGGAAGGAGAATATAATGAATTATAATAGAGCGCAATTAGGCGCCTATAATGTCATTAATCCATCTAATCGGCTGCTTGTTAAGTATAATTAAGATTTATGTTAATATATAAAATAATGTAAGTTGCCGATAATTACCGGTCGACTCATGGCGGATTAATCGCATTTCTATTCAACGCAACGTTTCTGCCCGTACGCGTCCTTCGGCCGAATACACGACTCGGACTAATTACCGATATGGAGGGTAATTAGACCGGAGACAAACGAACGACGAAAAAAATTAGTCCGTTTCTTTCGCTGTGTACTTATTTTTAAATGGAAGCCACTTCTTATTTCCCCATTAATTTGCCACCATCTTGCTGCAATTAAATGTTACAATATAATTAATTAGTCAACGTTAAAAAGCGAATTCGGGCAAAAAATTGCCGGTTAGGCGGGGCGGCGATTCGCGAAAATTGTCCCAAAAATTGTGAAAAGTAATCGAAAGATTTTATGCATTGATCAGAAGATTTTTCGTGGACTAATAATAAAAGATTACAGGATGATTTATCTTCGATTAGATTTTATTGTTAGATAACTGTATTAATGGGTTACGAATTTTTTAATAATATAAACAGTGCTCGGTGTATATTTACAGGTAATTTCGAATTTAATTTGTTGAATCTTCGCTACTAAACGGGGAATACAAAAAACGTCCAACTTTATCGACCGTACCGAGAAAGAACGGACGACGAAACGAGACAGAAAACAAGCTGAGATAACAACCAATGAACCAATTAAAAGACGTGTTGTATATTGAATAATAATTACTTTCAGCTACTGTAAAGCTGCGACTTACGTGCCCAGAAATGTAGCAATTATTCGACGGAGACGACGGACGAACGGCCGGTTTCCTAACCGGAGGATCGAGCTACAGAACCGGATTTTATACACACCATTTTCGAATATTACCAATGCTCTTTGTAATACAGTTTTTAAATTGAGTATTTTAATGTGAAATATAGGAACGAGTGTAAAATTAAAATAGTGTATTGTAGTAAACTTACCCGAAGAAAATTCTTCTTTTTAGTTATGATTCAACGCGTCCTCCAATTTCTACAGTAACGAATAAGGATAATACATAATTAGTGGGAAGAAAAAGTTCTTATCATTCTCATCAATAATCCTTAAAATGTATGTTATTAAAGATGAATTTGAATTGTCCAATTTGTGTAAAGTCCAATCCTGCGTCGTTCGCGTAAATTAAAGCAGTCGAATGCAATTTGTGAAATTATTTCTCGGAATGGAAACGGCCCTTTATTGCGCTGTGCCCACGTCGAACTGGTTCCATCTTTCCTTCGGCCGTTCCTTCTGGGAAACGAGCGAAAGATGGCGAAAGCTCGGCGGGGATGAGGGATAGCAGGAAAAAATGAAAATCGCCGAAACGCGAAACCGTCCCCCGGAATTTAATTAATTACATTTTATCGCGCCCGCGCCGGCGGAGGTGCGGCCATATCGAATAATTATTATTGGATAAGGAATTATGCGAATGCGACACGAATAATTAGAAAGGAAAATCAGTGTGTTAATAATTAATGCGAGTTAAGTAATTAAAAAATATTCGCGGTGTAATCAACCATCGATTCGAACTTGGTAGTCGATTGCAGGATATAGAGAAGCGCGCGACAATTAAAAACTGATTCCGATCGAGCAATTTATTATTATCCGATTCGATTTAGTGTGCGTATACGCAATTAGAGATCGTCTAGGCCGTAATTCGTCGTTAAGGACTGATTTGGTTCGAATCCTTACAAATGCGCGTTTCGATAACCATCTACCGAAAGGTAAAAATAGCCAGTCAATTATTGCCCGGCCATCTTATGGGAGATAAACCGGGGATGGATACGACCAATTTGATCAATGCAAGTGTAATATTACATTCTAGTGAGGCCTCGATGCCATACCCGTTCTATATACCTGTCGGGACTAATTAGGAAATAAATCAAGAGCCAACCAACCTCACTTTATACACAATCCACCTGGCTGCTGCAGGCTCTTCGGACTTTGTCTCAACCAGCCACTGGCGTTCGAAATGAAATTATTTTTCATTCAGAAATTTGCTGAAATTTTAATTTTAAACACGTTTTTTATGCCAGTATTCTTATACATGGGAAATCGAAATTTTTGTAACCTCTGCCAAAGTTGCCAACTGCAGTCAACGTTATCAGAAAAACTTGAATCAGAATTATTACAAATTAGGATTCTTCGATATAGCGCCGTTAATTGGCAGTTGAATGAATAAATAAAGCGGTTTTTATTCGATGGATTTCACCTGAGGAACGCGCCGCTGGGGCTTTTTCCGTTTTTATCGTCTTCGGTCTCTCCCATTCTGGCTCAGCTTCTGTTGGCGTTTCGGTCGCCGATGATAACGAAGAAGTGGAATATCGCTTTCTTATCGTCCTCCCGGCTACCGGACTGTAAATAAACGTGAATAATTGAGACGGGTTCGTGTCTTTCGGGTGTAAAACGTCGGATAGGAAAGTGGCCGATTTAATAGAAATATATTTCACAGCGCGAGAGCTCGGTGATTATGATACGACCTAACAGAATAGAAATAACAATGCGATATGGAAGAATCGAAATATCGAGCGAAACGAAATCGCCGCAGCTGTTGTACTAATATCGAGTTCTATACCGTTTAATGTGTCGTTAAAACAAAAATGACGGTGTAATTCGGCAAAATAAACAGTCCGCACCTGCGTTTTAACAATGGAAAACGAAACGTCGTCCAATTCACGTTGTCTGTTAAGTTTTAATAAATAATTATTTGCCGCGCCGCGCGTTTCGTTTCCGCTCGTAAAACCGCAAATGAGCCCGGATTTATTACGTTATTATAATTAGTGTCACCCATACTTGAACTTTCCACTGCGACTCGAAAGGTTACTGCATTCCGAATTAGATTAATAAATCGGCCCTGATGAATTAAACATTTCATTCCGGTATTGAAATTTTTTTCAACGCATTTTTCACCTGTCAATGTTGCCAACTGTCAAAGGTCATCTTTGTCACGTCACCTGTCAATGGTGTCGATTAATAAATAATCCATTTATTCGTGGAAAAATTGTTAATTTTCCTCCATTTCAAACGGTACCGATGAAAGAGGAATATGAATGATCTAATATGAGTAAGTAATTGACCGCTATTCGTATAATGAAATTCCCTATATTAACTCTCCCGGTTCTAACATGATTGTTTAAATTAACTACGCCCGAAGCGAAACGGTAGCAGGACGATAATTCCTGCAAAGGCAACCGTTTAGGCGGCCGCCTGAATTATCTATCTCCCAGAAGATGCCCAGGACCGTACACCGGCTAAATGTCGCACGAAATTCTCCATTAAACACGAAACAATTCCAATGTTAAGTACAGTTTATTATATCCTTTTAGCGTCCATCATACAATCCGTCTCACCGTACAAATTAAGCGCTGATGACGATCGCTCGTTTCCCATTTAAGAGAGACCTTTTCTCTTTTTCCGGCGCGCTTTTTGCGCGGGAAAAAAAAGCATCCCAGACCACCCATCGCCCGGCGAAACGGCGACAGTGAAGAGCTCAAAGAAAAGGAGCGGAAAAAAACGGACGACGACGTCGGCCTAATTACCGGCTAATTAGCAAACAAAGTGAGTCCTGCGGGACGGAAAAAATGACGAGATAAAACCGTAAGGTGCACACGCGCGCCCATAAAGCGGATCCGGATTAGAAGGATATCTCGATATGCACGGGGAATATATATCTCGCAGTATTTGTTGTGAGAGCGTATGCTGTAGAAATCTCGTTAATTAGTTCGTGTAATAAGGGACGATTTCTTAATAAAGCGTTGTGAAGTGCTCTTTAAGAAAAGGAACTTTTAAGGAGGAGAGTCCTTTAGAGAGATAATCTTATTACCAACAGCGTCTATAATGGTTTCGTAATAGAAGGTTCTTTTAGGAGAACGTTTAAAAGCTAAAAACCAATCGATTTAAGCCGCTTCAAAATCGCACTAAAGCCTCTAAAGTCCCTTTAAATACGGTACCAAATTGCTCTAAAACAGTTTTAAAATTATAACCGGATCTAAAACCGCTTTAAAATCGCTGTAAATCTGATGGTTTAAAATGACTCTAAAACAGTTTCAAAATTTCTTCAAAATCACACTAAAATCATTTTAAATCCGGTCTAAAATGACTTTTAAGCAGTTTCAAAATCGCTCTAAATTGCTTCAAAATCGGACTAAAATCGCTTAAATCCGGTCTAAATTGACTCTAAAACTTTTCAAAATCGCTCTAAATTGCTTCAAAATCGCACTATAAAAATCGCTTAAAGCCGGTCTAAATTGACTCTAAAACTGTCTTAAAATCGCTCTAAATTGCTTCAAAATCGCAATAAAATCTCTTTAAATGCTGTCCAAAATGACTCTTAAACAGTATCAAAATCGTTTTAAATCGCTTTAAAATCGCACTAAAATCGCTTTAAATCCGATTTAGAATGACTCTAAAACAGTTTCAAAACCGCACTAAAATCGCTCTATAACCGCTTCAAAACCGCTTTTAAGAACAGTAATCAGTGTTCGTTCTACCAGAACTTTTACAAGTATGGAATACAATCAGTATCAAAATAACAAAATATAACAAATTAACGAGTAAAAATGTATCAATTAAGCAAGAGTATATATTCATGATGTAGCAGTGAAAAGCGCTCAGGAAGAACTCGCGATATTCCTGCAAAAAAAAAACGAAGCCGTGTCATCGTCGAACGACAAATGAAATATTTGACGTTTTGACAAGAAGATATGAGAACATCGCCACCGTCGGTTGCGAGATGACGTGGAGATCGCGTTACGCTCGTAGAAAAGCACGCGGAGAATTCGAAATTTGCCTGCGAAGGCGATCGACTGTCTCGCAACATGTGTTCCCCGGTTTTGTCTTTCGTTCGCGTTGGAAAAAAAACCAAAAAAAAATATAAAAAGTAGCGAGAAAAAACTCCGGTCGTAGTTAAAATTATAATTGTAAATAAAATTAGTTCACGTGAACCCGCCAGGGAGCTCGTAGAGGTGTGTGTATGTACTATACATTATACGCTCCGAGTTTAAATATACTTGTTCCGGGGAATCGTAAAAATATTAATAACCTGGTAATGAACGTGCGGCCAGTTGGCAGGTTCGTTCGTGGGCGAGAAAAACGAAAAATGGCGATTAGCGTTTTATACGGGGAAAGATGGTCCAATGACTTTTGTTGCCTTTTAACGTGCATGGAACGTAACGGGCACGTTTTCGAAATATCTAATTAACAAATAGCTCCGGAATCGCTTCGAATGCGAAAACGTTTCCTTGTTTCCCAATGGGAACCGAAAAATTACACCGTACGACACAATCTATAAAATTAATAAATATTGAATTACTTATTCAATTATAAACAACGAGCCAAGTTCAAGATGAATCAGAATTGTCCAGAACCATTTAGAACTGTCCAGAATGGTTTAAAAATGCTTAGGATTGATTAAAAACGCTTCTGAATGGATTGGAACTGTCTAAAACGATTTAGAATTGTCCAGAATCATTTAGATTACTTCAGGACGATTTACAATTGTCAAGAACCATTATGAACTCTAAAGAATCATTTACACCTCTCCAGAATCATTTAGAACTCTCCAGAATGAGTTAGAGCAGTTCACAATGATTTAGAACTGTCTGTTTTTTATCCAAAAACAATCGGTTTAAACCGCTTTAATTTCGCTCTAAGTGCTTCAGAATCGCACTAAAACCGCTCTAAAATTCCTTTAAATACGTGGTACCTAATTGTTCTAAAACAGTTTCATTTCAAAATTATAACCGCTCTAAAATCGTTCAAATCCGCTTCAAACTCGCTTTAAATCTGTTCTAAAATGACTCTAAAACGGTTTCAAAACCGCTCTAAAATCACTTTAAAGTCACTTAAAAATCACTCAAAATTGTAGACAGGATTGTCGGGAACTATTTTGAACTCTCCAGTATCATTTAGAAATTTCCAGAATCATTTGGAACTCTCCAAAATCGTTTATAACTCTTCAGAATCATTCAGATCTCTCCAGAATCACTTTGAATACTCTAGAATCATTTAGACTCTTCGGAATCATTTAGAACTTTCCAGAATCATTTTGAACTCTCCAAAATACTTTATAACTCTATAGAATCATTTAGAGTCTTTAGAATCATTTAGAATTCTCCAGGTTCGAGTATACGAAACCAAAATTTGACAATAACCAACCAATTATATCAATCTTAGATACTAAAAATTACAAAAAAATGTCTGCACATCGCGTTGCTATACGCATTACATTTCACTATACATTTCCACTATTCTAACAATCCTTTTATACACCGTATATTATCCTCGTTAGGTACATCCTGTTCTCGCGGCGGGGATATACACCAACATATCCTCGTATCGTCCTTAATTTAAATATTGCAGTAAGCTCGGCGTTTTGTCGAACGTGACCGGAACGCCCCGGCGACATTAGATATTCAAGCCGAGCATCTGGAAAGGTGGATGTTGGATCGAGCAAGTCGATCAGTGCCATCACACGACCGTCAATTATTTAAATAAGCTTTTGCTTTGCTGGTTATTTATTGGCTGGATTTCCAAGTGGAAACAATAGATTTGTCCGGAGACATGCCTTCGACGGGTTCCCAGTAGCGTATCCTGTCGCCTATTGCTCGAAGAAAAGTGTGGGATACAATCAAGCGTTAAGTACGTTAAAAAAATGTTTGATATGTAGATGGAAGAATGATGTTTCTTTGATTTGTGGTAAGATTTTTCCAGTATGCTTGTTAGGAGTTTGTCTAAATGGTTTCGTTGGTTGGAGCACTACGCCGATGCGTTGGTGCCGTTGGTTTGATGCGTCTTGCAGGAGATTCTGAAGACCTCTCCAACTCGCAATTTGAATAATCCTTACAAGGATAAAATTAAATTATTTATTTAAAGCGTCGGGTATCCGCAAATGGTGCTCGTTTCGCTGGAATTCTCACGTAAACGGCCCTTATTCCGCTATACAGCTCCATCGAACGGCACGAAAAAAATGTATAAGGATTTATTTTTATTTCTAATTATCGAGCACTTTTTACGAAGTACGATCAAATTTAACGGGTAAGGTAATTTTCTGGATTTTTACAGGATCAATCAAATCGCGAATTCCGAATTAATTCAACGATTTTTCTAATCGAACGTTTTCAGATTTTATTATTAGCCTTCCTTCGGCCGGATTCATTGAAACCCATCAATTAACATCGACGCGTATCGTATATAAAATAAACTAACCTTCGATGAAAATTTATCTCTTTTCGCGGAATGATTGATATTTATAATTAAAATCGCCGATCGGACAGCTAACTAACTGAAAACAATGTTTCGTATAATTAAAGCCGGTTATTTTTACGATGCGAGGCGCGGTCGATATATTCCGAATTCATGTAACATTCGCCAGAAAATTGGAAAATTGTAAATTTCGATATTATAACAATTTGCCCGAAAAACGGGGACCGCGACGAACGGAGGTGAAACCGCGCTGCTGGAGTGAATAGAAACATCAACGTTTTCACAACCTCCCGTCTCCCGTCTCGCGCGAATCCACGCGCCCCGGCATCGCCTCCTCTCTCTTCCTCTCCCGATTCTCCAACCTCCAACTTTCCACTCGAATCGAGAGTGAGATGAGGCGTTCAAAACAGCAGAGGCGGCTCTGGACCAACATCCCACAAATATTCCTAAAATTAGTTTCATATTAATTGCATCTGGTTAGTGTCTATACAGGGTGAGTCAATTTTAACGAGGTTTGGGGCAATTTGTTCATGTACTTGTGGGAGATTAGAGAGGAGTAAGTAGAGAGTAGAGTGAAGAGAGCGGAGATAGTGGAGAGTAGGGAGTACAGAGAATAGAGTAGGGAGTAGAGAGTAAGGAGTAGGGAGAATAGGAGAATAAGAGAGTGGATTGATTGGATTGTAGAGAGTATAAAGTAGAGAGTAAAGAGTAGAGAAATTGGTTCAAACTTTCGTCAACATTAATTTCGAATATGACGTGGGAGGATGTATCCTGGATGCGCTCCTGCGCGATTCCCGGTTATTCTCACTTCATCTCCACTCGACTCCAGACTACAAATGGCCACGGTAGATGGTAGGAAATTACAGGACTACTATCTTTCATTTTACGCCCCAAAATTTCTTATTCCAATTTCCTGTTCGCGTCTGTCAGTTGTTATGAGTCATTTTCTGATAACAACTCGTAGCGAGGCTATTATGCAATAGAACTATTACACAAAGAGCTTATCTTCCATTATATGTCATGCGGTCGGCGGGGGAATTGCGAATTGCGAGTATCGCCGACGTTGCCGGCACTGCTCTTCGATTGGCACGCCTGCCAGAACGTAACTAAGGGGAATCCGGAAGCCCGTTTATTTCGACGACTTCGTTTATTTGTTGTATTACACGCTTTATTCGGTGAATTGTTTATTGGTCGTCTCTTATTCATAAAAATTTGTGGTATAAAACTATTCAATTTCCATCATTCGAGGCGCTCGTTATATGGACAAAATTAATACAGTTAGCTACACCTCTGATTTCCTTTCCTGCGATGATTCCTTCGGTGTGCGCATTGTTATCGTTTTGTTTCTTATTCGCGTTATTGTCGCGCCCGTTAGGCTTTGTTTCCCTTTTAATCATGACAAAAAGTTGTAACGATGCCGTTGCTATACATTACGGGCTCCATTATTATATATAAATTGAACCGGACATTGAATTATATCGGCGCGAGGACAATGAAACTTCGAGGAAGTCGTATCGTAAGCGGTGTAAATATAATATGACGGGTTGACGTGTATGAACGCCGCCATTTTGGCTGATATGTATAGGTACTCGTGTTTGATTCCTATAGAGGATAAATTCGAAATTTGGGATGATATAGTCGAGAATATAGGAAAGTTAATAATTCACCGATTCATTCACAAAAGGTGACACGTCGAAATTTATGCGATCAAATACATACCTGAATGGCATCTACTATAAAGGCACGATATTTGTTAGGACCCATTAAAATTGTATTTTACTAGAATTCCGAAGAACGATACAATGCACAGCCTTTTGCTCGTATCAGTTCGGTCACTCAGAAGGGTCCGAATGTAAATTTAATGAAGACATTATAGTACAGGGGCGTCAAGTTATTTTACCATTTTTTTTTTCTTTGCAAACGTTCTTAAATTGTTTGTTTGAAAGAAGACTTCAAAAAGTGGTCTCTACTCTCAACTCCCTACTTTCTACTACCTACTCTGTACATCCTCTTATACTATCTGCACTCTACTCTCTACACTCTATACTCTAGTCATTCTACTCCTTACACTCTACTCTCTACTCTAATAAGGGTAAAAGTAAGACTCAAAGAGGGCTATTATTTTGGTGGAGAATCGCTGTACATTGCTAATTCTTGTTCGACACCACTGTTTACCCAATATTTAGCATCATTATGACACTTGCGGGTAAATAGTTCTTCATTCAAGCGAATCTCGAACATTTCAATGCCCTTTTAGTCGACGAGAAACGTCTGTATAAACGAATAACATAATTTATGCGACCTCAAACGGCTCCACAATGTGATCGACTTCTACGCTTTCGACAATGAGCAGATATAGAAGAAAAAAAAAATAAAGTCATCATAAAAACGGAGAAGTATAAATAATATAGTTTCACGTTCGTTGAATCGATTCATTCAAGACTATCGACAATTGAGCGGGCTGAAAGGCGCAGCGAGAAGCGAAAAAACTGTCAAAAATTTAGAATAAATGGGCAGCGGCCGTTCGAAATATCCACGGGCCCATGGAATCTAAACTCTCTCTCGCTCGCCCATGGGAATACGCACGAACATTAATCTTCATTTGTTACCAACCACTTCAACTGTTTAGTTCATTGTTGGTCTATTAAGATAGGTCGGCATTAATGGTCTGATACGCTCCCTGTCAGAAGGCCTTTCGCCGAATTTACTTAATCTCTTATAAAACCGTTTAATCTCGCCGATTTCGGAGATTCCTATACGCGCCATAAATTTCCTATATAAAAAAATACCTTGCTAATAGGTTATTTATGTTGAATTTCTAATAAATATACATATAATCGGACAGATAGCAGTTGGCGCGATTGGAAGTTGATCTCGATTGCTACAAAAAATCAATCAAAGCTCTCAAAATCCACTCGGTAAGTTATAGAACTCACTTAATTATGAATAATGGAAGGTTTTTAATAAAAAAACCCGGCATCGTTTAACCTAAGAAAAGTGGTCTATATGTCGGAATGCGCCTAAAAATATCATCCTGTCGCACATGTGCCTCTAAAAACACTAATATGCCAACGCTTTAGGATCATTAGTGAGTCTTTAGCTAATAGCGTAACACCGCTGCACGTCAAAATAACGAATTTATCAGCGTAACTGAAATATTCCCTTTAACTTAAACGCTAAGTCGGTTAATTTTTTTTTCTGTTTCGTTTTCATTTCGGTGGCTTTTGGGCTTTTTAGTTCTTCACGCTCGCGATTGTACAATCATTAATAATTTCAAGAGATGGAAACGAGTAGGCGGCTCGTGGACGTTTGACGTTTATTAAAGAGGCTATTCATAACCGAGCGTCGAATTTAATATGGTACAATTGCGGAGTTTTAACCATTAAAATGTATAAAGTTATCAATAATTTATCAAAAATACATATTTTGGATACTCTTCAATAAATTTAATCCGAAGTACATTGTCATTTTAACTCATTTTTGACAAATGACAATGATATATGTCATATTCATAACTGAGGGTCGATTTTAAAATGGTAAAATTGCGGATTTTTGACCGTTGAAAGATTACAAAATTATCAAAAATTTATCAAAATCTATATTATGGTACCTTTCAATAAATTTAATCAGTAACACATCTGTTATTATGTCATTAACACAAATATTAACATTGACAAATGACAATGACATAAATCAATTAATACTTCTTCAAAAAAAAAACAAAATTTAATCAGTAATCGCAAGACCCATAATAAAATTGAAAACCATTGTAATGTAACATGTCTCCCCATCTACTAATATTAAAGTTGAACTAAAATCAACAAACCTTTATAAATTTACAGTAGACTATTATATTTAAAACACAAAACTTCCGATAGATAGCAGATGACACAAATGACAGTTTTCTGCTTTACCGACTGGAGTATTAGAAACGTCAAAGTCGTCGATGACGTTTCATTTGTCAATTGTAAGATCTCGCAATAAAAACACCCTTTTAATCTATTTTAAAAAGTTAATTTTTCGGTGCTTGCAATGAAATGTCGTTCCGAGGAAGAGTTTTAGGATTCGTGGAAGTCGTCCTGAGAGTGCCGCCGCTGTTCGTCATCGACGAAATATTAAAAATAGGATTATTTGGTCTAACGGATTTGTCACAACATGACTTGTCAAGTTACGAGGAAAAATATTCCAAAATTGAAAATGAATATAGTAACAATACAATTTATAGCCATCCTTTCGATCCGCTGGTTTCGAGGTATATCATACTATCCGTAGCAAGGCTAGTGGTTAGCATTTTAGGTCAGTATGTAACCTATTTTTAGTTTACTTCATCACTTACTCTAAATATCATTTTACGGTAAATAAACTAATCAAAAATTTATTTGGACACGTTTGACAATTACGTTGAACATTGCATTATTACAGTAGTTCATCCAGCTACTTAACTCGATAAATACTTATTTATTTAACTGGTTTATTGAATTCGAAATACTCATTATATTGTTGGAAAATCAATCGAATTATTCATTAATAATTCATGTTCTAGTTTTTTAATTTATCATGTATTACGGTGTAATATTAAGTAATGTTCTCACGTGGGAATTGGTGTATAATTTTCATTAATTGTTACCACTTAATTTGTCATTTGACCTTGTCTTATTTAATTCTGTTTAAAATTTCATATATGAAATACACAATAAGAATGTTACTAAAAAATGAACAGGTAATTGCTAAATTTATGATTAACTTAACATCTAAACATGTTTATTAATCTTGCGTGTATTTAATAATAAATAGTGGTAGAAAAGCGCTATCGATTTATTAAAAAGTCTCAAGATTTATCAAGAGTCAGTGAGCCCGTTATCAATAAAAAGTTTACATACATTTTGTAAATAAGATTAAAACTGTTTCTTAGTTAAAGCCAAATAATGTATGTTATTTCCTGCATTCAATCCGTTGATAATTTTAGGTATTGCTTTATGTACTTTCCCAATCTAGCATACGATTAAAAATAGAAACGTGTTGACCCGCAATGACATAAAAGTACGAATCGCTACTCGTACCTTGATCCTTTCACCTGACGATAACCGAATATGCATATCAATTACGTCGCGTATGAGTGTGTAAAAAAATCTAATTCCTTTTGTCTGTTGCAGGTTGCTTTATCGCCATTTGCATGTTCGTTCTCAGTACGAAGCACTTAATGGTAGTGTACATGTACTTGATGTCAGTCGGACTGGTAATAATCTCCTACTGGACCAACGTGAACACGATAAACTCCGCGTTGAATCTCGAGAACTTCGAGAACCGAACCCTAAACATCATAAACGTGCTGTCGTTGAACCTCGAGCAGCTCATCCAGCACAAAGTCTATCTCTTCAACGTGATACAGAACTACGTACTGCAGGTTCTGTTGGCGATGATATTCACCAACATCCACCTCGGACCGAGGAACCCGGTGATACAGCGACTTCTGCCGTTGATCTTCTTAGTTCCATCGGTGCTCGTTGTGTTGCCCACGCCGCCCATCCTGCTCAGCCACATGCCCATCATAGCGGCCCTGGTGCCCTTGGCCCTCGTCAAATTCGTCTTGTGCAATTCCATCGTGCACATCTTGCACTCCGTCTACACGGGGTACCTGCAAGCCAAGAACTTTGTATCGAACTTTGGCATGTCGGCTTTGGTGGAGTCCGAATGGTTGAGATTGAACGTGCCGGAGGTGCTGCGCACGTTTTGGATACTGCGAGTTATCGAACACGCCGGCATATTTTTCCTGTCGGGTTACTGGGAGATTGACGACGGCAACTCGCCCCATTTCAGATTGATTAAGTATCTGATGGTGACCGGTTGTGATACCCTGACCGCTGTACTCGGCATAACGAGTATAGTTTCGTGCATATGCAATTACATCGGGAAATTCTTCCAGTGGATTTTACTGACCGACGATGAGAACGATAAGAATTTCGGTACTGTATCCGCTATAGTATTTTATATACTGGCGTTGCAGACCGGTTTGACCGGGTTAGAGCCCGAAGTGAGGTTCGTACGGTTGTGCAGGAACTTCTGTTTGCTGTTTACTGCTTTATTGCACTTCACCCATAATGTAGTGAATCCTCTGTTGATGAGCCTGAGCGCTTCACACAACCCTTCGGTGAGGAAACACCTCCACGCGCTCCTTGTGAGCGCCGTATTAGTCGCCCTACCTATTCTACTCATGTACTTCTTGTGGAAGACGCAAGAAACCTCCACCTGGTTACTAGCAGTGACCGCGTTCAGTATAGAAGTCATCGTGAAAGTGTTTGTATCGCTGGCGATCTACTCGTTGTTCCTGCTCGACGCGAGGCGCGAGACGTTCTGGGAGAAACTGGACGATTACATCTACTACATTCGAGCGTTCGGCAACACCGTCGAGTTCTGCTTCGGCATCTTCCTCTTCTTCAACGGCGCCTGGATACTGATGTTCGAGAGCGGCAGCGCCATCCGGGCGGCCATGATGTGCATACACGCGTACTTCAACATCTGGTGCGACGCGAAGGCGGGCTGGTCGGTGTTCATGAAGCGCCGCACGGCCGTCAACAAGATCGAGAGCCTGCCGGAGGCGGACAGGGAGCAGCTGAGGCTGTTGGACGACGTGTGCGCCATCTGCTATCAGGAGATGCAGAGCGCGAAGATAACGCGGTGCAGGCACTTCTTCCACGGCGTGTGCCTGCGGAAGTGGCTGTACGTGCAGGACAGGTGTCCGCTGTGCCACGAGATCCTGCACGGGATCGATACGGACGAGAGGCGGGAGGAGGGGGAGCGGCAGGAGGTGCAGGACGGTAATTTCGATAGGTGATAGGGTCGTTTTACGATTGTGATATGTAGGGTAATTTTTATGAGAATTTCGAACTGGATTAGCTCGATGTTAACTAGTTAAAAAAAACAAACAAACAAACGTACGTTGGCTGTTAATTGACTTTGAGATGAGGTAAAAGTAAGAGGAAAAAAAATATTTATTCTAAGTGTACATAAATGAATAAAAATTTATTTGATGTAAGTATTGGTGTTCTTAATGTGTCAAACGTAAGGTGGAAGTGGTATTTGTTTATGTCACGGCCTTATATTTCTGAGGTCTGGAAACAGGTCGAAAAAATGACCCGTTATTTGAGGATAAAACAGAGTTCTTAAAACGGCCGCTAGGAGGCGATGTTGTAAAGGACCCCGGTTTTTATTCGTGCGAATTATATAGAATTAGCATTAAAAAAGGTTTCATTCAAACTAAAAATATATACAAAATATAAAAATATACTTATATCAGCGATGATTTTAATGTTAACATCGTGCCTCACGTATCTTCGGTTAATTTATTTCTCCATTTTCACCTCGAAATGTAAAAAAATAATTTTTGAAATTTTGACAGCTTGAACTGTCATCTTACAACCGCGATTTTATGTAGCGCGACGCTGATTGGCTGGGATAAGTTGGTCCTTCGATTGTTCGCCACGGTGCGGCGCAAATGTGAAGCTCAAAAAGTACTCAAACAACGGGACACATTTCTCTAATGCATAAGCATAGCTGTTTCCAGACCTTAGAAATATTCGTCCGTGGTTTCTGTTGACACTTGTTTTTTTTAGCGGGTTATTTGAAATTATTTTTATTTTTTTAGTTTGACTGATTCAATTTTTGTTTCTGAATCCTATAGAATTTGGGACGATTGATGGGGTTTCCTGAAAATTTCTATTTTCTTATTAGATAATTTTTTTTTATTAAATTAGGTTTTATTACAGGAAGTAAAGATCTCCATAAATTTTTTTGGTTCATTTTCCTAGTATAATTTTACACGCGCATCTGCTTTACTATGCATTGTAAATTGGATGTGTAAATGGTTTTTCAACTTTGGCTAGTGATTATTTATTTGTTGTTGAATGTTGAAACAATTAACATATGTTTAATTTTTCTTTCAAAGTCAATAAAGGGCTTATATGTTGGAGAAACGGAGGAATTGAATTTTTAAATTCTTTTTTGTATCTATATTATTTTTTGTAAGAGCTATGAAATGTTGGAATTTAAAAATTGCAAATTCCGCGGGGTCATTACTTGTATTTCTATAAAATTGGCAAATTATTTCGTTTTTCTAGCTAGTCAATGGATTTCGAGAAAAGCAAACGAATTAGATTCTTGTATAATTAATTTCCAACGGTATTGACCCTCATCCCACTTTTTTAATGTATAATATGTATAATACATTTGACTTGTTTAATAATTGTAAATACCTATTTCGATTTGTATAGTTCTTATTTCTTTCCGACAATACTTTCTACGATCGGAATTGAATTATACCCAATCAGTAAGAACAATTCAATCGTTTCTTATACGAGTATAATTCGATTCCTTTCTAGTTATTATCACACACTTCTCGATATTTATTTGTATACCTACGATTAGAAAAGATTTTTTTTTTCAGTTTAATCGCTGCGTTTCTTTTATTAATTAAATATCAAATCCTTGTAGTTGGTTAATAGGTAGTAATTGGAGATTCTGCAATTGGTTAATGTCCTTACTACCGTCATTCTATCGGCTCTCTCGAAATTCGCTTTCACCACCTCGTAGTATCGCCCATCGCTAAAATAATAACTTATTATATTTTAATTTGTGGTTAATTAAAAAAAATCACCTGAGGCACAAGCATCGTAGTTTTAGGCATTTCACTCGCAGAGTATCGATGGCTTTTTGGCTTTTATCCGAGAATCTCAAATTATCGGGATCCCAGCGCAATTCCAGGCGCTCCACGTTGGGGCAGTTTCTCGAAATACTATCCATCAGTTGATCCACTAAAATGTTCACTCCCAAGCGCTCTTGCGTGCCCATTACCAAAATCCTGCCAAAAATAGATGCAAAATAATGAAGCAATGCGAGTTTACTACTTACTGAGCGTTGTTTAATATCGGTAAAATAGTTTGCCAAAGAGAATCTGTTATGTGAGTCATCCCCGACAATCCTAAACCCAGCAGCTGATGCCCGTGTTTGCACAAGAATTTGTAAATGGCCTCTTCAGTAAGATTATCCGAGCTGTCCAAATCTAAAGCGACCTATAAAAGATCGAGTGAGCGAGTTTTACAGTCGCTTTAATTAATTTTTTACCAGATTTCTAGCGTTACCCGAGTCCATGTAAGTTTTCAACACCGAATCATTGAACCCGTTCAACTGCCCGGCGCTCAAAAATTTCAACGCCGGTATCCTGGATAGGATATCCTGCAGGCATTCCGTGGATAAATCGGTCGCTGTGATGTCTAGCTCTTGTACCGGGCATTTCTCCCAGTCTATTTGCATTAAATATTCGCTCTGTAAATCTAGAGAAACAATTATTACTTCTTAAAAATCATCTCAAACGGATTACTTACTAGTTCCGTTCATGAGCAAGCATTTCAACCTTCGGTTTCTCTGGAACAGCGTCTTTAAAGTCGAACCGGTTACTTTATTGCAATAATTCACCGCCAAACATTCCAACTGCAAAAACAAAGCGTGTTTTATACGCGAAATAATTACTCTAAATTTTATATACCTGGATGCAATTGGAGCTGAAGGCATCGATATGGCTATCATCCACGAAATTAATACCATACAAATTGATGACCCGCAAATTAGGAGTGGCAGATTTCAATTTGTGCACGTTGATCACCTCGTAGATTTCCTCCTCCTCCTCTTCGATCTTCTCGTAGGTGCCGATCAAGTGGAGTATCTCCAGGCCGTTGATGAAGTTGTAGATCTTCCGCATGAAGCCCTCCATGAAGATCACCTCGGAGAGGCAGATGCACAGGTACTTCAGCTTGGTGGGGAAGGCTTGGAGCTCGCTGAAATGTTTCGTTCGGTGAGGTTTACTCGGCGCATCGCTGAGGACACTTGCCTGAAATCGTGCAGCTGCATCGCGGTGGAGAAGTCCAAGAGCATGTGGGTTAAATTGGGACACTTGTTGGCCAGTTCGTGGAGGACCGTGTGCGTTATGAGCTCTATCGGTAGCTCGATGTACCTCAAACTCGGTCCGAATCTGATGCTGATTAGAGCCAGGAGCGATTCCAGAGAGCCTACGTGCAAGCCTGCAATAATAATAAATTTGTTGTTATCGTTATACGATTGTAAAAATTAGTTTTTTTACCAGAAATTTCGGGACGAAGTGAGACGTTCTTCCACAATTTGGTATCGTAAGCCATGATGCGCCATCGCTTGCACACTTTAGCCATTTGGCTGATTTCTTTGTGCGATAAATAGCTGAATATATGCAACAGCACTTTATCCGGTAGCTTCTCGATGGTCTGTAAACAAAGAAAAAAGTGCGGGGAATAATAAAGTTTTAATCGCTACTCGAGTGCAAACAACAACGGCCCGGTTAAGTGCAAAGCTAAAAATAAACGTACCGTTCCAGCAAACGGGCTTTTCGCCGCCGTTCCATCTGTCAGGTAAACCTGGGACGCCTCGAGGGCTAATTGACCCCACACGTCCGGCGACACGTCCATTTTTCTCCCGATGGAAACGCGAGGAAAATAATATGTATCCGAGGAAAAACGCACGGATTTTTCGAATGCCTCTGACAGGAGTTTTGGTCGAATAGCCGAAGCGAAAATAGCTCGGCGTTAAAAATAGAAAAATTCGCTTCGGTTTTCTAATTATTATTCGGGATTATTTGAGGAGACGCTCGAACGTGTCGCCCTCTGGTGAATTTCTTGTTCGCTGGTAGAGCATTAATTCGAAATTTGGCAAAAAAAAATCGCTAAAATAGCGAGGGAATTGATAATTTTTGGTACTTGTTACTTTAGGTGCTACTTAGGTGGTACTTGTTAGGTACTTCCTATTCAATGAAGGTTTCTCGAGGATCCTTTAGCAGAGCAGAGCAGAGCAGAGCAGAGCAGAGCAGAGCAGAGCAGAGCAGAGCAGAGCAGAGCAGAGCAGAGCAGAGCAGAGCAGAGCAGAGCAGAGCAGAGCAGAGCAGAGCAGAGCAGAGCAGAGCAGAGCAGAGCAGAGCAGAGCAGAGCAAAGCAGAGCAGAGCAGAGCAGAGCAGAGCAGAGCAGAGCAGAGACTTGAACTTAAGATTACCATCAGCACTACCAATTCCAGCTGAAGATATTGAAATAAAAACTTATATTGATTTTTTGCAAATTACTTATTTAAAGAAGGCAATTTAATAAGTTGACGAATATTCAATATAAATTATTGAATGATCTCATTGAGCGGCTCCATCTAATTTTAACAATCATCCATGCGTGCTATTTGAATTCCACTTTATTTCATACAAAGTGGTATTTTAATGGAAATTTCGCAACGAATTTGGCAATACATTCGAAAATAGACTTGTTCCACGCCACTTCGCAAGCATATTAAAAGCGCTAAGGACCCACTCACCGGTTTCTTTTTCCTTCTGAAGCTACTGGTGAAATTGGGCTCCTCGCCCCTAATCAACGGCACTAAATTGCTGGCTCCGATGGCGCCCATTTCCAGCGATCCCAAATTCAAGTTGCCCCAAACGTCCATGCCGATGTCCGTCGCGTTATTATTAATGGATCGAACGGGAACCGGTCGTGGCGATTCCGCGAAATTAATTGATCTATATTTAACGGTAGATTTAACGTGACAAAGAGGAACATTGACTGGCACATGTGTTAATTACAATGGAGCACTCGCAGAGACGTGTTTGTGTGAGTGCATATGGACGTTTTAAGTACGAAAATAGGACCAGGGGACGAGAATTTACGCTATTTATCGAGTTTGGCAACCGTTCCGCCGATGGCTAAGAGTTAATTAACTTTTAATGCGTGATGACAACGAGGATAAGTAAACGCGCACTGCACTGTAGAGCCCCATGGAAACGGCGCGAATATCGGATATTTACTGCCGCAATTCCATCTCTGCATAGTTTTCAAACTTGGAAAACTAGTGGAAATTCATAAGTAGGAATTTGTTAACTTACCAGGTTAAATATTTGCACTTAAGCATTGCGCTTTATGAACCTTCTATACACTAAATAACGGTACGTTAAACTTCTACGCTATGTTCTTAATATTCCTTTATAATATTATTTGTAATTTTTTTATAAAATGTATATTTTCAGTTTCGAGTGGAGACTAAACAATTTTGAATTCAAAATTTTTGAAATATCTCTACAAACATCCCACTTGTCTAGAAAATAGATTTTAATACTCATTTTCAAGTAGTATTTGTTTAGATGTTTTGTATCAATGCAAAGTCCTGTTTAATGCAATATATTACATTGAAATAAGGCTACTATATAGTTTCGGTTAATCCCCATCATCAGTCCTGTACAAGAGACCCACACTTCAATTAAATATACAAGCTTATTTTTTTTAATATCTAACAATAATATTTGGTAACAATGTAACAATAAACTTGATGAAATATTGAATGATAGTTTATCTGTTGTTTTGAAGAAGTCTAGACTTTTACCTAGCTAGGTGAAAAAAGTTTCTTGGAACTTAACTGTAACGTAATGTGGAATATTCCAATTTTTTTATAAGCGAACAATAAAACTTATTATGAGTGGGATTAATGGCGTGTGCATTTGTATAAAATATTAAATATCGATAAGATTTCGAGTATTGTTCTGTAAGGTAATTGAAAGATAAGAATTGTTTGTGTGCTTAAAATATTCTTGATAAAAGAATAACTTTCGCAAGAATTTACAGGTAAATTAAATAAAAATTGTACAATACATCACTGTAACGCATCAGGTAATTTCGATTAAATATTCAAAAAGTTCGTTGTTGCCGCACGTTTATAGGAAGCCTTAAATAACTAGCTCAAAATAAATAATTATTGAATATTTCACATATATACTTTTCTATTTCAAATTGAAATTTCGATCTTACTTAATTATTGTTTTGTTTTCCATTAATTTATTATCTCAAATCAAATTTCGCGGAATCGATAATTACTCGAAGTTTGGCAACGCTGCGATTCGGCTAATCGCGATTTACACCAAGGTAAAAAATTTGGAAAAATTGAACCAATCAAATAATTACATTGAAGTTGATTAGAAACGTTAAGTTACACATATTGACATCAAAAGTATTTGGTATTGAGAAAAAATGTTCAATATTACGGAATATCTAGTTATATCTGTATATCTCAATTATCGCTGGAATTTTCTGTGGTGGAATAACTAGGTCACGGGACCAGATGATCGCGATGGAGTGGTGGGGAGGCATCCGTCAGAAACATAGCCTAGCACACTCGATTTTTCCGATCAGAAAAGATGTTTCCGTCAAACGTTAACGTGCGTTAAAAATGTGTGTTTTGTTAAGTTCATAATAACTTTAAATTCCCTAAGTATTCATAACCGCCCGGCTCAATCTCAGTGTTAGATTAGTCGGGTTCGAGACAGCTCTTTACATCGAAGAAAGAAACAGTTCGTGGGTGTCGAAAAGTTCGTAAATTTCCGTATTTCTGCAATTATTTCAAGATGACACTGCTTGGGAACGTTTTCGTGTGCATGACCGACACAAACAATACCGATTTCGACGATTCCTACAAGGAATTAGTAAGGGATTTGGTTCCCGATTGGGTTTGTGCCCTGGAATATGTGCCCTGGTGTTGGGCCATTTTTGGCTCCATCCTTGTCGGACTCAGCGGCGTTTTGCCGCTCCTTGTCATACCATTGGACCAATCGGACAATTTGAAACAAGGAGGTTAGAGGTTTTATTTACTATTTTTTACCGTTTTTTGTTATTGTTTTGGCTGAAAGTATTTAATAATTACAGTTTGTTTATTTGTGCGGACTTTCACTTCCGAAATAATAGATTGTTTGATTGCGAATTGACCTTTAATAATATAATTGCGTATTTAATTAATGTATGTGTAGAAAAAGAGAAGAAATTTTAAGGTTATGTTGACATATTTTTAGGGAATGTAAACAAATCTAGCTGTCATTTTTTAATTTAATTCATAAATTTGGAGCAACTATAATCAAAAAAAGAAGAGGAATGTTTATTATTCAATGAAATAATAATGGAATTTAATTGACAAAAAAGTAGTGCGTACTATTTATAGTAAAATTTTGACAGTTATTGAAAATCTAGCAATTTTACCCTACAAAGATACAATAATTTTAAAGATTGGAATATTTTAAACAAATTACATGAGTTATGTAATCCATAATGTTTGTCCTTGCGATTGATTGATATAACCAATATTTTTTTTACTTTAATGGACAAAGGTTACGGATCTCGTACAGTTTTCGATAAAAATATATCCAGTAAAAATAATTTTAGACCAATGTTATTCAGAACAGACTATAAATTTCAGGAAAAAATTGTAGGCCTTTGTAGTCAGCAGGTCAAGAAACTTTACAAGCAGATATAAAACAAGTAAACATAATTATTAGTAATTATTTGTAATGATGGATGTTTGTTTATTTTTATGAAAGTAAATGTTGAGGTAAAATGTAAAGATGAATAACAAAAACTGAGTAAGAATTTGCATTGTAAACTTGGTATTTTTTTTCTAAACCTGCTACTATTTACATGAATTAAAGTACATCATGTAATTATTGATCAAAGGTTATTCAAAGTACCTGACTTGAATACTATCTCACATTGTAATTATTTTTACATGGAGCATTATATTCCAGACGAGATTGCTTTGTACTTATTAAGTCATTTTTAATAGCTACTGTGATAAAAGGTTCCAATATTAGATAAAGAAAATCAAGTTAATTATGAAATATCCAAGCGTTAATTTACGGTGAATCCCATTTCTATTAGAGTGGAGTAGAGTAGAATTGAATAGAGTAGAGCAATCAGCACAAGGATTTTAAATTTGGAAAAATAACGCTTAATTTGTAACACTCATTACTGCAGCTCTATACCAAAAAATGATTCGCGCCTCTATTAAACTTCTCATACTGTCATTTTTGACAGTTTTTCATCAAGTATCATCGAACGCATCTTAAAGACCCACTTATTCGTGTATACAATGCGTAGAGTAGAGTAGAAACTAGTTTTTTTATCAAAACAACCACGCAAAATGTTTCTACATACTAAAATAAATCCTAATGAATATTAAAACTTCCAAACATATTTACATACGAGATGTATTTGGTTATCAAGACGCGCTGTGCACACGGCTTTTGTTTGAAAATTATAAAAACAACAAATGAAGCTACAACAATGAATCATGCGTATAGTCGGTATAAATACAGAATGCTAATAAAAACGGTCGTGTGCAAAATCGAAAGCGATGTTTATCATTTTTAAATAACAAATGACCATTTTACTGATTATTTTATCGTAAAAGTTACTGAACCTCTCCATATTTGATCAATGTAGAATATATTCTCATTCTAATTCAGCCGAGAGATTACCCAAATACATCTTATCGCAGCTATTAGTTTAATTTGTTTATCAGCATGCCGTGCGCAAAATTATTTTAAATTTAATTCATGCGAACTTTATCCGCGCGGCATGTTGCCCGTTCAATTCGCTACTATAAAATATTGCAATACAATAAAACCGACTTTTTTCGAGTAACAAACTCGCAATAATTTCACAGCCGTTGGATTTTTGCAACGCTGCCTTACGTAACGTTACAATTCGCTCTTACTTTCGCCGCCGCTCCGTTGAGAAACACCGAAAATAATTTATTCGGAATAAAAATCCCACAGCCTTGCGGCGTTCGCTTTTTTCACCAGGAACGAGCGCAAAATTTTTGTTTACCAAACGCGAACGCGGCGATACATAAAATCTCAAGGTATTGAACCTGAACTGCAAGGTCGATCATTCCAGCGCTGCACAATAAATCAGTCCCATCAATGTCGCAGTCACAGAGGAGAGTAGAGTAGTGTAGAGTAGAGCAAAACAGAGTAAAGTCTAGAGTAGAGAGTAGGAGAGCAGAATGCAGTGTAAAGTAGAGAGTAGGAGCAGAGCAGAGCACAGTGTATAGAGTAGGAGCAGAACATAGTGGAGAGCAGAGCAGAGCAGAGTACAGTATATAGAGTAGGAGCAGAGGAGAGCAGAGCAGAACAGAGCAGAGTACAGTGTACAGTAGAGAGTAGGAGCAAATCAGATTAAAGCAGAACGGAGCAGAGCATAGCATAGAGTAGATTCTATTAAATGATTAAAATATGGATAGGATTAAATTGTACAATCCCTTTTTTGCGTGCAATTTACACCCGTTCGTTGGGCGGCGTGTGCAAAAATCGATTTCATTGTTTCAAAGCGGCGCAATTTTGCGGTGAAAATAGAAAGTGTAGTGATAAAAATACGACTTATTGCGCTCTAAAACAGGTACTTTTTCGCACGCGGATCTATTGAAACGTCCTTGTGCTTTTGTTAAACCCGAAACGTGGAGATAATAGAATTGATTGAATGAGAATGTAGATGTAATCGAGTACTTGGAAAATTGGGCGAATAATTATGTAATTAAATTAATAAATATGGTTTTTTTTTCAGATGGTGCTAATAGACTAAAAACTCTTCTCAGTTTCGCCGTTGGTGGATTATTGGGAGACGTGTTTTTGCACTCATTGCCCGAAATTTGGGCGAACGACACCGTCTCTTCTGTCGGTAAGATCGCTTTATATCAAATCTATTTAATTGCGCGGCTATTTTACATTCTTCAAATTCCAATTTGCGCCACAACGACAGGAAATTACTATAAAAATAATTAGATAAATTGCGAATTTACAATGGCCCGAGTTCAACGCTTCAGTTAAACGCCATTGAATAGTGACCCCAAGTATAACACAAAATTCCCGTGGAAGATTATCGTTTATTTAGAGTTACTATTATTACATAATCGTATTTTAAACAAAGAGTTTATCGATTAATAATTTGCTTTAGGTGGACATCACATTTCCTCTAGCGGCTTATGGATCCTAACCGGCCTCATAATATTCGTGACCGCCGAAAAATTATTCTCCGTTTTGGAGCAAATCGATACAAACAGCACCCAAATCGCGGAAACCACCGCAGAAAACAACAACAACAAGAAACAACCAGTCGAACAAAAAAAATTCGTAAGTTACACGCAACTACTAGCCTATATATTTATCTGTCGGGAATGCAATTATAACGCGTTATCAGCTTGTTGTTTCGCCGAGATATAAATACAAAAATTAATCAACATTCATTAGAACATCATGCGCTCAATCGGTGATTCGCTTATCGCCAATTTCCAGCTCGTCTAAATTCCTGCTCATTTTCCAGGTAGCCGGGTACCTCAACCTGGTGGCGAACACCATGGATAACTTCACTCACGGGTTGTCCTTGGGCGGGGCCTTCCTGGTGTCCCTGCAGCTGGGCTTGCTCACCACCTTCGCCATATTGGTGCACGAGATCCCCCACGAGGTGGGAGACTTCGCGATTTTGCTCAAATCGGGCTTCACCAGGTGGCACGCCGCCTTGTTCCAGATATTAACAGCGGGTGGCGGGCTCGTGGGGGCGATGGCGGCTATCACCTTCAGCGGGGCGCGGAATGCTCTTGGTAAGGAGCTCGAGTAATAATAATATAGTGAAAGAGTAATGGTGGAATTGATTTGCAGAGGCTAGGAGTTCTTGGATATTGCCGTTTACCACTGGAACGTTCCTTCACATAGCTCTGGTGACTGTTCTTCCTGATTTACTGAAAGAAGAAGATCCTAAAGAGTCCTTCAAGCAACTATTAGCTTTAATCCTAGGGATCGTTGTTATGGCGTTTGTTACTAACGTATTGGAATAGAATCGAGCATCGTACAGGGGCGTAGAACGATAGAAAAATTATCATCTTGCTGATGGGAAATGTGGTAAACCGTACAAAAATGGGGCTGATTGATTTGTATATCATCCTTTAAATGCAGCCCGTACAAATTGTTTTTTTTATGGATTATTACATTTTGGATACAACTGTCTAATTGGAGTTTTTGCCAGTAAAATTTGGTTTTTGTTTGAACTTGAAAAGTTTCTAATGGGGTATATTAGGCTGTGAATTAGACAGGCAAAATTCAAAATTTCATTTCGCGTACCGTTCGATTCCCGGCAATATTCATACGATGGTATTTTTTTTGACTACAAATTGAGAAATATGCTGTGTTGATAAAGTTGCCATATATTTTATTATTCTCTAGTGATATCTAGTTTTAAAGCTGTATATACATATTTTATCAGTATTTTAGGGTAGAATAGAAATTTGATATCAAGAAAATGTAATTTTTTAAATACACATCTCTGAACTTTAATGTTTGTTGTTTTTTTGTAACAAAAAGGTCAAGGGGAATCCTAAATAAATCTTATCACAAAAATAAATATTTAATTCTCTTTTTTAGTTGTACAATCATTTAAATTACTATCAATATTTGCGTCTTCCACTAAATCTTTTGGTTCTTTTGGTATAAATTCCAAATTTTCCTTTTTATTCTTACAACTAATTCCTCTTTCTTTGACTTGTTGCTCCTGACTAATTTCCTCCTCTTCGATAACCTCAATACTGGTTTTATTCTTGTTAGCGCAATTAGCACAATTAGCACAACTTTCCTTTTCTCTAATTCTACGCCTGCTGGGTGATCTTTCGGGGGATGGTTCATTATTCGGGTACGATATCGCAGGTTCCACCATTGGTCTGTGGGCCCATGTGAAATTCAATAATCTATCCAATGTTCTAGCAGATACTCTATCTTGGCCGTCATGAGTATTCCCGAATTGGAAGCAAAAAAGATGTAAAATATTCAGCTTGAACGGTGCTCCTAGTAAGACTATCATTATGAAAAGAATCATTAACATGACGAAAAGTAACATCAGTGGAAACATAACGAGGTTCCATGGAAATGGTAATTTACCTGGAATTAAAAGTTACAATAATGCAGTTACTGTAAATAAAGTTATATATAAATAATATTACTGTAATACTTACTCCATAATTCGCTGCTAAATCCCCCAATTCCCGTGCCAAACGATTCGAATGGAATTATAATAGCGTATTTCAACTGATTTAACATGACGTCTAAAGGAGTTACAATTTTCCTCTCACACGATTTTTTTTCTATAAAAAAAACACTTCATGAACCAAATGATTTTACGTAATTTATTTATGACTTGCCCAGGAGAAATGCAATGTACTGTTTCCAATTCATTTTATTTGTATCACATTCCTTGGAATACTCCATGTGAATATTGTGCTCAGAGGCCTCCTAAAATATCAATTAATGAGAATAATTACAGAAAAATGTCTTCCTACTTACCTCTAGCATGACTTGATATCGTTTAGCATAATCCACTACAAACACTGAGAATACTGCATACAAAAATATATTTAAGAACCCAAATTTATTCTTGATTAAATAAAACATGACAAATAAGCATAAGGGTGTCATCAATAAAAGTATAAAATCTATTTCAAAAAAATAATTGAGCTTTGATACATCTAAATTAATAAATTCATAGTCGTTGTTTTTGAAAAGTTCACTTAAAGCAGAATCCAATCTTCGCATATCGTTCGAGTTAACGAGCTCTTTTTCGCTAAACTCCTTCAAAGCATTGTACACTTCCGAATCTATTCGAAACCTGTACGATCCAGAGTGCAATGAACTATCGCCTTTCTCAGGACTGGCAGAATTTAATATCAAATTAATGGTTCGTTTTAAAAACAAGAGCGACGCATTTTCATCCACAGCCGCTTCATTTAATTCGTTTTTCGCAGATATTCTACCTATCTTATCCTTGTCGTTTTCACTGTTCGATCTCTTTAATTTACCAGGGTTCGAGAATTTAATTTCATGCGGATCCGTCCAATCATCCTTTATCGAATGCACTATTGTTACTGATAATAATAATACAATTACACGCATTTTTGTATACATTATTGATAAAAATTAAAGCAATAATAAACAAAGAGTGAGGTTAAAAGAATTGTCACTGTCATTCAGTTGTCATTAGGTTGTCAAGTTTTTATTACTGTCAATGTCACATTGACAATATAATTATATGTTCTTTTTTTTAACAAATAATGGTATAATTACGTTAATTTAAATAGAAATATTGCTCGTTAATTATCTGATGGTTTATTACTAAAAAGTAAAATAGAAGCAAGTATAATTTCTTTTGACTAAAGAACACAATATACAGAGGCCAAAGCTAAACTAGAAGAAAAAGGATTAAAACATCTGCCGCCATCTGTGGGCTAATAGAACAATCATCTCCGGCCCGGAGTTTAAATTTCTGCATTATCCTTCCAATCCTGTATCGGGTATCCTATCAAAAACCGGAATAATAACACGAAAAATTCAAAGCATCGTATCAAAATGGCAGCGTAGGTTGAGCGTGTAAGGTGCACTCGTCGATCGCTTCTGAAAATAATGAATTATTTCGAATATTTCATGGAATTCCTGAATGAAATGAACTGGTGAAGAAGCCGTGCGGTCCGTTTGAGATACATTTTCGTTTCGTCCGGTGTATTGTACTCGGTTAAGTGTCAATGCACTTTTGTGTGAAAGTATAGGTTTTATAGCCCATGTAAGTATGTGTACAAATAGTTTAAATGCCGAAAGGATACAAAATATAATATCGAGCATGCTGTTACTGTGCTGATCTATCGTTAATATCGCTGGTTAATTTTAATCATTTTCGGCTTTTTAATTTATTATTTTATTTTGCGGTAATAATTGGTTGGTATTTTATGATGTTTCTAAATGGAATAGGTATATAGGATATAGGATAGGAGACTATTTGATATTTTAGTAGGTTCTTTGAATATTAATTCAATGGTTTTAATTTAATTCAATGGTTATTAAGTTAATAGGTACAAAAGTGTTATATGAGGTTGTGGTATATTTTAAAATAAGCGTTTTAAATGAGTTTTTTTATCATAAAATTCCTGTTTTTTTTGTAAAAAGTGCAACAATAAATCATTTTGCGGTATAAACAACAAATAAACAACAAAATAACGTGCACTGAAAACATTTACAACAGCCCACATTCCATTAACGCTGCGATTTGTATCGACATTGTTGCTTTCAGTCATTTGATTTGCATTTACTGCTCGGATAGGTACATGAATATTTCATTCGATCCCATATATCTCGAAATCCCGGGAGAATCTCCACCGAAACTCAATTCTTTTACAACCTAAACAACCTACCCTTAATCCTTGAAACAAAGCTACTTCGATTTTATTCAACTAAAGAGAAAACCCGGCCCTGCATAGGAATATAGACAACATCTAATTAAGAACAGATCGAACTAAAACAACGAGAATTTCCGAGAACGCGAGGGCATTAGTTCAGGTAATAAAAAAGGGCCCGGCACGCTAGGCTAAATTCTAAGGTATAACGTTTTTGTTATGGACTAGTTAACTTATATTAAAACATTCCTCTATAAACAGGTTGTTTACGTAGGTATATACCTACACTCGGAGGCGCATCTGCGGCTCTTTCCTTCCATTCTTGCATATAATATTCGTACGCGAGGCGAGTTCAAAAGTCGAGCGTTCGATTTGAATTGTAAATTATGATAAAAATCTCTCTCAAACAATGCCGTGACAAAATTTTATTGAGGAAATGTCCGAAAATTTCGTAAATTAACATGTATACAATACATTTTCGTGGAAATAACTCATGTAATTTTATTATGCCAGGTGTCATAATTAATTTTAGTATACGAACAAACACGCTAATATTACATCTACTGATAAATATTTTCTGAAAATTGTTCGTATAGAAGTATAAAGGGAATAAAGGCGACAAAAAGACTGTTCGCAAGTTCGCTCGAAATGACCTCTAAAGAGCCCTTTACCTCGGCGTACATGCAACCTCTCTGTACTCCATTCCGCTAAAACAATGGAGAATATTCTGGATACAGAAACCCTCATAAAAAATACAAAAGCTTTACAAGATTTCGAGTGTCGTTCTATTATTTTTCTGGCAACCATCCCGGCATGTGCTCGAGAGAAAATTGAATAGAAAAGTGCCTCATTGGAATAGATTTTACATCTACTTTTTCCTTGTAGATACACCCTCAATTCACCTACTATAACTACGCTAACATGGCACGTAATTAATTCACCAAATAATTAGCAAAACATGAAATAGTTTAATTAAACGCGAACAGTCGTGTAAGCACCCATTAACATTTTAATTAAATTTGAAACAAACGCTAACCGTTACCCATATACACTGCTAAATGCCTCCGAATTCCTCGAGTACAAGACAATTATCGAGCATAGCGATTTTAATTGGTCATTGTTCGACGTGTTTAAAAATTTATAAATTAACAATGCTCGGTGGAGCGTGCAGGTATCGCCCTGATGCACAGAAACAGCCCCTCTCTCGGGGTAATTCGAGAATGTGTCTCGAATTCACCCTCGCCTTTACAAAGGTGTATTGTGAGTCATCGTTCGAACGAGAAACCTCGTTTTATCAACTCCCCCATGCGTTAGGTATTATTTATCACCGCCCGTGAAATTAAACGGATAAACAACGGTTGTATTGTCGAGTAATTTTAGGAGATTTCCCAAATAATTCGTGTATCATGAAGATACCGCTAGGATAATTGCAGAGGCGGGAGAATTTATACCTCAATATAGGTATCTTGGCAGTCGTTCGATCGATGTATAGGCATCAATTGATCTATCTAATCTCTCACTTTTCTTTAAATTTCCCTGACTCATCTCTAACTTTATAAAAATTCCAACTGTCAAGCTACATTTGCTATGGTAGAATTTTTAAAATATTCGCTGTCGTTCTTCTTCTCGTCCGGTTCTAATCTAATCGGTTTTCGCTTCTCCGTCGAAACGAAAGCGGCTGAAAAATTCGATTAAAAAAGAAAATTTAATCGACCGGATCTTCGCCCATAGAATCGCGAGTCTTCTCGAAAATGATTAATAAAATTTGCGCTCCGGCGGAATCGAGCGTTATTAGGAAGTGCTTCGAATTCAATTCTACGAGCAAAATGGAATTACTTCAACGCAGGAGATTTTTTTGTAATATATACCGGGTGTCTACAAAGACATTCAGTTAGACTATAAATTTAGGGTAGAAACTATTCCGCTAATTAATGGTTTTAGAAAGTAAAGCCGTGCATTTTACACCAAACTAAACTAGAGATACAGTGCATATAAATAAATTAATTGCAACCGTACACCGCAGGTATAGATGTTATTAATTTATCACACCGGCAGATTAATAACGCAACATTAGTTTTATGGCACGAATTGGTACTCCGTAGTCGATATACCGGAAGAAAAAGGCGATTACCTTCTATAAAATGAAATGTTATTTTCTTATATTCCTCCATTACAACCCGATGTTTTTGCTGCACTTATCCGTATCTAGACCGAACCTCGCTCATTGCACAGCCGTGAACTTTTTACTTTTTTTGAAATATTTTTTATGCAAGTAACGCTAGCGCGGTAATAGGGAAACAGAGACGGACCTGCAATAAAGACATTTAATTTCATAAGCAATAGCTGTAAAATATTTTATTTACTTTCGACGCGATTTAATGAGGAATAAAAACATTTATTACTACTTATTACAGAAATAAATAATAGTGCATAGGATGCTATTCTAGCACTCTAGCAGAGTGTTTAATAATTAATGAAATATCTCTGTGAAAATGAAAAATTCAGTAAATAGTTGGAAACTAAGTGATGGGAGTTATCTCAAGGAACGAAAATTTTTATTAGAAACGCTTTTCCGTAGATGGAATTTCTAATGCCTCGGTCGAGAATTTACGGCCCGGAATTCTCCGAAGGTGTTCAAAATTAATGAATCGAAAGCCGTCGGGAGAAGTCCGCAGGAAGTTTTACGTCCGATACATTCTTTTAAAATAAATCGATTCCATTCTTCGCGCGGAAACTCACCATTTATTTTCGTTTCAGATAAAATGAAGCCGCCCTTAACGGAGTTCTAACATGATCGTCTTCGCGAACAATGTCCAAAAGACACTCTCTGATGCCTGAGAGTACAGCGATCGTTTTCTGCTCGATTTTATTATTTTCCTCGATCATCCCCGCCGCCGATAATTACCTTTTGCTCTTAGAAGACACCACCGCGCCCGGCCATGTTCTATTCAACGCCAGCGTGTACCGCTTGGGCTCGGACAGGGCGTACAAATTAAACGAGAGGCGATCGGCGCCCTTCGTTTATTCCTTGGTGCAAGTCCACCCTAAGACAGGGCAGGTGTTCCTGTTGCAGAAGCTAGAATGCGACGGCATTTACTACCCCAATTTCTTCACCATACACATCGATTCCACCTCGAATCGATTGAAAGACATCGATTACTACAGCTTGCCGCTGAGGATTTTTATCGTCGGCAAACATTGCTCCCATCACAGCGAGGAGGAATATTTCGACGATGAGCTCGATCGCGAACGAAGGAGTTTAGACGTTGTCAAATCTCGAGCAAAACGCGGCGCGCTCTCCACCTTCTCGCGATTGCATCCGTCCGTTAAAGAGAAAATCAACGAGGCGCGCCAATGGGTGTCGGAAACCTACGCTTCTTTTGCCATACCGACCGCCGGAAAGTGGCGCAAGATCTGCCTGCGCCAGAGCCAGTTCGTTAATTCCATCACCGCTTTCCTGCCCAGCACCATCAGCACCTACTGCACCGTGCAATTCCACTACGTCAACGACGACAGGTTCGAGATCGAGCGCAGCCAAGGCGACTTGGTGGCCAGCAGGAACGTTTGCATCGTGGAGCCCATGTGGAAGGTTTGTACTTGCAGGTTTAACACGTTTAGAAAATATGGTAGATTTTTGCAACTTGCAGGTTACTATACTGTTCTCGGCGATATGCCAGAACGTGTCGGTGTTGAACACTGAGCATCGATTGAAAATCGTCTACCACCATCAACAGTTCAACGATACTGACATAGCTAAGAGAGTGAGGAGGGAATTGCGCAATCAATCGCCGTTTTTCGAGCAGCATTTGTACGTGGCTAGCGTGTTAGAAGAATGCGACCCGCCGGTGGTAGTTACCACTGTGAAAGCGAGAGATCCGGAAAACAGTCCGATAACGTACTCCATGACCAGTTTATTAGACTCCAGGTAATGTACACGTCAGCTTCTAGTATCAAACAATTTATTAATTAGTACTGAACGATTACAGAACCCAAGCGATGTTCGATATAGACCAAAAAACCGGAGTGGTGACCACCAAAGTGCAATTGGACAGGGAACTGGTGGACGTGCATTACTTCAGAGTGACGGCGATGGACGACAGTTTTCCGCCGAGATCCGGCACCACCATGTTGCAAATCAACGTCCTCGACGCCAACGATCACTCTCCTTCATTCGAAATGATGGAATACGACGCCAGTATACGCGAGAGCGTCAACGTCGGCACCACCGTGATAACCCTCAAGGCCACCGACCAGGACATCGGCAAGAACGCCGAGGTGGAGTACACGATCAGGACGATCAGCGGCGGCGGTAATTCCGCCGAAGGCGACGACAATAACGCCTTCAAAATCGATTCCAAGACCGGCGTCATCACCACCAGAACGCTCTTGGATAGAGAAACGACCGAAGTTTACACTTTGATAGTTCAAGCCACCGATCTGGCTTCGCCCCAAAGCGCCAGGAGGACTTCTTCCGCCAGCGTCGTCGTTCATATTTTAGATGATAACGATAATTATCCGCAATTTTCCGAAAGAACCTACACGGTTTCGCTCAACGAAGATATCAATTACAATGATAATCCCGTTATAGCACATATCAAGTAAGTATCTTTCCTCATCATTACTTATCATTCCTCATAACTATTATATGATCATTCCTCATCATTCCTCTTCACTTCTTATCATTCCTCATTACTATTATGATCATTCCTTGTCATTCCTCATCTTTTCTTATCGTTCCTTATCATTTCTCATCACTATTATAATCATTCCTTGTCATTCCTTATCACTATTATGATCATTCTTTGTCATTCCTCATCTTTTCTTATCATTCCTTACCATTTCTTATCATTCCTCACCAACAAAAGCTTCGATCAGATTATCATCATCATCAGGCTATTGATTTTTTTTTATTTTGTTGATATCTCCTACATCTTTTAAATGATTTTTGTGTGTTTTTTTAGAGCAATGGATGCCGATCAGGGCGCCAACGCAGCAATACGTTACGCAATAATCAGCGGCAATACGCAATCGCAATTCGCTATCGACAGTTTGACGGGTGACGTGTCGTTGGTGAAACCCCTAGATTACGAAACGATCCGAAATTACAGACTGGTGATTCGGGCTCAAGATGGCGGCAGCCCCGCCAGGTCCAATACAACGCAATTACTAATTAACGTTAAGGATATCAACGATAACACGCCGAGGTACGTGCTGTATTTATTTGTAATAATGCTATGTGATAATTTTAATTTGTTTTTATAAGGTTCTACACGTCGCTCTTCCAAGAAAGCGTGCTGGAAAACGTACCAGTCGGATACAGTATAGTCAAAGTGCAAGCTTACGATGCGGACGAAGGGCCGAATGCCGAAATAAAGTACACAATATCGAGCAGAGACGCGACAGGCGGTAGTACTGATGATCTACCTTTAGCCGTCGATTCGCATTCGGGCTGGATATACACCACCAAGGAACTGGATAGAGAACATCAACCCAAATACATGTTCCAGGTAAAATATTCCACCAACTATCATGCACTAAAATGGACTATTCTCCATTACGATGAGTTTTTTTGGAATAAGTAGGACTTTAAGATGCGTTTTATGATACTTATGTATCAAAAACTGTCAAAACTGACATTAATGACATTTCGTACAATAGAAGTTTAACAGAGATGGGAATCAATTAGTGTGTATAGAGGTGCAGTAACGACTGTTCCAAAATAACCGTTATTTTTCAAATATCGTTCTCCTCATTACCCTACTCCATTCTACTCCATTATTTTTGTTTCAAATAAAAGTAAACTCCCACCAGATGTTAAACATACTTGAATTAAAAAATCACAAATTTTCGAACATCTCAACTCACTCAACCAACCTCATCGCGCAATTTTTCAGGTGATAGCAGCAGACAAAGCGGCGCACCCTCTATCAGCGAGCGCCAGCGTGGTGATCACCGTGCAGGACGTGAACGACAACGACCCCGTCTTCGAGCCGAAGAACTACGAATCCGTGGTGGCCGAAGACGATCCGCCGGGCACGCCGGTGGCGACGGTCACCGCCGCCGATCCGGACGAGGACAGCCGCCTGCACTACGAGATAACGAACGGCAACACCAGAGGCCGCTTCGCCATCACCTCGCAGAACGGCCGAGGCCTGATAACGATAGCGCAACCGTTGGACTACAAGCAGGAGAAGCGGTACATTCTCACCATCGGCGCGTCGGACTCCGGCGGCAGGACCGACACCGCCACGGTCTACGTCAACGTCACCGACGCGAATAACTACGCTCCGGTGTTCGAGAACGCGCCGTATTCGGCCAGCGTGTTCGAGGACGTGGCCGTTGGTACCACTGTGTTAGTGGTCTCTGCGACCGATAACGATGTTGGTTTGAACGCTCAGATATCCTACTTCCTCGGCGACGAGCTCAACGACGTGGGAAAAGACTCCGCGTTCACCATAAACCGACAAACCGGCGCTATTGTCACCACCAAAACGCTGGATAGAGAAACAGTTTCGGGTTATCTACTTACAGTAACGGCCAAAGACGGGGGTTCTCCGCCTCTATCGGATACCACAGACGTGGAAATTACTATAACAGACGTCAACGATAACTACCCGGTGTTCAAACAGGTCGCTTACTCTGGAAATGTACCAGAAGATGCTCTAGTAGGTACTTCTGTAGTTCAAGTAACCGCAACAGATTCCGATGTTGGCCTAAACGGAAAAATCCACTACTCTCTCAGCGAAAAAGACCAAGAAGACGGCTCGTTCGTCATCGACCCCACCAGCGGCGTAATACGAACCAACAAAGGCCTCGACAGGGAATCGGTATCGCAATACGAACTGGAAGCCTACGCCATAGACAAAGGCTCACCGACTCTCAGCAGCTCCGTACCGGTTACCATCAAAATAGACGACGTGAACGATTCCCCTCCGGCTTTCGATTCCGACAAAATCGTGCTTTACATCCCCGAAAACAGCCCGATCGGATCCACCGTCGGCGAAATCTACGCCAAAGATCCCGACGAAGGCATCAACGCCATCGTCCAGTACTCGATCATCGGCGGCGAGGACGCCCAGAGCTTCTCGCTCGTCACCCGCCCGGCGTCCGACAAGGCGGAGCTGCTCACGATGATCGAGCTGGACTACGAAAGCGCCAAGAAGAAGTACGATCTGATCGTGCGGGCGGCCAGCCCGCCGCTGCGCAGCGACGTCCACGTGGAGATCGTCGTCACCGACGTCAACGACAACGCGCCCGTGCTCAAGGACTTCCAGGTGGTGTTCAACAATTTCAGGGACTTCTTCCCCACGGGCTCGGTGGGCCGGATACCGGCCTACGACGCGGACGTCACCGACAAGCTGCGCTACAGGATCCTGTCGGGCAACAACGCCAATTTGGTGGCGCTGAACGAGACCACCGGGCAACTGCAGCTGTCTCCGCAATTGAACACCAACGTACCGAAGATCGCTTCGATGGAAATATCCGTGTCGGACGGCGTGAATGTCATCAAGAAAGTGATGACTTTGACCGTGCGGTTGATCACCGAAGAGATGCTGCTGAATTCCATCACCGTGCGGTTGAATCAAATGACCAAAGAGGCGTTCCTGTCGCCGTTGTTGGGTTATTTCACCGACGGTTTGGCCGCCATTCTACCCTGCCCGAAGGAAAACATCTTCGTGTTCAGCATTCAAGACGACACCGACGTGACCGCTAAGATTTTAAACGTGAGTTTCTCGGTCAGGCGGCCCGACGTGCCGCGCGAGGAGTACTACTCCCCGCAATTCCTCCAAGAAAAAGTCTACCTGAATCGAGGCGTTCTGGCGAGGCTATCCACCGTGCAAATCCTACCGTTCGACGATAATCTGTGCGTGCGGGAACCTTGCTTGAACTACGAGGAATGCTTGACTGTGTTGAAATTCGGCAACGCTTCGGGTTTCATCTCCAGCGATACCGTGCTGTTCAGACCGATCTATCCGGTGACCACGTTCACCTGCCAATGTTCCAAAGGCTTCACCGGTTCCAAGGAGCATTATTTATGCGATACGGAGGTGAATTTGTGTTACTCGTCGCCTTGCAGAAACAACGGCACGTGCAAAATCCGCGAAGGCGGTTACACCTGCGTCTGTCCCGCGGGTTACGCCGGCGAAAATTGCGAAACTAAACTAGACAGCGACAAATGCAATTGCCTCAAAGATAAAACTTGCTCCCCGAAACCCGGCAGATCGAATTTCGTTTGCGACGATTGCAACATCGTCGCCGAATTGGAGCACTACACGCCGTTGTGCCAATTGAAGAGCCGGAGTTTCACCAAAACTTCGTTTCTGACGTTCCCGAGTTTGAAGCAAAGGCACCGGTTGCATTTGAGCCTCAAATTCGCCACGCAACAGCCCAACGGGTTGCTCCTATACAACGGACGATACAACGAACAACACGATTTCATCGCTTTGGAAATCGTCAAAGGGAAAGTGCAGTTTTCGTTCTCGCTCGGCAGCCAAATAACGAAAGTTACAGCCTCGATTTCCAACACAGTATCCGATGGTAAATGGCACACGGTTCGCGTTATTTACTTCAACAAAACGGCGACTGTATCTTTGGACGATTGCGACACTGCCATCGCGTTGAAGCACGGCTCCGATTTGGGGGGGAAATGGAACTGCGCCGGGTACGTGGAGCACCAGCTGGAGCAACGCTGCGCCTCTCTAACGGAGACCTGCCATCGATTCCTGGATCTAACGGGGCCCTTGCAGCTGGGCGGCGTTCCGGCGGAGTCCGCCGTGTTCCAGATACAGCAATTCCATTACGAAGGGTGCATATCCGATTTGGAAATCGACTATCAATTCGTCGATTTGAACGCGTTCATGACCGACAACGGCACGACGCCCGGTTGCCCCGAGAGACGGACCTTTTGCTCGTCCAGACCATGCAAAAACGGCGGTAAATGTTCGGACGGCTGGGCCATGTACCAGTGCGAATGTCCGCAAGGTTTCGGCGGCAAAGATTGCTCGGAGACCATCAGCTCGCCCTGGCATTTCTCCGGCGACGGTACTCTGTCGTTCAATCCGCTGCTCAGGCCTATACAATTGCCTTGGTTGAATGGTTTATCGGTGAGGACGTTGCAAGAAGACACGTTTTTGATGTCCGTGCAAGTCGGCCAAAACAGCTCGGCGGTAACCTCTTTAAATAAAGGCTTCTTGTATTATTCTTACAACGGGGAATCGTTGCATTTACCGTCTAAATATATTTCCGACGGCGAGTGGCACCATTTGGAAATCATTTGGATCGGTACCGAAATCAAACTGTCCGTGGATTACGGAGAGAGCGCCGTCACCATGCCTTTCGCCGATAAAATCCAAGGTTTGTACGTCGGGAAAATCCTCATAGGCGGCCCCGACAACACCTACACCAGCCTAAACGCCGGCTACAATTACTTAGAAGGTTGCATCCAAGACGTGCGAATAGGCAACCATCAAACGTTGCTGAACAGACCGACGGTGCGAGACAACGTCGAAGACGGCTGCTACTCGATCAACGAATGCAACGCCGAGTGCCCGGCATCGTCGAAGTGCATAATCGAATGGGGTAGATCCTATTGCGAATGCAACCCGGGACATATAGGCCCGCTGTGCGTGCCCGTTTGCTCCGAAGACCCCTGCGACAACGGCGCCCGCTGCGTACAGGACCTCGAACAGGCGAAAAACTACCGGTGCGAGTGCAACTCGACCAACTACTCGGGCGAGTACTGCGAGAACGAGTCGTCGCAACCGTGCCCGGCCAGCTGGTGGGGCTACCCGGTGTGCGGCCCGTGCCAATGCGACGTCGAGGCCGGCTACAACCCGGACTGCGACAAGGCCACCGGCAAGTGCCACTGCAGGGAGAACCACTACCAGCCGAGCGGCACCACGCGGTGCATCCCCTGCGACTGCTACCACGTCGGCTCGCACAGCACCCAATGCGACCACGAGACCGGCCAGTGTCGGTGCAAGGACGGCGTCATCGGGCTCAAATGCGACTCGTGTCCCAACGCTTACGCCGAGGTCACTACGAAGGGTTGCGAAGGTAATTTACGCGCTGCTTGAACGTTCCTCGAGTAATGATTATTAACGAAAAATCTTGCAGTGGTTTATGATGGTTGCCCCAAATCGTCGTCGAGTGGAATCTGGTGGCCCAGGACTGTGTTTGGAGCTGATGCATTCGAAGTATGCCCTAAAGGGTCTCACGGTAAAGCATCGAGAACTTGCGATAACGATTTGGGCGGTTGGCAGGAACCCGATTTGTTCAATTGCACTTCCGAGAAATTTTTGGAACTGAGAGAACAGGTTAGTACCTACTGTTTATTCTTACCATTTTTACAGGTTGATCTGCATGTTATTTCCTAATGTTTCTAGTTAGTGGCCTCTTATCCATAACACCCTACCAACTCCTAAACTCTCAAGTAGCTAACTCTTCAAGGAATCTTCTATAGATTTGTATGTTTATTTCAGTTATCGAATATCGAAAGGGGCGATTTGCATTTGAACACGTTCGTGGCGATAAAATTATCGTACGATTTGTACAAGGCGACCAATTTGACCGGGAATTTGTACGGCGCCGACGTGTTGATAACGTTCGAGTTGTTGGAAGAGTTGTTTAACTACGAAAGCAAAATGAACGGATTGAATTTGACGCACAGCCAGGACAAGGATTTCATCAGAAACGTGGCGCATTCGCTGAGCGTGGTGTTGTGCTCGAGCTACGAGCGCCATTGGAAGAGAATAAAAGCTTTGACCGGAGAGGGAATCGAGAATCTTATCGAATTCACCGAGAAATATATCAACATATTATCGGCTAGCCAGCACGATACTTACACCAGTCCTTTCGAGATCATCTCTCCTAATTTCGGTGAGTATTTTATCATCGATCTATTGCGAATTAATTCGATTGTTCAATTTGCAGTTATCGGTTTGGATATCGTCACGCCGGAGTCTTTGTACGGCTTCGAATCCGAATCTCTTCCGCCGCTCAAACCGAATTTCACTTCGGAAAGCGTCATCTTACCCGACACGTCTCTGTTCCTCGAAGAGAGCAGAAACCTCCACCCCGAACCGTACGTGTCCTTCCCGAAATACAACAACTACTTACTGGACAGCTCGAAGTTCGATCGCCACACCAAAATCATGCTGTCTCTCAACCTGCTCGGCATCAAGCCCATCGAATTCGGGGAGATAATCACCAAGCACAGCTTGCCGGAGGACGGTTCTGTTGTTAGTTACGCGCAGTATCGGCAAGACAGCGCCTTGCACCCGGACACCTACGACGAATCGGTTATAAGAAGATGGGGCGTAGATATCACCGTCGGTTCGCCGTTAGTGTCCGTCAGCGTGCTGGTGCCTGAGTACATCCACGTGAAGCCGCCCGAAGAGAACAAAGTGCCGTTTCAGGACGTCGATTTGAAGTTCGATCCCGGCGATTATTGGACCAAAAACGGCTACAAACGCAGCGAAATCGATGAAGATGATATAGGATACTTGAGAGTGAAGAGAGATAAACTGTCGGAGACTAAATTGATTTATAGAAGTTTGTCTGGTACTACTTTGAATAGTCCAGTTAGGCTGCAGATGTGGATGGATACCAATAGTACTATACTGAATGCTAGATCGAATCCGCAATGCGTTCGATGGGTTAACGTTAGAGGGTAATTATTTTTGGATAATATTTTGGACGCATTGGAAAAAGTTTTGTTTCCTGCATGCTCCACTAATCCCACGCAGGAATTGCCCAAAACTATTCTATTCTCTTTACTTTATTCTCTCTAGTCTCTACTCCCTACCATACTCTATTCTCTCTACTCCCTATTCTATTCTATCTACTCCCTACTATCTCCCCTTTCCTACTCCCTACTTTATTCTCTCTTCTCTCTACTCCCTACTCCCTACTATATTATCTATACTTGCTTCTCTCTAGTCCCTACTCTATGCTCTCTACTCGCTACTTCTGGGAATTTCTGTGAACGGAAATTTTTTGGTATAAATCGCTAAATTTGTGTATTGTTTTAGCTTCGGCGAATGGTCGAGGGTGGGCTGTAGAACAGAAGCGACTGATGATTGGCACGAAAGAACCGGAGACAAGCCGATTCTGGTCAATTGCAGTTGCAATCAATTGGGAACCTTCGCTGTTTTGGTCGATAAAGTCGATTTAGAAGTAATATTAACCATCATTACTGTTATCAATATTTTTATAATATTTTTCTTCGCAGTACATCCCCGAGCCGTCTCTTTTGGAGGACGTATCCAGTTACAGTTGCTTCGCCATATCGCTACCTCTTCTGCTCGGTACTTACCTCATTTTGGCGCTGATTAGAGGCCTGGCTACCAATTCGAATACCATACGAAAGAACCTGGTGTTGTGCGTTTTTCTGGGCGAATTGCTGTACTTCATCGCGTTGAAAGCCCGCAGACCGATGATCGCAAACGAGGTAACTCAAATCCACCACGATTACACCGTAAACCCAACGAATTCTCTCCGCAGTTCGCCTGCAAACTAGCCGCGATCGGCCTGCACTACCTCTGGCTGGCCGCCTTCTCTTGGATGCTCGTCGACGCCATCCACTTATACAGGATGCTCACCGAGATGCGGGACATCAACCACGGCCCCATGAGGTTCTACTACTGCATGGGATACGTAGCACCCGCTGTAGTTGTGAGCCTAGCGGTGGGAGTACGAGCGCACCAATACGGCAACTACTACTTGTAATAAACAATCGTCTAATTTAGTAAACGGTACTGATAGTTTCGATTTCAGTTGTTGGGTGTCGCTGTACGAGAGCGTCGTTTGGAGCTTGGTCGGGCCGATTTGTCTGCTGGTGCTGATCAACGTGCTGGTACTCGCGTTTTCCGTTAGAGCGGCGTTCACGCTGCAAGACCACGTGCTGGGCTTCGGGAATCTTAGGACGCTTCTCTGGGTGTCTGTTATAGCCTTACCTTTGACCGGGGCCGCTTGGGTGCTGGCCCTTTTGGACGCCTCCGAGCGGCATCCGCTGCTCACGCCGTTCCTCTCAATCGCCGTGCTGATCCACGCCGCTTTCTCTTTAGCTGGGTACTGTTTCGCTAATAACAGAGTGCGCCAGAATCTTATAAGATCGATAATGAGGTGTATGGGGAAGAAGGTGCCGCTGCTCGATACGCAGTCGGTGATCGGAGTACCGAGTACGAGTAGCCAGAATATCAACGCTCAATCGGTACGAATTTTTTCAGCTCTTTAACTAGCCCGTTTGAATAACTTTGCGATGTACTTACAGCGTTCTGCTTTATCTTATAACTCCGGGGAGGCAGGTAGAAGAAACATCGGTATATCGACATCGAGTACCACTTCTAGATCGACTACCAAAACCAGCTCTAGTCCTTACAGGTGCGTTGGAAATTAAATCTAACTATCGTTTTATTAATAATTATAATTTAGAAGCGACAGCCATCTTCGACACACCTCCACGTCGACGTCTAACTACAATTCGACCAGCGACGTTCCATCGTACTTGAGAGGCTTCGAGCACGAGACCGGCCTGCACAGGCACCGCGAGGTGCCCGAAGAGAACGAGGAGCGACGAGAGCGCGACCGGGAGCGTCGGGACAAGGACAGCGACTCGGACTCGGACGGGTCGGAGGGCAGGAGCCTCGATTTGGCGTCGAGCCATTCGAGCGACGACGACGAGTCGAGCATGCGGAGGCACCGGGCGCGCGCCAACAACGGCCGGCAGGGGTACCTGCCCAATATCACGGAGCACGTGGTGTCGCGATGCGGTACTCCGCCGTCGTTGAACGTGGTCACCAATTCGCAGCTGTTCCCCGCCGTGCAGCCCAGCTACGGCTCCAGGTGGACTAGTCAGCTGCCCGAGTCTTATCTGCCCAATCACAACGGTAGGCGCCCTGTTTATTCTCGTATTTATTTGATTATAAAAGCTTCGGGTTGATGTCTCTACTCTCCACTGAGGTATATGACTAAATTTCGCGTTGTACGCAAGTAAGTAGGACTTTAAGATGCGTTCGGTGATACATAAACGAAAACTCAAACATGACATTGATGACATTGATGACATTTCGCACGACAGAAGTTTAGTAGAGACGGAAATCGATTTTTCGGTATGGAGGTGCAGTAACAACTGTTACAAAATAACCGTTATTTTTCAAATATCTTTTTTTTTAGCTACTCTACGATAAATTACTAACTTTTTAACTTACCTTATTCTTTTTTATTACCTATATTCTGCACTAATCCCATCTTCCTCTACTCTCACCTATGATACATTATTAAATTTAGCATTGTACACGAATAAGTGGGACTTTGTGACGCGTTCGATAATGTGCAAACATCAAAATTGACACATTAATGACATTTCGAATAACAATTCATTCAATTTATTTGCATATTGAATTCATTTAATTGGCAATTTAACAAGAGAATTCTTGAAGGGACATTTTCAAGCTTTCGATGATACAAAAACAAAAACTATCTGATTTGACATAAATGACATTTCATATGACAGAAGTTTAATAGAGGTGGGATTCAATTAGTTGGTATAGAGCTGCAGTAACGACCGTTACAAAATAACCGTTATTTATCGAATATCATTGCAGTGGCGGAGGTGGGACGGTGGTCGGCGGAAACCGGTTCCGACAATGAGTTCTACCAGAAGAACGGCTCGCCGAATCCGCTTCCTCATCCGGACGTCACGCCGGAGACGAGCGTCCCGGCGCTGCAATCAGAGCAGTACATGGTCAGGACGCACTACAACAATTACAATCCGAACACATTGGTCTACAAGGGCGACTATTTGCCCAAGATTATGCCGCACGATAACATGAACTACCCGGAATATCTCTCGGATAATGAAGAAAAGCAGCATACAAACGATAAATATCATTTCCCCTACACTGGTAAGTTATACTAACACCTGCAATATTTAACTAAACTAATAAATTTGTGTAATTATTGAATGCTTCCTAATAGACAATGATTATAAAGGTTGGTGTTAGCTTACAGTAATTAAGTAATTGTAGTGGATTTTCTCATGAACAGTACCTCATAGATATATTATGCAGGATCGGTCCGTCCCTGTATAATCTATACCATTTCATTACCTACCTGCTGTAAATTACCATACAACTAAAAAAAAAT
The DNA here is from genome assembly GCA_918026865.1 of Phyllotreta striolata. Taxonomy (NCBI): domain Eukaryota; kingdom Metazoa; phylum Arthropoda; class Insecta; order Coleoptera; family Chrysomelidae; genus Phyllotreta; species Phyllotreta striolata. The sequence continues at coordinate 4,269,999 of OU900102.1, forward strand.
CGATGTAATTTCCAGCCGAAGAGGACCACATAACGACCCACAGCAATTACATTCACTCGTTGCATCCGGGCAGCAGGGTCGTATCGCCGGTGACGAACGACATCAACAACCCGGGAATGGATTACCACGGCTCCACGGCCGGTTCCCACATCGGTTCCAGGATCGGCTCCGTCTTGGGCTCCGTGCACGGGTCCATTTGCGGCAGCATGAGGGGCTCGCCTTCGCCCCTTATGGCCCCCGTCATGATGCACGGCACCCGACACAACGAATCGCCTCATCAGTAAGTCCTATGCACGTATTTACTTACTTATTTGTTAGTTTACTTTTTTCATCTCTGATAATGTGGTTGTGGTTTAACTAATATGTTCCCTTTTCTATTAATTTACTCTAGATGGTGTTGGGAATACGATAAATAAATTCTTTCTCGAACTAACCAAGCGGGCGAGGTAATTATCACGAATCTTATAACGTGTGCGAGTTTTTAATGAAAAAATAAATTCCCTTGCAGGATCGAGGAAAAGAACGAGGAAACTTCTGTTTAGTTTTTAATTGTATTTTGTACAGTTAAGTTGATGATGTTTAGTACACGAATTGATTTCGTATAATTGCACTGCGTACAATAGAAGCTTTAAAAAGTGTATAAGATGAATAATATAATACTCAGCTTTATAAATTGCTACATAAATGTAAACTTAGATGATACGACATTCCATCAAAACAGACAAATACTCAAGACTGTGAACAATCGAAACAATCTATTTATTCCGAATTTACAATACACAAAACCAGAAATACCTAATAATGATAAAAATTTCGATAAATAGCGTAGATATAAGGAGACATAATATAGAGTTATTTTTCGAGATGCGAAACATACATTTATTTAATCATCTAATAGACAGAACGATAAAAATAAACTTAAAGAAAATGTGCAAGAAATAAATTTGCTAATTTTTCTCATGTACTAAATTACGTTAGTGCCATTAACTGGTAGTCGTCAAACACTGAATTGCTCAATAATTTATTTTTCCAAGACGCAATACAGACTGAAGTTTTTACAACGTAGATTAATTAGAATAGATGAAGGAAAAGATAGAAGAGAAAATTGACAATCTCAGAGATCATTCGATAATAATAATATTAATAATAACAAAAAACTATTTGCAAACGTTTCAGGTCTTTCCTTTTTCTAATTCTATGCTGCAATAATACAACAAAAGTATTAATTTTTTCGAGAAAATGTATTTATCTTCAAAAAATGCCTTTTTAAACATGCGTTAACATATAAATAAACGCACTATTTTTTTGAGAAACCACCTCAGCCTTTACTGTCTAATGTTAGAAAATAAACCGTAGATTAAGGTCCTTATGGAAGGTCCCCGAAAATAAAAATAAGTACCTACATATGTATTGAATAATTGTAAGGATTATCTTGCCTTATGTGCATAAGAAAAAATTTTGAGGTACTGCAAAATATGACGTTTGTACTCATAATTGATTCAAAAAAATTGTAAAATTAGCCTAATGAAAGGTACAAACGTCTGTTTATGATGAGAGAGTGCATTTTGTATGTTTTCGTTTTCTAATATAATTTATCGGTAGACTATGTAGCTGAACAAGAGGCAAAAGACTTCGGAGAATTTACGTGCCCTTTATTTATTTTCGCCTAAATATCGAAAATGATATTTTTTGTAATATTTGTATAAAACGCGTGCCTAAAGAGCTTTTTAAATATAATATTGACTTTGATATTTTGTATAAAATTAATCAAAATTCGCGTCGAGGAAAGAGAGTAGCCCTTAGCGACAGATATTTTGTAAGATCTCAATATTTAATGTAATTTTTAGGATTTTTTTTTAAATCATATTCCGTGACTTTTCGATCGTACTGTATTTAATAGTTTTACCTATGTACTTAATTTAGTTAGTGCAATTTTATACATTCCATATTTCTAAGTTGTACTTAAAGTATATTGTGATTTTTTTTAAATAAAATTTTAAGTTATTTAAATGAAGTAATAGTTTGTATTAATTTTGATCCTGTCTAATTATTACATACTGAATAGGTAAGTATAGATTTTATTATTTAATTTATCTTGGTATCTAAAAAAAATTAAAGATAATTTACGGCTTGAAATACGATTTAATCGAAGTTGAGAAATATTAGCAGGAGCGACCCGAATCGTAAATAAGAAATTCGATCGCCATGCGAAATTTGCCCCATAGACTTGTTTATTCGCCACCCATAAATTCAAATTAAAACTAATAGGATTTCCCAGGGGTGGAGTGTATTTTGAGTTCGACGCGAACTAACTAAAAAAACCGGATAACTAAAAAATCCCGCTTTTAATGATCCAATCGACGAAAATGCAGTCTCCTCTAATGTATTCACTTCATACTCGCTTTGTGCACTTGGAAATTTCCCATTAAAGCCCTGGAAATTACAGCAAACAAGCTATTCGAAACGTACAATTACTTTTTTAATAAAGTTTACGTCGAAACGGGAACTATCGCAAAAGCTATTTACGCTAGTAATCGGGCGGGAGCGCCTTATTACGTTTGATTCCGCTTTTTCCAAAGGATCTCAAGGCAAACAAAGTGGTCCCTTTGAACCTCCACTAACCTATTTATACGGTAAATACAGGATCGCATCCGAATTTCTATTGCATTTGAATACAGAATGGACGTAAAATTGGTGATATTCACTTTTCACTTTTACTTCTTACACTGATTATTCACTTTTTTTCCTGCAATACAATTCAAGTGGGAGTTTAAGATGCATTCGATGATACTCATGTATCAAAAACCGTCAAAACTGACATTATTGACATTTCGTTTGACAGGAGTCTAATAGAGGTGGGAATTACTTTTTTTGGTATAGAGACGCAGTAACGACTGTTACAAAATATGCGTTACTTTTCAAATAATATTCCCTTGATTACTCTAGCCAATCCTACTTAAGGTACATTCCAATTTACAACCTACTTGAATTTTAAAGGACAGTTGTATTGTCGCAAATCGAAGCTAATTAAAAAATAAATAATAAAGCTAATAAAACGGAACAATTTAATGAGAAACAATTCCCAACATTCCCTCTGTAATTGTTAGTGCTGCATCGGCCTTTTGCGCCATCCAATTTATCCGGCGAAATCTCTTCGAATTTCTGGGAAGCATAATTCAAAGTAACCGTAGGCAGATGACAGGGATAATGGAGCGATTCCGACCCCGGCCGTTTCGCGTTTTGGGGCGGATTCTGCGCGAGGGGACGGTTCCGTCGCCCACCACCGCTTTCGGCTTGTATAAAACCGACGCCGCGACGGCGACATGTCTAAACCGTACGTGTTGATATTCGAATCAACAGTTGAAAGGGCATTCTTTCTGCCATAGGGGTCCTTTTTGCGAAGCCATTGGGGAGTTTTCGGGCGAAGGGAGTCGCGGGATGCATTCGGCTGTATCGATGAATTTCGCGTTCGGTATTCTTGTTTTCCTGCTCGGCGTATACAAGGTGAGTATAATATATTTATGTCTGCTTGGGGTTTGATTGATGTTGGTGTGTCATCAACAAGTGCACGTGCGCTCTAACTACACGATGAAAGTTTGAATTACTACACGCCTAAAATGTTGCAAAGTTTAAGTTTAGAAGAGTTTAAAGTAAAGAGGCCGAACTCTAATTTAAACTGGAAAGTACAGGATAAAATACATTTGCTATGCGAGTTTAATTAGTGTGAAAAAACAAGAGTTTTTTTATGCATCCAGCAAACTAAAATTTCAATAATAAAATGGACAACCGATTCTTGTTGAAAGAATTAAGTTTAGCGGCGTTTCCTCCTTATTTTTCAGAAAACCTTGTTGGCAATAAACCCCTTCCCGGTGACTATTAGAGAAACGTAATCCCGATTTAATAGCCTCTCCGAGGGAAAATCCGATTTATGCCGTCCGGTTAATTAAAACTCCGCAATCCGCTTAACTTACATTTAGAACTCCGGTCTTATTTTTCTCCCGGCGTAACATTACTTTTAGAACTACTTAGACATCAAATTGTAATTTTACGCCAACATGCACGTGGGATATTATTCGGTAATTAGAACAGGAATTTATTCCCATCAGTACCGCGAAAATATTCGCTAAGTATGCACGAGGGCGAATATTTCGCAGCGCATGTGGTATAGTTCCAAGCGTAATTATAAAATGTACATTCCCGAAATTTATATCATAATCAGCGTTCAACGCGAGGCGATTTTACCGAAAGAAGCTACACCAAGTAATTACATAATGGAATCGCGGCGGAATTCCGAGCGCAGACGAATTTGTCAAATGAAAAGCCGATTAATTCCGCTACAAAAACTGCTAAATATTTAATAACGCCGGGCGAAAGCAAAAACCTAAATTTAATTACGAAACTGTTTATCACAAACGGCGACGTTTCACGCCCGCTCGACTCGCTTCCTAATGACAAACGGCACTAGAAGAATGATAAGAGCAAAAAATTGATATTAAATTTTTAATTTCGATCACTCCGACACATTCGATCGATTTTTATACGGGTTGTTTGCGATATAAATACGTGGAATTTACCATCGAATTTTCGATAAGCTCTTATTCCCTTTTCTAAAGTCTGAAAGAATTTAATTTCGTCGAAGCCAATGGACTGGAAGAGTAACATCGGTTTTCGATGAAATTTTATTTTAATCTCATGCTTTTATATGTTGAGGTTTCCCGACGAATTCGATCGATAAATGGAGTTCTTACGAAGCTGAAAAATGGGCCAAAATGCAACTAATTGACAGGAGAATTAAATTAATCGCGAGGACTGCGACAGAATGGTGAAACTAATTACCAGAGTGCAGGGAATGCGAAAAATGTACTGCGGCTAGTATTGGGAAAGCTTTTTTAACGATTTTACGCCTGCCAATTCCAACAATGAAAAATCCGAACGTTTTTCCAATTTCCAATTCGCGCATCTCAAGTTTCCTTTAGAAATAACGTTCGACGGGAAACCAATACTCGCGGCGTATAAAACGCGAAAAAAAAAACAAGAAGAAAAGAGCTTATATTCCATAATATTCCGCATCTGTCTACTTTTTATCAAATAAGAGCATCGGAAAATTATTTCCAATGATTTGTGTATTGTACGTGATGTATTGTTTGCAATATAACCACCTGTTCCTATCAGGATCGATAAAAGGTAGCGAGCATAATTTTTATTCGTATTGAATTCTACTTTAAAACATTCAAACAAATAATTTCACTCCAATTAAATTGATAATTCTCTAATTTAATAAATTTACCACAACTTTATTCCCTCTTACATACATTTAATTAGTACAATTATCCATTAATTCTCTTAATAATACCATCAGCTAACATTTTACTACTACTAAAATCAAAGCTTTAAAGCTTCACCTTATCCTGCACATGGACCGGGAATTTCTATTATATTTTCCTGCAATACAATTCACAATAAACCCGTATCCTATGGCTATTGTTATTTATACGACGGATATCCTGCAGGAAGGACATCCGGAAAATGCTATTCAATATGGAAAACTAGATACCAGACATCGTTTTGTTAAAGGACAAAGATCTACAAATTCCATCGGACAATAAATTATTTTAAAACGCTTTTGCAGGTATCGACATACGATATTGACGGTAATCAGGTGTTGGAGGAGCTCCTGTCCCCGCAGGAGAATCCCTCCATTCAAGTGAGGGCGCTGCGCAGGGAGCTGTTGAAAAAAGTTCAGGAGGCCATAGATCGGCTCGACGACGAGGAAGGCTATCAAGCTTTAATGAGGTAATTTACTAACAATAAAGGGTTTGTATACGGCTTGATCCTTGGGGATTATCCTTTGAAATTATTAACGATGTTAAAGAAGAAAAAATCTCTCTAAAATCGTGAAAAATGTAATTTTAAAATCGTAAATGCGACGCGACATGAATGTAGCGCTCGTTTGCGTGTCATTGAATTTTTTTTCCAGATTGAATGGCCTCCCCGATAAAAGAAATTTAGAGGCTCTTGCCAGGGCGGGCTACATCAAAACGATGCCAGAAGAAGAAGAAGACGACGCCAATTACAAGAGAAGCATCGCTAATTTGGCAAAAAACGGGCAACTCCCCAGGCAGGCAGACGAACAAAAGCGTGGTAAGTTAGTATTTAGTTAGTTTAGTAATTACAAATTCAATCAAAAATTACTACTACATTAAACAACCCTTTTAAAAAACACACATTTTAAAATGCTGGCATTCTTTGGTAATATATACGTAGTTTACAGAAACTTTGATGTTTTCATTTAATTTGCATATTGTTAATTGACTTTTTAGAAATAGGTACTTACATTAAAACAAACAGCAGGACATTTAACGAGAGAATTCTTAAAAGGACTATAAGATGCTTTCGATGATACAAAAACGAAAACTGTCTGAATTGACATAAATGACATTTCGTATGACAGAAGTTTAATAGAGGTGGGATTTGATTTTTTTGTACATAGAGATGCAGTAACGACTGTTACGAAATAACAGTTATTTTCCAAATATCCAATTTTTTAAAAATTACTGCTACATTAAACAACCCTTTTAAAAACACACATATTAAATGCAATCAACTTTGGTGTTTCCATTTAATTCGCGTATTGAATTGACTTTACACTAAAATGAACACCAGGAAATTGAACACGAGAATTCCAATTTAACCAACCGCGTGGAGTTTAATTCGCCAGATATTAATTTAGATTCCAATTAAAGAAATAGATATAGTCCAGATATAATCTAGATACGAGAATCTACCAGGTGACGATTCAATAATGCACGTTTCGATTTGTATGCGTAGTAGTTTCGCTTTGTTTCGGTATTTTCGAATTACGCTTTGTGTAGAATTTCAATCGAACTATATATATTATACAAATACAGGATTTCGTGATCGGGAATCATTATTTCAGTTTATCAACGTCATATCCAACTCATTGGAAAGGTCTCTCCTTGATTATCGCGATTCATACGCCCTCTGGCGGATTACTCGGCCTTTAGCGACAACAATTTAATTCTCTAGCGTGTGTTTTTCGATCTAGGTTGAATTAACGAAACGACAAAAACAATAAAATCGAATAAATTTTATCTTTTCCCACGCATCGATTTTTTTTGGCATAATAGCGCGATCCAATTCATAAGCTAAACTTTATTACGCTTCAATACTCTTTCAAAGGCGTTAGCTGCCACAAGGGCTGAATGGGATTTGATTAATATCCCCAATACATCGCTTGCTGCATTGTAAACTAGCCGAGCTACCAACCGAGATTAAATCATATCTGTCTCCTACGAACAATAAAGCAAGAAAGGGATGTTCGGGAATGGAAAAGAGATACGGGGTAAAATTTAAATTTTGTTTGCGCAGGATTAGAGTCTTTAGCCAGAAATGGAGACTTACACTCAAGGAACGTCCAGACTCTATGGGAAAACTTGGCAGACAAGAGACACCTGGGGAGCATAATTAAAAATTACGACGTACCTCCGATGAGCAAGAAATCCCTGAGCAGCCTGGCTAAAGCCGGGGATCTCAACCGCAAGCACGCCCAGTATAAAAGAAGCCCCCAAGGTAAATTATTTCATTTAAAACATCGGAAAATCCAATAATCTCCCGGAATAAATTTCTAATCTATACTGCAAGATAATACACTCATAATCGAATGCACCGTCAAGAATCTAGTTCACCCGTAATCCCCAATTCAAACTTTCAAAGTTATCTCGAGAAGCTCATAAGCGAAGTACCTGCCTCTAATACTCCCGATCGGTTTCCTTCCAGCGGGCTCCGGTAATCGCCTATCAAATGCAATTAGCAAACAATCTTCCGGCGATCTGAGGCGATTGTTCGACGATAAGAACGGCATGGGAGCGGCGAGAGGGAAACGGGAGGCCGATTATTATTACGACGAGAACTACACCCCCGTTTATCAGAATGCCTACGACGACGACGATGATGATGATGTTATAAGGGACTTGCACCAGGCCTATCCCGGTATCGGGAAGCGTTTCTTAGGTGAGTATGTTTGTAAAGGAAGTGTTATTTTTTTGGAATATTGTGGTGCTCACATTACTTTATTATATGCCGGGTCGGAATATCGCACTGAGTTTTCTAATGTACGGTAGATTAGTAAAGTTTTTGAAATGTTGATTAATGTCAAAATTGACATTTATGACATTTCGTTTGACAGAAGTTTAATAGAGTTGGGAATCGATTTTGTTTGTATAGAGGTGCAGTAACGACTGTTACAAAATAAGCGTTATTTTCCAAATATCATTCTATTATAATGTGACATCACCGCGATTCGACCCGGTATTCTTTGTATAACAAGTGTATAAAACTAACGCTTTGAGTAGAATTGATTTAACGAGGACAGTGTAGGTACATTTAAGGTGCATTTGGGCGTTTTTATGAATTGTGCATTTTGGTCCAGGCTCGGCGATGAGGAGCGGTTTTCGACCGACCGCGTCCGCTAAATCCGGATACCCGAATCCGGAGAAGAAGCACATAGGCTCTTTGGCCCGATTAGGTTGGCTGCCTACGTTTAGGCACATCAGAAGATTCAACAGATCGGGCAGATCCAGTGTCGGTGAATGCAGGTTAATTCGACTGTCGTAGATTAGATATTGTTGTTTGTTTGTTCGTTTTTGCTTGTCCCTGGATTCCCGAGCAACGTATTTATATAATATAGTTTGGATTGACCCGATTTGGTGTTTAGGCGTAGTAACAGGGGTTAATGTATAATCGATATACATGAATTTACCCCCCAATAACCTCAATAGATGTTGTGAAATATGCTAGTGAATAGCACAACTGCATTTGATTGTACGATACGCACATCCTTTAGAGTACGAATTGCACCGGTTTAGATACCTTTTAGTTGTGTTCGTTCATTTTGTGTAAATAGAAGTGGTAAAACTGGTTTCGTTTTCAGGGCGTCTTCCTCAAATGGGGAAGCCCAAGTCGACGGCGACGCCCAAAACGCGTCGATACTACTAAAATCCAGCGACGGATATTCCTACAAGTCGCCCGGCGAGTCTGCTTATCTGAAACGGATTTTTTACCATCCTAACGTCAGCAAATTTTACTAAATTAACGAACGCATCCCGAACGAAAATGTGGTTGATAGAATTGATTGTTTTAATTTTCTCGTAATCGCCTACCGAATATTCAATTAATTCTTTTATCGCGCTGGTTTTTTAATTGGATTTTTAACATATCAGAGCGTTTTTTAATAACATATCTGGTACACATATCCGTAAATTCTATCGACTATTTCCTATCGATATCACATCTTTCGAGAGCAATTCTCCAATCAAGAATATCATCATCATACATATTAACGCTAGATTCTAGAAATAGGTTAGGCCAATTTATATATTCTATAATCTATTTAAACCAGTTCGTCCCACTGTAGTTCTTCTTTACTAACCGAGACAATAATTTATTCGATAATAAAAAAATAAATTGATTTTAATTTTTGGTGGAGGAACTAGGTTAACACAATATTATTATTGGTACATTTACATTTATTGATTTATGTGTAGACATGATTAGAGGATTGCGAATCCGATACGTAACAACAAAATTAACAATTTGGTCTTCCACAGTAAATGTTTTATCGAGACAAAATCAGTTTTGCAACGCATTATTTCTGCTATAGTGGGATTTCGATGTTATAATTCCTATTTAGTTTCCTTGATAAAAATGGGGCTGGATTTTTTCGAAAATATGCGCTGTGTGGGACAATATTAAATGAATAAAACTAATCAAGTATTTAAGACAATAAGTGTTTATCCTTAGACAATAAATCGAGGACGATAATATCTACATATGTTTGTAAAAATAGGCTCTCTTGCCGGTATTTATTTAGAAGTGGTATTATATTAATGTAATATAAATGTCAATAAAAAAATATATAATGGAGCATCGTTTGTTGTATTTCATTTCAATATATTTTCTCGCCAATGTTTTCATATTTACACTCTAAACTTAATCCTAATTTATTACGTACTTGCCTCATGCCCAGTAGTTCTTCTGATCGGCCTGGTATTGACTGTGAAAATGCTCGTTGCCGCTGAAATTCCCCATATTGACTAAATTCGCGTTGTGCTTCCAATCGGGCACCTTCTCCCACGCGCCCTCCATACTGCCCGACGCCTCGTTACTCAAATCCACCTCCTTGCTCATTCCCACCGGCCTGCTCGCCTCCGGATTGTGATAACCCACGCCGCAGTCCTTCATCCTATCCTGCTGCGCTATCGCCGTGTGCGCGGCCTCGTACACCTCCGCGTCCTTCACGCGCACGTTGGCCGCCTGCGCGTGCGCCTGCACGTAGTTCTCCTTGTGCACCTGCGCCTGGCTCATTTGCGCCTGCGCCTGGCTGATGTGCGCCTGCGCCAGCGCGTAGTTCGACTCCAACAGCGCCGAGTACTCCTGGTTGTACGACGATTGCACGTTGTAGTTGTAGAATTGGGCGTTCCGCCAATCGTACTGCGATTCCCGCGGGTACTGGCACGGAAGTACCGGGAAGCCCAAGGCTGAAGAGGGGCTGGCGCCCGTGGAGCCTTTGCGCAGGCGGGCTCGGCGATTCGAGAACCACACCTGTGGAAATATATCGATGGTGTTACACCGAGTTGGATGTGGTAGATAGTAAGAGGCAAGAAGGATTGTATTTACTTGTATTCGGGCTTCTGTGAGTCCCGTTTGTTGGGCGAGCTCTTCTCTCACGTATACATCGGGGTACTGAGTCCTGGTGAAAGCTCGTTCCAGAGCTTCCAGTTGTTCACCGGAAAAAGTCGTCCTGGAGCGCCTCTGTTTCCGTTTTAATGGTATTCCCGGTTCGGAATCGATGTCGCTGTCTTCTTCTTTACCTGGAAAAAATGCAGCACTTTAACTGATTTTGATCACAAGCAACTATACATCTTGCTTCTCAAGTTATTAGATGGATCATGAACGGTGGCGACTTTGTAGGTGTTTGATGGGAATTAGCGTTTAGGTGGAGTGTCCGCTGGCGGAAAATCCCTCCGGTAAACGGAGTGAATGTGACAATGGCGACCTGTGTGGGCCCGAATGCCTATCTAATTGAGCCGCAGGCGGGCCGAGAGCCGGCGGTTCGATGATTAATATTCCACCAATGAAGATTGATGGCGATTTTCGCTAAAAACCTAATCGATTACCGGCCAAAAGGAAGAAGAAACGGGCGCGATTCGCTGCTAACTAGTTGATTAAGTAGTCGGCGTTACGTTTTGCCGGACGATTTAATTGGATTATGTACGAGGCGGTGCGGGAAGTTCCCTAAACGGATAGATAATATTCGCAGCGAAAATGAAGACATATTGTTTCGCAGTTAAATTTGATCATTATCGTTCGGCATCTCCATAAAAGTCGGAAAAACTAACGGGCAATCTTCGTAAAGTATCAACCCATAAAATAAATAATGGAAAAATAATAAGTACGTATTACTGAAAGGAAAAAATCACATTTAAACGACTGCGTTTTATTTTTCAGAATCCCACAATATGGGTATACGAGATTGAATTCTTCATTATTATTATTAATATTATTATGTACAGTAATGAACATTTTAATGGTATTTATTATCTCTTCTTTATAGGTATTGTTTTGTGTATAGTACTTGCAGAGTATTGCTTATTAGTTGTTTATTTTACGATGGTTTAGGTGGATTTTGTTTAAATATTATTAGTTTTTTTTTTCTATAAAAAATGTTTGTAGGTAGGTACCAACCATTGGTGGTATAGTATAAATTCTTCTAACCGTATATTTACGATAATGTGATTAAGTATTCTTCGGTGCCTTGGCTCGTGCCTATCACGCATTCCATTCATCTTTCATTAAAATAAACGCTGACCTATACATATCGGATGATTGAGGAGCCATGGAGGCACAGCTCGGCTCTTTTCTCAACAATTTATACGACCTTAATTGTTTTCAGGTGCTTATTCACTCGGGTCGCCTTTCCAGCGGCTCGCCGACAGGCCGTTCTTTCGCTTTTGTGTGTGAACCCTTAATGAACCAACTGAAATTTATATACCGCCTATTTCTGTTCCGAATCGTTTATGTTGTGGTGTAATTTCTGCTCCGCGTCGGTATAGTTATTTTGACAAAAGGATTTCTCGACGGAATCGCTCCAAAGCCGAATATTTATACGACATTATCGCGCTGTTTATTTCCTTTTTCGCGGGTATAGCTTACGAGCTACAACAAAGTTGTAAAGCTTCCCCGTGACAATGACATTGTAGTGTTTGAATTGAAACAAACCGTGATTTAAAGAGAAATTAAAGGACGATTTTCTGTAATACGGCGTTAAAGTATACTCTTGGTAAAAATTAGTACCTAATTCAGAAAATACAGGGTGTTAATTTATTGAGTGTCGATGCTTCAGGATGTGAATATTTGGGTGATTTTAAGAAGGAAAGTTTTATTAATATATGTCCTAAACCTCTTAGTTTTCGAGCTACAGGGTGTTATAATTAAAAAAAACTTTTCTGTTATAATTTTCTTATTACTCGGACGTGGACGTCACTAGTAATAGAAAAAAATTAACTTTTGTATCCAAAAAATAAGTGTTTCCATGCATGGTGGGCGCCTACCAAATTTCAACAAAATATCAAAAGCAGTCTCAATGAACTTGAGAAAAAATTGTTTTGGTTTTTATTTTTTTACGCGAAAATGGTGCGTCGTACGAAAGTAAGTCTTCGGACCGAATTTGCTCCAAAAAAAATGAGGATTTTAAAAATAATTTTGGTTTTTAGGAAAAGCAGTGGCGTACCATTTTTTCTTCAAACACATTCAGTTCAAACCCCGTACGGACGTCACTGGTAAAAATTACAAAAAATCTTTTTCCTCAAATAATGCTCCCTAATAATTAAAAAGTGTGTACAAAATTTCATAAAAATATCTGGAGTAATAAAAAAATAATTATGATAGAAAAGTTTTTTTATATTGTGATACCCTGTAGCTTGAAAACTAAGAGGTTTAGGACAATTATTGTTAAAAACTTTTCTTCTTAAAATCACCCATTATTCACATCCTGAAGTATTAGCACTCAATTAATTAACACCATGTATAATTTTCACACAATAGATATGCAAAATTGTTTCTTTTTCTAGACGAAAACGTTGATAAAAGTCTAGTTCGTCGTATTTTTGATAACACTCCCTTCTTTTTCCTATATACTTTTGGTCTTCTAATATGTAAAAACAGATGGATATTCAAATTCTTCTTCATCAGAATGCATCCAAATTGTCAGGTGAAAGTGCAGGTTTATTTTGTACAACAAGTAGGTGGTTTGCACCACCAACATTCCTAATTTCCAACCAATTTTTCACCAGCCCTGTCGTACCTCTCGAGCGTTCGTTTCCTTTAGCATAGAGCGTTAGAAGCGGGGCCTTTTGGCGGCCCGTACGCACAATAGGGCCCCATTGTGGAGGCAGTCGAGCGGCCGCTTTGGCGGTCGCACTTTGCCCGGCCCACCCTCTGAGCCCGCGAGATTTATGGGCCGGTCGCGCCGTTTGTAGTCCGGTGTCACCGCGACCTTATCCTTATTATAATATGTGCTCGATAATGACGATATTTCGCTTAGTTTTTCACGAATTTGGATATCCTGAACAACCTGAATTATGCCAATTGTAGAGAGAATTTAATCGTTTCTAAGAGGGAATACTTGATTGACAATAGGAAGTCTAAGTCTGACTTAAATGTGTGATCTACTTAAAATTGGAATATGTTTAAAAAAGGCTATTTTACCTACGATCCATTTTAACTTGAGAATGAGATGATTGTCATTTTAAATGTCAAAATAACCTATTAGTTGTTGGGGCCAGTGAAAAAAGATTAAAAGAAGAAGAAGTTGTAGTTTTAATATATCTTGTAACCTAGAAATTAGTACATTCATAATTAAATTTTGGTTAAATTTAAATAATTGTAGGGACGTTCTTTTTTGCAGACGAAACCTTTTAAAAAATTCTTCCTCCGAGAATGTTTCAAAACAATTAGTTCTTATTCGAATTTGTCGTTGCATAGGAACATCTACCACATTAATTTCTTCCTCTACATCATCTATTATATCTACATTAACCATAATATTTATATCTGCATTTTTATCCATAACTGTCCCGACAATTCTCAAATTTTTTAGGTTAATATTTTCGTCTTAAGTCGTAGAAATCGACAACCTAGGATCTGTGATCGATTCATATCACATGAAAGAGATTTTTAATTGGTGCAACAGTATAAAATTGATTTTAGACTTAGATCTGACTTAAGATAGAAATTCATCCTAGGATGCTTTGGTGCAACTGGGCATTAGTTCTTCACGAATTTGGATCCCCTGAACAATGATTTATTAAGCCAATTGTAGAGCGAGAATACTTAAATTGTAGAGCGAGAATACTTAATTGATTGAAAATAGGAATAACGAGTCAATGAGTCTATAGCATTTTTCCCAGAAGTTTGGAAACATCCCTACTTTAAACCAAAAGTCCTTTAATTTTACTAGAAACGAGTACATTCATTATATAATGAGAATATTAAGGAAGAAATCTAAAAGAAAAAATAAATCAACGAAAGAGAAAATCATTATGTCTAGCGCACCGACAAAGGCCCGGCCGGCGTTGTTCTTTTTTCCGCTCCGAATCGCCTCTTGTCGCAGTTGCGCCACAATAGTTTCTTCGCATTAAAATCGGGCAAACGGTCGCGAAAGGGACACCTAACCCGTGCGAAAGGTCCTTTTAACAGTCGCTCAAAAAAGCGCGCCGTACGAAACAAAAAGAAGCGCGCGGGACTGTAAAGCCTAATCAATGAAGGCGAAGCGGGGCGGCGCGGACCACTTTCAAAGCGAGACCTTAATATGTTAATGAGACAGATTATTACAGAACACGTGTGAATTCTGTCTCCGTCTGGTGTTCGGAATGACTTTTTTCCAATCTTCAGGACCGCAATGTCGATGGGCGAGGAGCCATATCAATACCAAAACTCACCAATTACAACATCCATTAACAAACTACTACCAATATACAAATTAATATAAACTGATGAGTAGATTAATTGTCAGTAAATTAACGTATGTATACTAACGTATAGATAGATAAAATATTAATTATTGAAATAGAGTAAGAGCCCCTGAACTAAACCACTTCGACTTCATCTCTTATAACATCAATCAATTTCGGAACGAAGGTCTCGCCTTCCTTGTCTTAGGCTCGCGATGGCATGCCTCGGTCTTTGTTACCATCGGAACGTATCTTTTACAAAGACGCCGAATGTTATCGTTTTCGATTTGGAAGAATCGCATAGCTCGAAAATATGGAATATTGACGAGCGGAATTAGCGAGGTGATTTCAACGAGCGTACAGGAAGAAATTTGTATAACAAAACGCTTGGAGTTTGGATCGAGTTTGGATATCTTTCCCGACCCTCGAAAACGATGTCGAAGTGACAAAATATTCGGCGACGTTTCCTGCGTTTTACTATCGTCGACGAATGTATAAATTATCGGATATTATAAATCAAGATTTGGAGTAAAGCCTTTGCGGTCCGACCGACCATTATGCCCTTGTCATTCGATACCAAAACACCGCCCGCGGTACTTTCGCTCCGACAAACGGCTCACGGACATAGAACCAATAAAATCACTGTAAATACCTCGCCGGGAAGCGATGTTCTCCTTTTGTGCGCCCTTTGTCGCCGATTGTCCCTTTGCCAAACTCCTTAGCTGTCGGCGTGTGAACGGGAATTCACTTCGATTGTACGATTTTGCGAAAGTCAATTTGGTTTGTTATTTTTAAAGGTATAGGTACCTTCAGTAACATGCACGAACAACGCACAAAAGGGTTATTTGTTTGTACTTTTTTAATAGGGCTTCAATTTGAAGTAGTGTAGTGCAGAAAGTAGAGCAGAGAGTAGAGCAGACAGCAGTGCACAGCAGTACAAAACTGTAGAGATTATTAGTGTCCCTTTTTACTTCTTTTAAGTGATTATAGCTCGAGTTTTTTTTAGCGACATCTGCTTTGTATATATGAACTAATTCTTCCTTTTATCGGGATGAAATATATTGGGACTTACCGCCGAGGATGCCGTTGATGGTGTAATCCTTCTTGCAATCGGGATCGTCCCTTCGACTTCCGCCTCGAAGTAATCGGCTTATAGATGAAACGCTCGGCGGATCTGTGACGCCTTCCTGGAAAAAGGAATCGCGCAAATAAATAGAAAAATTGAAATGGTGGAAGAAAAGTAGAAGATAGACTGCTTAAAAATCTCATAATTTTTATGTTAGTCGTTTATTAAATTAAAAATGCTAATCAAGTTTTGTTATAGAGTAGAAATGTAATGAGTATTAGAAAAGTTTTAATAGAAATTCAATCTAATAATGAATCTATTATTTCCCGTTTTAGTCTTAATAATAAGACTAGTTTGTTTAAAAGGCCTTAGCAAATTGGTTTGTAACTATAACTGAGTGGGAGTTGTCGTCAGTGTTATAATTTTTGTTTGAATTTCGTTAACTGCAATTAAGAAAAATGGTTAGATAGGTTAGATGGTTAGAAATTCATATTTTTGTACATTGTGAACAATTACAGTTTTTAAAACAATAACAGTTTTGAATAAAGAATAAAGAGACCTTTCAAACGATATATCACAAGCTTATACTTCAAATTAAAGAAAATCGGGGTTGACTGTCCTTCGAAGGGGGTTAAAGATAAGATTCACATTTTGACATTGAGGAATGTCAAATTATAATTTAAAATTGACGTGTTTCCGGATTTTCTATAAATATGTTCTTTAATAACCGAAATAATGAATTTATTCCATTTGGCGTTTCCACCCTGTATTAATCATTTATTAAATTAAAAATTAAAAATACTAATCTAGTTTGGATAAAGTAGAATAATTAGAGAATTGTAATGAGTATTAGAAAAGTTTTAAAAGAATTTCAATTCATAATAATGAATCATTTTGTAGTAGGTATATGATAATAGCCTAAGTATTAAAATCTCCTATGCAAGTATTTTTGAACTCGAAAAAAAAAAGAGGAAAAAAACCGAACCGGAGTTCAAGCAACTATTACGAAATTGCGTACAATTTGCGTCGAATCGAAAAATAAAAGAAGCCCACCCGAAGGCTCCCTTTCTTAATGCAACATCGCCGCGTAAAAATGAGAAATTACAGTTTCCGAAACGACATGTCCCGAAATAACATGCTTTATAAATATTAATGACATTGATAGCTGTCAGCCAAAGCATTTCTCCCGATACCCGATCGTTAGTGAAATATCTGGAGAATTAATAAATATAATTGATGGGAGGATATCCTCGACGTTGATGTTACGGATTTAAAGTCCCGGCATGAGGGACGGGCAATTTATGCCGTACTGAAAATTTTTCACCAAAGGGTTAATTTTCATATACATAATATTATGAATATTAAAAATTGCTTATGTAGATCGTTATTTTAGCGCTTTTTTAATCTTATAAAGTTAAGTATACTAGGGGTTGTTTATGTTATTATAACGTTCTTTATGTATAAAAGCAGTAAGAAACTTGAATTTTTATAGATAATTTCCTTTCATAATTTCTTCTTATCCCTTAAAGAAAACAAATTCTGATTTGTACCACCTACGAGTACGGCCATGAACAAAGGCACAGGTGTTAGCGAAGTTGGCCTCTCTCTTATGCAAAATAACTGTGTATGAAATTATAGACATTTGCCTCAGACATTATTATAAGCGAAGTCGGATGTGCTCGTGAAATATGGCATACTATCGCAGAAAAACCGCCACGAAAAAGCGAATCGCGCGCACGTAGACGAGCAGTTATTCATTCAAACCGAAACGCGTGATTTAATGCCGTTTGAAACAGTTTCTATAAACTATATAAAGCGTAATTAGAGAGGTGCAATTGAAATTTGAAATTCCTGTATAGTAGAAAATTAGAGCGTGGAATCGTTTCATACAAACAACTCCAAATTTGAGAGGATTTTTTTAGAGAGCCTTTTTTAGTTTTCTGCAACGCGCGATCTAATTTTCTAACGAACTTTGGAAGTTTTTTAATCCAAAAAAATACTATTTTATGTGAAAATTAATAAGACCACGAGCAAGGTGAGTCGTATTAAGTTTTAATGATCTGTAATATTCCAATTTTCTGAAAAAAATAAAAATCTCAAAATGAGTAAGTAACACAATATGGACCAGTGGCATGTTTTAAATATGGAGTGGCTAAAAAAAATGTTCTAGAATGGCTTCTAAAACAATAGAGAAGACCAGACAAGCTTGATGTGATAAAAAACGCAATGGCTGAGACAATTAAAAATGCACGAGAAAATAAAATGGGCTTTTTGAATGCTTCCAAAACATACACCCAAAACAAATCACCTTAAATGATATCACCACCCAAAAATTTGGGAGACAATCAACATTACCGAGTGAATTGGAAGATGTATTAGTCAATTATATATATTCTAAAAATGAAATAATCTGGATTAGGTCCATATTATGTTCACTTTCTGAAAGTTCATAAAAATGATATACTTTAGAAAATGTTATTTATTTCAAAGATTTTGGTTTTTTTTTGGAGAATTTAATAATGAATTTTTCTTAACTAAACGGTTAAGGAATATTTTAATACAAATAAAGTTGATTAAAATTTAAGATCCGACTCTATTGAGAAAAGCACTTATGGATGCACTTCCTCAATCAATAAAATCAAATCGTCGGTTCGGACTGGCATCAATTACGCGCCGATGGGAATCGAAAGACTCGCAATTCGGCAATATCGATGCGATTATATGTATATTACATCGTCCGGTGCTACCACAATCACGGCCGGTGCCGGTGCCTCGCCCGACGCCCGATATATCTCGGTCCGAAAGATAATGGCAAAGCGCGGCGGAGTTGTCGGCGCACGATGAAAGGGCTCACGGCCTGCCGTAGGACACATTACCACGATAATGGTCGGGTTGACGTGGCGAGCGTGCCGGAGTGCCGCCCTCAAATTACCGACTGGACATCTGGAGATACCATCGGACGGTCGCGCATATCGCGTATCGCGAAGAGACGCGGCCCGCTCGTCGTTCCTTTTCGCGGCGGTTACCCGTCCCGCTCCGGGGCCGCTTTCGACCGTATCGCCTGTACCCGACTTATTTTTCACTGTAAAACATGCACCGGAATTCCGCGCCGAAATAATAATATCTTTAAGGGTCGTACTTTGCTCTTTGATCTCTTACATTTGCCCGTCATCGAAAAAGTTTATTTCTACAAACTAATAGGAAAGCGGAAAAGAATAGATTGGGACTAAAGACTAGTAGATACTAAAGAGTAGAGCTTTAGTAGTAGTTTAAAAGAGAGTACTGAAGAGTGCTTTAGTAGAGACTAAACAGTAGAGAGCAATGTAGAGAATTACTGCGTAGGATTTTTAGAGCATACAGGTACAAATTATTGATGCAAAATTTTGGTTCTACAAACTAGGAAAGCATAATAGAGTAGATTAGACTAGAGACTAGAAACTACATATTAGAAACTAAGAAACTATAGATAGTAGAAAGTAGAAACTAGAGATTCGAGAAGAGATATTAGAGACTAGAAACAATAGATACTAAAGACAATAGAGACTATAAGGACTAGAAAAGAGAGAATATGCAATCGAGATTCCAGAGTAGAGACTAAAAAGTAGAGACTAAAAAGTAGAGACTAAAAAGTAGAGACTAAAGAGTAGAGAGCAATGTAGGGAATTCCTGTGTAGGATTATTAGTTCATACAGATACAAATTTTTGATGCAAATTTTTGGTTCTATACAACCTAGGAAAGCATAATAGAGTAGATTAGGCTAGAGACTAGAAACTACAGACTAAAAACTAAGAAACTATAGAGATTCGAGAAGAGAGAATAGAGGGCAGAGATTAGAGAGTAATGATTAGAGACTGAGACAATAGAGACTAGAGACAATAGATACTATAAAGACAATAGAGACTATAAGGACTAGAAAAGAGAGAATATGCAATCGAGATTCCAGAGAAGAGACTAGAAAGTACAGATTAAAGAGTAGGGAGTAATGTGGGGAAATCCTGCGAGGATTAGTAGAGTTTAGGGTACAAAATTTTTGGTGCAGAATTTTGCAGAAACTACACTTAAATTTCGAACTATAATTAATTGTATACGGGGCCGCTTCATTATATTTCCTATAGCGCATATACAGGGTCTTCATAAATGATTGATTCCCACGTGACCTAATAATTTATGCAACCCAAAGGGCACTGTTGGTATTATTTTCAAGAAATGTCCCTATTTTGAATATACAAATCAACACAGTGAGGTAATACATTAATCCACTAGGTTGTTTATTGCTTTACCTATCATTAATTTAAGGTTATGCTGATACAGTTTTCTTCGGGAAAAGCACAAGAAAAACCAGGAAAAATTAATAAATCACGTTATTTCTACCCAAGATTTGATCGAGTTGAAGTTGCCTTGACATTATTGACAGTATTCTTATAGTAACTTATTTTTTAGGTACCAACATAAACATAACAAACTTACTACGTTCATTTCGAATTCGATCACGTGCAGAATCAATCATTTATGAACACTCTGTGTAATAAAACCAACGGTTATTAGTCGGACGTACTTTGATCAATTTCTCGCGGATCTCCCAGGAGAAGATGCCCGGCTGGTCCTTCTTCATCTGCTCGATCTTCTCCTCGATTTCGACGGTGGCGACGCGCGGCTTCGAGCCGCCGATCACGCCGGGCCTGATGCTGCCCGTCTCCTGGTAGCGGTTCAGGATCTTGGAGACGCAGCCGTGGGAGACGCGCAATTGACGGGATATGACGCAGGGCCGGACGCCGGCCGCCGCCATTTCCACTATCTTCAATCGTATGTGGTTCGGTAGAGGCCTGCCGTTGATGAAGACGCCGCCTAGCTGGTTGACTCTTCCTTGGCCTGGAAGCAATTAGATGAGGGAAAAGTAACGGAAGCGATTGCGATCGGCGTATGGTCGGTTTAATTGCGACGATGGCGTTATTTGCTCGGCTAATTAGCGAAAATTTGTGTTTGTAGGTACTTATTTACTTTTCCGTTTGTAATGTATAATTTGTGCGATTTCAGTTGGATCCGTTATTCTGTTGATACTAGATAAATATGCATATATAGGTTGATTTATTTAAAAACTTACAATGATGCATGCTTCTAAATTATGATGTAAGATTTTATTAGTACAAATTTAATGAAAAATAATTATCAACTACCAAAAGGGTCTTCTTTAATTGAAGCTGTAATATATGCATTATTAGATCAACACTATAAGCATCAGAATATTTTATGTTAATTCAAAAATTATTTTTCTCTTTATTCTTAAATGTTATTTAACAGTAATATTCCAATTTCAAGAAACTATCAAAATTGCAAGGATAATCAAGCGATAATAACAAACAGAATAATTCCTAAATTTCCTACAACAATCTAAAACATCTATTAAATGCTATACAGATTCGAAACAACCAATAAATAATTATATGCATACACAAAAGAATCAATTCTTCAGAGCTCTTTTGAATTTACCTTGAAAGGGGTATCCACCAAAAATGGGTCTCATATCCATTTTCACCAACTTTTCGGTACAAAAATCATTCCAAAAACGCTACCAGTCGAATAATCCGATTGAATGGAAATCCAAAATAAAAAAACGGCCGATAACCGCACGTACACGGCATAACGTTTACGATATCAACTGAATTGCAATTCATAATAATGCAGCTGGCTGTTGGAGAGAAAAAAAAATCGAATAATCTGGTGGGTAAATGGTCTGTAAAGTTCTATTGGTCGCCGACGTTCATGCATCGTGACGGCAGAAAACAAGATTGGTATACATAATAAGTAATTTCAATCTCTATGCCAGATGGTATTATCGCACAAAATTTACTTCCAACTAGGCTAAGTGAATATGTGCATGGGCGGGGTCTGGTGTAACCTTTAATGGGCGGACGTTGCGGCGGTACTGCCTCGAATGTGTGAGTGTGCGGCGAAAAAATTTTTCGAAAAAATTCGCCAAGGCGACTTTCTAAACTTGTATTATTTTTCCAATTTTATTTATGTAGCTAACTGTAACTTATATGAATAATGGTTCCTTGATGAACAAATTCAAATACACTCCTGTTGATGATTCTGATTAATTTCAATCAAATTTTGCAAGAATTATTACAATTATTAAAGTTATTTTTAAGGTTTTTATTTTTTTTACCCTTTGTTTAATTAAATTTCTTCATAACTACAATCATAATTCCTATAATATTTAATATTACTTCAAAATTGTATAAACTAATTACTGCAGAAATTGTATTAAACTCAACGCCAAAATTTTGTTGGGTTACTCGCTTGATCTAGCAAATCCCGCGGGAATCTCCAACGATTCGATGAATATTTTTCACGCAACTCTCTTCAAAAATAGATGTAAATATTTAAAAAAATCCCTATTTTCGATGCCACATAATTATCTAATAAAATATGCGGCAGTAAAATCTGTAGTAAAAAAACTATTTTATTGCAGTACACATCGCTCATTTTATGGTAATTTCAAACGGCACTTATTTATACACACAAACAAAAAATAAAACGGCAGAAAATTCATTAATTACGCGATATTATTTAAAATGCATAAACGCTTTGTTTGCTTTATAATAATTGATGGAGATTATCGTTCGTGAGATTGAATGAATATGCATAATGAATAGCGGTTTACGCAAGAGTAATTTTTCTAGAGCACTCGTTAACTGGATTACGATTTATTGTTTAAAAAATATATCCTAGATTTATATGAATTTGTGTGGATTCTAATAGATATAATTGTTAAGCAGATTTTATCTACTTACATCAATAGTTTATTGTTTTTATTTAAAAAATTACAGACTTTATCAAAAGTCAATCGAATTACAATCAATCGATACAATTACAGACTTCATCGAATGACAATTTTTTCCTGAATTTGCTTCATTTAAGATAAGAAAAGCATTTTACTGAAGCAATACCAGCTGAAATAACATTAGGTAATTAAAAACTTTAGCAATTATATCGCAATTTCCCATTTTCCGCCGATGATTTCGTAACAAATTGAAAAATCAAAAATCCCATCAACGCTTTAACAATAGATCGTTTCTGTGTTGGGTAATTACCTGTGTTTCCAATTATTATTGCAATATTCACGAAATAAAATAAATATTAAAAGTTACTTTAAATAGTTAATAGAAAGATTATTATCATCATCGAAGATGTCAAAAAATGAGAGGCTTCTACGAGAGGTGGAATTCAATGAATTATATTTGAGTTGAAAGAACTGTTTTTATGATGAGCTCCGGGTTTTTTTTTCGTGTAAATAATTTTTATAGCTTTCAGTGTTAATTGCATGCGATAAACTGTAATGGTATATTTTCGACTATGCGATGCTTTGTTTTTAGCCATTCGTTCCCAGGTGAAACCATCATTCCTGGGTACCTGTACACGCCGCCATAAAGCCACCCATAATAACGAAACTAATTACAACAGTTAATTGCATACCTATATGTAATATGAAGCAAGTTCTGATTTTATAATCGTAGAAAATCGTTGCTCGGGACTAAAATAAATACGAAAAAAAAACACAACACGACCCGCCGCCATTTTAGCTCGATTACCACGCATCGTTTTATACGAGTATTGCCTGAAAATTACGATTTGACATGATTAATTACTTTGATGTTTTATGAAATTAACAGACGTTCATATCCCATTGTCTCAACAGTGAAAAAATCCCCGCGAATTAGAGGAAAACCGGCGAGAATAATTCCAATTCATCAAATTAACGATTTGTTTGCATTACCTCACCGAAATTCTCGTATAATATATCATTTAATAACGACGTTGCTAATTACAAATTACACCTAAAGCGTCGTTGCCACATCGCGAATATATTCTGTTATTTAAAGAAATTAATCATTTGACCACCCTGTATATATGTATGTATATGTACAAGTCCCAAATGGACGATCGAAACGTATCGATCACGTTCTTCTGAATATACGGTAGATTTTTTCGGAAATCTCGCCGAGATAACGCGCACACAATGATCGAATCCGTTCTGGCCGAGACTCGCAAATCGGAAAATAAAAAGGGAAAAAACTAGAGAGCAGAAGAACAAGAAGGTTTTTGGCGAAATGCGGATGCCGACGACCCGGGAAGGCGTATCAAATCAATTCAGGTAAGTCATCTGGCGAGGCTCTTTTGTGTTGAATGACGATGACGGGCGAGGCGTTTAGGACCACCTGGTAAACGCCGATTTCGTGAATTTATCTCGCTACTATTTTCGTATTCATCTAGGTACTTGGCTAGAATTATTGTTTATTGTCGCTTGAAAGCAGCGTTATTTTATCGAAGGAGTTTAGATACTTATCTACTGTTAACTGATACTGGATCAATGTTCTAAAGGTCCTCTGATGGAATTGCACAAATTTCATTCATTTTTTTATTTATTTTTTTATTCATTTCTTCAATCATTTCCTCATTTATTTCTTCGTTCATTTCTTCAATCATTTCTTTATTCATTTCTTCATTTATTTCTTCATTCATTATTTTATTTCTTCATTCATTTCTTTAAAAATTTCTTCATTTTTCCTCTCGTGTGAACGACTTCTGGGTTAACCCCGTCTTGATCCAGAGCTCAATTATTTTATTACTAATATTTTGATTAATAGAATGAAAAATGAAAAAAAAAAGAACTGAATTAGGTACATTAAATCCAAGAGTATTTAAGTCCTCAAATATCTATTATTACCTAGTTTCATTAGTTTCATTAGTTTTATATTAAAAATTCAACATATCTAAAATAATTCCATAGTATTATATTCGTCTATTTATTGCAATTAAAAATGATTGATAGTAATTTATAGAAATATCTCAATTCCTCAATTAACAGGAAATTTTCTGTAATTTGCCACTCAATCTTCCTAAACTTTTATTTTAATTTTTGCTGCTTAAGCATATAATTACAATCAAACCAACATTCTCCACCTTACTGCAAGAAACTCCTTACAGAAATCCACCCTGTAGATATTCGATTAAAATCGCCCATTTAGCGAGAACACCACCCTGTATATTCGCCGGCGATTAGCATATCCTGTCGTAAGTAAAACCATTCAAAAAAATAAAACTCGAGAATAATTACCCTAATAAAACGGTGGAAATGAAAAAAAAAAAAAACAGGCACCAGAACGGACTTTTACGCGGGTAGACTGGCCGTCTCCTAGGGTGGTCCCCGCGTCGACGACGCTCTGGGTAGCTAACCGGGCACCTTCGTGTCGACGGTGCGGCTCCTCCTCTGCACCAGAAGGCCAATCGTCGGCCGCCGTCGGGGCCCATAAATGGTCCTGGGCGGGCCCGGGTCCACCGGACCCATCGCAGGGGGAACCCGCTCGAACGACATTCTTGGTTAGACGTGGTCAGTTCAGTGCTGGGTATCGCGAAGGAGCGGTCAGATTTCCTCCAGGTCGTTGCAAGAAGGTTCAGTGTTTTGAATATATTAGTGGATATTTTCGTTTTGGTCCCGTCCGGGTGGTTTTGGGTAGATAGTGCGCGATATTGTGTAAATGGCAGTTTCCACGTTGAATATGTCTCCGTATTTCACTGGATATCCCTTTCAAGGTAATTATTGTGGTATGATGGTGGTTTGAAGTTTTGATCGTTTTTGGTGTGTTGTATTAAGAATTTGTGTTGGTGGATGAATTCTCTAAGATCTATATTGTGATCTTAGTGCTAATTCTTCTAATATCTTGTGGTTCTAAATAGTTCAATCCTAGACAATTAATATTTCTTTACGACCAATAATAATAAATCAAAAAGGAGAATTCACCAAAGTTGTAAACTTCTGCTAAACCTAATTCGCATTATCATGTATTTTCTTTATTGTTTCTTCTTTTTTTCCTTTACCAACATTCATATATCAGGTCTATTACCATGATATTTTTAGTATCTGTAAGATACTCAGTAATTTTGATTCATTTAATGCAAATTTATGATCAACACTTGTTAGTATATACAGGGTTATTCACGGTATACGACACGGTCTATATCTCATTAACGGTTCATTTTATGAAAATTTTGTAAATGTAACTTTTGTGTATGTCTAATTAAGCTACAATTTAAAATTAGTTTCAAGTATACAGGACGTCCCAAAAAAAAGTTACATATCATAGTTATGTTTTTTTAAATGGAACACCCCGTATATTTTTACATTTTTGGATTCTTCGTTTAAAATAAAGGTTATTTTCAATAGGACTTGCTATACCTAAATGTTAAGGTTTCGTAAATAATTAACATTTTGTTAAAATGTAGACCATTTTTATTTTTTTAATAACTCAGGCCGTTTTTCAATTATTGGAACGAAATTTGCACCAGATCATGAAAATCAATCATGTTTTATCGTCCAATTTTTGAAATATCATTATTACATACAGGGCGTTCAAGATTTTATAACCAATAATGTATAACTTTAAACGTGGATAAGTTGATTAATTTAAATGAAACATAGTATTTTTTAATTTTTCATTAAATAGGGCATTTAATTCCCTAGCAATTGATATTAGCATGTCCTATACCTAACACGAGCCCTTTTGTCAATTTTTATAAAAAAACAGCAATAATTGCATTTGGTGTTAGTAATGAATATGGAGTAACTGTAAGTTACTCGTTGCAATTATCTAGATGGCTATGGACAGTAGGTAAGAAATGTCAATCAATTTATTTATTTGACATTAGTGCTGTCAACTAAGATAAAAATCGATTTATTAAAATTGTAATTTCCGTTTTTGTTGTGTATTTTGTTGTTCTTTTATGTTTTTGTTATTGTTATTGAATTATCTTTTGCCTTAATTAATTCGTTGAACAAATTGGAAAATGAAAACTTATTCCAGAGAAGAGCGCGTTGATATGATTTTTATTCTTGGAGAATGTTCACAGAACTGTTTGTTAGCATCCCGAGTTTATGCTCAAAGATTTCCCGAAAGAATTCATCCAAATAAAATGGTGTTTGAGAGATTATTGAGGCATTTTAAGGAAACTGGAAGTATCCAATACCAAAAACCTTCAACCGTGAAACCTGTAGCTGAAAACGAAGAAAATGTTTTCTCAGTTATTGGTGCTGTTATTGAAAATCCGAATGTCAGCCAGAATGAAATCGCCCATACCATTGATATTAGTCAAAGTAGTGTTTCAAGAATTTTAAGAGACCATAAATTTCATCCCTATAAAATTCAAATGTGCCAAGAGCTCTACGGCAACGATTTTGAAAATCGTATCGATTTTTGTATGTGGGCATTAGAAAAAGTTGGTAATAATGAAAACTTTTTTGAAAGGGTTTTATTTACCGACGAATGTACGTTCCACAATAATGGACTAGTTAACCGAAGAAATTTTCATTTTTATTCAGATACAAATCCTCACGAAATAAGGGTAATTAATAATCAACGTAGGTGGTCCGTGAATGTCTGGGGAGGGATAATAGGCCAATATTTAATTGGTCCTTACTTCTTTGAAGGTCCAATAAATGGTAGGATCTTTCGAAATTTTTTGGAAGAACATTTACCTTTATTGTTAGAAGAACTTCCATTGAATATTAGAAATACAATGTGGCTTCAATTAGATGGAGCGCCAGCTCATTATCACCGCGATGTTCGTCAATTCTTGGACTTAATTTTTCAAAATCGATGGATCGGAAGAAATGGAAGTCAAAACTGGCCTGCACGATCGCCAGATTTAACCCCATTGGATTTCTTCTTATGGGGTTACATTAAAGGAATTGTTTATAATTTACCTCCAACAACTCCTAATGATATGAAAGAACGAATAAGAGACGCTTTCCAAACTGTAACACCGGATATGCTATCTAGTGTAGGCAGGGGTTTTGAAAAACGAATTGCGTTGTGTTTGCAAGAGAACGGTCAACATTTTGAAAATCTGTAATAATTTTGTTTGTAATAAATTAATTTTTTGTTCAATATTTTATGTTATTCTATTTTTCTGAATCATTTACTCTATTTAACTAGACTACTTTAGACTACTATTTTTACCGCCCATAGCCATCTAGATAATTGCAACGAGTAACTTACAGTTACTCCATATTCATTACTAACACCAAATGCAATTATTGCTGTTTTTTTATAAAAATTGACAAAAGGGCTCGTGTTAGGTATAGGACATGCTAATATCAATTGCTAGGGAATTAAATGCCCTATTTAATGAAAAATTAAAAAATACTATGTTTCATTTAAATTAATCAACTTATCCACGTTTAAAGTTATACATTATTGGTTATAAAATCTTGAACGCCCTGTATGTAATAATGATATTTCAAAAATTGGACGATAAAACATGATTGATTTTCATGATCTGGTGCAAATTTCGTTCCAATAATTGAAAAACGGCCTGAGTTATTAAAAAAATAAAAATGGTCTACATTTTAACAAAATGTTAATTATTTACGAAACCTTAACATTTAGGTATAGCAAGTCCTATTGAAAATAACCTTTATTTTAAACGAAGAATCCAAAAATGTAAAAATATACGGGGTGTTCCATTTAAAAAAACATAACTATGATATGTAACTTTTTTTTGGGACGTCCTGTATACTTGAAACTAATTTTAAATTATAGCTTAATTAGACATACACAAAAGTTACATTTACAAAATTTTCATAAAATGAACCGTTAATGAGATATAGACCGTGTCGTATACCGTGAATAACCCTGTATGTAATAATTGATTCTTCAATTGTGTTGAAACTTCCATTTCTATTACTCAATTATAGTTACCTAATTGTTTTCTTAATTACTTACCTAAGTAGTTTCGAACTGAAACTCCAATAAGCTGCATTTTTAATAGTAGTATTACTAATTTTCTTCCTGAGCCAACTTTACAGCAATTTTTTGCTGCATTTGGGCTCAATTTGTATATCATATTAAAGATCCTACTTTGAGGATACAAATGTAAATTGCCTGGTGGCTTCTTCACCACACCTAGAAGTCTATATAGAAGATTATTAGAATGATGCTTCTTCATGTTCTCATCCCAACATGAGCCTTCTGTTCATCTTTTTATATTTTGAACTTTATTATAGACTTTACTTGGATCCTTCATTAGGATAATAGAAACCACGTTGAAGAATTTCCTAAACGAGTCCAATTACACCTCAAAATTGACGGAAGGCCAATAAATTTGTGGTTCACAAGCAAATTAAATCCTAAACAATCCCATTATGCTACACAAATTCAACATAGCGCAGGTAAAAAAAAGCTACAAGTCGAAAATTAATAGGGACAATTATTTAATGCGGCCCATTAAACGAGGGGCCGGGTGAGAACATCGGGCGTATTTCTATTATCCGATGATGGTTAATAGCCAAAGGTTACGATTACGATGCGGTCCCGGGAATTCGGCCCTCTTTCGATTCTATTCACCCTTGAAAGGCTTTCGGAAAATAACACCGAAATAATCGAATATCTAATTTGGATTATGACAGAGCGCGCGCACTACAAAACGAGCCGCATCGCGCGAAAACATGCGCTTTTAATCTAAGAAATAATTGTCAATTAAGCTTCTCTTAGACACTACAAGGTTTAAAATTGGTTTACGCGCCGGCATCCTTTTCGAACGAAAATAAAAAAGCCGAAAACTCGAGTCGATATACATAATAACATCCGAACAGGACTTATGTCAAAAAGTGGTACGAGATAAGTATCATCAATGGGATTCTGGGTGTCGGTTACCAGCCTACACACGCGGACGCCGCGCGTTAATACATGTGAAAATTCAGCTTAAATCTGTGTTATTAGCTTATCTGGCTATCTCGAGACCTTTCGTGAATGATATAAATATTCATAGTGCGGTCGTGACTCGCGGGGCTCATATCTTGATAATTCCCGGGCTCTTTTTTTACGGGAAAAACGTCGGATTTTTAATACGTTTTGCTCGCCGACGTGTCGAGCAACTGGTAATCTCTGTACTCGATAAGAGCCTTTATTAATATACATACAACTTTATAAGAGAAATATGCTTATATGGCTTATAAACACGTTCGTTTTATTCAATACATATACAGCTTGAAGAAGCGTTTTCTTTACAAGAAGTACACGAAGAATAAAATTAGTGTGTGGAATTGGGGTTTAATAAATAATTAATTAGGCGACTCGATGAAAAGTCTGTTAACGCCCAGTAGAGTTTTTTAACGAACACGTAAACGACTGCTAGCGAAAAATAAAAAAAAAAACGATGCGAAATCTAAATTATGCATCGAAGCCGACAAAATCGACCCTTCGAGCAACGGTAGACATGAAAGTTAACTGTTAAAACGGCCTGTACAAAAGCCATCACGGAGAGCCATGAAGTTCGGTTGAAATTTCAAAAAAAAAACATCCAGGATATTATGAAATTCACCTGATTCCACAGATAAGAGTAGGTACCTAGGTTTGGAGTAGATTCGGAGTATAGATTCAAAGTACAGATTCAGAGTATCTGCAGATTTAGAGTAGGTATCTACAGATTGAGAATATCTACAGATTGAGAGTACCTATTCAGAGTAGATTCAGGATATATTCAGAATAGATTCGGAGTATAGATCCAGAATAGAATTAGAGTAAAATTAGAATAGATTCAGAGTAGATTTAGAATAGGCATGAATTAAAAGACTTTCAGAGTAGGATACTATAATGAAAATAGTGTTTGTAAATTTGATAGAAAACTAGTAATGGTACAGTTTAAGGACCGCTTTCGACACGACACTCCTCTATGAATTTTGAAAATTAATATTAATCGACTGGATCATTTCCATTTCGAGTGACTTAGTACCAGGGAAAACAAGTTCGTATTAATTCGTAGACACCCTCTTTGTAAATTTGCATAATGATAACAGAAAATTAGCAAGTCAATCGTCGATAGCGACGTTCCGACGGGCCGATAATCTTAACGTATATATAAACCCGGAATGGAAAGCTATCGGTCGCAAATCAAACGGGAATTAACCGAACGGGCGGCAATAAATCACCTAACGCGCGATTTATTGGGCCCGCGTGTGTGTCGAATTTGCCGCTCGCCAGGCATAGTGTCGAAATCAGGTGTAGGTTCTCGGCTGTTGAAAACAGACATTAGTGAGATCAAAGTCGCCGCTGCGGCCGGGCACCGACTTTTCATTTTGTTAAATGTCCGCACGCCCACCTCGCACCCAGAGAGAAACCTCTTCGATATATTCTCCTCCGCTCTCGGCCTGCGATGGATTTCTCGTATTCCGTTTTTATTATTATTTTTTTTCTCTTCTAAGTACCTACTCTCGCGAGCTCTTCTCCTCACGGCCTCGACCAAACTCGCCCGTTTTATCTCCAAGGTATTGTAAGCATATAGATTGTTCACAATAAAGCGAGCGTGACGTCACGAGTTGATTAAATTAACTGCAACAAAGACAACTTATATTAGTCTCGTATAAAGTTCATGTATCATTTAGCAATATGCGTAATAGTTTTTACAACTATTAATGTTATATTGTGAAGAATGTAAGTCACTTTCGAATTGGAATCGATTGACAAGGTCGATTGAAAATAATCTATGCAAATTGCCGTGAAATTCTGGTGTGGTGTATGCGATTTTTCGGATTGGAATTCGAAATACCGAATGAGGATTATTGGGATAATTTTTTCATCGTTTAAAATTAGCTGAACTTAATTTAGAAGTTAATTTTCTATGTTTGTGGTAATAGGTAATTTTCCTTATTTCTCCTAACAAGCTTTTTATAGAAAAACGAAATATTTTAATGACGAAATTGTACGCGAGAAAGAATTTGCACCAAGCAACACAAGTATATGAAATTTATTCATTTTATCATCAATCAATATTAATACAGGTATGTGCCGCTATGGAGCGACTGTGCGCCGAATCCCCCTTTCGAGAAGTGCCAAGAAATGAAAAATAGTGCTTTAGGGAGATCATTCTTCTTGTTTGAAATTTTTGTAATAAAATTAGTGCTTCATTCTTTTCGTGTCTTCCAACAGTGACACGTGTTCTAGTTTCTCGGACACCCGAATGGAAATTCCTCGACGCGAACCCATCGACATCAAAAGCGGTCCCCTTAATCAGTTAATTTGCATAATTGCCTCCAACAGGGTGAAACTGCATTATATTTTACTCATACTTTCGGTCTATTATAATATCTTGTGTATGCCTACGTACTGGTATATTGTTAAAAGATTTTTAATCGGTTTCTGTTCAAAATAATTCGTACAAAAGACGCACAATAAACATTCTAGTTCTCCTAATAAGATTCCGCAAAGTAGCAAACAAGATAAACATGTTCGGATAAACTATTATAAAGAAGTTAACATGTCTTCGATTATGAATAGGGGAATCGATCACGTACCATTTAGTTCGCACAGAAAGGTCTTGTAAATAATACACAAAAACCGTATTGGATATTTATTGTAAGTCCCTTTCGCGCAACTAAGCGCATTGAAAACATGCTCCCGGTGGTCCAACTCGAGGACCCTTTGTGACCCAATCGAGCGGATATTTTCCTTCTTCGCCCATCACGGTCAATTGGAATCGATCGGATCGAAGAACTCGAAACTCACGATTCGATTTTTCCACCTATTTACATACGCAAACGCCGTTCAAATTAAATACTCTTTCATCTCGTCGCTTATTATATTCCACTATAACGTTTCACGACCGGTGATTTATAGCTCGGTAATGAATTACGTTACACATGCTCTTCGAACGATAAATTACGAATTAGACGAATGAAGAATTTGTTGTAATAGCGCGCGTATAAATTTCGATTAATTTTTCCGGAGATTTCTTCGGCGCGGATGAATTACTGACCGCACAAGTCAAAGGTTGTTGAACGACCGTAATTCAATCAAACCGAAATCCAAAACCGAGATGAATTAGTATCTACCAAAAAACTATTAAAATCCTCGATGAAGTCGTTGGAAATATAGAGAGTTGTCGGATAAGAATGTAAAGTAATGTATCTGGAAAACTATGCATCATAGAGGATTGCGGTAAAAAAAGTAATTACTAAAACGGCCAAGAGAAAAACCTGGAAAATATTTTCATGTTTCTCAAACGGGCGCTAGGGGGTGAAAAATTGCAATTTTGGAACTAAAAAAGTGATATTTCTATGAATTCCGCTGTATTAACCTAACAAAAAAATACCATCAGATATTTAAAGTCGAGTATAATATGAACCTTTTTTGTTTAACAATGTTTGCTGTATCTCTAAAAATAAAGTGGTGAGTGCTATTCAATTTTTTCCCTAAAAAACACCCTGTATCTTCGAAACGGCTGAGCCAATTTGAATAAACTTGGGCTAGTTAAAAAGAGATATTCTTGGGCTACAAAAATGATATAATTTAAAGTTTTGTTAGATTCGTGTGTCGCTAGTAAAGCACTTATTTCGATATTCCGACAGAATATCACAATTCGACAATATCGACAATTTTCTCAAACAAATTAAATGCATTGGTATGATTTTTATTTCATGAATAAGTAGCTAAATGATGCCTAAACAAGCTCGCGAAAACCGCATCTCGATATCTTGTTCCTAAACTAAAATTTAGGCCAAAGAAAAACCCTTAAATTTTTTTAAACTAATTTTTCTAAATTACTCTTATATTGAAATGTATTGAAATATTTTCCAGGTTTTTCCCTTTAATCCGTTTTAATAATTACTTCTTCCGCAATCCTCTACGATGCATTATAGTTTTCCAGATACAGTACTTTACATTCTTATCCGACCACCCTGTAAATAGGTAAAGAAGTTGTCTTCTTCTTTCTACTCCAATCATCCCTTTGGAGGTCCTCTTGTTAAGAGTACAAGAGTACTTTAATCAGGGAATATAGAATTGAGGTAGACTTTGTTTGGTTGCAGGTCAAGGTAGAGTGAACCAATTAGGCGGGGTCTTCATAAACGGCAGACCACTACCGAACCACATACGATTGAAGATAGTGGAAATGGCGGCGGCCGGCGTCCGGCCCTGCGTCATATCCCGTCAATTGCGCGTCTCCCACGGCTGCGTCTCCAAGATCCTGAACCGCTACCAGGAGACGGGCAGCATCAGGCCCGGCGTGATCGGCGGCTCGAAGCCGCGCGTCGCCACGCAGGAGGTGGAGAACAAGATCGAGCAGTGGAAGAAGGAACAGCCGGGCATCTTCAGCTGGGAGATCCGCGATCGGCTCATAAAAGTAAGTGTCTTTTTTTTCCCTGATGCTCATCGTGAATTATTGCCCCGTTCTATAAATAAGTCTGCACGTTTCCCACACGGGCGTACGCTTTGATGTTTAATATTCCGCGGGTTTTTTTGCGCTCGGCCCTGTTAAAGGCGAAATGCGTTAATGCCCATAAACTTTCTACTACGGGTAATGGTGGTAATGACTAACTTGCAACCGTCGCGTAACAAGTCCAATCGCTAGCTCGATTTCGTAATTGGCATTTTTTTAATGTTTCATAAAACTTGGGACACTCCTTCGCCTTCGAAACCGAGCTATTAGTTGATTAACCTCAAACCAATAAAAAGCGGCTCGGGAATGCATAAAAACTCCATGCATTCACCTCCCCCTATAGTATTGAAACGAATAATAACTAATTGTAGTTTAAGCAATAAAAATAATAATTTTTGATTTCCGTCCGTTGTTACAGGAGGGCATATGCGATAAGAACTCGGCCCCGTCGGTGAGCTCCATCAGCCGATTGATAAGAGGCGGCAGGAAAGAGGACACCGAAAGGAAAAACCACTCGATCGACGGCATATTAGGTGAGAAAAACTCCCACAAAAATTCAATTCCCACAGCGTAGAAATCGCGTTCCGAAACATCATCCTCTTCGACCTGTGAGGTCCGATTTAATAAAATTTTCACTTAGTTTATCGAGTTAATAGACTTCTACGGTCATTAGTTATGGTTTTTACGCTTCTTTCGAACCGTTCGAATCGATAAATATTCGTCGCCACCGTATCAACATCTTTTTAGTAAAAAAATTATCTCACTAAAATAAATATTCCATTTATTTTCGCGTCGGCGTGAAATCGCTTCAATCAATATTTCCCTGTGGTTATTTGATTTGTTTTCAAATCTACCCTCATTTGTGACACACCAGCTAGTCTTTAGATTTGTAATCACCCCAGCAAAATCATTTAGAACAATCTATGAAACAAAATCCTGCATCCCCATCAGTATAATTTCCACTTGGTTGCAGGCCCGAACTCCTCCTGCGACGAAAGCGACACGGAATCCGAGCCGGGCATACCGCTGAAACGCAAACAAAGGCGATCGAGGACCACCTTCACCGGCGAGCAACTGGAGGCGCTCGAACGCGCCTTCGGCCGCACCCAATACCCCGACGTCTACACCAGAGAGGAGCTGGCCCAGAAGACGAAGCTCACCGAAGCCCGGGTGCAGGTGTGGTTCTCCAACCGGCGCGCCCGCCTCCGGAAACAGCTCAACTCGCAGCAGTTCAACGCCTTCAACGCCATATCCCTGCAGACCGCCTTCCCCGGCGTGCAGCAGCACTACCCGGAGGGCGGCTTCAACCAGAGCTCCTGGACGTCGCAGAGCTATCCCTCGGCCGCTTCGGGCGGTTCTAGTGCTTCCACCACGGCGCAAAACGCCCTGTATAATAGCTACAGCAACGGTGCCGGGTTGGAGCACTGCGGTAACCAGTTCGGGTACAATATGGCGCAGATCTCGCCCAACCAGCACAGCATTTCGCCTCAGCAGAGCGGCGTGTGGACGAGGCATTCGCAGTCCAACAAAGCTGCAGCTGCTGATAATATTTCGCCCACTTGGCATGATAATTATAGGTGAGTTTGAGTTGTTTGTTAATACTCCAGCTTCTCCCCATAGACTCCATCAATATCTATTGAAAGTACGAGTAGAATAGTCGATTTCTTCTGCAGTAATTTTATTAATTGAAGTTAAGATGTGAGTAATTTTTCCATATTTTAGAGTCTGAATTAATTAATTGATTTAAAATTAAATAGAAAGTTAATGGAGTAAAAAAATTAGGACGATCGACGGCACTTCCTTAAACACCGGCTAAACACCGATGAATATAATTAGGTAGGAAACATCTACAAAATGCCCGGCCCCTCTTAACTCGAAAAAAAGAAGCCGAAACGTTTAAATATAATTTATAAGACGGACAAATCGATTCCAGTAGCGATATTTTCATCGATAAATAAAGAGCGGTATTAAAGAAAACCGTATAATTTTATTTAGCACGATTTCTGTATAAGCCTCCAATGATTGCGTACCAGCAGTAGTGCCCATCTAGAATTTATTTCAATGACAAGCCTACTGCCTAGCTGGGCAGGATAATATTAAAGTGGTACTGGCGTTGTTGGGTACCGTCTGAAACGATCTCTTCGACTGTATAATTGGCACTTACAGGCCACATCTGAATAATATCTGAAAGCAATTAATTTGGTCGGGTCCAACCTAATGAAGGCCTTGCGACGTGTTATTTAACTTCTCTCAGGCCCCGGGATTGTTTAATAATTTCACATTATTAATTATTTAATGAACGCCTTCGGGGCTGCCGATGCACCGTCGTATAACCGTATCTTTTATTTACTTTTACGTTACGAACGCGATGGGTAAATTATCTCGGTGATGAAATTGAAGAATTAAGCACGATTCTCGATGAAACATATCCTATAGGCGTTATGCATTTTTATCGGTGAAATTAGAATTTGGGAAATTACTTTCTAGGGAGATTTGGATGCGTAGAAAATTAACAAGTTTCGTTTTTTTTAAATTGGGTCAAACAAATGTCTTTGCAACACTCGATAATCGCTTTGTGGAAGCGATTCAAACGTCACGATCGCCGGTCGAACATTAAATCTCAACCACGTTCCGGCAATATTTTTTGACAACGAGAATTAAAACTTTGAAATATGAACAATCTCGTCGGTACCGAACAAAGATGTACTTGCGCGTACTTGCGACGGACGTACCGTCGACGATGCGAAAAATAAATAACGAAATAACAGCTGCGAGTGATGTTTTCTGGTTTATTATTATTATCCTTTTTTTTATTTTTCGCCTTTCCGCGTTCTCTCCATCTATCGGCTCGTAACAGTTGATGGTCCTTCTAGGAAAACGTAGCCGTAAGACGTCGAACGGACGAAAAAATTTATCATTGTTTTATGAAATTTATGGCAAGCGAGTCTCTCCATTGTGCCGGGCATTTTCGGTTGGATAATCGACGATATTTTCGCCTTATATTGTTATTAAACGCGCATTGGAGTGTCCAAGGAACCCCTATAGAATGATTTTAGCAAGTGATACAACCCTCTAAACCTGTATAAAAGAGTGTAGTAATTTGCTATTTAGGACTACATAAACGAAAATCTATACCCGTGACATTTTTTTGTTACAGTTTACTAGCCAACGGAAGCCATTACAGTGGAACCCATTCTCCGAGCGAAGCCAAGTCAGGATATCCTTATTTCGGTGCCATGGAAATGTGTACAAGTAGAGTGCATTAAATCCGACGTTAATGTGAATTTTTAGTAAGGTGTATTGTACCAGTCTATTTGCTTATTCACATCGAAAACCGATAACTCTTTATGAATTGTTTGAATTAAAAATAATCCAGCGAGTAATAAATCCGAATTTGGAGCACGTTCGGCAACGCCGCCGTTCGAAAGTTAGCGGTGGGGGGCGATGAACAAGGACAGAAACTTTTACGTGAATAATCGAATAGTTGTTAAGTACATGTTAGTGCTGTGATTTATTTTTATAGCGACTGATTTGATCTTTTATCGTTTGTATGTATTGTAGATATGAAGCAAAATTGTGTTTAATTTAGTTTTATTCGATGAGAAAATTGTGTGCAAAGTCACTATTATGTTCCTAGCGTTATAGTGGGTAGTTAAAAAATTATAATTCCAGCTTAAGCAGTCAATTTAAACTCGAAACTTTTTCGACTGGATTAAATTATCTAGGCTTTCATTGGGTACGTTTGCTAGGTAATCGCCGCTTTTAATTAAATTGTTAACTGGAATTTTATTGGTGATTACTCTGTAAACTGACCTATTATATACCAGTTCGTAATTTTACTAAGAAATAAATAATTAAAATTAAGTGGCCAATCAATTGTACTTAATTACATATCTAAGCTTTAATTTATTGCGTGTGCATATTTTTTGTTTATTATAATTCATAGTAGTACCTATACATTTAATAAATATTTAAAAGCATTCATAATGGATTTTAATTAGTATTCCTTTAATAGCCCTTTATAAGTACGTTTCGTTATTTTTCTTTTATACCCTATTGTTAATAACGCTGCGCACAAGTACGTGTTTATTTCATTACATCCAGATACATAAATGGTAATAAAATTCGATAATAAAACTCCTGTTGCGAAAAAATTAGTAAGCGAGTTGAAATATGCACGTTTAACGTGAAAAATTTCCCAAACAAGGCATTAAAAGAATTAAGCATTTCGAAATGCAAATTCGCCGGGCGAGAAAAAAAGGGAAACTTCATCGGTGAGGGCCTCCCCGGGCGCGACCTCCCACGGCAAATCGAATTCGCTTTTTCGAAAAACGCACAAGGATCACTTCGCAGGTTGCACCACCATTGTGTCCATTATGTCCGGTGCATTGTCGTCCTTCCATTAACTCCCGAAGGTGTATTCTGTCCGCATTGCTCGATGACAGCCGAAGACATATGTCTTTTCGGTGGATTCCGCCGGTACAAAAGGCAAGATCGATGTCGTTCGAATGCGCCCCGGAGAATAATCGCAATCCAGAAACGGTCCAATTAGAAATGCGATTGTGGGAATTCGATTTGCCTACGCTCGAATATACAAGGTGGTCCCAGAAGCCGAATTGCTTTAATTTAAAACAACAAAGTATCTCTATATAGTGAAGAAAGTATCTCTAATCTAAAATGAAGCAATTGGAGGTTCTGAACTACAGTTGGTGCAAAACAAATACAAATACACGTTATCTATAGTTTACTGTCACAAGTAGGCAATGTTGTCGAACTTTTATAGAGTTTACAAAATCTAAGAATTTTCTAAAATTGTCAAAATGAGAAGAACAAATTGAAAATTAGGGGCACCTGTTTCAAGTTTCTAAACGGCGGATGTATTCAGGGGCTCACTATAATTCATCAAATTCCTTTATCATCTGAAATATATTTAACAGTGTGAGTAAAAAATTTAGTATCCAATTGACCCTTAAAAGAGTAGGTACATAGAGAAATTTCTGAGAAAACTTCTGAATCTGAATTATTTAGAGCTCAAATTGTGTCATTTCTAACATGTGGAAAAGGTAATTACACAAAAAATTCTTATTCCTTAATCGGCTAAATAGGCTTTAGCAGTTGTGGCTAGTAAATTAGAAAAAGGAAGAAGAAATTGAAAATTAAAAGTACCGATCGGATGATAACGGCAACTATGCAATTTGATAATCAATGCGTTCCAACCTACTATAAGAAAATAATAATAATGTTATACACAAACGTTGAATTTTGAAAATATATATTTTTTGAATGATTTAATCCAGCTTTTTAACATTTTCTATCATCCCTTGTTAATATTAAATTAAATTCTGCATCTATTAATCTTAATCTATTTTGTGTATTCATTTTGCACCGACTGTATTAATCACAAATTTTGCAATACAATGTTGCCACGTCATTATTTTCTCCCCAGTTATTACAACAATTAAACTCCGATGTTTTGCTCGCTTATTGTCAAATTATTCCCAGTTTTCGTCTTCAATGACTAAAAATACCAGTTAATTCCCTAAAACATTTAATAACCTTAAAAATCTCAATGAAATCAACTAAACAGCACACATAAAGGCATATTTATTTAACATTTCATAACAGGTACACGATATAACAAGCCTCAAGAATCGGATTATCGCCGGCCAGCAAAGCATTTTTTTTCGCCAAGTTATGACCTTTAGTAAGCGATTAATTCCACGTTAAAATGGCGTAACTGAAGCAATTATTACCCGTAAGACAACTATAACGAAACCAACCCCCGCCCGAATCGAGTCACGACGTACGTCCTCTACGTTTCACGACCCCCCGCTACCCCCGCCGAAGGTGGGGCATGTCGCGATTCACGCACCGATGAAAACAACAATAATAATGGAGGTTCGGCAGAATTTTCATCCCTATTTTAACGGAAAGATTTACATTAGTTTTGCTTGCACCCTTATATTGTGTTTGTTTTTTCGGGTAGCAACCAGGACAGGACTCAGCAGGCTATTTAGAATCTGTTGTTAATTATTTTGGATAGTTCAAAATGGTTCTAGGATAGTCAAATGGTTCTGGACAGTTCTGAAATGGTTCCGGACAGTTTTAAATTGTTTTGAACAGTTCTAAATGAGTCTAAAAGTGTTCTGAACACGTCGAGAAAGTTTGGTTACACTTTAGTACCGGGTGGTCGAAATTTATTAGTTCAATCCTGTTGTTATTGGTATATAGGCAACAAAAGAGAGGGATAATGGCGCGACAATGGCCGGGCGAGCGAGATGGCCGTATATTTA
This sequence comes from Phyllotreta striolata, assembly GCA_918026865.1. NCBI lineage: Eukaryota > Metazoa > Arthropoda > Insecta > Coleoptera > Chrysomelidae > Phyllotreta > Phyllotreta striolata. Next base: position 4,310,598 of record OU900102.1, read on the forward strand.
GCGACGTTCAGCTGTTCTATTTGCACGCTTCACGCCGAATTTCCATCTAAATTCGGCGTCTTTGAACGTTGATTAGCACGGGTGTCAGCCGACCGCCCCGTTTAAGCCGGCTACCCCAATGAAAAATGTGCCGAGGCCGCGAATTTATGGGTGGATGTACTGCGCGTAAACTCCGCCGATGATTGTTTTCGAAATCCGTACGGTCACAATGAGGAAATGAATTATTGTTCGATATGTATGGATGCGAACGTCGGAAAGTCACACGTTTATAGGGGTTGTTGTTTGGGAATAGATGAATGGCTGAGATGTAGTTTAGTTTAACATTTTTTTATCGCCAGTGTATGTTCGCCTGTTCATATACAGGGTGTCGCAAAAAGGTTGGGATATGGCTTAATTTAGTGAATTTTGAGACTTAAATAACGAACGTTAAGGTCGCCAAAGCAAGCCCTCAAATTCATAATTCGTGGGGTATAATATAGAACTATTTTTGGTAAAATTTTTCCACAATAGATGGGATGAGATTAGTTTAACTCGACATAAAATCAAACGTGTTAGAAAGTAAAATAAGAAATCCTTTTCAGAATTTTTTAAATTCAATTCTCTTCCCTGCAATGTGAAAAGATAAAAGTAAATCTACTATCATCATTGGCTAAAATACTTAGTTTTTTCAATTTAATACAGCCTTTGGATCAATATAAACTAGGAGACATCGTTCTGTATTTTTCAGTATTTTTCATCCTACTAAAATTATTTATACATCCGTTCGAGGAAACTCGAGTTTTACTAGAATTACGTTTTGCCATTTAAATAGCATTGCAAATAAATGTCAGTTTTTGATTGCAATTTTCTTAAATATGTAATGAGGTAGGAGAGATTAAAAATAGGAAATTTCATTGCTTGGTATAAGAAAGATTCAAATCAATTGTTGAAGCCAAATTTGAATCTTACTGGAATTACTGTTTTCCCATTTAAAAATACCCTGAAGTGGAGCCCTTAACAGTGTTAACTTCGTTAGTTAGTAAGGAAACTTAAAGTTGTTAAAATAAATAATAAAGAAGTTAATATTTGATAGCGAGAATGGCTATAACTCTTTGTCATGATAAAGGATCAATTATTCTGGTCCAATATCAAAAAATCTCTTTTTTATTTTACACTTTATAACTTCTTTACAAAGCACTTTTATACATGGTTAAGTTAGGTTAAATCCACTTATTTTCGTCTGAGAATTCGGAGATAATTTCCATCAGGTTTCCGTGTTGTGAAAAAGGGTCTCGGGCGCAGCGGGAGCGTCGGATTAGCGACGCACAATTGACGACATGTTTTTAACAAAACGTCAACATTTAGTTTGTAAGTCGACGTTTCATTTACACTCGGAATCGCCTTATCTTCCACAAACCGTAGAACCAGTTTTCGTTGATTTTTGACGGCTTATTTTAGACTTTTAAGAAGATTTCGTACCTCGTCCGCATTGTGACCGAACGTACTTACCTTCTAAGTTAATTAAAGTTCTCAGTATTTTAAAGTCCGACCCGAGCCGGTGATGGAAGATCGACAGTACTGTAAACGAGACGAGTGCAATCCCATTAACAACACAAATGCATTAATTATACACTGAATGTCCGCTCGAAAAATGTGATGCTAGATGAGTTAGAAGGAAACAATTTAACTAAGCCTAAATGTACCGAGAGTACAAAAATTCAACTGATAATGCTGATAATAGCATTTGACAATTGAATGGTAGATACACCCCGTATTTGCTCAAAATTCAAGATTCAAGATTCAAGATTCAAGATTCAAGATTCAAGATTCAAGATTCAAGATTCAAGATTCAAGATTCAAGATTCAAGATTCAAGATTCAAGATTCAAGATTCAAGATTCAAGATTCAAGATTCAAGATTCAAGATTCAAGATTCAAGATTCAAGATTCAAGATTCAAGATTCAAGATTCAAGATTCAAGATTCAAGATTCAAGATTCAAGATTCAAGATTCAAGATTCAAGATTCAAGATTCAAGATTCAAGATTCAAGATTCAGAGCATTGATTATCAGTTAATGATTAAGCTCATTAGATTAGGAATAGATGATTGATGATTGGTGGAAATTCGATTGTATATTAGCGTATATTTTAAGGCGAATTCGATCGTAAAGCAAAATTCAGCGGCACATTTGCAGGTACTATTTTTTTCCACTGCGAAGCGAGCCAATCTCTTTCGGAATCGGCGCGTGAGCGTGCACGCTTCACGCTAATCGAAAAATGCTTTGCCGTGCCGACGAAACAAAATATTAATCGTTTTCATTGTTTCAACAATACGTCCGAACCTACTAGATATTTTATTGTTCTCGGAGTTTTCGTTTAGCTGGAAGTGCGCTTTTTTTTCGAAGCTATACGCAGTGGATTAATATACATATAGGTACCGGTGTCGGGCCAGCTGCAAAACGCACCAGTTTCGACTAATTGATATGACGGACCAAAGCCGTTCGCGAAACGCACTAAAATAGTTTAATTGCTATCGACATTGCTTCGATTTTATTGTATCTAATTAGTTACGTTGCGAAATTATTGCCGTTACTACTTTTTTATTAATATTTTATAATATCCTATGGGTATATGGGCGCAACGGAATTCCGTAATGATTTTACCTGAATTTTTGATCAGATAGCGAAACTCCGCACCGGAAATTTTGTTACCTGCAGATGCTGCACTAATCCCGCGCAGGAATTCCCATATTACTCTACTTTTTACTGTCTATTCTATATTCTCTACTCTCTAACTTTCATCTACTCCACTCTCTACTTATTCTCTTCATCTTATTCTCTCTATACACTCTGTACTGAAGTTTTCAGGCAGGTACTCAATTAGGAATTGTTATTTTTTGGTGGAAAATTCCGATAAAGGACCAAAGATAAAGTACTACCCAAAAAGGATTTACACGATGTTAAATAATTGATTGCCGATACTTCAGGATGTGAATATTTGGGTGATTTTAAGAAGAAAAGTTTATATCAATATTTGTCCTAAACCTATTAGTTTTCGAGAGGCAGGGTGTTACAATTTTAGAAAAAAAATTACATTTCTATCATAATTTTCTTATTACACCAGATATTAGAACCAGAAAATTAATTTTCATCTATTACCAGAGACGTCCACGCCGGAAACTTAGAAAATTATGATAGAAAAGTTATTTTTTTCTAAAACTGTAACACCCTGTAGCTCGAAAACTAAGAGGTTTAGGACATGTATTGATCTAAACTTTTCTTCTTAAAATCACCTAAATATTCACATCCTGAAGTATCGGCACTCAATTAACTAACACCCTGCATAATTTCATAAATTTTAAATCTCCATTCATCTCCTACATCGCTGCAATTACGCTCAACCATCCTTCCACAGTAGATAGATAATCGTAATCATACATCAGGAAACAAACCTCTTTGTAATTGCGCCAAGTGTTAATAATAAATCGTTTGGTTTTCTTGTTCGCCATCGTTAAATCGTGCTCGTTATTTGCGCCGCGATTGGCTCGGTCGGGCTGCAACGTGCAACTTGCGACAGGGACAAATACAATGGGTAAAATATGTGACAAGTAGGGGCGGCGTTGGGTTCTCAAAAAGTCCACACCCGTTATGGTAAATTAATTTGTATTATTAGCTATTCACCGTCGCCCTAGCTGTTATATTGTGGACGGTCGGTCTTCGTGCGGGGCCCACCGTGATCGAGGAACGAGCTAGTTTTGTTCGCCGGGATTCCTTTCAACGCGGATGAATTGTAACAGCACGATTCTCTGTTGCAAGTAAATTGCATGTTTTAGGTAAAGGTGCCTTTTTTACACTGTCAATCTTATAGGAAATTTCGGATTTGGGATCATCGAAAATTCGAAATGATCGTCGATTAGTCAAATTTCGTGAAACGCGCGCCGCTGTTTGAGCTAGACAAGGTCCACTTTTCATCCTGTCTCATAAATTCATCATGCGCTAAGATCGTATTTTATTCTTTATGTAAAAGTGGTCGCACAGGTCGAAAAAACACTAATCTTCTTCTACCTGCATCAAAATATGATTTCTGACTGCTTGAGAAATTAGATCAATTAATATTATGGGGAATTAAACACATTTTTCAGTAATGTTTTGAAAATCGTTCAGCGGCAGAGGATGTAGAAATACAGGAGTGTATTCAATTGTATTTATTAGACTTCTGTTCGTTTTTAAAATCATATCTATTTACTACCTAATAAGTAACAACAGCATGAATAATAATTACAGTTCTCTCTACTCTTTAACAAAAAAACTTCTACCATAATTTTAATCTTATTTTTCTGCTAAATCTTATCCCAATCCCAGAAACTATATAAAGTATCCTACTCAAACAATAAATGTTACCCATACAAAAGTAATAATTTTCTATTTTCTATTATTCTAACTGTATGCCTGACAAAACCATTTTCTATACCATTAATTCATTAGATAATTCCCCATTCCTTTATTCCCTAAATTATATATTTCTATTCATTACATTGTAATAAATCCACCCCTGTTAATAGACCTTTTACACGAATCTCTTTCAGCGTCGTTGTTTCAGTTAACTTTGTAGTAGGTATCCGTATAATAATAAATGCCCTGTTTATACAAATGTGTTAAAATTAATAAACGACAGAAAATTAGATGGGGGCCCATAAATTTTCCGAAACGGTTCGAGTTCTCGAAAGTGTTCCAAGGTTTTGTAGGGTGCTTATTAACACCGCGTTTTCGGATTATTCGGTTCACACTCAGCGTTTTTTTCGAACGGCGGGCGCGCTCCCGAGGAATTCCTGGAATTCTTAGGGAATTTCGTTAATTAACAGCATTAATTTTGAAATGGGAAATTGACATTTCAGTTCTTACAGGTATTATAATATGGACTTGCTGCAAATATTTCTTACAAATTTTCATAGAAAATGGTAATATAATTACGAAAATTTATTCATTTTCATATTTTTTTCAAGTACCTACCTATAATAGGCAATCATTTTCACAAAAGTGAAATTTGTGTTGCCTATATATCAGGTAAAAAAATAAACCACCAATTCTTATCTAGCATTATTTATTTTATGAAATCATTACTAACGAATTGTTTTACAATATTTTAAGCATAAATTTGAATGTATATTCAATACAGATTTTATTTTAAATTTTTGAAAGTAATTGGTTTCCTAACTAAAACAAGTCAACCAAGATAAAAATTTTTGACAGTGACATTGACAATGACTTGTTTATTTAAAAATCCAAGTTAGGTTATGAATCTCAAATTTAAGTTTGTTGTTAATCATGCAATTACTGCGTTTTGGAATATCTAAACTATGAATATATTTTACGTGCACAAACGAAAATGTTTCAATATATTGCTGTGTTTCGGCGTAGCCACGTTGTTAGTGATATTGTTCGAAACTCAGTACCTACCTTTCAAGATATATCGCTTGTTCTACCCCTCAGGTAGTATTTACTGTTATCGAATTCAAACGGAATCTCTTCCCGAAATAACCGATATCACGCCTCGTAAGGGAAAGTCGATTTTCTTCCACGAGACATCGTGCAAATCTTTCTTGTACGATAAAATTTTCATATCCTCTCGACAGGCCTGCGCTGTAGAAAGCGCGGCTCGAACGAATCCGAATTACGATGTTTACTTACTGTTTACCTCTCCTGGTTTACTTAAATTCGAAGGCGACGAATCCGATGATATTTTAAAAGCTCTCTCAACTTACGATAACATCAAAATGTTCCATTTGGATTACGAAAAATACACCAAAGGAACGCCACTCGAAAACCTCTATACCTCCGGTAAAATAGAAGACTCGATATATGCACAATCTCATGCTAGTGATGTACTTAGGTAAGCATTTAATGTGTGCATACGAATCGATTATATTTTGTTATCTCGTAGATACCTTACTTTGTGGAAATACGGCGGCATTTACTTAGATTTGGATGTAATAGTTACGAAAAGCTTGGAAGATATACAGCCGAATTATGCTGGAATTGAATCGAATAAAAATGTTGCAGCCGGTGTGTTGAGCTTCGACTCCACAGGCAAAGGCCACGAGATGGCCGAGAAATGCGTGGATGATCTCAAACACAACTTCAACGGCCACGATTGGGGTAACAATGGTCCTGGTGTCATAACAAGGTAATATTTTATCATATTCTTCTATTTGGTTGTTACTTTCGTACCTACTTCCTGACTAGTTAAAGGCACAGCGTGTGTGGTGGTTTCAGATTGCTGAAATCTCTTTGTGGGGTGCAACTGGCTAAAGATATGATCGGTAAAGATTGCGGTGGCTTCACCGCGTATCCTCCTCACACGTTCTATCCTGTGCCTTGGGAAAAGTGGAAGATGTACTTCGATGAAAACTCTACGAAAGCTGTACTTAATATGGCTAAAGACAGCGTCGCTGTGCACGTTTGGAACAAGCACAGCGAGAGAACGAGTCTTCCTTTGACTTCGGGCGCGCCTTACATGTATTTCGCTAAGAAATATTGCCCGAAGGTCATCGAGGCTTGCCACGATTCTTTTTGAGTTTTCCTTGTTGTTTTAGATGGATTTTGTTGATTCTTCTGATATTATTTCTATACTCTCTATTATTCTTTTGGATCTGGTAGATGTTCTGGTTAATTTTATTTCTATTTCTGTATACTCTTAGCTATAAGATCAAAATATACTTCACTCGAATTAATTAATAATAAGTTCGTTTTTAACAGCTTGTTCTTTGGAAGGTAAAATATTTTTTCGCGCGATTTTACATTTTAATATACACATCACCGAACGCGAACTTTTATTTCGGATTTTACGAATCGTACAATACATTTTAACTACCACTTTAAATATTATTGTCGCAAATAAATTTTATTTTTAAATACGCCGTATTTTTTAACTGCCTTTCAAGCTACAACGCGGGCGAAATGAAAAATTCAACACCTGTTTTATTGAAACGTCCATTTCGGTTCGATCCGCTCGGACGTCGACAACAAAAAAATAGCGGATGATTTAAAATTTATTTTTACATAACTATTATATTTAACAAAAATAATAATAATAAATATCTTTCTACGCTTTGTTAAGAGGCGATCCTCCCAATTTCCTGTTCTTCGTGAACGCTATCAAACCGATTAATACTCCACTTAATATAATCCAACCAGCTGCTTGGTAAAAAGACAGCACCCACGAGTCCGTCAAGTCGTAGAGGAAACCTTAAACGAGTACAAACAAGGTTTAGAATCCGTAAGATGTATTTTTTGGGGGCTCAACTCACCTGCTAAAGGCGGTCCTGCGAGATTTCCCACTCCCATACAGAGCAATATCAGCCCGTAGGCCATGGTGAAGTCCTCCAGCGGCACCAGTTCCCCCAACAAAGAGGGCAGCAGCGAGAAACAGCTGGCGAAAAAGAGACCGAAACTAGCGCACGCTATCACCAGCATCACGAAGTTGCTGGAGAACCATATGATGCACGCTATGCTAATTCCGCATAGGATTATGCAAATACCATAGGTTTTCGCGATGTTCACTCGCTCCCCAGCCCAGCCCAGAAACACCTGCAATGGGGTAATAGGATGTGAGTGTACTGGTATTAAATCAGGTACCAGTAGTTGTCCATTTCAAACTTCTACTATGGAATTTTTTTATGCTTGAAGAGCATTTACTGGCATCGTAGGTGGCGTCTTAGCCACCTGCGATTTGATTATGCGATGAATGAGGAACTGTCAAGTTAAACAATGCCCATAGTTACTCCATAACAATGCAAAACTGTCAATTCAAAGAATCTCCTTGGTTACTCCATAACAACCAAGATAAAACTGTCAACTGAAAGAATCTCCTTAGTTACTCCGTAACAACAATGTAAAACTGTCACACAATTCAATAACGCGTCTTTAACAAAAAAATGCTGAATGCGGATGATAGTCTCTTATCAATCGGTATTTCGGTACAAAAATAAAATCGCTCACCATTCCGATGGTATTAGTGAAACCTATTGCCGATAACACGAAAGACGCTTGGGATTCCGTATAATCAATGTCCGTCATGTACTCGGCGATGTAGAAATAAGGCACGATGAACCATATGAACAAGATGGTGGTCGAAAGAGATAGGAGGAAAAAGTGCAGCTCCAGAAACAGCGAAAAATCCAACATGCTCGTGACCGACTTGTAGAATTGAACGTACCATTTCTGAAATGCGAAATTTAAAATATTCTGAAATGACATGTACCCCATTATTGATACCTTTTTTACTTTCTTAGTTGGAACATTAGTCACTGTACTTCTGTATACGCTGTACATATCGGGACTGGACATGGTAACTTTGATGCTATTACCAACGTTACCGATACCATTCGATATGGTGTTGTTCCTTTTTAAAAGGATGCTCTGCAGGTAGCTGTGCGGCTCTTCTTCTTCGTTGGCCTCCGTGATGGCGTCGAGAAGAGGGCTTTGGTAATTGTTGGTTTCTTCTTCGTTTTCTTCTTCGTCTTCCTCCATGATGGTATCTTCGGTTTTTTGCACGGCTAGCGAAAACCTAACCGGAACTCTGCTCGCATTATTGTGGTTCTCAATGTTGTGGATTTCTTGTGTGGACGTGCTTTTGGTCTTCAACAAGCTGGGATAGTTTTCTAAAATTATTTTATACACTTGCTTATTCTCGCTTAATTTATTAATAACTTCCACGGGAAGCTGAAATCACAAACACGAATGGATTAGTGATGTAAATTGATGCGCAAAGTCAACCAACCTTTTCATTTTCTCTAACAAACGTCGGTAAATCGATTACCGAACGGATTCGATTCTTCTCCGTAAGATCCAAGGACGTGTTGACCCTCTGCAACAGAAACTCGTCGTTCTTCACCTTCTTCTTCTCCTTCAGCGCTTTCTTCTTCTTCTTCTCGATCTTCTTGGCCTCCCTCTTCGCGCGTTCCCTGCCGAAACGCCGTTAGTGACACAACACATCGTTCGATTCGATCGGTCGAAATTCGAGAGCGCCAAACCGACTCCAAACTTACTCTTGCACTATCCATTCGGGGTCCCGCATCATCACCCCGCACACGCTCATGTTCAGGAAGCACCCGGCCAGCATCAGCATGGTCCCCCGCCAGCCGTACTCGTTGATGAAAAGGGTGGTGAGCGGCGCGAACACTATGGTACCCACGCCGGTACCGCTGGCGGCCAAACCCAGCGCGATGGCCCTCTTTTTTTCGAACCAAAACGCTATCGACACCACCGCCGTGACGAACGTCAGAGCTCTTCCTGGAGAAAATCGTAGTTAGTTGGTATTAGGATTCGGTTTGAGTACCCACCGATGCCTCCGATTATTCCGAATGTGATGTACAAAGCCGATAGGGAGTTCACGAACATGCTGAGAACGAATCCAGTGGTACAAACCAAACTGCCCAGCACGGTCATCTTCAAACAGCCGTATCTATCAACCATGGCGCTACCGACGGGTCCGGCCAGAAGAGGTACGGCCAGAAACAAGCTGCCCACCCACGACGTGGCTGACTTGGAGCCCTTGAACTCGGTGACGAACTGCATGTAGAGCAGCCCGAAGGAGAAGCTCACCCCCTCGGAGATGGCGTTCAGCGCGAACGCCGAGAGAACGATCATCCAGCCCCATCCGCCGTCGGGTATCTTCGGCTGCGCCTCCTCCACGTAGATCTCGATCTGCGAGGTGATGATCGACTCCTTGCCTTGGAACTTGTGGATGTCGTGCTCGTGGGAGACTTTCCTCTTCTTTACGGGTACGTGAGCCATCGCGTGCTATTGCCTTCGATCGATCGTCGATGAATCATGGATGCCCGGCGGTACTGGGAGCGCGATCTGTCCGTGAAAATCGCCGATTCTTTCATAAATACACGAAATCAAGGCGATGCGCTGGTGGATAGAAAATTTTGAATTTCAGGTTGACAAATAATTGAGTCATGTTGTCGCTACAGATAAGATTGTTGACGTTTCTAATGCATTGTTATTGGCTCGCAAACAAATAAAAATAAGTCTGGGTAAAGTGCGGAACTCGTAAATTTTATTATTGGAACTCTAGATCTATATTGCTAATTTTTATTGCCTTAATAAATGTTGAGGATAATGACGAAACTTGATAGGAAATTAGTAAGTACACAATTTTATTTGAAATGTAGCAATCTAATTATATAAAGTATAGGACCTTCAATAGAAACAATATCTTATTGTTAGGTTATAATTTTGAAATATTAGAACCAAAAAAATTAATATATTTGTCCTTACACGTAATTAATGGTATATTGAATTGCATATAGTTCAAACTAGATACACACTTATCACTATATTTGCACTATTATAGTTCATACCTAATAATTACAGTTAAAATTCCATAATGATAAAATACAAGTACCCATACCTAATCGATTGATTTCGATGATAGTTGCTTATTAGTTAATGAGACAATTAAAATAAAATGGTAATTTGTTTATATTTACCGAAATCGTCGAGTGTAATGGATGATGCAGCTTCCTTAACTGGGAAATAATTGTTCGAGTTGCTGATTGTGGAGCGAAAGGTACAGTATTATCTAATTTATTTATTGATTGGACGAGTTAAGAGTTTTTATCGGCTTTATCTTTTTATATGACAATAATCTCTCTCGATAATAAATTTCTTATTAAACCAGGAAAATCTGTCGGGGAATATGTCGATACTTTTATGTAACGAGCTTTATGAGTATTACGTTTTTGCAATAATATTTATTTACTAATCCTTTTATTCGATTACGCAAGATGTGCTATTACTTTTTATTTATTTATTTATGCTATTGTTTTCAGTACTAATGAAGACTATTATTTGAATTATTAGAACTCCTATAAAACCGATACATACTTATTTTATGCAAATTACATGCAATGTTAAATACCGGGAATATTTTAACATAAAATATGCAACACCTGGTTATAATTTTTTTCTAATATTTAAGTTTGCACTCAAAATGTTCCATTACAAACGTTTAACGAGTTATATTTACTTATTTCACGGATTAATATTAATATTATTAATAAAGAAACATACCTCTTCCGTAAGATAGGCACGTGTGAACTTTAAAATTCTATTTTAGTTTGGAAAAAATATGTAACAAATATATTTCTGGTATCGCCCGATTTATCACAAAGCAAATGTAAATTTCCGCGGAAGCATTTTCGTTTCACTAATTTTTTATTTATTCAAATTCGAACGAAAGTACCTATAGGAAGCACCGAAGTGTCGCGAGTATTCGCATATATTTACAAACAGAACTTAACAGGCGTTTAGCTAAATTGAGTTTTCTGCTAATGGAAAATTTGCTTATGTAATAATTTCGTATATTTATAATTGTATCCTTTATTTTAAGTAAGTAAATTGAACGGGAAAAATGTTTATTAAACGTTTTAATTAAGCACTTTGTGTTGTGCCTAAACCAATTAGGTAACGTTTTTTATGACTAATTTCACTGAATGTACAAAAGTGTTTCGTATCGTAAAAAGTATGAAAAATTTTTACCATAATATACTAATTGATTTTTATATAATCACTTAATACTCATAAAATAGTTTTGTATAAATGTTTATCAACAAATAAGACCTCTTGTGCTGCTTCCAAGATAAGTGCTGTACTTAAATACATAAAAATGATGTAATTTTTATGTATTACAAATTCCTGATTTTCATGAACCTTATAGATTTTAATCTCAATAATTTATAGGATTAAGAAAATTTAGAATTAAAAGTTGTCCTAATTATAGGGCTTAATTAATATTTGAATGCAAACATTAATAGGCAATAAAACGTAGTATAATATAATAAACCGATTAAATCCAAACTAGAAAATAAATATGTATTCAAGACATGTCTACAATGTGAGAAAGCAAATAAAACATTGTCTGAAATATTTACCAATAAATTATCAAAAAAATACCCATCGAGTAATTAAATCTTACTTAGAAACCACTACTAAATCGATTTTGTGAAAAAATACTCACAGTTTGTTCCTCTCGAACATTAGCGCAGAGTATCACATAACAACTAAACGATAATCACGACCAATACACCAGTTATCTGCAATTACAGTACGATTTATTTTTTCATATAAACTAAACCAATCTCCGATGATACATAAGCGCGAAATAATCGAATTATACGGATTTTTACAGCAAATCCATACGTTTTAGCACACACTTACAGGGTGATTGTTATTTCCCGCAATCCTTATTGTCTCATTACATTCCTGGATAATTTATTTATTATAGAAATAATTTGTATCCTTGTGTGATTGAACACGCGCTGCTGATTAAAAATTTCACTCAGATAATTATATGCTCGAAATTAAATTATATTGTGTTGATATAAATTGAAAAATTCCGAAATAACTATTCAAAGTTTCGCGAGATCACGAACTGCAAGTTTCGGGAAAATACATTCAACGAGCAAAACAATATTTTATCGCATTTAAATACTATCTGGAGGAAACATTTATTGGTATTCAGATTATTTTCGTTTCGGCTGCTAATAATATTGATAATAAAACGTACGTTAAAAAAAATAATTTCGCGTTATTTATACGTTTGTACTGTTATTCCGATGCTCGATTATTGCTAGTATTTTCGAATAAATTAACCAGCTATTCGTCATGAATAATGCTAATTCATTTAAATTTTAGGCGTTATAAAATCGTAGTCGGCGGGTAATGATGGTGTACCTTCAAATGAGTTTTTTTTTCTTGTAAATTTATGCACAAAGCCACTAGCACTGTACGCGTAAGTAAATATTTAACCGCTATCAGCGCGATTTCAGTTTTGACGGGAGGCTTCCCGTTTCTGAAAAAAAAACCAGACCAAACTGCAGCTCCGAATGTTCAAGTTAAAACTTATCTACTGCGGTTGCGAAACCTTTAATAAGGAGACTCCTTATCGCATAATTAACGGAGAGCATCGCTTGTTAGTTTAAGTTAATCGAAGGTTTCGAATATTTGCAGGGTTAAGAAATAATTAGCAACGAAAATTTCCTTATATTCCAAAAAAATGTTTATATAAAGTATTAGTGAATTCATAGTGGATTCAGGGTAGAATAAATTCAGAGTGGATTCATAGTGGACTCGGGGGAGAATTAGATTCGGAGTAGAATAAGTTCAGAGTAGATTCATAGTGGATTCAGGGTAGAATCAGATTCGGAGTATATTCATAAATCCAGAGTAGATCCGGAGTACATTCAGAGTGGGTTCATAGTAGATTCAGGGTAGAGTTAGATTCGGACTGGATTCACAGTAAATTGATTTTGAGTTACTGAGAATAGATTTGGAGTACATTTCGAAAGAAAAAATTGTTTATTTAATCACATATGTCTAATGAAACAAATAACATACCTATTTACTCATACATGTAACTTAAAATATTAGTAGTATTTATTTTAAAACGTCCTGGTGTGTTATAGTTGTTAGTTTGAAATATTAGCGGAGCAACGCTAATAGAAAAGCTCATTGAAGTTGCGTCATTTCATTAAGTACCTACATTTCTGTATGCAGATATACACAGAGGCACACGGTCTTCGTTTGCATTTTAATTTTTTAATGCGATACTTGGAAAGTTTCCACACAACGATAATAAAACGACCAGATGTAACTGTTATAATTTATTGCTTCTACAACATTTTTTTTTTCATGACCATTAGGTAATATGTATTTACAAAAAATTCACTAACCATTCTTCCAATTGTTCTATACCTTACTTTTAACGATAAAAGCATTTGATGACCTTTCATTCTTCCATACCGAGAAAATGGACTATGTATGATACTTACTTTTAGTAAGAGATATACAAAAATGTATTAAGTTACTTTATAGTGTAATTTTGAGAAAACAGTTTACAAATCGATCGTTTTTAGAGGCTATAAAGCTAACTTAATTCATCTACGTTGGAGAGTTAACTATAAACAATTTCATGACTTAAATATAAAAGTATAAAATCATCTATTTATACTCAATGATGGATATAATAAAAATACAAGAGAGTCGTTTCGTTGCCTATCTTAATACAATTGTAATAGATACTAATACAAAAATGTTTAATAGTATAGTTTAAATTAATTTATTAATATGTAAATTCTTTTATAGGCAAATTCTTTCAGGTTAATTTAAGTAGGACATAATGAGTACGAGAAAACACCCAACATGTACAAACATACAGAATTTTTGTTTATTTATTTTGTTCAACATTTTGATTGAAATTGATACAGTCTGATAAATTTTTTATCCATTCCAATCCAACAAACCCCAATCAACGTGATAATTCCAAACTTCATTTTGTTTTTATTTAAATCATCGATACAGAGAGGAAGTTACGACGCATCCATAAAAATCAACGATATTTTGATTAATTACCAAACCAACATTAATCTTTCCATTCGCGCTTGTCGATCTTGTTGAGTATTAATACTGTTCACGTTATGAATTAGTTTAGCGGATAATCTTCTGTACAATTATTAATTGACTCGAGTCAATCGTTAGAGAAGTAGATTTCTCCCGTGTTTTTTGCGCAGCCCTCAAGCCGTCAAGCCCAGTCGATGGATTTTGGCAGATAAGAAGTTGTGTAAGATGAATACGATCGGTTTCGGACACCCTTCCATATCCAACTCCTAAAAAACACAAAAAAAACCATGCGGTAATTACGTGAAGTATGTAATTATTCTCGAATCATCGATTTTCCAGACTATAATCATAATTAACCCGATCGATTTTCATTCGTACACTTATAACCCGTGATTAATACCATCACGCAAACACTTACGATGTCCTCCCCTTCGATACCGAAATCCAACCAGAGGTACCGCTTCCCGTCGTCGGAGGAATTCCTCAGCCTGTCGAAGGGATACCTCCACAGCGTCTTCGACCCCGTCCCCACGTCCAGCAACGTGAACCCGTTCTCGTAATGTATCACCAATTGCACCGGCCTTCCCTTCCAAACGCACCCTGAAACGCAATCGCCATAAATTCAGAACGCAAGGACGAGCATTCGCATCGCTTACTGCACACCAGCTCCCTCTGCGTGACGGCGCTGGCGTGGCTGCCGTTCACCAGGGCCTTCGCCCAGGCGGCGAGGTCGCGGTGCGTCTCGGCGCGCAGCATGTGCGCCACGACGCCCTCGGCGAGGGCGCAGCGGATGCTGAACTCGGGCATCTCCACCTTCTTGCCGGAGCCCACCAGGCGCGTGGCGATCAGCGAGTACGCCTCGGCGGGGGCGCGCCACGCCTCGCCCGACCACGGGGCGCTCTCGTAGAAGCGCAGCTCGCTGTCGGTGACGGCGGCGAACACCGACGTCCATCTGTCCATGTCTTCGGAGGATTCCGAGCTGGACATCGTCTGGAACAGAGCAAATGTTGGTTCGATATACTTGGTACAATCTTGGGAAGATTTTGTATAAAATAAATGATGATTCGGAGTAGATTCGGAATGGATCGGGAGAAGAATCGGGGTAGATTCAGAGTAGATTGGGAGAAATTTCAGAGATTTAGATTCCGAGCAGATGCAGAGTAAAATTAGGATAGATTCAGAGAAGATTTGGAGTGGGTCAGTAGAAGATTCAGAGTAGAGATTAGGAGTAAATTCAGAGCGATTTAAGAGATTTAGATTTAGACACACCCAGAGTAAAATTATGGTAGATTCAGAATAGATTAGGTTTCGAATAGGAAAAGATTCAGAGTAGATTCGGAGAAATATAAGAGATTTAGATTCAGAGCAGATCCAGAGTAAATTAGTATTGTATCAGGAAAAGAATCAGAGTCGAGATTAGGAGTAAATTCAGAGTAGATTCGGTTCAGTTTCAGAGATTCAGAGCAGATCCAGAGTAAAATTAGGATAAATTCAGAGTAGCTTTAGGAGTGGATCAGGAGAAGATTCAAAGTAGAAATCCGAAGTAAATTCAGAGTAGATTCAGAGAAATTTAAGAGATTTAGATTCAGAACAGATCCAGAGTAAAAATAATAGGATAGATTCAGAGTAGATTAGAAGTGAATCAGGAGGAGATTCAGAGCAGATCCAGAGTAAAATTATGATAGAATCAGAGTAGATTTAGGAGTGGATCAGGAGAAGATTCAAAGTAGAAATTCGGAGTAAATTCAGAGTAGATTCAGAAAAATTTAAGAGATTTAGATTTAGAACAGATCCAGAGTAAAATTAGGATAGATTCAAAGTAGATTAGGAGTGGATTAGGAGAAGATTCATAATAGAGATTAGAAGTAAATTCAGAGTAGATTCAAAGAAATTTAAGAGATTTAGATTCAGAACAGATCCAGAGTAAAAATAGGATAGATTCAGAGTAGATTAGGAGTGGATCAGAAGAAATTTCAAAATAGTGATTTAAAGTAGATTTAGAGAAATTTCAGAGATTTAGATTCAGAGTAGATTTATGAGTGAATCAGGAGAAGATTCAAAGTACAAATTCGGAGTAAATTCAGAGTAGATTCAAAGAAATTTAAGAGATTTAGATTTAGAACAGATCCAGAGTAAAATTAGGATAGATTCAAAGTAGATTAGGAGTGGATTAGGAGAAGATTCAGAATAGTGATTTGAAGTAGATTCAGAGAAATTTCAGAGATTTAGATTCAGAGCAGATCCAGAGTGAAGTTAGGATAGATTCAGAGTAGATTAAGAGTGGATCAGGAGAAGATTTATTATAGAAATTAGGAGTAAATTCGAAGTAGATTCGCTTCAGTTTCAGTTTCAGTTTTCAGATTTAGAACAGATCCCAGAGTAGAGTAGAATAGAGTTGAGTAGAGTAGAGGAGGAAAAGTGGGGAATTCCTGCAGGAATTCTTGTGGGATTAAAATTCAGATAAATGCATACTAATAGAAAAATTTCTCGATTTCAAAACCCAGAGTAGAAGCTACCATGTACCAACGAAAGATATAAAAAGAACTCCCGCAAACACTGCTCATCTCTACCACGAATTTGTAAATTGTAATCGTGACCAAGAACCCTTAAAATTATTACGAAAATACCACCTCAGTCCTGGGTCGTCGGAGCAACCATCCGATGTGCCTCAAGTCCGGAATGGCCCTGGAAGCGTCGTGTAATGCAGCCGTGGTGAGCACCGACAAGGCGGAATGCAGCGTATTGAACCAAGTGATGGCTTCGGCCGGATCGGCAGCGCGCAGCACGCATATGTGGATGGCGTCCGGAGAATGCAGTTCTAACGTGCGATTTTCTGGAATGACCGAAAACGAAAATATAATCCCACCGTCTCGATGCATTACGGAACTTGTAATAAGCGCGGGTCGGCGAAGCATCGGCCCGGGAATTCAGGGGTCGCCGGTTTTGATATCGAATTATGTAAAAGGCGCAACGTCGGGACGAAACGACATAGTTTATGGTGTTTCGCGGTATTTATAACGTTAATTAACATGGTAATTAGCGACAAAGTTTGTTCTCTAACTTTGCTCCACGTTCACCGCATCCTCGAGTCTGATTTAGTCGAGGGAAAAAGCACCGGCCAAGCTCGACTCAACTGTACAACGAGTACACGTCAATTTTCGATGATTTTTTAGGAAAATAAATATACATAGGGTGTCCCAAAAAGTTTTGCGACATCCTGTATAATTAATGACCATAAAAACAAAATATTTTTGTATAAATCTGAATTTCTTCAGGTAGAATAAGACGTATTCTATTGTTCAATCGATTAGCGTTTCCTTATGTTCCACAAAAATATTATGGAAATTTAACGAGGACAATCGAAATTTTTGCACATGTTCCTGCGTGCGTAGGACACGTTAGGGCGCGTACGCGGGGTCAATTGGTTAGTAAATAATGCGAGAAACGTACGAATTAGGGCGGGAGATTTGCATTTCGCCCCTCGACTTATTTCTCTTTGGGAAATTCCGGCCCGAAAATTCGGGAATTCCGAACGCCCGATAATAATTCCATTGTAATTGGCGATCCCGCCCATACAATGGCCTGTTTGTTTTCCTGTTGAATAAATATTCCGGATCTTGAACGGAGGAAGCCGGAGCGATTCCGGAAACGCCGGAGAGAAAAGAAAAGATAATATTTGGTTAAAGTCGGGAAGGGCGATTAAAAATCTCTACAAAGGCTCGATTCGAAATGGAAAAGGTATCATCGCTATTCCTTAAGGTAATATTTTCGTTTCATTTCCAATAATTCTAAAAGTATCTAGATATTATGTACTTCTATTCGATCTATAAAATTTCACGAAACATTTCCCGGACTATAAACAAAGAGCGCAAAACGATCATTCACAATTCACAACACTGTCTCGTGCAGGAGCTTTATATCCATTTCCATTGATAAAAGGACAAAGTCGAAAGCAATTACTTACGACCTTATAACGATTTTTTTGTGCCGTTCGCGCAAAAGAATCGCAGATGAAAGGATTCTGCATATTTCACGACGGCTCCCCGCTTAAACATGAAAAGAAATTAATGTCGTGTGTGTAGATAGGATGAAGCCCGCAACGTCCGTCAAGCGTTAAGGCCTGCGGAAAATGCGAAAGGTCGCACCGCCGGGAATTCCATATAATTCTATAGCGAAAAAAAAAAATGTAACAGAACGCCCGATATTTATAAGCCATGTAGTTAAATTTTACTACTAAAATATGAAGCACATATAGTATATTATTCTAACGAGTTTATGTATGTACGATGGTAGGGTGAAAAGTTCTTGGCCTGAATCATTTAGGACTTTCTGGATGGTTCCAGAATCATTTAGAACTGCCTAGAACCATCTAGAACGTTTCAGAACCATTTAGGAGGCTTTATATAGAACTGTCTAGAACCAGGTACACCGCTCCAGAATCATTTAGGATCACTTTTATGCACAAAAGTTTCTCTCTACTTTTATGCACAAAAATTTCTCTCTACTTTTATGCACAACATTTTCTCTGTTCCTACTTCTCTGCACAAAATTTTCTCTCTACTTTTATGCACAAAATTTTCTAGAACCATGTAGAACGCTCCAGAATCATTTAGAACTGTCTCGAAGTAAAGATTTCGTCTTAATAAGAACTTTTCACCTTACCCTTGTACTGTATGCAAAAATATGTGTCCTACGAGGTTCAATTTTGAATCTAGAGCTCTTAAAAGTGGCTCTATCGACTCGTTATTTTTTAAATATCTCCGGAAGATGAAGGAAGATAGAATCAAAAAGCAATATACTCGCGCATGTATAGAAGAGAAGTCCGTAAAGAGTGTAATTTAGAATGGATATTGTTCGCTCAACATACACCATCTCTTTACGGTGAAATATACGTACACTTGCACTTAAACTCTCATCGTAAAATGCAACGTACGTGCAGCGAACTGTACGAGAAGATTTCGTTATTATGCAGTAGGAAAATCGATTTGTGTATAATAAGCGAAAAAGTTCATTTTCGCGTTTCAGCCGGTGCGGCGAAATTAAAAGCGCAACCGGTAAACGGCCCGAAAGCCCGGTGGAAGAGAGGACGGCGGGAAAAGTCCGCTTTTCGCGAACACGGGAAATGTAGTGACAAAACGCGGAGCCTTTTCTATTGTTCTAATAGTGTCGGACGGGCGTGATTTATGCGCCGAATAATAAAAACTGGAAAAAAAAGAGAGCGGGCGCCCGCGGCGCGAAATAAATAGCCTAGGAGTGCGGGAGTCGCGCGAGGCAGCGGCGGAAGTCGAAGGAAAACTCGTTGGAAAATTCCGGACTGAAAGTAGACGGTCGAAAGTTTCGGAATCGTCTATTTTGCATGTTGTTATAGAGAATGTCGTTGTTGGAATTTCGCCTGTATACGCTCCAGCGTTCCACGTAAAATTAACTCGCTAACCTGGATCGGGAAATCTGAAGTTCCTTGCCAGATGACATAATTGCAGGGGCAGATATCGAGTGTCGGCCCTTTGCGGAGACCTCACGACAGGCGGCGCGCCCGACAGGAATCCCCTTTGCAGCTCCCAGCCCACTTCCGAAATTATGCTGGCTTTCCTGAAATACGGCGTCACTTCTCGCAGATACTTGACTGAAACACAGAAAAAAACATGGACAATTCAATGATAAGACCTTAATTAACTGAGCCGGTCGAATTGTTTACGAGTCAATTCGTAATGGTTCTATTAATAGTCGAGCACCACATCAGGCTTTGACCTTTGTGAATTGATAAACGTTTATTGTTTCAATGAAACTGGGCCTGTTGGACATTTACCACAAGTACGAGGGAATAGTAGTAGATTGGAATTTTTTTGTTTATTAATTATTCAATTTAAAATTACGATAAATGTCATAATTAATGTGTCACAATGAAAAGATAGCCTATTTAATCAGCTTATAACTTTTAAACGCCTAATCATTAAAGCATGCGTTTTTCGCAGATACATTTTATTTTGCTACAACTTTTTGATTTAAATTACTTTTCATTGGGACAACCTGTATATCATTTTCTCAATTTCCTCTTATAAGTAGCTAATTTCAGGTGGTTTATAGTTATTAATGGGTAACAAGATTAGCAAAGCAGATATTACTATCGATTGAAATATTAAATAATAAATAACTATTAGTAGGTAGATTAGATGTTGTTTGTTTATTAATTATTTTAACTCAATTTAAACTTATTAAGCGAAATTGTAGTAATTGAAGTGTTTCAAATGTCATTAAGTAATGTCCACTTATAATAAGTAGCTAACTTCAGATGGTTTACGTTTATTAACAATTATTATCAAAGTTATCAACGTATCGATAATCATTTCGATTAAAAAATAAAATACAGTTAATAACATAATACCTTTACATACACAAAAATAGCTTTTAGTTTAGTTACTATAAATAATAAAAATACCACTTCAGTTTCTTTTCAAAATTGTAACAATTTGCTTATGTCAATTTTGACATTCAAGGCTAACTATAATAAAAATGCCACTTTAGTTCCCAATCCAAATCAGAACAGATTATACATAAAATGTCAATTTTGACATCCAAGGCAAACTATTCATTTCGTTCGGTAACAAAACGAAAATACGAGGGATGGCATCAGGTTTTAGCGTTTTGCACGTGCGGGAAAATCGCATATAGGTAAAAAATTCAACAAATCGAACGTCGAAATAAATCCGACCGCCGACGAAAAGTTATCCGGTAATCTCCGAGGTCAAACCCTTCTCGCCGGACTTTTTCGGGATCGCCTTTCAATAATCCGGGCCGCCGGAGTCTCAGCCCGATCTCTGAGCATGAGAAACGCGAGCGCTTAGACCAGATTCCGCCGTAAAACCTTTCATCCCCGCGCTTTTATATATTGGATTGCGAGCGGTGCGCTTTGTTTCCCATCTCGATCGGAAGCCTCCATGTTTTTTCATTACGGTAGGAGATTCTCCGGCAGAAGAAACCGCCAGATTTCGTTTACGGGCGAATTTGTTTACGAGCTTATCGTGCAAGAGTTTGCTCCGAGATTTTCGAAGATTTCTCCCCTTCCTTAATAACAACATTCGGGCCAGATGGAGGGAAAGTCGAGTTAAACGATACTCTAATTTTCAATCGAGTTAACAACAAACTCCGCGGCGGAAAGTTCGGCGGAAATTCGAATTATTTGTATGCAACGGAGCGTTCGGTAATTTTCGCAATTTCTGATGTCTATTGCAATTTTCCGCGCCCGCTATTTTCCCCGTCCGAAGTGCTGAATAACTTATAACGAGTTAAAGAATTACCGTTTCTCGTGCAGCCGAAGAGGCAACGCTTTACGTTATACTTTGATATTTAAAGTCGAGTGTTTTGCCATTTCCGACTAACTATAGTCGAGTGGGCCCGTTGAATTTATCGGAATGCTCGGGGAAATTTTAATAGCGCCCCAAATTGGATAAATACAAAAGAAGGCCCTCGTTTAGCTCCCATTAGTCGAATTGGTAAAACGGAACGAGGGAACTTCTTTTACTTCAATAACGAAGCACCTATTAAGGATATTTATTTACGTTAATTAGATAACGTAGGTACAAGACGTTTGCTAAAAGGTTTTGACCAATTTTTTCGCATTATCCAAACAATAAATTTGAAAAAAACGGCGGGCGATTAAAATCCTAATTCCCTGGTAATCAGCATTATTTTTAGTTTACCCGGGAGAGAACAAAAGCAATTAATTACGAGGCGATTAAATTAATGTAGGAACTCGTTATGGTTGCTAAATTACGTTATGAATCACCGAACGGATCATTCCTGATAAATACAAGCATCTGCGCAGAGAGGAATTTCGAGCTTTCGGAAAATTTATTGTATACGAGGTGTCCTCGAAAAATGCCCGCCAATAACGCACTTGCCGACGTTAACTAATAAGGCAATTAGAGGAAACTCGACAGTCGCAGCAATTAACATTCGCTTCGAGCGTAAGATGAACTTCTGCACAAGTGTTGCGGCGAAGCCGCCCAAATCGCAGACAATCCACCGCCTGCAAATGAAATCGTTTGCGCTGACATCGCCGTGGAATTGATTGCTTATTGCTTAGTAACCGGTCGCGTAATTACTTCTCGTAGGATGATTTTAATTGAAACGATCGTTTTTCGGCAGCGGTATTCGGTGAATGTCCTGCTTTCTCTACGATTGTTGGCAAGCTATATTAAAATGGGGGGAAAAGGTTGTTTTTTGCAATTTTCGTTCGACCTTTTCCCCCGTCAAATGAAGTCGAAAGCAGTGTTGTTCAGAAAAGTAGAGAAAATGTTGTTCATGAAAGTAGAGGGAAACTTTCGTGCAGAAATGTAGAGAGAAAATATTGTGCATAAAAGTAGAGAGGAAATGTTGTTCATAAAAGTGGAGAGAAGCTTTTGTGCATAAAAGTAGAGGGAAAATATTGTGCAGAAAAGTAGAGAGAAAATGTGCAAAAAAGTAGAGAGAAAATGTGCAGAAAATTAGAGAGAAAATGTTGTGTGGAAAAGTAAAGAGGAACTTTTGTCCATAAAAACTTTTGTGCGCAAAAGTAGAGAGAAAATATTGTGCAGAAAACTAGGGAGAAAAAGTTGTTCATGAAAGTAGAGAAAAACTTTTGTGCAGAAATGTAGAGAGAAAATATTGTGCAGAAAAGTAGAGAGAAACAAAGTTGTTTATGAAAGTATTGTAGAGAAAAACTTTTGGACATAAAAGTAGAGAGAAAATGTGCAGAAAAGTTGAGAGAAAAATCTCTCAGGGAAAGTAGCGAGAAAGTCTTATGCAGAAAATTAGAGAGATGTTACATGAATGTATAGAGAGAAAATTTTGTATCGAAAAGTAGAGAAAAAATGTTGTTTATGAAAGTAGAGAGAATCTTTTGTGCATAAAAGTAGAAAGAACATTTTGTGCATAAAAGTAGAGAGAAAATTTTGTGTAGAAAAGTAGAGAGAAAATGTTGTTGTTAAAGATTTGGTAACAGGTTTTGGTTGCCTATTCCCGAAAAAATAGCGAGTGCTACCGAACTCTAGCCTTAAATTTGCGACTCGATTGTAAAGCAGGGGAATCCCAAAGCTACTTCGAATTTATTGTAAAGTTTCCAACAAATTCGAGGCCGAGCGAAAAGTATAATACGGTTGTTCCTTTCGCTCGGTAAAAAGTAAAAAACGAAGAACTAAAACGGATCTTCCTGCACGCAAAGTCGTTAAATATTTATGATATAAAGAAGGGAATTTATTGTATTCACCTTTGAAAAGCCGAGCTCGAGCCGGAGCACCGCGGTGAAAAGGCGCATCTATTTTATCAAACTCGAATTAGACATCAGCGCGCCGCTCGTAAAACCGGTTTTATTCGGGATTACAAAAAAAATATATATCGCTCTTTATTTCGGCCGTAAACTTACTTTTAAAGGAAATCCTTAAATTTAAGCACTATAGACGATGCGACGAGTTAAACTAATAGAAAAATTAGGCCGGGTATCGCGCGAGGGAAATTGGATTATCGCGTTACTTTCTACGGGCGCCGAGATTTAATTTCAAAGAGTCGGAATCCTTTAGGTGGTTTGTTTAATTTTTTCCGAACGAAACTCGCCCGAGAAAATGTCAGAGTATTTTTTTTTCTTACCCTTAAATTCTCTATCCTCTTACCGCCAAGATTAATGCGTTCCCGAGGGATGGTTGCCGATGGACCTTTTTCGCACGGCTTATTTTAATCGATTATCGAACGAAGTAGTTTCCACTACCTTTGCCTTGTTCCACGGGGGAGGTCTTCATATTTTTTCACGCCTGTTCTACTTCAGATTAAAAAAAATCCTTCGTTCCGTAACTACATCAGGGAAAAGCTGAATCTGTTGTAACTGGACTATAAGAAGAGGGTTTTTAACAACCGACGCCAACGACAGTAAACTATTATTACAGATCTAGAACGTACAGTGACCAAAACACAAATATATTGCACTTTCCTCTCCGGAAAAGTGGATAAGAGGTATTTTTTTCCCTCTATTTCTCTCCATTTCCCTTAAAATCCAAGTACATTTTTCATGATGATTATTTAGTTTCCAAGTGTTCTGTTTTGTGCGCATTATAAGGAAGCATTTAGTTCAATAAAAATGGGGTTTTCGCCACTTTTACAACCCGAGGGTGTTTTATTTATATTAATTCCCGCTTTATGGGAAATATATTTTCCAGTAAAACAACGCCGGAAATTACGGTCGTTAATCTAATTGAGGATATTTCATAAAGTCGTCTTCATATACCGTTAACTCGTAAACCCGTCAATTTCGCGCAATTTCCTCCACGCGAAAATATCCCCATTTTTAGCATAAATTCCCTCGCTCATAGACCTTTAGAAATCCCCCGGTTCGGGTTCGTTCGCGCCCCTTTCGCGTCTCGTCCCCGAACTATCGCTTTCCTGCAGTGTCAATAAATTAGAAAATCATATCGAAGGAGGCGAAGAAGCCGTTATCTCCTGCTGATCCCCCAGTCACGCTTTATGGGGATAAGCTGCGCCAGACCAACTGCAAAGGCGCCCTGGCCCCGGTGCCCCTATATAAATCAATTCATATTGTATATCGACGCTTTACTAAATCATCGTTATTTTTTACTTTAACTCGGAGAGAAAATTCGTTACAGGTATTCGGCTACAATATTTACCACACTTTCATAAAATCGATATCGACGCCTTCGCATTTCAAACCAAATATTAGCTATAGTGTAAGTGCAGAAAATTTAATTGTACCGGTTAAATCAACGCAGCAGTAAAACCTACTATAGCATTTCCAATTTAATTTTCATCTATACAGGTATAGAAAATGTAATCTGCTATAGCATCTTTATATTGTATCACATTGGAGTTTCCTGCTGAATGCATTTCGTTATTAGTATAAGAAAATTGAAATCTTTCTCCTGCTAGAGCTGCAGGAATTGAACATTCGGAACGGGATAATGGCGCACCGGCAGGGGCTTTTAAAACTTTGTACGTCCGAGGCTCTTTGTCGAATTAAAAGGAAAACGTCCGAGCAGGAGGAAAAAAAAAGGGAAGGCGACTCATGGACTAAGTTTCGAATAAGGGTTTTTTTCCCGCGGAGGGGGATATTACTAAGGGATAACAATGGCGGCCGTTATTCGGACAGGAGTTTATGACTATTAGTTGCGGCGGTTAGGTGGAGAAGCGGGAAAATCCCGCATAAAAAGTCAATTTGCGTGGATAGCTCCGGGATCTTTTTTCCGAAAGGAAGTGTCGTTGGATTTTAGAGGCCGATGGAAAAAGAAATCGCTAATAAAACGTTAGCGCTAAAGGAAAATACTATACGAAACACAGAACAAGCTTTTATAACATATAGAACATCAACTATAAACGTGTCAAGGTAACACAGAAGTTTACACAAAGATATAATTGGCTGGAATCAATATAAGATGTAGGCTGCTCGGAATTGCCGCTTTCGGCGCACAAAACGCGAGTTAGTAGCTGGCAAATTATAATATAAAAATACATTTACGGGAAACCTTCTTCCGCACGACCGGCAACGAACCGGAGGAAACTCGGCTCCGACTTCCCAGTAATTATTCTGATTTATGAAAGCGACGGTTCGGTGGCCGTAACTGTTAAGTCGCATAGAAAACTATATAAACGTCGAAACGTCTGAACGTGAGATTTTTACGAGTGCGAATGAGCGATTGTGCCGGGCAGAAATTGTACCTGCCGCATTTTCGATTAACTGGGAAATTTTCAGTCTGTATACTCGTCGAGAAAATTCTAGAATTGGAAATATACAGGGACATTGTAGCGCAAAAAAGCTCATTGTGCATCATAAAACCGATTCATTCATTCATTTCTTGATTATCATTCATTGATTCGTTCGTTCGTTGATTCATTCATTAACTCATTCTTCATTTTTTTATTCACTCACTCATTCACTCATTCGCTCATTCACCCATTCATTAAATTCATTCACTCATACAATCATTCATTCATTCGTCCATTATTCATTCTCTAACTCATTGATGTGTTTTTTACGGCTTTATTCGAAGAGAAAATAATCGGAAAAAATCGCTATCCTATGTAACTCGACGAGATCCATCGGAAAATTAACATTTCGAAACCCAGAAAAGTTTCCTTCCGGATGAAAAACCGGATTTTTAGCGTTTTTCGAGTCGATATATTCGTGAAATCGCAGCGATATAAATCTTCGAGTGTTTTAAAACACTGGGAAATTACAGTCAAAAAAAATAATGCGCTATATGGAAATTTAATTAACCCCTCGTCTAATAAATTCCAAACGAAATCCCCCCCGTTCGATTGTTACAGCTGTAATATTTACCATAATAATCATCTCCGCGCCGTTAAAACGAACCGAAAACGCGACCGCCGCTAATCCAACACCTTCTGTCGAATTAACTTACAAAATACGCGCATTTATCATGTATCGTGTCAAAACGAGTGGAAAATCTTACATGCAAAACGGCCATTTAACCTTGTAACTTCGAGTTATTACACCGACTTATATAATTACCGCCGGTTTTGTTCCTATCCCGTAATAGATTAAGTTCCGCGACGACAACCGGCGAATTTTCGATTATGGCCGACGAATAAAAATATTCACGAATAAAAAGTTATTCCAATAATCAGGAGGTGTCCAGGATGTTCTATTCTTCTAGAAGGAATTATTGATCAAGAGATTGCTTTACTCTGAAGACTTCACTGGTAGTTTGATGAAGAATGAAGCAATGTTGTAGAAATTGTGGAATTTACTACCAGCAAATAATTGTCAAATAATCACCACATATGACCAAATAATGAACAAAAAAAGACCAAACTTTGACCCAAAAATGATGACTTTAGGACCAAATATGGTACCAAGAATATCTAGTGTTTTTTATTCCTCAAAAAATGGACTCTTAAAGTATATCAAGAAGGTAGTTAATAATTATTTTATTATCCTTTTTGTTCTTGTTCAACGCAATTTAATCTGCAGTTATTCCCAACCGGCATTTAAACGATTAAGTGCACCCGTCAAAATCCATAATTTCTGATTATCCTCTCTACTCTCTTTTGATTAAAATTAATAATCCGCCGTTCAAATGTTTTCCTCGAGGAAAAGGTGCCGTAATATTTTCTTATTACTTTCCTCCCCCTCGTAATAAATTAACTGTAATATCTTCCGAAGATTAACATGCATTTTCGTCTGTTGAAGAGATAAGGAACTGTCATAAATAACCCCAAGGTCCCGCGAATGACAAATCGCCGAAGTTTTTCATAATCTGAACCGGGAGGGCAGCGCCGCGTCTACCCTTTTACCCGGTGAAAAAATCGTTATTTATTTTTAATTGCCTTTCCACTTTCTCTTTCTCCGGACGTTTCGACGTGACTCGAAAGTTTACATTCGGAAAATATTAACTCGCAGGACGACCGAAAGTTTTTATTTTTTCGGAAAGACGATAGGGATACAAAAGGGCGCGTTTCTTTCATTGCAAACGAACTCACGTCCTCGCGATCGATGCTCGGTTATCATCTGTTGGAAAAGTTAAACGCCTCATCGATGGGAGAATCCATAATAGCTGGGATCGTTATTTATTATACTCCGTTCGCTATCAGGCTAAATTTAATTTTGCTTGCAAAAGACGCGCGAGTGACTTAAAATCATAAAATTCCAATACTTTAACGCTTTTTTGAAAAGAAAAAAATTTGGACAGAAAAGTGAAGAGAAAATATTGTTCATAAAAGTAGAGAGAAACTTTTGTGCATAAAAGTAGAGAGACAATTTTGTCAGTGGAAGTAGTGAGAAAATTTTTGTGCAAAAAAGTAGAGAAAACCTTTTTGTGCATAAAAGTAGAGAGAACATTTTGTGCATAAAAGTAAAGAGAAAATTTTGTGCATAAAAGTAGAGAGAACATTTTGTGTATAAAAGTAGAGAGAAAATTTTGTGCAGAAAAGTAGAGAGAAACTTTTGTGCATAAAAGTAGAGAGAACATTTTGTGCAAAAAAGTAGAGAGGCAATTTTGTTAGTGGAACTAGTGAGAAAATTTTTGTGCATAAAAGTAGAGAAAACTTTTTTGTGTATAAAAGTAGAGAGAATATTTTGTGCATAAAAGTGATCCTAAATGATTCTGGAGCGGTGTACCTAGTTCTAGACAGTTCTATACGACTATGTAGGGTTCTAAATGGTTCTATGCAGTTCTAAATAATTCTAGAGCATTCTAGATTGTTCTACATAGTTCTAAATGATACAGGCCGAGAACATTCTCTCCTGATCTTCATCTCCTGATAGCGAACGGACTATAATTGCGCTATAACGCGTTGTCATGGAGATTCGTTTGTAAACACACAAATTGCCACTTGTCAATTGTCAGTTTGCGCGAACATTAACGTCAATCTCTCGCTGGCAGTGTTTAATAGCAGTTGATTATCCGATGGATTCCGGAGTTGAAAAATAACGATGTAATGGAGTGGCTCTCCAATTAGCGCTTTTGCGATTTTCGAAATGTCGCGCTATGTAGATAAAAAAATAGAAATATATCCAACGCGTATAGGTTTGTTTCGCTTCCGCCTCGCCTTTTCCTGCGTTTCCCTGCGTTGCGTTAATGATTTTCTCTATTCCCTCGCCCATTTCGCTCTACGGAACTTCCGAATAAAATGAGCGAAATCCAATGCTCGGTCGGCGCGGCGTTGTAATTCAGATATAATTTTGTTTCGGCGATTATTTCGTCCTAGGACGAGCAGGTAAAAAACAATCAGGCCGGAGTTCCGGCTTTTTAGGCAGCCACGCACCTCGTTCGAATAGAAGAGAATAGAGCAGAATAGAATAGAAGTTTAATTAATTTTCCCCGTCTTTATTCCGATCGCTTTTCATTTACATAGGGCCGACAACCGCTAAGGTCGGGATGCTGTCGGGCGTGAAAACAGTCCGGTACTTTACCGGAGCGAATATCCCGCGGCGGTGACTAATTGTATTCGCCCGAACCTTATAGCAAACAGAAGAACCCCCTGCCATACCTTCGGTTCGATAGATACCCGACGTACAAAAGGCCCTTTTATGCGAATTTAATACTAATAGTAAAGTAAATTTCAATGCGACCGCCCTTCTCCCGAGACGCGAAATCGCGTCCCTTTAACGACTTCTATCCATTAGCGCGGATAATAAAGCGAAAATTACACCGGGGCTCTCGAAAATTGCAAGGAGGATTCTAATGAGCCGAAACAGGTGTGTATGCTACAACTTTAAGTATTCAGTACTTAACGGGGGGAAGAATATACGTGCCTACCCTCATTTGAATTGGAAATTTAAATCGTTACACACAGCTCGGCGGGCGGTTGTCTTAAAGACGATCCGCTTGTAGAAAATACATACGACATTCCCGTTTTCGCAGATTAAATTTCACGGATGAACTATTCCAGAAACTATACATATAAGGGTAAGGCGAAATGTTATCGAGCTGACAATGAAAGTCCGCGATTTTCAATTCAAAAATTACATTTTATTCCTCTTGTCAAGTCGAAATCTTTAGTTAAAGGCAGTTCTAAATGATTCTGGGGTGTTCCAGATTGATTTTAAATGATTCTGGAACGTTTTAATTGACCATGGAGGGTTCAAAATGGTTCTGAAGCGTTTTACATGGTTTTAAACAGTTCCAAATGGTTCTGAAATGTTACAAATGGTGTTAGAGAATTTGTAATGATTTTGCAGCGTTATAAACGTTTCTAAAGCGTTTTATATTGTTTTAGACAGTTCCAAATGATTCTTCAGCGTTCTAAACAGTTCCGAAACGTTATAAATTGTATTAGACAGTTCCAAATGTTTCTCAACCGGTCTAAATGGTTTAAGATATGCATAACCATTACAAAACACAATGAAATATTACATATCACCAAAATTTTATAAATGGTGTTAGAGAGTTTTAAATAATTTTGCAGCGTTATAAACGGTTCGGAAGCGTTCTAAATTGTTTTAGACTGTTCCAAATAATTCTGCAGCGTTCTAAACGGTTCTGAAGCGTTATAAATTGTATTAGACCGTTCCAAATGTTTCTCAACCGGTCTAAATGGTTTTAGATATGCATAACCATTACAAAACACAATGAAATATTACATATCACCAACCATAGACAACATACCAACTACACCCAGAAACAATAACAGTTTGATAGACTTGCTGGAAAATAATTTCAACTTTAACACAACTACCCGGCAGTCTCCGGTTCGCTTTCCCCCCATTTTCTGATGCGTCCAATTTCCGCGTAGTTTTTTCCCATTTGCTTCGTCGGGAAAAAGTTTCCGTCGACTAACCGAGGGAGCTGGGAATTGCATCGTTAGGCGAGCGTGTGTGGCTACCTTTCGAGCGTCGGATCAAAACGATACGGCCGCGAGAGCGTGCTCGAGACAATAGAACCGGAGCCGGGAAGTCGGTGGAACGTCTGGATATATGCTGTACGGTCAAATGCCCGAGTAAAGGGCTGTAATCTAGATCCGCCCGGTCGAATCGCGAACGGTTGGAAATTTGGGCGAATTCGAGAAAAGGTCAATTGTGTGAGTTGTTGTTTAGAAGTGGGTGTTTCCTATCCCTATGTAGAAACATTTGGAATTATACAGAATCATTCGGAAGCGCTTTCAGAACCATTTAGAGCGCTCCAAAAACATATAGAACTGTCTAGAAACCATTTAGAATGTTAATGAAGCGTTTTAAATGGTTTTAGATAGTTCCGAATGATTTTGGAGCGTTCTAAATGGTTCTGAAACCATTCTAGTATCACTACTTTATATTAGACTAATGGAAGTTGTTTTTGTTGCACCCATAGAGCAATAATTGCATACAAATTTATCTGTCTATCTATCTATCAATAGTGATATTAGATTGTGATAGTTTGATTCCTCCAAAACGAAACGATTCTTCAAAATACCTCCAACCTTTATAGATACATTATAATGCGGAATAATTGCAACAATAATACAGTGTTGTGGGAATGTTGTAGTTTGCACAATATTTTATTCTACCGAAATTAGCTCCGATCCGAAAATCTTGGCGGGTTTTTGGTTCTGTTTAAGCCGTTTTTAACGGAAAAATGGCGTAATCATCGATCGCCTTGGGCGCACACGTTGCAGAGGAATCTTTCCCGCGAGTTCGATGTTTGTGCAGTAATTCCAGCGTTATCAGGCGAGGCGCATCACGACGCGAAATTTACGACCGTATTTCGCGAATTTATATCGAAATGCATTTTTTTCCGTTCGCCCGGAAATTATTTACGGAGTAGCCGAGGAAGTCGTCGAGATTTTAACGGGCCCTCGCGCACATTCGAGCGCCGTTCCCATGAATTTGTCATTAGGCGCGCGACGAAAATCGCTAATCTCGCAGTCCATTATGTTTTTCGACTTCGAAGGGGGCTTTTAATGCAGGTGGATCGAACGCGGAGAAACGCGCAAAAAAATTACTAATTACGCCGCTGCTTTGAGCTGGCGGAAATGCCGCGCACTCGCGTATAATTCAAATTGCCCCGGCGACGTTCGAATTAAACCGAACTCTCTAAGCGTTATTCAAATTTCGCAGCGCGTCGCCTTTCGGCCGGCGCTTTTAATATTCCCCGGCAAAAAGGGAAATAGAGATTTCCGAGTCAATTAATTTGCGACAACTCGGTAATCGCCTAATTCCCGCTTCGGCCCTTCGAATTTTACGCTGAAATATATCGAATGTCGCGCGGGGAACGTTAGAGACACCTGTGACTTTCGTCCGTTTCTCTTTCCGTTTTACCTCGTTTTGAGCGAATAAAAAAAACCTGCCAGACCTTCGAAAGTCGATCAGAGAGAAGTTCAAAAAGAAATTATTGCCCTCATAACCTCTGTGAGTTTAGTATTCCTGTGACAACCGCGTTTAATGCAGTGTTGCCTGATATACAGGATGTTCTATTCTATAGACAGAGCTGGGTAATTATTTGTATGTAGTATTTAAATAATTGCAATTATAAAAGGTTATAATAAAGTGACTAATTGCAATTACGCAGTACATATTAAAAGAAATATAATATTGCATTTCTTCAGGAAGAGCGGATTTGAAGTGTTTTTGGAGCAGTTTAGAACGATTTTGAAGCGCTGTTAGAGTTGTTTTAAGACTTTTTAAAGTGGTTTTGAAGGGCAATTAGAGCGGTACCTGATGGGGCGGTTTTAGAGTGGTTTTAAACTTGGTTTTCAAGAGATTTAGTGCGGTTTTAAAGCTGTTTTTGGAGCTGTTTTCAACCAGAATTGGAGGTGTTTTGAAACGTATTTAGAACGATATTGAAGCGGTTTTCGAAGCACAATTAGAGCGATATTAGCGTTGTTTTAACGAATCAGTTTGAAAGATATTTTAGTGTGGTTATGTAGCGGTTTTTAGAGTTGTTTTCGAGCAGAATTAGAGGTGTTTTGAAATAATTTTAGAACGATATTTAAGCGGTTTTAGAGCGCAATAAGAGCGGTATTAAAGTGGTTTTAAAGCTGTCTTGAAGTAATGTGGTTTTGAAGCGTATTTAGAGCAATTTTGGGGCGAATATAGAGCGGTTTTGATTTATTTTCCTTTTAGAGCTTTATACTAAAAATGTAGGTAATTTTTTGAGTTATTTTTGCCATAAAAAATAAGACCCATTTAAATCATTTTTTACGAGCATACGCTTAAAGAATTGGAAAATGTTTTTGCAGGAATGCTACTAGCAAAGTCAAAGGTATTTAAACCAGTATTAAAAACTCTCATATACAGGGTGAGTATGAAAATTGTACAAAGTTAAACTTCATAAATATCAAATTTCTAATTTTTTTAACAGAACCTCTCCAGTTTTTGCCTTATCATTTATGTTACTAATACTAAATAGGCGAATTCAGGGACACCCTGTACAGCAAGAAACTTCCACCGGCCCTTCCGAATCTAACCGAATGATTTATTGCTGGGCGGGCAAGTTGCAGCATAACGCAACGTTTGCAAATTTTGTTTGTACATCCCGCTAAAACTCATCCCAACTTCCGTTCGATCGTTTCGAATTAATAATTTTTCCGCGCGCCGATTTGCATGTTCCCAAACAATCTCCTCTCCCGGCCCTGTTTAAATAATCAAATGTAAATTTCACCTTTTGCGTATATTCCATTCAGCGTTTCTCCGGAGTGAAGAAATATTCAAGGAACAACCCGACCTCTAAATTACCGGGGAAAATATATTTTCGCCACTCGATTCTCGCTGGACTTGACAGCTCCTTAGCGGGCGTAGAATGCATGCAAAACGCGCGGAATTTCCCGAGTATAAGGAGCTGTTTTTTCCGCATATCTGATGAGGGTGTATTCTCCGGTTCGCCCGGATTTATCCGGAATTTTCCGATTGGAGTGCTCTCTGGTAACTCGACGCAAAAAATCGAAATTCCCCAGACGCGGATTTCATAGGAAACGATTAAAATAAAAGTATGCATCGCTGTGATGGCGTATAAAAAGAAAATCCCTCTTTCGCACAGACGCCGAGCGCATAATGAAAATGTTTGATGGTTTACGGTAGGAAAAAAAAATAATCCGCATTGAGAAATTCCAACAGTAAACACTTCAAGTGCTTCGAATTGTGCCCCATTATGCTACCCATCGATTCCCGATCGGTTTTCCAATATCAAAGCGAGTTCCATATTTACTCAAAGAAACTTCCAGCGTAGGTATCTCCTATATCAGTCCGTCCAAGTGGTGCAATTCTTTCCTTCGAATAAAGCTGATTATGCAGCCTCCCTTCTGATCTTCATGTAATTAGGGGAATTCCCCGGAACGAGCGATGCTTTCCGGCCGTTTACAATGTAAAATCCGACGCAGGCCGGGGAGAATTTTCCGAACGAAGTTGAAACGTTTTAAACAGATGGCGTTATTGTTTTCGAAATTGCTCGAGATACCTGCAAGGATTCCCGCTTGTCGGGGGATTTGCGCAGGGAATACATTCAAAAACCGAATCGAGCAAGATGATTGCGTCACGTAGGTACGAGATGAGATATGTTTAAAGTTTACCTTTGGTATAGTCGAGATTTATTTTTCCTTTCTAAGTGCTTTTTTATTTTATAGTAGTTTGATGTGTGGTTTCTGATATACCACGCGATATCTATCCAATTTCGCTGGAAATTTGTACGAGTCGAACACGTTAGTTTATCTACGATATTATAAGGTAAATTTATGCAGAGAAAGAAGAAACCTTCTTTTATGTAGGTATATAATAAAACTTGAATGGTCAGTGATTTACTGATTGGAGTTTTATACGGTAGCAATTCGTCTTTTTTGATGAGGAAAAGTAGTGAATCCCATGTAAACGAACACGCCGAAGAAAACGAAAAAAGGGAGTTTTTTTTGCAATTTTGACCCTGATGATGAAACTTTCTAAAGTCGAAACGTCGATTTTTGAATTTTCTGTGTCAATTCACGCGAGAATCGACCTTCTCCACGTCTAGAGAGTCGAAAAAAGTAGAAAAAAAAAGAAAACAAATCGTGTATTTTGCAATTTTGACCCTGAAGATGAATCCTTATAGACTCGAAACGTCGGTTTTTGATTCGCATTCACCGATAAAAGCGTATAATTTTTTATTTCCCTTTTTTTATTGTGCATATTTTATCGGCTCGTATATCTCTCTTGGCGGCAATTAATTACTCCGCATAGTGCCTATAAATTTTTCATTCGAATATCGAGACGGCTAATTGGTATTTCCCGTTGATATGTAAAAGTGAATTTAATGAAAAAGCCCGGACGATTTTCCGTAATTAGAAATAATTGATTGGCTTTCATATTTGAATCGGTGCCGCCGCGTTTCCGGATTACAACCGTTTCACGCCGGCATTGTTTTTCGTTTCGTGCCCCGTGTATTTGCGATTTCGAATGCGGAAAAAAAGGGAAATCCCATTCGATTGAAATACAAATAAACTTGAGCCAATTACAGCCGTATAGAATTTTTCAAAGCTTCCTTGTCCCCGGTTTTTAATTTGTTATATACAGGGTGAGACACTTTCAACGTGACGGAGTTAATACACTATAGTCAAACGGTATAAGAGATTTTGTTAAAGTTGTCTCAATTTAGAGAAATAATATGAAGTTATTAAAATTTAAATAGTACACCCTGTATTTTAATACATTTTTGGAACCTACATAATATTTCAGAGCACCTTTATCTCATATACTTTATTCCAAAAATGTATACTTTTTGGATTATTCATTTTCTTATAAAAAATTTGACCCTTTTAAATTATTTTTTTACGAGGATACGCCTAAAAAATTGGAAAAGGTTTTTGTAGGGTGCTACCAGCAAGGTCAAAGGTATTTAAACCTGTGTTGAAAAAAATCTCAATTACATACAGGGTGTGTTTAAAAATCGTACAAAAATATCAAACTTTTCAAATGAACCGCAACTAACGTAATGCACTGGAATCAGAAACTCGAATCTGCAGAGGATAATTCGCCGAGTAATAACCATTAATTTCCCTCTAAAAATCCCCGAGTTGTGTGAATAATTCATTAGCCCAGCCTCTATTATGCAAGGCGCTTTTTTTCTCTCCTTTCTAACAAGTTAATCTTTCTTAATCTTCCTGTTATTTCAAAAAGGGCCTCGGTAGAATTTCACCTTCCATCCCCCGGAGCGCGGCGGCGGTTAATTTCGAATAGATAAGGCGAAGGATCCCGGCCTGTCAGGCGGCCGATTTTTCATGCATATTCTAATTTTTCTTCCGTCGAGCCGGCGAAAAGGTTGTTGTGTGGAAAAGCGGAAGCAACAAATAGGAAAAAAAACGGGGACGATGAGGGAAGGTCCGATTTCGACAGGAGGCAGGTAAATGAGGAAAAATATGGAAATTAGATTAGGAAATTTTATCCGGGCGAAATGAAACGTTCGCATTTAAGTAAGGCTTCTTTTCAAAACGCCATCAATCAATCCATTACCGCTTATACAACGTAGGAAATTTCGATAGGCGGTAGATGTTATGTGAAATTTTAATGGATTTTTTTTTACATATTTCGCGTGTATTCTTTCTAACGAACGAATACCGCTCACTTTTTATACAGGGTGTAACTAGAAAATATGGATTATAAACTATATTCTGGACAAATTGGACAAGAGTATAACCAAAATGGCACTATGAACATAATCCTCTTAATTTTGTGTTATATTTTTGTGACACCCTGTACAGGGTGTTAATTAATTGAGTGCCGATATTTTGAGATGTGAATATTTGGGTGATTTTAAGAAGAAAAGTTTATATCAATATATGTCCTAAATCTCATAGTTTTCGAGCTACAGGATGTTACAGTTTTAGAAAAAAAAAAAAACTTTTCTATCATAATTTATTTATTACTCCAGATATTTTTAGGAAATTTCGGACGTGGACGTCACTGGTAATAGTAGAAAATTAATTTTTGTCCCCAAAAAAAGTGTTTCCATGCATGGTGTGGGCGCCTACCAAATTTCAACAAAATATCAAAAAAATTGGTTTAGATTTTATTTTTTTACGCGAAAATGGTACATCCTACGAAATTAAGTCTTCGGATCGAATTTGCTCCAAAATAATTGAGGATTTAAAAAATAATTTTGATTTTTAGAAAAACCAGTGGCGTACCATTTTTTCTTCAAACATATTCAGTTCAAACCTCGTACAAACGTCACTGGTAAATATTTAAAAAAAATCTTTCGTCTCAAAAAATGTTCCAAATGTTCCAATTATTTAACACCCTGTATAATATAATAAACGCAACAAAACCCCTTCCTGTCCTGTAAATATGCGTCGCATATGTTCCACAGTTCTTGTAATCGGAATGCTCTTCTGTGTACTAAACACAACATCGTGAATTACATTCTATTTGCAACTGTGAACTCGACTCATTCAACCGCGAAAATCGTTTACAAATTGTAATTTTTTTCCATCGCTCGCAGGAGCGAATCATTACGACACGTTTGGAGTATTGTGTAATATTTATTTTTATGTACCTGAGTACCCACTATGAATGTTAGCTAGGTAATTACGTTCGAATTGATGTGAGAAAAAGAAACGTTTGTGTTCGAAACGTAGCAGGTAGGCAGGTAGGTAGGTAGACAAGTAGGTAGATGTAGGTATGTTATCTTTTATATGCAAGAAATTGGAAAGGATTCCTCCTCGAAATAACCTTCTTTCGTCGCTACAAAACATTATTTGTTAGACGAAAGAGCGGAGCACAATTAAGGGAAACCTTGTAGTTAATAAGTATACATTTTGTGATACAAAATTTGATTCAAAAAAACGAGCATACGTTATATAGAGCTTTGATATGATTCCTCCAGTAACTAACATGAGAAAAGAAGCTCATACTTAGCAAAGATAAAATGCGATGTGTATTCAGTGGTTTAATATGGTACAATTCACGTGTTTTCTTGTACAATAAACAGTAGAAAATTGAAAGCTCACCTTCCAATTCGACGACTTTTCCGGCCCGCTTGAGAGCCTTCACGGCCTCCTCGTGCGTCGCCTCCCTCAAATCCTCGCCGTTCACCGACAGGATGGCATCGCCGACGTAAAGCTGCTCGGTCTGATCGGCCGCCATCCCCTTAAAGATTTTACTAATCAGTATAGGCATCTTGTTCTCCCTGCCGCCTTTGATTGATATGCCCAGTCCGTTGTTCTCCGATTTGATAACGTGCACCAGCCGCTTCTGGTTGGCGACGGCCTCCGGTATGTCGGGCAGATCGCTCAGGCCGCTCGGCGTTTCGATGTTGTTGTTCAACGTACCGTTCAACGTGGTCGTATTTTCGTACGATTCGTCCAAGGTGATGCTGAGGTAGTCCTCCTCCAAGTTGACGAACACGCGATACCAGTTGCCGCGCACGAACGTCTCCAGGGCGCCCGATCGGCCGAAGAAGCCGGGCGAAGTCACCTCCTCGCACATGTTTCTTTTCTAATCACATTTGACTGTCGAACGGACGACCCGAAACAATCACCCGCCGGAGCGGCACGCCGTCGATAATCCGGTGTGGTCGTATATCAGCTGATCGGGGCGGTTCGAGGATTCACTGGCGGTAGACGGGGCGTCGCGGCGCGCCGCTCGCCGACCATCGCCTCATCTGCACTACACCGCGGATGGATGCCCGATGATACTCTTCTTCTTCTTCTCCTCCGAATGTTCGATTCTTCGTTTCGCGGGGGACGGAACTGGTGCGGTGTATATGCGTGCGTGTACTCGTGTGTGTGTGTGTTTGTGTGTGTGCGAGTGTGTCGAGATTACCGGAGTCGTATATTAGCGATGAGTCGGCGCGTCGATGCCCCCCGTTACCATGGCTACAGGCGTCCCCGAGAGAATCCTTCGCGTAGGTGGCTCGTCGCCGACTCTCGAAGCGCCAACTCCGTTCGAAATGTTTACGGAAACCTGCTGAAATTTTCTGGGAGGTGCGCCGATCGGTCGCCGGGCGGCGCTTTCGTCGCTTCTTGATGCTCTGGGGATCCACCCCCAGGAAACTGAGATGGACACCTCTGTTAGAGAAGAGAAGAGGTCTGGAGGTGTTTGAATGGAGATTAATCGACTTATCCGGTGTATTTTTTACTGCGTTTTGTTGTACAATCTGCAGACCAGGTTTCGTCTCAACGTGGCAGTCAAACAGACAAGCAAATGGAAGACGACGAGCACCAGGAAAAGCGCCACGATCAGGCCGGCGGTTTGCGAAGGTTTCGACCAATCCAGTATCACGTAAATCGGGTAGTAATTGTTGGAATTTACCAAATAATGCGCTAAACTAAACACCACGTAACTTCCGCAGAAAACCAACGGATAAATCCCGTGCGGAATGTTAATCGGATGGGCGACGATCCAAAGATCCAAGTACATCATTATGGAGTTGTTGCCGTGCACGATGAAATTCATAGCTGGTATCGCCTGTTGGTAATCGTGCAAAAAGGAGAAGTACACGGTGGTAACGAAAAAAGCCGAGGTTGTACCGACGATGTTCGTCAACCAGTACAAGCGATAGGCGGATTGGATCGAACGCCAGGACTCGTAATCGCTGAAAGCCGCTGCTAGCATCAGAAACACCAAGGTGGCTTGGAGGGTGCAGGCCGAGTAGCTCCAGTTGGTGAGGTACAAAGGCCAGTCGGCGCCGTCTGTGAAAATGGTATTGAGCCAAGTGAGGAAGAACAGCAGCATCACCGCACATCGATAGACCAAGTATTTGAAATTGGGCTCGTATTTGTTCTCTTGCCATTCGCTCGCCACGAACAATTCCGGCTCGTCGTGGTTGAGAGTGATCTCGAACATGTCGGTGGGGTCGTCGGAGGATGGTGTGCGGTCATGGTTTGGATGGGCTTGAATTTTCTAATACATTTTTACTGGTAATTAGGACATTTGTACGGCTAAACGTCATTTGGACGTATTCGTTTGATTTTCGCGCCAGGCGAATCGATGACTGCAGCGCTTCGAGCGGACTTTCGGCGAACTTCCGCGGAAAGAAAATCGATATAAGCGTCCGTTTGGAAATAAGGGTGCGTTCGACCTCCGATTTATCCTGCTCTCCCGCTGAAACTTTCCAACATCGTCCTGACAGGCCGAAGAGTGGAGAACTTCCACTATCCGGAAAATGTCCTTACTGAGCAACTCCCGAGGACATCGAGGTATATCCTGGAGTTAGACTGGGGGTGTTTCCAAAGGGAAGCGTTCCAACTTCCACGAACTCTGCCGACAGCGTTATCCATAAAGGGAGTTTTCCGGACGGGGCGCTATGATCACCGAGGAGGTTTCCCAAACCGCCCTTGCCGGTTTTCCGGAAGGAAAAACACTTGTTGGTTTGTATGAGGGTTGTAGAATGTACAGCAGAATAAAATTCACTTCAAACACAATGCAGTATTATTAAAGCAGTATAAAAATAGAAGAAAGGGGTGAATATTGGAGAGCATTAGCATATTTCCAAATTTCTCATGTTGTAGAAATCAATTTATTGTTTCTAGATACTCAATTAGGTACTGTTATTTTTCAATGAGGATCATTCTGGTAAGGGTTTTTAAAGGTAAAGTACGAGTACTACCCATAAAGAGACTATTATTTCGGTGCGGAATTCCGGTGCAGCTGAAACATGCTGATAAATTTCACCCCAATTCACGTAGGATAAAGTGAAGTGCGGGGCGTATGGATTTTTCAATTACTCTATCAACCCGCGCCGCATCGCACCCCCTTCATGTTCGCCTGGTCGCGCGCGTCGCGTAAAAGCGGCGAGAACCGCGCGCCGCGACGTGACGTCATCGAAACCCGCGGTCGCGTCCGCTCCCCGCACGTGCCGCCACCTGTTGACACCGACGCCGCCTCGGCTTTATTATTAGATGCCGAAAAATCGGCGCTACAGTGGCGGATTCGCCAGCGAAAAATTCACCGGAATTCATACCCTATAAGAAAGAAATACCGTCTGTTAGCAATGACGTCATCTATGTTTTGAGCGGTTTTTTTTATTCTATAAATCTGTTTTGTTTCTGTTAAGGCGTTACTGATAAGACTTATTTAGTACCATTGAACCTTAATGATATTGGTGAAGAAGCATCGTCTTACCATTGATCCTTAATAAATTTACTAAATGATAACTTATCATTGTACCTTAATTATTATACTATTGGAAGATTAGGCGCGAGAATGTTTCTGGACAAAAAAGGGGATTATTTGAGTGCAAGGAAAACTTTGAAGGAAATTGAAAGGTTTGGGTGTAAAAAAGCAGTGCAAATTTACACTGCGGGGTGGTCTAGAGTAAAGTAGAGTAGAATAGAATAGAGTACTTAATCAGAAGAACGATATTTGAAAAACAACAGTTATTTTGTAACAGTCGTTACTGCACCTCTACACCAAAAAATCGACTCCCACCTCTATTAAACTTCTGTCAAACGAAATGTCATTAATGTCAGTTATGTCAATTTTTGAAAATTTTTAAAAAGCACTTATGCCAATGAAAAGAACCTTTAAATCTCCGCAACCAATTTCCTTACACCATATAGACAAAATTCCCGTTAATACGCCGCTGGTGATATACATTTTAGAAACTATTGTATAGAGCGGATCGTTTCTCGCCAGCTGCCAGCATACGTGTGTATTTTTACCCCATATGTGCCCGGGTGACGATCGAAGGGGAACCCGCGCTGTACTTGGATATTATGCGTGTATTTATTTAGATTACCTAGTCGGGAACACGTGCGACTGGTATTTAATTCGGAATAGAAATCGTGTGTATTTATAGGAGGGAGCCGGGTGGGTGGTTTTCGAACGCCGCATTTATTTCTGCTAGCCTAATAGCCGGCGTCGAATTTTTACTGGATTCTGGATAGGTCGCTTAGGAATGGGGATAACGGGAGCACGAAAAAAATCGCCGATAATAAAAGTATCTATCCAATAATTGATACGCTCGCATTCCCGCACGAATTAGACGTTCCTAATCAATTTAATGGTGCTGGTAACGGCGCTATTCATCCACAATAGCAATCGAATAATATTAATAACAATCGTTCGATTCGAAATTTCCACGGCGGTTCGTCGGTCGTTTCGCCATCTATCATCCGCCCTTCCTTGTTTTACGTCGAAAATAAAAAAAAATTAAATCTCTCGCTCCTCACATAGGAAGCGAGACGAGGTGTGTACTTTTATGTATACCCGCAGGAACATGGAAGGTTGAGTGTCTCCTTCGGAGACCTCGCCTCGAAGTTTCCTTTCCCAGTTAAATATTTACCGACGTCTAGAGGGAAAATTAATATGTGTTCGATTCGATTCGATTCAGGAAATATATATAAAAACGCCGTTATTGCGTTCAATCGGTTTAGTAAAAAATACGCGTGCGAGTTTAGATGTAACCGGTGAAGTAAAGTAATTTTTGCGGAAGTGAACAACCCTCTATTTAATTCTTGTATATGGGGTTTCCAATGTTAGATATGTGTTGAAAAGATATTATTTTCTTGATATATTTTTAATATAAATACTTTATGCTAAATTGATTAACACATACTCTTTGAAACACTGAAATAAATTACTAGTTTTTTTTTAAAGTGAGCTATATTTGAATTCAAATTTTCTTCAAAATTAAGAGTAAATCGAGCCGGTTGAGTGTAAAATGTTTATTATATTTTATAACGTAGCTACTTATAATTTTTAACGACAACTCGTGTAAGTTTATAGTCCACATTACAATACGATAATACGAATCTAGGAAAATTGTTATTATTTTTTTCGATCCAGTTCGATTTTGTTGTTAATATCATTCACCTTTTGCAGCGAATTATCGAGCACTTTATATAAGGTACGAGTAATATAATTTACATTGAACCGCATCCTGCGAAGGTTTCGAATACCGAAATAATATAAATAATAACACATCGAAAAGGAAAAATAAAAACAAACCGAAAGAATGCGCGATTTGTTTTAAATTAACGGCATTGAATCGAGTCCGTGCGATCCGCTAATTCTCTTTCGCAATCCGATCCGAACCGTCCTGAATCGAGCCATGCACGCCGCGAAATTCTGCAAAGACGACCGCGAGTCCTGCGACTTCGACAGAGCCATCGACCTGACGGGTAAGTGCACCTCCTGCGCCAGGACATTCCCCGCATTTCGGCCGGCCGATCGACGAATACCGCCCGTTGGAAAATTTTCGACGCGCTAACACGACCGGAATCCGCCGCGGAAAATTATTCCCATCGCCGGTTTTTCGTTTTCGACATCGCTCGAATTTTCGACCGGAACGTGCCGCTTCTATTCGCTCGCATTGTAATACATTTCCCATTCGAACTGAATGCTAAGCAAAGCAAACTCCAGCAGATTCATCTTATACATACTTAAAATTGATATGTTTCAGGCAACGGGAAATTCCACTACGAACTGAAGCTGGTCTGCTGCCTGTCCTCCCTATCAGTGGGGTTTCAAAACGGGCTGTCCTCGTACATCTTCGGCCCGGCCCGGTGCGAATTGGGCATCACCTCCGGCGAGCTGGGCCTGCTGAACGTCGCCTTCCTCGTCGGAGGCATCGGCAGCTGCTTCGTGTGGGGCATACTCGCCGACAATCGCGGCAGGAAGAAAATACTCATCTTCACCCATCTACTAAACGCCGTCATCAACGTCCTGTGCTCGATCGTACCGTACAAGAACGTACTCACGCTGTGCCGGTTCTTCAGCGGCTTCTTAATCGGCGCACCCGGTGAGTAATAATTCAAATAGAGTATCATAAAGTCGGTCGTGGTGGAAGGAAATAATCCCCGCTG
The DNA here is from genome assembly GCA_918026865.1 of Phyllotreta striolata. Lineage (NCBI taxonomy): Eukaryota > Metazoa > Arthropoda > Insecta > Coleoptera > Chrysomelidae > Phyllotreta > Phyllotreta striolata. The sequence continues at coordinate 4,354,165 of OU900102.1, forward strand.
TGTATTTCCAGGTACCTTGACCTACACGTACATAGTGGAGTTCCACCAGCAGCGCAAGCAGTTCCGGAACGTGTGCCTGTGCGGCATCTTCTTCGTGCTGTCGTGGCTGCTGCTGCCGATCTTGGCGTACGCCATACTGCCGTTGGAGTTCAGCTACAACGCCAAGAACGTGGTGGCGCTGTCGCCGTGGCGGCTGTTCCTGCTGGTGCTGACGGCGCCCGACGTGCTGGTGGGGTTCTGGCTGATGCGGCTGCCCGAGAGCCCGAAATTCTGGCTGGCCAAGGGCCAGCAGAAGAAGGCGCTGGCGATACTGCAGAGGATGTACGCCGCGAACAAAGGAGTCCCTCGGGATGGGTTCCCCGTTAAGCACATCGTGGGCGAGGGTGGGGCGAATGTGAAGGGCAACGAAATTATGGTGACCGGTAAAACGTTGAGGGTGCTGAAGGAGTTGTTGCAGCAAATCCAGAAGTTGTTTCAGAAGCCTTTGGTGATTAAAACTGGATTAACTACAGGATTGATGTTTTCTAATATGTTCGGCTTATTCGGATTGGGTATTTGGCTTCCGGAATTGTTCATAAAATTCAACCAGTACCAATCCCTCCACCCGAACTCAACTGTAACGGTCAAAGAACTGTCGACGTTAAATTTAGAAAGGAACCAAACGTGCGAGCATTCCATAGACCAGAACGTTGTAATAAACACAGTGGCGACCGGTTCCTGCGCCCTGATATTCAACATAATCTGCTGCCTGCTGGCTTCGAAGGTGTCCTCCAAGCGCATCACTCTGGTGCTCTCTTTCGTCGGCGGATTAAGCGCAGGGTCGATTTATTGGCTGCAAACGGCCACGCAGAATTTGATCGTGGCCTGCATATTTCAGTCCACCACGCTGACAGCCAATCTGACCGCCACCAGCGTCGTGGTGGAGGCCTTCCCGGCCAGTGTGGGGGGAATCGCCATCTGTTTGGCGGTGTGCGTCGGCCGATTTGGCGCTGTATTCAGCAGCGCCGCTTTCGCTTACTTTATGGATAATCACTGCGAAATACCCATTTTCATGGTGGCCTTTTTCGGGGTGTTGGCCAGCTTGTTGTGTATGATGTTGCCTAATCAGGAGAAACGGGTCGAATGCGACAGGGGCGAGTTGGAGCAGAGGCATTTCGGGTTCTTCACGAGGAAGCAGAGCTACGAAATCGCCACTATATCGCATAAAATTGTAGATTCTAATTGTATTTATAGACAATAAACGTTTGTGTAGAGGGGCTTTAAGTTTTGGTAACCCAATTTCAGTTGGCAGCAATGAAAATAAGCATGATTTTGCGGAATACAAATCTCAATTTTTTCCCTAATTTTGAGAAATAATATGAAGCGCATCTGATAGAGTGAACCTTCCTCTAGGTAATGACGAATTTTTTTTGAAGATCTATGCTAATATAATGAAATTACATGCATAAAAAATAAAGAAAGTCTCTCCTAAATAACGAAAAAATAGATCTTCCAATTGAAATAGTGTTGGATTAACGCAATATTTAACTAATTTCCCAAAATTAATCAAATCTAGTGACTTTTGACACTTTAGTGACATTTATATTGAAAGTTTGGCAAGCTTGTTTGTTTACAATTTAAACCTGTGTGCGATAAGAATTCGAGAAACAAGATTAATTAAATTGAAGTTGAAGAAGTTTATCATAAATATTGACCCCCTGGTCACACAAACAAATTTAAATAGTGTTATTATTGTGAACGATTAGTTTGCTGGTGGTATTTTACATGATTAGTTGTTACTTTATCTAACGTTGTTAATTTAAGAGAAAATTAAGATGGCAACAGGTGGTGGAAAAATTGGTAAGAAAAACTGTTTATTCAGCAAAATATATATTTATTTTTATTAATATATCAAGTTACGACTGCATTTCTTTGATATAGTTCTTTGAGTGACATTATTTTAGTCTACTTTTTGTAAAATCATGCGGTATTTTATAGGTTATATAAGTATAAAAAACAGCTTATAACCTAATATAACGTCTACGATAAAAAATGAACGCATTAAATATATTTCTAATTAAAGTAGGCCAAAAAAGGGATTTAACGTCATCAAAGTACGTCATTGCATCGTTATATTTTTTACTACTGATTGCAAAACATAAACAATTTGTGTAAAATTAAAATTGTAACATGTTTGTTTAAATTATCTCCAACTTAAATGAAGCAACAATTATTTATTAACCAATATCGAAATTACCCAACAAATTACCTCATTCGAAAACTAAAAATAATCCAAAGTATTATTTCGAAATAAAAAAAAATAAATTAAGTTACCGTTGCATTTTTATATAACCAATTATTGTATAATTTATTTTACTATTTCTTTCATTGATATGTTACAGCTTTAATATCAGTATCGAACAAGCTGGGCTTGGTGGATCTAGGCAAGAACCTCCACAGCCTCGGGTTCACTTTAGTAGGAAGCGGTGGTACCGCAGCCATTCTAAGAGATGCTGGTTTACCCATCAAAGACGTCTCCGATATATCCGGAGCTCCTGAGATCCTAGGAGGAAGAGTGAAGACGCTACATCCAGTCGTACACGGAGGAATCCTATCTAGGTATTTCCAGAACCTTTCGAACCTTCGAAAACAACCGACTTCAATCTAATTTCCAGATTAATCCCGTCAGATCAAGATGATCTGAAGAAGCAGAAAATCGAAATGATCAGAATCGTCGTATGCAACTTGTACCCGTTCGTAGAAACCGTTTCCAATCCCAATGTAAACCTCGACGATGCCATCGAAAACATCGATATCGGCGGCGTTACTCTACTAAGAGCAGCCGCCAAGAATCACCAAAGAGTCACCGTCATAACGGACCCCTCTGATTACTCGAAAGTCATACAAGAACTCAAAACCAACCCCAACAAAGACACCCTATTGCAGACCAGGTGATGTTAACTACACTCTACCTAATATCGTTATTTTAATCGATTATTTATAGGCAAACGTTGGCTCTGAAAGCATTCACTCATACAGCAGAGTACGATGCCCATATATCCGATTACTTCCGCAAGCAGTTCTCGAACGGCGTGTCCCAGTTGCAACTGAGGTACGGGATGAATCCTCACCAGAAACCCGCGCAAATTTACACGACGTTAGAACAACTACCGCTGACCGTAGTTAACGGTTCTCCGGGTTTCATTAATTTGTGCGACGCTCTGAACGGCTGGCAATTAGTCAAGGAGCTCAAAGCCGCCCTGGGCCTACCGGCAGCTACGAGTTTCAAGCACGTTTCACCGGCTGGTGCAGCTGTAGGTTATCCTCTAGACGAAACTCAGGTATAAATATATTAGTAACATCTCGTTTATTTTGTGTGTTACATTCGAATCGTTTTCAGGCTAAAGTTTGCATGGTAGACGATCTTTTAGAGCAGTTGTCGCCGCTCGCTGTAGCTTACGCGAGAGCTAGAGGCGCCGATAGGATGTCGTCCTTCGGCGATTTCGTGGCTTTATCGGACGTTTGCGACAAACCTACGGCCCGATTGATATCCAGAGAAGTCTCCGACGGCGTCATCGCGCCCGGTTACACTCCCGAAGCCCTCGAGCTGTTGAAGAAGAAGAAAAACGGGAACTACTGCATCCTGCAAATCGATCCCGCCTACGTGCCGAATCCCATCGAAAGGAAAGTTCTGTTCGGGTTGACTTTGGAGCAGAAACGCAACGATGCCGTAATCGATAAGTCGCTGTTTACGAACGTTGTAACGGAGAACAAGAACCTCCCGGAGGGCGGCGTTAGAGATCTGATTGTGGCTACGATAGCCCTGAAGTACACGCAGAGCAACTCCGTGTGCTACGCCAGGGACGGGCAAGTGATCGGCATCGGCGCCGGGCAACAGTCTCGAATACATTGCACGCGTTTGGCGGGAGAGAAGGCCGACAATTGGTGGCTGAGACAGCACCCCAAAGTGTTGAGCATGAAGTTCAAGAAGAACGTGAAGCGCGCGGAAATATCCAACGCCATCGATAATTACGTTAACGGGACGGTGGGAAAGGATATGGACAGGGCGGCTTTCGAGAAGATGTTCGAAGAGGTGCCTATCGAATTGACGGCCGCCGAGAGGCAAACCTGGCTGAGTAACCTCAACGGAGTGGCGCTCGGATCTGACGCCTTTTTCCCATTCAGAGACAACGTCGATAGAGCTAGATTGGTAAATGAGTTTTTTATTGTTATTGTTCATTCGATTTATTTATTATTGTTTATTTTTAGAGCGGCGTTTCGTATATCGGTAGCCCGTCAGGATCCACGAACGACGAAGAAGTCATTAAAGCTTGCAACGAGCACAAAATCGTACTAGCCCAAACCAATTTACGTTTATTCCATCATTAATTACATGAAATCTTTATTGTTTATAATTAAATTTTCTATATTCTAAATATATTGTTATATTCATACATAAAATATACGATTTATATACTTTCCCTAATTTTTTCACTGAATAAGTTACCACATGTTTACTACATTAGAGGCCACTGTAACAAAAAAAAATCCCTAAAAAAGAAGATTTTAACCTACAAAAGTTGTTTACAATTTACGGTGTATTGTGATTAAATAAAATGGAAAAAGATTACAATTTCGAATCCCTTCGTACGGAATACAATGTAAGGTATTTACAACGAAAATTCAATCGGTATTGACCAATCTATTTCAGGATACGCTCGAGAAATCGTTCAAGACTAAAAATGTTGAGCTGATAGAGCAGAAGGTAAAATCATTGAACAGGTCGGATTTGGATTTGAAGACGCCTTTGGATCAGACTCTTCGGGATATCCTGTTGGGTTTGTTGGAGCAGCAGAGTAATGTAACTGTTTTGAAAGAGTTTGTGGACTTTTCGATAGTCCTATGCAGGAAGGGCTTGAGTTCGCCTACGATGCCCGTTGTGCTTCTCGGAGACATTTTCGAGACGCTTACGTTGGATGTTTGCGAGGATATGTTCACGTTTGTGGGTTAGTTCATTATTAATTTACTTGCAAGGTAATTATTTACACTATTATAACATTTTAGAACAAAACGTTAACGTTTGGAAAGAAGATTTGTTTTTCTCCGGATGCAAAAATAATTTATTGCGCTTGTGCAATGATCTTCTCAGGCGACTTTCTAGGACAACAGCCACGGTATTCTGTGGAAAAATTTTGTTGTTTTTGGCAAAGTTCTTCCCTTTTTCCGAACGTTCAGGCCTGAATATTGTTAGCGAGTTCAATTTAGAGAATATAACGGAATATGGCATGGATCAAATCGAAGACGATTCCTCTGAAATTAAATCCGGTGATAGTAAAAACAGCACTGTTGATTTTACATTCTACTGCAAATTTTGGCAACTGCAGGACTTCTTCAGGAATCCCAATCAATGTTACAATAAAGTTCAATGGAAGCTGTTCAGTTCTGTAAGAGTATTACTCGCGATTGTTTAATTGTTTTTTATGTTAATTATGTTTTTTTTCAGCACGCTATGAGCGTATTAAACACATTTCAAGGCATAAAGTTAGATTACGTGACTTCGACAGAAAACTCTTCGAATTTGGGCTACTTTGCAAAATATCTAACCAGCCAAAAACTCCTCGATTTGCAGTTGCATGATGTGAACTTCCGAAGATCAGTATTGCTACAATTCCTCGTAATATTCCAGTATTTCACATCTACCGTCAAATTTAAATCGTAAGTTACACATTTTCTTGAAAAACTCGATTATTTACTCACTATTTTAGAGAAATGCACGAGTTGAAAACCGATCAAAAAGAATGGATCACCAGCAACACCGAAAAAGTTTACAATCTCCTCAGAGAAACTCCTCCCGATGGCGAAGAATTCGCTCAAATCGTTAAACAGGTGTTGAGCCGCGAGGAATTGTGGAACGCTTGGAAAAACGACAGTTGTCCAGGTACAACTCGATTCAATCAGTAATATTAGTTCATACATACGAGGGTAAAGTGAAAAGTTCTCGACCTGAATCATTTAATACTGTCTAGAATGCTCCAGAGTTATTTAGAACTGTCTAGAACCATTTAGAACGCTTCAGAATCATTTACAACTGCCTAAAACCATTTAAAATGCTTCAGAACCATTTAGAACCCTCCATAGTCGTATAGAACTGTCTAGAACCATGTAGAACTATTTAGAACGCTCCAGAATCAATTAGAACTGTCTTGAACCAAAGATTTCAACTTAATAAGTAGAATACTTTTCACCTTACTCTTATATTGGTTGTTTTAGAAATAAAAAAGACTCTACCTCAACAAAGCGAACAACAGGAAAAAAGAACCAATCCCGAGCGACCTCTACTCGGAGACATCATTAAAGAAGCCAACGATCAAGGGAAATACTACATAGGCAGCGGCGAATTAACCAAATTGTGGAACCAGTGCCCCAACAATCTAGAAGCCTGCAAAGGAAGAAACTTCCTGCCGACTTTAGAGGAATACTTTGCGGACGCCATACACACCATCGAAACCAATCAAAAAGTAGAGGATAGCTCGCTGAAAGACAGCAACTTCGGCTGGAGGGCGCTGAGACTGTTGGCGAGGCGCAGCCCGCACTTTTTCAACTACAACAACACCATTATCAACCCGCTGTCGGCCTACTTGGAGATGATGGTGCGGAAGATAGCGCACGAGAAGCCGGGCAAAGAGACCCCGCAGGAGGCCCAAAACGACAACGAGCTGGACAACCTCATCACCGAGACCGATCAAACCACGGAAGATCTCAAACCCACCGACCAGGAAGAGTTTATGGACGATACGAACGTTCGACACGATCATAAAAATATCACGTACGAACAAGTACTGATGTTTAGTGAGAAAATCGCGCCGGAGTGGCGGAAACTGGCCGTTAAATTAGGTATGTAATGTTAATATTATAGTTTTTTGTTTTAATCCGACGTGGTTTGTAGGATTCAAACAAGACGAGATAGATTTTTTCACGAACGAGAATCCCACTCCGCCGGAACAGGCGCGAAATTTGCTACAAATTTGGATCGAGGACGACGAGGACGCGACGTTAGACAATTTGTTGTACATACTCGAAGGGTTAGAAATGAGCGAAGCCGCAGAAACCGTAAGAGCGGAACTTACAGCGACTCCCATGGAGGTTTCATAAAGTTTCCTTGTAAGATTCTTTAAATTAGGGTTTATTATTATTTTTTTAGTACATTTTGTACGTCTCGGAGTTTAGTTAAAAAAGAAACAGTTCTTATGTAAAAAAATTGTTTATTTAAAACATAGTTGACTAGAAAAATTTAAGTTGACACGTTTGATAATTACAAATTAACTAAAATGCGTGCTTCTATTTACAATTATTCACTGTAAATGGAATCGAAAAATGTAGGATTTATCCATAAATCCTATTAATTGTAAAATGGAAGCTTTAATTGGCTAAATACAACAGCTTTAAATATCAATACAACAATCACAATACATTCACACTACATAAATACAATAATAAACTCGGAAAATACTCCCGAATTTCGAATCAACATTCGACTAAATCATCTATAAATTACAAAATATATTTTTATAGAAAGATCAAATAAATACAACTTTACCGAACACATTGACGAATAAATAAATACGTTATTGCAACGCTTGTAGGGACGGTATTATTTTATCCAGTTCCTGTTTATAACTGATCAGTTGTTGTTGCCTTTCCGAGCACTGTTCGCAATTTCTGTTATCCACATTTTTCTGCGCCAAATTTTGAATCATCGCTCGCAAACGGCACTCTCGATCAATGTACTGCTTCTCCAAATAACCAATCTACAAGGTAAAATTAATGATTTTGAATACATTACAGTTAAAAACTTATTATTACCTTCTGTATTATCGATTTATTGCCTTCGGCGTCTGCGGAATTGTCCAATTTATTGCCCAATTGATCCCTTTCGATCCTAAGCAGAGCCAATTCTTCTTTGGTCGAAGCCAATTGGGACTGTAGAGTAGTAATGGACGTTTTGTGAATGTCCAATTGTTCCCGTAAGGGCGAAATGCCCGCAACGTAATTGGCCATTTCTTGTTCGTGTGCTTCTTGTAACGCTGTTAACTGATAAGCAAACATGTATTAGACCGCTTGTACTGAGCGTGAATAATTCTATAACTTACATCTTGTATTCTCCTTTCTTGCAAATTATGATAATCGTCTTGTAATTTATTCAATTGCAATTTTAGATTATCCCGGTCGCTTCGTAAATTGGCGAGTTTCTCTTCTTTCTGGAAATCCTTCTCGGAACTGCAGCTGTTTGATCGCACTTGCAGCGATAGTTTATCGGGAAAGCTTTTCCACTCTTTTTTATCTACTAGATTTTTGAGGCTGCCTTCTCTTTCTTTCTGTAACTTCCTGTTGGTCTTTTTCAAATCGTCTATTTCTTTGTGGAGCTTGTTGATGGTTTTTTCCTTGTTGGAGAGATCGGTTTGAAGGCCTCGAATGGTGGCTATCAAATGAATATCTTCCGGTTTCTCGTGCTTCTTCGGCGCCGCGATTTTGTGGGTTTTCGATGGAACCGGGGGATCAGTTTGTGTAAAAATGGTAAAAGTTTCCTTCTGCGGTATCGTCTTATCATCCGTGACGGTTTGCGTGTACACATCGAAAGTATCGACCCTTCTTTTCAGCTGCTGCTTCAGATCTTTCACGTGCAGTTCCAAGTCTTCGATGTGATTTTCGTACTTCGCCTTGACTTGGCCGAATTTCTCCTGTATGTCCATGAAGACTTTGGAAGATTGGGTTTCTCTCAGCTGCTGCTCCTGCTCGAGGGATTTGATTCTGTCCTCCAAGATTTTCCTGGCTGTTAGACTGGTGTCAGTAGTATTCTCTTTTGCGGCTACGATCAGAGCCGATACGGAATCCGGATGTTTCCTGGCTATAATCCTTTCCATCTCTTTGATTTGCCTGTTGAGGTCCTGTATGCATTTGGAGTCCTTCTCGTTTTGCACTTTCACGTTCTTGTTTTGCTGTTTTTCCATCTCGAGCAATTTGTGGAGGTTTGCTTCGTTTTCGATTAGTTTGTCTTTGAGCTGTTGCAGAGTGAGAATCTCGTTTTTGTATTTGTCCAAACTGGAATCCAGTTCTATGACGCGCCGCTCTAAATTCTTGTTCGATTGAAGTAGATCATCGTACGAGGATTTTAACAGCTGGTGGCTTTTGTTGACCGTGTCTAATTGGAGTTGCAAGGACGTGTTTTTTTCTCTCGAATCCTTCAAATCCTCCAGGACTCGTTCTAATTTTTGGTTTGTTTGTAAAGAAGTGGCTTTGGACGAGACAGCTTTCGTTTTTTCTAATGTAATTTGGGACTTTTGTAGTTCGAGCTGTAATTGTTACAATTTTTATTAGTGAGTAGAAATAGTGCAAATACTTACTTTAATTTGTTGCAGTTCTAGTTTTAAATCTTCGTTAGTTTTGACCAAATTTTCCACCAAAGTTTGTTTCATTTCGATTTCTTGATTTTCTTCTAGTTGTTCGTATTGTGGAGTAATTGGTTTACGTGCATTGTTTTCCAAACTGCATAATTCTGATTGGCTTTTCACCAGACCTTTAGAAGGACTCGTTACACTGTTTATAATATTAAGTGATTGTGATTTCGATAAATTTAAAACGCTTTGATTAGAAATATCGTTTCTGCTACTTTTTTTGGTATCGATATTCTCTTTATTGTCAAACTGGATTATATTATCTTCTTTATTATTAATTAAATCTACCGGTTTGAAAATTATATTACTAGGAGATTCGATTTTGCTTTCTTCGGAGAAATCCTCAGTGTAATCATCATCGGACATGCTTAAATCTTGTGGGATAGGATCCATTGGTAAAGGGCTTACGCTTTTGGGAGTGGGCGTGGAATCTCTGGATAGGTTTGATAACAATTCGGACAAATTCTGTGAGGTTTTGCTCCGTTGGCTCAACTGTTCGAAGCTCTTCGAGCTCTCGTAGTAAATCTTCTCCGCTTCTTTCATCAAATCATCGACACTCCTGTCGCCTAATGACTTTTCGTACGGTCCAAGAGGGCTTTGAGCCGCCACTCTGTTTATCTCCTCGATAATGCTACCTATGTCTACATTGGCATCTAAGTTACTATTATTATCTTCTATTTCCGATACTGATGAGGTAGAATTCAGATCTAGTTTGTGATTTGTGCTGTCTTCTTTGTTGAGGACATTCCCAGGCTTCAGCCACCAGAACGTTTTGTTATTTACTTCCATGCTAATATCGATTAAGGGTGTTGAAATTAATCACTGTGTATTATCGAATTAACACTTTTGACTATAAATAACAACAAACAAATCCGCCTTTTAAATGTTTGACATTACGTATAATTCTTCTTATTAAAAGGATAAAGGACGTCGTACATAGTGTTAAATAGCCACTATGAAATTTGTTACTAACTTCCGATCAAACATCCGATCCTCTTAGTTTACGTTTCGTGTTATTAATTTTTGTTCTGTAATATCTGTCAATTTCGTAGACATCTGTTGGAAGGATAGTAAATTACTTGTATTTTTACAGGTTCCTGTAAAAATTAATTCAATTTCAAAAATTTGTGTATTTTTTAAATAGCCAAAAGGAAACGAATTAATTTTTTTTTGATTTTCCTATATGGTGAATCATTCTGGTCACAAAACTAAAACTTACATGTATTCGGTTTAACCGGTTTATACAATTATTAAAATAAATGCAGATTTTCCAACGAACAAAAATTTTAGAACATTTATTCTGAAGAAAAAAAAAAGACATTATTTATATCTCCTTTTAATACAAAAGGGCATAAAATCAGTAATAAAACCGGAAAAAATGGCTCGTTTGGTCATTAAAAAAAACGAAAGTTGAAGAGAAATATTTCCAGATGATAACATATTATAATCATCGAAGGGTTAATAACATCACCATGCACATATTAGATGTTGTAACTTGTTTTTCGAAGAAACACTGTCGTGATGAAATTAATAATCAACAAAAGTAACCATTAATCTCTCCAATAATGTAACTACACCTCATTAATAAGATAAAGAGACCCCTCAAATGTACCTTATCGACGTTTATCGGCAAATGGAAATATTTTCAAAATAAACAAACTTTCGAAAAAAAGCGACGGACTCCAAAAAAGGCCTCCAAAAATCACTATTCCATCGCAAATTCCTACAATTTCTTCCCCAAATTTAATTCATACACAAAAATTGAACAAAACCACTAAAAAATCTCCACTAACAACAACAAAATAACACCATTTTAAATTTATTTTAACCACACCAAACTCCTGCTCTGGTTTCCCAACCGCTATAAATACCCCTCTCGCATCAGCCGTCGATACCATTCAACCAAGATGAAGTTCCAGCTAGTGCTCGTGCTATCTTTGGCCGCCCTCGCCTGCGCCGTCCCGACGACCCCCTCTCCGGTAAACGGGCCCGAGAAGCGCGTCACCATCGACGAGGACGGCACCATCACCGTCCTCAGCGGCTCCGGCAAGAAGATCGTCATCTCCAAAGCCATCGGCCACCCGGGCCCCAAGGACATCGAAATCTCCGTCGACGGGCCCTTCGGCCCCGTGAAGAGGATCCAGGTGGACGGGGCGACCTCCGAGAGAACCGTCGACTTGTTCGACGTGCCCGCCAAGCACACGGAGGAAGACAGGGAAAAAAGGAGCAGCAAGGAGTCCAAGGATAAGAAGAACAAGAAGCCCCAGACGGAGGTGCTGTCGCAGATCTTCAAGGAGTTCGAAGGGGTTGTGGATGAGGCTTCTTACGAGAATTTGCTGGGTAAAATTAACAGCGCTGTGCAAGCCGGAGAATTGAACCCCGCTGTATACGAGGTGTTGCAAAGTTTGAACCATTACAAGTACGCTGAAAGGTACGGAAACGTGGTACCCTTTATGGTAAGAGGCTACCCGTACGGTAACCAATACGCTACTCCCCAACAACAAGGGTAAGTTACTTTTAATACTTACGAGTCTTTAATAACCGATTATAATTTATTTAGACAATACCAAGGAGTAGGAGTACCTCGTCTTCCTTTCGTCCAGCAGTACTTCGGGGCACGAGAACAATTCCAACAGGGTAAAGAATCGCAATATCCTCAGCAATACTACCAGAAATCACAGCAATACTACCAGAAACCCCAGCAATACTACCAACAACCCGAGCAGTACTACCAGCAATCCCAGCAGTACTACCCGCAACCCCAGCAATACTACCAACAACCCCAGCAGTACTACCAACAGTCTCAGCAGTACTACCAACAACCAGAACAGACTGCTTTTAGCCCACGTTGGACACAGTGGAGATCTCTTGTAGAGCCGTCTGTTAACCCCATGCATTATTTTTAAATAAAGTTTGGTAATGGTTGTTCTATTGTTGAAATCTAATAAATTGTTTTTAATTAAACCATTCGCTTTGTACTCGTTCGGTTGTGCACACAATATTAACCCGAAATAATAAAGGTTTATATCAACAATAAAGACTAAGTAAAAAGTATTATTCAACTAATTCGAAACTACCATCATCGTGATCATCATCATCGCCAAAAGCAAGAGGTAAAGGCCCATTCGTCACGAGCAATCCTCTTTCCCACAAATCGGAAACTAACTGCGCTTTGGCAACGCCGTCTTCTATCGGTAAATCCTCCACTTCTATGTAATTGGGGTACATTCTTTGCAGCTTTTTTATGCAAGGCACCAAACCGAGATCGATACTTAGGAATTGCTCTTCTTCTCCGTGGTAATATTTAGCGTTCTCCGTGCTGTAGTATATTTTAGCGGAATCGCCATCGACTACTAAACGTAGGCAATAGAATCTCACTAGTCTTATTTGAGTGTCCATTCCGATTTCAATTCTACAATAAGCGATTATTATTTTAACAAAAGTAATTTAAAATTGTAGTAAATTGTACCTATTAACGATTTTCCCATCTTGCATGAAATCACCGTCGTATTTAGAAGTAAAATTGGCCTCTTCTGTAGATAGAAACGGAGGCATCGAGTCGTACATGAGCCTACGACCTAGCGCGTCGGCAGCCAAATCGACATTTACGTACTCTTTCAAAGTATCGATGAGCTTGTTAACATTTTCAATTAAACTCTTTCGCTTTTCAGATTTTAATCCCCTGTTTACGAATCCCGAATACTTCAGGTAGTTAAGTGGAAGACCTTTCCTGTAACAAATTTTATATCAAACTTTAATCGTACACCTGGTAATGAAATCTTACCTAAATTCTACGTTATTCAAAGACGCCTCTTGTAAAGCCTTCGGCAGGATATGTTCAAGTAAATCCGCGTAAGAATTTCGTTGATAAACCGACACCGTGATGTGTAACGAGTGAGCCTCCGAGTCAGTCCGAGCCTCGTGAATGGTGCCCCTGGGAAAATACAACAAATCACCCGCATTCAACGTAGCCTCCATAAACGGCTCCCCTATATCCTCGTGCTTCAAATTAGCGCTCGAATCCCTAGCTAAAACATCACTGCCCCTAAAAACACATTCGATTACTTTAAGTTAATGAATTATTATCACAAACATACTTAGGTTTGTACAATTTCCAATGCTTCCTGCCTTCCAGCTGCAACACGAAGGCTTCTATGTCATCGTAATGGGGAGCGAAGCCCTGGCTGCCGGCCGGCGTGAGGTACACATTCACTCCCACCATGCTGCCGAAGTATTCCTGCAGCGCCGTTATCAAATAATGCACCTTTTGCACATACGTCTGCGGATTGAGTATCCTGATGCTGCAGCCGTTCGAATAGTAATCGTACAGGGCCGAAGCCACGACCCTACCTTCCTCGTTGTGTACCTCCTTGACGCCGTTCTCGTAGGAGACTACGTCTACGTTGCGGGTGTAGTACAAGGGGTGCTCTCTGAACACGCTGTCCAGTCGTTCGGTGGTTAGAATGCATTTGTAGTAGTCGCCGGAGTTTCTTTGTTGGTGGAAGGCCTCGGTTTCCCAGTACTTTTCGAGGAACTCCTTCGGCTTTAATGGGGCTATTAGCCATTTGAATAGCTTTAGGACTTCAGGAGTGGGATCGATTTGGTTCGAGTTCGATGCTGGCTCGGATAAATCGCTGTTTGTTTCGATAGGGATTAGAGTAGGAGCGATTTCTTCATTGCTTATTTTCTTTTTAGTTTTTAAATCGTTCAAGTTGCTTTTTCCCTTCTGCTTTTTTGCAAGACTCTTCTTCGTTACAGGTTTATTAGTTTCGTGAGTTTTGTATGAGGTTTTTGTGGATTTCGATTTCTTTTTGATTAAAATACTTTCCGCATTATTACTAAGTTTCGTTTTGTGCTTCTTTTCTTTTTTTATTGGTAGTTCATTGGGGGAAAGTAAAGTTTCCTTATTCTTTCGTTTCTTGCTACCTGTTACTTTGTAAACTGAAAACGCTGATACTGGGGTATGACCATTACTTAACGCCATGTTGATACTAAAATATTTTACAAACTTTATAGCTAAATAACTTAAAAAACGATAATAATTACCTCTAAATGTAGCGAAACAGAGAAAATGTACTGTTGAAAAAACAAAAATCAAAACACACGGTTTTTCTATCATAACCTTATTCTTCTTTTTTATTTACTTTTAACAGGTGCCGGTGGGTCTTTGATTTACATGTAAAATGTAAAACTTGATTTTGTCGAATAAGTGTTACCAACAAAAAATTTATTAGTGACAATCGCTGATCTGTCAACCTTCTCACATCTCATTTATACGTCATATGTCACATTAAGATGGCAGAGGATGAGGTAAATTTTATTCACGTGGATAAATATCACAATATTTTTAATAAAAACTCTGCCTAATCGCCGAATAATCGATTTTGTTTTATTGCAGTTAGCCGTAGCTTTGAAAGATATCCACTACCGACTGCAAACTGCCAGCTTGAAGGAAAGAAAACGAGCCATTGAAAATGTGATACAGGTTTTAAATAAACCCGGTACGAAATTTCAGCGTGAATTTGAATGTGTACTCATGTCTTAAACTTCTGGCGAATTTCAGGTTTCAATGAGAGTATCGTGAAAGGTGTTTGTAGAGTTTTACCCTTGACCCTGCAAAGATACAGCGATAGTTTTTCACAACATCTCGTCAGGAATTTAATTGCACAATTGATCCAGGAACATCCCGAAGCGACCATAAAATGTTTAACGAACGTTTTGAAAGAGGTAGCTTTGCAATACAAAAATATCGTCATCACGTAAGTCCTTTAAATTCGATGAAATTCGAGTTTTTCATTCATGATTGCCCTTTTAGAAACAATACAAGCAAGAGTGCCCTGTTCGCTTTGGGTTGTTCGACCATATTATTCGTAAAAGGATGGAAACACGATTCGTCCACAACCAGCAATCAATTGAAAGATATCGTAGAACTGCAATCCTATTTGGTAACATCAGTTTTAGGAGCTAGTAATACAAAAAGAAGGGCAAAAGCCGCATCATTGGTAATTTATTGCCCGTAAAATTGGTAACACTTTTCACAAGAATTTATTTCCAGATGGATAAATCCCTGTCGGATGTTCCAGACAGTGAGAAAATGTACTTGGACATAATCAAGAATCTTGAACAAACGGAGCACACTATCGTTCTAGCTTCATTAATCGTAGAAAGGCTATCAAAGAATAAAATTGACTTGCTAAATTTGTATATTGTAAGCATATTATACATTCCAAATTTCTACTATTCACAATGAATTTTGATTTCAGGATCAATTGGTAGATACTTTTATTAAAAAATTCATCAGTTGCAAAGTTAGACCTTCCCCAAACATTGTACTGGCCTGCTATCCCCTTCTGAGGCAAATTAATCAGGACATTTTCGGTAAAACTGTCGTTCCAGCATTACAAAAAGCGATGCTTAGAAACCCCGAGGTGATCTTGGAATGCGTAGGATTGGTGATATCTGGCGTTAATTTGGACATCAGCTCTACGATTGGAGAAATAGGAAATATTCTAATAGGTACAAATTTTCTAAATCGAGTATCAACTTGGTAACATCGCCTATTAGTTCACCAAGAATTTCAGCTGGTAAAAGGGGCTGTTACTGTGAGCAGTGTTGCCAGATTTTTAAAAAATCCCACGAGTTACGGTATTCGTTTTTTTACAGCAAATTTACATTCCAAAGATGATAAAGCGCGCGCGGACGCGAGCGACGCCTGCAAACGTTTAGCCGAAAAAATTAGCAATCGCAAAGCGATAGAAGAACTGATCAAAAAAACCTTTGCCGTGTTACACGGTTCCTCAGGCAAATTGACTGTCGTCGAGCACAAGATAAGCGTTTTACTCGGAGCCGGTGAGTAAATTCTCTGCGATAACTCTCGAATATTATGCGTCATTTAATTTTATTCAGGGAATCTGAGCCATAACGCCGCGAGCGGTGAGGATTTACAAGCGCTGATCGTAGTGGCTGCGGAGCATTTCGGTAAAGTCTTAGAAACCGAAGTGCACGAGAAAACTCTCAGTCACACGCTCGATATGCTATCATTGTGGCTCTCGAAATTAACCCAAGAAGTACCCAAGAAAGTCGTAGACATGCTTAAAGTGAGTAACAACTAAATAGAAATATCCTACAATAATTAATCCCGTTTACAGAACGGTATTTGCTTGAAAACGTCCACTCCGGCCGTTAGAATATCGTACATCCAGTGCATGATATCCACGTTCAATTCGAAAACCATCTCGCAAGCGTCCCCCTTCGTTCCGATTCTATCGAAATCGATCGAAAAGGCCGTGGCCCAGCCGGCGGTGGCCCCATCGGTGACCGAAGGCCTGTGCGCCGCTTTGCTGCTGCTGAAATTCGCCAGCGCCCAACAGGACAAGGACAATCAATTCCAAAACGTTTGGAACGCCGTGCTCGACATGGACAAGCAAATTTTCTACTCCGATAAATATTTAACCGCGATCTCCGACAACGGTGAGCTTTTCGTGAAGTGAATTGGGCTCGTATTAACTGTTAAATTGCGCTTTTAGGTTGCGTGTACTTGATGCAGCTGTGCGAGCTGCTGGTCGTGCAATATCCGGAGAAATTGACGAGACCGGAGCCGGTGTACCGGGCCATATTGTACTGCTCGACGATCCATTTGAGCAACATGCGGCGCAAGTGCCTGGCGGTGCTCAAGCGGATAGTGGCGAGTTTGAGCGGCGTCGCCGTCGCGAGGGCTCTGTTCAAAGAGTTGAACAAATTCTTGGAGACGAACCGGATTCAATCGAGGGACGATAAGGATGATAGCAACAACAGCTTAACCTCTCATTCGGTGACGGAGTGCATAACGACGTTGTTTTCCGTATCCGGGGCTCCCGTCGAAGACATCCAATTGTTAGCCGTGGATTCGTTGTTGCCCGCTCATCATCCGGCCGTCGTGGCACTCGTACCGAATTTGTGGTTGAAAGTAATCAAGCACTTCAACATCAAACCGAAGGATTTGGTCGCTCGACAAGCGGCTAAATTTAACGAGTTGCTGATCGACAATTACACCGATAAGGAAACGTACGAAAACTCATTGGCGACGCTCGTTTCGATCAACGGAGACGTGGTGTTGCCCGAAGTAATCAAAACGGTACTGAAGCAATTGGAGGATCCGAAGATATGCCAAATTTCCAAAGACGATTACTTCACGTTTCTCACGCCCGAAGGCGAATTGTACGACAAAAGCGTCATTCCAGGCGACGATAGCAACGCCGAAATGAATTTAAAACGAGAGAGCAAAGCGTACAGCTACAAAGAACAAGTCGAAGAATTGCAACTTCGAAGGGAACTGGAAGAAAAGCGGATAAAAGAAGGGAAAATCAAACCGCCAAAACTCACCGTCAAACAACAAGAAGCGATCAAAAACCAAACCGTAAAGGAACAGGCCATCAGATCCCGACTAGCCGAATTAAACACGACCATTTTAAACTCCATATCAATGGTGAAAGCGACCGCCAAAGGTAACCCCCTCCACCTATCGCTGCACTTCAAAGACCTCCTCCCGTCGCTCCTGCAAAACCTCCAATCCCCCCTAGCCGCTCCGCACGTGTGCAAGCTATTCACCGCCCTCCGAACGGTCGTCTTCCGCGACGAGCTCGACTCGCTGGGCGAGCTCGTCGCCTTCGTCACGCTGCGGCTGGTCAAGCCGCATTGCGACCTCGACCCGAACTGGGAGCCGGAGAACCTCAACAAAGCCATGGCGCGCACCGTCGCCTTGATCCACCAAAAGACCGTCGCCAAGAAGGCGGAGGAGGGCGCGCGCCGCCTCACCGTGCCCGCCTTCTGCTACGCCTTTCCCTTTTTGAAGCACAGCCTGACGTCGAACTACGCGAGAAACCACGACGAGCTCGTCCACGACGGTTTGCAGATTATCAACGAGCACGCCAAGCTGAGAGGATCCGAAGATAACGGCGTTAAAGACGTGTACCATCCGAAATATTTACCCGCTAAACAGATTCTGAGTTTGCTAGTGGATATCATCAACGCCACGACGGGTAGGATACAATCGCAATGCGAGGCTTGTTTGTTAGAGGTGGCTACTTGCGTAAGCGGTAACGCCGGTTGCGCCAAAGCTTCGTACAGCGAAATCGACGTGTTGCTAGGCGCTTTACAAAGCCCGGCGGCCGTTGTGAGAGACGCAGCGCTTCGCAGCCTCGACATCATAGCGAATTGTCTACCGACGATATACACCGATTGCGATTACGCCATGGAAGTGTACAAGCGCGTGTGGATAGCCCGGTTCGACGAGAACGAGGAGAACCGCCAGATGGCGCGCCAGTTGTGGGACAAAGCCGAGATGGAACTCCCGGCCGGCGAGGAGCTCCTGATGGAAATCGAGCATCCCGTCGAAGTTGTACAATCGGCGGCCGCTAAATCGTTAGCGGCGCTGCTGGAGGCGACGCGCGACGATTGCGACGTGGAGGCCATCCTGCGGCGGCTCGTCCGGCTCTACAACGACCGATTGAAGATGATACCGGCGCGCGTCGACGAGTTCGGCCGCGAGATCGAGAAGTCGATCGACACGTGGGGGCCGCGACGCGGCGTCGCCGCCGCCCTCGCCGAGCTGGCGCCGTTGCTCACCGACGCGTCCATAGCGAGTTTGATCGAGTTCTTCGTGGCGCGGTCGCTGGGCGATCGCAACGAGACGGTCAGGAAGGAGATGCTGAACGCGGCGCTGCGCGTCGTCGATTTGCACGGCAACGAGACCGTCGGCACGCTGTGGCCGGTGTTCGACGATTTCATGGGGAAATCGTCGAAGTCGGCGACGTACGATGCGGTCAAACAGGCGGTGGTGATACTGATGGGATCGCTGGCGCGGCATTTGGACAAGGACGACGAACGGATCAAGCCGATCGTGTTGCGATTGATACAGGCGTTGTCGACGCCGTCGCAGACGGTGCAGGAGGCCGTGGCGAATTGCCTGCCGCCGTTGATACCGTCCGTCAAAGACGACGCGCCCGGTTACGTTAACAAACTGTTACATCAGCTGTTGAAGGGCGATAAATACGGCGAGAGAAAGGGCGCCGCTTACGGTTTAGCAGGTTTGGTGAAGGGTATGGGCATATTGGCGCTGAAACAACACGACATCATGACGAAATTAACGGATGCTATACAGGATAAGAAGAACTACAAGCACCGAGAAGGCGCGTTGTTCGCTTTCGAGATGCTCTTCCAAATGTTGGGTAAACTATTCGAGCCGTACATTGTGCACGTGTTGCCGCATCTGTTGCAATGCTTCGGCGATTCCAGCCAATACGTCCGTACGGCGGCCGACGATACGGCGAAAGTCGTAATGAGCAAATTGTCCGGACACGGCGTGAAATTGGTGCTACCGTCTCTGCTGGCCGCTTTAGAAGAGGATTCTTGGAGGACCAAAACCGGTTCGGTGGAGTTGCTGGGCGCGATGGCGTATTGCGCGCCGAAACAACTCTCCTCCTGTCTACCCAGCATCGTACCCAAACTGATCGAAGTCCTCAGCGATTCGCACATGAAAGTCCAAGAGGCCGGCGCCGCCGCCCTCAAAGTCATCGGCTCGGTGATCCGCAATCCCGAAATCCAAGCCATCGTACCCGTGCTGCTCAAAGCTTTGCAAGACCCGTCGAACAAAACCTCCGCCTGTCTGCAGACGTTGCTCGACACGCAATTCGTGCACTTCATCGACGCGCCCTCGTTGGCCCTGATAATGCCGGTGGTGCGGCGCGCCTTCATCGATCGCTCGACCGAAACGCGAAAGATGGCCGCCCAAATCATCGGCAACATGTACTCGCTGACCGACCAGAAGGACCTCACGCCCTACCTGCCCACCATCATACCCGGCCTGAAGACGTCGCTGTTGGACCCGGTGCCGGAGGTGCGGTCGGTGAGCGCGCGCGCCCTCGGCGCCATGGTGCGCGGCATGGGCGAGTCGAGCTTCGAGGACCTGCTGCCGTGGCTGATGCAGACGCTCACGTCGGAGACGAGCTCGGTGGACCGGTCGGGCGCTGCCCAGGGCCTGTCCGAGGTGGTCGGCGGGCTCGGCGTCGAGAAGCTGCACAAGCTGATGCCCGACATCATCGGCACCGCCGAACGGACGGACATCGCGCCGCACGTCAAAGACGGCTACATCATGATGTTCATCTACATGCCGGCGGTGTTCACCGACGAATTTACGCCGTACATCGGCCAGATCATCAATCCGATATTGAAGGCGTTGGCCGACGAGAACGAGTACGTTAGAGATACCGCGCTGAAGGCGGGACAGAGGATCGTGACGTTGTACGCGGATTCCGCCATTTTGCTGTTGCTTCCCGAGCTCGAAAAGGGACTGTTCGATGAGAATTGGAGGATCAGATACAGGTATTTAACACTGGTTAATCTCTACATTAGAATTAACTAAAAAAAAACCTTTTTTTCAGTTCCGTCCAACTTCTCGGCGATCTACTCTACAGGATATCCGGCGTGACGGGTAAAATGAGCACGGAAACGGCCAGCGAAGACGACAACTTCGGTACCGAGCAATCGCATTCGGCGATCATCAGAGCGCTGGGAGCGGAACGACGCAACCGAGTGTTGGCCGGGCTCTACATGGGTCGATCGGACGTGGCGTTGATGGTCAGACAAGCGGCTTTGCACGTGTGGAAGGTCGTCGTCACCAACACCCCGAGGACGCTCAGAGAGATCCTTCCGACGTTGTTCGGCCTACTCTTAGGGTACACTCTTAATACATTTATGCCCGGTTGCACCGGTATATCCTAGGTTATATTTTATCTAAGTCTGACTTAAATGTGTGATCTACGATCTACTTAAGATTGGAATATGTTGCACCATGTTCAAAAAAGGCTATTTTATGTACGATCCATTTTAACTTAGATAACAACAGGCAACATAGCTATATTGTTGAAAAACTTATAGAAACAGTATAAAATTGATTTTAGACTTAGGTCTGACTTACGATAAGAATCCATCCGAGGATTGTTTGGTGCAACTGGACATTAGAATCGTTCTCATTAGATCGATGATTGATTTCTCTACGATCGCTTTAGGTGCTTGGCCAGCGACAGCTACGATAAACGCCAGGTGGCGGCGCGAACGCTGGGCGATCTGGTGCGCAAGCTCGGCGAGCGCGTCCTGCCCGAGATCATACCGATCTTGGAGCGCGGCCTGCAATCCGACCGGTCCGATCAACGGCAGGGCGTCTGCATCGGCCTGTCGGAGATCATGGCGTCGACGTCCAAGGAGATGGTGTTGACGTTCGTCAATTCGCTGGTGCCCACCGTGCGGAAGGCGCTCTGCGATCCGTTGCCGGAGGTGCGCCAGGCGGCGGCGAAGACCTTCGACAGTCTGCACTTCACCGTCGGCTCGAGGGCCTTGGACGACATTCTGCCGGCGCTGTTGAACCAACTGGTACGTTACACGGGTGTCGGTACGTCGCGTTATTGTTGTGTATTTTTGATTAATTTTAGAACGACGACGATCCGAACGTGGTGGAATGGACGTTGGACGGTTTGAGACAAGTGATGGCGATCAAGTCGCGCGTCGTCTTGCCTTATTTAGTGCCTCAATTGACAGCGCCGCCGGCCAATACGAAGGCGCTCGCCATTTTGGCGTCGGTGGCCGGCGAGGCCTTGAACAAGTACCTACCCAGGATACTGCCGGCCTTGCAAACGGCCCTAGCCGCTTCCAGGAACACTCCCGACGAATCGCAGGTGAGATATAAACGTCCTAACGCAGTTTACTTGCATCTGCCAGTATTATTGTGTTGTTGCAGCAAATGGAGTACTGCCAGGCGGTGGTGTTGTCGGTGGCCGACGAGGTGGGCATTCGAACGGTGATAGATACGATGTTGGAGAATTCGCGGAACGAGAACGCCGATCAAAGGCGGGCGGCCGCCACGTTGTTGTGCGGTTTCTGCGCCAATTCCAAGGCCCAGTACGTCGCGCACGTGCCCCAATTGCTCAGGGGACTCATCCATTTGTGCACCGATTCGGACAAGGAGGTCCTGCAGATGTCTTGGGAAGCCCTAAACGCCGTCACCAAGGTACGCTTATATTAAATACAATTTCCATCGATTTACTCTAATTTTTTTCTAATCGACAGACGTTAGAACCGAAGCAACAGGCGACGTACGTATCGGACGTACGTCAGGCCGTGCGTTACGCCATGTCGGACATGAAAGGATCGTCCGATTTGCTGCCAGGTTTTTGCCTGCCGAAGGGCATCGCGCCGATACTGCCCATATTCAGAGAGGCGATTCTGAACGGCGACGGCGACGAGAAGGAGACCGCCGCCCAAGGTTTGGGCGAGGTGATCAGGGTGACGAGCGCCCCGGCGCTCCAGCCGAGCGTCGTCGCCATAACGGGGCCGTTGATTCGAATATTGGGCGATAGGTTCAGCGCCAACGTCAAGACGGCCGTGTTGGAAGCGCTGGCTATTTTATTGGCTAAGGTAGGCGATCGATTGGTTGTCGATATTTGGTTCTAATCGATTGCGTGTTTTTATTTTTTTAGGTGGGAATTATGCTGAAGCAGTTCTTGCCGCAACTTCAGACGACGTTCGTGAAAGCTCTGAACGATCCTAATCGATCGGTGCGCTTGAAATCGGCCGCCGCTCTCGGTCGCCTCATCGTGATCCATCAAAGGGCCGATCCTTTGTTCACCGAGTTGCACAACACTATTAAAAACACCGAAGATATAGCCATTAAGTAAGTTAGGTTCGGACTGAATAACCGTGTTGCGAGTGTTGCCAACTTAAATTCAAATCGCTCCTCCTAGTTCTTAAATAGAGTATAACTCAAGGTTTTAATTGTTGTAGAGAAACGACTTTGCACGCTTTGCGAGGCATCCTGACGCCGGCCGGCGATAAGATGTCGGATCCCGTGAAAAAGCAAATTCACGCAACGTTAATCAGCTTGCTCGGAGCGCCCGAAGATACGGTTAGAAAATGCGCGGCCGGCTGTTTGGGCGCCATCTGCCGGTACCTAACGCCCGAGCAATTGGATGCCACTTTGACAGAGTATATTTTATGTAAGCACCACGAAATATCTTTCGAATATTCGTTTACATCGATCGTTCATTTTAAGGTGACGATAATTCGTTGAGTAACGCGATGAGAGAGGCTAGAGGCTCGGCCTTGACGGTGGCGCTTAAGGAGAATTCCGAATGCCTGTGGCAGGAGCAACACAGACAGAAATTGACGCAAACGTTGCTGAGCCAATTATCCTCGCAGTCGGTTCAATTAACCCAAATCGCCATACGTTCGTGCTGTTATTTGTTGCAGTATCTACTGAATAACGAACTGCCCATACCGAATAACCTATTAGTACCGTTCGTTAGGGTAAATATGTCGCTCGAAACGAAAGTTTATCGTGTTTAATTGATGTAATTAACTTAATCCCTCCAGACTATGAACAACAACAGCAACGACGTGAAGCAACTGTTGGCGAGAGTGTCTTTCTATTTGGCCAAAGTTATACCGGAGGAGAATCTATCGACGGATCTACTGAAACTTTTGCTGCCGACTTTAGTGAATGGAACGAAGGAGAAGAACGTTTACGTGAAGGCGAATTCCGAAATAGCGCTGATAGCCGTTTTGAGATTGAAAGACGGCGATAACATGTTTCAGGTAAAGGAAAAACACCAATACAGTTGGTGCAAAACAAATATCAATGCACGTCACCTATGATTTACTATGTCGCAAGTAGGCAATGTTGCCAAACTTTTATACAGTTTACAAAATCTAAGAATTTTCTAAAATTGTCAAATGGCAAAGTGACAAGAACAAATTGAAAATTAGGGGTACCTGTTTCAAGGGGTACCTTAAAAGAGTACATAGTGAAATTTCTGAGAAAACATCTGAATCTGAATTATGTAGAGCCCAAATTGGATCATTTCTAAAATGTGGAAAAGAAAACTACAGAAAAAATTCGTATTATTGATTATTAGGCTGAATAGCCTTTAGTAGTTGAGGCTATTGTTGAAACTAGAAAAAATAAATTAAAAAAATAAAAGTACCGATCGGATGACAGTATTAAGTATTAAGCCTAATCTATTTTGTATATTTATTTTTAAAAGTTGGGCACAAATCTTGGCAAGTATAACTACAGTAGTGATGCATTGATATTTGTTTTGCACCAACTGTAGCTAAATTTCGTCTATACAAAGTTTGGGTTCGTACTAGGTAATAGTTTTGTAATTAATCGGTTTATTTAGAAATGTCTGGGGATTTTGGACGCGGGAGCGAGGGAATCATTGTCAGACGTTGTTAGCAAAGTGTTGAAAAAGATCCTGAGTCAACCGGAGGGCAAAGAAGAGGAACTGGACGATACGTTGCTGACCTGATCGATATGTAACTTTTCGATAAGGGCATCGTTTCAACGCGCCTCACTATCTAACGAGCTGCGTATTTATAAGGATAACGTATTATTTTTTATTCGGTTAATAAATTTTCTTGTTGTATATTTAAAGATTGTGGTGAAAATATTCGACAATTTCTCTTCCCGTTATCGTTAACAACAAACAATCGATCGATTAAAAAGCCCTAATTTATTTGCGTTATACAAATAAGACTCTTTGCGATAATACGCAATGTAAAATTACACATTATCTAGATCTAGGCTATTCCATGTTGAGCCACTTCTTCAACACCTGCACGTAGAATTGCCTGGCGCGTATGATGTAGTTGCTGTCGGCTATATCCGAATTTCTGAGGTCCATGAGATGCGGGCAATCGGGCACCTTGTAACCGATCAGCGGATCGCCGGGCTGCGTGGTTTTGTTGATGTAAACGCCGCCCCAAGAGCCCGGATCCATCTGGCTGTTGCTGAACAATATGTTGCTGTACACGTTCAAGTTGATACCGCCGAAATTGAAGTTGATGAAGTCGTCGCGCGGGCTCACGCCGAACACCTTGTAGCAATCGACGGCGTACTGCTCGTAGTTCCAGCGCTTGTTGATGAACATGTCCTTGTCGGTGGAGCAGCGCGGCATGACGAGCTCGGTGCAGGTCTGGTACTTCCAGGCGACCTCGTTGTAGTCCTCCTGGTAGAAGAAGATGTTGTTGCAGGCGACGGCGCCGGTGTAGTTGGTGAACACCTCCAACGCCTTGGCGTAGGACTCGACGAAGCTCTTGGTGTCCTTGAAGAGGGCGGTGGTGAGCTTGTCGCAGAATATCTTGACCGGATAGGCAGGCACCGGGTTGTAGTAGGTGGACGGGTAGTGGTAGTTGGTCATCGACATTTTCACGTAGTTGGTCGATAGCCAGTCGAGCAGCACTTGCACATCTTCGTTCGACCTAAGTTTTTTGCATAGTTTCCAAGAAGATGACATGAAATCTAGACCTACAAAAGAAAGATATACATACATTTTATCGAAAAGGATTAGTAGGTATAGAAGAGCGAGATTGCACTAGCCTAATTTCGATTTGCTCAAGTTGTTGATGATATCCCAGCCGAGTTTGATCGCCTTGACGCACTGCTCGCGGCCGTTGTTCATGAATATGGTGGTCACTCTGTCGTAGAAGCCGTCGCAGGCGCCCAGATCGGGCGTGTTGACCAACGGCGCCGAGAAGGTGAGCGCCCCTTTCACCAGGAACGGGTACCTCATGCGCATCCAGCCGGCCAACATGCCGGCGTAGAAGCCGCCGAAGGTGAACACCGGCGGCGTCTCGGCGTCGGTGACGTTGGCCATGAACTGCTGCTTCAGGCTGCGTATGACGAACGCGATGTCGGCCAGCGATTGGGTCACCGTCAGGTAGCGAAGGTTCTCCACCGTCGAGAACGAACCATTCCCTTCGAACGATAAGAGTAATTGAAATTAGGAGGGATTGGAGTGGGCGCGGGCGCGGGCTCACCGAACGGCAACGATTTTCCGTAGTAGCGGTGCTCGATGAAGACCAGGAGGCTCTTGAAGACGGGTGCGATTTCGAAGAGGAAACCGGTGTTTTCGGCGGCGACGGAGATGTCTCGCTCGCCGCCGGTGTAGACGAAAATGGGGCCGTTCTTGACGTACTCCCTGGCGTTGATGAGGTACCGCAAAGGGAAGGTCTTCTTGGTCGGCGTGGCTGAGAAGTGATCGACCGGCACTTCGATGAACTTCGTTTCCAACGAATAGGAAACGGACGAGGCTAGGCTCGCCAGACACGTTACCAGGAACAGCAGCTGGATGGCGATCATCGCTTTCTGCAGTTGTATTGTCGTGAACGTCTCACTCGACTGGCTGATCGGCGCGCCTCTGTATCGTTTTATACGGATTTTCGGGTGTTTTTGTCGAAACGGAGCATTTTTACAATATTTTTCGAATTTCGATGCGGGTTCGTACACATCTTGGAATAACTATTCCATGAAGTGGAATGTGAGAAACGATTTTTCGGTTTTTTTTTCGCTCTCGGTTTTTAATTCCTGTTACATGATTGGTGGAAATGAGAAATATTTAAATAAATCGTTTCGAAATTGTACGAAGTTGTACGCTCACATTTCACTTTAGTCTTACATACAGGATTGTCCAAAAAGTCGCATACAATTTTTTATAAGCAAATTTAAGTGAAAAATAACAGTAGAACTCGAAAGGAATTGTGCTAATGTTGTTCCTAAAATTCCTTTTATAATTATTACTTCATTTATTTTTTTATTTTACCCCAAAATTGAAGTTTCAATAATAAATAGTACATCCGAATCCCAAATCATAAACTTTTGATTAAAAAAATTAATCAAACTGGCATTGATTTAACTTAAAATTTTTCTATTCTTGATTTTATTGCAGGTATGAGATTGTTTAATGTATTGACATTACTTTAATATCACCATCTGTTCTCTAGTTTATTCTCGTTATGCTGTGTTATGGAAATTCTTTCGAAAAATGTTGTTTGGAATTAGGTATTAGTTTGGTATTTTGTGTTGGAATGTATTCTATTTCAAAATTACGGGTTTCATTTCATGTCATGTGTCTAAAAACAGATTATTTTGGCAATTTTAAAAATTCCACGGTTAGTCATGATTTTAAAAATTGGTTGTTATTATATTTTCCGGCAAGTATTGAATTCTCAGTCATTGAATAATTCTATTCCAACATTTTTTAAAATGTTTGATTTGAGGAAACGAAATTCATAAGTTCCTGCTGTCATCTGTCATTATTTATTTTTGAAAAAATAAGATTAAAAATTCTGACAACACATTATTAAAGAATTCACAGTCATAAAATAATACCTATTATTTTAAAATTATTATATTTGTGGTAATTTTGAATATATTTGAATTTTTTTGTAAAGAATTATTGTGATTTGTGCCGAAAACAATGGCTGTCAAACTAAACTCGAATCGAAATATTAACATGGATGGTAAGTTTTTTTTCGAAATTCTTATCGCTAGCCATTTATCTCGCGAAATAATAAGCGGGGAGCGTAAACTAAAAACATACATTTATTCAAATTATTTTTGTACCATTGCAGGTATACCATTTTTCAGACTAAAATAATTCATCGAGATTTTATTTACATTTCACAAAAGGTTTTTACACAACTTTGGTAGGTATCATTTTTGCATTACAAACGAGCAATCTTTTTCAACCAACAAAATTACAAGCATTACTCCATCAACAAAGAAAATTAATTATATTAAATATACAATAATCGGTAATCTCTTTTACAGGACGATTTTATAGTGTCTTGTAAAAATCTTACGATAAAAAAAACCCTCAGTGAAATAAACAATTTCTATGTACATAACAAGCTAAAATTAAAAAAATATTTTACCCTATAGTACACATGTAAGGAGCGGCCGGTGTCCAAACACACCATTTCTATACAATTATTGCGACTCGCCCCCTCATCACTCACGAATCCTCCACGCACATCGACATGAAATAAGTCAAAGCGTGCTTCACGATTATTCTATTATCTTCGATCAAAATCACGTGCACCCCAGACGGTATAACGTCACTTTCGTTGCTAATCTCCTCCACGGGCTCCCCCGTCTCCGTGTTCCAGCACAGCATCCCTTGATCGTAGAAGGTCAACAGTAGCCCGTTCTCGATGCAAACCCCCTTCAATCTGCAACAAAACGAAATATACAGCAATCAATACGCGTACTGTCGATCAGATAGTACCTATCGAAGCCCTCGGGAGGGAAATAATTGGCCAGCTTCTTCCACGAATGGTTGATGCCGTTGATGGCGATCAGGCGCAATTCACCATCGACGCATTGCTGCAGAGCGAACAGGAATCCCTGCAAATTAAAAAGGCATTCGTAAAAAATCGCAGAGAAAAGAGACTAATCGAACACTCACCCGGTCGCATTTCACCCATAATGTAGACAATGGAGTTTTGATATCGTTTAATTCGATTGTTGCGATTATATGGCCGAACTCGATGTTCCACAAAGTGATTTTGTTCTCCCCGCAACCCATTATGAGATCGTCGTAATCTACAAGAGTATCATACAAGATTAGATATATAGGATGTCATGTAATCAGTCAAGGCTCAGAAAAAGACGAAGAATTAACAAACAAATCACCTTCGATATTGTGCAACGATGATACATAGTGCTCGACCGGTTCGATATTGTATATATTTGAAACCGTCTGATAGTCGAGGGCCAATTGGTAGGCGTGAATGAAGGTTTTCTTCTTCTGCGTGGTCTCCTCGTTGGCCGAATGCCAGCTGACGACGATCTTCGGGTACTTGTTCATGACGCAGTACTGCACGTCGTCGGCGAAACCGTTGATGTTCTCCAGTTGCAGCACCTTCTTCTCCAAGCCGTTCTGGCGCCGCTGCCAGTAGTAGAGGGTGACGAAGACGTCGGCCACCGGGCCCTGGCGCATCTCCGATTTGTGTTCTTTCATCCACAGCTCGATGTACACGATGCTGTTGTCCAGGCAAATCACCTTTTCCGTGGAGTCCTTCTGCAGGCACCTGTTGTTTAACGTGATCCTTTGAGTTTGCCCTCTCGGTATCCACATGTTTTGGGCGCCGAGGATGTTACCTTAAAACAGAAAGAGTTTTTCTCTCGATGTATCTTCTTTAAGGGGAACTCACCTAAAGGAGTTTGCATCCAAAACGACACCATAAACTCCTGGCAAACGATGAGATTGTAATTCATGTAATAGGCCTTCAGGACGGCGCCGTTTTCCGGATCAATGCTTATGAAGTGAGACTGTTTCTTCGAGTGTTGCTTGGGGGAACTACGCAAATCCCATTCCTGCGTCATGCTGCAATTCGACGTCAAACTGTGTTTCTGTTTCCTGCCGGTGTCGTGGAATCGCAGGCTCTTGTGCAATGTGTCGGTGCCTTCGTTCGGTTTGTACGGCAGCAACTCGAATTTTGAGTTATTTACAGATTGATCGGGGATTATCTGAAATGAAGAAGTTTTAGAATCGTTTTTTCGCGATTTTATAAAGTACTTTATACCTCGTTGCTGTTTTCGCTGTCGGTGATGGTTTTGCCGATGTAGTCATGGTCTTGTACTGTCGAGTTCGTCGATTCCTCGGAACCTGTGGAACCATCGGATACATTATCGGGTCTTTTGGGTTGATTAGGTGTATGAATATTGACTATTAAGTAAGTATTTCCGTTTAGTATTTGTTCTTTTTGTTTTTGCATATCGATCTCTTGGTATTTGCTTATGCTGGTTTCTTTCGCAGCATCGGATTGCTCGGTGGAAGTGTTGTAGGTTTCGTGTATTTGAATAATATCTTTAGCCTTGGATTTGGTATATTCTAGCAGGTCGTTGGACGTCGAGAATATCCTGCTTTCGATGAGGCATTTTTTGTGTTCTTCGCTGAGTTTATCGAAATCTGCCAAATCCATAATGTGGTCTAGATCGAGCTCGTCTTCTTCTTGCCCTACCGAGATGATTTCGCAGTTGGCACTTTCGGGCTTCTTCGACTTGGCGACGACTTTGGGTAGTCTACTTCGTCTTCGTTCGTTATAAATGAGCCTTTCCATCGGTATGTTAATCAATTTGCCGTTGCTGCGGAGATTTTTCAACTTGGCATTGGATTTCATCTTTTCGATGGCCCTTTGGCGTCTCGAGCGCATCAAAAGCGGTATCTTCTTTTCTCTGCAGATCCTCCTTAGTTTGGGTACGATTGTTTTCATGACATCGTCGAAATCGCTCGGAGATAAATCCCGCGGCGGAAGAGGAAACGTGAAATGATCGGAATCATCGGATTTACTGTCGAATTGTATGTTGAGTTCCTTGAAGGATTTTAGCGTGGAAACTTGATTGATTTCTTTGATTTTCTCTTGGACCTGCTTCTGCTCGACTAGGTTTTTCACTCTGGTCGATCTGCGGTTTTGCAGTATGATGATTTCCTTTTTGTCGGCCGGGTTCATGAGCTGCAAGTATCTGCAGAGTTCTTTTTTCCGGCTCTCAGGGCTGGTCGGGATTTCCTCTAGTTTATCACTGGAATGGCTGCTCTCCGTTCTACAAGAGCTATCCTTTTCCAAATGGGAATTTTGTTTTAGGACGACTTCGTCTTTTAGGTAGTCGATCAAGGAGCTCGATCTGTTGTAAGTCGAATGATAGTAAGATTGAGTGTTTGTGGTTTTATTGAAATCGCATCGAACTAGTATTAAACTTTTGGGATCGGATTCGTTGTTTTTGTTGTAATCCGTGGTCGTGTTGGTGCATTCTTTGTCGTTTTGTCGCATCCAATTGGTGACTTTCTCGATATTGGACAAGGGCGAGCATTTTTTGTCCCAGGAGTGGCTGCCGTTTTGCACGAACTTCGATGAACCCACCGAAATTACGGCGTCTTTATTCTTGCCCGCATTGTAGGTGAATTGGAGAAAATCTGATTTGTGTGCGGCGCTTTTATTCGATATCGTAATCGTGGTATCCATTTGATCGAATCCTTTTCGCATGTCATGCAAACCTCGTTACACCGTAACAACTGGCATTTGCGTTATTTTTGCTTCATTTTGTGTACTCCAGTTAGTTAAAAAAGGTGCAATTTCTTATATTTAATGAGAAATCTAGCGTAAGAAACATTTATGGAAAGTTTAATGTTTACGTTTAATATGTCAAAATAATGTCGAATGTCGATTGTCACTCTGTCACTGTCACTTGTCAGTTCGTCATATATTTTCTAATACGATTATTTTCAAGTAAATTATTTCAATCAAATAAACTTAGTTCTGAATCAATCTACACCATCAATTTACAACGCATGAATAGGCCATAATATTTTTGTAAATTTTCATTATTTGACTTGCACCATACTTGCACGGAGTCAGGAGAATGGATATTGGACTTTCACATGACAGTTATCGAGGTAAAAATGTTTTTTTTTTCATTACCATTAGATAGAAATGCATTAGAAATAATTATTGCAAATTATTGCGAAAGTTTAGAGGGTTTCAGTTAAATGTTTGGTTTTTTTGTCGTAGGAACGATCTATGCTTTCAAATTTATATCCATTTATAACATTTGTAGACAAGTAACGTGAGATACCATTTCAGAAGTTTCCAGACCTTGGTTATGTAAGGCCGTAATTGACATTTGACAACCATTGAGTTTCTTCTATATTAGCGAATAAAAAAAAGAAGAAGTTTGTAGGTTAGTGATTCTTGTCAAATAAATCAACAATTTTTTGGAAATTAATTTAGGGGGTTTGCACACGATTATAAGCCCGACGGACCCTTTAGCATTACCTAGGATGCACCGCGAGGAGGAGAATTCTGGAAAACTGGAAAGTACATCCATAATCCATCTTCCGCAGGTAACGTAAGTTTGTGTCAATATTTGGATTTTACTATTTACCAGGCAATTATAAAATCATAGGTAGAGGGGTTATAATGATTGTGGGAATATTAAGTAATCAAACGGTTTGTTATAGATTCCTCTTTAAATGATACGAAGTATGTGTTGAATCCCACGAAGATGTCCAGACCTATTGATGGAACGTTGTACATCCCCTGTATAGTAGGCCTAAATAACATTAAAGCTAACGATTACTGTAATGCAGTGTTGCAGGTAAGTCGAGTTAATCGAACGAATTTGGTTATTTCTTAATTTAAATGCACAAAATTGCAGGCATTGACTCTTGTTAATCCGCTTCGGAATGACTTCTCGAGAGAAGAAAATTGCAGTAATGTAAAGAGACCTTCCCTCTGCTCCTGCAGAGGTTCGGCGAGCTTATGAGGAAATTGTAGAATCCCAGGAACTTCACAGAGCATGTACGAGTATCAAGAAATTCTCTCCAAGCTGTTGTATCGTGGAGTTAAAAGAGGTTTCAGTTCACTCAGCAGGGTTAGCTAGTTTTATAATGCTTAATTATTGTTATAATTGAGTTATTGTTTGTAGGAGATCCAATAGATTTTTTTGTCTTTGGTTCCTGATTGCCCTTGATTGAGCATTGGATGGTATTAAGAAAAATGACAGTTCAATAATCTACGGAAATTGAGACGGAATCGCCCCTTTTTGTATCTATCTTGCGATCTACGGCCTTCGCCATTTTGTTTATCGATGAATTTCTGAGAGAATAATATATCATTCCTCAGGTATGCATTTCAAAGCGTTATGTTATAATTTGGAGTGTATGTAATAATTTGTGATTTGTATCGACTCTCAACGAAATTCAACGGGCAAACAGAGAAGGAATACAAAACCATAAAACGAAAATTTCATGAAGAAGTGCGAAATAAGTGTATGAATTGAGATCGACACTATGAATTTACTCCTGTAACGTTTTTGTATATTAATATTTTGTCTCTATTTTGTTGCATTTAACGGTAGTGAGTTTATTGTAAGACAATAAAAATATTGTTGAAAGTGTTTTGTTTCAAATATTTTGAAATCACCAATTCCAGCCAGTTTTCATGTAATTAGCAATTAAAAAATGCAGTAGTTTGGTTAATTTTTCAAAAATTTAAATATATAATGCATTTTTTATATAAAATCGTTCATACTTAATCATTTCTAATGCATTTCTGATATCTTAGAGGTATTTACAAGATATATTGGTTGCCTACCTAATAGTATCAGTAAATCGATTTTCGATCGATAAATGTAATTCTGGTTGTCTAACTATTGTATTAGTAAGGCGCGAGTAATAAGTATCAGGAGTAAACCTCTTCACACATTCTGTTCTCCTACTACGAAATTTCAAATTCGCAAATTTTTAACGAGAAATTTTCGAACGATGTACAAAACTATTCTTCCGATTTTTACAAATTGCGTTGAAAAAGGTTGCGTTTTTTTTTCAATAAACTCGACAAAACTTTTAGCATTCGACTTTCTTTCTCATCATTTCTACTATAAAACAATAATAATGCCCAAAATGATAAATTTCATCCAGGACTTTCCGTAGAAGTACCTCTCTCCATATAATAAATATCTCCTGTTACTAGACTTCCTTGCATATTCTCCTTGCCTAATATCCGAAATTTATCAACGGAGATCGACGAAAACTTGTGCTCAAATCTCGAATTAAAACGTGAATTTAAAATTTCGTATTAGGAGAGCAGAATGTGCGAGGAGGTTTACTTATGACGCTTATTAATCGCGCTCCTGCTCGAACCAATACATACAAAGGCAACCATTTAATCGAATTTCGGTAATTCGGGTTGCCTATCTATTGTATTAGTAAAGCGCGAGTAATAAGTATCAGGAGTAAACCTCTTCAGACATTCTGCTCTCCTAATACGAATTCTTAAATTCACGTTTTATCGTGAGATTTTCATACGTTTGACACAAACTACTCGAACTCCTAATATTTGTTTCTCCCGATCTTTTTGCTTTAATAGCTCCAGATTTTTACAAATTGCGTTAAAAAAGTTTTGCGTTTTTTTTAATGAACGAAAAATACTAAAAATTCTAAAATCAGGATTAAGGATGTCATAAAATTTTTTTTAATATTCTATTTTCGTATAATTTTTGTAATAAAGAATTATTAATAATGCCCAAAATGTTAAATTATCTTTAAAAATGTGTTTTCAAGAACGACGAAACATTTGGAATATTTATTAACGTATCAGGATTCATCCAGGACCTTCCCTAGACGTATATCTCTCGATATACTAAATATCTCCCGATATTGAACTTCCTTGCATATTCTTATTGCCTAATATCCGAAATTTATCAATGGAGATCGACGAAAACTTCTGCTCAAATCTCGAAATAAAACGTGAATTTGAAATTTCGTATTAGGAGAGCAGAATGTATGAAGAGGTTAACTCCTGATACTTATTACTCGCGCTTTAGTAATACAATAGATAGGCAACCAGAATTACCGAAATTAGATTAAATGGTTGCCTTTGTACGTATTTGTAATCGAACAGGAGCGCGATTAATAAGCGTCATAAGTAAACCTCCTCGCACATTCTGCTCTCCTAATACGAAATTTTAAATTCACGTTTTAATTCGAGATTTGAGCACAAGTTTTCGTCGATCTCCATTGATAAATTTCGGATATTAGGCAATAAGAATATGCAAGGAAGTTCAATATCGGGAGATATTTAGTATATCGAGAGATATACGTCTAGGGAAGGTCCTGGATGAATCCTGATACGTTAATAAATATTCCAAATGTTTCGTCGTTCTTGAAAACACATTTTTAAAGATAATTTAACATTTTGGGCATTATTAATAATTCTTTATTACAAAAATTATACGAAAATAGAATATTAAAAAATTTTTATGACATCCTTAATCCTGATTTTAGAATTTTTAGTATTTTTCGTTCATTAAAAAAAACGCAAAACTTTTTTAACGCAATTTGTAAAAATCGGAAGAAAAATTTTGTCGATCGAAAATTTCACGTTAAATATTTGCGAATTAGAAATTTCGTATTAGGAGAACATCTCCGTGAGGAGGTTTACTCCTGATACTTAATACTCGCGCCTTACTAATACAATAGTTAGACAACCAGAATTACATTTATCGATGGAAAATCGATTTATGGACACTATTAGATAGGCAACCAGTATTTCGGTCATTTAAAACTTATAAATGCTTAATCGTTTTCATTTTTTCAGAAATCTCAAAACGAAATGCCTTTTTATGTAAAATCCTTCAAACGTGTTATTTATTTATTTAAAAAAAAACAATATTCATATGTAAAAATTTATTTCCTAAATACAATACTGTCTTGACAGCTTCTACAGCGTTTGGAACAGGCCCCCAATGTTCTAACTATAACCGTAAAGGCGGCCTCGCGTTTGTCGTCAGACCCATTTAGAGCTCAACTATCTCACTTGATCATCCACCATCAGAGACATTAAAGCAGGAAGATATTTCCTCGTCACCTGACTGTCCAATTTAGCTTCTTTGAAATCCTGCGAATCGATCACCACCCGAGCGTTACCATCCACAACGGCACTATCAATATCGTGTTATCCTTATTTTTGTGAAATAAATGTTTTTAAAAATTATCATTTTTGGAATGGGTTAACATATACCTTTGTGTTGGGGGTCGAAAACGATTAGACGGACAATCATAAAGGACTACCTGCTTATGCAAATTTACTGTATTTACAATGCGACAATAACAATACATTTACTTTGAAAATAGTCTCTCAGATCCACTGCAAATGCGCCTCCTGTTAGTACATTTTCTGAAATTTCACTGGTTAAAAACCTGGCTAAAAATTTAATTTTGAGACAGCTAACACCATCTGGTTCAATTAATGAAACTACAAAAAATACTAGATTCTAGGGGCGATTGGTACGACTGTTGAAGTGCTCAACGCCCCTCTTAAGCATGAACTATTTTAATTACATATTAATATTATACAAATGTTCGAACCCTCGGTGGTTCGAACAGGTGAAATAATTTGAGGAAAAATAATTTGTATATTATTTTAATAGTACAATTTATGTATAAAAAATATTACAGCAAAAATATAATTCACCCGCTTTCCTTCTACTACTGCTATTTACATAGAAACACTAATTATTAATCTATATATCGTACAAATTATATTGCTCACAACAACAATCTAAAGTTAAATGTCTGCCTCAAAATCCCCCAGATTTTTTCTTACCCAAAACGTATTTGTAATAAGCCGTGTTCATTTGCTCGAGGAAAACGAACGTCAGCACGGTGTGAGGGCCCAATCTAAAGAAATACGGGGTAAATCCCTTCCAAAGCGCGAAAACCCCCTCATTTCTCAGGATCTTCATGATCACGTCCACTGGTCCCTTGTATTCCGCCACGCCGTCTACGATCCTCATGTTTTGTACTCTACAATAGACGGATTAATTAGGAAATTATTATTAAATAAATCGTATTGTGGCTTAGTACCTAGTTTTGGCAATGTCTATAGGCATCGAAACGATGGTGGTGATCAATCCTGAGGTCATCGAAGATACGAAATGCAAGAGTATCCCGTCGCGTAAGTTGAAAGCTTTGGTGTACATTTCTTTGGCTTGCGAATAGGTGCCCAATTGGGCGCCGTTCACCGCCACCGCCCTGCCTATGGTAGGCGTGGCGCCGCGCCACAACGTCATCACTCCCTCCTCCCGGACGATCCGGAACAGGGCGTCGAAGACGTTCTTGTAGTTCCGGCGCTCGTTGGCCGGCAAACGGCCGTCGGCGGTCATGCGGATCAGGGAAATTTCGGCGGGGGTGCCTGGAAAAAGCAGGTTAATACCATTGGTTATATAGCACGTTTATGTTGGTTTATTATACCAACGAAGGCTCCGCATATTCCGGCGCCCATTCCGATGGCTACTTTCTGGGCGAAGCCTGGCGGGGAACCGTCTGGTTTCTTCATCATGTCAAATAAATAGGTATACACGCCCAATCTTGTACCTGTATGTAACGTAAATACATAGTTTAACAGATGTACTGGTTAGTACTATAGATAAGTTACCCGTGTAGGTGAATTGCCTTAACAAACCCGCTGATAAGCCATTGTATAACGCAAATATTCCTTCGCTTTTGAGTATGGAAGAGAATGCGTGAAAAGTGTTTCTATATTCGCTTGCTTTACCTCCGGCACCGCTCAGTTGCATACGGTTTTTGATCAAATCTAAGGGTTGTACGAAGCAGGTACCTAACATACTAAAAATTTTTCGTTATAATTCTTTAATTGATACAATTAAGTGGAAAAACTTACCCTGCACCCGCACCGAATGCGAATTTCAATGAATTGGGAATACCTTGTTCACCTGCCATGATTTTCACTATTTTTTATTAATTTTAGTGAAACTCACTCGTTTTTTTTAACGATAGAGGTGACGGAGGTCAAAGAAATGTTACTTACTTAATAATGTTAAAACATGCGTATTTACTAATTTTGCTAAAAGGAAATTGAAGTTTAAAAATTCAATGTGTCATCGTGAGTACTGTCATATTTCATAATTTTACTCCATTTCCAATCTCCATGACCTTTGTAATCGGATTATTGAAAGTGAAGTTGAAGTTTTGCTTTCCAATTTACTCCATAGACAAATACCTGATTTGTCTTGTCTTTCTCTTTTTGAGGTTATATATAATTAACCATTTTTTCGTTGAATGAGAGAAAGGTCAAAGAATGGAAACCGTAAAAAAATGCAAAAACGGACAATGACCTTCCAAAAATGGCTGAATAATTAAATAGCACGTTAGATTATTAAACGAAAAAAGAAGATATTTTTGACATTTGACGCAACCTCGTAATGTAGGTTGCTGTCATAAAGTAGGTCACAAAAGTCAGCAAAAAAACGATTTTTTTTTGTTATTTAAATGCCAGTACAATATTCTTTTTAATTACTACCTCGCAGAAAAAAAACGCTGCAGTGATCATTAAAATAGTCTAGTCTTTCTCGGCGACATTCGTTTCTCGCACAGTTTTCGTGTGTACCTATGTGAGAAGTGTTCGCCGAAAATCGTTTCGATTACATAGAAATGGCAAGTAATGCGGATTTTAGTCATAGTTGCGAAATTTGCGGATTAGAAGGCCTTACCGAAGACGAATTTAGAGTACACACGCGTACGGTGCACGTCGAGGGCAGCGGTTATTGTCCCTTTTGCGGTTTATCGACTGTATCGTCTTCGGAGCTTATTTTGCACGTAAATCAGGCGCATTTGGATTTTTTAACTCCCGAATCCGAACATAATATTGGTTTTATTGACGATCCTAGCCCTAGGTAAGTATCGTAATATTTTCGTAATTCACATTGTTATTATAATTCATAATAGTAGAGTAATGGAGTGATTTTGTAACATACCTGGTATTATTTTTTATAAGGTGTTTTGAACTATTTTTACTAAATATATTCACATCACTTGTTATGTATTTTTTTCACTGTACAATTATTTTATAGGCATATTATTAAATTCACTTTCTTGGGTAGAAATTTATTAATTTTAGATTACATTTTTAATACATATCATATATTATAGAAGTTATTTTTTTTCTTTCTTTTTCGACTCCATACTACAAATATCGATAACTGAAAAAAAAAATAAAAACCATTATTAGGTCACATCAATATTAGTAAGGACAAAATATTCCCTCGAATAAACATGTACACGTGAAATCAAAGACGCGGAATTATAAATTACAAATTCTAACGCATTTAACGAATTATTTATTCAGGCCCGGCATCGATTGCCAGAATATTTTTAATAAATAATTCGTTTCGAGTAGTGCGTAACGGAAAAAATAAAAATACCAACATTCGAGTAGTTTCCTCCGACGAGCGAATGACATGGATGAGTTTTTGTATGTAGACATTTCGAAGTCGAGATGAAATTTATTTTCGAATTATATTGTTCCAGCGAATTCAATGGTCTCAATGGCGAAAATCGTTGGAAATGCGATGACTACCAATCGAGGCACAGCTCTCTTTACCAGGAAGGGACAATCAAAAGCAACATTAATATTAATAAAAATTCAAAGGTACACTTTTACTATTACTTTTAAAGTTATTTAGAGTACATTTTGTGGTTGTTTTGATTATTTGGCAACGTTGTAATAATTAAATGATTAATTAATAACTGTCAAAGTATGTTGCAACTAGATCAAGGTTTTAAATATTGACAGGTCGGATCGTGGGAGTTTGGGATGATTTTTTTTTGTTTCAGGTAAACGGAGGCGGCGAATTGAGTCCTAACGTGTCCGGCCACGGTCGGGGTTCGCCACTCCGCTCCAATTTGGAACTAAAATTGAAGAACTCCCAAACGAACTACCAATGTCCCATGTGCAATTACTCGAATTCGAATCCCAACGTCTTGGAAGAGCACGTCAACAGGTGGGTTGCGTGTAGGACGAACCAAGAGGAATTACTAGTAAATATCCCGGATTTTGTTGTTGTACAGGAGCCACTTCGATTTGATCTCACCGTCGGTGGGCGACAACAGCGCCACGACGGCGACGTCGGCGAACGTGACCGGCTCCGAGTCGTACGTCTGTCCGTTGTGCGCCAAATCGTCCGATTCCGCGTCCGATTTGGAGCTGCACGTCAACATCGAGCACCGCGACATCCTCTCGCCCGCCAGCTCGACCACGCAGAGCTGTCCCATCTGCGGCGTCGCTTTGGACGGAGACGTTAACGTAAATGCCGACTATAAAATGCGAATTTAACCGACAAATTCTCGTCTAATTTCACCGTTTTACAGAGCGAAAAGGCCGCCGGTCACGTCGAATCGCACTTCCCCGCCGGTTCGCCGGCGCGACCGCCCCAACCCGCCGAAAGGGCGGCGCTCAAGGAGCGCGAACGCCGCGAGTTCGAGATGCTCCGGGCGCAATACGGCATGGACAATCAGGGTAATTTCAAAGAGCAATCCGTCACCAATATGCAAAGGGCCGTCTACGCCGGCGAAATGTCCGTCTCCGACTACTACGAACGAACGCTCGATCTCAGGGCGTCGGAGAGTTGCGGCGTCGACGACGGCACCTCCGTCACCAAGAGCATGGTATGTACAACTAGTTCTCTTTAAAAAGAGTTAAAAAAATATGTGTAAAAACATTTACACGAATCGAATGGGTAGATTTATTAAACATGACGGTTTTAGGTGCCGCGCCTGAAGGCGTTGTCGGGCAATTCGAATCAGACGAAAACGCTGTTGTGCACGTGCGTCGATCATTACGCCTCGTCGTACGGCGACAGAGGCTGGGGCTGCGGCTATCGCAACGCGCAAATGCTCATCTCCAGCCTGCTAAATCACACCGGCTACAACGAGAAGTTGTACGCCATTTGGAAGGAGCAGAAGCCGCCGCGGAACTCGGTGCCGAGCATATCGCGCGTACAGGGCCTGATCGAGCGGGCGTGGGCGCGCGGCTTCGATCTGCAGGGCGCCGAGCAGCTCGGTTCGAGATTGGCGAACACCAGAAAGTGGATAGGCGCCACCGAAGTGGTGACGTTGCTGTCGTCGTTGTGGATTAAATGCCAGCTGGTGGATTTCCACAAGCCGACCGGCGCGGCCGGTACCCATCCGGAGCTGTTCAATTGGGTGAGGAGGTACTTCGAGAGCTCCGTCGACGGGGAGTTTACGCCGCCGTTGTACTTGCAACATCAAGGTACGGTGGCGATGAAACGTTTGGCTGTATAACCGAATGGTAAACGGGTTATATTTTTAGGTCACAGCCGGACGATAATGGGTATCGAAATTCCAAAAGACGGGAATTGTTCGTTGCTGGTGTTGGATCCTAGTCATTCGCCGCAACAGATGGCCAAATTGGGAGATTCGAATAGTTATTCCTCGATGCGGTTGTTGAGGAAAAACGAAGCTTCGATGAAAGCTAGACAATACCAAATCGTAGCTGTAATAGGGATGATCGAAAACGAGCAACAATATCAAGTAAGCCGATTTTACAAAATTCTTTGGGGTACATAATGGAATGAGGAAATTTTACTTTGTTGTTTTTTTGTAGCAAAATAAAATTCTTCGAGGTCTTCGAATACCGCAGGATCGGTGAGAGTGGCACCCGATGGGATTTTTAGGGAACGACAATGCAATCGAATTTATTAGTTTTGACATTCTTTTCTCGAGATCTAAAATCACGTAATTTGACACTTTCAAATCTCTCTTTACCCTTACGAAATACACGAGTTTTGTTGGCGATTACGCTATTGCATTTCGGTATAATTTAACGCGTTGTTTCGGATTTTTTACAATGTTATGGAAATCTCGACGAAATCAGGCGAACGATTGATATTCGCGGAGAAAAAAAAACAAAAAAAAAGATTAGCTAAAAATTTGCTTGACGATTATAAAAATAAAAAATTTTCGGTACTTGTTATTTCATCGAAAATAAATTTAAAAATTCAATTGCCGTTTTATTTCTAAATAAAAATATCTTGTTTGGACAAATACATTATATTTACCAACACAAAAGTCTTACAATACAAAAAAAAGAAAACAAAACATACACTTTAAACTTATAACAATAAAAAACATTTAGTTATACGATTTTTTTTTAATTTCTTCATATTTTTTTTCGAACGGAACGTCGGTCAGCACGCACCCTTCTTGACTATGAAAAACACTAACTGAAAATCGGTCATTTTCCAAAAACAAATCGCAAAAATATAGAAAAAAAACAGATATTGCACTGAAACATGACCGAACCCCCAGCATTCTTAAATATATCTATATATAATATTAACACTAACTAAAAAAACCTGCGCGAACGTTCCGCTCGAAACAGGCCCTAATTTATTTATTTTTTTTTTGTTTTTACTACGCTAAGCCTACCTAAGTTTTTTCCTTAAATGTATAACTTACCCTAGAAAACTATCTTAATCTAGAAAAAAACTATTCTACAAACGCTAGAAGCTACCCTTAAACGCTAAAAATGCTTTCTAGCATATACTTTTTACAAATTGGAATCGAAAAAAAATCGACTCCAACTATTCGAAATGTAATAAATAGGTAGTCGCTGATCGAATGTTTAATCGATATAATTACGGTCTAAAAAATATAACCCCAATACCGGCAGTCCAACCCGCTGTTACCAACACCATAGTTTTGTTTAACCGAAAGCGTTTCCGAACCAATTGGTATATCTTAACAGCCGATTAAAGAGCGATATCGCGTACGAAAATAAAACTGATTACCATCAGTTAATTAACCCTTTCACAAAGTAACTCGTCAAATACTCAAACGTGCTTTTTTTATTTGGCTTTAGCTCTTTTTTCGCTCGACTCTTCGACGTTCCGAAGAATAAAA
This sequence comes from Phyllotreta striolata, assembly GCA_918026865.1. Taxonomy (NCBI): domain Eukaryota; kingdom Metazoa; phylum Arthropoda; class Insecta; order Coleoptera; family Chrysomelidae; genus Phyllotreta; species Phyllotreta striolata. The sequence goes on from OU900102.1 coordinate 4,396,688, forward strand.
AATTCCCAGCTGATTTTAAGGCTCGCAAAGGCACAACAACGTTTTTTATTAATGAAAAAATTTTGATTGAATTTATTATTACAAGAACATCATAAATAACGAAAAAAAAACAACCAAAACGAGCACACTAGATTCATCATTTCATCGATATCAAAGATTTTCTTTCTGACACCGCCTTATAGTTTTTTGAAATGCATTATTTTCCCGTCCAAAAAGCCAAGCGAAAAAACCGTCGCCCTTCGTAAAAAAGGGCGCACTCAATAAAAGTTAGTCTCCTAGTAAATTGTTACCTAACGTTACGTTAAAAATAATCCCAAGGAGGTCGCAATTTTGCTTACAACGCTCTGCAATAGCAGTAAACAGTTACGCTTTTGTTATTATAACACATTGAGTGCTCGCACGGCGCTCGACGTGTTAAAACCGACCTCCGCGAAATGAATACAAAAAAAATTAAATAAAGACAAGAACGGATTCAAAAACAACCCAAGGTCTCTCGATTAGGAGGTCGCTTTTTACGTCACAATATTCCCGTGACGTCACTCAAGAATCCTAATGATCCAACCTCTCAAGGTTCCGAGACCTTGGCGAAAAAACTGAAAAGCGGATAACGTTTTTTTTTTATACGAACCGTCTACAAACGCATAACTATAAGGTAAAAAATTTAGTTTATCGGCTTATGCTTTTTTTTATGAAATACAGCCGAGTTTTAAAAAAATATATAAAATATTTTTTTTCAGTATATCCCTGTGTGTGGACAATCTGAAAAGGCACAATTGTCTCTCGTGTGTAAAGTACCGTTCAAAATGACGTCGATTATAATGTAATTATTCACTCACCGAGTTTTTTACGCGTCTACACGCCCATCATTTCCGCAATAATCTCGTTTCAAAGTGGACGCTGTTACAAAATGTTCACCATTTTTATTTTTCGCATGCACTGTCAACGTTAACTCGCAGAACATTTTTACAACTGTCATTCGCAGAATGTTTACAACTGTCATTCGCAGAACTTTTACAACTGTCATTCGCGACCTCTTACTATTCATCCAAAGGACAGTCTGGCTTCAAATTGAGTAACAATTTCCACTCGATAAAAAAAATCAATAAATAAATAAATTAGTAAAACAAATCGAACGAGACGTGTAAACGCGACTTCCAACTCGTCGATTTTTCGAAGGCTTTTTCCTTTTTGTCGCATATCTTTCACGAATACCAATTAAAAATACATATTTATTCCAGTAAATAAACTCGGAGAACATCCCGCAACATTTCCAACCACACGCAGAAACCGGAGTAAAAAAATAAAATATAAAATAAAGAGTCGCGTAAAATCACAGCTTCATTCGCTTTTTACCTAAGTTTATCTACCGGACGCCGTGCGTAAAAATAATAAATTAAATAACGTCAGTCCGTTTTCAAAAAGCATTCCGAATCAAATATATTATATTTTTCAATCATAAATAAATCTAATAAAAAAAAAACAAAAAAAAATTGCACTATACACGTTCCAACTGTACATAAAAAACGGGGGATACGTTTCAAAAATAAAAAGGACGAGGACGGGGCGAGGATGAAATTATCAGAGGAAGAAAAGGAGAAGAGTTTCGGAAGCATCCCCAAAAAAAAAAATTAAAAATATCTGCGTGAATAAATATTTAACAAAAATATCAAGACATTGGAATGTCAACAACAACAAATCTGCATCGAAAATTTCAGCTGAAAACGCATCGATTCGAATGCGGAGAGTTGCAAAAAAATCGATATTACATCACCATTAAATTTACGAATCGATCAACAAACCTATGAATTAACTAACCGGTCGATCAAATTACATACATCAGACATTCGAATCGATCAATTTCATAGAAACTTCCGCTAATCATCGATTTCTCTTTTTGGATAATTCGCCTTTACCGTTAATCCACATCGCAGGGTCGTGAATTTATTTTACTGGATCGTGCACAGAAAAAGCGTAGTTGCCAAATCTGGAAAAATTACAAGTTCTTAGGGAAATAGTAGCAAGAGGAAGACTTGATACGAGTTATTTCAGGGTCCGATTTAAGTTAAAATGTCCTGCAGGAGTCGTGTTTAAATCAGTCTCGTATTTATTATTATTTTTCTGTCGTTACCGCTGGCACTTTTCATTTTTTTTTTTGTATACAAAGTCAGTCTCGTTTGTTAGGGAGTTGAGAAAACATATAACGATAAAGGCGAACCCAAAAAAAATTAAATAAAAATATAATTATGTATATTTATACGAATACAAAATAAATATTTTGCAGATTGAAAACTTTCCAAAATGGAAGTACACATCAATATAAACCTTTTACGAGATGTTTCGAAAGTTTAGCATCATGTTTTTTGTAAGGGAAGATATTTTTATTTGATTTATAATGTGAGCAGTTTTTCTTTTCTCGCAAATGTTGCGTAGCGTTTTTATTTTTGTTATTAAACAACTACCTATATAATTCCTATGTAGATCTTCATCAAAAAATAAAATACTAATATTTTTACCTAATCCTATGCCCCCTCGTCGGGCGGCTTTTTGGGAAGATCAATATACATACCGTTTTTCACTGCTTGTAGGTAGAAAAGTCGTTTGTTTTTGTTTGTTTTCTTACTTTAAAATGTGTAAAACTATGCAGTTACTATCCTAGTTTTTTCGGCTAATATAACATTCGCTTTGTTAGAGACGAGCCTGTGCTGGAGAATTCACAACGGGAGTTAATTTAGCCTCTAAAAATCCATCACGAATTACCTTTAAAGTTGATCGGATGAATGATTTTAAATCCGGCAAGCCTCGAACTGGTTTAAAAAAATTGATCCTTTGCATATGAATCATGAAAACTTACTATTTTTTTATGGAATGAAAACCCACCAATAGGCAGTTTAAATAAGTACAAATTAACAGAAACAAACTCTATAAAGTACTTGTTAAGTACCAAATTAAACGAATCTAAATTGTCCAATCACCAACAACTTTTAAAGGTAAATTTTAGAATATTTATTCGTTATCGTCGAATTCAATAGGCGATTATTGGTATTAAGTATCGATCGATTGTTTAATTTATTCGTCCAACACAAACTGTATACCGAGCGTTTCGATTTCAACGCAATCTCTCAAGTCAAACTAGGAACATACTGTATCAAAAATATCTACTTTACACATAACGAGTTCAGTCCTTTTTCTTATGTATCGTGTATGTACTAATTTTAAAAAAATCATTCCGAATACTCAGCAGCAAAAAATTAATAACCTATCGATATTATACAAAAAAAAAGAAAAATTATTAACGAATCGTCCAATCCGATTCGTCGAAAAAAACAAACAAATCGCATTCTCATAAATTAACTACATTATATATGTATATATATTTATATAAACCGCGCATTTAAAATGCTCGCTTATCGAATAAATCTAAACAAACAAAAAAGAAGAAAAAACCAACCCAAGAAAACTTGGCAAAAAATTCAATAAATCCCCACCTCGTCTCCTTAACTATATATGTATATCTCAAAATAACCGTAGCTTTTTTGCGTAGAATCGAATTTAAAAAAATCAAGAAAAAAAAAATAATTTTTACTTGGGAGGTCCTTGATAGGTCTGATAGGGATCTTCCGGACTCGCCGCGTTCGAGGTGTGCTCGGAATCCACCGGCACGGCGTGCAATATCGTCGTCGATTGGGGGTAATAGGGATATTGGGGGGAAATGTACGATCCCGTGCTGATTTGCATCGCTCCCATTTGTGCTGTCAGCTGAAACATATAACAAACACAACCGATCAAATACCGCGGATTTTCCGGCGCCGGAGATCGTTTTACCTGAGGTATAAGATTAGGGTAAGGGACGCCGGTCTCTGCGGACTGCATCATCAGCGGAATCGCGCGCGGCGGCTGCCCGTCGTTCTTGTATTGGGCCGCCATGTGGCCCGACAAATTGTAGCTTTCTTCCACCGTTTGCAGCGGAGGCGGTATCAGGTAGGGCAACGGCCATTGGCCCGTCGTGTACGAAGGAAACTGCAACGCAAACGTAATATTTAAAAGGTACACGGTACTACATACAGTTGGTGCAAAACAAATATCAATGCACCTGTAAGGCGGATGTATTCAGGGACTTCAATAGTCCGTATGTACCTGATTGTAATGCCTGTAATTAGTGGCCAAGGCGGGCATGAGATGCTGGCCGGCGACGCCGTTCTGGGCGAGCGCCGCCGGATCGTAGGGCACCGTCGTCAGCGTCTCGGAGGCGTCGCGCCACATCTTGGCGTTCTCGTTGCTCTTGTACATGTTCTTCTTTTTGTTGCCGCCGTCGGCGAATTTGACGAGCAACGGCTCCTTGCCGCCCGACAGGACTTTCCCGTTGAAATTCTGTATGATGTACTCGCACTTTTCCTTGCTCTCCATGCGCGCGAAACCGACGCCCTTCGAGACGCCGGCGGCGTCGCGTAGGATGCGCGTCGATATTACCTGGAATGTCCATCGTCAGTGGGTTGAATAAATTATGCGATTGTTGTACTTACTTGTCCGTATTTGGACAGCATGTTGTCCAAGTCGGATTCCTTGAATGTCGGCGGTAAATTAGCTATGTACAAATTGGTAGGGTCCTGTTCTTGTTGCTGCTTGGAAAAACGAATGTGTTAATCAACATTGTAAATGAATTGAGAATTTCGATAATTTTTTTTTGGCGAAAATTAATAAAAATTGCTCTATTGCATATAGGGGTACGAGACGAATGACAAAATTGAAAATTTGAAAAATTGTGTTAAAATATTTGCAGTGAAACACCCTATTACTCTCGCGTAATTCGTTTCCGCCAAAAAGGAATTTTAATATAAATAAATATAAAGTACATTATTCCAATGGAGTTTTCTAGAAATTAATGTACTTTATGTAAAATGAAAAAAAAGTTAGTGCCGGTAATTTTTACGTTTTTCTACTTAAAAATACAAATTTCGGTGTTAATACTAAATCAATATATTCATTTTTAATTGTTAAATAAAAGTGCAAAATTATTATTTTATACAAAATGCAAATCTCAAATATGTTATTTTTTTACAACATGCACAATGCTCTAAGTAATTTATTATCATTAATATTATTACTTTTTTACAAAACGTAACTCGAAGGGTATTTTTTCCCAAAATGAAATGAATCGAAATGTAAAAGTATTCGGGTGGTTTTGCCTAGAAATCTAGAAACAATGGAAACTAATTAAAAAAAACACATCCCTGACTAACCAATTTTGTATACCATTAAAATTTAATTTAAAAAAATTGACATAGGAACTTATAATCCCACAAAATCTTAAAACTTTCTAGTAAGTACAACTTCTACCACCACCCTACGTGAATTAAAAACTCAAAAACCCCCACTTTCGAGTAATTTCTAAATAATTCATGCATTAAACGCATAGCAAAAATACGTATAAATTCCAAAATATAAATAAGTATCAAAATCAAGTCTAGTGTATTAATTATGTTACATAATTAGATAGTGAGATTAATAAATAAAATGCGCATGCGCTTTCTTTGTTTTTTTTCCACTAGGATTTACATACGTATGTGTTACCACTAGAGTTGAGTTTATCGTTCGCTCTGCCACAATTTCGAAGTCATTTTCTCATCGAGAAACAGATAAATAATGCTAGGAAATGCTTCGGGGATTAAAAACTGTAACCAGTCAAAAGTATCCCTAGCAAAAGGGGGCGATAGATTCAAACGCCGAATCGTGAGTGAGCGAATCGAGGGCAAATTGTGGCAGAGACCATTGCCCCCCTAGCCCCTAATCTTAGGGTAATGTATAATAGTGCGGGCGAATTGTGGCAGAGAACACGTCCGAAGATAAAAGCTAGGGTATTACTTGCATGCAAACGTACAGTGGCTTTTCTACGTTGTTGATAGCAAATACCCACTTTGGCCATTTGCGCCTGTATGTTTTTCGCGGTCAGAGCCTTCACCGCCCCTTCGGCCGCCGCGGGTGACTCGAAATCTACGAAACCATAACCTGAAACAATTTCAAAAACGAAACGCAACGTCACAACCGCACTATGCCAACACTGCAAAAGCGCAACCTAATCCACTACTTCTTATGCATAGCTGCATAGAAACTGTTGTACTACAATGTAAAAGGCCACCGGTTGACGTTAGTGACATTAGGGGATTATATTGCGCTCATATGTATGATTGTGGGCGGACCTATCGCTCACCCCCGAACTCGCGCTTCTTTACTATCTCTATCAGTGGAGGAGTGTAGTAGAAAGGGAGCGAGAATTTAAGGTGAGCGATAGATTATTCAATTAATTGACGGGATGTATTTTATGCTCACCTTTACATTTATTCGTATTTTTATCTAAAATCGCTTTGGTGGATATGATCGTGCCAAACCTAAAAGAAATAAAAATCGTATATTATCTTATCAACCGATGAATCATAGCATATCACAGCAAAATAATTTACACATAGAAACATTACCCTTGTTTGGTAATCGGTCGGCTAATTACATTGAAAAAAATCATCGAAACCTCTCACTTACTGTTGACACATTGTAACTAGGTCCTTATCGGTGGTGCCGGGATTCAATCCCCTGATGTAGAGATTGGTCTTCGACAGTTGCTCGGTGCCCGTCGTGCTGTTGTTCGACGACGAATTCGTGTTGTTGGGCATGTTGTTGCTAAGGTTCGTCGATACGTTGTTGCCGCTCTGGCTACCGGTGTGACTGCTCGAACTGCTCGCATTCGACGGTGACGTGGCCGTTGGCACTCTTTGATTCTGGTACTGAAATGTTCCAATAAATAACGCAATTAATAACAGATGCACGGAATTTATGAAGAAAAAATCGTACTATTGTTTGTTTGCGAACGGGTTTTTTTGTACAAAATGATTGGGTATGGATGGAGAATATTATACGAGTAGATATTCAAAAGTATGTACTTTGTGTTGCATACTTTAAGAGGCGTTTAAGGTGTTAATTAATTGAATGCCGATAATTCAGGATGTGAATATTTAGGTGATTTTAAGAAGAAAAGTTTATATCAATTTATGTCCTAAACCTCTTAGTTTTCGAGATGCAGGGTGTTACAGTTTTAGAAAAAAATAACTTTTCTATCATAATTTTCTTATTATTAGAGATATTTTTATGAAATTTTGTACTCTTTTTAATTATTAAAGAGCATTTTTTGAGGCAAAGATTTTTTTAATTATTACCAATGACGTACGTAAGGGGTTTGAACTTGGTAAATGGTACACCACTTGTTTTTCTAAACCAAAATTATTTTTAAAATCCTCATTTATTTTGGAGCAAATTCGGTCCGAAGACTTAATTTCGTACAATGCACCATTTTCGCGTAAAAAAATAAAAACCAAAACAATTTTTTCCCAAGTTCCCAAGTTCATGGACTGCTTTTGATATTTTGTTGAAATTTGGTAGGCGCCCACCATGTATGAAACGCTTTTTTGGAGGACAAAAATTAATTTTCTGTTATTACCAGTGACGTCCGCGCCCAAAATTTCATAAAAATATCTGAAGCATCTGGAGAAAATTATGATAAAAAAGTTTTTTTTAAACAGTAATACCATGTAGTTCGAAAACGAAAAGGTTTAGAACATATATTAATACAAACTTTTCTTCTTAAAATCATCCAAACATTCCAATCCTGAAGTATCAGCACTCAATTAATTAACACCCTTTACCTACCATATGTGTTTATTAGGTATTCACGTTATTAATTACTGATGAATTCATAAAAATGTTAACTCAAATAGTTATCATTTATGAAATAGTACAATAAAAATCGATATTATCTTTTACTGGGAATCGCAAAATAATCTAAACGATCAAGTTTCTGTGAAGTACCTAATCGATAGAAATATGGAAATTCTAGTGATAACACGATTGCACAAAAATTGAAATAATATTGTAATATACGAGTATGCAACATTCACTGTGAGTAGATATATTACAAAAAAAAATATTGAGATATAAATGAAAATAATGGAAATAAATAAAAGAAGAACCTACCGAATTAGAATTGTAATTACTATTATTGGTAGTGCTACAGGGCGTGTAGGAATTCTGCGCCGGCGATTGCGCCTGCTGCGGCGCCGGTTGCTGCGCGACGGCGTACCGCTGGAAGTAGGCGCCGGCCGCCGCCACCGCCGTCGGGTGCTGGTTGTGGTGGCCGGCGCCGACGTTGCTCCATTGGCCGCGGTACGGCTGGTGTTGCGTCGCCATCGCCGTCGCCGATTTACTGTTCAGGCCGCCTCCTCCTCCGCCCCCGCCGCCTCCACCACCTCCGCCGCCTCCGTACGGTTGCGTCGAGGCCGACGTCGGTCGGATGCCGCTGGAGCCGCCGCCGTTGTTTGTCTGGAAAAACGAGCAAAGCGCCAAGGGCGATGATATAACGACATTATAGAACGACAATCAAGGTCGATAAAGGAGGAATATAACGACGGATAGGGAGGTAAATAAATCGTTAAACTTTGTACTATTTTCTTTTATTTCGATAAGATTGTTATTTGGAATTTTCTAAATGATAAGACAATAAACAAATCTCTCCATTTAACACGCTGTAAACTAGAGGATTTGCGTTTAGAATGTGCATAACGATTGTTCGAACAATCTTTTGTATCTATTTTCTCAATGTTTCCCTTGAAAAGTTTTTCTCGCCTCATTCATACAAAATTGAACTCTTGCTAAAACTTCTTCATTCATATAAACTTCAATTAGTATTGCAAACATGAAAATTTTAACGACAGTTTAAACAAACACCGAATGATTAATTAACAATTTACGACGTCGAAAAAAAAAATTGGAATATTCTAAATAATTTTCGGAATGCCGAGCGCGAGCTGGACATTCCGTTTCGAACGATTCACGTCGGAATTTCGCCGCAAACAAAGAACAAAAACGATAAACCGAACGCGACGCTTTTCGTCGATTTTAAACACGTCGACCGGCGGGCGCAAAACTCACCTCGAAATCCGCGAGCAATATAGCGTAATCCATCGCGATGCGACCCACAAAAAAATTGGAAATTCCTCGCACTGTGCGGTACCCGAATCGAATCGGCAGGTGTTTGTCAAGGTACTGACACAATTCTGACTAATCGATCGCCATCTAATGGAAGAAACGTTCGAGAGTCGGTGTCGGTACTGCGGGTAAGATGACTATTTTGTTGTGTTCTCTGTGTGTACTATATTGTGTGTGTGTATGTGTGTGTATTCCTATTAGTGACTCGTGACTCATTTGTTACTATTTCGAAACGTCTCCTCCGAGAATTCACCGATAACACGCTGTTTTTGTTATGTATAAATTGATAAGAATTGTTCGTGTATCAGAGAGAGCATACCTAACTTATAATCATCCGGACTATTCGGATGTTTTTATTTCATATTTATTTATTGTTATTATTTATTTATTATTATTATTTGTTATTATAGCCGTTTTAATTATTTGTTTGTGTAGATTTGTGGTCGAATACAGGATGTCCCCCTCATTGCAATGTGAAGAGGATTTAGAAAAAAATCAGTCATTTTCAAATAAATAAGTGCAGAAAATTTCATAAATCGGCACCACAACAAACTAGATTAGATATAAGACAGCCGACTGCTGTCATCAGTAAAAAAGGTGATAGAATGGCGAAATTATAAAACAAAATACCCGATGTATTGATTCATCGATAAGAAAATGCGTCTTAAATGAATTACAAGTGAACGAACTCTGCGATTTCATTTATCAACGAAAAAAGCGTATTAAAATTAAACCGAAAGTACAATCAACAACAAATTTCAAAGTCAGGGACCACTCGATCGAGTGATTTTATTTACCATTTTCTACGGATTTTGTAGGTCAAATCCGCCGGCCTCAAAACCGTTAGGATGACAGAACAACAACTATGCAAATCGGCATATTTCCCTGCAATAATAATATTAATAATTATTATCAAAATCTCAGGAAAAACGCCAATCGGTAAACGTCAACTGTCGAAAAAAAATATGAAACGAAGTTATTGGATAGTAGGCCGTGCATATTCGCAACATCGGGTATGCGAAACGCCTAATATCCAGATATTTAAATCAGTACCATCAGAGTGTGCTGCATTCGACGTGTTAATAAGTAGATCAAGATCGATCGTCGAGGAAGCAAACCGCCGCTAATTCGAAAGGCAGACGAACGGTGACCTTGAAAGGTCGTCGGCCTCGAAACGCAGTTACCGGTAGAGCGAATAATTTTGTAAATACAAATCGGTTTTCGTATGTGTGCAGCCTTTAATCGGACGATTCGTAAACGGCACCCTTGCGAGTGAATATGCATTCTATTCTTCCGTTATTTCCGATTGTTTCAAGGACGTTTCGATTCGTTCGATCGAATTCGCGCGATTTAATCGAGCAGGCTCTTTCTCCGTCATTTTCCCTCTCTCGGAACGTTAAAAAAAATAGGATGAACGACCCGGATCTGTTGTAGAACTGCGGAACATAGAGAAACTCTGCCCGGAGACATTCTTAGCAATTTAATACGATGGATCTGAAAACGGCACATTCGCCGAGAATTTTCACCCGCACCGGAACCGGCTCGACGTTGCCACGTCGCCAAATTAATCTCTAGACTGCAGACTTTTTGGGATTTACGCAGTTTTTTTTTTCGGGCCGAAATTCGCCGCGGCCGGTCCTGGCGTCGATCGCGATATCGGGCCCCCGATATGAACAATTTGCATTTTTTTTCCTCTCCATTTGCCGTTTCGTTTCGAGTACGAACTCGTCGGAATGCGGAGAATGTAAAATTATAGTAAGTGGCACAGCGGATGTTAGAAAGGTTAGGTAGATGTATCTTTTTCGTTCAGTCACAACACGACGCGCGACTTTTAATAATTTAATACGGCGACGTTGCAACGCAAAAATAGCCATTAAATGTCAATAAAATTTGCAAATACATCGTAAATTAAAATCGAAATTCGTAAACCAAAAAACTAAGAGATTTAACAAAAAAGAAAAATTTGGCATTTGAAGTTATCTGTTTGACATTTAAATGACAGCCACCAAGAATGATAAATTAGGTAAAAAAATCTTGATATTTGAGGCCTCATAAGAAGGAGAATAAATGTATTTTTATAATAACGCAGCATTAATGAGATTCACGTACTAAATTATACCACAGTGAGTGAGTAAAATGGTAATTCTAAAAATTATTAATAAACTTGACAACTGTCATTTGTCATACAAACTTCAAATTTATTTTTATCCATAAAATGAACAATAACTGTACCTAAATTATCAGCAAACAAAACTAATCACCAACAATCCCGATAAAATTCTAAATAGATGCACCGTTCATATTATTAAACCAACCGGACATTTATAATTACGATATTTTATTATTAATTAACACACGGGTTAGTTAAAAATCTCGTCGAAACATGCCCGATTGACTAGAGCATGACGAGCACCGGCGACTGCGACCGGGCGCACTCAATTCCGCACTAAAACTAACCGTACATTCATCATTCATCGCGTTCTCTGCGATAACTTCCGCCTTCTTCGATTTCGATTTCCGATACCGAAACACCCACACACACACATACATACGATAAATCAAAACACCCGGCTCGCTCGAAAATCTAGTAGACCGACTATTTTGACGTTCGCGAAATTTGACAGCTACTAGCAATAATAATGTAAACAAAACGAAGTCATTCAGGAGTTTATTAAAGGAACGAAACGAACGTAGAACGTAAATAGCGAGTAATACGGGGTATTTAAAGTTTTAACCTAACCTAAATGGGTGGGGTTGTAGATGACATTTTACAGTAAACAAATAAATACACCAAGTATCCGACGTGCACCTACCGTGATTTTGTAGTTGATTTTCCTATTGGGCGTCGAGTTGTCCATGCGAACGGCCATAATTACAATATTATCACAGATGAGTTGATGTTTAACCGAGGGGTGTGTCGACGATTTGTATTTCAAGTATTAAACGTCATGGCACACACGGGATTATCGCAAAGGTCGTTCCGTTAGCGGCGCTCGCGTACCGTTTTTGCGCGTGTAATTCGCTCGCGAAAGGGCCGAGAGAGCGGCGCGACGGTGAGCCCTAATTCGACCGGATTTAGCCGGCGCTCGTTTCTACTCTACACCGCAAAACTACGGGTTTTTACGTTTCGCCACTCCCCTCGTCTGTCAACCGGACACCATCTTGGTATATTATCTGTGTTGTCGATTAGTTTGCCGGATCGCCGGTAGGCCTCGCGCCGGCGCCGTTCTTTTAAACAGTTGCCGGCTCTACGACAAATTCGCAGAGTCTGTGATTTTTTTTTATTACAAAAAACTGTCAAAATATCGCGACTTTTTTTATATACACTGCCGTTCGGTTAAATCTAGTAGCCTTTTGTCAAGCGAATAATTAAGTGTCACTGTCAAAGTGTTTTTCACAAGTTTAATAGATGAATTATTTTAAAAATTTTGAAATGTTTAGATAAAAAAATTAACTAATTAAATGTTTAATTCAATTATAACGAACAGTACAAAAAGTCCTTATTAAAATCAAGTTGTAACATATTACTTTTCGATTAGAGATTTCGATTCTAGATGGGAGGTGCGACGTTGCCGTTTTGGTCGAGTTTTACCTATATCGGACGATTATTTGTGGATAATTTTTATTTTAACATGTAGGTACTTTGTTTTTGTCAATTGTTATGACTATCTTATTGAAAGAACTTTTGTACGATTAGAAAAATATTGATTTTTCCCCATTGAAAATTTCTCACTCCATTTTAAATTTACTTATATTACCTATGTCAAAATACATCATTTTATATTATTTATTACAACTTCCAAATTACTTTCAATATAAGTTTTATTTTTAACTCGTTTTGTGAAAAAACTCCAATCTTCAACTCCCCAATTTAAAAAAAATCCACACGTCCTATTTTTAAAAAATTCCATCATAAATACATTTTCCCCCTAAAATTGGAAATGTCACCAACATTCCCCTAGACTTATAAAGTCAACTGCGATCGGTAAGCGCGTGTCTTCACGGTCCTCAGGAAATTGATCTAAGCAAGTTCGGACCCCGAAAGATATTCGAAAAGAGGTTACTGCCCTTAAAATCCAGTCTAGACGTAAAGAAAGGGCGGAAACGCGCATCAACCCCCCACGAAAAAAAAACCTCCACCACGTGTGCGTGCTTATACGCGTAAAAGAATCTCACCCCGAAATTCGAAAACTACCATATGTGTAACACCCGAAAATCCATCGATGTTTCTGCATTAACTCCTTACAGGGTGGACAAATAAAAATATTAGTCGCGGAAAGAGGGAAATAAATGTGCGAATAAACTTTCCCCAATTTCCCCGTATCGCATCGAGTACGGCTAGACTGCACTCGGATTTATCTTATTGCTTTTATGCAGTCGCCCTATCGATTTTTTGAGCGAGAGTCGCGGCGTTGCCACGTCTACCGCTGCACTTGTCTCCGTGTAAAATTACACGGGAATTTATCAACCGTTATTAGACTTAAAATTAATATTATAACGTAAAATTCCGCGAAGTGAATTCTCGCATTTCGAATAAGCGTTCGAAAAAGCGGCGCACTTGATTAATTCCCCTACACTTGCCGTGGGATTTACCAAAAGCGGTTAATCTAGTAACCGATGCACGTCCAACTATAAATGACATTAATGACATTTATGACAATGGCAAGGGCGAGACATACATAATAATCATAATAAGACCGGACGTGGCTAGTTATCAAAAACGAGATTATATCATTAGATGGAGAGATTTGTTTCTAATTTATTATACGAGGGTATGACTTCAAGTAAACCCGGTGAAGTACAGCGAACATTTGAAACGTCAATTTAATGGCGGATATAGGAGGCGAATCGAGACGTGTTGGAAATAACGGAATAATTTCACAAAACACTTTAGTCAAATTTTACGAACGAATCGATAAAATGTTTATGACTTACGTGACGCCTGTGCAATTATAAAATGGCGTCTCTGAAAATGTTTAGTGCTGTATTAAACGATCCGAAATCGAAATCGGATTCGTCTCTTTCCAGGAAACGAACGCCCGCATAGGTTTCGCTCGTTCTAGCCCAATCACCCTGTATGAAAGTAATCGTACGAATTATTTGTACAGGGTGACTCGATCAATTTCGCATGCGACTGTAATTGCAATTTTGTTATTGCCAGCGGCACACTTGATGCAACAAACAAAATTATAACAAATACTTCAATTTTATCGATTGGAGCCGGAATTGCAAAAATCAACCAAAAATTTACACCAAACGACGAAAATTAACTGTAATAAAATAATCTACTATATTGGGAGTAATGAGACATTCTCCATTTCATCGCAACGCAAGAAAAATCTTTTTCGAACATATTTAACAGCGGAATAGAGAGAATTGAAAGTATAATACGTCTTTATTAATATGTATAAAAATAAGAATACAAATTACTTACATTTAGAACTTAGTTATGGCACTTTTCGCGAACAAGGCACTTGTACGATTTTTCTATTTCACGTTTATTAAATCACTAACTAATCGAGTGAGCTGAGAAAATTCCTTGGCAATGAATACGCGAATACGCCCTCCCTATTTGACAGACGTCAAATAAATTGTGATCAAAAATTTCGATTGATTCTTAGCTGTCGTTGGCTAATTTAGCGCTAATATCTGATAGGACCAACCAAAAATTTGTTTCGAGCAGAGTAAATCACTACCGGGCGTTTAATTATTCCGAGAAAATCGCCAACGAAAACACGGGTATATGCGGTTTGACGTTTAAGACGTCAAATAGAACATAACATAGCGCTATACTCCGATAAAGCGGTGTCGTTCCTTGATTAGAAATTTAAAGATTTGCTCAATTAATATTGATTATAATAGTTGATTGTTGTCATAAAGTTGTTGTTTTTACAGTTTTACTCATTTAATCGAGGGTATAAAGTGATCCTAATGATTTTGATACATGCAGTAAATGTGTAGTTACTACTTTATTAAACGGAAGTAGTAGATTTATTTTGACTTGTAGTGTCAAATATTTTTTTAAAGAAAAAGAAGAAAATGGTGTAAATTTCAAATAAGTTTGATACATATTTTGAGAAATGAGTAGTTCGGAAAACTCTGAAAAGCGGCCTCAATTTGGAAATCGGTTTTTAACAGAAGAACACAATGTTTTCGAACATAATGCATGGTATAAAGACAATTTTTATTTCATACAAAACGATATCGCTTCACTCTAGGTTATGCTCAACACGTTATAGGAAAAAACCGAAATTCGGATCTCGATATTTAACAGAAAATTCCGACGTGTTTAGTCATAACGCCTGGTACGTTTCTACATAAACTCGACTAACACATTAAGAAAACTTCCCCATAACAAAACAGTTTTAAGCAATTAAACCATTACCGAACCATATTCCAGGGACGACGTAGAATGGGATGATATCCAAGAGAAGCAAGCCCAGAAGAAAGTGCTAGATAACAGCGCTGTGAAACTAACGAAAGAGGAAGTGGACAAATACGAAAATGAAGCCAACCGATTTTGGAACGAATTCTACGATATACACACAAACAGATTCTTCAAAGACCGCCATTGGCTTTTCACGGAATTCCCCGAATTAGCCGAGGAGTCCGGTTCGTCCGGCGCGAAAACGGTGTTTGAAATCGGCTGCGGGGTAGGAAATACAGTGTTCCCGATATTGCAATACTCTGTAAACAAAAACCTCAAAGTGTACGGATCGGATTTCTCCTCTAAAGCCATAGAGATTTTGAAAAGTTCACCTGAATACGATCAAAGTAGGTGCGAAGCCTTCGAGTTGGATGCTACGGATGAGATTTGGAACGTACCTTTCTCGGAGAATAGCATAGATGTCGTGGTTTTGGTGTTCGTACTATCGGCTATTAATCCCGAGAGGTAATTAATTTCTAATGTGGTATGATTGTACTAACGTTTGAATTATTCCAGGTATGCGAGAGTGATTGGAAATATATACAAGTATTTGAAACCGGGCGGGTTGGTGTTGTTTCGAGATTATGGGCGGTACGATTTGGCGCAATTGAGATTCAAACCAGGTAAAAGTTTAGGAGATAATTTCTACGTCAGAGGCGATGGGACCAGAGTGTACTTTTTCACTCAAGGTATTATAACATTATAATTTATTTATTTCATAGACCCTTTGACCTGTATGTTGTATTTTTAGATGAAATTAAAGCTTTATTCGAACATCAGGGGTTCGGAGAAGTCGAGAATAAAGTGGATAGGAGACTGCAGGTGAACAGAGGTAAGTTACTAAAAATGTACAGAGTATGGATACAGGCTAAATATCAAAAACCGTTAGGTACGAGCTGATTTTTGGTTTGTAAATTTATTCTTAAGATAAAAACCTACAAATAAAAGCCTCTTGTACAATAATAAGGCGATCGCTAATAAATTAATTACTAAAATAATTTTATCACATTATTTCTTACATCTACTTAAGTAAAGCCACATTCACATTTCTAAAAAAATTGCAGTAAAGTCGCATTCGTAAAACAAACTTCTGTTTTTTTACAAATGTGAAGTCCCAAATTAGTTTTAAAATAATTTTTTTACAAAATATATATATTATTTCGAGTTTTCATTAATACGTTATAACGATACTGATTTACCTCGTGACAATTGCAGCAGATAAAAAGTACAAGCACAATTCGATAATTGACTAGAATATTTTTTTAAATACGTTTGAATGAGAGAACCGTTGGCACTTTTACTACGATATGTCCTAAGAAATTATCATCTACGACCGCAAAATTAAAATTGTCGAGTCGCTACGGTGTAGCTAACAAAGTCGAAAGAATATAAAATATTTTTTTGTCTGGGTCTGTTTCAACATTTTCCTTTTTTTTTTTCGAATATTTACAAACGGTGCGTCGACATGACAAACGTCATCTTACAAGTGCACAATTGTTTTAATAAATTCATTCCTAAAAAATCACTTTAAATCCTACCTAAAAATCAGTACTAATTAATTACGTAACTATTAGTGCCGGTGTTGTGCCGTTTTAATTCGCCTAAATAATTTTATCTTGCGTGTGCTGCAAACTAGAACAATAGTGCAACATCAGCACCGACAAACCGTGCACTTTCGCATCAGCCTTGCCCATCAGAAACGCCAATTTGGCCTTTTCCACCTCGGAATCCTCGCTACCCATGCGCTTCGACAGGTCCATGTGCTGCATAGTCACCGAATCGAGGCACTTCTTCAGCTCGCTCATCTAAAATACATTCGTTTCACAATCTAATTACTCATCAGGTACACAATCTCACCATCAAATTCATCTTCTCGACTCGCTCTTCGTGCGACAAGTGAGCGTACATGCTCCTGCCCGTGTCTTTGGCGGCGTCCATTAGAGTCTCGTCGTTCGGACACTGCATCACCTGCTCCAGCAGCTTATCGATCGCATCGGACGCTTCGGCCGGATTCCTTTGCACCTCGTCCAACACCTCCGGGCATGTCACGAACGGATTCGCGTTCGTCAGCGACTGCTTTCTGCTGGGAGTGCGCTGCGGCGACGGCGGCAGACTCCTAGATGTGCCCCCCGCATACGGAGAACCTGAAATGTGTACATTACATGGAACATCATCAATACGTAGTTCGATTACTGTGGTCTCAACATACCGGGTATGGTTAGATTGTTAACGCTGTTGACTCGTTTCAAGCCGTTTCCTATGGCGATATCCTCTCCTATTTCTGTCATGGTTATTTCCGGACCGTCAGATCCTTCGTTTTTGTTGTTGGGATTACAACCTTTGCTCGTCTGGCATTTTATGATGCATTTCTTGTGGCAACACAGCGAGCACTGCTTGCATTGCACGGCGTCTTTCAACCATATCTGCAAGCACACCAAATAATTCTCATTCATCAGCGCCCGTGGTTGGGCAACCGCCGGTGTACCTTTTTCGAGCAAAAATCGCAATGCGTCGTCCGGTGGAACTGCGTCCGGACGAAATCGTGCTGCGCCCCGGCCGCCGCCTCCGTCGGCTTGGGCCCGTCGCCGGGCGCCGCCGCCGCCTCCGGCGCCTTCCTCTTCATCTCGACGACGTCGTCGTGCGACCAGACGAACGCCAGCAGGACGTCGCCGTAGCAGAACACCTGCTCGAAGCCCGAGTGCATCAGCAACGGGTGCGATTGCGGCGCGTTGTTCGGCGGCAGGAACGAGTAGCAGCGCGTGTAGTTCCCCAGAAAGCTAAACGGAAATATTCGAGTAGGCTGTTGGTGTCGGCGGTGGTCTTTTACCTGTTGCAACATTCGGCCAGCACGTGGTTTAGTGGTATGTTGGCGTAGCCGAGGAGCACGTCCTTGTCGCCGTTCTCCTGGGTGCCCCAGGCGTTTACGTTCAAATACTTGAAGGGCTCCTTCAGGGCGAATTGGAAATCTTCGTTCAATTGCAGGACGATGGAGTTTTGCAGCGGCGTCTCTTTGCTTTTGTGTACCTTAAATATAAGAAAGTAAGATTACATTTGTGTATAATAATGTGATCATTCACCTCGATATTAACGGGAATTTCAGGTTGTCCGTTCTCCATGTCCGTAGTAGTGATTTCCGGTATATCGGATATAACAGTTTTCTTATGCGTAAAGGATTGGGGTTGCTTCGATGGGGTGGAGGGCGTGCTGGAGGCGGGGGTGGTTTTGGCGCTTCCGCTATCTGAAACCCCCAAACGTTAATCAACGGGAACTTAGATGCGTGAAGATACCACCTGATAAAGACGTCTTCCTTTTCCTCAAACTGAAATTTCCAATAGTTTGAGCGAACTTGGCCATGTTCTCGTTCGACGGTATAATCTTAGGAACTCGCTTTTTTGTGTCTTTCGGCTGCGTTTCGACCATCACGAAACCGTCTTGATCGCTTTGCTCTCTGGCTAATTCGTTCTCTTCCGGCACCTCTGCGGTCGGACACGGCTCTCTCCTCTCGGTCTCTACACATCGAACAAACTCAAATTTACATCCGAAAAAAAGAATCTGTCGATTCGCCCGGCTCACCGTCCGCGGAGTACTTCGATTTGATGCGATAGTTCTCGGCGACCCGCTCCACCTTCAACGTGTAATTGGCGGCGGCGACGGATTTGATCAATTTGGCTACCTGCGGCACGGTCTGCACCGATCGGTTGTCCACCGCCAGCACGACGTCGTTGGGCTGCAGGCCCGACTTGTAGGCGGCGCCGAACGTCGAGACGCTCTCCACCGCGACGGCGCCCTGGTCCTGCTTAAAGACGACGCCGAGCGGCGCCTGCCTGGCCTTGCTGATCGTTATCTCTAAGGTCACGTAGAAGGCGTCGTCTCTTTGGTGCAAGCACATCCAAGGGATGGTGTCTGGAAATTTGCGATTGTATATCGAGGATGTGTTCGATGCTGGAAATGTAGTTACCCAAGCACATGGTGCAGTAAATATTTTGAATGCCGGCTGGTAAAGAAAGTCTCGATATCTCGATGCAGGTTATTTCTAACTGTCCTTGGGGTACGATTTCGTTGTCTTCGGCGTCCAATTGGCTGGGATCGGTTTTGGAGAAAAACGGTTTGTACCTGTACATTACATAAAAACATAAACCATGCGATTGAATTGAA
This sequence comes from Phyllotreta striolata, assembly GCA_918026865.1. Taxonomy (NCBI): domain Eukaryota; kingdom Metazoa; phylum Arthropoda; class Insecta; order Coleoptera; family Chrysomelidae; genus Phyllotreta; species Phyllotreta striolata. The sequence goes on from OU900102.1 coordinate 4,416,297, forward strand.
TAAGAAACCAGATACCTCAATTTGTAGTTGGGCAGGGTGTGCTTCCTTTTGATGGCCTTTTTGATCTGGTTAACGATCAAATTGGTGATGTTGCTTTGCAGCTGCCTGCCCTGAAAGTGGGACTCCACTTGGAGCTCCAACAGCGGGTCGGTGTAGAAGCTGAACGACCAATGTGTGTAAGGCTGTCGGGAGAATTCCAGTCTGGCTTCGCCGGTGATTCTTTTTACTGAAGATAAAACCGCTGCTTATGTATCTACTGCAATTTAAATCGTAAAAAATGTACCTTTTATTGAAAGATAAGCAGTCTTGCCGAATTTCATTTTACCATCCACACTTAATAAAAAATTGCCTGTGTAATCCAATTTCACGCATAAACTGACGCTCTCGATGTAACCCTCTTTTTTATCCACTTTTACCTCGTCTACCGATATGTCTTTGATGTCTGGAAACTCCGTTCCCAGATGCATGTCTCTTATCTAAAAAGGCAATCAACTAAGACTATTTTCGACTAAAAGCAACATTAATCGTACTGTAATACTATCAAAGAATTTCCCTATAGTCGTTTTGGTTAATAGTTCGTCGAATTCCACAGTCAGTTTTTTGTACAGCCATCTCTTGATCATTTCAGAATGTCGCAATTCGTGAAATAGGAATTGTAATACTAAACTAATTGGTAAACTTCGGCCTTTCTCTTTGTCACAGAAATCTTCAGTTTCCAATTTTTTCCTTAGCGCCTGCAAAAAGAAGCAAATTCAACGGAATGGCAAATGGGGTCAATTTCAATTTAACCTGCGGTAGGCTGTAGTTAACAGGATCTTTATTCAACGAGGGTTTCGCGCTAGGGCTGTTTTTTAAGTAAACATAAAGAATGTAATATTGTACACATAAAGTTAGGATTACTCCGAATAATACTGAAATACAGGCGAGGAAAATAGCCGTGAAAATATCCATATTTGGCAGTTATCACAAGAATTTTGTTTTAGACCGATGGAAAGTAATTTTTTCTTCATTAAAATCGATTAAGCTACATTATTAGCTGGCTTTTCAAACAACATTTTTTGTTTTCATCAAACTTCATCTTCAAAAATCGAAGATGACACTAATGACACAACAACTGTCACTTTCTACCTCTTCGTTCGCTGACTATTACTTTTAAGCTATCCGACCATTACATAACAGAAATCTACTAGAAAAGAATCTTTTCTTCATATATATAATAAGATTATTTCAATTATTACCAATAAGTTCATAAACAGTTATTGCTTTATTAATCTACATACTCACACTTAATAAAAAATAATGACTTTTGACTAGTAACGTTAAGACCATTAAAACCCCCTAATTCTAATCTTCTACGACCTCCTCGACGGCCTCGTCGTTGTCTTCAGCCCGTGATCTCGCCGCCTTCGGCACGAGATGGGGCACGGGCACGCCGAGACCGTCCGCCAACGCCTGCACCACCTCCTTGCTCAGGTAATAGGTGATCGGCGTGTTGACGCTGCGCTCGAGCAGCTGCCGCAACTCCATAAACATCTGCTTGGCTTCGGAGAAGTTCCCCGTCTTCACCTGGTACTGGATCATCACCGAGTAGATGTCGCCGCGTCGGACGGCCACCTCCAGGTCGTTGCCGTTGGTCATCAGCAACTGCTGGCATTGAGTCAGGGCTGCAAAAAGTGGTTAGCGTAACTAAAAGTCGGAGGCCTCGAGCGTTTGAATCGGTTATTCACCCGTTTGTCCGTCGCCCCTTTCGAACAGCTTGCGTATATCGACGAACTTCTTGACCAAAGTTAAGCGTTGTTGTACTATTTCGGTGGCTCTTTGAATTTGCTTGGGGTCGCGGGGTTCGGTAATTTTTTGCAGGCATCTCGAAGCCTCCGTTAGAGCGCCGAAGGCCTTCTCGTAGTTTTGGAATTCGTCGATTTCCACCTACGATTGTTAATTGAATAAAACGTGAACGTATCTTGTAGGTGGTTGTATAGCTTACTTGAGCGCAGGCCACGTAAAAATTAGCCAACAGATCCAAAGCCTTGCCTTTCGAATAGAACGTTATGATGTTTCGAAGGACTTCGGGATGATTTTGCCAATCTGTCGTTTGTAAATAATTAGCCGCCATGATGTAGATTTCCCTTTGTCGAGAAACGCTCGCGAAGAACGTGATTTTCTCCGTATCGCCTGATTTTAGTAAAGCCTTCATCGCTCGAATCTACGCAAAAAGTCTTCTACTACTTCTACACGCCGCATCGATGATAATCTCACCTTGTCTCCAGCTTGAGTGAACTTTTTCGTAGCCAAATGATAATCGCCTTGAACCATCAGGCTTTCAGCCAGCGATTCCAGCACCATAATCTTGGTATCCTCATCCACCGATTCATTCGAGGGCGTTAATTTTTCCACAAGGTCTTCGTTGAGTTGCACGTTGTGCTTCACGCACAATTCAATGGCGTGAGTATACTAAAAATATATACTAATAAACCGAATTGTGTGTTATGAGTTCCATTAGTACCTGTTTAACGATAGCCAACAAATCCACGGCTTTGTCGAATTGCTCGTTATCGATGAAATACTCAGCGCATTTCCGCACCAATGCCGGATCGGAATCGACGTTCAACTCGGAGGCGATCTCCTGCAGGATGTCGTACTGTCGAGTCTTGAACGCCAATTCGATGGCCTTGTGCAACATGCCGCCGCGATGGTACAACACGGCCGATCGCTCCAAATCGCCCTGCTCCTCGAAATACTTGGCTATTTGGATCTTCTCCTTGCCGGACGCCACCACGCTGAGATTCCACAGCTCCTCCGACATGTTGTTCTCCTTGCACAGGCGCACCGCGTTGCTGTAGGCCGTCGCCTTGGTGAACATGTTGACGGCCTCCTCGCAGTTCCCGACGGTCTCGTAGTACCGCGCCATGTGGTAGAAGGCCGCCTTGTCGGCGTTGCCGCGCGCCAAATCGGCCGCCAGCGATTCCTTGCCCAGGAAACACAACACCCTCACCTGCGAGTATATATCCCCCGCGTTGGAGTATATTTTCAGAGCCGACACCATGTCGCCTTGGGATTCGACGTATTGGCCCCACCATTTCATCATTTCCCTGCGCAACGCAACGATAAATACACTTCGTTATATCTTCAGCGAATTGTATACTTGTCTTTAGTTTTGGTCATGTAGGCTTGCAGCTGCTGTGGATGATCGCTGAGCATTCTGGGCACGTCGTAGAGGTGAGTGTTGGCCCTCTCGTATCTCGCGGCGGCTTCTTTGAAATCCTCCGCCTGCTCGAGCATTTTCGCCCAGCTGTACTCGGTGTTCCTCAGGTTGATGCGATCCTTCGATTCGGCGACGGCGTGCGCCGCGTCCATTTTGTTCCGGCTGCGCAGCAGTTTGTTCTGCAGGTCGTACCGGCCGCACTCGACGTATAGTTGCTCGGCTTCTTCCTGCGAACCAATGACACATAATGATTGTAATAAATGGGGGTGTTGTCTATATACCAGCATGTTCAAGTGAACGGCCAGAAGGGCTACTTTGGCTTCTAATTCTAAGGAATCGTCGGTGGCGGCTAGTCTTAAAGCTCTAGCGGCGGAAGCGTTTCCCATGTGGCCCAAGCAGACTTCGGCCACGTCCAAACGTTTTGTTTTCACGCACATTTTAGCCAGGCTTCTCCATACACTGCTGCTTTGGACCAGCTTAATGGATTTAAAAGCGGCGTCCATGTCGCCTAGATTAACAATAAACCAACATTTAATTTTCTACTATAAGGATTTATATGTTATCGAACGAGTGCAATTGGCTTACACCCTTACGCTTTAAACTTCAAGTCGAAACGTCACTTTTTAGGTGCGTAAATTAGAATTACCAACTGCACCCGTTCGGTGAAATATAATCCAAAAAGAAATGTTTCTACCTAATGATAAATTGTAACTGAATTCGAGTACGGCGCTGCTGGTGGAGCTGTCGCAGTTCTCCAAACCGACAAAATCGCTCATCGTGTCTCTGACTACGCTCAATTTTTGCATAGATACAATGTAAGGGGCGATGCAGGCGAGCAATTTCGTCTCCAATTCGGCGGATTTGATATCGTGAATTTTTATACCGTTATCCGACGATACGAACATCGTTATGATTATGTGATCCTCGTCGCCCAAGTTCTTCTTTTCCTCTAAAAAATTTGACATTAAAAAGCGATCGTGAAGCGGAGATTGTAGGTGCTAACCCGATTTGGTCCTGGCGAGGAAACCCTTCCCGTGGCCGGGCAATTTGATCTTTCTGGCGCTGCAAATCAACAACCTGGGATCGGATTTGTCCCACGCGAAGCCCGTCGGGATCCTGTTGCGGCAATATTCGTCGAATTTCGACGTTCTATCGCCAGCGCCCTCTGGCGACGTATCGAGATACTCGCCTTCCAGGAAATCGTACTTTCGAAAATCGTACAAGAACGTGACGTCCTTTTCGATGTCCCACACGTAGAGCTTCCCGTCGGGCACCAAATTCGCCGCCGCCACGGCGAAAGCCACTTTGGTGCCCGTCGAATTTGTTTTCGCTTGGATTATTTCCCCAAAATCGGCCACCATGTCGTAGACGTTTCGAAACGGCGTGACGAGCCTCGGTTGCTCTGAAAATTAACATACAATATTCATCAAGCTTCATACAAAACAAGAAAGTAACACTTGTGAAGGTAATTTTACCAGATAAATCGTAAATTTTCAAATATCCTTCCATGGTAAACACAGTCAAAAAATTCGCCGTCACGTCCATACCGATATTCTCGCCCTCGCTCAATGTACCGGGAATCAAAAACACTGTAGACCCAGTAGTGGATAAAATCGAAACCGTTTTCGAATTCATAGCTATAACGTTCCTTCGATAAACAATGATAGTTTCGTTATCGTTGTTGAAACTATTCGAATATTTAACCGAGAAATTCCTGTCGGTATTGTCCCCTTTACCGTCGCCGCTCGTATTCCAAGCGATCTCGTAAATCGACACGCTTCTGCCGTCGGTGAACGCCAAAATATCCTCCGAAATCGACATATCGGTCACTTGCGATTCCAACTGCAACACGTAGTCCCCTCTATCAGCTTCGAGCAGCACCTGCGCCGAGGTTTTCTGCGTGGCCCAAATCTTCTCCGAGAAGCTGCAGCAAACGCTCTGCTCCTTCATCACGTACACGGACGTCACGCAATTCACGCTCAACAGCGGCAATCTGGTCATCAACGAGCCCCAAATCACCTGCTTGATGGTGCCGCTGATCGAATTCACGTTGTTCAATTCCCACAAATCGTCGGGACTCTCAATCTCCGAGCTATTCTGTCTCCTACAATTCGAAATAATCTATTAATTATAGTAAGATTATGTTTTAAAGAATGGGTGCAATTGGTAAATGTGATTTACGCACCGAAAAAGTGACGTTTCGATGTGAAGTTTAAAGCGTAAGGGTGCGAACCAACTGCACTTGTTCTGTTAACGATAAATCCTCGACAGAACAAAATGCAGTGGAATTCTATTTACCTAGTCCAGAAGTACACTCTGCCGATGTTAGTACCGGCGCATAGCGTGTGATTTAAACTGCAGTACGACACGCAAGTGAATATCTCGTTCACCGTGTGGTACTTGTCCTGGGTGTCGTACAGTTTCATTTGCGTGGGCAAAACGTAATTGTCGTTCGTTTCGATGTCCCAAACGCGCGCTACCAAATCCCCTAGAAACAATGTAAGATTAGTACTCGGAAATGTGTGTACTTTCTGCGTATACAGTGCAAATATAGAGGCCTTATAATACCTGTTAATACAGCTAGGCAATTGATTCCCGCCCACGTGATGCTCTGATTGCCGACGTTTCTGGTTTGCACCCTTCCGCTGAGCTTCACCTTGGTGATTTCGGTCAATTGGCCGCGAAAATCCACGGAGAAATAGCAAATAGTGAAACCTTCCAACATTATGACCACAGCATCTTTGGAACGATGATATAGCATCGTTGATACGGCTACACCGTCGGTATTGAACACTTCAGAACAAGACCCGCTGGTGTTCACGTAATACACAGAACCTGTAGGATTACTGAAGTAAATATCCTTCTAAAACTACTATGTTTTATGTACCCGCTTGAGTGACGATGAAGAAATTCACGTTGTCCGAGCCGTCTTGGACTTTGAATTTCCTGGCAGTGGTCTTGGGGCGCCAGCTGCTGAACATATCGAGGGCGTTCTCGTCCCCGTTCACCGCCGCTTTGGCGAGGCCTTCCACGTCGAAGTCCGCGTGCATTTTTATCGTTCGCCTGAAGGTTATCTGCGTGACGGATTCCTTCAGATCCAGGTGGAACGAAAGGTTCGTGTCCCCCTTGCCGGCCATTTTCCAGCCCACCACCGACCCGCTCTGAAAGTCAATTCGTGCATTTTAAAAGGTTTGTAAAGTGAGTATATTTACCGAATCGCATGTGACTAATCTACTGCCTTTTTCGCTGAATGCCAGAGCAGTAATAGGCGCCTTGTGGGGCCCGACTACGTCGGAAAACTCCTTATCGGTGCCGTTCCATATTTTCAATTCGCCGTTCTCCCAGCCTGTGGCCAGCAGGATACGGTCGGGGTGCCAGGCGAGGGCCGTGACTTGGAAGCTCCTGTGCACCGGGTAGTTCACGTTCTTCAGCGACTCGCCCTGTGATTGCGGTGATATTAAACGCGTCTGGGAGCTTTATTTACTTACCAATTCGTCGAATATGATGACGAAGCCGCCTCTGTCTTGCGAAAAACCGGCGACGGCCAAAAGCGGGGTGTTGGAATGCCAGACGCTGTTGATGGATATCGAGCCGGGCTCTGGAAAAACAACGGGGGTTTCGAAATATAATGTCATAGCGGATTTTTTGGTGGAATTTTTAATTAACTTCCACCAGTTTTCAATGTGTTGATTTCAAATAATTAAACACAATCTACGTTGCCATGGTAACCGTGTGACATTTGACGTTTGTGACAATTAAGTTGACGTTTACGTCAAATTTTTAGTGATTTTTAGTTTTATTTTTGCTAATATACGAATAAATACAACAATAATTAATAAATAAATAGAATAGAAAAATATGATTAATTTTTAGTACATTTGTTATTGTTTGAATACAAATTATTCGTTCTAAATTAACACACGAAACTAGTTACTTCATTTTTCAACAGTTGGTACCAGTGAAAATATCTAGTGACTCTTTCTGTCATCTAAGTTGATGGCGATCACGGTTTATTTGCCGAGAATTTAATTATTCCGCTTATTTTACAATCATCGTTGTATTTTTCCCAATTGTTTCACTTGAATTAAATAAAATACACCATGGGTGACAAAGTAAGTACAATATGTTAATCGAAATGCGGACGTTTTCGACGCAATTCAATTTTATATCGATGTTATTGCTATTTCAATATGAACCTAATAATTTGTTTTTTAGGTTGATGAACAAGTTAAGAAGAAGAGGACTTTTAAAAAGTTCACCTACCGAGGTGTTGATTTAGATCAACTTTTAGACATGCCCAAGTAAGATCACCTTTCTAAACTTATTCGTAATGTACAGTCATTTTAAGGTTATGTGTTACAAGCCTTCAATTCTTCAATAGCAACTCAAATATTACTAGATTATTCTTCGTTAGCATAAAAATAAATAGGAACTTATTATTTACAATTAAATTTATGGTTTTCAACTTTTTAGTGAGCAACTTATGGAGATGATGCACTGTCGTGCTCGAAGGCGCTTCACAAGGGGTCTCAAACGTAAACCCATGGCTTTAGTAAAGAAACTGCGCAAAGCCAAAAAAGAAGCCCCGCCACTAGAGAAACCCGAAATCGTGAAAACGCATTTGAGGAACATGATCATTGTACCCGAAATGGTAGGATCGATTGTTGGCGTTTACAACGGTAAAGCTTTCAATCAAGTTGAAATCAAACCTGAGATGATCGGACACTACTTGGGAGAGTTTTCGTTGACATACAAACCCGTCAAGCACGGTAGGCCTGGAATTGGTGCTACGCACAGTTCGAGGTTTATTCCTCTCAAATAAACAACTTTTTTATGTTTTGATTAGGTTAAACAATAAATCGCTTTCTGAGAGGTATTTGAGTGTTTTAATGTTTACATGTTAGTTCGATTAGGTCGAATAAAGGACCTTATGTTGAGACAATGAACAGAAATCAGTGTATACATTACAATCTTGCCTACAGTCACATAATTATTGTTTCAGAATTTTTGTGACAAAAATTTTAGTACACAGGAAAGTAAAAAAAAAAGTTGTAATGTGGCGCCATCTTCAATTTTATCACAAAACTAAGGGTACATGGTTTTTCGTATAGGTGGAGCTGATAATAACTACTCGCTCACAGATATTTAGTCGCTTGAGATACAAATATGAGTTGTGAAAATGTGTTAGTGTACTCGCTTCGGCGGTACATATACTAAAATTGGAACGATACAGAGAAGATTAGCATGGCCCCTGCGCAAGGATGACACGCAAAATCGTGAAGCGTTCCACATTTTTTTGATCTTTTTATACTTGTATAATTCAATGTTTATTCATTTTTGATAATTTGATTTTTACAGTAATTGCACTTCTTACCATGCCGAATAAAAGTCTTCGAATATTAAATGAAAAATTTATTTATATATCAGCCCACGGCTTATAATAATAATATAGTAATAATAATCATCACAATACAAAACGTACAATTTATATTAAAAAAAAAAAACAATAAAATACACATTTGTTTCCTTAATATTCCTATGCAATATTGTAAAAATAGCATCATAAAAATCTCCCAACACGTTTAAAAAAACTTACAATATGTATATTTTTACAAGACCCTATTTTGTCCGAGCACGTCGCCCGCTAACTCTCCGCCTTTTCATTGACTTTGTCTTCATACGCAGCGAAAACACTTTCGCAAACGAAACGGTACTGACTCTAAAAGCACAAAAAAAAATTAACATCACAATCACGAATCACTCATCATAAAACTTACAGCATTTTGTATCATCATGGCTCGTTGCTCTCTCATCGTCTTGACGATTTCCAACGGATACACCGGCTCGCCGGCCTCCATCAGACACAGCGCCGTCTCCATGAGCACCATGACGCCCGTGCGTCCGATGCCGGCGCTGCAATGCACGACGACGGGCGAGCCCTCCGCCCTGTTGGCGCGCACCCGCTCAGTGAACGCGAGGAACTCCACGGGGGAATCGGGCACCCCGTGGTCCGGCCACGCCACGTACTGCATGTGCTTTATCTCCTTCGAAACGTTGTCCTGGAAATCGCTTAATGAGACAAACCTTCGATAGAAATGGGTTCGTTTACCTTCACATCGACCACCACGAAGTCCCTGAACACGAAGCTCTCCGATTGATCGATCTCTTCTTTAACGCACTTCACGATGATGTCTTTCAATGTGAGTATGCCGTCGAGGTCCGGCCAATATTTGTGGCATTTCGAACGGCCTTTTTCTATCAGGGTGGTCAGCATCACTATCAGGTTGGAATCCTCTTGCAGCACCATCGACCAAAATTCTTCTACCGTGGTGGAAAGAGGACCTTGCGTGGCTATGTAGCGATTGGTCACGTCCGTATTCGAGATGCTCATATCAATAAAATTGGCGTTGATGTAATCGCTGCCGTTATCGACGGTTTTCAGCACAACTCGAGTGGTATCGTCTAAAAATTCGTAAAATAACAACAATCTTCCTCCGAAGTATCAAACAACTCACATGGTAGAATATCCCTGTAGCGATTCTTGTTCACGTTGTCGGCCTTGAGCGATTCGTTGCTCGTCAAATCGGGATGCTTCCTGAACAACGTTTCGTATTGAGCGATCAGCGCTCCGCTAGCCAGACCGTCAGCCAGCAACAACATGCTCTGTTGCAGAGCGTTACCGGGCGAAGGGGGCTCCGCTCCGCCAACCGGCACGTACTGGTACGGCGGCTCCTCGAAGTCACCTTCGTACGCTTGGTAAGCGCTCGGCTTCACCACCAGCACCAATTTACCTACGAATATATATAGAGTAATAAAACGCAGCGAGCCGAATAGGCGCAAACCGTACCGGAATCGGACCGCCTCGCCTCCTGTATCAGCTCGACGACCTCCTCGTGGCGCGCCCGCGACACGTCCTTGCCGTTGATGCGCAACAGCCGATCGCCCTCGGTGAGCCGCGGCACGCTCTCGCCGGCCGGCGTGCCGGGCGCGACGCGCGACACCAGCACGGCCGCCTCCGCGCCGTCGCCGCCCTTCACGTTGAAGCCGTACTTGCCGTCGGCGTCCGGCCGTATGGCCACCGTCACGGCGTCGACGTCGGCGGGGGAGCGCGCCGTCGCCGGCGAGTGGCTCGGGCTGTACGGCGGCGTGTCGTAGAGGCCGTTCGACGTCGGCGACGCCGGCGCCTCCTCGTCGTCCGCGTACGACATTATGCGACCGGCGATGCCCGGCGAGAAGGGCCCTTCGGCCGGCTTGTCCGCGTAACACGAGTCCCTGCGGAACGTTCGAAATTACTAAATTACCCGTACAATGTTACTTAGTACATACTCATCCGGTATTCTAGTATCCTCAGTCCAAGCTTTCTTCGGTTCTTTCGTATCCAACGATGTAACTTTGTGAGCGTAACTTCCCGAAGTCCTCGTACACTTCGTTTTATCCTCCACGGTACTCGATCGTATGGCCGGAGAACTCTACAAGACAACCAAATAAATAATTCGACAAAAACTCGATGACGAGATCTCATCTTGTTGGTCTTACCAAATTCCTGCTGGACGATCTGACGAACTTCCGTTCGAGGCCGCTGCGCCGGCGCGCCTCCGCCAACGTCTGGTACTCGGTGCGACCGGAGTACGAGAACTTGGAGCCGAGGGAGAAGGGAAAACGGCGCCGCGCCCGCGGCGAGTGCAGCCTGAAGAAGGTGTGATGTTCGACGGACGACTTCCACAGCGTCTTCGAGGAGCGGTAGGTTTCCATGTTGAAGCCCAACAGCGTATCGTACGATTCCGACTGAAACACACAACATTACTCGTATTATAACCGCGTAATCGACTTGGCGGGATTCGGTGTATGAAAGAGACCGGACCAAGGGGAATCTTAGCGGGTTGTAACTGACCGGTTCGCGACGGAGCTGTATGAAAAACTGCTTCCTCTTGAAGGAGATCTTCATGATTTTGGACCAGGAGAAGACGTTGATGCGCACGTTGTTTTGGAAGACGACGAGGCCCGAGTGGGTGACGCCCAGGCGGATCTCCCTGTCGGTGTTGTCGCGGGCTTTGTGCAGTTCCACGCCGTACATTTCGAGCCGTTTGGCGTGATCCAGGAAATTGAATTCGGCGTCTGCCGGCGATTGGCCCCTATAGAATAGAGAACATATAGTATTTATAATATATTGTGGGTGTTCTTCGTACTTGTGGAGTTTGTGGAGCTCCGTTATCTTCCTTTCGAGGTCCTCCGTTTGGTTGGGAATTAGGCACATGTCTGATAAATAGTTGACTTCGTGTTCCTCCGGTTGGTAATCGCCTAATTCGGCTAAAACCCAACAAAATTACTCGTATATACTCGTAATAAACATATCATACGTACATTGTACTGTATAACTAGCTAATAATATGGCAGTGCTGGGCGGTAAGTGTAATTTCCCTTCTAAAATATCCCTTCTTAGTTGCAAATAAAACTGATATCTGGTGTACTCTTCTTGCAGCTTACTCGGATCGGATACATAAAACTTAACTCTAAAATACAAGACATGTTGGCGCGTGCCGAGCTGCTTCTTTACCAGTTTGGACGGATCCAGCCAACGCTGAAACAAAATTTTGACATATCAACACCAGTCAAAATGACATACATTTGACATTGACGTTTGTATAAAAAAACATTACCATGCACGATAAACATTGGCTGTCATTATCACAACACCTCAAGCCGAAGTAGTCCTTTTCGATCAGCTCGAGGTGATCGAAGACTCGCTCGAGCAAATCGGAGCCCTTCGCCCGTTTCTCCAATCTGAAAACGCGCTCGCTGTCGTCGAGAAATTTCACGGTGACGCCGAGCGTTTTCGATTTTCTCTCCCTGGCGGCGGCCAGCTCTAAAGCGTGTACGTTGTAGGTGCCACTCGAACCGCCGAAAGCCCTCTTAGACACGCTTTCTATCATTTTCGAGCGCTCGATCGGGGCTGCATGCTTCTGGAACAGTACGAAACGCGCGGATCTAGTAGGCTTTGATATCAACTGTCAAATTACTCGTACATCCAAAAATAAAATAACTACTCGTAAAAATTAAATAAGATATAACCCTAATTAACGAAAAAAATAATATTTAACTTACAGGAGTACATGGACGCTTTATTGATAATGTTAATGATTCAAACGTTTTATCAACAATCAACCTCTGGTCATCACTTAATTATTTAATTAACTCTACACGATTTTGCCGAAGTTTTATTAGTAGGCGTAGTAATGGGATTTTCATCAAATGGAATTATCCATGGCAGATCTACTTGTACTTGAAATGCGATATTAAGAGAATCAACAATGCAATGCGGAAGGCATTTTTTGGTATTTCGAGAGATATGTATGTGTCCCGATTTAGTTTTATTTATTTTAACATTTTACATCACAAATTGCGTTTTGTATAACAAAATTACTTCTTTGGTGTTGTGTCAATCAAGTCAGCTCAGTCAGCTGTCAGCCGGTCGCGCCATCTACCAGACGAAAAAATATTGTTTGACATATTTAATCAATACCACGAATTATCGATTATCTATTCGATTGTAAAATTTATTTTGAAGTGTAATAAACAATTATTAGCAACATTTAATGATTATACATTGTCTAAAATAAATATTTCTATTTGTAATTTAAACTTTTCTAATCACAAGTGGCTCTTTTGTAGTTGTTTTGTAACTTTTGTATGAAACTGGTAATCGAATGATCGATGTTTTTCGAGTGATCGCAGTAATCGAATGATTCTATTATGTTTTTAAAGATGGCCCTAAATATGTGACGTTCATTTGTGAACAAATATCTGTTGAAATTGTAGAAAAGAAAGCCTTTCCACGTATCGAATAAACCAAATATACCAGAAGAAAGGCGAGTTGGAGCTAAAACAAAAAATCATGCTCGCTTAAGGTCGTGGCAAAATGAAGATTATCGTTTAGTTCACCATCTGTTTTAACATAAATTCATTCAAAAAGCTCGCAGTAATCGTTACAGGACGATATTGCACAAATATGGGGTCCTCCAGCGAGGATATCATCAAAGCCATCCTGCACTACCAGGAGAGATTAGAGAGGTACAATTTGAAGAAAAGCGAGGATAAGGTAGACATTTTCTCTCTCCATTTTTTTCATATTACAACGCAATTGTACGAGAAAAAAGTAACACAATATCTTTCAGATGTTGTACGTGCTGCGAAAATTAAGCAAACTTCCCATTAAAACATCACACTTGGAAACGACGGGCGTTGGAAGAACTGTGAACGCACTGAAGAAGCTCAACGGTAAGGTAGCCGATTCGGCCAAAGACCTGGTCATGACGTGGAAAGAAATGGTCTTGGAAGAGGAAGAGAAAGCCGCCCAGGAAAATGCGATAGGTAAACTAAAGCATCACGATTTGCAATCGATACCGAGCAATTTCTTTTGTACAGAAACCGAAGAAGACGCCGATTCGGTGTACTCCAGTGATAACGAGCAATCCCTCCGGATCGAAGAAGGCAAAGAAAACGTCAACAATGAATCGGACGAAGAAAGCGACCACAGCGACGAGAGCGAACGCAACACCAAACAACCGAGTCAAAGTCGACTAGATAAAAGCAAACACAACGATTCAACGGACGAAGAATCGAGGAGGCGATCGAAGAAGCGGCCTCGATCGAGCGATTCCAGCTCCGACGACGCCTCGAAACACAAACCGAAAAAGAGCAAACGCGACCACCACAAGGACAAGGTAGAGAGAAAACACGACAGGCATTCCTCGTCCGGCAAAACCAAACACAAATCGCCCGATAAAGATAAGACTGATAGGGATAGAAGCGGGAAATCTAGTCACTCGTCCAAGCACAAATCCTCGGAATCTCAGGCCGATCGCAAGGAGAGAAAAGACAAGAGCGACGCCGACGGGCATTCGAAGCACCGAGACAAATCGAAGAAACCGAAAGAGGATAGAAAGCAATCGACGTCGAAGAACGAAACGGAAGCGAAGAAGGAGAAGAGCAAAGTAAAGATTATCAATGGTATCGATTCCGAGTCGGGTGCCAGTTTCGCCGAAGCGCTCGGCATGTGCGGCCCCACGTCTAGTCATAGCAATAAGAAGAAACCGAGCTCTGATAGGAAACCACACAAATCCGAACCGAGCAAGAGCTCCAACTCCAAACACGACGACAGTAAAAGCAAAGCTCCACCGAAACCCGTAAGTTTACTAGCTCGTACTAATCAATTAATAAACCGCCCGTTTGTAGATCCCGGATTTGCTTAACGATGTGCCCAACGAACCATTAAACATCTGCCTGTCTAGCCTTCTGCCGGAGATCACTCCCCATTACAAACCCACGCCTTTGAATTTGGATTTGCAAGCCAAGCGGGTGCTCAACGAAGACGAGGCCTTGAGCAGGGTCATGTCCAACAAAAATCAAAGGTTTAGTATTTAACGCCTCGTCTTCGAACACTTATTGAATATATCCGTTTTAGAACGAAAGTATATTCAGGCAACAAGACGGTAGGAAAAGTGGAAAGCTTGTTCCAAATATGCGTGCGGATATTACAAGACAACATAGAAGGTACCAAACTAAACGTTAGAAATCGCCTTCGTTAATCGACGGAATTGTTCCAGCTTTGGAGTACACCGGAGGAGTGCCCTATCACATTCTCAAGCCGATCTTGGACAGGGCCACGCCCGATCAGCTGTTCAACCTGGAGCACCACAATCCGTACCTGATCGAGGAGACGGACGAGCTGTGGCAGCTGCTCTGCCAGAAGGACTTCAGGAACAAGAAGCGCGAAGAGCTGGAATCGTGGCGGGAGATGTACATGCGGTGTCTGGACGAGCGCGAGGCCAAATTGAACCTGATCACGGCCAGCATCAAGCAGTCGCAGGACAAATCGGAGCCGGTGCGCACCACCAAATTGGCCTACGTCGATTCGAGCTTCGTCAAACCGCCCAGGAATATAGCCAGGAAACAGGTATTAATGCGCCTTACGGATTACAAAATGGATCGTTATAAACGACTGGCAGAGTGTTAGTGAGGATAGAATAAAATAATAGGCTAGAGAAGTAGAGGGAGTAGAGGACTTCAGAAGTGGGTAGGAAGAGGATAGGGAGTAGAGGGTAGATTTGATTCACAATGGAGGGTAGAAGGGGTTAGGAAGGGGAATGGAAGACTGCAGAAGTGGGTAAGGAGGGGT
Organism: Phyllotreta striolata; assembly: GCA_918026865.1. Classification (NCBI taxonomy): domain Eukaryota; kingdom Metazoa; phylum Arthropoda; class Insecta; order Coleoptera; family Chrysomelidae; genus Phyllotreta; species Phyllotreta striolata. The sequence goes on from OU900102.1 coordinate 4,431,674, forward strand.
AGCGTAGAGTAAGTGAGTAGAGGACGGAAAACTAATGGATCATTGGAATATTGTAGGCTAAGAACGGTACATTGCACACGGATAGAAAAATGACTCCGACTCAGAAGCTATCGGCTCTATCTAGATCGGATACTGAGAAAATCGCACTGCCAAATCCGGGTAATCGAGCGGTGGAACGTTCGAGTGAGTATTGAATAATCGTTTGTAATATTCATTTTATTTTGTTCGTATATTTTAGGTAATAGTTCGGCGGCTACTAAGCCGAAGAAGGCGCCCCTGATGGCGAAGACCCTGTCGTTCTTCAAGAACAGGTTCAAAAGATGAGGGCTGTAGGAGATTAAGGTAATTGATAGGAGTAGCGGTAATTGGATATGTTTATAGAGTGAAAAAAAAATAGTTGTAGAAATAAAGCGAGAGATTTATTAGGCGCGTATTATAATGGCGGGTCGTGGAGGACCGCGGGTTTGTGCGAGGATTTGTTGGATATTTTTTTACTAAAAGTGTAGTGAACAAATAAGACTAAAACCCGATGGAAATGATATATTTATTTTTTAAATTGTGATTGATTGATTCCTATCTTTTATTTAATTGAACATAATTTCTACCTAATTTACTCATTTATGGAAATAAACGATTTAACATTACATTAGGACTGTTACTGTTTCTAAATTATTTCGCAGGTGATTTAGTGGAAGTTTTGGGTAAATAAAACGAATGTATCAACATAATTAAAAGTAATTTTATTGTTTTCAACTTTTTTTTATATACTCATTTTTCTCATTTTTCATTCATATTTAACACAGAGGAAAAAAATCATCAGAAATCCCTATACAATACAATCATGAAACACTCTAATTATGCGTTCGAAAGTTAAATCAACTAATTTTACTAAACGTGCTCGTATCTCATGCTATCTTACTTATCTTACTTTTCTTACATACGTTCGTACATTTTCAATTTACTTTTACACACATTTTTTTTGACATACACGAACATGCATAGTTTTACAGACACTCGATTCTTTCAATCGAAAATATCGAGAACATTAAATCAAATTAACGATTCTCGTGAACATTTTTTTGGGAAAACAGTCCGAATAACTCATTATATTTCGAGAACATTAACGAAATGAAATTAGAAATTCTCTATAATGGAAATCAGACTGTTAATATTAATGATTACTATTCGGACGGTTCGATTAATCGATTATTTATTGATTGATCGATTCAAAAACGTGAACGTGGAAAAAGCGCTAGGAAAGTTCGTGTAGAAACTGTCCGAATATACTTATTTTACATATTTTTTTTGCTTCTACTAGAATTAAATTTAATAAAATACACGTACACAATATGATTATTATTGGTTTACAATTAAGGAAAAAAAACGTAAATCCGGCGTTGCCAGATCTCGTGAATTTGTAAAACCCAAAGAAAACGATCGCCGTCTAATACAACGAGAAATTCCGAAACACCCAGATATTAAAATCGAGCCGACAACGCCGCATGACAAAAACCTTTGGTATTGCATACACAATGAATATTCAAATTTTTACATAAATACAAATCAATAAAAAAATAATTTTCCTTTCAAAAATTTCCTTTTTACACTAATCAAAAATTATAATAATAACTTATTTGTACTGTATCAGTATCAGTGTGTATACGGGGCGTCCCGGCAGAACTTGGGACGCCCTGTATTATGTTATTTTTCGGATGGTACTTGAAACAATTTTCGCTAATAATTCGATTGTTACGAAGCGCTTGCATTGAAAAGTGCACTTGCCGCAATGCACATTCGAATTTATAAAACAACCATCACAGAGAGCTTAGACTAATGTATAATAATTCCCATCTCTCTCACTCTCTAGCTCTCCCCGTCTTCAAGCTACAGGGAGGCCCAAACAACGATCAATCCCGTCGTATTGTCGTTAATAAATAAACCATATCGAGGGTATTATTGAATTTCACCGGTCATTCCGGTTATTCGCTAATCCTAAAATAAATCGCTAGACTCGTAATAATCAACAAAAATAAATTATAAGTATAATGTATATTAATTATTATGCTTGTGTCTCACTAAATAGTTGATAAAAAAATGTAAATCGATTAGAATCGCGTCGCGTAAACGAATCGAGAAAAACTTTCAACTGTAAAAAAATGCCCAAAACGTTTTTCCGCGTAATTTGATATAATTTACGCGGCGCGATCGTAATGCCGTAAATAAAATAAAGTTAAACGTGAAAGACTTATGATAGAAATGAAATGGTTTTTCCGCAACATTCGATTTTTTGCACTTCGAATTAATCCAAAAAAAAACTAGCTATAATTCGAAATGACTCGACAACTGAGCGAGAACTTCCCAAATTTTCGGTACTTCGGAAATCGTAGAGCAAACTTTCCTCTACCAAACGAAATATACAGGGCGAATCGATCTCCGGCAGTTATCGAGATTCGAGCGAAAAATTTACTCGCAAATTCCAAAAAATTGGGCGAGAAACGCTGCGAAAAAGAGAAAACTGAGATCATCGATTGATTAATAATACAAGATTTAACGGAAAGACAAGAATCGATAGATTACAGCGTAAATCAATCGATTCGCGATTAGAGCTTGGATAATATGCGATAAAATGGTACGTACAGCTTGTTCCTGTCAACAGAACGATGACGTCATGACATGAATTGTTGAATGAGCTATATGCTCAATGGAGGAAGAAATTAATATAAATAAATGAGATTGTTCACGTTCAATATAGTTTGTTCAACAATTCTGGTTGTGACGTCATCGCTGCGATAACGCGAACATACTATAGTGTATATTTTTTATGAGTTGGTTTTTTGATTTTTTTTGTCGTTTTGACATATTTTGCTCATTTTATTTGTTTTGATTTTTTTTACTATTTTGTATTAAATTTGAAATAATCTACCGTATTAACATTAACTTTTAGTCTAGCTAATTAGCACATTTTCCAAACTCTTATCAATACATTCCCGATCGATACATAATCGATCTCAATTAGTACCCCGCAAGAATTTTTTTGTATATTTTTTTTGTCATTTTAAGTTATTTTTACCGCCAGTAAATGATTAACCCTACGTCCATAATTTTCCGTTACACCCTGTAGATTATTTGTCGCGCAGTCTCTAGCACTTGCGATTGTTATTGGCGTAGGAACGCGTGGCCCCCTGCGATCTTTCGCCCCTTCTCTGCCTTCGATTGCGACTGTTCACTTCACGAGCCTTATTGGTCCTCTCCAGGTTGGCCCTCTTGATGGCCTGGCAGGCTTTCTGGACTTGCGCCTGGACAAATCCACAAGACACATTAGGACACCAGTGGTGGGGTTTTCTAATTGTTTTTACTAACCTTTTGGGCGGTCTTGCCCTTGCGCCGCTGCCTCTCCTGCTGCTGCATCACCTGCAGCCGGTTCAGCCGCGGCACCCTGTTCACCACGACCAGACCCTCGCCCGCCTCGGCGCCCTCCTCCAGCTCCACTTCCACCTGCAGGTCCTCGACGTCGTCGGGCGAGGGGGCCGCCGGCGCCGTCGCCTGCGGGAAGTGCCGCCTGGCCGGGTGGATGCGGTAGACGCTCATGCTGGGGTGCTCGATGAGCAGGTCCTCCATGGGGGAGGTCTCCACGCGCACCGGCCCCGTGGAGGTGAAGCAAGGCGGCGGGGTGACGAACCACGACTCCTCCATGGGGGAGCGCTGGCGGCGCTTCGACGACGCCGGCGAGGCGGGGGCGTCGTCTTCGGCGTCCGACTCGGACAGCTCGGAGTTGCCCTCGCTGTCTCTGTCCACCAGCACCTAGAAACTGGCGATAGAATCGATTCGATTGATCGATCGTTGTGGTCTTACCCAATCGTCCTCCCTGTCGCCGGAGGATCGCAATCGCAGGTTGCCGTGGTTCGCCGGTTCTTCGGTCGCCGATCCTCGTTGGTCTTGTCCCAGGACTGAGCCCAGCAAATAGTTGGCCAAGTTGTGGAACATGTTTGTTGAATTTATTGTTTCGTGCTGCGACTGAAACGTACCAAAAAAACTATGCAGCGTTTCCAGTAAAGGAGTATGTCGAAGGGAACGAGATAGTCGAATTGCGAAATATTTTATTCTTATACACCTCACTCCAATTTCGATTGCAATATAGTCATTTCTATGAGTTGAACAAAGAAAGATTATTAAAATGACAGTTGTCAGAGTGAAGAATTACAATGAGAGAACAGTGTCACTCTTTCTTTTTACTTTATATGTCTAATGAATGTTGTCTTTATCGCATTATAAATGCTTTGAAGGAAAAATTTGTTGTTTAACCGAAATAGCTGCAACATTCGCAAAATGTTTGATAAAACATGTCAAAACAATTACATAAATAGGAATTCAAAGAAAAAAAAAATTTTCGGAAAATACTAAAAATAAAAACAAACATTTATTTCGCTCGTGCGAAATCAAGTCGTCGTCGGCTGATGAAATACTGTATTTAGCCAACTAGTAGGCGGCGTTAAAATTATTCCTAATGAATAAGTTGCGTAATTTATTGGCATAAAATCGTAGGTACCTGTTTGTGCTTGATCAAAACTAATATTCGAACATCCAAGAGCAGATTTTTTTCTTTCATCTCGCATACATTAGCTAAGACGAATATATTAAAACGGCTATTATCGTAATTTGTTTAATTTATTAATATTGTAGGTTGAAATAATTTGTATACTGGCTTTCGCTTGACCTCGCTTGCATCGCAAGCTCGACTTTAACACTTTTTTTATAGAAAAAAAATGCGAAAGTTTTTTGCTGGTAACTGTTCAAGATGAAGTCATCAAGTAGGTAGGTTATACGATTTCAATTTTTTTAGGAATAATCACGAGTTAGAGTCGTGAGAAAAGTTTTAGGGAAATTAATAAACCTTATCAGTCGGTGACCTTTGCAGCTTCACAATACATGTAGGGAATTAATTAGTTCAATTAATAGCATTCAATGGTAATTAAGCGTACTTAAATGGAAAAAAATAAAAAAACCCCAAAAACAAAATAATCTTTAATGAGTGTTGTTTCTTGGATCGGTTCAATTTTGCGATAAAGCGATAAAAAACGCGCAAAATGTTAATTCATCCTACAGTGTTGCCAACTGCAAGATAAACTTTTTGTGTTATGGGATTTTTTTAAAACAGTTCCTCGACTTATATTCAAATTAAAGTTGTTTTTTTGAGAAATTGCTTCGAAAAGTTACCTAAATATCAAAGTAAATATAAATTGATAAAAAATATTTATAACAAATTTGATAATAATCATCACAATGACAATTGACAATCAATACTTCTATTGTTCGAAATATCTACGTAATTGTTTGAAACTTTTTTACTTTGTTCTATAAATGCATTAAAATTACAAACGCGAACATCGAAGATAATGAAACGCGAAATTTGTCAACGCCGCTCTCGCGCTTAACTTAACGATTGCATCACTTTGTGTTCGCCTTTGTCTACATGGAAACGACCGTTTTCCCCGTATACAAGCGAACTTTTCCAGCAGGAAAACCGTCCGAATTAACGATTAACGCGTTCGGAGCACGTCAAAATCGCCTAATTATCCCAATACGCTAGGGCGAGGTCGACCAAACATGTTCTGACCCGTTTCGACGCAAATTCGGACCAGAATTAAATAAAACGTATAAAAAAAATAACCAACATCTAGTTAACCAGCGTAATCACAGCCTACCTATCGTTTTCTGCTTTAATTAATAGCCACTACTAATCGTTAACACAGTTTTGTCGTGTTTCTCGTCGTTTAATCACAGTCGACTGGGATTTTGTTGTTGTTTTATCGTATACATATCACAGTCTACATAGATTTTTGTGTACTTAATTGCACTCGTCGTTAGCACACTTAGATATTCTGTTATTGTTATTGTTATTTAATCCCCACCTAATAGTTTTATAATTAACTTAAATATCATAGCCTACCAAGACGTAATTATCAATCAAAAATCAACTTACCTGTATATTTTCGAACAAATACTAGTTGACAGTCGACGAATTGGTAAAAGAACTAACTTTCAAACTAGATAACTCGATTAAATGTTTGTATATGTAGATTGCTTGGTTATCGAACGAGCGCGTATAAACAACGATTGAACGTAGTTGAGTCGAATATTTCGCTGCACAATTAGCTGGGGATACGCAATATACGCATATACGCAGAGCGATCAGCTGATTTCGTTCGTTTGTTTGTGGTTTTGTTGACTCGTTCTCGTCGAATCGAGTCAGCTGTTTGTTGTTCGGTTTTGTTCCTCCTGGCTCTGGCTCGGCTGGGGCGATTCGGGCGACGTCGACTGCGCTCGTTGATCGGGCGGTGCTGCCACATCGACGAATCGAAAGTTTTTCACAAACTGAAGGAGTTGTATTACCGAATTTGATCGACAAATTGATTTGTTTTAATACGTTTTATCGGGTTTTGAACAGGTTTAGATGAATATTTAGCTGTAAAAAAACTAATAATTTTGTAAATAGTTGGCGTGAGGCTGTCAAAGGTAATGGAGTGTGATTAAATTATGGAGTTCCGGCAACACTGCTAGGATTTCCTCGGGTCGGGTCCCCGGATCCCCTTCGTTCGACTTCCAGCTGGCTGGGCACCATATTTCGCGCAAGCGCTTTCCGCATTGCTTTGTTGTGTTTTCTCCATTATCTAAAATATCCAAATGGCAAAACTAATATGGGAAAAATCATGTTGACAGCGTCATCTGTTGGAAAATTTAAGCGTATTACAGATTTCTTTAACGTAACTGAGTAACTGTCATTAACGTCAACGTCGTTTTGTATTTTTGGAGGGTTGTTGTGAAAAAAAGTAAACCGCATTTGCGTTGTATGTTTGGTAAATTATTGAGTGATATTAACGAAATTTGTTGTGTACAAGCATGGCTTTCAAGTCATTGTGCGAGAAGTACTTCGGTTCGAGCAATTTCTACGAGATTCTGAAAATCGAGGCCGGCGCTAATACCAATGAAAGTAAGCGTAAATTTCAAAATTTTCGATACATTCCAGATAAATACAGCGTCTTATAAGTCATTCATTAACAAGACAATTCATTATTTCAGTTAAAAAAGCTTACCACCGTCTCTCCCTGCTCGTCCATCCCGATCGAGTGGACGAGAGCGAGAAGGACATCGCCACGGAGAAATTCAAAGCCTTGGGCAAGATCCACACGATTCTGCAGGACAAAGAGAAGCGCAAAATTTACGACGACCACGGAGATTTCGACGAAGACTCCGACAGCGCTTTCAACTGGAGCGAGTACTGGAAAGTCATCTTCAAGAAGATCGAAACGAAGGACATCGAAGAGTTCGAGAGGAACTACATAGGCTCCGACAGGGAGCTGAGGGATATCAAGAAGGCTTATGAGCAGAGCAGAGGGAATATGGACAGGATATTAGAATTGGTTCCGTTCTCGAACTGCGACAGCGAGCCCAGAATTATCGAAATCGTACAGAAGATGGTGGACGACGGGGAGGTTGAATACTTCGTTACGTTCTTCAAGGAGAGCAAGCAGAGGAAGCTTCGTAGACGCAGGAAGTATGAGAAGGAAAGGAGAGAAGTTGAGAAAATTAATTGTATGTATTCAATTAGTTCGCGCAAGTTTCGTGTTTAATTTTGTATTATTTATTTTAGTTGAAGATTTGGAAAGGGAACTAGAAAACAACATGAAAAAAAGACAAGAGGATTTCCTTAATTTTGTGTCAGATTTGGAAAGTAGAGCTAAAAAACCCAAGAGGAAATCAATAACCAAACCAAAAGATTCTCCAAAATCAAAGAGAACAAAGAAATGAAAGGTTAGGAGGTTGTTGTATTGAATAAAACTCGTTGCTCCCTTAATTAATATAAGTTTTTGTACATGTAGACTAAGTTACAAACTGCGATTATATTCTGTTTTTAATTCATTTATTATAATGCATTACAAAAAAGAAATCACAATATATTTTTCTAACGTACTACTATGAAAATATTACTATATGAATACGCCAAATGTGTTTCGATCTAAATGAACTTGTTTAAAATTAAAAAAATTTAACAAAAAATACTTAATTCGTTAAAATAGCGATCAATAAATTATGGTAAACTGCGGAGCATTTTTCCGACAAATTTCTTCGAGAGAACGGGAAAAGAATGATTTATCGCAAAGGAATTTAACGAACGAGGTTCCCGAAATTTTTAAGCAATGACTAGACCGGGACCCTCTAAATATACGTTTTTTTTTAAATAATTTATTGGTAAATTGGTTGTTTTTTTTCGAAATTGTGCCATCTCTATAGATTGTTATTGCCGGTTAGAGAGGAAAATTTGCATCGTACGTATATTAAAAATGTTATTGATCAAACATTGCATGTAGAGGTGTTACGAAAAATAATTTATAACGGTAACGAACAATAGAAAAATTTGGCTAAAGTTTATTTATCCCTTCTAAATACACAATGACGTCATATTTAGTTGTTTCCACGCAGTTCAACATTTCTCTAGTGCCGATGTTAATTCAGCCATTTGTCTAGGGGAATTTTACGACAGAATGTTACGATTGAACTAACATTGAAAGTAAACATAACTTTAAACAAATCTGTTATATTATGAATCTCAATTACAACACGGCAACGTTGCAACAGGCTGGCTCGTGACGTCCATTGTCTTTTAAGAACGAATAAACTTTACAACACCCTCATCATCCAGATGTAAATCACCCCTTTCCGCCGTTCCCCCAAAACACCCGCAGCGTTCACCCACTACATAAAATCGCCTAAACTAACAAAAAAAAACAAACAAACAAAAACGCCCTTAAAACTACTACATTTCCTTTTTCTCCTCCACCTCCTCCTCCTCCTCCTTCACCTCCTCGTCGCCGGCGGCGCCTTCGCACTCCTCGGCCACCTCGTGGCCCCACCTGTAGTGAGTACCGTCCCCGTTGTTCTCCACCACCTTCCTGATCAACTCGCCCGACGGCGCCTTTAAGTCGTACGCCCAGCCGATCGACTTGAAGATGTTCAACCACAACGTGGTCACGTTCAACATGGTGCCCAGCTCAGCCGCCCTGTAGTCCCACGGGAACGTGTGGTGGTAGTTATGGTATCCCTCGCCCATCGCGAAGAACGATACGGCCAGATTCTCCGACGGGAAGATTCTCCTAAGGGCAAACATGTACCGGTATTATATTCCGTTCAATCGGGAGACTCGACGAAAATGCCGTGAAATTCCAAAACTTCAAGCCTTTTACTATTGTATTACGTCAGCTGTATACTCCCTACGCTATCAAAAAGTACTACTAGTCTACAACTAGATCACACGAAGATTGAGTACTTACTTATCGTACGGCCGGTACCCCCAAATGTGAGCGAATGAATTCACTGCCCACGTGGAATTCAACGATATCACGTATCTGATGAAGCAAATGGTGATGATGCTCCAGAACCAGTCTTCTCCGTACAGATATACCGGAATGGCTGACGGGATGATGAAGCAAAAGGCCAGCTTGATCCAAAACCAATACCTACAAATCGACCGAAATGTTCGTAAAAATCGAAATTGTGTTGCATAAACCTACTTTTGGTAGACCTGGATGAGCGGATCGTCGGTGATGTCGCTCATGTCGATGGTCCTGCCCTTTCTGATCACGTCCGGGTGCTTCTTCATCATCAGCCAGCCCACGTGCGAGAAGAAGAATCCCCTGGAAGCGTTATGGGGATCGGCGTTGCTCTCGCTGAACTTGTGGTGCACCCGGTGGTCCCTTACCCAATCGAACAGCTGGTTCTGTTAAAAAAAACCAACAGGTTATGACTGTCTTGCCACTCTTACGAGACCAACTTGATGTTTGATACAGGCGCCATATACAGAGTGTTCCAAAAGAAAATGGTAGGTGTAAATAAATGTACAAGTTGATTGCAATGCTAGTCCAATGAGGACCAGTTTGAAGTTTGGTACAGAGTAGCCATCTTATATAATCATTTTCTTACATAAAGGATGTTCAAAAAAGTGGTAGGTGAGTGTTTTAATGACAAAGGTTCTGGTTAAAATTAACATTGCTGTGTCCCTCTTATGAGACATGCTTGAAGTTTGCTATAAAAAAAGCCAGATTTTGGTCCCATTAAGTTACTGGCTGTTGTAGTATATTAAAATAGTGATGGTTAATGGACCAGATAATATTATACTTTTGGCAGTCAACGTGTTAAATTCTGTTTGACTCTCCCTGCATAAGATATTGGTAATTGATTGATGCTTTGGTAAATTTTGCATCGAACTTACTTGTCCTGCTACAGCATAGGAGATGAGCAATAATATTTTCAATGGTAATTTCGCCTTATACGTTCTATGGGTGAAGTATCTGTGGGCCCCGCCTGTGATTCCGAATCCTGATATACCTCCTATTACGCAACCTACAACACGACAAAGTAACAGGTATTACACAATTATGCTGTCGTAAATTAGAAATATTGAATAAATAAGTCGAAATTAAATTTGCTTAATAAAGATTGTCTACGCATTGTCTTGTTGAAAAATTGTCTACGCATCGACCATAAACGTATGCAAATTCGGAAATATTGTTTGAACAATTTTTCATATTTTTCGTTCGATTTCCAATATTTTTTGAACGAACAAGGTCAACCGATTGACCAACGGCTGAATATTTAAGCATCTAAAGAAAAGACACAAGGTTTCCACGAAACCCCGAAGCAAAAAAATCGATTAAAAAATGAAAATAACAATCCAAGCCCGCCGACTAATATGTAATTCCACGTACAATAATTAAATCTCCAAATTAGAAACGTCTAAAAAAACCAGCGAGCGTTTGCGAAATGCAACCTTCTGCGCTCTTTTCTTCTGTAACGGGCGAGCGAATTTTTTTGGAAATTGTACCGGCATTTTCGGTTACCGAACGACCGGTGGTGCAACCGCATCGATCATTTCGAACGCACATAATCGATGCCTTCGCCGAAATCATTTCTTTTAAGGTTACACACACCGGTTACATTTTTCGAATCGTTCCATCATCATTCTTTCACTCCCTTAACGCTGTCCTCTTACAGGGACTAAAGAACTTCTATATACTTCGACTTCTACAGAATCTTCATAAATGATGGATTCCCATGTGACCTAAAAATGTATGCAACCCAAAGTGCAAAGTTGTTATTATTTTCAAGAAATGTCCCTATTTTGAATACAAATCAACACAGTGGAGTCAAAACATTAATCCACTAAGTTCTTCATTATTTTTACCTATCATTAATTTAAAGTTATGTTGATATACAGTTTTCTTCGGAAAAAGCACGGGAAAAACGAGGAAAAATAAACAAAACACGTTATTTCTATCGAGATTTCATCGAGTTGACGTCGCCTTGACATTAATGACAGTATTCTAGTAACTTATTTTTTGGGTACCAACATAAACATAACAAATTTACTACGTACATTTCGAATTCGGTCACGTAGGAATCAATCATTTATGAAGGCTCTGTAGAAGCTACGGTGGAGGAATGAATGGGGTACTTACCGTATAAAACGAGCGGTAGTTTGCTGAGTATGGAAGGGTAGTGGATGAAGTAGTAGACTGCGATTAGGTGCCACAGGGTGATGAAGATCACGTTGGACCAAATGATGGGGGTCTCGAATTCCCAGATGAGGAACGGGTACTTGTCGTAGCTGGGCAGCGGTTTTTCCTGCTTGTTGCCGGCGGCCAGTTCCACTTTTTCCACTTTGTCGCTGTAGTTGTTGAGCGTCGCGTTGGCGGCCTGGCCGTCCGTGTGGATTTTCGTGATGGTGGTGATCATGGTTCGATTTTAAACGAATTTCTCGGTAAAAAATTGTGTTGTTTAATGAATTTATTACTCGCTTTTCGACGGCGCTAGAGCTAGCATTCGTTCATAGCTACAATCTGCAACAAAATAACTATAATTAGAATTAGAGGACTGTTTAATAGACGATCGTTTCTTAGATAAATCGCTCATTTTTTAACCGATCGATATAACAATTAACGTTCTACCGGGCCGCTATTTTTTCATCTATTCGCCGCCAGTGAAAGGCGTCGGGTCGAACCTCGTTCAAAATTTTACAATCGTTACAACACGGATTACTCAAGATTGATAATAATGAAGGCAGAGAGTCACCTTGCTTCGGGCGATGGTTTTATTAAATTTGCCCAACGATTACGTTCACGTTAAACCGAAAAACATTACAATCATAGATAAAATCAAAGATCATGATCCATCAGCAGTGTGCATTTCTTCTGCATGCATCTTATAAAATTATTTATAAAGATACAAGAGGTGTTAGCAGTGGTTCTGGTTACAATTTACATGCTGACTGCCGTGCTGCTATTATAAGACCAGCTTGAAGTTTGACACAGGAGACATCTCAAAAAATCATTCTCATATATACAGGATGTCCCAGAAAATGGCAGGTGTTCTTTATAATGGCAATGATTTTGGCTAAAATGAGCACGTTGATTGCGATGCTTATCCAATGAGACCAGCTTGAAGCTTAACTTTTACAGGGTGTCCTAAAAATGTTTTAATTTTTTAGAACGAGCAGTAATGGAGTTTTAGTAGGAGTTTTAATGACACTTGTTATAGTAAAAATTAACACGTTGACTGCTGTTATTCCAATAAGACCAGCTTGAAGTTTGGCTCAGAAGTCAACTTAAAAAATGATTGTCTACATTCAGGGTGTCCCAAAAGCTCAATGTGATCAACTTGAAGTTTGCAACAGGAGGCATCTTATTAAATTGATTTCATTCATACAGGGTGTCCCAAAAAAGTGGCTGATAGACGCTTCAATAATCACACTCTGTAAACATATTCAAGCGTTTTTTGGAATCCCCCCAATAATCTTGTGTCAATTGTGTCACTATAACTATTTATTATTACAGCCACTCGGAAATCTATTCAAATGCATGAAGAATTATTGAAAGTCCCTATAGACCTCGTGCGTGCCTATTGCATTCACAGTCAATTCGACACACTAATTCGATTGCCAAACAAGTGTGAAGGAATAATTAATTTTCAGATGAATGCGAAATGTTTTCCTTCCTTATTAGATACAAGATGCACAAAAGATGCGCCTTGAAACACATACACAAGAGATTAGTAACCTTTAAGTTTCGCTTGATCGATGGCTATTATTATTATTTTTTCGTACACAAGTGAATTCGCAATGGGAAATTGAGGCGAGAAGTGACTCTCGATCAAATCTAATGATGCAACAAGCGACCTATAAACTTCTAATTAATGACGAATTTTTTATTATTTATTATTTCTCTCCGAGACTCGTGTTTACATCTCATTGTAGCGTCGAAGGTTGCATTAGAAATGCGAAATGATTAAAAATTTTCGGGTAAACGAACTGATTAAATCCGAAAATAGTAAATAACCGAATGATTAATCGACCGTTAAGCTGAAATGTTGACATTGGGCAATAAAATCGATTAACAGAGTTACTCCATTTCGAATTGTTTATCGATGGAAAATCGACAGTAAAAATGCTATTTACAAATAAATAATGTCGCACAGGACACGCAGAAAAAAGCAAACATCCATCGGGTTATATAAGAGTAAAATATTTATACAAACTAAAGTAGTATTACAAGGTTGAACAAACATTTAAATTCGTGATTATTTGTTGTATTCCTTTTTACAATAACTAATCACATATTGACCTAAAGAAAACAAATACAACATACGTGTATTATCGATACAAACGATCGAATTTTACTGGTAAAATTAATTATTGATCGCGAATTGATTCGCTAGTGTATAATAAAAAAATCGAAAAACCATAAAGAACGCAAGGTCGCTCTCTAAACACCAAACCTACGCAACTTTTACGCACGAGTAGGAAAAAATATAATTTTTTTAATGAAATTCAAATGGGAAATCCTCGATTTTAATAGGGAGATGCTCCCATTTATTCCTTGCATTGTAATCAAGTTTATTTTAATGGGAATTACCGAGATTAATTATCATATTGATGTAAATGTTTAGTGTTTATTTGTAGAAAACGCTTGTAAAACGTTTAACAACAACCGTTAGGCAAATTACAAAATCGCCTGTGATGATAATAAGTATTGTGAAATTTTATGCTTGTTTAAAAAAAATAATAAATAAGAAATGTTCAAGGTGTTCCATATTAATAAAATTAGCTAAATTAATTCGGAGAAGTTTTTATTTGGTAAAAAAATTACTCGAAAAGAAAAGTATTTTTTTTAATTACTGTAATTACATTTGTAATAATGGCCAGGAATATGATAAGTGGCGGCGTAATATTTATACGACTTTCTGTTTTAGGAGTATTTCCATTTTAACTGTAATGAAATTTTACCAGTAATTAACTAAATTACTGTTTCAACTAATCGAATTTTAAAGGAAAAATAAATTTGCAGGTCGATCGAATATCTAGTTAATTTTCCATGTAACTAATATTTGTGAAATGTACGAAAAAAAAAATGACAAAAATATGTAAGAAAAAAAATCATTTTTAGGTTTATTTGTTCACCCTGTATTTTAAAATGAGCGATGAAAGAGAAAATGAAACGTAAAAAAAGAGTCCATTGAGTAATACGAATAGTATCATAATAAATGAGGATAAAAAACGCTTTACAATAAAAAAATAGTTATTTATACAGTTAAATAACGCGGGATTCCCATAAATTATTCAGCGAATTAGTCGCACAACTGGGTCAAACAACTTTTTTATTGTTGCGATTTTGGCGAATTAAACGGGTCAGATTTGGAATCGAATAAAATGAATTGATTTTGATGAATTTTTGAATAAAATTTCGACTTTAAAATGAATAATATTTAAATAAACCTGAAAAAAAAATTTGCGTCGAATTTGCTAAATTATTGTGTTCAAAAATACTTATAGATAATCAATTATAAATTAAAAAACCCTGCTCTATATAACATTAAATATAATAAAATAAACTTACAAATAACGAATATTAGAAGTACAATCCACCAGCTCGACAACCCCCTATCGAATTCGATGAATAAATAAAAGCTAGTGCGAAATGAAAAAAAAAAACTCTATTTTTTCCAACGATCCGATGCCCCAGCACTTTCACTCTTACAGCATATTTCACGAAAAGCCGCGTACGAAATGATCCGTCGCAGGCACGGGCCCTATAGCTTTTTAATATTTCACTAATTAGCGCTTTCTCGATTTTTGGTGGGGACCGGAGGCGTCTTCTTCGACGGTATGGTATACGTGACCATTTGTATGGAACCACCGATCAATTCCTCCAAATATTAAAGGTTTTTTCAAAAAAAAATCCACTTTGATTTATTGATAGGCTGATCATTTTTGATTCTGCGATTTTTGCATTAATTTTCGCAATTCTTCTCCTGTCGTGTTATAATTAATTATGGATTGAGGATGAAATATACGCACTAATTTCTGGACTCTCTGTATTAGTAATTACATTTATTATATTTATCCCTACCTTTTCTCTAATTGAAAAGGACCCACCTTATAGTGTAACACCTATTTTTTCCTTTAATTTTTTTTAAATTCGCTTCTATACCGGGTGTATGTAAATAACACCGAAAAAATTTAAGGGTTTAAGAAAAAAATGTCTTATGGGTTGACTATTTCGACCCCCCTTCTAAGCATACCTAAGAGTTGAAAAAATTTCGAAATGTGTTCGTTGATAAATTATAGTCCCAAGTTTCGTGTCTTTAGCTTAATATACAGAGAAAATAATGAAGAAAAACCATTTATTTTTTTAATTCTCGGAAGGGTATAACTTTTCCAGGGAGGGTTTCTTCAATAAATTGACTATCAATATAACACTGTAAAATTACCATCAGGAATTCACCGGTAAAGAAATATAATTACTTTGGGAAGCACCGACGCATATTTGATTACATTATCATTTTTCAGTAAAACTAATATTTTTTTCTCCTCATTTGTATACTTATTATATTTTATGATCGATTTTATTACATTTATTTCATTCATTTTACGCATATTTTATTTCACTCTGATTCCGCCATGGTTTATTAACTTTTTCCATGGCCTATACGTTAAATCGCGCAAATAAATAAGGAATTATTAGTTAATTATCGTTAAAATTTCCGAGCTAGATGCGGAGGAATATTTTCGAGTTTAATGCACAATTCATGGCGAAGGAATAATAATATTGTAATGGTGGTAAAACACTCCTCGGTGCTCGGATCGGCTAATAGTATGTCATTATTACATTCTTACCGCAAGTGGTAATAAAAGACTTTCTAAAACTCGAAAAATCAAGTTCGTTATCATCGGCGGTGATAAATTGGGCGCAGAAATATATTTATTTTGAAAATTTTTGTACAAAAAAATTGATTTCAACCTCTAGTAAACTTCTGTCATTAATGTCAATTTTGACAATTTTTATTTATGTATCATCGAACACATCTTAAAGTCCTATATATTCAAGCACAATGCGAAAAAATTGTAATTTATCGTAAACTTTAAGTCCAATTTCGTTATCATCGGTTCGCCCAATTTTATTATATAAAAACATGAAAAATATAAACATCATATGAATTAAATTCATCGTTATTGATGTTATAATAACACATTGTCAATTGACGAATTAATAAGAAAAGAAAATAAATTGTTATGGGAATGAACATAAAGTTGATGCTTTGTAAACTTTAAAGAACTGTCAACAATCCTTGACCAAATGAAAATATTAATTATTGCGATAAAGTAACAATTTTAATATTGCACAATGCAACAATGACTTTCAGGTTTAATTTACAGATGATTTCAACGGAATATTTTTCTGGGACGCCCTGTATTTTTTCGAAATAATTAGCGCCTGTCCGTTTTTGACGAATGAAAAACTCTTGACGTGCATTCATGGGAGTTAACGTGCGTTACATTTCGACGATTGTCAGATAAATTGGCCATTAAATATTCCGCCTTTACTAATTGCCATTACTCAGGTAATTACCAAATAATATTGTTTTAATAGCAAACCATTTGTCCGTTTCCCACCTATTTAGTTCGAATTGTTTTCGATTGGAAATTGTACAATTTCGAAGAAAGAGAACCGGTGAAAAATGTACGGGAATCGTGGAAATGTACCTAATTATGTTTACATAGGCCTATTCAATGAGTGTAATTATTGTTAAGTAACAATTACTCATTGGATTTTTTTTAACACATTCGTACAAAATATTTCGGTCAATTCGTGATGTTTGCACATAAATTAAACAAAGGATGTTCGTTGAAGCCATTAAATAAATGTTTACATTGTTCAAATACTGTTTAAATGGTTTTCCGTCTAATTTAAATTCACATTCAAACAAATTTATTCGATTTTTGCACACAATATTAATAATCTAAAAAATTATAGTTTTTTGAATTAAAAGTATATAAGGAATGTGAGATTTTGATTTTATTTTTGTAAATTGTAAAGATAAATTAAGTAGATAATTTATTGTATTTTCGACAAATCTTTAAACATTTTCTCAATTTTAATCCCAATTTTCATTTGAAGAATTATTAAAGGTCGCAACTCCGACAGGTTTTTGGTAATTCTTGCGTAAATATTGTATAATTACTACGGCGCTGACGACTGAAATATTAAATTATTAATTTATGCATATTTCGTTCTTTCATAATATCTATGTATGTATAGTAGCCGCTTTAATGTTTCATTAATCATAAATACTATTGAAATTCGCGTCTGGCGAAGACATGAATCTTATTTACATTAATATTTATACGATTTTATTTGAAATTCAGTAGTTTTCTAGCGGTCAATGTAAACTGCGACACATTAATCTCTTCCATGTTGTGAACTCATATATTTCATAAAAAATGGTAAATTTCTTCTAATATATTGGCTAAGAATTCTAGACCTATTAAATAAAAGGTTTGGTATCGGTCTAGTATGCAGTCTACCCACCTAACTAAAAGGGTCTACCTTACCGGATCTACCTACAGGTCTACTAGGCAGATCTAAACTAATATAATAGTTCGTATAACAGCAGTAACTTTAAAAGCAACAAAAAAAGTAAAAAAATATATATTTGTTACATTATATTTTTATAGTATATCTACTTATACAGGGTGGCACAATGGTATAGAAAAGCTCAATATATCGGTTATTGTAGAAGATATAAAAAACTTCATTAGAAAAGTTGTAGATCTTTTTAAGCTGCATATTTTAAAATTAGTCACATTTAAACAGAGTGTCCCGTTTTTCTGTGGTAAACCAAACTTATACCTACTTTTTTAAATGGAACACCTGTCTTTTAACCAAAAATTGAGTTGAGTGACACAAAGGTTGAGAAAACTGTGCTTTTTTATTTACAGGAAGTACATAATAAAAAATTCACTGAATAACCAATGCATCATAGACCTAACACAAACGAAGTTATGCAACTCCTTTAACACGAAAATAGAAAATTAGCATTTTTAATACATTATACATACAAAACAATTCCACATTAATCCTATACATATAGCACCTAAGAAACATTCAAACATCCTAATAATAACATAAGCTCGAAACTCATCATTAATACTTAAAATAACAAACGCAATATCCTCATTTTTAAATGAATTAAAGTTTAGTGTTTCAAGCGTTTCATCAACTGCGATTTCCATTCTTCCTCCGGGACGTTGGCTGCCCAATCGGGAATGGCGCTCGCTGGTAAAGTGACATTTAACATGGCGTTTTTAACCTGCTGGACTTTCTCGTTGTCCATTTGGATATCGCATGCATCCGGGGCCGGTCTGGACCACAGCTCCATAACCAGCGTCGTTTCTATGGGAGTTATCGGTGGAACTGAACTATCTTCGTTCCCCGTATTGTTCTCGCGGGGATTGTTTATGATATCTTCGTCTGCTAAAAGTGCGTTAATGTTTAGGGGGTAATTTAATGTAAGTTGTTAATAGGTATATTACCAGATTCTTCAGTATCGGAATTAGAAGTAGGCTTTTCGGTGGGTAGTGGCTGATATTCTGCGTAGTCGTTTTGATAGGTATCAATTTCGGTTTCTCCATCGGAATCGTCCTCCGAAAAACCCATGATAATGTCGTTGTTAATTTTAAAATCCTCCACGGGATTGTCTGGATCTGGTAAACCGTTGTTAGTTTTTACCATTTTTCACAAAATAAAACTACTATTTTTTCGTTTTTAAAAAGTAAATAAATACGCAACGTCAAATTTTTGACAAATGACACGTAAAAATCTAAAAATCTTTTAACATCAGGTCTCTATTATCATGGCTTTTCAGCCACTTAATTAACAAATAAGTTGGCCTCTGGTATACTCTTCAACCAGCCAAAATTGAGAAAATATTTCAAACCCACAAAAAAGATTATAAGGAAAAGGTATCGACTGGCAAAACAAACATCAACAATTTATAACTGTGTATTTTCTTTACCTAATTGTCGATCTAAAACTTGAAGTAAGTAATCGATTTGACCCTTATCGGCTTTTTCTCCTTCGTAATGTCCTCAGGTTTGTACTCAATTAACAAATTCAAATATTTGTGGTGTTGCACTGGCAGTAAAACGACGCCATGTCGCTCTGACCACCTTATGATTTCCATACAACTGCTCAGGTTCCTTTGGTGTACTAAAAAAGCAACAAATTATATCGCCGTTAAAACTGCAAGTATCTCATACTTTGGTAATCCAGTAGGGACAACAGCACTCCCGTGTAATGGGTCTTCATTTCGAGTTTCAACAGCATTTCTAGTAATCGATACACGACTTCCGTTCTGTGGTGATTCAACGAAATCATTACGACGTAAGGTATTCTAATGCCGACGACTTTGCATAGTTCTTCATATTTATCCATCAATTCGAAAGCGATCGATTGATCGGCGAACCACTCGCTTAGAAAGCACATTTGCCACACGCAGCCCAGGAAGTAAAAATCCCCATGAGTCGCTGCGATATCTTTACTAAATTTAACAGAATTGTTTAATATTACTTCGCTTCTATTTTCAGTAATGTCAGTCATTAGATGTTTCCACATTTGCCTTATTCTACGTCTCAGGTAAGAATTCTCCTGGTAAACTTTCTTGAAGAGGTTCAAGGCTTCGCTGGTGTTGCCTTTCGTCCAGAACGCTTGGGCCAGGTAGTGATCGAAGTCCGAATTTATGGCTAGTGTTTCGGGACAGTGCTGCTTGCACAGCCTTCGTAATTCCTTGATGGTGTTGATTTTCCCCGTTTGCGAACACACGCTTAGGGCGTATAGAAGGTTCGATATCGATGGGCATATTTTGCAAGTGATGCACTCCTCGATAAGTTCTATGATTTTATCATTATTGTCGCTTTTAATCGCCTCTTGGAGGGACTTGTCGATTGCTTCCCTGGATGATAGTTCGTTTACTGAATACTTGGGAAAGCTCTTACGAATAGTCCATTTGTCGGTTTTATTTTGTAATAACCGCCTCGTGAATTCATCTATTGCTTTTACTTCTACGGCGTTACATTTGTTTCTAATCTTGTTTAAACTAATCACTCGAGTTATCTTAATAAAATGCAGTATGTACTTCTTGTAAGGTACGAACAGGGCCATTCAGTTGGTATAAAGGGTAATTATTTCCATTTTAGATTCTACTCACATATTTGCTTGTTAATTAATTAAAAAAATATATTATATATTTTTACGCTAGTGACATAACCAAACTTCTTTAAACAAACATAACCACATTTCTTCTCAAATTACTTAATATACTGGCTTTTACTTTGAGGCATTCAAATACTCCACTTTTGAAATGGTGACACAAATGACAGTTTCTGCCAATGTCACTAATGTCAGTAACTCTATGATCTAACCAAAAATAAATTTACAAAATACCATCTACTTTTAGATCGAAAAATCGCGTTTACGATACAATACTAAACCAACATGATAACTAAATCGCTTCTAGACAATTCGAGGAAACTAATACCGATATTGGCGAGGAGGTACGTCTCCACGTCGAAGGGCCACGGCGAAAAAGCCACGGGCGCAGTGCAAAGCAAGCCCGAGGAGAAAAATTGGATGAGCTATGGTTTCGATCACTACAACAAAGATGACGACAGAAGGGCCATGCATTCGGTAACGTTCGCTTCGATAACGCTGTGCTTGGTACTCGGGGGCTTCTACTTCGCCTACATGCCCGACGTTAATCTCAACGATTGGGCCCAAAGGGAGGCCTACTTGGAACTGCACAGAAGAGAAGCCCAAGGCATATCTCCCATAAACCCCAACTACATAGACCCTAAGAGGATCAACTTACCGTCGGATTCCGAGCTCGAAGGTGTAGAAATTATTATTTAAATATTAATTGTATGATCGATTTGTAAATAGTAACATTAAATTCGATTAATGTAAGCCTGTATTTTTGATTTATTGGCGGTGTACAATAAAAACCGGGAAGAAAAATAGAGAAATAAGTTTAATGAAATTGTTGAAAATATGTTCGTATAGTGAAAAATTATGAAGGTTACAAGCGAAACATGTTCTTCAAATTAAAAACAGCAATTATACATTTTGTAATGGAGGCCTCAAGCTGTGTTGTGGATGTTCAGCCTAAATACATCGTGTTGAACGAAAAATGAACCGTTCAATGGTTTTAAAACAAACACTTGATTGTAATCGTGAGGTGGATCGTTATCAGCCTGAAACAAAAATTGCGCGAATTATTTAACGAAAACACTAATAAATGGGAATTTAACCTACTTGTAATCTGCCAAACACATTTATTAACACCCCTCCATCAAACATGGGCTGTGAATCTACTACAGTAATTTGTCTAGATATTTTTTGAAATCCGAGAGACTGAAACGTTGATATTATAGGTAGTAATTGATAACGTTTGATAAATGAAATATATACATACCTCAAATTTCTCCATTATTTTCACCGATCCTTGTAATTGCTTTCCTTCGAAAGTCATAAATGAATGTTCTACCTGTAAACAACAATTATCATTAGAGATACGTTCATTTTTACTCGATAAAGCCTTGTAAAAGTACTGTAATAATTTATTTGTGTGGAGAAAATTGCGAAATTATCTCGACTTACATTATACATATTCACCAAGTTAGGCCTTTGCAGGGGATCATCAAACATCATATAATATTGTTGTACAAAACTTTTACCTATGGCATCGTATTGTATATTTAAAGCCATAATTTTGGAGCTAATTCGGAGCCACCATTAAAAATATATTTTTTTCAAAAATATCACATTTGCAATGACATTAATGACATACAGCCAATGACAATTTTGACAAATGAAAGATTAAGCATTGGGGCTATTTTCAAGAATTTCTTATATATTTTGGGGCGTTTACGGATTTTTTCACAATTTTAATTTGTATTACAATCCGATACAGTATTTTATTAGAGTACGATTGCGTCTGCACAATAAACATTTTTTTCTAACTACTCAAGAGTTAAATTTAAAAACTGTACAACATAATATTAGGTTAAAAAAACCGGCAAATAATCTAAGTAGGCATACTCACGTTGTACATATTAACCAGATTAGCTCTTTGTATAGGATCGTCAAACATCATATAGTATTGTTGGACAAAACTTTTGCCGATAGCATCGTATTGAGGATTTAAAGCCATTTTGTCTGAAGCTCGATTATACGTCTAATAACTATTTGGAGATTTCGATTTTGCTACCACAGTTTGAGAATCGTCTTTTTGAAAATTACTTCGACCATTACAAGATACGACGAATCGAAAATGAGTCAAAATGACACTAATGACAACGACAATTATGACTTGTGACTTGTGACAGTTCCTCTTCTTTCTTACCAACAAGTCTAAAATATTTTTTTTACGAGCTAGTCTTTTTGTGGAGTGTCTTCGGGCATGCGTCATATCCGTTGTTTGCAAAAAAGATGGCGTTCGTTTGATTTTGTTTTGTTGACAATCCGTTTTTTGACTTGACGTGAGCGAAGGTAAAAGTGACGTTTTAATAATAGAGGAAAATTAACGTTCGAGTGTTTCCGCAACAATTTAATTCCCAAATATGCGAAATGTGATTACGAACGAGATAAAAGTTGATCGATAATGTAACCATAACACAACTCCACCATTACCGCCGGTATACGTGCTAACATGCATTGAGACATATTGTTATTAATCGAAAGATAAAGCGAGCGATGTCCAACAACAACAACACGTCGATATCGAAGTCGAGGGGCCCCGGCAGGCCGCCGAAGAAGATCACCTCGTGTACGTGGTGCAACGAGACGAAACTCCCCTTAAAATACGTCTTTCCCACCACCAATGGAAAGAAAGAATTCTGCTCGGAGACGTGCCTGGCGGAGTTCCGCAAGGCCTACGTCAAAGGGGCTTGCGTCCAATGCGACAACGTAATCAGAGGCAACAACAACGCCCCGTCGAAGGAATACTGTTCCACGTACTGCATGAACAAGCACCAGAAGAAGGAGCTCTCCAACTCTCACGCCAGAGTCGCCGCCGTGGCCCCCACCACGCCCATGGAGGGCTCCTCGCCGGGGCCGTTCCAGTACGAGACCTATCAGGTGTTCAACTGGGAGGAGTACTTGAAGGAGACGAACTCCGTGGCGGCGCCGCAGAGCTGCTTCAAGCAGGCCCCCAGTCCGCCGTACAACGATTTCGAAGTGGGCATGAAGCTGGAGGCGCTCGACCCGAGGAACGTTACTTCCACTTGCATAGCTACTGTTATAAGCATACTGGGGCCTAGGTTGAGGTTGAGGCTCGACGGCAGCGATAACAAGAACGATTTCTGGCGATTGGTCGATTCCAGCGAGATACATCCGATCGGGCATTGCGAGAAGTTGGGAGGAATGCTTCAACCTCCTTTAGGTACGATCGCTTGCGATTAGTATGTTTAACAGGGTGTCTTGAGATTAGTTGGAAATGTTGCTCGATTTCGACACATCTGTAACGATCGAAAATACAGTTAAGTAAGAGGCCAGTAGGACGGGTATTTATGTTGGATGTGCGTTGGTTTTAGGATTTCGTATGAACGCCAGTTCGTGGCCGATGTTTCTGCTCAAAATTCTGAAAGACGCCAAAATGGCGCCTGCGAAGATTTTCCAAAAGGAGCCGGTGGGCCCCAAGCAGAACAATTTCCAAATCGGACAGAAATTGGAGGCCGTCGATAAGAAAAATCCCCAGTTGATCTGTTGCGCTACCGTAGGTGAGTCCCTCGAGTATTCCTATGTAAGATATAAGTTTTATCGAATTATTATCGTTGTAATTGTAGGAGCGGTGAAGAACGAGCAAATTCACGTCACATTCGACGGCTGGAGAGGAGCCTTCGATTATTGGTGCAAATACAACAGCAGGGACATTTTTCCCGTGGGATGGTGCGCCCGATCGGGTCATCCGATGCAACCGCCCGGACAAAAGAACAATTCTAGCACCAACAGGTAACTCACCACTCCCTCGAAGATCGATAAATCATATAGAAAAACAATAAATCTAAACTTCGTACGTTTTAAAATGACAATGACGTTACGAGCCATTCTGTTGCAATGTTGCCGGGTTGTCATTGAAATCCTGTATATGACGGATGCATTTAGAACGCTCCAGAACCATTTAAAACTGTCTAGGATCTTTTAAAACGTTTCAGAGCCATTTAGAACGCTCTGTAATCATTTGGAACGCTCCAGAACCATTTAGAACTGTCTAGAATCGTTTAAAACGTTCCAGAGCCATTAAAAACTGCCTAGATTCATTTAGAACGCTTCATAAATATATATAACTGTCTGCAATTCCACAATCATTTAAAACTGTCCAGGATCGTTTAGAACAAAAATCGCTGGGACAGTTACAAAAACAACAAATTGTACTCAAAACCTGTCTACAAAAAACAAACTACAATTCAAACTACAAATAGCGGAATTTTGAGTCATTGCCATTTTAAATCGTAGGAACTTTATGAACAGTGTACATTCGCATTCGATCTACTTGATATTTGGTCATTTTATCGAGTACTTTAACCGTACGAGTGAATGTTAAAGTGGCTTGTGACGTTTTGCAGGTTCAGGATGAAACCGGCGCTGGCGGCGCCGCCGCCGCCCAACCCGCCGCCCAATTCGTCGGCCGTCACGTCGACGGCGGCGGACAATCAGATACAATCGCCCGAGGCGGACACGTCGGCGCCGCCGCCGCCGCCCGTCGCCGTCTACGTGCGAAAAGGCTGCGCCGGCGGCGCGCTCGTCGACGCCACGTTGCTGCCGGCCTCGGTGGAGGAGGCCACGTTGCCCGATTTGGCCAAGCAACTGATCGACGGGATATTGCGGGCGTCGCACAAATCGGAGAAGATCCTCGCCCGATTGGGCGTGGGGGCGCCGTCGGGCGGCGAGGAGACGGCCATCACGCACGAGGGGACTACCTACACCGTTAAATTACCTCGATTGACTAAAATCGGAGATTTGGACGGGTTGTTTCGACAGTTGACGCAGACGCTCGGTTGCTGCCAGAATTTGTTTAGTACGTTTTTTTTACACTTTCGTATAATAAGAACGGGTTCGGAAACTCCTATGTAAATGGTGTTGTGGATGATGTGACTCTCTATAGAGGGCGCTAGAATCGGGTAGTGTTGTTTAATTGTACTCATATAACGCCAATTTTCCTTCATTCCGCCAAGTTGCCTTCTAAATATTATCTTAAGTGTAAATCTAATTTAAGTGTATTGAGAATCCTACCCGATACTAGCGATCCAAGCGGATTTCCCATGAACCTTTGATACATAGTCACAATAAGCGTAACACACCAAATAACACAATAGGTTTGTTCCTACAACAGTCAGAAATAGTCGGTGGTCGTCAGGAGTCTGCGCAGTAATAATTTAGGCGTTCCAACAAACTTCACAGACATCTCTGATTCTGACTTGGTTAACAATTTATTGTTCCAACAGTATAAGGGACTGGTTTTGTGATAGTCAGAAAAATTTGCTGATAGTACAGAGATTTGAAATCCGGCGCAAGCGCATTTTTAATTTGGGTTTAATTTGTTTTCTGAATATAGGTTAATTATTAGGTTATGTTGTTTGTTGTTTTTGTTTGATATTTGGTGAATATATGTAATAAATGTAAAGACTGTTCCATCAAGAAATCGGAAATTTGATTACACAATTCAATCATAAACCGCGCATGCGAAATAGAAGAGTCAGAAACTTACTGGTAACAAATCAGTGACTTTTTGTAGGAACAAACCTATTATAAACAGAGCTTTCAGACTTTTTAAAATACACGGCCGTGGTTTTTTTCATATCGTAAAATGAATATGTACGGGCAACAAACGCAAAGATATTTGTCGGCCATCTTGAATTTTTTTCTTAATTTGTCATTCGATTAATATAAACAAAAAAGCCTACTTTAATCTGCTTTGCCACATATTTAGTCGAATGAAGTTAGGCACACTTTTAAATGACAGCTTATTGACATATTAAGAATACTACCATCTCCGCTATGAACAATATAATAAACCGTGCGTATTTCTTCCTCGTACCATTTATTCGATTGATTTACTATTAGATTATAAATTAATTCGGTTTTTATGATACAGGTTTAGAGCAATCTGCGAAATCGTGCGAGGCGTGCGACATAAAATCGGCGCCGCCGCCGCCGAAGCGTAAACCGCCGCCCGAGCAGGAGGCGGCGACGTCGACGACGCCCCCCGAGCCGTCGTCTAATTCTCCATCGGAGTCGCCGTTGGCCGGTTTGAGTAAAATACCGACGCAAGAATGGGGAATCGAGGAGGTGATACAGTTTATCGAATCCAGCGACGCCTGTTTGGGCGTCCATGCTGAGTTGTTTAGGAAGCACGTGAGTGTTTGGTGTTTCTGATGATTCCACGACTATTCATCACGCGACAATACATCACTTCCAATATTCATCACATCTATTTAAAATATTGTAAAATGAAACAAGACTTTAGAGATTAGTTTTTATTCGGTTTTTTAATTCATTCTTCATTTTAATTTTAATAATCATTTCATCACGCGTTCCTTTTTACATGGTTGTAAGGAGATTTCCTTATCGTTCCAATCGAGTATTCGCTTGCTTCTACGCTCTAAAGTGGGTGTGATGAATTGTCGCTGTGATGAATAGTTTTGGATGAGGTTTAGTGGAATTATATAAGTTGTTTTTTTTTTTTAGGAAATCGACGGTAAAGCGTTCCTGTTGCTGAATTCTGATATGATGATGAAGTATATGGGTTTGAAGTTGGGCCCGGCGTTGAAAATTTGCAATTTAGTATCAAGACTTAAAGGTAGACGGCATTTATTGTAAGTATACTTGTTTTTTTTGTATGCGGAGTACAGGTTCATTTTGAATCGCCGCGATAAGTTGATGATTAATACTTTTATTTTCGAAAGACTCTAATGGACATTATCTTGTTAGTTATTGGATAACTCACTAGTGGAGTTGTACATGAAACAAACTGCGTTGTAAATAGTTAAGCATTCTTTTGTCGGTCGATATCAATGAGACTTGATTTTGTTTATCTAAAAGTTTGTGATATTGCTTTATTTTTATTTTCAAAGATTACATTATTTTTTTGTCTATGAAATAATTTAATGTAGAACTCAATTTGAGATGTCTAAATGTGGATAAGATGTTAATTATATTTTTTGGTAAATCGACAATTAAAATATTGTAGATGTAAATATACAGTACTTACGCCTAAGTGAAATGTAAATTTAGAAATTCGATAAGCGTTTTTGAAATCCTTCGGTATTTAACTATAAGTATGTTGTAAGGGTTAAGTAACGTTTAATTTTTGCTTAAAGTTCCCCATTCCCCAAAAATATCTGCAAATTTATTCATCTTGAACGATTTTTTTAACATTTTTTTTACATACGAACCATTATTATTGTTCCTTACGTATGGATTCTGCGACATTTTTATAAGCTGCAAAACTGTAAGATATCTATGATTTTCATATCGTCGCAGAATCGATACGTTAATTCACAATAACGTATATATAATGTATTTCCTACCACTCTGTTATGTACTGCATTGTTTTTTTATTTCGACAGTTTTGTAATAGAGTAATATTGTAGATTTTTTCAAAATAAAAGTTAAAAATAATTTTAAATTCTTGGGAACTCGTTTTCTTTCTGGGATATTTTTTCGAGTGGGGAAAATAAAACGGCTTACTCATAAGATAAAATATTTATTTACAAGTTAAAAAAATTAAATCACAGCGGTCTATACAACAATGTCTAGTTGTTATTAACGTAGCACCGAAAATGTTTGTAAAACGGAGTCGTTTTCTTGCGTTAAATCGAAAAAAAAAACAGCAATTTAAACCAATTTAAGGATTGTCTAGTCTAACCTTTGAAAATATCAAAAATTTATCAATTCTCCGCCAATCTAATTACGTACTACGTAAATTTTAAAACCTTAAATAGAAATATTTCACAATTTGTATTCAACAAGATCCACGAAGTCAAATTGTTTCATTTTGATTATTTATTTGGAAAAATAATGCTTCTAAAATCGCAAAAACCCTCTTATTTACACTTGAACCGTCGAAATCGATTTCTCCGTACTCGCACACCGTGAGCGCGCGCGCGCCTCTCCCATCCACAAATCAGAAACAACTTAGTAACCTACTAATACTGATATCGAAAAACCGCGTCCAACCGCGGTCCCCATTACCTATTCGCGTTGGGCTTCAAGAAATGCATCAGCTTGTTGAGCACCTTACCCGACGGCAGGACCAGCTCCGGCAGCGCGCACTTCCCTTTGTTCCTGTAGTACGTCGAGCGCACCGCCTGCACGAGATCGTCCTTGAACCGGTACGCCGTCCTGTCCACCGTCGACGAGTCCTTGATGCAATCGTCCCCGCCGAACTCGCATATCCTGTAGTGGTGCAAAATCGCCGTGTCCGACGGCACGTTCAGCGTCCCGTGCCCCGGGATGAACTCCCAAACGAAGTGGTTGCCTGCAACGACAAATCGTCAGCTTCGTTTTATGCAAATTCTTGGTCAATGTACCGGCTTCGATGGTCAGTTCCGGCCGGCAAATGTACTTGGAGCGCTGCTTGTGCGGGTGGAGCTTCGTTTTGCGGCGCGTCTTCCGCAACGTGATCAAATTCGCCGCGACCGGATCGTCGAAATCGAAGATCGAATCGTCGTCGTCGAATTGCAAGTAGAAGAAACCGTTTTGAAACGAATAGGAGCCGTGCGTGCGGGAATTCAACCGACGGCTCAGGTGGCTGCGAAAGGAACGGTTACGTTACGTTATTTTTATCGACGCCCACCTCTACTCTAATGCACCGTTCCCTATCTAAAGTTCGTACGTTTTCAAATGACAATGACGTCATCTTTATTGTAATTTACACCATTAGACGCGTTTTGACTACAATTTATTGTTTTTGTGACTTTCCCAGAGATTTTTGTAGCGTTCTAAACCTTTTTTGGAGCGTTTTAAACGAGTCTAGTCAGTTCTAAATGAGTCTGGAGCGTTCTAAATAGTTCTAAAGCGTTCTAAATGGTTATAGACAGTTCTAAATGATTCTGGATAGTTCCAAGTGATTCTGGAGCTTTCTAAATGATTCTATACAGTTCCAAATAATTCTGGAGCTTTCTAAATGATTCTACACAGTTCCAAATGAATCTGGAGCATTCTAAACGATTCTACACAGTTCCAAATGAATCTGGAGCTTTCTAAACGATTCTACACAGTCCCAAATGATTCTGAAGCTTTCTAAACAATTCTACACAGTCCCAAATGATTCTGGAGCTTCCTAAACGATTCTACACAGTTCCAATTGATTCTTGAGCTTTCTAAATGATTCATTTCGAGTAGTTTACGAGTAGTTTTTGTGTTTTCGTCCGTTTTAGATAGTTTTTAGCTCGTTGCGTCATTGTCATTTTAAAACGTATGAACCTTACTCCGATGTTAGAGATGGGACATTCGAGAAAGGAACAAAAGTTACCTCATCATCTGGCTCAAGGTATCGTTGAACTTGGGCAGGATGAATTCGTCGAGATCGATGAGCAACAGGTGCGAATATTTGTACATGGACCTGTAGAGGCAATCGTTGAGCGCCGCGAACAGTCCCTCGGTGCGGATTTCCTTCTGCGAGACCATGTTCAGCGACCAAGGCAGCACGGTCACCAGGCCCTTGTCGGCGTAGTCCTTCAGCAAGCAGTTCACCTGATCGCCGATGGTGTGATTGTAAAAGGTGAAGTGCTCCACGCCCAGGATCCGGTTGAACTCCACGAACTCCACGATTTGCAGAGCCTGCGAATTATCGCGGATAAAACCCACTCGATAAGTTTCTCGTATGAACTCACTCTGTTGTAGTCGAAGTGGAGCGGCTTCACGCACACGCCGAATTTGTGCTGGGATGTGTCCGTGCCGGCGGGGATTCCCCCGGTTTCGTTGCGATTGTTTATGACCAGCAGCAAATTGGCGGGAGGATCTCGCACTTTGGCCACCACGCTGACCGCCCCCGGTATAGTCTTGTTCGTTAGCGGGCACATCACGAAGCAAGCGCTGTATTTCAAATTCCAGTTCTCTCGAATCACCTACCGAAAAAAAAAGGTAACCGAAAACCAGCTAAGTTAAGGTTTCAACAAGCTCGAAGTGTTTACGGTAAAATTAGGGTAGATTATTACAAAAAAAAAACAATGAATTTACGGTGACATTTCGTAGTCTCATTTATAATTTTTGTCAAATTCCCGTAAGTATCGCAAACCCGTCCGCCCGATTCGTCAACGGGATGGAGTTTCGTCGATTTTAACGTAAAATTACATGTACATGCATTATACATTGTGCGATTCGAAGACATTAAACTCATCAATCACGCGATGGAATCGTCGAGAAGCAGGCCGAAGCGCGCCGAAGAGGGCGACAGCAGGATCTTCCGGGACATCGAGGGCATCAACAGGACCCTCGGCAGTTCGATAGAGGCGCTCGAGACGCGGCTGCTGGTGAAATTCGGCTACCAGAACAAGAAGATCAGAGAGCTGCAGGAGCTCAACGAGCACGTGCAAAGCGACCTGGAGGCGCTCGAGCGCCAGCTCAGGAGCTCCAACATCCTGGTGTACGGCTTGGGGCGCGCGGAGCCCTCGAGGACGACGGTCTGCGACGCCCTCAAGCGGCTGGTGCGCGTCGACGTCAAACCCTCGGACATCAAGAACGCCTACTACATGGGGAAGTCCGAGACGTCGCCGTTGAAGGTGGAGTTCTCCTGCTATCGCACCAAAATGGCGGTGCTGAAGAACGGCGGTTACCTGCGAGGGACCGGCGTGAAGATCACCGAAGACCTGACGAAGAAGCAGCGCGACGAGCTGAAGGTGCTGCAGAACTATTGCAACAAGGAGAAGCAGAAGGGCATCTACAAGAGGTGCTTCATCGTCGGGAATAAGCTGGTGTTGGATAATCAAACGTACACGTACGAGCAGCTCGGACAAATCGACAGCAAAAACCGATGGGAAAACGCCAATGCGAACGCGAAAAGGGATTGCGTCGTGGAGAGGAAACCGTCCCGGCAGAATCTCCAGGAATTTTCTACCTGCAAACAAATTTCACCTGCGAAGGAACGCGTGGAAATCCGGCAGGAGGAAGTCAAAGCTCCGAAGGAATCGCCGAGCGTGAGGATCTTCCAAAGCTTCAACGCCATTTTCAACGACATACAGAAGCGGCTGGAGAATTTCGCCAGTAAATTTTGACTCAAAACCGAACAGAAATTAACCATTATTTGTTACATTAAACCTGTAATCATGCGTTTGTAAATTTACATTAAAATTGGAAATTCCACCCTATCTTATCGTTTCTTTACAATAGTGTTTCTACACGAATTATACTCCGTTCGTTAGGAGATATAATGATAATAAGTTCATGAAAAACTAACAATTATCTATAATAATTACCGATAGTATACAGTACTTATTAATTAGTAAGTTTTTTTTAGTGTTAAGCACAACTGTATACTATTTTCAGGTCACTTTATCTGCGATTAGAAATAGACCACCTATTGTTATACACCCTGTATACAGAGTGGCACTACAAAAGTAATCATTACTACACATCAGATCTACAACAGATCGCGAGTTTTGTGTATATATTTTTATTACCTTAAATTTAGCCGGGACCGTGACCGAAACGTGGCCGGTGGAATTGGAATCGCCCGTTTTGTACCACAATCTGCACCACACCCTCTCGGCCCCCCGGGTTTTCGTCGCCCCGATCACGCGAATTATCCTTTGGCCCTTCCTATCGTCGTAAAACGCCGAAAATACGAAGAATTTGTACCTAAAAAAATAGCAAAAATACAAACAATATCCCACCGTTACCATTGAACCAAGGGGTGGTGATATACAACCTGTACATTTAAATTTATTGTCTTATAAAATCTGAGATTATTAAACATGCGATGATCGGTTGGTATTTAGTGAATGCTCCACGGAATGGGATTAGAGCGCTCAAACAATTCGACCTTTCGGGGTATAGAGTATTTAGGGGTCGCGACCTCGGGGCAGGTTTCTTTATGTCGAGGGGTGAAATTTAGGAGACCCGAAAAACCACTTGTAATGCCGTCACGAACGTATCCCCGATGGGAACGAGTACGAGCGCCCGTTTATACAGGACGTCCCGTTGTATATTCCGGGAGAAACGGTATGAAAATGTTATAGATTTACTGTCGTTAGAATCTGGTGTGGATGAAACGGGCGAAAAGCTGCTACATAATTAATAAATCGTCGATTAAGGGCCGTCAGAGCTTAAGCCAGCCCCTCTGATTTCCAATTTAAACGTCATAAAATATTCAATTTTAATAGGATTTCCTTTCGAACGAGACGGGAAATCGATGTATCGAATGAATTTTACCTAAATTTTAGTTTAATCAAATGCCTAAAAGATTTTACAGTATCTACGTAGTAATGTTGGCCTTTGTTAATATTTCTATCCAGCCAAGGGGATATTTTTCGTAAAACTCACCTAGTATTGTTCACGTTTTGCCATCCGCCTTCGTTTACCGTGGCATTTTCGGGATAAGGAGGCAGTTGATTCTCAGCAAACACCTGTTACAGAACACGACATGAAATTGCTTTAAAAAATCGCTTATACTACGTTCCTTCATAATCTTGCTATGACGTCACAAATGGAAATATATGAGCGTTATTTTTTTCCATATATTTATACAGGGGTAAATCCCCTGCGACCGTTAAATCCTTGTTTCTAGCTTTGTGAAATTTATGAAAGATGTAAAGAAGGGATATATGCGATGGCTAGATTAAAATGGATATAGTATACGATAAATTTTCATTTGCAACAATTTCGAAGCTTTTAGAAAGTATATAAGTATTCGTGCAAATTATTCGTACAACTACTTATAACACGTGCAATATAAAAAAAATCATGCAATATTTATTCTAGATAATATAACTGAAAGTAATGTTATTTATAGCTCTTAAGATTGGCAAGTAAGGTGCTCTACAGTTAGTGCAAAACAAATATCAATGCATGTCACAAGTAGGCAGTGTTGCCGAACTTTTATAGAGATTAGAAAATCTAAGAATTTTCTAAAATTGTCTAATAGCAAAATGACAAGAACAAATTGAAAATTAGGGGTACCTGTACCTGTTTCACGTTTTTAAAGGCGGATGTATTCAGGGACTCACTATAATTAATCATCAAATTCCTAATTATCATCTGAAATATATTTAACAGTGCGAGTAAAAAATTTAGTGTATAATTTAACCTTTAAAAAAGTACTTAGTGAAATTTCTGAGAAAACTTCTGAATCTGAATTATTTAGAGCTCAAATTGTGTCATTTCTAACATGTAGAAAAGACTATGCAAAAAATTCTTATTTCTGGATTATTCGGCTGAATATCTTTTAGTAGTTGAGGCAAGTAAAATGGAAAAAAGAAGAAGAAATTGAAAATTAAAAGTACCGATCGGATGACAACGGCAACTATGCAACTTGACAATCAGTGTCTACCAACCTACTATAGGAAAATAATAATAATTTTATATACAAACGTTGAATTTTGACAATATATATTTTTTTAGATGATTTAATTCTGCTTTTTAACATTTTCTATCATCCCTTGTTAATATTAAAATAAATTCTGCAGGTATTAAGCTTAATCTATTTTGTGTTAATTTTTTTTAAAGTTGGGCACAATGCTTGGCAAATATGACGACAGCAGTGACATGCATTGATATTCGTTTTGCACCAACTGTATACAGACAAAAAAAACATTGCGGGTAATTGGAGTATGGATTGGCACTCTAATTCTAATAAATAAATAAAACGGTGCGTGCAGGCAGTTTTTTTTTGCCGGGCTAAAAGTGTACCTTGGGAGGCGAGGGAGCCGAACGTTCGATGACGGGCAGAGCGACAGGCGGCCTGCCTCCCATGAGGAGGGCCCCCAGCGCGTCGTCGTTCATCATCGCCGCCCCCACTCGTATCGATATGTAGTCCTCGCTCTGGAAAACAACGCGAATTCCTCTCAATTTCCGCGCCTACCGATCGCACAATTACATCACGTTATTCGCAAGCCCGACCCTGCTCGACCTGTCACCGTTCGACAGTTCGACCGTCACGCGTCCCGAAACCCCGAAAACTCCTTTTCAGGTATCGAGCAAAATTCGAAATGTCCGTGCCCGACGAGGTGAAAGCGACGGTGCAAACCGTCCTCGACCTCTGCACCACCGCCTTCCACTACGGCTACGTACCCTTCGTGCTGTGGTGCGGATGGAAGCTGGGACCCGACAAGGGGTGCGAGCCCTTCCATTTGACCCACCTGCTATGGCATTACTGAACACCCAACACCCCACACCCCTATTGATGTTTTTGTTGCATACAAACGGTTGTGAATTTGTAATAAAAATCACCGATTAAATATGCCTTTTTTTTGCACGTTCTAAGTGAGTAAGGTAAGCATTTCTACTGGGTATTTTAATAGATTGTTAATTCAAATGATTAAGAATATTTTAAATTCGTTACAATAGAAATAAACAGTAAAGAATAATTCAAATGCGGGGTAAATTTAATTGAAACCAGAGCGAAGTAACAGTGACGTTATTTTTAGTAACACTCACCTCTAACCCAATGCAATATATTCCCTATGAAATTGATATTTTATATATAAATAAAATACCTTTTTTGCATGTTCTAAGTGAGTAAGGTATGGAATTCTACTTAATAGATTATTCAAATGATCAAGAACAATGATATTTTAAATGCATCATATAGAAATGAACAGTAACGAATCGAAATGTGAGGTAAAGTCAATTAAAACCAGAACGAAGTAACAGTGACGTTATTTTTAGTAAAACCCACCTCTAATCCTATGCAATATTTCCTATCAAATTGACATTTTCAACCGGTAATAGAGGTGGAGATATCGATATACAGGGTGTCTCATAAGTGATACGTGATACGTGATACGTGATAAGTGATAAGTGATTTTTTTTGGCAGGTACGTATTGAAAAATATTCGAAATTTAAAGAAAATCTAAAAAAAATTATTTTTTTTTATTTTCCAGAATATTAAAAAAAATGCCTGAAAAAGGTAATTACGCAGTTAAAAAAAAACATCAACTTATGAGACACCCTGTATACATAGGTAAACGGTATTTTCCTCATCTTAACGTAACGAACGTGATTTGGTACTCACTTGGAACCCGTCGTCATAGTCCGAGCTCTTGTCGCGTTTGCGTTGTATAGTCAGGGAGCCCCTGCGCAGGACGACGCCCGCCGCCCGGCCCCTTTCGTCTATGAAGAAGATCTCCGTGAACACGATCAGCCCGAAAACGCTGAAGAACATCACGACTATGAAGAAACTGAGGCTGGCCCGTTGCCGGTTCCGAAACGTCGAGTACTTCTTCTTGCCGCCGCCGCCGCCGCCGCTGCTCGAACCCATTTTCCACGGATCTAATTCAAACGGAACAGTTTGCCGGATTTTATCGAACAACCGGCAACAGCGCGTATAGCCTGTCATTGTTCGTTAAAATTCATTTAGTATTATCGATTGCGACCTAATCGATTAAAAGATCGATATTTAACAATTGCGCTAAATTAATCTCGACACAAATACACTTCACTCAACTTAAATAATTTAGGTACAACTTAGGTGCGTACTAGTACGTTACTATAATGTGCGTGTTGTTGTTAAAACCGGTATCAATTATCCTGTTATCAAACAACTCGAAGTTGAATTTAACAAAATATATTTAACGTGAAAATGAAAGGGATAACGTCAATTGAACGTTACATCATTTATGATAATTCTTATCACAGCGGAATTGAGTTGTCATTAGAAAATGCGTAAAATTGTATAGTATATATACAGGGTGTTTGCTAATTGAATTGAGCCAGGTAATCAACAATTCAGTAGCAATAAAGAACGCTGTACGTGTGGATTATTTATTGATGTTTGATTGGATTTGTGGTGAATAATTAAACGAGCCGCACGTACGGTTAATTCAAGCTCGGAGTGAATTTCCTTTTGGCGGAAAGTCGCCGTGGAAATTCCAATCCCCCGTTGAATTCCCGATACAATCCGGATACGTATAGGTGTATAATAAAAGCGATGCGATGCTCGCTCGTCCGACGAATGGAATCTAATGCTGGAAAATGCAATTTTCCCCGAGCTGTAACGGGCCGGAATTTTGCGGTGAAATTTGTATTAGTTATCCCGATGGAGAAATGTATTCGTTTCGGAGTTGTACGATATTGGTTGAAATGCAAATGGAAAGCAATGCGGTTTTTTCACGACCTCCAATTTTTTTTTATTATAATAGAAAGTCATAGCATGTAGTATTTAATAAAATTCTGTATTGTATCTTAATTTAATGTAGCTTTCATGATATGCATTTTAGTATGTAATTTGCGTATTTTTGCAAATCACCTTCTATAATTAGGCCTAATTAACGTAATCAGGTAATCTGTTTGTAGAAATGATAAACATTGTGAATTGTTTACTCACATTATGGCGGATTCGATCGGCTTTCCATAATTATAATTTAGTGGTTCTGAAAAATAGGAAAAATATATTCAGTTGATTGTAATCGAAAATGTACGTAGTAATATCATGTAGTTGGAGGAATAAGCGATTTTTGTGGGGAAATTGGAGTTTTGAAGTTTTGTTGATATCGAAGGAAATTTATTGGAGCGAAAATTTCATTGTTTATGAATTATTGAGAGAATGACCTATTTTCAATGAAAAACAACCGCGGGCAGCATTTTATATCTATTGATTAATTTGCATTGAAAATAATAAACACTTACATTAATCAATTGTGCATTAAATATGTAATTCTTTTGTAAATAAAACGAAAAAATAATATATACCTACTTTTAATTTCCTTAATCAAAAAATAAATAATAAAGCTTGCGATATATTTGATTTAACTATATTTTATCGAAATAAAAATATGTGAATTATAAATCATTTTTAGTAATTTACTGGAACAAAATTGTACGAATTTTACTTCAACTTCAAGAAATATTGTGACATACACCCTGTATAGTTATGTCATTCTTCCAGCAGTCACTAGATTGATTTTATATGATTTATTTAAACTATTTTCATACCACTAAACCATTAATTATTTAAGTCATTAAATAACTAAAATTAAACATTTGTTTTCTACCGAGGGAATTTTTATTTATAATTAAATTAATAAAAGTATTTGGTAACAAGCCATATATTAATTTTTTGTACCTCTCAAATTTTTGTCATGTACCTAAATTTACCTAAAATAATAAAAATAATGAAGTTATATGAAATAAAACAACATATAACGAACAATAAGCAACAAATTTGAAAAATCACACAAGAAATTAATTTTTTTATCCATTATTCAACAATTTTTCATTTCATAGCTAACTGCATTCAAGAATTAAAATTCATGCATACGTATTTTCTAAACCTTAAAAAATCAACAATGCTATGAAATTTTCATTAGAACTCGGAAATTGCAAGAAAGACGATAAATAATAGATTCGTTTTAATTCGAATGAAACTCACCTTCATACAGAAGCGCAACCGAATCGCTTCCTGCCAGGAAGCATCCTTGATAATGGAAAACGATATCGAATTTTCGCCAAATTTTCACTCCACTCCGAACAGCTGACGGAGTAAATCTGCGAATCCAGACCGAATGCGCCGAAAATTCTACCCCCTTTTACCCCAATCGTCGACGGTTCGGAAGCGTTCGGTCAAACTCGGATCGCCCGAGCGAGTTTTTCCAAGTTTTATCGTCCAATAAAATTTGACAAATCCTCTCGTTACGCCATGAAACGTTTAATTTAAAGGTTCTTACGCGCCTAGATTCGTTTGAATCGACTAATTACGTTCGCGAACAATTCGCTGTGTCAACTCGACGTTAGAAAAAAATTAGGGTTGATTCGCATGCGCGCATGCGCCCAGTCGCAGCGACAAAACATTTCCCGTCAATCGATGAGCACGCTTTTCCTCTACAGCGAAAAAACTTCGGAAATTACATTTCGAACGAGCAATGAAAAATTAGTTCGAAAAAAAATGCGAACTAGAAACATTCGTTATTTTGTCGCATTTCCATTGCATAGCCTCCAATTTTTAGTTTCAGGAAATTGCAAGCTCCTTCTCTGTCTTACACGCTTATATTCGAGTGTTTTGGAGAGAGAAGGAGTATTTTTTTTAAATAAAAAAGTGGAATTAATTCATGTTAAAAATATATTAAAAAATCACATAAAACCCTCACACCAATCTCAGTTTACAATTAAAATTAAAAACGTTTTACAAAAAAAATATTAATATAAATAAAATTTATTCGCACAATAATAATCAAGTGGCATTCGGAATAGTAAAAATTAAAATCGACGTAAAAAATAGTGAAGTTAAATAAAAAAATTCTATTGGATAAAAAACCATAGACGGGGCCTTTTACAAGAAGGCTATTAGATAACTCCAGGATTGCTCAATGTGGGCAAGCACACTCGAGCGTGACGTAAGCAGATGGCGTTGAGCGTTACAGGTCTTCTTCCATTGCCCTTTTACCCAATTAATATAATTCTTATCACAGATCTTTCGGATTGAAATAGTACTGGTATCGAGTTGGAAGGCGGGCGCGCG
The DNA here is from genome assembly GCA_918026865.1 of Phyllotreta striolata. NCBI lineage: Eukaryota > Metazoa > Arthropoda > Insecta > Coleoptera > Chrysomelidae > Phyllotreta > Phyllotreta striolata. The sequence goes on from OU900102.1 coordinate 4,470,729, forward strand.
CCGCCCCCTCGCATTCAAACGTCACCTTGATTTGCACGGGGCCGGAGGTTTTCCGTTTCTTCACCAACTTCTCCAACTCATCGTCGCTCAGACCCTTCAGAAAATTCCAAGGTGCGTACGACAGCGGACATCTAACGTCCACGTGCATCTTGAAGCCCAGGTGACCAGCTTGAAACGGATTATCCTCGTGCGGTTCCCTCAACTCCACTTCCTCTTCGTTTATGCCTTGTTGGAACTTTTGTAAGTAGGCGCCTGTAAATAATGCGTTAACTGTCAATATCTAAATTACACGTGACGTCATAATCCGATGGATCAATCCTGTATTCGACTACTCACCTTGATCTTTCGCACCTGTCAAATAATATGTCAATCGACATCAAACATGGTCGACTTTAAAACTCACCGTCGTTCATGACGCCGTAGTAAAAAAAAGTATCGCCAATGTCCCCGTAACCGGTGTATACGTTATTCCCGGGTCGTTTGGTCCTCCCAACGGCGGGATCCGGCCGAAGCGACACCTCCCTTTGGTACTGGTCCAGTTGCAGGAACATGTCGTTGTGCGCCAGCACCAGCCGCCTGAGACGCATGTGCATCATCCTCTGCTTCTGGTTCCAGTCCATGTCTTTGCTCGTTTGCACGGGTATGGCGATGAACCACGAGTTTCGAAAGTAGTAAGTGTACTGAAAAAAAATGCGAAAATTTCATTCGAAAGGTAAGAAAAATTAATTTGCTTTATTCAAATTTAAAATTTGACGACATGTTTAATAGCTGTCACAAACGTCAATGTCAATTCGATTTTTAATGTTACATTTAACTGTCATTCAAGAACAAAAATATAATTATTATAAAAAATTTTTAATTTAAAGAAATATTAATTAGGTTAGATTATGAGATATTAAATTAGGTTTTAACCAAAAAGTAGAAGAAAGCGATGTTATATAAGATGTTTTCTCAAATCGAATTTATCTTCTTCCGAATTAGAAGTGTCGTCGTCCAAGCATTCGTAACCTCTGGAGTCCTTGGCAGGTTGCTTTCTCCTTCGCTTCCTCCATTCCAGGGCTTCCAAGTAAACGAATCGCCCCAGCAATCCGAAAGCAGTGACCGCCAAACCGATAACCAGAGCGTACAAAAAATTATCCAGAAACGAGTATTCCGTAGGATCCGAGTCCCGAATCGAAGGGCCAAACGTAGGCCCCATTTCCTGCATCTTCGACGAATAGTAATCCGTCGAAGCGTCCTCCAAACCGCCTAAACTCCTGTTCAAATCCACGGCCAATTGATGGAATACGGTCCTGCCCAGCCAATCGGCCAGCTCGTGCTTGCCCATCTGGCGCAGCCGGTGCTCCAGCAGCTCGTGCGTCTCCCCTTTACCTTCGCCCGGCGACGAGTTCCAGTGGTGCAGCAGCTTGACGCACGACAGGTCTTTGGAGATCTTCCGTTGCGCTTGGTCCAGCGAACCGGGGGACTCCCAGGTTTTGTAGTGCGCCGCTGCCACCAGGGTCCTGCACTCCTCCGGCGTCAGGTGATCGGCGATGTACTCCAATTCGGGGGCGTTCAAGTCGATGGTCGTCGACGCGAGAGCCCAGAGAAGCGAAAATAGCGGGAGTAGCATTTTTGATTTGAATAGAAATGTCAGGTGTTTTGGTCTTCTTTCTAGCGTTGAAACTAGGTTAACGTCAGGGAATTGGGTATAAGAAAAGAAGAATTAGTGGCCTAGTAGAAGAAAGCGAGTTGATAGAGATAATTGTGTGGTGTTTTCTCACCTCGGCTATAAAATAATTTGAGCTGTGTATTTCGGAAGTGACGTGTTTTTGCGTGTATTTGGCGCAATCCACCAAATCCAGTATCTTGCATCCGCTGCAAACGAGGCAATCCGGCATCGTTTCCTCGCTGATTTTGTCGAAATGGATGCAAAATTGTTTGGTTAATTGCATGATACTCGAAACCACGGTCGGCAGCGCCTAAATACAAAATTAGCATAAAATAACGGTGACGTTATTTTTGTAAACGCCCATCTTTAGTTCAATGTAACTTTCCCTATCTACTTGGCGTTGTTGAAGAGGAATAGAGGTGGGCATTACGCTTAGAGTAACAGTTATGCATGTTAATGGTAATTTGTTGGTATGATTTTGGAAATTGGAGTAGAGTAAAATTTTGGGATAGAACTCACGTAATCCTTGACGACGGCCGGCGAGTACAAAATGTTCGGACAGTGTAAAAAATTGTCTATAAAATTAAAATATTCGTCGATCAAACGTCCGGCGTACATGCACTTTTTGGTAGTTTTGTAAAAAGAATTGTAAACGTATCTCCATATCGTCGATACGATGATTGAGTACTGAAAAATATCAACGATTGCACACAATTTCCGTTGTGTTTTGTGGCCACTAACTTGCAAATTCAGTATCTCCAACATATTCAACAATTTGACAATGCATTTCATCTCCATATCGTCCTGCGTATACGACAACGATAAATCGGTCATTAGAATTAAATGGTTCAGACGTTTGTCGAGATATCGAAACGAGCAATTCAACACGTCCTCCGCTATTATTTTGAATCTGTTGTTCACCAGTCGAACGTTCTGGCCTAAAAAATATATCCAACAGTTCAATAGAGCTAATCGCGCGTTTGATGGTTTGTGGACCTATCGCCCACTCTGAATTCTCGTTTCTTTCCTAACATATCGATGGTAAAGGAGCGAGAGTTCGGGGTAAGTGATAGGTTCGCCGACTATCATACTTCCGAGTGATTCCCCGCGAGTATAAAGACAGTGGATTAAAAAAAATCGTAAGTACCATGAAAAACTGTTGCATACTTAGTTCGTGATGGGGGATATATTTAAATATCGCCTGTAATACTTCGACCGGCATGTACAATATCGGCGTTTTCCTTCGCCTTTCGACGGTTTTACAATCGGCAACGCACTCATCCTCGTTCTTATCTAATTTCCTTCGTTTCGATCTGAAAATGTCCCCGCATTTAATCGCGTTTCCTCGATCGGGCGGCCGCTTTTTACCTCATAAAATACCCCGAGCTTCCGGAACCAGATAGATTCACGTCTTTGTCGCTCTCGTCGTTGATTTCCTCCGCATTGTCCATATTGCGAAATTCGCGCTATTGAGTACAATTTAAGATAATTTAATCATTTTTCGAAAATCTAATCGTGTGCCTGAATGTGACAGCGTAACGTCAGCGTTCAAATCGTTGATGTTTATTGGTTTATAGAAATCCTTTTACCGTGGAAACAGGTCCGTTCGAGGGTAGAATTCTACTCAAGTACGAACACCGAAGTACATGCAGTATGACAATTTAAAAACTTACAATCTCCCAAACAAAAGATGATATCAAAAAATGCCTAAAATCGTTTCGATGATATGAAGGTTTCACAATCATTGATTCACCTTGTACAAGTATTATTTATACCATTGGATAGCATTTTTATAGGCTTTTCAATGATGTATCAAAAGTTAAAGGTTGTTATTTTAATTTCTATGGTTGGGTTATGTGGGGTCTAAAGGGTTGATGGGGGTGAATTCATTTTTAAGTCATTTTGGTGCCCCCTTCATATTCTAGAAACGGTTTTAGGCATTTTATGATATCATCTTTCGTTTGGGAGATATAGCCATTGTAAGTTTTAATTGTCATTGTGTAGAAATAAATAATGCGAAAGTAGGAAAAAATAGTTTTTATTGTACATATAGTACTAACTTATTGGCAAAATAAACGTGCCTAATCTGGTAAACAATGCGTGGAATTTATCATTATGCATTGAACTCCAGTTGGTCCGGAGCAAGTTTTCTACAAATTGGTTTAATTTAGAAGGATTGCTGGGCGCTTTTATGGTGAAAATGTACAACATGTGTCTCTTAACAGGATTGTATTGGTCGCACAATTGGTGGAAAGCTTGAGCAACTGCACTGGGAACTTTGTCCACGTTTCTCACTATCACAACGGCCTTTTTCGATATTCCTCTTCTAACGTCTTCTATAAAAGCACCGTAGTCTTTCAAATACTTGTCTTTATTTAAATTTACTCCGTCCAAAACGAGAGGATCGGCGACTCGATCGAGTATTTTCACTGATGCATAATCGGATATGCTTTCTAACAATTTTTTCATGTTATCTGTCTCATGCACCAGTATTATCGAGCTCGTTTGACTGTACTTAACTATATCATCTACAGTTACTTGAATAGATAACCAAAAGTCGATGTTTTGTTTAGGAAATTGCTTTTTTAATATTTCAAGACTTTTATCGTTATCATTTGGATTATTATCATTTTCAGAATAATATAATCCTATTAGTAACCCAATGACACTCAGTATTCCAATTAATAAGTACCAGTTATATTGTGTCTCAGAATGATTATTATCGCCTTTTCGGTGTTTGATTTCTTGTTCGAAAAAGTATTCTTCTGATTGACTATTGTCCAGTAAATCGGGAACAGTTTCTTCCTCTTCTGTATTACTATCCTCCGAATGGAAGTTATCAATATCGTCGTGAATCGATCGTCTAGACCGTATCGGTGAATTTTTAGTCTAAAATTAATAATTGACACGATTTTTTTGTTAATGAGTTTTCAATAACTGTATTAATAACCTACCATATTTACGCAAAAGTTGTAGTAGATGTTTAAAATTAATATTTTATTTCTTCATGTATATTTATATGTTTCGGCACGTTTAATTTAAATTGTATAAATTGGAGATCAGATAAATTGTAGCAGTGAATGCAGTGATCACTGGATATAAACATATAAACAACAATAAAATGAAAATGCACGTTCAAATCATCAAATGTCAAATTAAAACCAACTGTGGCATTGACAAGTGACAAACAATATTATAGGTTGCTTACTTCTTCTTTTTTTATTTATTCCATTTAGACATTTAGTCAATACAGAAAAGTCAATTGATAAAGAAGAAGAACATTGACATATGTCTTTGACGTTTCATTTTCATATATGTCACATTAGTTTAGTTAAGTGACTGCGTGGAGCTTTTGGCTCACTTAAACTCAAAAAAATAAAAAAATAAAATAATCAAGATGAATATACCTAATGAATACATTTCGAACGCAGAGGACGTCGCTGATACCGTAAGTTGAATTACTAACCAGCTTATTTATCCCTGTTAAATTCTATTCGTATGTTACCAGTCATTTAAATTCGAGTTTTCGAAAAATTTTACAAAAATCAAATTGTCACGTCATCTTTTTCTTCTGCTCGAGTTGATTTTTTATTAAAATGTAACGTAATTTAAATAATTTGCAGAAGTATTAATTAACTCCTTTAAACCTTGAGGTCCTCTAAAAAGTTTAAAGGTTATACATAAATACATTATTCATTCCATATGGATTGTTATTTTATCAGAATTTCATATAATTTCGTTATCAATTCAACAAGTCATAGGAAGAGTTCGTATCCTTTCGATTTTCCTACAAACATTCCATTCATAAAAACTCTATTTTACCTTAAATGTATTCGTTAACATCAAAAGTGAAAGTAGCACACTGCTTCAGTTATTACTTATAAATATATTTTAGGTCATAAGGAAATTAAAATACATATTACCGACGTTAGCTAGAGTATGTCTTATATCAACATTTTTAGAAGACGGTCTTCGAATGTGGTTTCAATGGACGGAGCAGCGGGAATATATGGACATGTCGTGGGGTTGCGGTAAATTTCTTGCCACTGTTTTCGTTATTATTAATTTAATAGGACAACTCGGAGGATGCGTTATGGTCATCGTACGTTACAGGGTGAACATAGCCTGTGGGGTGCTATTTTTCATTGTTGTACTACAGGTAAAACTATTGGGATTGTTAGGAACTACTCGAATTCAGTGTTGTAATTTTTAGACGTTCGCCTACAGCATACTTTGGGACGTGCAATTCTTGTTCAGGAATCTGGCGCTTATCGGGGCCCTGTTGCTCGTCCTAGCCGAAAGCAGGGGCGAAGCGAAGAGTTTGTTCGCGGGAGTTCCATCGTTGGGAGACAACAAACCGAAGAATTACCTGCAATTGACTGGTAGAGTGTTGCTGGCTTTCATGTTCATCACTCTCATACGATTCGAGTTTAGCTTTTTGCAGGTAGACTATACGATTCGAAAATATATTAGGAGCGTTATTTATTGGTGGATTTGCAGATTACTTTGGATCTACTCGGTTCTTCGTTGATGGTGTTGGTGACTATCGGATACAAAACTAAATTGTCCGCGTTGATTCTTGTATTGTTACTCACCACGTTGAATTTCTATCACAACGCTTGGTGGTATATTCCCGATTACAAGCCGTTAAGGGACTTCCTTAAATACGACTTCTTCCAGGTAAGACTGATTGGTTTTGGGGTCTGTGTAAGAGGTGATTTAATGTATTATTTTTTTTAGACTTTATCTGTAATTGGTGGGCTTCTGATGATAGTCTACTTGGGCCCCGGTGGTGTCTCGATGGATGAGCACAAGAAAAGGTGGTAAGAACGAAAATATGTGATTTCTGACTATGAACAATACGTGGAAAAAAATATTATTTTGCCTAAATAAAAGAACCACTCATTTTTTATCATGTACTGTCAATTTTTCCGTTTTATCGACATGCTATATTGATAAGTTGATTTTGAATAGTTACTTAAAGTTGTAAATCAATTTTATTAGTTGCAATGGGCGAGTATGTTGGACGTTATTTTGAAATTTAAACAGATCTATCGCCTTTGTATTATTAGTGGAAAATATATTTTAATAAACAATTTATTTAAATTTGCATGTGTATAGAATTGTAATTACAACAGTAAAATTCTAGTCATTTACCTACTTGTTAAAATAGTAAAGGCGTTTTATTTATAAGTCTAATTAATTGAGCTTCCTACATTTCAAGAGATAATTTATTTTTTTGTACAAATTTTTAGACATTCAATACTTTTACTCATTATATTAGTTAATTATAAAAATGTTTCTATACACATGCGAAATGTTTTGACATAAACAATCCTAGACTGCGCAGTAATTAATTTGTCTGATTAATTCGTAAATATTTCCTATATTTTTTAAAATTTGTATTTTATATGCTCAAAAACTACATTAACAAGTTTCTTCCTCGTATTTTCTTTTCTTGTAACTTAAATTTTTATGTTTATATAGTAATTGGGTTGTTATTAGGACTTGTAATAAATTACATATTTTTAATAATAATTTTATTTAATAATGTACCATAAATCGTTACCATTTCCAGCTGCTGATTTTCCTTCCGTAATTTCCTTTTTTGAGTGATTTTTCCCAATTAGATTTACAGGGGGTTTAAATTTATGGAGACTCTTTAAATTATTCTATTTCGATAATCGTTATTTTTATTAAAAATATAATGTACACAATTCATTTCCACGATGAAATGCTTTTTTTCTATAATTTTAAGTCTTTGTACACAGGAAAAGAAAAACTAATACAGTATATACAACATTTTTGTTCCACGTTAAATTCAGCATTTTTAATATGCATTATATTAGTTATTTGTAGAGCCTCCTATTTTAGAGGAAACTCTGTATACCTAGATAAAAATAAACCAATTTAACGTGAAACATCCTCTATTGGAAACCATTAAAAAACGTTCACCTAAAAATCTACAATTAAGTAAATCTATACCAACTACATAGTCTCCTGCTTAAATGTATAAATAGCTTTTATTATTTTTACCTTTAATCATTTAAAATCTATTTAAATATTATGTATAGAGTACACCTAAATGTCCGAGTGCCCATATGCAACTCTCCTGCCACTCAATTATATTTCACCTAAGAAAGTTTGATAAATTAAAAATAATTTAAATCATTAACTAGTAGATAAATTTATCTGCACTTTGATGAATCCAATATAGTGTAAATTGAAAATAGAATTTATTCAAACGGCTCGAAATCTAAACTAGTTAAATATTCTTTTATACGAGCAATATTTTGATTTTAAAGTTATGTACTTCAAAATATTTTTTGAAGCATGTTATGCAGCATGTTAATGAAACAGATTATTGTAGACTTGTGTGGTAATCATTAAAATATATCACAGTGATACTGATATTTACCGTGAAAGGTATTTCATCAAAAAGTAAATTTTAATTAAAAAAAGTTCAACATTGACACAAAAAATATTTTGTAGTAAAGTACTTATTTTGTCTCAAGTCTAACTTGATCTAGAATAATTTAGATTTTTTTCTAGTTGCTTAATAATACCTACATACATATTCTAGTCACTTGCTAATTTTTGAAAACGAAAATTACCAAATGACTCGTTTATTCTCCTTCAGATTATATTTAAACGTACACGCACAAAAACGAAACGATTTTTTTGGTAGGCGAAATAAATTAAACCGGACTAAGGGCTGGTACATTCACCATCTAGCAATTAATTCCAACTTTAGGTTGCCAGACACATTAAAATTTTAAGATATCGTGATGCTTATACACAATTCGATTGTCTAAGTAATAGTGATGTAATTAGTAACGAAAATACCTTCGTCAGACACTTAAATCCACCGTGTGCGACACGAAATAAAAAAAAACTAAAATATATATATTTATAAATAAATACCGTTCGATACGAACTAGTCGGCGCGCTTTCCCTAATGGAAATTCTGAAAATTGTAATTTTCACTAGTCGTATAGGTGGTGGACGTGTGCCCGACGCTCGAATAGATCACCACCTCGTCCTGGTACGAGCTACTAGCGTTGTCGTCCTGCTTCTCCATCTCCTCGTCGCACTGTCCCATGCCGTAGCTGTTCACCTCCGACTTCAGCTTGATCTCGTCACCGTTCGTCGTCGCCTGTATAACCGTCGGCAAATTAACCTGCAATACAAGTCGACGTAAAAAACCCATCTCGTACGATCAATTTAGAAATGTAACGCACCAAACCGGCGTTGTGCAACTCGGCCAACTTAGCGCCGTCGATGAGCAACGGTTGCACCTGCGGCTCCCCGCCCGGTATCTTGAGATTCCCCATAATGCCCATCAGTATACGTTGCGGCTCGGTTTGCATGGGCTGCTGCACGTCGCCCAAATTCACGCCGTCCGACGTCGACGCCATCAAACCCGCCTGCTCCAAGATATTCTGCTCCTTCTTCATCGCCCTAAAAAAACACAACACATCCTCAATAACCTACTCGACGCTAATTCGAGGCGAGTTACCTATGAACCTTGAAGCGGATGGGCGCCGGCTCGTGCGCCGGCGTCACCGGCTCCACGCGGTGCCCGCCCTTCAGGTCGGGCTGCACGTCCATCCAATGGCCGGTGGTGCGCCGGTGCGTCTTCAATTGCCCCGATTGGATGAAGCGCGCCGGACAGACGCCGCACGCGTACGGCCTGGCGCCCGTGTGTCGGCGCATGTGCAGCGCCAGATCGTTCGATTGCGTGAACGCCCTGCTGCAGATGTTGCACACGTACGGCCGCTCGCCGGTGTGCACGCGGCTGTGGCGCAACTGCAAAACGAGCGAGGATTAGTACGAGGATCGAGACGAGGTAGAATGACCGTTGTCGTTACCAATTTGTTGCTTTTATTGAAGGATTTTCCGCACAAGGTGCACAAATAGGGTTTCTCGCCGGAATGGGTGCGTTCGTGGCATTTCAAATCGTGCGATCTGGGGAAACCTTTGCCGCATTCGCCGCATTTGTACGGCCTTTCGCCGGTGTGCCGTCTCATGTGGACGATCTGAAAACGCCAACGAAACGTTAGAGTAATAAATCTACAACGCGCGAATCGGAGAGCTTTCGATGGCTTTATCAGCGTTCTTAGTTGGCCTCGACGAAGGGACGTAAAACATCCCAACTTCGTTACTTTTCAAATGACGGAAGGTAACCAAGAAGGAATGCGATTCGACACTTTGGCGCTTTAAGAATATAAAGTGGTATTTTCGCTAATATGACTAAATTATTTCAAACTTCCCCTAAATGATTAAAAACACCACCGTAATATCAAAAGCCATCGAACCGAACGAATCCAAAAAAACTAATCAATCCCCCCCGAAATCCCGACCCTCTTCGATCGCCACAATCCACGCAAATAGACAATAACACGAGCAACACAGTGAAGTAGTTAATATAAATCGAAATTCATATTAACCACTTACCATGTTACTGGAATTATTGAATTCCTTTCCGCAATAAATGCACAAATGCAATTTCGACGTGTCCTTTTCGCCCGTGTGGATGCGCTGGTGGGTCTTCAGATTGTCCAAGCGATTGAACGCTTTGCCGCATTCGCCGCAAACGTGCCGTTTGTCCTGCATCAAGTGCATTTTCGTGTGCCTGGCCAAATGATCGGATCTACGTAGAAGGGACACGTAACAATTAAATTCAATTTTTCCAGCGTTTTTTTTTTCGATGGTAAATTCGATATGTAACAGTTAAATTACCTCGAAAACGTCGTATCACAAATCGAACATTTCAAATTCGCGTCCTTATCGGTATTCGACTGATGCACTTTCAAATGCCTGATCAGATGCTCTCCTCTGCTGAACGGTTTGTTGCACACGGTGCACACGTACGGTTTGTTGATGTGCTCTTCTTCCACGTGCACTTTCAGATGCTCCTCGGTGGCGAACGCCTTTTCGCAACTACAAAATACGGTACGATAAGAACCTTTCGTGGGGGCCTCGAACAAAGCAACTAACCGGTCGCATTGGTGCACGAGCACAGCCCTATGCAGCGTCATGTGCCTCGTCAGGTGGTTGACTCTCGAAAAGGAGGCGCCGCACACGTGGCACACTTGATTCTTGTTGCGCGCCTTCTTGGCGAACAGACTCTCGCCGTCGCCGGCCATTTCCTCGTCGTCCTCCTCTTTGCCGGCGTCGCCGTCGTCCAGCAGGTCGTTCGCGGCCTTCTCAGCGCCTGAAACGCATCGCGATTTAAACATTTCGATCGATTCGCGACGAATGGGGGACTCACCGTCGTCGTCGGCTCGATCCGGCTTGGCGGTCTTGAGGGCGTCGTCGCCCTTTTCGGCGTCGCTTTCGAAATCGGACATGCCGTGCTCGGCGTGCATGTGATGTATGAAGCTCTTGCGGTATTTGAATTTCCTGTCGCAATAGTCGCACTCCATCACCTGCAAACGATCGGGGTGAACGATTTAAATGTCTCCTCCTGCGGATTTAAACGGCGCACAAACCTTTTTCCCTTTAGTTTCTGAATATTTCTTTAGGGCTTTCATTTTTTCTTCGTCTACTATACCGTGCGTTTTCAAATGTCTCACTAGATGACTGTTTTTAGTAAACGATTTATTACATAACTATAAAAAAAAAGAGAGACACATACAATACGTACACGTGAGTTTTGTGTGAGGCGTTAAATTTATTATACAAAAAAAATAGGAATTTTTATATAAAATCCAATTCGATCGTGGGTTTATTATCGCCGTAGTATATTTATATTGAATTGAATTAAAACATTCTTTCGATTAAACAACATAACTGCTGGTATTGTTCGGCAAAAATAAAACTAGATAGAAATTTGTGTGCTAATTCAGTTTTAAATTACCGTTAAAAACGATCGAATTTGAAATAGTTTACCCAAGAAATATTCGAAAATATCTCATTGGGAAATACCTAATAAAAATTTTATGCTTTCGCGAACATTTTAATCCTTTCTTTATACAAGGTGAGTCAAAACAAAGCTGCATAGATGTTTAACCTTTCGTTAGTCGCGCCCGGTACTGTGAGAACGACTATAAACGTTGTTTACAAATAATTCTAAAAAAGCTCCAGCTAGAAAAAATAGTAGCATTTGGCTTTTAAACAACTCCCACATATGTTTTTTTAAAAGTACATTCCGCTATGTATCCGCTAAAAACTTTAGCGCGACTAACCGAGGGTTAAGGATCTACAGCCACATGAATTAATAACTGTGCCTACACACAGGGTAGTCAAAATACTAGATAATTTAAAGCAATCGAATCTTACGTGACAAGTGGACAAATCGGCACCCGTGTGTTTCCTCATGTGTATCTTCAATCCGATGTAAGTAGTCATAACTTTCGTGCACTCTTTACATTGGTACAAAGCCTTGTCCTTCTCTTCGGCGCGTTCGCGCCTCTTCGAACTCCTCTTCTTGTCCTCCTCGTCGAGGCTCATCGAGAAATCCTCGTCGCTGTCGTCGTTACTCATCGGAAAATCGTTGAAAACGTCATCGAGATCACTGCAAACCGTCATTAAAACACCCAAAATAATCAAACGAGTTAGTACGCGTGCGAGTACCTTCCGCCCTGTTCGTTGGCCTCGTCGGTCTTATCGACCATCTGGTGGCCCACCAGCATCGGTTCGTCGGCCTCCCGCTTGATCTCCCTGTCCGGTTCGCCTTTGATGTCGTGCTCTTTGACGATGTCCTCGTCGTCGACGAGGTCCGAGTGATCGCCCGAGTGCCTGTACAGCTCCGAGGCGGACTCGAACGTTTTGTCGCAGCTCTCGCAGGGGTGCTTCAGGCCGGGCTTGTCGTGGGTGCTTATGTGCCGGATGAGGTGGTTGGTTCTGGTGTATTTGGCGTCGCAGAAGAGGCAGTATTTCAGCTTTTCGCCCGTGTGTGACCTGCGAAACGAATGTAGTTTTATCGAGTAGTGTGTTGTGGTGGTTACCGACCTCAGGTGCACCCTCAAGCCCTTTTGGGTCTGGAGGACTTTGTGGCAGAAGGTGCAGGTGAGATTGTCTGTTGGTTTTTTCCTCGGCCTGCCGCGTTTCTTTTTGCCTCTTTCTAAAAGGGGCACGTTATCTTCGTCGTCGAAGACGTCATCGTGTACGTCCGGTTGTACGATTATGTCCTCTTCCTGGCGAACGTTTTTCTTGGTGTCTTGCGTTAGGTCTCTTAGGGTGGTGTCGGTTTTTTGGCATAGTCTGCGGAATTCGTAGGCACTTTTTAGTTTTTCTTCGCAATTTTTACACAAGTTACTCGGTAAACCGTCGCCGGACGAGACCTTAAATAAAACGTTGAATATGCGACGAATAAAGCGGTTTTGGAATACTTACTTCTACCGAAGCGCAAGCCGCAAGCATATCCGAGAGAAGGGCATTACAATCGTCGGTGCCCTCGTCGCTTTTCTTTTCAAACATATTTTGCATATCTTCATTTTCGCACATGCAACAACGGCATATCTTGTCGATCATCAAATCCGATTCTTTATTTATCATTTTGCCAGTTTAATTCTTAGATAATAACACCGAAAACACACACAAAACACTCATAACTGCTGTCAATAACTTTTGTATCCGCTAATAGCAATATGGCATCATGTTGTGATACAGAAATGGAAGACATCAACTGATTTATTAGCGTCCGTCTTCTTTTAATCGCTTATTATATTTGATACTTTCCTTTTTTAACGTAAACGGTTTGAACCAGCGATGACTGATAAGCGAAAGCGAAATAGATATATACGCTTTATGCGTGTCTGAAAGAGAGGAGATTACTGTCAAAAAATCGATTCAACTGACACAATGCAATCTTCTTTCTTTTTACTAATCGAATAATTCGTTCGTTTGTATAAGTAACTGAATAGTTTCATCAGTTTAGCCATCTAGAAATTTAATCAATAATTCTTGACAGTTCGTTTCAGGTTATGTTATTTTTTTAAGTTACATCATAAGAACAAAAGGAAAAAGTGAAATATTTTTAAAATGACTTCACAAGCTGTGAGGAAAACTCTTAAAGAAGTAAAGCCAATATTGTCTTTGAACCGCGACGAAGCGCGCAGAAGAGTTTTGAACTTGTACAAGACCTGGTACAGGCAACTACCTTACATTGGTTTGTATACATTGCATTAAATCGAGTAAATATTCAAGTAATCTAATTTCAGTTCAAACTTACGATATTCCTGTAAGCGTCGATAAGTGCAAAAAGAAGTTACGAGAGGAATTCACCAAATACTCCGAATCCAATGATATCAGATTGGTCGATATGTTGGTAATCAAAGTAAGTATATCTACGTTTGTCTTGGTGTAAAGTTGAGTATAACAAATTTTGATATACTAGGGTCAAATGGAATTGAAGGAAGTAGTCAATGTTTGGAAACAAAAGGGCCACATTATGGCGTATTTCAAAGACACGGTAGAACCGAAACCCAAGGATTTCCTATCTAAATTCCTTAATGGCAAAGATTAGATCAGTGTACTTCGCAGTGCAGGTATAGAATTAATAATATATGCTTTAGTATAGCTGTTCAATTCATTTTATCTAGTTATGTACATACATGTGAAAAACTACTTGTCGAATTATTCTCTATGCAATGGTTGATTTCTAGTGAATTTGGTGATCAAATCGAGAGCCCATTCGGGCTGGAAACTCGGTACCATATGCCCAGCATTTCTCACCAAAACTTCCGTTAAATTACCAGCTTGCTTTACATAACCCGGTATATCGTCCCGATAACGCCATATGCGCCTAGGTGCGATTTTATATTCATCTGAACCGCTGAAGGGTAAATTATTCAAGAAATTCACCGTCAACGGATAAGGCACGATGATGTCCATTTGACCGTTATAGAACATCACTCGGATGTTGCTCAATAACACCGATATCCACGGAGCCACCGAATCCATCACGTCTTCCTTCAGGTTCTCCTCGACCGCGTTTCCATCGTTGAAAGTCAACGATCCCACGTGGATGGCTTTGCGAATGTCCTCTCGCTGTACAAATCTAGAAAAATCTATCTGCAATTCATTCGGACTGTTTGTGTACAAATAATCAAAGTAATAGTCGAAGCCTGTGAGGTTCTTGAACAAGGTCTTCCCGTCGTTTAAATCTCCGTTCAATAGGTCGTCGAAGATTTCGAACGCTTTAAGGAACTCCTTCTTTTTGATGTAATTTATGCCTATAACAAGTGTTATTAGTTGTTTGAAAAAATGCTAAGAGTTAGGTGGTACCTTTTCTTTCGTATTCAGCGAATTGCGTCCTTCCATGTTTATCGATCAATCCGATTTCGTACAAATATCCGCCGTAGTTTAATTGATGGACGGGATCGCACAAGCCGTTTCCGATCGCCATGCCTTTCAAATTAATCTTCGCATCGGCCCGGGGGTTGTTCTTTAGAATCGCGTACGAAACGGCCGGCACGTATTTACCCGCGTAAGACTCGCCGGTGGCGTAGAACTCGTTGCGGCGCAATTCGGGGAATACCAGGAAGAATTGCCGCAGCGCCTCGTAGAGATCCTGGCCTACTTTCGTTTGGTTCCTGGCGAATCCGCCTTCGGTGAAACTGTATCCGGTTTGTACCGGATTGTCTATGTATATTACGGAGTGGTTCAGCGTCCAGGAGAATTCGTTGCGTTTCAGATTGTACGATTTTGTCAATGCGAACGGTCCGTTTTCCTCGAATAAACCCGCTAAAGACGTCGCTCCTGGTCCGCCTGCAACAATTTAATGGTTTATTTGTGGATGAAATTGTGGGTGTACTAACCTTGAAGCCATAGTAGCACCGGAGCGTTTTCGTAGTCGTGGTCTGCGGGGAAAAACCAGAAAAACATGTTCGAATTGAACGTTTTATCTACCGTAAAGAAACCAGAATGGCTCTTTACGCCTAGGAAGACATCCGACGGCACCGCGGAGGCTTCTCTGGCTTCTTCGGTTTTGTTAGCTTCGATTAGAGGCGTCAAAAACAAAGGCTCCCCTGCATCCCTATACTCCCTTTTAATACCCCTAAGTTTCGGGTAAACATTGGTGAAACAATCCACATTCGCCACATATAAACAAGCAATCGCCGCTAACAAAGGAATTGTATACGCCATTGTAGCGAAGATAAATCTATTACTAACGCGTTTATTATAGAACATTAGTGACTGCAGATAATGATGATAAATCGTTTTGTTTGGAGTGTCTACTTCAATCCCTATCAGCAAAAAAGTCTCGGGGTCACAACGATAATAAGAATTTATTAAGAGTATTTTAGGTATCTATCAACTTCTAGTTTGTAGTTAATTATAACATATACATAAAACATAATTGGAGAGACTTCGATTCAATGAAAAGGTTTGTTTCTGGTGAACCTTAGAATCAAATCTAGCGCCCATTGTGGCTGATCCGCCGGAACCATGTGACCAGCGTCTCTCACTAACACCTCCGTTAAGTTACCGGCCTGTTTGACATATCCAGCTAAGTCTTCCCCCACGTACCATTTGTACCTCGTCGCAGTTTTGTACTGATCGGCCCCGTTGAAATCCAAATTACCCAAGAAATTAGCGGTCATAGGATACGCCACTATAATATCCAACTGCCCGTTGTAAATCAACACTCGATAGTTCTCCAGCAACTCTTTCAACCAAGGAGTAACGCTGCGCATGATGTCGTCGATTAAATTTAACGCTACGTTTTTCGAGATGCCGTTAAAGGGCATGTAGCCCACGTGTATGGCGGCCCGAACGTCCGCTCTCTGCAAGTACTTTCCGGTCAAATCGATTTCCTGCTCGTTCGTATCGTACGGGTACAAGAAGTCGTAGTAGTTAGCGAAGCCGGTGAGATTCTGGAACGTGGACGTGCGATTGTTGAAGTCGCCGTCGAGTAAATCGTCGAAAACCTCCGCCGCTTTGGCGAAGTTGTTGTTTTTGATGTAGTCGATGCCCTGTTGCTGTTGGCTTTCGAAGGTCTTCTTCCCGTTGGAATCGATCAGGCCGAGCTGGAAGAGATAATCGGCGTAGTTTAATTGGTTGATGGGGTCGCAGAAACCGTTTCCGATGCTCAAACCCTTCAGATTGATCTTGAGTTTAGCGTTAGGATTGTTTTGATGGATGGCGTACGAAATGGCCGGCACGTATTTACCCCCTGCGGAAAGAATACGAGTATATAATGCTCTTTTCTATTAATAGTTTGATTTACCATACGATTCTCCGGATACGTAAAAATCATTTTTCTGCAATTCGGGGAATACTGTGAAGAATTGCACAAGCGCATTGTACAAATCTCCTGCGACTTTGGTTTCGTTTTGAGCATAACCACCTTTAGTAAAGCTGTACCCGGTACCAGCCGGGCTATCAATGTATATAACAGAGTGGTCGTTTGTCCAAGAATAAGGCCTCAACTTTAATCCTAAAAAAATACATAAATTAAACAAATAATAGTTTAAACAGAAAACGTAATAATACCTTTACTTTTCACTTGGAACGGTCCGTTTTCTCCAAACAAACCGATTAGAGAACTCGCTCCGGGTCCGCCTTGGAGCCACAGGATGACCGGCGCCGCGCTGGCGTTGCTGATCGCGGGGAAGTACCAGAAGAACAAGTTCGAACTGTACGCTTTGTCCACCGTAAAGTAGCCCGCGTAGCTTTCTAGGTCTTTGAAACCGTTGAAATACACCCTGGCGGCCGCTCGGGCATCTTGCAGTTTGTTTTGCTCGATTAAAGGCGTTAGAAACAGGGGAACCCCGGGATCATCGGTGATTGCTTCGACTGGTATCTTCTTGTAGACGTTGGGAAATAGACAAATTGCCACTGGAATCGACAATAATAGAATAAATATTAATTTCATCGTGCCTGAGAATTACACTGGGTTCTGTTTGATTTTTATAACGAGCTTTACGAGATTCACAGTTGCTATTTGATTTAGTTGATAGTTAGATAGTTTATTTTTGTTTACTCATTTTAAGCGTTATTGTCAGATCTACAAATTTATATTTAAATCACAGAATATTGTGAATAATAAAAGTGTAATTTTCAAAAATTCGTTACACGAAATATATTATATGAAATATATTTAAAGACAGTATAATTTTATTCTAGTAAATGTTAAAATTTAACAGGCACTCCAATTAAATACTGAATTTATAATCTATTGAACATCAACATCGATTATAACGCATGAAGTTGTGGCAGCTGTGTTGAAATTTAAAAAGAAGTGGCCTTTGACTATTGGTACATATGAAACAATTATTTCTCCTAACCGTCCAACACAAACTAACAAGGCCACACAACCTTTAAAAAGAAGAACTATTTAACCTAATTTTGAACGAATTTTGTTATTTTGTTGCAAAAGAAGTAAACAATGACTGAAAAACAAAAACTGTAAGTAATTTTCTGCATTGCTACATTAATGAATAACACAATGGAATTACAGATTGATTTGCGGAGACGTCGAAGGCAAATTCCAACAACTTTTCAAAAGGGTCGAAAGCATTAACAATAAGTCAGGCCCGTTTGATTGTCTTCTATGCGTAGGCAACTTTTTCGGCATAAACAACAGAGAATTCATCGAATATAAACTTGGAGATAAAAAAGGTTAGGTATAATAAATAAATCTGTTAGCCTCAATATCTAATTTTATGCAATTTCAGTACCGATACCCACGTATATCTTAGGACCGAATAACGAAAGCAACGTGAATGAGTACCCTACCGATGAAGCGAACTTTGAAATTTGCCCGAACGTTTATTACTTAGGTACCTAAAATTTAATCGAAACGACTCGAATTGTACGTTTAACAAACCGATTTCAGGTAAACGGGGAATTTACACAGACACTAAAGGCTTGAAAATCGCCTATATAAGCGGCATATCCGGCAACAATTCAACAGACCCTTGGACATACACGGAAAAAGACGTAAAAGAACTCTGCGATGCATCTGTAATAGGCAAATCCTCTTCCCGAGGCATCGATATTCTACTAACATCCCAATGGCCTTCAAACATCATCGTTGAAGGTTCAAAAGTACCACAATCCGTACCCCTAAAAGGCTCAAAAACTAACTTGAATCCATTTTATAGGTTTCCCCGACAGTAAACATGCCTAGTGAATTACCTTGCTACTTATGCATGAAATTGAAACCTCGATACATAATAAGCGGGTTAGAGGGAATCTACTACGAACGACCGCCTTTCCGTTGCCCGAATCTGGGAGATCACGACAACACCGTGGATTTAGCTACTAGATTTATAGGACTAGCACGAGTCGGGAATCCCAACAAAGACAAATGGATATACGCATTGAGTTTGACTCCTTTGGAAAAGATGAAGTTCAAGGATTTACTACAAAAAACCATCGATGAAACTCCTTGTCCTTTCGATATCAACGAATTGGAAAGAAAGAGTAATTAACGAGTGATTAAATGAGATAGTACAAATAATTAATATGCTTTATTTACAGTTTTCAAGACTTCTAAGAAAGCATTCAAATCTAACCAGTACTTTTACGACATGAACGCTCCCAACGAGGATGAAAAAAGGAAGAGGAAAGCGAAGAAACCTCGAGTAGAATTTGACCAGAGTAAATGCTGGTTTTGCCTTGCTAGTCCTTCGGTTGAGAAGCACCTAATAATAGCAGTAGGAAATCATTCTTACTTAGCCCTAGCTAAAGGCGGATTAGTTGATGAACACTTTCTTATTTGCCCTATAAACCACCATCAAAGCATCCTCGAATTGGATAAAGACATATCAAACGAAATAAACGAATTTAAGAAGAGCTTGAAGAAATTCTTCGATCGCACTGATCAAGTGCCAGTGTTCTTCGAGAGGAACTACAAAACTTCTCATATGCAATTACAGGCCGTACCTTTACCTAGAAGAGCCACTACTGAATTGCAAGATATTTTTATAGTAAGTATATATCATAATACACTAGTGCGGAGTAATAAGTTGTATTTTTTCAGGACGAATCTGAAGCACAGGGATTCAAATTGGATTTGCTGGAATCGCACAATCGACTCGATCAAGTTTTACAAACTAAAATCCCTTACTTTATGGTGGAACTTCCGAACGGCGCCATTTTGTACACGAAATTACAAGGATCAGTTGATTTTCCGCTGAATTTCGCCAGAGAAGTCCTGGCCTCGGGGCCCGTGCTCAACATGAAAGAAAGGGAAGATTGGAAAAGTTGCCTGTTGAATAAGGAGAGTGAAATGGAATTAGTCGAGAGGATACGTACCGATTACGAGCCGTTCGATTTTACTAATTTGGATTGAATTCACATTTCATTTGTATTTAAGAAAGTAAGAATAAAAATGTTTTAAATTTAAAAACTGTTTGACATTGACGTTGACATTTAGTTATCAATTTTACAGAGTTCTGTAATATCGAAAAAGTAATAAATTAATGTAATATTTAGTTTTACGAGTACAAATTCTTATAATTATGGTAAGATTATTATCCATACAAATATATCTAATAATAAATTGCAAGTATTTATTTCTATACGTTACCAAGTTCTTTTATTTTTAATTGCTGTTTCTAATTATAAACGTTAGAGGGCGCTGTGTGGCTAATTTGCAACAAACGTCAAAAAATATAAACAAGAAAGAGGTGTGACAATTTGAGTATTTGAAATAAAACTATTTAAATTATTCTAATTCGATTTGTCGCCTTCATTACAACTCACAGAATGTCTCAAAATATTACCCTTACTGGTACGTACATCAATAAAATGGCATACCTTTTTTTGCTAACATGTACATAACATAAAATTTCACAATTTTTATTTCAATTTACTTGTTAATTGGTTTGAATTAAAAGGTCAGTTAAATCGTGCGCTAATTTTTTATACTCCGTTAATAGGCAACTTGGACATGCTACACAGCTTGTACGACTTCAAGGCAACGTATACCAAAACTCTAAGCTTTAAATCCAACGAGTATTTTCTACTGCACCAAACGAATTCAAAACACAAAAATTGGTGGGAGGTGATCAACGAGAGGGGCGAAATGGGCTACATTCCCTCCAACTACGTGGAAACCGTTACCGTTAACCCCTCGTTCTTCATTCAATTCATCGACAATTGCCTGGAAAATCTCAAGTCCCCCACCGAATTGGGCGCCAACGACAAAACCGACGTAATCCACCGTTTAAAAGAGCTGAAAAAAGAAATACAACAGCTACCCGAGATATCGAAGAACTCGATAGGCGCAGATAGCGATGACAACCCCCCTTTACTATTTAAAAACTCAGACGGTACGATCGAACCTATACACTCATCTTCATCCACAAACCACCTCAGCAAGAAACTAATCGACGACGAATCTATTCAGAAGAGCTCGAGTAAGAAACCATCCGAGAGCATCCTGCACGAAACCAGCTCCGAAACGCTCAATGAATGTAAAAAGTAATTATCTAATTAACGCTTAATTTTAATAACTGAGAATCGAACGTTCGTAGGTCTGACTCGAACGTATCCAGCTCTCTAACCAGCAACGTCTCGCCCCCCATAACCCACCAGACCGTCTACGATTTGGTAGAAAGCGTCAGGATCAACACGCAACTGTCCCACGAGATGTCCCGAATAGCCGTAGTCACCGTGGTACAAGGCCTGCACGAGCTGCTGCCGGCCTCCGTGTTCCCTTATTTGAGCACCATTTTGTCCCACACGCAGGGCTCTCTAGTGGACGACGTGCAAATCGATCAAACCCACGACGCCAGCCGATTAAAAATCATATTCAACGAGCTGACTTCTTGCAAGGAGGATGCCCAGCAGAGGAGCTGGATGTTGCACGAGGACGAAGAAGTCATCAAAGAGTACATAATTGAGATGATATCTATTCTAGTAAGGGATCTAATGTGTTAAATGAGTTGTTTATAGTAATTTATGTTTTGTTAAGTCCAATGCAGATGCTAGTATATCGAGACATGTGATATCAAATGACCAATACCACGTTATTACCACGTTGATACAATATTACCAGATGGAGATTAGATGGTCCATTAGGCAGTTATTGCTGCAAGCTTTCGGGGTACTGTGTAGCTTGGATAAAACTGTTATCACCATAATGCTTAATTCGATATTACCCGGTGAATTAGCTAGGTATGTTAAGTATACGTTAAGTATCTTGTTGATAATGTTATTATTTACAGAGATATTACGACCAATCCACGAAACATTCCGAAATTAAATTATTCCTCTTTACTACTAACGATGATATTTTCCATGGGGGAATCTATGCCAGTGACTCATAACGGTGGGTTTTAATCAATGAAAAATCGAGTAACTAATTCCTTTTTGTTTTTTGAAAAACAGAATTATTGGGTAAAAGATTTCTATCGTTTATATTCGACAACATCGAGTACCCCCCGGATACGGATTTAGAAGAACAAATCCCCGATCTGTTCCTAAACCTAGTGATCTCCTTTAATCTCCAATTCACCGAGGAATCGGAGAATCCGGTTTTGGCGGCTCTGGAGGATCGAGACGTCGCGAAAACGTTCACAGAGAAAATCCTCTTGCTCATCAACCGAGAAGGTAACAACATCGCTAATTTTTCCGCGAAATATACAGGGCGTCTTCGTTTACAGAGGATCCCGTGAGGATATTCGATCACGAGCCGGCGCCGCCACATTCCCTTCTGAAGCTGTTCATCGATCTCTTCGGTCGCAGATCGACGGCCGATTTGTTTTACACCAACGATATTAAAGTTTTGATCGATATAATAGTGAGGAATATCTCGGATTTGTCCACCGGCGATCTGGTGAGCTCCGGGTTCCGGTAATAGCTCGCATAATCTGTGATTTGTTTTTGTGATGCAGAGACGTAGGCAGTACTTGGAGCTTTGCAGGCGAGTGATGAGGAACACGAATTACGACGAGCACCGGCACAAAGTCGACGAGATCCTCAAGTGCTTCACGAGGATATTCTGCGAGGAGAGCGACACCAGTAAATTCGACCAGAAGTTGGTGAAGGAAATCTCGAACGAGTTTCCGCACCTGTTCAAGTAAAATCCAATGGGAATTTGCCTCGGCTGTTTATTTATGTGATATTTTTCGTCTAGTGCAGTTGTTTCGAAGGCTCTCATTTTGTCGAGTTTGTTCAATTTTGTTCGAGAATCGAATTTAGAGTAGTGATATTTGTTGTGAGGCTCAAAATTTATGAATTGTTGTTTGTGCCATAAAGAACCAGTTGATTAATTAATCCAAAGAAACTATATGAGAGTATACAGGGTGCACGAGAATGATGCTACACCCTGTATTCTGGAAGTTACCATTTTATTGACTTAATTTATATTTTATTGGAGGCACGATAAGCTTTAATAATATTTTAAAAATTATATATTAAACGTGTGCACGTTTCGTCATGTTATAGTTTATAAAATTTAGGTGTTTTTTGCATATAAATGCACTCTTCCATGTATCAAGTGGAATCATGCGATGGCTCTCGTAAATATTTCTATTCCATTAAATTAAATTTTCGGTGCATTCCCCGGTCTGAGCAGTCGTTGCATGACGTCCCGACGCGCTTAAAGGTACAAATTATATAAACATTGAGATTTTATTATGTAAATAGCATATATAACTAAAATAAATATTTTTCATGTAGCTCATTAAGAGTTACGTTTACAGTTATAAAATAAATATGTCGGTAACAAAAAAAACGTCTTAATTTATAAACGTAAATAGAGCCTTGCGGTGTTTCAGGTTGCGCTTACACTTCACCAGTCATCATCTCCATGAATTCTGAAAATAATTCGAGTAACATAAATATAGAGTAATAAAGTCTACAGAGAGTAGATTAAGTGGATTAATCCTTGGCAAAATTCCCTATACAGGCAGATACAAAATGTGTGCAATATACAAGGGTAAGACGAAAAGTTGTCGACCTGACAACGAAAGACCGCGATTTTCAGTTGAAAAATTACATTATTATTCTTGTTAAGTCGAAATCTTTGGTTCAATATAGTTCTTAATGAGTCTAGAGCATTCTAAATAGTTTTAGACAGATCTAAATAATTCTGGAGCCTTCTACATGGTTCTAGACAGTTCTGTATGACTATGGAGCATTCTGAAACGTTCTAAATGGTTCTGAAGCGTTCTAAACGGTTCCAAACAGTTCTAATTGATTCTGGAGCGTTCTAAATTGTTCTAGACAGTTCTAAATGATTCAGGGCGAGAACTTTTTCTCACCTTTTTCTCAACTTTCACTCTAACCACTGTTATTTTAATAATCTTTCTTTGTTAAACTCGAAGAATAGATCATATTGCCATTTTTTAATTATTTTTTGGTGCTTACCATCGAAATCTACGGTGCCGGAACCGTCCGTGTCGATTTCTTCGATCATCATGTCCAATTCCTTGTCGGTTAACTGGTCGTCGAGTTCCCTCAGAATTTCCCGTAAACAGCTAGTAGGAATGTACCCATTTCCTGGAAACAAGCGCGAATTGAAGAGTCCATACGCGTCCCCGTTTATGCGGATATTTTCGTATTCTAAATATTCCCAGCGAGTTTCCAAATACGTTTGTTTAAACGCGCACATCTGGCTTGGGATAGTTCGTATTGAGTAATTGGTCGATAGCCAAATTCACTCTCACTTTCCAGATATGAATTCATAAGAGTATAAACACACGCATTGGATTAAAATAACTTTTAAATATATATTTTAAAGCGAGCGCTCGCTTATACCTTCTTTATCGTATAACCTGAAGGCTTCTTTCAGTTCCTTCTGCATGGCTTCATCGTCCTCTTCAACGATGAATTTGGCGGCCAAGGTGACGAATTCCTCGAATTCCAAACGACCAGATTCTACAAAAAAATATATTAATTAAGCAGAAAAGGTCAATAGCACGCGTTCGACCCATTTTTACGAGTATATTATTTTTAAAAATCGATTTATTTATTTCGCGAAAACACTATGTATACACATTCGATCTCTGCTATTTACGTTGAGCCGGTGCCAACGACGCCACCGCGTAAATAATGCCATTCACTCGGTCGAATTTTACTCACTGTCAGCGTCCACCTCTTCGATGAGTTCTTCGAGGATTTTCTTGTCGAAGGGCTGGCCCATCAGGCGCAGGATGTCGGCCACCATGTCGCAGGGAATGCTGCCCGATTTCTGGCTGTCGAAGGCCTCGAAGGCTTTGCGCAGCACTGGAACAGAATTAATCGAAGGGTAACGGGAGATTACTCAAGAAATCGTGGACTCAATGTTGAGGGAAGTGCAGAAGAAAGGTTATGTTTTGGTATCTAAATTAGTGGTGGAATTATGGAAGAGTCCTGCTCAAGGTATCGCATTCTCATTCCTCACTAACAAGGGAAGCCAATTAATGAAAGATTAAGGGAAGATTCCTCAAGACATCGTTATTTAATCGTTGGTGAAAAACCGGAAAAAGCTCTAATTGAATACCAATATTCCACATTCTTATTCTTCATTAAGGGAAACAAATTAATGGAAGAAATCGCCTTTCTATCGTCGGGGAAGCACCGATTACCACATTCTCATTCTTCGCTCCGATCGGTTATAATCGGATGACGCAAGTCGGGAATAATTTTGGATATCCATGCCCCCGATTGCGCCATTACTCCGGATGAAATATTTAGATGAATACGCTTTGCACTTGTCGTGTATTTTTTATTTGCTGTGTAATCGGTCGATGATTGAGCTCTGGTAGAGGGGCAGCGTCGGCGTTTCGCCCATTTAATTTTAGAACGCTCGAAATCCGAGATATATATTTTCCAGAATGCGATACATCGGGATATATCTCAACTAAAACCGACTATTAAGTTTCCAAATAGTTGGTTGTATAGTTTGTCTTAAGAAAATTATGATAGAAAAGTAATTTTTTTCTAAACCTGTAACACCCTGTAGCTCGAAAACTAAAAGGTTTAGGACATATGTTGATATAAACTTTTCTTCTTAAAATCATCCGAAAAATTCATATCCCGAAGTATCGACACTCAATTAATTAACACCCTGTACAGAGTGTATCATTACTTGGTCTCTACTATCTTTTTTTCTGTCTGGTTTTTATAGTGTGGAGAAAAGTGTAAACTTACCGGCAAGTTGTTCCGGAGGGAGTTCATCCTGCAAAGAACAAAGTTTCGCAATTAAAACACCACACAATAATTCATTTTTGTAACATTATATGGTGAATTGCCGATAGTGTAATAAAAGTAGAGTTATGTACAGACAAAGAAAGAGGCCAGAATAGTAAACTCCTCATTAAGTAAAAGTGAATTTGTTTGATTCTCAAATTCGTGACTCCACATTTGTTGCACTGCTCGCGGTTTTCACCGAATTAAAAAAAATTGAATGAACTCGATGGGAATAGATAAAAAATTCGTGTACCATCTTCAGGTTCTGGGGTAACTGGTTCGGTAAATGCTGTCACAAGCGACTCAGAAGAACTGAACCGGCCGTATCGCCAGCTCCTCATTATTACTGCCGGCGCAGTTATAGTGGTTTTCTAGGTTTTTACTTCTATAATTTCTAATCAAGATCTCAGGGCGTATATTTCGGCCCACGTAGAGCGCTCGCCGAAAACGCTCGCCGTCCAATGGGAATTTTGGAAAGCGGCAGCAAAATCCTATATTTCTGTATTTTTAGACGTTGCTTTAAACAAATCGGACCCCGACGCTCACCCACTATTTATTTGTGGTGTATCCAAATTTTCTGGAAAGTTTATTTAGGTTTTATTCGATTAAAGTTATATGCTTTTTTTTTTAAGTCCACTATTTGGATTCGTTCGTGATTAATTGTTAGTTTGTTTTACCTAAGTAATGTAATCGCACCTGCAGAGCTCGATTTTCTGTCAATACATCGCAAATATATAGGGTGTCTCAAAGAAGCACCTATGAGGGTAGGGTGAAAAGTTCTCGGCCTGATACACTGAGGACGCCCAAATCAACAAAAAATCTTGTTTCCTCTTTGGGACATTAATAATTAATTCTAGAACTGTCTAAAACCGTTTAGAACGCTCCAGAATCATTTAGAACTGTCTAAAATTAGGCCGAGATCTATTCACCTTGCCACTGTACTTCAAATTTGTTTTTTTTTCAAGTCAAGGGTTATTATGAATTTATTAATGCATTAATATGAGTTCAACAAAGAGAGATTATTAAAAGAACAGTGGTTAGAATGAGAAAGTTGCAATGACCCCATAAAATTACTCTTTCTTTTTCTTTTATACGAGACTAATTGAAGTTGTCTCTGTTGCACCTATATACAGATAAATGCAAATTTGCACTTAACTGTTTATCAAATAATGACATTTTCATTGATACAGTACGTCCCAAAAAAACGAAAATACCTAATTCATTTGAGACACCAGCATATAGTAATATTAATTTCCAATTTTCTCACGTCAAATATTATTAATTATTTTTCCTCAAACACGAAATAAATGTTGGCGAAAGCCAGATGTTCGCGCATTGTCAAAATCCGAGCGGATTTTCGAGTTGTATTAATGGAAATGGAGTGTTATCGGAATTGGATTCGATTGAGGAAATTTTCCAGTCTATTTATAGTCCGGAGTTTGTTACATTATATACCGGGTGAATGTTAAAATATCAATTTACAAACGACCAACTACGATATGTATTTTCAACGAAGCGCAAAATTATACAGCCTACGTGATCTGTGAAAATTAATACCGGCACATATGACTTCTAAAGAATTTTACAGTTTTGAATTTTATGCTAGCAATAAACCAGCTTTTGTTGTTGAAACGTATAATTTTATTAGTTGGTATTTGCTGGCATGCCAAAATAATCAGTGCGTCGAGAGATTTTATCGTAAAAATATTTCTGACCGGCCATTTTGGGAATTTTTTAATTTTAATTTGCTGTTCTGTGCATACTAAGACCTTCTTGTACTGAAATGTAGGTCTTCATTTTGAAAAAATTAACAAAAGACTTACCTCGAAATACTAAAAAAAACTAGTTATCAAACCGTTTGAAAAAATTATTTTGATATTTAAAAAGTTTCTTGTTTATTAATTAAATAATAATAATAAACTTCTTGAATTCATGTTCTGTATTCGAAAGTGTCATATTTTGACACATTACAAAATTTATTGTTTTTATGCTGCAATTTAATTCAGTTACAACTTCATTGTGTACTAATATTTTTATCAAATTTTAATAGAAAACGATTTGCAATTGTACATAGATACTAAAATTTTGCTACTAACTTATTCCTCTAATGTATTCGAAACTTAGTATTTTCGTGCAAATGAGGGGGTGTAAATGAATAAAAAAATCCCAATCACTTTCAGCAATCACTATCACTTCACATAATCCCAAGTAATCATAGAAAATAATTAGGTATAGATCACTTACAGCGGACATCGTGCGGCTGTGTACGGGCTGAAGACGGAAGCGAAAATGGAAATTATATTAGCCAAAAGTCGGGGGAGTAGAGGTATTCTACTACTGTTTCGCAGCGGATCTTCTTGAGCTTTATATATCTCCGAAAATAAATTTTATGAGTTGACTGATTTACCGCATTGAAGGCTATAATTCTTGCGCTTAATGGTTGTATGGATCCCCCACTGGTTTTCTGGTCGGATTTCCACACTCACAAACAATAATACATTGTATAGTCGGTTGTAGGAATGATAAATTTCGGTAAATGGTCGGCGTTTTTCTGCTTTTCCCAGCGAAATCCCGCAGGAAAAGCTATAATTATCCCGCACTTTTGCGCTTATTTGTAAACACATTGTTCGTTTTCGATGTTTTCGGGAAACGGGCCGTTTTAATCGCTTGGAACTTGTCCAATATGCATTTCGATTTACTCACAATTACATGCATATCTAATTGAATTGTTAATTCATTAATATTCCATTATGGATCGAGCAGAGCTCGCGCAGCGAGCCAAGCCTTTATTATCCTTGCGCTAATTACTTAATTGCTCAGCTGTGATGGGAAACAATGAGTTTGTTGTGTTTGCATCGTTTGGACACGGCCCATTTAAATAAATGATGTTTTTGTCGAATAAATTCCCCTTTTTTTTGGCCGTCGCTCAAACGCCGTATTGGAAGCGTCGCGACGCCGCGAAAAAATTATTAATCTCCGCCGTTTGGCTAGCGGGTGGATTTTTTTCGCAACGAAATCTGTTAAAAACGGAATAATTAATTGTCTTAAGAAAGATAATTTGTTGATTGATGAAATTTTTATTTAATTTTTTTTAGGATTTGCAGACAAGCTGTCTGGTCGTGGTTGAATTATGACGGGCTGGAGGAGCGTGTAAATGATGTATTTGTTATAGAAGATAGTGGAAAATTGCATTGAATAAAAATGAGATGTTTCTTGGTAAATAAAGCGTGTTTTCGTTTGCGTTACATGGAAAATTGCGATTAATGGAGCGTTTCTTATAATGGGAAAAGCTAATTTTACACTTATTTTCGCGATGCGCGAGGAAAAAAGGATTATTTATTTTTAGTTGGGATCCGATTTCAGTTATAAACCAGTTGATTGTCGACTCGCCGAGATTGAATTGAATAAAATGTTGCCTTTCTTATCGAATATAAAAATCTAAAAATTCCTCTATGTAAACTATATTTATTACAGAGATTGTCCTTCGTTAAATAAACGATAAACGTTTCGTTTTACGGTCGACATGAAATTTATAAAAACTCTCTTTCTTAAATTTCCAAGCGTATCCCACATGTAGATTTCTCAAATTTGTAAATCTAAAAATACCTCGCACCTGTTTCGTCCAGAATTCGATTTCGAGATTTTTAAACTAAATTGTAACTTTTTTACAACGTAACATAAATATATTAAGTATCATTAATATTATCTTCCCAGAATTATTATTAACCCCTCAAACCACCTTCTACCAGCATGTTTAATTAATAATTAAACGAATTAAAGCGATGTTATAAATATAAAGCTTTATTTATAGGAATAGTTTACAAAAATCCAGAATTCTGGAAAGGTTGGTATAAACAACGATGCGTTTTTATTGTAATTATCCTGAAAATAAGAACGTTTTTATTGGCAAACAACGAGTGCGTACGATGCAAACGTTCCAAATTATGACAAGTTACTGAATTGAAGCGGACAAATAAATAGAAATTGTGTATTCGTACTAATAAATATCGTCGTATAATTCTAAAAATATTGTTACTGTAAGAATTCACTACTAGTAAGTTTGTTCTTTTTGGTTCATTATTAATCTAAAACTAAACAACATATTTATCTATACAGAGTGTTTCTAAATAGTATGCACTTTTATTTAGGTGATTTTTAGGTACACTCTGTATTATATTATAACAACAAATAGTATTTTTTTGCTTATTATAAACAGTTATTTTTGGCAACAACACTGAGAGAAAAGGAATGTAAAAATAAACGCACATTTGCGTTAAAAACTACATATTGAAAAAATTTAGGGTGCTTAAAAATTTGCCAGAAAATGTTTGATCCGACGCCCAAAAATCTAATATTCACCAATCAAAGCCAGCAGACATTTCTCATAGTCTCCTGAAGCATCGTCCTGCAAAAAAAACACGTTTTTCATAAATAACAAGCCCCTCAATCACATCAGTAACCACCTCACCTTAATGGCTTCCTTCAGGGACTCCCCGTACTTCGACTGGTAGGCCCTCTTGATTTCCTCCATATCAATTTCGCACCTCGTAACGACGACTCTGATGAGACTCCCGTCATCGGTTCCGGCCCCTGCCACGGCATGGTGGATCATCCTGGCAAAGAAAGCCGGTTGATCCTTGATAGCCCGCACGATAGCCAAAAATCCCTCCTCGGAGTTACCGGAAAACTCGCTCTTAATGGCGTCCTCGATATCGCGACCTGCAAGGATCCATTCTCATTACAATGAAGGGATGTAAATTGGGCGCAAAAGGGTTATACTATATGTTTTAATCCTTCAGGTAAGTTGGGACAAAAAGGTTGTAGGTTTTAATTCAATAGGTAAGTTGGGTGCAAAAAGGTTACAGGTTTTATTCCTTTAGGTAAATTGGGTGCAAGAAGGTTGTAGGTTTTAATTCTATAGAGATTACAACACTCTACATACATATTGCTTTAATTCAGATCGCAATATGGTTATCTCCATGGGTCGAACAAATATTACTAAAATGACAGTTGTCAGAGTGAAAAGTTGCAATGACACAAATGTCACTCTTTCTTTATCTTTTATACATGTCTAATGAAAGTTTCTTTATCGCACCTATAGCCTATATAACCTATGTTGCGATCTGGAATGAATCACAGTGTACATTGCAATCAAAAATGGAGCTGTATAAGATGATTACCGGACAACTGGGCGTACTCGTGGAACACGAGCCCCAATTGGGCGTAGTTCCTCTGGCAGAGGACGGCGTTGAAAGCGGACTCGTCGGTGCCCATGCGGAGCTCCCCGGCGGCCAGGAGGTTTTGGGCGTCAGCCCGGGCGGCTTGGGCGTCCGTTTGCATGCTCTCGTCGCGGTTGGCCGTGCAAAGGGACACCATCATCCTCTTGAAGGTGCCCGAGGTGTCGCTGCGCAGGTCGTCCTCCAGAGACCTGAAGTACACTGCAAAGGATAAGGCAAACAAAATGAAGGTATATTCTGATGATTGGAGTTTGTTCAATAAGCATAAAACACCATACAATTTAAGGTATTTTCAAAGGTATGTAAAACAGAAACTAATCAATAAACTATCTAGATATTTTTTATTCATAATACGACAATATTTGTCTAAACATTTACAATAAATTCACAACATCATAAAATATTTAGATACAATGCACCGGAATTCCCCACCAAAATAATAACAAAATATCAATACTAAGTTCGAGTCGAGTAACCAGGAGAACGATATTTGAAAAATAACGCTTATTTTGTAGCAGTCGTTACTGCATCTCTACACGAAAAAATCGATTTCCACCTCTGTTACGTTTGTCATGCGAAATGTCATTAATGTCAATTTTGACAGTTTTCACTGGATTAAAATTCTGCGCGGAGTTCCGGCGCACCCAATAAAAAAGTAGAAAACAGCATATTAAAAACTAATTTAAAAAATGTTACACATATAATATAAACACAACAAATATGATATAGTCGAGCACAAACATGGAACAAGTCATGTATAAGTAAGTCTTGAAAATTCAGTCCTCAATCAATATTCTCCAATCAAAGCCAACAGACACTTCTTGTAGTCTCCAGAACAATCGCCCTGTAAACATCAATTAGCTCATTACAAACTCACATTACATTATAACTCAATCGAACCTACCTTAATAGCATCGGCCAAACTTTCACCGTACTTCGCCTGGTACTCCCTTTTAATCTCCTGCATGTCGATCTCGCACCTCGTCACCACCAGCCTGATCAGCTGCTTGTCGTTGGTGCCCAGCCCCTTCATGCTCTTGTTCAGCATCTTCGCGAAGAACGCCGCCTGGTTCTTGATGGACCTCACGATGGCCAGCAGCGCGTCCTCGGAGTCCCCGGAGAACTCGTTCTTGATGGCCTTCTCGATGTCGTGGCCCGTGATGCGCTGGTACTCCTGGAAGACGAGCTGCAGGTGAGCGATGCTCCTCTGGCACAGCACCATGTTGAAGGTGGACTCGTCGGTGCCCAGCCGGAGCTCGCCGGCTCGCAGCAGCTCCTGGGCGTCGTGCATGGCCCGCTGTTGGTCCACCGTCGTGCTTTCGTCCCTGCAGGCGTTGCATAGGGACACCATGAGGCGCTTGAAAGTGCCCGAAGTGTCTCCTTTCAGATCGCTTTCGAGCGGTCTGTAATACACTGCAAAGAATATACAGTTGCACTGGTCACTGCACACGAAATACCACGGCTAAATTGAGTAGAATTCGGTTGGATTTTGCTATGACTAAAGGTCTTACGTTTGTGGTAGGCTTCCCTGATCACCATGATCTCGCGATTGGACATGGTGCACATCACCTCGATGAGGACGTCTTCCTCGGTGCCGATTCCACTCATTGCCTCGTGCAGCTCCTTGGCGTAGAATTCCGGTAGAGGTGTCATCATAGCCAGCACGAGCTTCTCGAAGTTACCGGTCAGTTCGCTCTTGAGGTCCTTGAGCAGATCCTGCGGGTCAAAAAGAGTTAGATAAAAAAGTAACTAGGGGTCGGTAAATACCTTTCCGAACATGGTTTTGAAGGCCACGGCGATTTGGAGCCTCTGCTGGTTGGTCCTGCGGGCCAGGACGTTGATGATGGCCTTCTCGTCGGTGCCCATGCCTTTCATGGCCTTGCGCAGGACCTGCGCATCGTCGTTGGGGTTGAAGGGGTTCGCAGGAACCACCGTGGGGGTTCTCTAAAATGAGGAAAACGAAAAATTTGTTTTGAATAGGTTTTTTTTGAAATAGTTTTGCGTGTATACAGTATGTACGAACTGATCCGCTGCAAGCATATAATGAGAATAATGAGATAGCTAATTTAACTTTTGCTATGTAAGGAATAAAGAGAACATACGAAATAGTCACGCCCGCTATCCCCGCTATTCGCTAGTGGACGAAGCGAAGCGAATTGACGAATTCTAATATCGGCCGGCAACCGATAAACAAGTTTCTGTTCTTTACTATCTTATAGTATTGATTGAGATTCTAATTCTAACGCTTGCAGCGGAAGAATTCGTACACTCTGTATTTATTATTCTTATCGCTAAAAAACATGTATATAATTCCAAGGTAAATACATAATAAATTTCATGGAAAAATAACTAAATAATCGTTATGCAATTATTCCAACAAATAGGTGGATAATGATATTAATAATCAACGTTTCAGGCGATTTTTCAATTTTTCGAATTCTCCGGTAGCGCTTTTCCAGCTTTCGTTAACGGTATCGGCAGAAACGCGGTGACAGTTCTGGAGCAAACGTTTGGTATCGGAAAACACTATGGAAGCGTCCCTTCGAATCTCAGGCAACACCTGAAGCAAAAACGCACTATTCAAAACACCTTAACCTCGCAAATTAACACTTCCACCGTGTTAATCACAACATATCTTCTACTCTACAGAACTGTGCACCAACACTAAACAGACTTTTCTACCCCACAATGTCCTACCTTCTGGCGACTGGGAGCTTGACCTACAGTACTCTGATGCGTATAAGAAAACCCTCCGTAAGGTCCTTGCGATCCTTGATGGTAACCATGTCCGCTGGGAGAAGCACCAGGAGCAGTGCCAGGATATGTGTTCGGGGGATATCCACTACGAGTATTTGATGGTGGATATCCTGCATTAGAAGGCTGATAACCAGTATTAGAAGGTGGGTAGCGAGTAGTACAAGGTAGATAGCCAGTATTAGATGGTGGGTAGCCAGTATTGGAAGGTGGATAGCCAGTATTGGAAGGTGGGTAGCCAGTATTGGATGGTGGGTAGGCAGTATTGGAGGGTGGATAATTGGGTGCTGTGGGGGGATAGGCGGGCATGGGCATGGGTTGGGGCATTTGCATGGGGATGTTGGAAGGGTAGCCGAAGCTGTTGGGGTTGATGGGCGGGTAGGAAGGTGCTCCTCCTTGGGGTTGTTGGGGATATGAAGGTGCTCCCGGTGCTGATCCCTGAGAAACGGGTTAATTTTAGTATAAATAACGAGAGAGTAAAAATGGCGGTTTTTATATAAAGTCCGGTCGGTTGTTTTCGTTTTTCCGGGTTGTTAATTTGCGTTACGATTCGGAAAATGTTTTTTTAACAGTAAATTTCGGTGTTTTGGTAAAAGGATAAACGAGTTTAGTGTGTTTTTGGTGATTTATAGAAAACGTTTCGGCGACGTGGAGTCTGAAAAAGCGACAAGTAGAAAGCGAAAAATACGGTTAAATTTATTATTCATTTCGAGAATTAAGTTGGATGAAAGTTTCATCGAAAAACAGATAGACCGTGACCTCACGTTTTATTTTTAATTTTATCGATGAGTCCAGTAAAAACCAATAAAGCTATTTAGGTATTTACTTATATCGATTTGCAGGATAATAAGCTTATTAAAAGGAAAAAATAAAAACCAATTGCTTGTTGCAAATAATATGTTTCGTGTATGAAAAAAATTAACAAGGCTCGTCCTTGGCTAATTAACGCCCTTTAATCGCGTTTTGGGTTTATCTGAAAACCGCAGTTTCCATCAGAGATAATTAAATTTCATACGCGATACGCCAAGATACCATTTTAATTATGCTAATTTAATTTTACTAAAAAATTACACCAAATTAATGTTATCATCAAAAAAATGTCCTGTAATCTTATATGTAATAATATCAATAAAATTAGTTATCAGAAAAGCGGGAATTTCCAAAGTTAGATTATTTTTGTAAGTACCTATCACTATATTTATTGTATAAGAGAATTCCTTTACCAATTAAGTGTAGTTGATGAGAAGCGTTATTTCGATGTAATTAGGTAGTTCATTTAGAGCTTTGAAAAATTTGTTTTCATTTTGGCAATTTACCAAATTTATAAATAATTCAATTAGTCAACTCTTTATCGACATCACAATAGTTGTAAATACCTATAGTCTTTCCAAAATCAGCCTAGTATACAGTATTAAAGCCATTTCTTCAAGCCCACTTGATAGGAGTTTAGGTTTTATTTCACATTCTGTTCATGTTATAAACAAAATTTCGGTAAAATAATCTTTTTTTAATGACCTCTGGCCTTAATAAACACCATAAACTGTTGATGCTAACAAATCTAATTAAAAATACCTTGCAATATCATCGATTTTCACGAATTTCTTTCGCTTATTGCAATAAAAAACAAATTTACTGTGCATTAATATCCCACCAAACGCACTACAAATAATTACATTACCAGGTCAAGTTCAAGTTCGCTCGCATTGCGCCCCAAATTTCTCAAATACGCCGCAATAATTAACTCACCTGTTGATAGGGGTTGTATCCCGGATGACTCATTTCTTCTGCAATTAAAAGAAAAACAAATATCTCAATTAACACCAATTACTACTAATTCGAATTAATTATAATTAGAAACCACGCCTAATAAGTCACAACCTGTGCCCCACAAACCGATCTCAACGAATGACGTTTGTTACAAACAACTTACTTTATATGTAGCAACAATTCGCGTTACACAAAAAACAATTTTACGCTCGGTGAGTAATAATTTTCCAGCCTACGTAAGTCGGTGACGCCGAACCAACTCGATCTAGGCCAAATCTGAACGAAATGAAAATGAAAACGGAACGAAATGCCGGCAGAACGGAGTTGATCGAGTCATGTGAGTAGCCGGCGAGCTCGCAATTCGTCGAGTTTCTTCAGGCGATGTTGCCTTGGGATTTCCCGAATTAGTAGAGGCGGTACGAGGACTAGATTTTGCCCGGTATCCTGCCGCTAAAAAACCTGTTGAAGGTCGGACGGAAATGACTAATAAAGCGCGTATAATGTTGTGAAATTGTTGCAATAAGTAGTTATGGATAATCTACTTCTACGAGGAAGTGTTTGAAGAGTATGAGGTGGTCAAAGTGCAGTGAAACAGAGGCCTCCTGTATCGGTTTTTTTGGGAAAATTTAACAGTCGAAACCGTTTCTTTACTCTCTACTCTCTATATTCTGTAATCTATACTGTCTACTCTATACTCTCTACTCTATACTCTCTACTCCATTCTCTCTACTGTATACTCTATACTTTATACTCTCTACTCTTGTAATTTTCATTCAACATTCTTCCCTTATAAAATTTATTGTTTTGAAAGACTAATAAACTATTTCATTCAAAAAAATAAGTTTATTTATTGAGCAATATATGAAATATAAAAAATTATTTTACAATAAACACCATTACAACAACAACTGCATCAAAACTTTCTTCACATCTGACGGTACTTCTTCTTCATCCTGGAAATAAACAAGAAAATCAATTAGAAAATATCCTATAATCAAACTCGTAAGTAAATAGTTATTAGAAGAAATAGAAATAGATGTTCTTAGCATGCATAAAGAAGAAACATGACAAGCAAATAAAAGAACAATTTTAAGTACATTTTTAGCAATTAGTCCCACGATAAGTGCTGTTAATAAATAGTTAATAAATACAGAACGTGTTAGTTTCTAATAATAACAACAAACATAAATATTCAAACTAACCGACTATACTTATTAACGCTTTTTTGTAATCTCCCGTTGTATCATCCTAAAAAAAACAACTCCATTTTAACTTTCATATCTTCACAAGCAAAGCTGTTTCGAGCCAACTAACCGCTATTCTTTCAGCCAACGATTTCCCGTATTTCTCGTAGTAAACCTCCTTAATATCCTCCAAGTCCTTCTCAGACCTCGACACCACTATCCTAATTAGAGTCCTGTCGTCTGTACCGATTCCTGCCATAGAATCGTGCAACCTGGTCGCCAAATAACTCGTCCTGTCCCTCACGCACTCGATAAGCTGCAACAACGCATCCTTTACAGTACCTAAAAACAATCAAAACCTTAATTAACCATTCTTAATATTATTAATTAATTAATTACCCGAGAATTCGTTTTTAATAGCCTTCTCGATGGGGTGACCGACTAGGTTGTTGTAAGCATCGAAAATCAAGCGCAATTGACACCTGGCCCTCTGGCAAAGGACGGAATTGAACACAGACTCTTCAGTACCGGCGAATAATAACTCCCCAGCTTGAAGAAGCGCTTGGGCGTCTTTAACAGCCGCTTCTTCATTCACATCGCACGATTCATCCCTTCTTCCCTACGTACACACAATTATATCTTACGAATTCCGCATACTCTTGGTAACTTACTGTAGATAGCCCGACGAGGAGCCTCTTCAGCGTGCCCGAGGTGTCGCCCTTGATGTCCGACTCCAATGAGGTTTGGTACACTGAAACGTGACAAACTCGAGTGAACCGAGCACCCGGTGCTGGGATGACTTACGGCCTTCGTAGGCGTTGGATATGGCGACGACCTCGTCGTTGTCGTGCACTCCCAGTATCTCCACGATGGAGAGCTCGTCGGTGCCGAGGCCGCTGACGGCCCGGTGCAGCTCCTTGGCCTGGAACTCCACCGGCTCCAGCATCAGGGCCACGATGACGTCCTCGAAGTGGCCGCGCAGCTCGCTGCGCAGGTCCTTCACCAGGTCCTGCAACACGGATGGATCGTGAGGAGATCGCACATGATACAGTTCCTCGAGATAAATAAAATTTCCAGCGTTACTTCGTTACATTTTATTATTGACATTTGCAAGTTACATTATTTTACTTCAACTCGTTCACTTTACAGATAACATTTCCAGAACCGCGTCCGGCTCACTCTCTGGTGGGGTGCTTGATGAAAAATATATCGGACAAAATCAGTTCGTCGGTTAATTCGTTGCGATGTAGATTTTCAATTTCATCGGTTGTTTTGCAATCTTCGGCCAGTTTGCAAACGGACTCGGTGAGGGAAGCGAGCCTCAGCGGAATGTCCTTCAGGACGTCGTTTATTCGCGGTATATCCGGCAGATTGGTCTGGTTCAAATGCGCCACGATATCGCTGAATTTATTCTTCAATTTACTCGGTCGCTGAGCAAAACTATCGCCTACGCTGTTCGCCAAGCACGCCAGCGACGGCGACTTCAAGATGAGCCCCTGGTTGAGATCGCCGATGAGGCTGAAGGCGGATTGCACCTTCTTCTTGAGCTCCACCACCTCCGAGGCCAGCCGCTTGTTCTGCTCGAAGAAGTACGCGTAGTTCTCCTGGATGTTCCGCGTCGCCTCCACCACGTCCCGCATCTGCTCCACGTACTTCTGCTGTATCTCATCGCACACCTTCAGCAGCTTCTCCTGGCCCCGCTTCACGTTCGCCAGGTCCTCGACCGTGTTGCTCTTACGCAACTCGTTGCGCAGCTTCGAGATTTCCCTGTCCGTTTTGAATTTGTAGTCGTTGAATTTGGTAGCTAGGACTTCGCTTTTGGAGGTGAGATTCTCCACTTGGATGGCCAGGGTTTGGTTGTTCAGCCGAGATTTTATTTTGCCCCTCAAAGCCTCCATCACTTTGGCGTCGTCGTCGGAGTCGTCCGTGGAGGATGTTTTGCTCTTCTTCTGCATCTCTTTAATCTTCGTCTGCATTAAAGTTGGGCGCAACATACTGGAATATTTTTTTTTTTGATGAAAGGGGTTTGTTAATTTTTATTTTGACGTGTAGGTTGTTTTGACATAACTCAAATGGGTGTTTTGCATCAGTTTATTACACATTTGTGTGGTGTTGTGTTCTGTTGTGCTAATCTATCAAATTCTAGTTACTTTAACGTCAATTTTCTTGTCTGGTGCGACGCACTTTTCTTCTATTATGGTGGACAGTTGTCTGTTTTCTGGGTGATCTTCTGGTGGCCAGTTGATTGGGATAGCACCGGGCGGGGGTGTCCAATTGCTGTTGGTGTTATTTTTGGCTATCGTTAGGGTTTCCTCTCTGATTCCCAGCCTTTCGTTGATGTTCGCTTGAATTTTGTCCTCCAAAACGTGGGTGAGAGTGAGCTGGTTCTCCAGCCGGCGGTTCTCCTTTCTCAAACCGTCAATGTATTTGATGAAGTCTTTGCGAGTTCTCGTCATGTTTGCGAATTTTTCTAAAACGGGATAAATTTGAGCGGGTGATTTTTTTTGGTTACTTCAATTTTGTTAATTAGAAAATGAAATTCTGTGTAACGGCTTATAAATTTTAATGCACAAGACAATAAGGGTAACGAAGCTAACATTAACAGTTATAAATTTTCAATAGTAAAATTCCATAATTTTAAATTTAAAGGGAAATTTTATGTATCGAATCGCAATTGCATCGTGGCGCCCTTTTCGATCTTATTCTTTGGTCGGTCTGAGGCCCTTTTTATTGCGCTCGTGGAATTTCCTTTCCACGTAATTGAGCTGCGATTCCAAATACTTATTTTTCACTCTCAAATCGCTTATCTCCATTTTATCCGACTTTCCCACGTCTTCCATTTTTTTTATAGTGCCTGAAAAGGATCGATTTAGGTTAGCAATTATTTAGCAATTACTCAACTGTTGCTCCTTCTTTAATCCTCCAAATTTATTTACTCGTTAATTAACGTCCAATTGCTTCGCAATTCCCTCATTTGTGCATGTAATATTTATAAGCGAAAATCAGAGAATTTCATTGGTAAATCGGCTTTAATTGCGATGAAAAAGTAATTGAAGTAAACAATAACTCTACTGGTAATTAACAACTGAAATACTCGATGCAATTACCACAAGCGTCGGGTAATTAGACAATCAATTAATCAGAACATCCTTTGGGCTTAGGGATCATTTTTTTAATCACAAGCAACGCGCAATCATCCCGCGACGCCGCCTCCCGAAGGGCTTCCTGCGGGGCTTCCGGGGCTCCGGTTTCCGGGTAATTTCCGGTTCGAATCGCTTTTGCTCGGGCGGCTCCGGCGCGGAAATTTCCGGCTCCAATCCGGTGTCTTCCTGCGGCAGGTCCGGCGCGGAGCCGAACTCGCATTCGTATTGCGTTCGAGCGATGTGCAATTGAATCTGCAGGCTCTTGTTCCTCTCCTTGACGAGGGCCAGCGGAGTCGACGAGCCGGCGCACTCGTCGTCCTGCAGCCTCTTAATTTTCTCTGTGGAAGTGGCCCAAGGTTATGGTAAATCGAGCAAAAAATTGTAACACTCCCGCGGAGCATACTGCACACTTCAAATGAGGAACGAGTCTTGGAGATAGTTTGTTATTACACATAAATCAGGACTACTTAATTGGTTTAATACAGTTTTGCTTTACAATTGGGTTTAGTTAGGTTAAAAGTTATAAGGGATTTCCGAAAATTTTCATGAGATTGAGGTCTTTAGTTTCGATTTCGAAGGAAATGAGTTCCTCCATTTCGGGCTCGAAATTGGGCGTGATTTCCTCGAATTGGGGCTCCACTGAAGAAACAATGGGCAAAGCCTTGCTGGTGGAAAAACCGTCGCTGTCTCCGCGAGATTCGATCGCTGTTTCGTGTACAATCCTCGCCGGTTTCCCGTTATCTTCGAACACCTGTTGCTTTAGTAGCAAATTTTTGCTTTCCAACAATTCGATTTCCTCCAAGTGCTTCTTGTTTATGGCGTTTACGTGAATTAGTCGCACTGGAAATATCGTCTTGTTAGTCGGGAAATGACCCGCGCGATATAAAAAAAATTGAGCGGATACAATTCGAACAAATCACCCTAGTAAAATAATCCTCCAATGAAGTATACAGTATACTTTCAAACCCTAAGCCAAAAGGATTTACTTTACAAAATCGACCTAATTCATTTAGTAACAAGTTACCTCAAGATAGATGTGTGGCCGAGTATCTGAACTTACTTTGGTTCTGTACGGCCTTCTTGGCGAGATTCTGGTACTTGATTTGCAGCGTAATGTACTTGTTTTGGACGTTCTTCAAAGCCCTGGCCAGCTTCTTCACCTCGTCCTTGCAGTCGCGCTCCTTCCGCTCGAGCTCCGTCCGTTGGTTCTCCACTTGCGTCCGGAGCGTGGCCATTTGCTCCATGACGTGCTGCTTCTTGGGCGCGCCCGGCTTGGCCAGCAGCTCGTTCTGCTCGTCGATGTTGCGGATCTTGTTCATCTCGGACTGGCACTCGCTCTCGAACTGCGACACCTGCTTGAGGATGCTCTTGTTGACCACCTGGAGCTCGTTGAGGCGGTCGGAGGGGTTGCGGGACTTGGCGAGCGCCGGGTGCTTCTTGGTCGGCGCGTGGGGCTTGATGGCGTCGGAGGATATCGCGTGGAACGTGGGGCTGAGTTTCGGCTTTTTTTGGTGGGTTCTGGACAATGTTATGGAGGACATACTTGCAAATTTTGTGTGTGATGCATGGAATTTTGACACTTGTTTAATTGTATGGCGGACATTTCGTTGCGCGAGCGTCACTATGGATACTTGGAATTCGATAGTTTTATTAAAAAGAAGAATATTTTTAAATTTGTATGTACTTCACTTATTTTCTACGAGTAGAATTTTTTTCTAATTATAATGAAGCCAAAAAATAGTTCACAATACTAATAATATTTTGGGTATTTTTTTATGAATCACATATATAAATATAACTGGCATCAGTACCAGTGATATACATATAACTTTTCAAGTAGTGTAACATTATTTCAATTCAATAAAATTAATTTATACCTTACTTACCATAATAAAATACCTACTATCAAATATTTGAGAGCAGGAAAGACACAATATTACTTTAATTTTTCTATTATATTAAAGTAAAAGTTTGTATAATTTAAAAAAAACTAGTTCACTAAGCATACATGCAGTAATCTCCACGTTTTATTATTTGTTTTGGCTGTAAATTTATTAACTCGACTCATTGTTTCATTGAAATTGAATCATGTTTCGTATACTTTTAAATAGCTAATGCTACAAAAATTAAAAAAAAATAAAAATGTGTCTAATACAAAGACATTATTAAAAGACTAATTAGTTGTAATGTCTTTGGTCTAATATGAGAATCTTTCTTCATAAATGTCACATTGAAAGGAATTAGCAAATTACCTAAGAACCTATCATGAATACACTCGCACATTCTTGCAATAATCTTTCATTAAATCTTAATCAAACAAATCATTGTCTACTTCCAAAAGAGTACAGTAATGTAGGGTAGATTTAAGGCCACTTAAAACCCTTATAAAAGAAGGTATGAAGAAGAAAAAATTGTATTTTGCAGGGTATTATTAAACCTACCTTGCCGTACATAGTCTTGTACACAGTGGCGATTTCCCTTCGTTGCTCGTTACTCCTCTTAGTGATAATTTCTATAACAGCATCCTCATCGGTACCGAAGCCTTTGAATGCCTTCTTCAGCGCCTTGGCGTCCTCCTCCGCGTTGAAATCCTCGCAAGGCGTCACCGTGGGCTAAATACAACAATATTCTCTAACATCCCCTCAAATGCGGTAACAATAACGGCTCGACTTACCCTCATTTTATCGATTTATTCCGCTATCGAAAGGTTAAATTAGGAATGGATTGTGTAACTCGAGTTTGTTCGGTCTCGGCGTTCTATCACACTCTGTATTGTGCGTGTGTGGATTTCGGTTTTAAATTAGAATGTCAGACGTCGCAGCGCATGTGGAGACTTGCGCTGTAATACACAGCAATATCAGCAGGTGGTTCCGTTAATTTAAATTAATTATACAGTTAGTAGTTAGTGCAATATGAGCTGTGGGTGCAACGAAGACAACTTCCGTTAGTCTCGTATAAATGAAAAAGAAAGAGTGTTATTGTGGGATGCAACTTTCTTGTTTTAACCATTGGGTTTTTTAATAATTTTTCTTTGTTCGACTTGTAGATTTGATTGATTTTTGTCTGTAGTGTCCTTCAGGTTTATTGGTTTTTGAAAAATTAGTGAATATACCAATAAGAGACAAACTATTGTTGAATTGTTTTACATATCACTTGTGGTTTTCTTGTTGACAATTTTACATTTATCTTATCATGGATAATTGTGGATTATAAATAACATAAATAATGCAAACTACAATAAAATGTCGATAAAGAATTCGAACGAATTCGTCAAAGGTCATCAATAAAATTCCCCTTCTCGTTAGCCTTGGTTTAAAGGAGCTCTATTTGAGAACGAAAATAAAAAACGTTGGAACTCTAAAAAATACTGTATTTGCTCAAACATCTAAAAAATACTTTCATAAAATATATATCATAAAAGCCAATAGGTCAACGACTAAACGTTTCTAAAATAAATTATTATTTTGTTCGATGTGCGATCTAAACGAATTGCGAAAATATAGCGATTTAGTGTCGAAAGCTCGCATGTTTGAGCCGCAACTTTGCCTTCAATCTTGTTTATTCGATCAACCCAAGTAGAATTTTTTTGGTGCTCGAAGATTCGTCGCTCTGAAAAATATATTTTTTTAATTGCTACAAAAGTTTAATTCTACAATTACTCTTTTTGTTTAATCCGTAGAGATACAAACTAATAAATATCCTTTAGATCCTTGCTTAAATTTAATTATTTTAATATAATTCTCTTCGGATTAAG
This sequence comes from Phyllotreta striolata, assembly GCA_918026865.1. Classification (NCBI taxonomy): domain Eukaryota; kingdom Metazoa; phylum Arthropoda; class Insecta; order Coleoptera; family Chrysomelidae; genus Phyllotreta; species Phyllotreta striolata. The sequence continues at coordinate 4,514,297 of OU900102.1, forward strand.
CGAAGCAAAAAGTTTGAGAAAAATATTACTAACAGAAAGATGAATTAGTCGAGGAAATTCTCCAAAATTAAGCTAAACCTACTGCGCTATATTTAACGTACTGAAAAAATAGTTTTACTTTTTAACCGATTAGAGACAAAAGAGCTTTCTCGTATTTGCCGGAACAGTCGCCCTAAAAATAAAAAAAAATCATCGAAAAATAGATTATCAACAGGCTAGACTGATTGAAATTTCGTTATCGCATTTATTTTATTTCCCCTCGTATATTAACCGCTTAATTCCGAATTGAGCGATCAATACCAGGAAAATTCCCGCACAAAAATCCCCCGAGTGATAAAAGAAATATTAGTAGAGCATCATAGGTTTGAAGTTAGTCACAAAAAGTCATTTGGTGTGAAGCTGAAACACATATACCTTGCTCCATTTCCGATTGCAACATGGTCATTTCTATGAGTAGAACAAAGAAAGATTATTAAAATGACAGGTGTCAGAGTGAAAAGTTGCAATTACACAAATGTCACTCTTTCTTTTTCCTTTATAAGTGTCTAATGGAAGTTGTCTTTATCGCACCCATGGCCTATATAACCTATGTTGCGATCAAAAATGGAGCAACCTATATAATATTTTGCATTGCTCTAATCTGTCATTAACAAATTAGGAACGTATATATCTAACTTCATTCAACTAAGAACTCGTAAGAATGCCAAAGGACCAATTAAAAAAAACAAAGGCGGCCGTTTTTTAGATTGCATTCATCAAATGACAGATGTATGACAGAAAAAAAAAAGATGGCCGAAACGCGTCACTCTAAATTTCGTTAAAAAAATATCCTTACCGCAACTCTATCGGACAAACTTTTCGAATACTTCGCCTCGTAGGCCTCTTTTATCTCCTCCAAATCGATTTCCGACCTCGACACTATTACTCTAATCAACGTTCTATCATCGGTACCCATTCCCGCCATGGCATCGTGCAACCTCGTCGCCAAATACATCGGTCTATCCCGCACGGCCATCACCAACGCCAAATAAGCATCTTTGGTACTACCTGCAACGAATCAATCACTCCATTCAACCGCCTACTATCCCACTGATAGTGATAGTTTACCTGAGAATTCGTTATCGATGGCATCTTCGACGGAGTGCCCGGTCATGGTTTCGTATTCGTCGAAGACGAGCCGCAGGTGCTCTCTGTTCCTGATGCACAGTATGGAGTTGAAGACGGACTCTTCGGTGCCCCAGGAGGCTTCACCGGCGTCGTAGAGGTTCTGGGCGTCGGCGACGATGCCGTCCCTGTTTACTTCACCTGATTCGTCCCTACCACCCTACAAGTAAATCTCGCATATTTATTTAGTTTTATATTTATAGTTGTTGTTGTTTACCGTGGAAAGAGAGACTAGAAGTCTTTGTAACGTTCCCGATTCGTCGCCCTTGATGGCATCTTCGAGGGAAGTTTCGTATACTAAAAAAAAAGAGAACGGGTTTCTATGCATTGCCCACCTTGTACGTCCTTGAGATGGAATCCCAGGGGAGTGACGTAGAAAGAAAGTGAAACTGGAGACAGGAACGGAAGGGTCGATAAACGAAAGGGCGGAATATATAGGGCAGTGTTTAATCGATATCTTACGTTCTTGGTATTTATCGGCTATTTGCCGGATTTCCTCGTTGCCGTGAACGACGAGGATTTCGACGACGGTAGGATCGTCGGTTCCCATGCCGCTGATGGCGTGGTGCAACTCCTCGGCTTGGTACTCCACCGGCTCCTTCAACAGAGCGAGTATAACGCGCTCGAAATCGCCTCCGAGGTCGCCCTTCAGGTCCTCAATCAAATCCTAAACACACTCACACTATAAACACCCTTTTGCACCGGGTTCTAAATTAGCTACCTCTCCGAACATGGTCTTGTAGGCCACCTCGATCTGCCTCCGTTGCTCGTTGGTCCTCTTGGTGAGGATCTCTACGATGGAGTCCTCGTTGGTGCCCAGCCCGTCGAGGGAGTCCTTGAGGATTTGCGCGTCTTCGTCCTCTTTGAAGTTCGGCCATGGGGTTACGGTCGGCTGGAATTCGGAAATTTAGAGCGTGAAATTATTCGATTCGATCGCGGATTGTTGAAATATCTAGCGCTGGTTTAGCCGAGGTCGGGCACAAAAGAACCGTTTGAAATCGATATTGGCGGCGATAATGGTTGTATACGGTGATTCTATTGATTAATAAATTACCTTGTATTTGAAGATTTATTGGTAATTACATTAAAAATGTAGATAGATTTTTTAAAAATAAATTTGTGGTTGTTGGAATTAATTTTAATACGAGAGATTATAATTTACATTTTGTTAGGTATCGTTATTAGAACGTTTAAAAGTTTCAATGCAAGGTTATCACCTCCTGCTGAAATTTTGTTGGCTTACATCATAAAATGAGTAAATAATTACAAGCAATAGTAATTACAGCATTTTAAACCTCGCGGATTAAAATATTTTTATTCTACAACAATTTATTCTCGCTCGAAATGTAATTACTATACCGAGTTTCCTACGGGATATTTCTTGCAAAAAATTAAATCCTGTTCATCGGAAATGATTAATATTAAAAATCTAATGGATTATTGAGTGATTAGCCGGCGAAATTTTCGTAAAAACTTACCGCCATTTCGGTGAATTCTGCACAAAAATACTCGATGACGCTCCGGACGAAATTCTAAATTGGAACTGCTGGTGGAAGTGGAATTGAACGTCTGGTGTCCCTCGCAGGAAAACCAGCGACACTTGCGCTGTGGTGTATACTCCTTTCAGGGAATTAAAACTACTGCCGAAAACTAGTGGGCCTGCTGAACTGTAAAGAGCCCACTACACGATTCACCAGGAGAACAGCTGTTGGGTGAGTGTAATAAATTGTTTATTCCAGGACGTTGTATGTTCGTAATAATTGCAAATAATTATGAATCACCAGTGTAATGATCGATGTCTTATTTTATCCTTCATGACTATAGTTTGTGTAATGTAGAGAGGAAGGAGATATTTCTAGCGGAGGGAGTAATACATGAAACAAATACTTTTGTTGTATTTTTTTAATCAGTTTACTGTAATAAATTTCGTCAATTGTATAAAAATTGTTTAAATGCTAAATAACAGCACATACTTAGTTACTGCAAAATTTCTTAATACAACAACAATAATACAATTTTTAATAAATATATAACAAAATATAAATTCGTTCACTAAAAATGTAATCGTCAATTTGCGTTCATTTCATTTCACAATGACTAGCACCGAGAAATCGACTTAATCAAACCAACTAGGCACTGCTTATCACAGGAATTACTATCTATTGCACAAATTCAAAACCGCCTCAGAACGACGTCACTTCCTTCTCCTGCTGCTCGGCCATCTTGCGCTCGTCCTCCTTTAGCTTGTTCTCGTTGTCCCGGTGCTCCTTGCGCACCATCCTCGCCGCCCGTCCTTCCTCCCTCTCCTCGCTGTGGCTTATTCCGTACATGAAGTAAATCAGCAAACCTAAAACGCCACAGAATCACAGAAATTGCGGGAACACCCGTCAAAACGAGCCCACTTACCCACGAATAACCAAGCTAAGAAACGTATCCACGTGTGCAGATCCAGCTGGAACATCAGGTACAAATTGAAGACCACGCTGAGGCAAGGTATGTACGGAACCAATGGTACCTGGATGGAAATTTTTAGATTAAAAATGCTACCAATACAAGAATTCTCTCGTTAGTATTGCATAAACTAGTCGGACGGTAAACTGAGATGTTTTGAACTAGTCGGACGGTAAATTGAGATGTTTTGTACTAATCGGACGGTAAACTGAGCTGTTATTTAATAAAATGCTGCACCATCCCTACCTTGAACGATAGCTCGACGTCGGCCATAGGTTGTCGTATCATGATCACCATCAAGACCCCCATGCCTACCACAGTGATGACGAAGGCGGCCAAATAATAGGACTCGGTGAAGACGGATTTGCGGCCCTTGGCGACGATGGCGCAGAAGAGGGCGGTGAAGCAGCCTGATGGTGAATCGAATTAGCGAAACGTGTTCTAGTTGCGCGAACGATGGACTTACTGAACAAGACGATGCTCCAATTGACTATGATGGAGGATTGCTTGGTGGGACGATTGAGGCCGCCCAGATTGAAGACGTTCTTTAGGTTTCTGTACATGGCGCTCTCGTCTTTGGTCGGTTTCGAGAATTCTTCGGCGTCCAGTTCGTCGGGCTCGTATCTCAACAGTAGGACTGATATTGCTACTATGGTGTAGGCCATCAGCGTACCGATCGACATCATGTCTATTAGTTGGTCCAAATCGAACATTATCGCCATTATGCCTGGAAATTCGAAAGGATAATAAACTATTGCTTCAGTTGCAAGTTTGCCAAGTTCAGTCAAGGTATGGGATAGGATGATATGAGAAGATATTACGATGGAAGAGTTCCTAAGAGTGAATGGACTTTGGGCACGTTGTACTTACCGGATAAGAGTCCGGAAATGAGAGTGGCAACGATGGGGGTTTTGGTCTTCTTGTGGACCTTGGACAGTTGTTTAAAAATAATCCCGTCGTTGGACATGGCGTAGAGAACGCGCGGTAGAGGGAACATGGCGCCCAGCATGCTGGTGCAAAGGGCGAACACGGCTCCGATAGTAACGATCCATTTGATAGCCGGTAAACCGTACCTGTCGAATACAGCAGGAAACGGGGCGTCGCTGTCCTGCCGAATCGAATAAATGAAACAATTAACGGATCGAGTCGACGATCGACGAGGTGTACCTGCAGGTAATAGGGCACCGCCATGGTCAAAACGGTGGAAATGGAGAAGTAAGCGCCGAATATTATGGCCAAGGAGATGACGATGGCCAGCGGGATGTCCCTCTGCGGGTTCTTGGCCTCCTCGCCGGTGGTGGCGACGGCGTCGAATCCGACGAAGCCGTAGAAACACTTGGCGGCGCCCTCCATGATCCCCGTCACGCCGAAGGGGATGAAACCGCCGTTGCCGGCCAGTTTTCTGTCGTCTTCGGACAGAGTGGCCGGGTCGATTTTCCAGTAATCCGTCGTTGCTGAAACAAACAAACCGATTAGAGTAATTCCTATTGATCGCGAGGCTATCGAAACTCACCATGGATAGATCCGGCGATTATGGCCAATAAAATGGTCAACAGATTTATCACCGTGAACACGTTGTTGATCAGCGAGGATTCCTTCACGCCGAAAGCGAGGAGAACTGCCGGAAAATAAATAAGGCGTAAATAGAGCAAACATTCGTGAATAAAGTGTTGCCAGGTTTATCATAATTTCCTTAGATTTTGGGATTTTTTCTATACTGTTCCGTAATGTTGACAAGTTTGGTACGATTTGCATAGATTCGAGGATTTCTTCACAAATGCTAATTTCAGTACAATTTCGTTATATTTACAATTTTTGAATTAGTTTTCTAAGCGCTTGTATAAAAACATAAGCACCTCTTTTTTATTTACATATGTATATTAATCTGTAAGCTGTATACTCGCAGACAGTATTGTATTTCATACATATTATTATAAATGCATTTTGTAAATTGCTCGAAAAATAATTTCATAATTTATGCTCGAATGATCGTTTTTTTTCCATTCCGATTCCAGTTAACCTTGCGATTATAATGTAAGTTTAAAAAACGTACGAATCGCCATTTAATATCGAGTAAAGTGAACGTTTTGAACGTGATAGGCGAAGATTTCACAAGATAATTTCCAATTGAGCGCCGTAATTTAGCAACTATTTGCAATTGCGATTGATAGAACAAACGAAATATTGACTGAAAACGGTTTTATCCAAATAGAAATTCTTTATGCAGTAATTTCTCCAGCTATATTCGCTATTAACGACACCCTGTTTAATAAAAAAAATGATTAGTTTCTATTATCATCCGTTGTTATCTAAATACTTTTACGGGGTTTTTACGACTCGCATATTATACCTTCAAAACACTGAAATTTCTTCGTTCGATTTATTCCAACAATGCCGAGAGCTATTTCGAAAAACTGGAATCGGAATGCATGCCAATAAATAAATTCGTCGCGCTAATTCCTTCGACACGTGCAAATGAAACGAAATATTTTTCACAATCAGTATATCCACTTACGAGTTAAAACCATAACGAAGGTGAACGAGAGGAAGTCCGGATAGGGCGAGAGGAAACTGATGTCGATCGGCATGGCCTCCCGGAAGCTCTTCTGGATCTTCTTATCCACCAGCGAGTCGATGTAGGAGCTCATGCCGCTGGCCACGCTCGCCGTACCTGGTGGAGAAAAACCCGCGTGAATTTCCCCGATTTCACAAGCACGGGAAATTTAAAATTTAAATTTACCTATCACGTACTCCAGGATGAGGTTCCAGCCGATGACGAAGGCCACGAACTCGCCCACGCTGACGTAGCTGTAGACGTACGCCGACCCTGCCTTGGGCACCCTCGCCGCGAATTCGGCGTAGCACAGACCTGCAGATTTTGCGAAATAAAAAAATTAAAAATTTCTATCTTCATGATTTTTGTAAATATTACGGTATTGTCGAGTTCGGTGTATAAATTTCGGAGTTTTGCGGATTTTTTTTAAGATAAAATGTTACCACGTTTAGTAAAAATTTCGGAGATTTGGGGATTTTTTTGACGATGCAGTGTTGCTAAGTTTAGTGCAAACTTCGGATATTTGTAGATTTCTCGAGGACGCAGTATTACCACGGTTTTGTACACATTTCGGAGGTTTGGGGATTTTTTAAGGATGCAGTATTGCCATGGTTAGTGCAAATTTCGGAGAGTTGGGGATTTTTTTGAGTATGAAGTATTGCCTCGTTTAGTACAAATGTCGGAAATGAGGGGATTTTTCGAGGATACAGTGTTTACGCGTTTTTTGAATAAATTTCGAAGGTTTGGGGATTTTTTAGTGATGCAGTATTACCATGTTTAGTGCAAATTTCGGAGTTGCGGATTTTTTGAGGATGTAGTATTGCCTCGTTTAGTATAAATTTCTGGGGATTTCTTCAAGATACAGTGTTTCTCGTTTTTGAACAAATTTCGGAGGTTTGGGGATTTTTCGAGGATGCAGTGTTAGCACGTTTTTGTAGTACAAATTTCGGATGTTCGGAATTTTTTTGCGGATACAATGTTGCCTCGTTTTGTACAAATTTCTGAGATTTGGAGATTTTTTGAGAATGCAGTATTGCCTTGTATAATTTCGGAAATTTATGGAATATTTCGCAAGCCTCCTAGCGTTTTTAAGATGATTTTTTTAATAATTTTAAGACCTCCATGTACCAAAAAAAATTAACTCATGCCGCACCCTGGTACAGTGGAGATTTAATCTGATTATATCAATAATGGCAGAAGATAAATATGCAAATTATCTTCAACTATAAGTGGGTTATGACGGCCTAGAATCGAATTTTCGGCTGGTCATTCGCGAAAAGTAAAAGTATAACACTTACAAAAAAAAAAAAAACTCGTCGATAGAAAGCGAATTTTTCGCAGAGAAAAATTCCCTAGTCTCCGACACGACGAAAAATTGTGCCAATTAAACCGTTAACCGACAAACATTTCTCATCTGTACGCGAATCAAGCGAAATCGTGTATTATACCCGACTGCAAATTAATTCATTATGCAGATATTTGTACTTGACTAAAGGTCGCGATTATTACTATTCGCACTAATTACTTATCAATAAAATCGCATTACTCGGTAACCCTGACGCGGATTCCGATCTAGTTTTTCGATCAATCTATCTCACCTGCCACTGCCGAAGCCACGGCGGCCACCAAGAAGGATATGCAAACCGCTGGCCCGGCCACCGTCTTGGCCACGGACCCGGCCAACACGTACACCCCCAGCCCGAGGGTGGCGCCCACGCCGAGGGCGGTGAGGTCCACCAGGTTGAGGCATCGGTTCAGCGGGGAGCCCTCGTCGAAGCTGGTCAGCTTCTTGCGGTTCAGGGCGCCGAAGAAGCGCCTGCACTTGCCCGAAAAGGAGCTGGCGAACACGTTGAGGACCATCTCCGAAGGGATTTCGGGTTACTAGCTGGTGTGTAACGAAATTGATCGATTACTGAAATTGTGGAACAATGGGCGAGATATTGTTGTTGAAAACACGATTGTTGTGCGAGTTATCTCGATTGATAATCTCTTAATTGCGGAGATTTTGAAAGATTCAAATCGAATTTTTGTGAAATGGTATGTAAGTAATTGACCTCATTCATGGAAATAATACTTGTTGTATAGATATTATTGAACCGAAATTTATCAAAATTGATTAAAACGTACAATGTATTAGGTATTAAAAATCAATCGCAAATCCATATAATCCTTCTAAACCCTCGCTAATACATGGATTAAAAAAAATCACGTGTGCGGTCGATTTAATTTTAAATTTTGGAAAATATGTTAATTGCACCAATAGTAAGTGGAAATGTATAATCTTATAATAGGCTTTTTTTGGTACTACAATAGGTATATCACGTATTCACGGTAATACGTTAATAAAAATTAACGACACAAATTGTAAACTCCAAATACCCAATTAAATATCAATATTTTTCCACACGATTTTTTCACTAACAAACCAACATTGCACAATTTTTACGAAGAATAACTTCCAACAAATATTATGGTAAATCACAAAAAAATAATTTTACCTCTACCAATATGCTAAAATTGAGCATAAATTAGGCATAATATAAATTTCAAACGCTTGTGTATGTACTTATACTGTACTTATAATTATTTATTTTATCTAAAAAACTTAAGTACTAAATAAAAAAATGTTTTTCACAAATCATTTATCTAGAATAGGAAATTGTGCGGATTCAATCTCACCTGAACAGATCGCAAACACCAATTAAACTACTACGAAAAACTGTAATTATTTCAATTCGCGCGATAAGATAAAAGTTAGATTTAATGCATTATAAAACGTAGGTACCAGCAGGAATTTGAATATTTGCGTTTTTCTTTGTCTTTACGCGGAGTTTATCGAATTTTTCGCAAATGATACCAACCTAACGAAAAAAAATAAATTCCACTTCAATCGCAGATACTTTTTCATTATGCAATTCGCAAAAAAGTGCAATTCGGCGCGGTTAATCAATTCGTAATTCATCAATAATTAGTAATTAGTATTTTACGGAGGTTTTTAATTTGAAGTCCAAACGGGACCCGCCAAGGTTTCCCCGGATCATTCGGTTCACCTCAACCTCGATTTAGCCGAAAACGGCGAAAAATAATGCGATTTCCACGAAATTACATCACTGAATTGTCCAATTTCGCCGTAAATAAGTCGATAAATAATAACATAATAATAAAATCTGTGCATATTATGTAAATTAATTTTCGAAGTTAAACGGCATGTTAAATTAGCTCGTTATGGTGATATTTTTTAAACGTGGATGAATGTTACATTAAAGGTTAACAAACCTGATGGGTTAAAAATATTATTTATAAGTCTATAAAAATTTATTATTTATTATTCCTGTAAACAAACAAATGAAGCGTCTGTGTAAAAATAAATTGCCATTTGGTTTATTCGTGTTGTATAAAAATTAATTTTTCTTATTCTTATATAATGCCTGTACAATAATTTGTCTAGACGGAACATTTATAATTCCAAAAGTTAATATTTAAACACGTAAATAAGACTTTCTGTTTGTCGACTTCTTTCTTTTATTTAATGCCTGTAAGAGTCTAAAATTATAAATAAATTTATATTATCGACAAACATAAGTAAGTACTTATACTGATACATATAAAATAAGTACCTAATAAACGTAAGTACACAATTAATACAAATTTATTCACAAATAAACAGGTATCTAGATACCTATTCCGAATCCAAAAAATTTAAAAAATGTATTTAAATATATATCTTTCAAAAACATCGATTAAATGACTTAGAATCCTAGCATTTTTAGGTACAAATCGATATAGAAAAAAAATATGTGTCTCACCTTCAGGAATATCCGAAAAAAAAAATCGATAAGATTTTTAGTAACCGAATTTTTGCAAATAATCGCGACTGCAAACTTTTGTTACGTTCGAGAGCGACATCGACACAGTTTCCACGGTAATTAATTTCACCTGGTGTAGACAAATGCGCGACCGATACACCTTCATTCGTTACTCGGTTTCGTCAAAATGGAATTATTGTCCCCTTCTACCAAACTTGTCGTGTTTTATTTGTATTTATTTGGATTTAAACGAGTACGAATCTGTTCGTTTCTACACAGTTGCAATCTCTGGAATTGTTTGAATTTGAATTTTGGGGGGTTTTTACAATAAAAATAAACCGCTACTTCTTTTCTTTTTTATTTAGAAATAATTAAATATTTTAGTAACTAAATGAATATTTAAAAACTTTAAACTTTTAATTACACTAATTGTACACCACAAATTAAATTAAAAATGATCCATAAAAAAATAATAAAAAATTAAATTCAGTGCATTTTCTTCTTATTTCACAAGTGGCCTTTGTCTCGTAAGACATTTGGTATACAAATTTTAACGACAAACGAAAACAAACTAATTTGACATTGACATTAATGACAAAACCAAAAAACAACATAACCTCACAAAACAAAACAAACCAATTTCAAAACATGAGCAGATTATAAACGAAATGGCGAGCATATTAGAAGAAAAACTAAGAGAAGCCTCCTCTCTGGGCGACTCGGAGGTAATATCTCAACTCCTGGCGCAAAACGTAGATGTAAATTCGCAGAATCCCGTTAACGGTTGGTAAGAAACACACATCTTTTTAGTACGAATTCCCTAATAACGTTTCACGAAAACCAGGACCGCGCTGCATTGGGCGCACAAACGCGGCAATGACCACGTCATAAAGCTTCTTACCGAGCACGGCGGGAATCCGGAGATCAGAAACTTTAAGGGACAAACTGCGAGCGAATTGAGATACAACAGCTCGGATACCGTTCGAGAGGATTTAAACGAACTCGGCGTTAAATTCATACCGAACTATTTACGAAATCCAGCGCTTACTATAGACTTCGACGTGAATAATAGGGTGAAAAATAAATCATCGGATTTCGCTAGTATGCCCATAACACCGTTACCTGCCTCTCAAAGCGATGGTAATCACTCCGTTTACATTAACATAATGTGATTAATAGCGCTGTGTTTTTGTAGATTTGGTATTGAGAGTAAGAATTCAAGGCTCGAGCGATCCGGACTTTATAGAAATAGAGATGCCTAGATGGAAACTGAACTACAGCGGTCTGTTGACGACGTGCTGCAGTGAACTGGAAATCCTGGAAAGCCAGGTGGAAAGGATCAGAAAATTGCCGAATACTAGGTTAAGAAAGGACAGCGACGTTAGAAGATTAAGGGACTACCAAGCTTTAGAAATAGTACTTAGATCTCCTTCGAACGGTGATAAGTCGGCTAATTCTTATCAGAGTATATCGACTAAAAATCAAACTATTTTGTATTGAAATTGATCCAGTTCGCTTTTGAAACATTCTGCAGTTTTAGAAAAAAAATTTATTTAATTTTATCGTTAACGCTTGCTATCTTGCTAATTTGTTACTCAAACAAAATGCACTTATCAAGTAATTAATTATATATTTATTAAGACAAAAAATTTAAAGTGTCAAACAAGAATTAAACAATCAATATTATCTTAATTATAATTATTTTTTAGTTTTTTTCGGTTTTTTGATTTTCTTCGCCTTTGCGGCCCCGGTTGTAATCTTCTCCGGAGTAGAGACTTCTTTAATAGTTATGGTCTGGCCCAAGTGTTGCACTTTTTTGGTGTTATTTTTAATTTTATTTTCATTCGACTTAACTTTCTTGTTCTCCGGTTCCTTCTTTATCTTCTTAACCTTTTTAACCTCGGTTAATTCGTCTTTCACGGCAATTTTCTTCTTCTTTGCGGCGTTTTCATCGGTTTGTTCTTTCCCCGAAGCCCCTCGTTTCTTGGGTAACGTAACTTCAACTTTAACATGGTTTTGTTCCTTTTTAATTTTTTTAGTTTCCACCGAAGATTCTTCCTTTTTAACTTGTTCTTTCTTTGCCTTGGTTTTCAGTTTTTTTCTTCCTAATTTCGCGGGTTTGTTACCTTCGGACTGGTTTTCTCTCAGGACTCTGACCCGCCCGGAAGGTTTCACCAAAACTTCCGCATCCAATACAGTGGTTACTTCTCCTTTAACCGGTTTTAGAGCGAACGAGTTCTTCGGATGCGTTCGAACTTCCGGGATATCTTTCGGATTAGCTGCAACAAATTTATTACAATCTGATTGGATTAAAATTGGGAATACTTACCGACTGAGACGTAAACAGGTATAGAAGCAGCTCTTACGCTCTTTACGTGCAACCCTTTAATGTTCTGGAAACCACCGGGGAACTCTTTATCCAGGAATTCCACGGCTGAAACGAAGTTTTCTACGATTTTGGGCGCATCCATGTGGCTTGTTCCTATATCCGCAAAATAGCAATCTCCTTTCAAATGTATGTGGAAGAAGGACTTGGAAAGTTGGACGTCGATGTGCTCTTTGAGGTTCTTCGCATTCAATTTTACTGGAGTGGGGACTTTCCGTTTCTTGTAGAAAATCTTCCCGCACCATTTCACCACTTTTCCGGACACTTTCCCGCAGACTAGGAAGCTATCGTACAAATCGGCCAGTCGCTGCTTCTGCTCGAACGTTTCGTACTCCGTTTTTAGCTCGTGCACAGTAATGATTTTTTTAATGTTTTCGACGCCTTTATCGGCCAGCAGTTTCTCGTAGTGTGCAATGTGTTTATCGTGCTCTTTGTTGCCGATGTCTTTTACTTCAGAGACAATTAGACACACATCGCTGTCGGGCGTTAGAAGGGAGTGCTTTAGGGGAATCCTCAACAATTTCTGCTTGCCATTGGGTATTTTGTGGCAGTTAACCATTAGGGATATCCCAAAGGCCTCTTCTTCGAACAGGTTATTTTTCACTTTTGGGTTGTTTGTGTGCAGTTTAATAACACCTGAAGAGTTATTATTATTTAATATTAATCGTTAAAGAGAGAGTTTTATTATTACTTACCTTCCACTGCGTTCTTCACGTTGGCCAGTTTAATGTTGAATTGATTCTCGAAACTCGCATTTCTAGGTTCGCTTTGTTTGTCATTTTTTCGTTTGATATTCACTATTTTGTCGGTTTCCTCGGATAAATTGGAAATCACTAAATTGGCGATCTTGCTTTTATTTTTCAACTTCGTTGCAGCCGGTATTTTGCTCGACGATTTTTTTCTTAAAGTAGGCGACTTGATGGAAAGCAAAGTTCCACGAGTGCTTTTTGATATATTCGAATCTTTTTTAATTTTCCCCATTATTCTAGTTTGAAAACAACATTAATAATAAGAAATTAACAACACGTGTAGCTGTAGTCGATTGAATTTAAATTTGATAGTCGTTTTTTGTAGGTTATAGTTTTCTTCTTTTTCGTAATCATCTTTTTTTTTTAATTTTGGCCGCTTAGGTCATGCAGCTTAGGCCAACAAATCGAAGGTTAGTCCTAGTCCAATGAAAGAAGAAGAAAATGAATCCTAACCTATTGAAGTTTGAAAAACAATCGTATAATAAAATAAATGTAATAAAAGGATCTAAAATGGAAGAACAGTAGGTTAATAATTGCTAATTATTTAATTCAGTATCTGTGAATTTCATTTCAGAGCTAGAAATATAATTCAAGACCACAAAAACCCTTTAACAAAACTGAGTTTCATCGGTCCTAAGCTATTTATGAAAGATTCGAGTGATGAAGCCCAGGAAAAAATAGCAAAAAATTTGGATATTTTAAAGAGTGTGTTATTACATCAGAAAGTTGAAAAAAGGTTTCATATAATACATTATTAATTAATATTCCCTGTAAGGCCTTAGACTTTTTAGGAACAACAGGGCTAAAGCCGAATGGAAGCCTTCCTTGAACCTTGCTGTAATAAACAAAGTGGTAAAAGGCTTATTAAAACATTTTGGGTATCAAGATAAAAATGGAATTTATATTTATCCAGAAGAAATGTTGTTTCTAGTAGAAACTGTAAGTGATTGCTTAATTATTATTATCACCTTTTCATATAAATTTACCTCAGAATAGGCTGGAAGTTGTGCTAAATGAAGTACCACTATCCATACAAGAATGCTACGATATTACTTTGAATATAACAGGAATGAATTTGAATAAGTATCGAACTTACAAGAAACTTGTGCTACAAGGATATAGGATAACACGATACAGTGAAATATCGAGACGAAAAGAAAGCATACAGGCTAGTGAAAAAAGTAATAAAAATAAAAAACGAAAATTTGAAGAAATTGAGGATGAAACAGATGTAAATAAAAAATTGAATATTCCAATAAATGAAAAAACTTTTGATCGTTTAGCTCAGAAAAAGAAAGAAATCAATGAAATTTATGATAATATAAGGAAAACGGCACCAAAAACTTATGTTCCAGTAATAAATAAGGATGCATCTCCAGATTTTTGTCTGTTTGTTCCACAAAATAATAGTAGAGTTAAATGGGATTTTAACGTGTATATTTGGTAAGTATTTACGACATGAAATCTTCATTCATAATCAAATTTTCTACTTTTAGTGAAAAATGTGTTTTTAACAATTTACAGTCCGAGTTTCCCTCAATTTACGCCGTTTGTAACGGAGACAATATTTCTCTTTTCAAAATCGGATGTATTAACTTACCATGCAACGAATATACTTAAAACAAGTACTCATCCGAAAGATATTTAATTGAATTAGGGTATTTAAAACAATCCACTTGGAACCCCTAAATCTATTTATTTTAGACTTGTGTATACAATTTTTATATTAAAGCATTTTGTATATAATTCTTTGTATTCTAAGAGGTATACAATTTTTATGTTTAAATTGACCTTCAGTAATTCCTCTAATCACTAATTTGTGAGTATCGACAGTGATCAATTCGTTATCATATTCATAACAGACTCGAGTGTATCAAATTATTGCTTTAACTTACAAATTACCAAAACAAATCCTCAACTTATAATCTTGCTAGAAAAACAACAAACCCAACAAACAACAAAACATTTAAATACTTAGTCTAAAGATTTGGAAAAATATCACAAAGTAAAAATCAACGACTAGTAGCAAATAGTAAATATCAAAAAATCAGTCCTCTATCAGGCCCAACCGAAATTGATGCCGGTTATTTGATAAAAATGGTTATTGAAGGGCCTGTAAAAATCCCTCAATCTTTGCAATACCACAGGATTGACGTAAGGGTGATTCCGGCCCTTTGTTTTACCTAGACAATGGGGCGCCGAGTGACCTTCGCTTTTGAACAAACAAGGAAACCCTTTGGTGGAGTTGAAATAGAAATGCTTCTCCGTAACCACTCGCTTGAGCCCTAAAAAATCTTGCACTCGCCTCAATTCGATGGCCGGATCCAAAACCAATCGTTCCCCGCTGACAAACAGAAATTGCGATAACGGAAAAAATTTCAACCATCTCGAGAGATACCTAAAACACATTAAATTCGCGACACAATATTTACCAATAACCGCTAATTACCTGGAGTAAATTCCTAGTTTAACAGGGCCCCAAGAAGTATCGATAATACTCCCGATTGACCCATTAACAAATAACAGTTGTTCGAATGGTTTCATATCAATCTTTTTAGAAATGGCTTGAGCATAATCAGATATGGCCCTGGTGACGGGGTCTCTTACGACTATCAGTAACTTAGTGGAGGGATTCATTAGGTGCACCCGATGAGGCGCCTCGCGCGTTATGAAGTAACTCGGAGTCTTTTCGATTGTGAGCTGTCCTTCTAAGGTCGCCGGCATGTGGCTCCTGTACCACTGGAAACCCTTTGCGTAGTTCTTGTCAAAGAAGTGCACTTCGCTGCCCGCTGCTCTCACGTCTGGGTGGATTCTGATGAATTCCAGCAGGGCTCTCGTTCCGCCCTTTTTCACCCCTAGGAAACGAAATTACTCGTGGAATTGTCAATTGATTCTCTAGCCTTACCGATTATTAATGCGCTCGGTAGTTGCCTCTCCGGTCGCAAACCTTGTTCTCTAAAAAATTTGTATTTTGGAGATATGTCAGTTTCGTTTTCTTCTATTAGCGAGACTACTCGTACAGATGTGTAGTGCACCAAAGGTATTTCATTTACAACGACTGGATGATTTTGCCACTGAAGAAAATTTACGATAATAAAAACAATTTGTGTTTACTCGATTATTTACTTACTTTAGGTATGGCTTTAGAGAGACTGGAAATTACACAAGAATTAAAAACGAACGTTACGTACAAGGATATAGTCGCTAGTAATAATAAAGACAAAATTATTTTTTTCGAAATGAGCAGTTCCATTTTATTATTTTGATAAACATTAATATATCACATACTGGAGTGAATTGAAAATTGCATAATTTTATAGAGAAATTAGTCGAAGCAATTTACTGTCTCACTTCGACTGATTAGCGCATTCTTGGAATGTAATTATTCAAATAATTCGAATAATTAATTTACTGGATTTTCTCATTTTGTTTTTAAATAAAAGTAAGGTTTTGACTTTTGACAACTATTAAATAATCTTGACAGCATCTCGACATTGACAACAGTCAAATGTCACTTTTATTAGGCGAATAGACGAGAAAAAATATATTGTGAAATGGGAGAAATTTGACGTTTGTAAAAGAGAAACAGAAAATAAACGGTGTTTCGTAAAATTGAAGTAATAGGTGTTGCCTATACGTACGGAAATTTTCTAGAAAAATTTCAGAAAGCATATTAATAATACTATTTTATTAGATAATTAAATTTCGCATAATATAAGTTCTGTAAATACATTAAGCTATCAAAAAGACGATACGTAAATTTTAAAATCTACCCATCCTTGAAGTTGAAACAAAATCAAAACGTACGTCTTTATGACGTAATTGACAATTGTCAGTAAACTTCATCTTCCCGCTTTTAAAATTTGGTCTTTTTGTTGAACTGTAACATTATTCGTGAATTGTTGATAACATATAGAAGAATTTTTAAGATCCGATCTGTAAAACATTTTCGATGTTTTACAAGCTATACTTTTAAATCAGCATTTAAATCAAAAGAATTCACGAAACTGACAGTTGACAAAACATTTTGACAGAAGGCAGTAATTTGTCTAGTATCTGCTCTAAAATTACATGTGGTGAAGAACCGTTTTGTGAAGCCGGTTAATTTTATAGAGCATACATTGAAAAATCTTGGCTTTTAGAAGGTTTGCTAAAGTTAAAAATGCACCAAGAAACATTGCAACTAATCCAAATATTAGAAAAAACAGTTTCACCCGGTGAGTATCGGTTTTTGTTTCCACCATTTGTATATCCCTTTCAACGTTTTTGTACAATGTTAACGGGCATTTTTACGTTTTAAAGCGATCAACTTCACGGGAACGTTAATACAACAACATTACGTACACGATTAACTAATTTTAGATGTTCGTATTAACAATTTCTAATGTACTACATTTTAAATCGCGTACTCACACCTGCAAATGGGCCCCTTTTCAACAGCAACAAGTTGTACTAAAATTTATCACCATTTTAAACCGTAATTTTTATATAATTTATTTGTATTTACATTGCATTAAAATGGACCATTCCAAATTTAATTGGACTCCTCCATTACACAATATACTTGTTTAGTGTAATTATTTGTTTCTTTAATTGTGTACATATACAAGGGCATGTATGATATAGTCAAAAACATGTAGGGTCTCATTATTTAGGTACAAGCAAGTATTTTTTAAGGTAGGAATAGGGTTTGTAATTATGGTAATAAAACATAAGTTTCATTCAGAAGATTCAGAAAACACTATAGAATTGGGAATTGTTACAAATATTTCAATCGAGTATGAAGAGCTCTGAGTGTTTGATATATTTTGTATTTTAAGCTATTAAATATCATTAGAAGCCATCGAACTTTCTTTCGATTAAATAAATTGTTAAAATATACAAACTAATCTTCTGTATTATCAAACTATATGATACCTTTTTACAAATTTATACATAACAAACAGTTCGATTATCATTTCAAGATGCATGTCTACCTCGTTTTGTAATTGTAAAACAAAGTTTAACAAAACAATAACCCAAAGAATGCAGAAACAGAAGTATATTCGATGATAAAATACATTGCGTATTCGAATATCTCAATAGTGCCGTATGAATAATCGTTTTAATTTAAATTTTATCTTGCACAAGTTTTATTTTCTCCTACTTATCTGCTTTATATTATGGCGCAGTATTTAATAAACAATATTGTTTACGGACGTGTATTGTTAAAGAATAAGTACAGGTTCATTAAAAATTTTCTATGTACTTAAAACGAAACGATTTAATTTATAATCCGCGTTAACCCGCAAGATTCATTGGTTTGCGACTCGACAATCTCGCTATTAAGTTTTATCAATAAGTAGGTAAAATATAAATAAAATATTGATTGCTATGAAAATAGCCCGAACAAACATGCCACGTTATTTTATCGCGTTCGACTCCTTCCTCGGAATCGAGTAATTAACGTCGGAACAACACATTTCAGACAAGAATGAATTGGAGCAAGCGTCGAGCTTTTTGGAACAAGCGTCCCAAACGAATTTATTAGGATTCATAAAGACCCTCTCGGATATACTGCGGCATGGCGGGAACAGCCCGGTGGCCCGAATGGCCGCCGGTTTGCAACTGAAAAACCAACTCACTTCGAAAGACACAACCATCAAGGCCACCTACCAACAGCGCTGGCTGCTATTCTCCGAAGAAGTCCGGGACTACATCAAGAAGAACGTAAGTAACGCGCCTCCGCCCTCGTACGGCTAATAACGTTCGATAAACAGGTGGTCGGTGCCCTTGGGACCGAGACCAACAGGCCGTCGTCGGCCGCCCAATGTGTCGCTTACATAGCCGTAACCGAATTACCGCAAGGACAATGGCCGGATCTCATATCGACGCTCGTAAGCAACATTTGCCAAGGGAATTCCACCGAAATGCAAAAGGAGGCCACGCTGGAGGCCATCGGTTACATCTGCCAAGAAATCGAGTCCGACGTGTTGGTGTCCCAATCGAACGATATACTGACGGCCATCGTGCACGGCATGAGATCCTCCGAACCGAGCAATCACGTACGATTAGCCGCCACGCAGGCTTTACTGAACTCATTGGAATTCACCAAGGCTAACTTCGATCTGACCACCGAAAGAAACTACATTATGGAGGTGAGTTAGATTGGGCGTCGAGCGAGCATCGATTACAGCCATTTTGATCGTTTATTAGGTGGTTTGCGAAGCCACGCAGTCGCCGGTGTCGCAAATCAAGGTGGCCGCTTTGCAATGTCTAGTGAAGATAATGTCGCTGTATTACCAACACATGGAGCCCTACATGGCGCCCGCGCTGTTTCCCATCACGTTGGAGGCCATGAAATCCGAGAACGACGCCGTCGCCCTGCAGGGTATAGAATTTTGGTCGAACGTCAGCGACGAAGAAGTCGATTTGGCCATCGAGGATACGGAAGCGGCCGAAGCGGGACGGCCTCCTACAAGGTACGTTTTATCGCTCGTTTTTTGTATACAAAATTTATTGATAGTTTTCGTAGAGTATCGAGGCATTACGCGAAAGGAGCTCTGCAGTATATAATACCGATCATTCTCCAAAAACTCACGAAACAAGAGGAGTTAGATGATGAGGACGATTGGAATCCGAGTAAAGCGGCCGGCGTTTGTCTCATGCTACTAGCTACTTGCTGCGAAGACGAAATCGTCCCGCACGTTCTACCGTTTATCAAAGAAAACATCAAATCAGACAACTGGCGTTTCCGCGACGCTTCTCTGATGGCCTTCGGCTCCATTCTAGGCGGTTTGGAACCCAACACTCTTCGACCTCTCGTCGAACAAGTAAACTACAATACACCATTCGATCCAGCATAACATCTAACTCGTGTCATTACAGGCGATGCCGACGCTGATCGAATTGATGTACGATAACAGCGTAATCGTGAGGGACACGGCGGCCTGGACGTTCGGCAGGATATGCGAAATCATCCCGGAGGCCGCCATCAACGAGAACTACCTGAAGCCGCTGCTGGAGAGTCTGATAACCGATTTGAAAGCGGAGCCCCGCGTGGCAGCCAACGTGTGTTGGGCGTTCTCCGGATTGGCCGAAGCGGCCTACGAACATGCCGCCGTCAACGAGGAGACCGGTACACCGGACACGTACATTCTGTCGCCGTACTATGAATTTATCATACAGGTAATGATTTGTTTGATGATCGTTTCGAAATGTTTGTATAAATCGATTTGTAGAGGTTACTCGAGACGACCGATAGAGCGGACGGGGCTCAGGCGAACTTGAGACCCGCGGCGTACGAGGCCTTGATGGAGATGGTTAAAAATTCGCCGAAGGACTGTTACGTTACGGTACAGAAAACTACGATGGTTATTTTGGAAAGACTGCAACAGGTAGAGTTATAATATTGTAGGGAATATTACGTCCGGTACTTCTTGTATGCCTTATTCGTAGGTACTGCAGATGGAAACTCACATTACCAGCCATAACGACAGATCGCAATTCAACGATTTGCAAAGCCTTTTGTGCGCTACTTTGCAATCGGTTTTGAGGAAAGTTACGCCGGAGGATGCCCCGCATATTTCCGATGCCATAATGACGGCCATGTTGACCATGTTTAATTCCAATTCTTGTAAAAGCGGAGGTACGTTTGCAGCGCTCGTTTCACGCAATTTATTTTAACCATTCGATCGAATTTCAGGCGTACAGGAGGACGCTCTCATGGCCGTTTCGACGCTCGTAGAGGTACTAGGAGAAAATTTCATCAAATACATGGACGCTTTCAAACCCTTCCTGTACATCGGCTTGAAAAACCACCAGGAGTACCAAGTGTGCGGCACCGCCGTCGGCCTCACCGGCGACATTTTCCGCGCTTTGAAGCTCAAAGCTCTCCCGTACTGCGACGAAATCATGACCCTACTCTTGGAAAATCTCCGCGATCAATCCGTTCACCGTAGCGTCAAGCCGCAAATACTCTCCGTCTTCGGCGACATCGGTCTCAGCATCGGTTCGGAATTCAAGAAATACCTGGACGTCGTTTTGTCGACGCTGGCGCAGGCGTCCCAAGCGCAAGTCGACCGCAGCGACTTCGACATGATGGAGTACCTCAACGAGCTAAGAGAGGGCGTGCTGGACGCCTACACGGGCATCATACAGGGCTTGAAGGGCGACGGGCTGACGCCCAATCCGGACGTTATGGTCCTCGAACCGCACATTCCGTTTATCGTACAGTTTATCACCGTCGTGGCGCAGGATGACGAGCATTCCGACGGGACGGTGGCCGTCGCCGCGGGCATCGTCGGCGATTTGTGCACGGCCTTCGGCAGTCCGATGGTGCAATTGTTGGATTTGGCTTCGATCAACGAGATGCTGGCCCAAGGTAGACGCAGCCGCGTCGGCAGGACCAAGACGTTGGCGACGTGGGCTTCGAAGGAGTTGAGGAAACTTAAGATGCCGGCTCCCGCGGCAGCCGCTAGCTGGTGAGTATGGTTTTTTTACTTATTGTTTTGGTAGTAGGAAGCTCGTAAAAGTGTGCATATGCGGCAACAGCGCGGTGGAAATGCGCACTCTTACGGTTTCAAACTGTTTTTATTTCGATTTAAAATGACGCAACGCTTTGTTTTTCAGATTCTTCTTGATTACTTAGTAAAAAGCAAGTGATTGTCAACAACATCATCATCATTGTACATTTCCTATGTTGTTTATATTCAAAATTTCAACTAGAATTATTTTTGTTTACTTTTATAAAATTGATGATGACTTAACGTCTCAGGAATCAAAAATTCAAAAAAAAATATGTAATGATCGTTTCAGTCATTAGAACGGGGGTATAAATGTTGGCCCCCTCGCATCATGTTTTTTTAGATCGATACTGATTGATACTGTGCTGTGCAAGGAACTTTGGAAACCGTTTGGTGATAATTTCGTAGCAAATGAACGCTTGTAAATAGTGTCTGTTATAGTTCGCGTCGACAGACTCGTTTTCAGCTCAAGACTGATGAATGAAGTGATGGCATTTCAGTATCACTTGGTGCGTCAGTTCATCTTTATAAGTAATGTAACTTGATAAAAATAAATTTTTTTCTATATTTATCGTTTGTTTATTATCGGTGGGTGTACAAAAATGGTGGGTGAATTCGAGCAGTGGTGAAAACAAAGACTATGTAAATTGGGCGCAAAAATATATATATTTAATGGGTATTAAAAAAGTATTTTAATCCTGTAAGTATAGGTAAATTGGGGAAGAGAATGTGTTTCAGGTAGGTAAAGGGATTGGTTGGGTTCATTGTAACGAAATTGAAATTTTTCCGTGAAAAAAGTAGGGAAATGAACAAATTTACAGTGTAGGATGTAGTAGAATATCCAGGTTAAGAATATTTGAGAAATAACGCTTATTTTGTAACAGTCTTTACGCAGCTCTATACCAAAAAATAGATTCCCATCTCTATTAATCTTCTGTCGTACGAAATGTCAATTGTGACAGTTTATGTATCATCGAACGCATCTTAAAATCCCACCTATTCGCGTACAACGCAAAAAATGTAATTTATCGAATTTGTGGTTATTTTTTGGCGACACTTTAATTCACACGCCCAATTTACCTATAAATTTTCAATTCCTTTTGCGCCCAATTTATCTACATCCCTTCAATTCGAGTGGGTTTTTAAATAAGTGTCGTATATTAGTCGACCCATGGCGCAATCCTCAACAGCCATACCTAAAAAAGTTCTCTAAAATAGTAACGATTTAACGAAGTAAATGTAACTAGATACCTAAGCTTTGGAAAATCGTCACCCTGTTGGCATCTTCCGTTTGAACTTCATTAGCTATAACACTCCCAACTTCCCCTTTGAATTGCACACCGGCCTTTATCAAACCGGACAATTCAGCTCTGGCTCCCTCCCAGTGATCGATGTACACGTCAGCGTCGAAGTACAACTTCTCCTCCACCTCGCTGTGGTGAGTCTTTCCGAGCCCCACGGCTACAGAACATTTCCAGCTACATTAAAATCCTCGCTTCATGCTCAACTTACAGTTAATATGCGCTCCCGCTTTCACCCAATCGGCCATGACGATGGGCTCGCTGGTGTTGGTCACAGCGACGATCACATCGGCGCCCCTAACGCATTTCTCGTTGCTTTCGCAGTGCTTGAAGATGTTCGTGTTGTATTTTTTGTTGTATTCGTCGACTAGACTTTTGGCTTTGGAGGCGGTTCTGTTCCATACTCTTATCTGGAACATTAGTAGGTGTCAACGAGTGATTTGCAATTAACTTTCCGTACTTACTTCTTGGAAGTTGAAGCAGTGTTTGAAGCAATCGGCGTGAGCACGGCCCTGTTCCCCGGCTCCCAAGATGGCCAGAACTCGCAAGGGTTTGGATCGCTTGGCGTAAATGTGCTGAGTAGCCACCGCAGAGGCCGCTGCTGTTCTCCATTTCGTGATTTCGAATCCACCTACGTACTAGCCAATCGATTGAGAGAAATGTATATTGTGTTCCCATGGTACTTACTGCCTTCGGTAGGCCGGTAGTTTCGTCGAATAGCAAAATACTGGCCATCACTGTGGGTAGTGGTTTGGGCAGGTTGCTGTTGGTGGGAAAGAATGTTACTAGTTTACATCCCAGAGCACCGAAGGTGCTGTCTTCTAAATAACCCGGCATGGAAACCAACAAGTTGGGCTTATCTAGTACTTGAGTTTTGCTTCTGGCTGTTTGCACTATTCTTTTCTCGGTACAGCGTCTCATTGCTACCTAAAATACGCGGGTTAAATTGGCATTAATTCGTGGTTAAAGCAGTTACCTCCATGGCTTGGAATGTTTTGTCCCAGTCCAGCAATTTGAGGACCATATTTTCGTCGATTACGATCATTTTGTGTCGAGAATTGGGTACGAATCTCCACCGAAACACTGCCTTATCTTCACTGACTGATAAGTCTCGGATCGGTTTATTTTAAAGAATTGTTTGCTTTTCGAACAGCGATGGACTGTGAACTTTAAATGGCCTGAAATGTTTCGGGCATATGTTGAAAATACCGCACGAATCCTATCTTATAAATATGAAGTTGAATTGTTTTGAAACTCGTTATCTATACTTTTTTAAGAAAGTATATTATAGGGTTATTTATAGGTTCATATAAGAGTTCATAAGGGTTCATATAATGGTAGGTATTATTGTCGGCTTTTTTTAATCACTCTGTGTAAGTAAAATTTAAATTGAATAAACAATAATTGCCACTTATGGAGTTGATAAAAAGTTAATTGGCTGCTTTTTGAACTCTCAAGTAGCCCAAACCCAAAAAATTATGTTTTGAGATTAAAAGGTGAATTTGCAGATACCGAAATGAACTATTTTAGAACTTTATCTTGACCTTTAAATTCGTTTTCTTATTGAAATAATAGATAATTTCGCTAGAGTTTATTATTCTATAAAATTCCATTCGAAAACTTACAAATAGTGTCTTATCTCGCTATATTTTTAAATACCTAAAGCTCCGAGGCTACATAATATATTATAGTGGTAAAAAGGTTGCTTATTTAAATTTACTCTACATTTATTGATGTGCTTTTGATCTACAATTTGCTTTGATAATTTCTAAAACAAACATCATCACACTAACAGTAATACCCACTAAATAATAAACGAAAACATTCTTCAACTTTTCAAAAGTGAGAGGATTCACTAGAAATGGTGTATTTGTTTGTGCTAAAGCAGTCACTTTATCATTTTCGATATCGCTCAGCTTGTAAAATTGCTCGACGATTCCCGAAGCTCTCAGCTGGAGAAGTTTCATATTAAAAACATCCGTCAAAGGGTGGCCTTTTTTGAAATACGAATACAAATACATAATATTGGTCCTTAAAGGTAAATAGTTCACCAATGATTTCCCTTCCTCGTCGGTGAAAGAAATCGGGATCAGAAATTTTATAGTTCTTAACAAGTTATAGCTGATGACAGTTTTATCAGAGGCCGCCAATTCAAGACATTCGAATACAGAATTCCGAATAATTACATTCGATAACTCGTACTGGTCAAAAGTGCTACCGTTAAACAATTTGTGATAATCCAAGGTGTACTGAGTATGGCATATTTTAATGTGGTGTTCCATGACATCTTCTTGTGTTCGTATCATTTCGGTGGATTTATCGGAATTGAGCGAATCGAACAATTTGCTTTTAATAAGAGTGGAAACAATCAGTGAGTAAAATAGATAAAATATAAACATTAATCGAAATGAGAGAGATGGAATTTTCACCGGAGAGGAACCTTCCAGGAATATCCTTAATGTGAGTATCAAAGATGAGGTATTGTAGCTTCCTGGATACAATTTTTGGATGATGTAAAACACGAACGCTACATTTACCATAATTAAAAAAAATACGACGAAAACCGATGTAGATAATACGAATAAACCACGGGGTTTCAAATTCCTCGCTATTATGCTACCGATAACATCTTCCATTACCCACCCACAAACATCTACGAATTGATATTCGTACCCAGAAGGAATAAATACGGTTATTAGTAACTCGACTTTTCCAGTCATCACGTTTGTTACTAAACCATCATAACTCCCATTCTCGTAAAACTTGCCAATATTATTTTCGTTGAAGTTAAGTAACATAAAGTTAAGTTTTACATTGATATTGTTGGCTATTATTTTAAACATTTCAATCGTAATTCCATTCTCCGAATCCATCAGATACGGGGGCAAATACATCAATCCTGCATTTATTTCTGGAACTTTATGCGGTTTCATTTCTTGAAATACATCCGTGTTGCTGATGTTCATTTGTGTAGTTGATATTTTGTGTTTTTTGGTTATTTTATATTTGTAAATCTCTTCTTTACCCTCACTGGATTTATTACAAACAATTACCAAAGCCTTATAAATGTAATATTCGTACAAAGATTGAAATTGTGTTTTTATATTTTTATTATTAGTCATGATTATAAATTTACCCTTTGTGTTCATCAAACCATTTATGTAAATTTGATATAATAAATCATTAGATAAATCTTGAGTTTCGATGAAATAAATGTCTGGTTTGTTTCGACTCTGGACGTTCCAAATATTATTAGAATTGCATTTTACATGTGGTAAAATCACATTTAATTTGCTATCGATTACCATTATATTATCATCATATTTAGCTGTTGTTAATAGCAGTTTATTAACATAATTTTCTATTGTAGAATTAGCTAAAACAGCTAAAGAAAACAAGAGTTTTGTACTGATCATGTTTAGTTTTGTAATGAGATTAGTTATGAAAATGGTTGATGTTACTCAACTAGATTGAATGTGAATTATCTATTATAGGGTAGTAGACAGATATAACGTTATATTTTTGTGATTTATTCAAAGATAAAAATAATGGCGTAATTACATTAGTTTATAATGCAAAAAGAAATATGCTTTAGATTTCAAAAAATGCTTTTAATGAATTAAAATGTAGCCTACATAGTAAATATCAATTGGTCTGTGAATTTGGAGATACATTTACTTTTATAAATGAACTTTTACATAAACAAAATTCAATCAAATATATCGTAATCTCATCAACCATTTAATAAATAAAACAACAGCCAAATTTGTTTAATATTTATTATTTTAGCAACAATTTATTTACGTGCTTTTGATCTACAATCTACATTGATAACAATTTCTAAAACAAACATCATCACACTAACAGTAATACCCACTAAACAAATAATAAAGACATTTTTCAACTTTTCAAAAGTTAGAGCATTAACTAAAAAACGAGAATCTGCTTGTGCTAAAGCAGTCGCTTTATCATTTTCGATATCGCTCAATTTATAAAATTGTTCGATAATTCCCGAAGCTCTCAATTGGTGAATTTTCCTGTTAAAAACATCCGTCAAAGGATGGCCTTTCTTGAAGTACGAGTAGTAATATATATTATCGGTTTTGTAAGAGAAATAATTCACCAATGACTTCCCTTCCTCGTCGGAGAAATAAAACGGGATCATAAATTTTAGAGTTCTCGATAAATTTTCGCTGATTATAGTCTGATTGGAAGCCGCCAATTCGTGGCATTGCAAAGGATTGTTTAAAATAATCAAATTGGATCTTACATAAATGTCGAAGGTGCTATTAGACAAGGCTGAGTATTCTATGGTTATTATGGAGTGGCATGTTTTAATGTGGTGTTTCATGACATCTTCTTGTGTTCGTATCATTTCGGTGGATTTATCGGAATTGAGCGAATCGAACAATTTGCTTTTAATAAGAGTGGAAACAATCAGTGAGTAAAATAGATAAAATATAAACATTAATCGAAATGAGAGTGATGGAATTTTCACCGGAGAGGAACCTTCCAGGAATATCCTTAATGTGAGTATCAAAGATGAGGAATTGTAGCTTCCTGGATACAATCTTTGAATGATGTAAAACACGAACGCTACAGTGGCCATTATTAATAAAAATACGATAAAAACAGATGTAGATAATACGATTAAACTACGGGTTTTTAAATTCTTCGCTATAACATTACTCATGCTATCTTCTATGATCCAACCGCAAAGGTCTAAAAACTGAAATTCGTACCCAAAAAAAGGATATATAGCCGCTAATAAATCGATTTTTCCAGTCATTACGTCTGTTATTAAACCATCGTAACTCCCATTCTCATACAATTTTCCATAATTATTGTCAATGAAGTTAAGTAAAATAAAGTTTAGTTTCACATTGATATTGTTGGTTATTATTTTTAACATTTCAATAATTATTCCACGTTCAGAATCCATTGTGTAAGGCGGTATAAACATATATCCTGCGCTTATTTCTGATACTTTATGGGGTTTCATTTCTTGAAATACATCGGTGTTGCTGATGTTTAATTGTATAGTTGATAATTCCTGTTTTTTGGTTATTTTATACTTGTAAATCTCTTCTACACTTTCACTGGTATTATTACAAACAATTACCAAAGCCTTATAAATGTAATATTCGTACAAAGATTGAAATTGTGATTTTATCTTTTTATTATTAGTCATGATTATAAATTTACCCTTTGTGTTCATCAAACCATTTATGTAAATTTGATACAATAAATCATTAGATAATTCTTGAGTTTCGATGAGATAAATGTCTGGTTTGTTTCGACTCTGGACGTTCCAAATATTATTAGAATTGCATCTTACATGTGGTAAAAGCATATTTAAATTGCTATCAATTACCATTATGTTATCATCATATTTAGCTGTTATTAATAACAGTTTATTAACATAATTTTCTATTGTAGAATTAGCTAGAACAGCTAAAGAAAACAAGAGTTTTGTACTGATCATGTTTACTTTTGTAATGAGATTAGTTATCAAATTGGTTGATGTTACTCAACTAGATTGAATATATGTATAAATTTCAAATTGGAGTAATGGAGATATTATACTTTTATGATTTACTGAAAGGTACAAATAATTTCGTAATGGCCAGAGAAATAATTTTTATCAAAAAATGAGATTCATAAATTATGTAGCGTCGATATTTTCCAATTAGGATGTGAATTTGGAGACACAAAATTAACATTATCTTTATTGTTAAAATAAATTTACTATAAATTATCAAAATTTATTCTATTAATCGTTTATTTAATAAATAGACAACAGTTAATTTTGTTCTATTTTATTTTAACGATTTTTATTGAAGTGCCTGTGATCTATAATTTGCTTTGATAATTTCTAATGCAAATATGATGATACTTATAGCAATACCCACTAAATAATAAATGAAGACATTCTTCAACTTTTCAAAAGTGAGAGCTTTAACTAGAAATGGCGTATTTGTTTGTGCTAAAGCAGTCGCTTTATCATTTTCGATATCGCTCAGCTTGTAAAATTGCTCGACGATTCCAGAAGCTCTCAACTGATGAACTTTCCTGTTAAAAACGTCTGTCAAAGGGTGGCCCTTTTTAAAATACGAATAGAAATATCTCATCTCGGTTTTGAACGAGAAATAGTTCACCAGTGACTTCCCTTCGTCGTCGATGTATAAAATAGGGATCACATATTTCAGAGGTCTGGACAAGTTTTCGCTGATTACAGATTTGTTAGAGGCCGACAATTCGTGGCATTTTAAAGTGGTGTTCATAATAATCAAATTCGCTCTCACATATTTGTCGTAAGTGCTATTAGTCAAAGCCTCGTATTCCATGGCTTTTATGGAGTGGCACGATTGAATGTGGTGCTCCATGACATCTTCTTGTGTTCGTATCATTTCGGTAGATTTGTCGGAATTGAGCGAATCGAACAATTTGCTTTTGATAACTGTAGAAATAATCAACGAGTAAAATAGATAGAAAATGAATAGTAATCTGAACGATATTGATACGAGTTTCACCGGTGAAGAACCTTCCAGGAATATTCTTAATGTAAGCATCCACGATGAGGAATTGAAGCTACCTGGAAATACTTTTTGAATGATGAAAAACACCAACACCACACTGGCCATAATTATTGAAAATACGATGAAAACAGATGTAGATAATACGAACAAACTGCGTGGCTTTAAATTCTTCGCTATTACATTACTCAAGCTATCTTCTACGATCCAACCACAAGGGTCTGCGAATTGAAATTCGTGCCCAAAAGTGGGATATATGGCCGCTAGTAAATCGACTTTTCCAGTCATCACGCTTGTTAGTAAACCATCAAAGCTTCCATTCTCGTACATCTTGCCGTAATTATCGTTAAACTGAAGTAAAATATAGTTTACCTTCAAATTGATATTGCTGGCTATTACTTTAAATATTTCCAGTACTATTCCCCTCTCCGAATCCAGTATATAAGGCGGTATATACACAATGCCTGCACTTATTTCTGTTACTTTATGCGGTTTCATTTCTTGAAATACATCGGTGTTGCTGATGTTTAATTGTATAGTTGATATTTTCTGTTTTTTGGTTATTTTATATTTGTAAATTTCCTCTACGCTCTTACTTGAACCATTAGAAACAACCACCAAAGCTTTATAAATGTAATATTCGTATAGAGATTGGAATTGAGATTTTACATTTTTATCATTAGTTATGATTATAAATTTACCGTTGGTGTTCATCAAACCATTAATGTAAATTTGATACAATAAATCATTAGATAATTTTTGAGTTTCGATGATGTAAATGTCTGGTTTGTGTCGACTTTGCACATTCCAAATATTATTAGAATTGCATCTTACATGTGGTAAAAACACATTGAAATTGCTATCAATTACCATTATATTATCATCATATTTAGCTGTTGTTAATAACAGTTTATTAACATAATTTTCTATCGTAGAATTAGCTAAAACAGCTAAAGAAAACAAGAGTTTTGTACCAATCATGTTCAATTTTGTAATGATATTAGTTTTGAAATTGGTTGATATTAGGTAGGTACTCAATTGGATTGACTGTGAATTATCTATTAGAATTAGGGAATAGGCAGATATATCATACTCCTGTGATTTATTCAATGATAAAAATTATTTTTTATGAAAGGATATTAATAAATTATTATGTAATTAGTTAATATTTTCAAATTTGGGGATACAAAATTAATCGTACCTTTAGTTTTATCACATGTAGTTTAAATTTTAGACTCACTTGTGCTAGGTGTCCATTTAAGAAAAAAACAATTTTTTTTAAACTCTTAAGTAGCATTTTGGATACTCTCAGAGTGTAAAAATTCACGAGTTTGCTCTCAAATGGTTAAAGACCCGAGAGTAACTCTCGAGTGGACTCCAAAACTCTAAAAGGAATTTTAGGAAAACAATGGGCAGGTAGTATTAGTCGAAATATTCAAAATTCATTCTCTCATAATTTATTATTTAATAAATAAAACATCTAATTTCTTTCAAATTTATTTTAACAATATTTATTGAAGTGCCTTTGATCTACAATTTGCTTTGATAATTTCTGAAACAAACGTGACCATACTAACAGCAATACCCACTAAATAAAAAACGAAAACATTCTTCAACTTTTCAAAAGTAAGAGGATTCACTAGAAATAGCATATTTGTTTGTGCTAAAGCGGTCGCTTTATCATTTTCGATATCGCTCAGCTTGTAAAATTGCTCGACGATTCCCGAAGCTCTCAATTGGTGAAGTTTCATATTAAAAACGTCCGTTAAAGGGTGTCCTTTTTTGAAATACGTGTTGTAATATTTAACGCCGCTGTTGAACGAAAGAAAATTCACCAGCGATTTCCCCTCATCGTCGGTGAAAAAAATCGGGATCAGAAATTTCATGGTTCTGGACAAGTTTTCGCTGATGACTGTTTTATCAGAGGCCGCCAATTCGTGGCATTCGAATGTAGAGTTCCTTACGACCGTGTGCGACCTTAGGTACTCGTCGAAAGTACTACCACTCCTAAATGCGTAATCCAGCATATTTTGATTGATACACATTTTAATGTGGTGCTCCATGACATCTTCTTGTGTTCGTATCATTTCGGTGGATTTGTCGGAATTGAGCGAATCGAACAATTTGCTTTTGATAACGGTGGAAATAATCAGTGAGTAAAATAGATAAAATATAAATATTAATCGAAATGAGAGTGATGGAAGTTTCACAGGAGAGGAACCTTCCAGGAATATCCTTAATGTGAGTATCAAAGATGAGGTGTTGTAGCTTCCTGGATACAATTTTTGGATGATGTAAAACACGAACGCTACTGTCGCCATAATTAACAAAAATATGATGAACACAGATGTAGTTAATACGAATAAACTTCTCGGTTTTAAATTCATTGCTATTATATTACCATCAGTATCTTCCATTACCCAACCACAAATGTCTACGTATTGAAATTCATATCCAAAAGGGGGATATATAGCCGCTTGTAAATCGACTTTTCCAGTCATCACGTTCGTTACTAAACCATCATAACTCCCATTCTCGTACAATTTGCCAAAATTATCATTGAAGTTGAGTAACATAAAGTTTAGTTTCACATTGACGTTGCTGGCTATTATTTTAAACATTTCCAGTACCATTCCATCCCCCGAATCCATTGTATAAGGCGGTATATACATAAATCCTACCTTTATTTCTCGAATTTTATGAGGTTTCATTTCTTGAAATACATCGGTGTTGCTGATGTTGACTTGTGTAGTTGATACTTTCTGTTTTTTGGTTATTTTGAACTTGTATATCTCCTCTATACTCTTGCTTGAATCATTAGAAACAACCACCAAAGCTTTATAAATGTAATATTTGTACAAAGATTGAAATTGTGATTTTATATTTTTATTATTAGTCATGATTATAAATTTACCCTTTGTGTTCATCAAACCGTTTATGTAAATTTGATATAAATCATTAGATAATTCTTGAGTTTCGATGAGATAAATGTCTGGTTTGTGTCGACTTTGCACATTCCAAATATTATTAGAATTGCATCTCACATGTGGCAAAAGCACATTTGATTTGCTATCGATTACCATTATATTATCATCATATTTAGCTGTGGTTATTAAAAGTTTATTAACATAATTTTCTATTGTGGAATTAGCTAGAACAGCTAAAGAAAACAAGAGTTTTGTACTCATCATGTTCAATTCTGTAATGAAATTAGTTGTGAAATTTTCTACCGTCTATTTTTAGTTTCTCATTGATGAGACTTTTTTAATAAGAATTGTTAGATTGGATTATTATTGCATAAATTATTTATTAAGGTAATTCCATGATTTTTGTATTGATATCAATATTTATGCCGTAATCATACTAATGTCTTGTATGAAATTACATAATGTAGGATATGAAAGGATTTGAGAGGATTTGTGAATGAACTAAAAATTATTTAAAGGAGTCAATTTTAAGAGATATATTTTTTTATCAATTCATTAAAGTAAAATATAAAATACCTACAATATAGAATGTATACATTTTCCTGTGAAACTCTTATCTACCTAATAATTCCAGCCCCTTTCACGTATTAATAACGTTAAAAGCATAAAAAGTAATAAACTGGCGTTTAATAATGTTTTAATAACACTTTCATCATTTAAATATTCATGTAATTACCATAGCATATAAGTAAAAGAGCAATTGATTTTGTTAAGTGCCCAATAAATGTACCAACACTTATCCATACGCTTTTTAACAAGTAATACTAACACAACTACAATGCTTTTAATCGCTAAAATTTTATTTCACTTGTGGTTTTTACAATTTTGCGAAAGTTCCCTGCCCCCTCTTACAAAAACCCCATCGAATCTCCTCGCTAATTGCGTCAACAAAATACTAACAAACACAGTGAATAAACACGAAAACGTCTACTTGATAAACACCGACTTGAAGATAAATTTACCAGCAATCACCCTCAACATCACCAACTCACTGACGAAATTCTACAAAATCCCACCTCAGCCCCACGCCTACGTAATAGAAACCCACTCCGATTTCCCCTACATAACCCATCAGCTCCTCTTCAACGGGCTCCTGGAACCCCGCGAGGAACTCATCATTCTAACCGACGACTCCGACCTCACGGACATCTTCGACACCGCTGAAACCTATTTCATGCACAAATTCCTCATCATCCAGCGACAGGAAGTGGTCCATCGCGCCGGCAACGCCCCCACGGCGCTCGGCAGCTTCGACGCCGGCGCCTTCGCGTTCGCCTCCATGCAGCCCGGGAAGCCCCGGGACTTCAGCGTGGTGTACGTCCCGCTGCCCCCGTTCGTATACAACGGCACCCGGGGCGTCATGTCGGAGATCGTGAACATCATAGCGGATAAATTGGAGATCAGCGTGAGCTATACGGCATCGAATCTAACCAATTCGGAGACTTTCGTGGACGATCGCGGTCACGCGTTCGGGATCATATCGGAATTGGAGGCCAGGAGATTCGACGTGGTGCTCAGCTCGCTGATCCGCTTTTCCACGGAATCGTTGTACTACGACGCTTCCGAGTACATAGCGGCAGACGAGGTGAGGTTCGTGGTAGCCAGAAGTCATGCAGTGGACGATTGGGCGTTGTTTTACAAAGAATTCACGTGGTTAGTTTGGATACTTTTCATCGTATCCCTCCTAATTTCCTACCTCGTTATGTACGCTATACAACGTTGGTGGGAGAGAAGTGAAAATTCGTCGTTGCTCGTCAACATCGTTCAAATTATTCTGGAAGGTTCGTCTACGATTCGATCGGATTCGTCGTCTTTTAATATAATATTCATCTCGATTTTGCTGAGCACCACGATTTTCACCAACGTCTACAAGAGCAGGCAGTTTTATTTCCTGAGAACCGATCGTTCGCACCAGCTGATCAATTCCGCTGACGACGCCATGAGGAGTGAGTTGAAATCGGCTCTGCATCCCACCGCTTTGAGGTTCTACAAAAACTCCATTCACCCCATCGAGAAGTACCTCCTGGCAGCCGATCCCTACGTGTGCTCCGAATCCTCCGCATGCTTGGAGAAAGTAGTCAGAGAAAAGGATCGGGTGGGAGTGGACGTTATAAGGCACCTGAAGCACGAGATAACCGAGAAGTACATCGACTCCGAGGGTCGATCGATGATGCACTTCCTGGAGGGTACGCCCGAGCAGGACGTGTATTTCGTCGTGTTCTTTCTGAAGGGCCATCCGACGTTCCCTCGCTTCCAGGAGCTGTTGTACTCCGTTCGGGAATCCGGATTGTCGAATTACCTGGATAAGAAGATCGATGGGTACTACGAGAAGGCCATGGCGCTGGCGCAACCGAGCAGATCGTACCGAGCCAGGGCTTTGACTTTGAGGACGCTCAGGTCCACTTTTTACGTGTACTTTTCGCTCGTATCGATCAGCTTCGTGGTGTGTTTGCTCGAGGTAAAAAGGATCTTGTAAAGAAAGTGAAGGTACTTTCTTGAGGCCTCAGTTGCTTAGGCTACGCGACAATTGTAATTTTTTGGGATTGTAAAGGGGCTTGAAGGAATATTGTGATCGATCAGATACAACGTATTACTTGGCATATTGAACAATTTCGAATCAATTTTACATTATTTACATTATCGCATTGTGTGATTTAATCAGAATTAATATAGCACCAACTAAATAAGTGCTTATTAGGTTTTCGATAAGTTGTGGAAATTAATTTATTTTCGTTTGCTCGAAACTAGGTAATTTCGTGTTAGTTTCTAATTTAATCGAATTTACAACGTCGAGCCAAGTAGAATATTTTGAGCATGGTAAAACTAACGCTAGTTGTGTTTATTATTATTTTTTATTACTGTCATTTTTGTGTTGCGAAATTAACTCAGATAACTGAAAGTTTAAACTCTTTAGATAGTTGCATTTATCGAATTCTACGGTCTATCGACAACAAAACGATTGTCTATTCGATAAATACAGAAATGAATAATATCAACCTTCCTACGATTTTATATGATACTAGTAAAAGTTTTACCAAAGTGAAGAAACTAGCAAACTCACCAGAGTTTTATATCATAAAAGAGGATAACAATCTCGCCAGCATCATAAATACTTTATACTTCGAAGGTCTATTCAATCCAAGAAGCAAATTTCTAATCGTAACTAACGAATTCAACCAATCAACCATCAAAATTTTAGACGAATACTTCATTTACAACGCAATAATTCTAACAATTCAACGCAACTTCGTGAAGAACAACAGAAACCTAACCGTAATAAATCCTTCGAATTGTTCGGGATACAAAAACATCTACCCCATGGAACCGAGGAACATAACCAAATTGCGAATCCTCCATACGAAATTCGCGCCCTACGCCCTCAACTCGAAGAAAGGAGTGGTCCCAGAAATATTGAATTTAATAACGGCCAATATGAAGCTTAAGACCTCGTATATTTACGAAAATGCTTCCCTCAGCAGCGGTTACATCGAAAAAAACGGGCGCGGTACCGGCATGTTGGGTAAACTACAGACGAGACGATACGATTTGTCGTCGAGAGTGTTCTCTCCCGCCGATCGGGAGCATTTATTCTTCGACATAACCCAGTATGTTTCCCAGGACTACGTGATATACGTGGTTCCTGCGGTAGTGACCATCAACAAATGGAAGATGCTGTACGAGGAGTTTTCCTGCCACGTCTGGATATGCTTCTTGTGCTTCTTAATAACATTTTACATCGCTTTTTATTTAACTTCGAAGCACAAGCAAAAATTTGAGATGTTTATAGACGTTCTGCGAATGTTGCTGCAAGGATCCTCGCCGATTCCGAGGACTTACAACGCTTGTAAATTGCTATTTCTAGCGTTTATGGTGTTCGTTTTCGTATTTACGAATCTCTACAAAAGCGTGCAGTTTCATTTCATGATCGAAAACCTGCACACTCCGCTTTACAGGACCGAGGAAGATTTGAGGAAGTACAAACTGAAGGCGAGCTTGCACACGAGCATGTCGAGGCGGTGCAACATCTCCACGAATCATCTGGAAAATTACCTCTGTAATAACATCTTGTTCACATGCAACGACAACGAGGTTTGCTTGAATCAAACCGCTTTTGTGAAAAATACGGCGAGCCTGGAAGGGTTGTTGCATTTAAAATACGTCGTGCCCAGAAGGTTTATCGATTCCGAAGGAAAATCCTTGCTACGCGTCGTTGAAAACAACAAAACCCCGATCTTTTTCTATTTATATTTCCTCAAAGGCCATCCGATTTTCAGCAGGTTCAACAGAAAAGTACGATCCGTCCACGAAGCCGGATTTATAAGACATATTATCAGACAAATCGACTGGAATTATGATAAGGCGATGGCTTCAGCAGCCATTTCAACGGCTCTGGAACAAACTCAGCTTTCGCTGGAAATGTTCCACTCTACTTTCTTTGTTTATATTATTTTAATATTTTTTAGTATTTTCGTTTTTATTTTAGAAAGAGCTAGAGTATTGTAGGTATTTAATGTCGGATACGATACTTGGTTTTCAAACAATTATAAAGTACGGTCCTGTCGTTTAATGTGTTTTCTGTGTGTCTCTAGTTCATTAGTAAGTTCGAGCCCAGTCAGACACAAGTAGTGTTGAGTTCAAATATTTCATGTTAAATAGATTAGTTGTGTATATTTATTATTACTGCATTTAAATGTTCTAAAACATATGCATCATAATTGAAATAAATATGATATAAATGTAAAATAGTTAATTTTTTTTTAATTAAAACAAAACTCGTGTATCTTCGTTAGAACTCGTAATGTTCACCAATTTTGACTTTGACACTTGACAGTGACAGCGTAGTTTTAAGGTTATGTGTACAATATTTTGCAATTATTAATGAGGTTTTGAATTAAAACTGTTTTATTTTTAATTTAGGTAAAACTCAACTCGCAGTCCTTTATATCTTCTGACCAACACATTTATTTTTAGCCGAAATGTTCCCAGTTTTAGTCAATTCAGCCATAAATTTAGCAAAAAAATTGGACCTTCCGAGGAAGCTACTAACAGCAAATTTTCACAATTTCAACAGTCTCACCAGCTTGACGAGACCCACGCTATTACAACCCATCACTCCTTCCATCGTGCCCGCTTGCGGATTCAAAATAGCCGGAATAGTGAAGAGAAGATGTAAAAGCTGCGTGATGGTTCGAACTGAGGAAAGATGGCTAGTTCTGTGCAAAGCCAAGCCGAGACACAAGCAAATGTCCATGATAAAAGATCCGAGAAATACCTGGATTCTTTCCCACGCCACCCAATCCAAAGTTAGACCTTGGTAGATTCGATTATCTCTATAATTACAATAAAATGTAAGGTAGTTCGTACGTAATAAATTTGTACATAAATAATATTGTTTTGAAATTGTATACGACTCGTTTAAAGATGGTTATCGCTTTATTGTATTAAAATAAATACAAACATATCAGTGGTAGTCATAAAATAGTAAGAAACGATTAGTCGCAGCAATAAAACTAATAAATTAATGAAATTTTCAAGCAAATCGTTACATGATAAAATAGGAGACCCCTTGTATATGGATAATTTAAGTTTATAAAATAGAAGCTAGCCCTACTTTAATAGTCCATTTATCTACAAAACAACCTAAAGCAATCACAGATAAAATATATATTACAATCACTCTAATCAGTTTGGCTTAATCTTCTCATAAGGATTACTAAAAATTATAAAAAAAAAATTCGACCCCGTTCCACCGGAATACCGTCAAAAATTTGTTCTACCAGCCCCACTCGAATCGACAACACCGACTAAATCACCCCGTTGGCGCTCTTCTCCTCCCTCTCGCCACCCGCCAGCTCCATTTGGATGTCTTCGAGGGTCTTCTTCTTGGTCTCCGGCATCAGCAGGGCTATGCTCACGGCCCCCACCGCCGAGCACGCCGCGTACGTGTAGAAAGGCACGTACATCCCCACGGCCTCGTTCGTCCAGCCGAAGTACTTGATCACGAACGTCGAGGCGAAGCTGAAGCTCACGTTGATCACGCAGAAGGCCTTCCCTTTGATGTGCGACGGGAAGATCTCGCTGCTCACCAACACCGGGATGTTGTTCAAGCCGATGCTGTAAGCTACGGTGAATACCAGCAGGGCTAGTATCTGAATCGACTCGTAACCGTCGAGGTTTATGGAAGTCGCATTTTTGAGGTACAGGTATGTACCGTTGGTGAATAAAGCTATACAAACTATGGTTATGGATATCAGGAATAGAGGTCTTCTACCCGATACGTCGACTAATACTAAAGCTATTAAAGTAGCTAAGAAATAGAGAGCGAAATAGATGATATTAGCCACATCAGGTCGTATTATATGCTTAGTTTCCTGAAACACAGTCTCCGCGTAAGACTGTATAGCCAAAACTCCAGTCGTTTGCTGCACCACAGTCATCAATATGGCCAGCAGCAGGCACTTTCTGTTGTACCTGTTGGTAACCAGCTCCATTACGCCCCCCGTCCCGGACCGTTCCTCCTCCAATATCCCCTTGGAGATCCTGCCCAGCTCCTCGGTGACCTCGCCCCTGCCGCGGAACTTCTGCAGGCTGGCCTTCGCCTGCAGCATCTCGTTCCGCATCAGGTGGAAGTAGGGGCTCTCCGGCAGGAAGGGCAGGATCAGCAGCATGAAGGCGCTCACTGTGCAGGCTATGTAAGCGCTGATCGGAATGGACAGGAAGAACAGCAGGACGTTGGACACCAGCATACCGAACACCAGCGTCACGAAATACGTTGTACCTGCAACGAAATTACCGATGAAACTAGTGGAATTGTGCATCAGGAAATTGCAGCTACCTAGGAATCCTCTGATCTCCGGATCGGCTATTTCCGCTAGGTACGGGGGTATGGCTGTGAAGAGCAGCCCGTCGACGATTCCCGCGATGATTCTGGCGATGAATAAGTAAACTGATGATTGGGCTACAGCGACTAGTATCCAAGACACGGTGAGGGGAATGGAGGAGACCATTATCATTTTCTTGCGGCCGAACGTGTTGAGTGTGAAGCCCGCTATCAGATCGCCTATGACGGACCCCATGGGGGTGATGGCTACCATCCAGGAGGCTTCGGAATTGGACATGCTGAAGGTGTAGTTGCCGCTGGTTAGAATGGGAAGGGAGGAAGAGGGCCAGCCGTAGTGCAGCCCTATGGAGAACATCCCCAAGTTGGCTGGAATTTGTAATGAGTCGAGTAATTTTTGTAATCAGGCTAGTATATTTCTTTACACAATTGGGTCAATACTCTCTTACATGATTACGTTACTGATTAATATTGATGCAACTGCGTCGACTTATTTAAATGTGGAATGAAAAATCGCATTTAAATGCGAAGGTTGGGTCGAATTATGGTTGAAAAATTTTTGTGCAAGGTAAATGCAAGGTCGCTACAGATAAAATTTTTTGTATGCTTCAAAAAACTAAAATAATTATTGTTAGATAGTTTTGTTATGCGTTTGGCCGATTGTTGCGCTTCGTTGAAAATATACAAACG
Source organism: Phyllotreta striolata (assembly GCA_918026865.1). Lineage (NCBI taxonomy): Eukaryota > Metazoa > Arthropoda > Insecta > Coleoptera > Chrysomelidae > Phyllotreta > Phyllotreta striolata. Next base: position 4,554,263 of record OU900102.1, read on the forward strand.
TTTTTCGAGTGAAAAATGATCTCAAATTAATAATAAGTAGAGTTGGTACAATGGAAATAATTATGTATGTATACTAGAAAATGTTTGTTGTGACATTTTTATAATAGTTATATAGTCATACATTTTGTTAATTGAATAAATTATACTTTTGTAAGTAATTCGAAAAAAATGCTGCAATTTAAAAAAAACTAATATTTAATGCATTTATTCAACATTAAAGCATTTAAGGAAGTGAAAAAAAAATGAATAAAAATAAGAAATGGTTCAATTAGATAAATTCTGGCAATTATTTAGAAATTCGTAATATAATTACGAACACATTAACATTAACGAGCATTTAAATAGTTGGAAGAAAAGTACTTTATAAAAATAGGGCATTTGAAAAAGAAAAGTTTACCTGCAAGTGCAGCTAGGTACTGGAAAATCCTGTACTTGAAGTTCGAGCAATCGAAGATTTTCTTCATGTTCGGGGCGGGTTTTCTTCGTCGGAGTGGCGAGTGATGCGCGCGCGAGGCCGGTTTGAACGAAATTGTCGAAAGACACACACAAATAATTAAGTATGTGTAAAATTAACAATACAACAAGCAACAAATAACAAATGTCATTCTTATCAATCGTTTAAAAATAATGAATTCCTACGCCACTATCTTTATAATTATTATATCTGCTCGAATATTTTTAATTGATCCTCGCAGATCGCGGGATTTTGGAATATCTTCGCGGTTCGTACTACAGGTGAGAACGTCGGTTCGAAAAAAAATTTATAATGAATTAAATTCCTCAAATTTAGGCATTTAAATATTTACTAAAGCGATTATCTGCAATATTATTTTCATTTACGGATTCAACAAAAATAATGTAATTTACATGTAAATCCAAAATTGTTCAATGCTTTTTTTATTAAACCTTACTTTTATGATCGTAAATATTGTTGTTTTTATCATACAAAACATTTTATGTTTACAAAGTGATAATTCATTGATTGTCCTTACTCATAAAAAAAATCCTTTCGAACAGCGAGACGACCTAATTAATAAATCTGTTTAATTTCCAAAATTTATTTAAAAACATAAATATTATCATAGAAAATTCAATACACTTATTATGCAATAAACTAACAAGTTTACTCGAGTTCAAATAAAGTATTAGATACTTACATTTCTACGCTTTTAAATAATGCAAAATAATAACTACAACTTTCCTGCAGATGTAAAAAACCAAAAATTATTCAGTCACATTTCAAATGAAAATCGCAAGTTGCGCTCGTTTTGTGTAAAATATTCATTTACTAATTATCTTGTTGGAAATTCAAAAACAACCACACATTAACTTGTCAATAACTTTTCTCTTCAAGTACCTACCTAACATTCGCGATCCGTATCTCTTAATACTCGAACAATGAGAGCGTGCATGGTAATTTTATTTTTGAGTACCGGTCTCGCGCTCGATCCGAAATTCGTATTTCTCAAGGATTTTTTCCGGAAGAAAAACGTCCCAATAACACTAGTTACTTGTCCCGATTTCAAAAACGGTGAGTGAAGAAAATTTCCACTCGGAAAGTACCTCTTAATTAGCGATCGCTTCATCACGAATAAAATTATCCGTCAAAAATGTTTATTTATCATTTACAGTCACGATCGAGGCTTTTTTATCGTCCAGAACCCATTTAGATAATTCGATGGGCTTTCAATTCTACGGAAATCGACCGCAGATAATTTTCAATAGCGCTAACCACAGAAATTGGCACGTAATCGACTTGATTTTTTGCGGAAAATCGAGCGATTTTCTTTTCCAAGTAAGCCATTAAAGATGTTTTTAACGAGATTATTAATTAGTAGCATTATCTGCTTGTGTTAATTGCACTTTACTTACAAAATTGTAGATGAATGAAATAAATGCCTTCAGATTCCCCTTCAAACATCTCATATTAATCGACATTTCCTCATTCGATACAATTCTATTATCTGTATGTAAATGCGATGTATCAATAGGAAGCGAAGTTTTGCTGGCAATTTTCAACGAAACAACCGCAGAAATATTCGAAACGTACAAATTTAGAACTACCAGTAAATGCAGTAAGTTTATATCTGATAACTCCATTCTTTAACATCTTAATACAAGTCTATTTAGATGTACTTCCCTATGGAAATTGGAGCGAAAAAAATGGAATAACTTATACCACACAAGGGGCATCATTATTTCAAAGACGCCGGAATTTCCAGCGAGAAGAACTCGTCGTAAACGCGGTTATTAAATCTAACAAAAGTTTGCAAGTCGATTTCGACGATATCCCGTAAGCTTTAAATAAAACACCACCTCATAAAAAATTAATTTACTATACGACATTCGCTTTAGGGAAGCGACTTTCGATGAGCCCTATTTTCTGGAAAGCGCCGCCAGTCTCACATACGCCTTGACCTACCTAAATGCCTCTTATTCCTTTCGAGTTTACACTGTCTTCGGCCATTTGAACCACACTACTGGCAAATTCTACGGCATGATAAGCGATCTGGCCAAAGGCATTGGTGATATTACAGGTATATTAATCAATCCACAATAACCATCTTTCTTTTACCTTTAAATGAGAATATTGGAAGTTGTGTTATTGCATACATATTGCGTACAAATTTGTCCAATTCTAGGATCTGCTCTGTACTTGAGCCTGGAAAGATTGGTCGTGGTGGATTTGGTGGGGAACCAGAGATCCTACGGGACTAAATTCGTTTTGAAGGAACCCTCCATGTCTTACGTGGAGAATATCTACTTAATGACCTTCACGGACGGGGTTTGGCTGGCTTCTGGGCTGGTGTTAGTTATCTTCTGCTTTATTCTATTCGTTGTCATCAATTTGGAAGGGTTTAAAGTACGTTTGCATCGCATGAAAACTAAATTTTTACTCGAAATGTTTGTAGAAGAAAAACGGTTCTGGAAAAGGTCGAAAATTCACCATCAGCGACGCCGTGCTGCTATCTTTGGAGGCTTTATGCCAGCAAGGTACATCCGTGGATTCCAAAACGATAGCAGGAAGGATTTTACTGGTGTTCCTGTTCATGGTATTCATGTTTCTCTACGCTGCTTATGCCGGTTACATACTGGTGTTGCTACAATCCACCAAGCCGATAGGATCTGTTAAACATCTGTTAGACAGCAGGCTGGAATGCGGAGGAGTCAACGTTAGTTTCCTCACCGATTGGTACCTGGTAATTAGTGCCTCAATTAGAAATATCTAGTTTTGTTGTACGCAGTATCTTCTAGGTTAACAATGATCCGGTTTTAAAGGAATTGTATTTAAAGAAGCTGAAGAATGTGGGTTTGTTGAGCTTGGAAAAGGGCCTGAGTAGAGTGCGAGAAGGCAATTTCGCCTTCCACACTGCTCTGAACATCGCTTATATTCACATTCATAAGACCTTTACCGATGACGAAATTTGTAAGTTGCAGGAATTACCGGGATATTTGAACGTAAGGAAACTACTGCATTGTTTTGTTTTGCGGTAAATATTTTTCGTTTTCTTATAGACCGACCTTTATTATGTAGTGCCTAAAAGGTCCCAGCACAAAGAGTTTTTCAAAGTTAGGTAAGCGAATAAAACGAACAACTTTCGGGTATTTTTGTAATTTTTTTTAAGTATTTTACGGATCAACGAACTGGGATTTCAATCTCGCAACCAGTACAGATCGTCTAAGAAGCCGAAATGCTACAACTCTATAGGGAACTTTGTACCGGTGGGATTTTACGATTGCTATACGATAATCGAGCTATTTTTCATCGGGACTTTTCTGTCTCTAATTATCTTCATCGTTGAATTGGGCACTGACAAGTGGATGAGATCGTTGAAGATGAAACGGTTCAACTAATTTTTCGATTAAAATACACGCTGTTTCATTAGCTTATTAGAAGTTGTTTAATAACTTTGCAATTAAAATAGTTTTTTGTAGAAATTATGCAACTCAATATACACGCAACAGGATGTTTGAAACTATTTATTAAACATATAATTAGCTGGTTTGATCGAAGGGGATATAGCTCAGTGGTAGAGCATTCGACTGCAGATCGAGAGGTCCCCGGTTCAAACCCGGGTGTCCCCTATTTTTGCAAAAATTATTTTTAGCACGTATTTTTCTACAATCAATTTTAACATCTTCTATTTGTGAAAATCTATTTCCTCAAAATTTTTGAAAAAAAATAGGTTTATTTCAAATTATTTCACAATTCTCTAATATTTTACTTCATAAAATTACCCAGTATGCGCGCTGGTCTATCAATTGCAATTCTCAGATTGTGATTGGTCGATTGATTTCTTGACGTTTTATAAGAGCCAATAGGATTTTACCACATAACACAAATCCACTACGTAGTGCGGTGCGTACAGGTTGTAAATGATTCAACAACTCAGGAACTCAGTTTTGTTTTGCCCGTACAACAGTTTAAATGGATAGAATTTGATTGATTTTGTTTATATTATTAAAGTGATCCAGTTTGTGTTTACTGTTACATTCTCATAAATAGCTGTCAATACGAGAGTAAATAAACACTCGTAATAAAATAAACTAGTTAGCTATGATCAACGTAAAACACGAAACAACCGACGACGCGATGAGTTGCAACACTTCGGTCACTTCGATTCTAAAATACCTGGATGATAAAAGCCTGGAAATGGACCAACTCCGGAATTTAGAATCCAGGCCGAAGAAAAGACGACTGGATCACCTGACGTGGGAGGAAAAAATTCAAAGAAAGTAAGTGGTTTCCCGCATGATGTAATGTTGTACCAAAATTGTGTCATTACAATATGTTTGACATTTAGATGAATATTTTATTAGTATAAAAGTTTGTATTAAAATAAATCGATTAAGTGTAGGGGATACAAAGTGGTAAATCAATAAGAGATGTGTGAATTATGAATAAAATATAGTTATTGATTTCGTTAGGAAGTTTAGGGTGGATAATTTTCAGAATGCCTTTTACTATGTAAGACAAACAACTAACTTGTTTGATTTTTAAGGAAATTAAAGAACCGCGTGGCGGCGCAAACGTCGCGCGACCGCAAGAAAGCGAAAATGGAACAAATGGAGCAGGCCGTCCAGCAACTGTTCGCCAACAACGAGACCCTGCTGGCCCAATGCGAGAGCCTGAAGCTGGCCAACCAGCGGCTGGTGAAAGAGAACGCCGAGCTGCACGAGCGACTGCGGGCGCCCTGCGCGTCCTGCGCCGCCGCCCAAAGCCGTCCTGTCGGGTGCGAGGCCCTCAACGGACCGACCGAGTCCCTCCTTCGACCGAAAGGAAGAGCCACGTACCCAGCAGCGGCTTTGAGCAGCGCGCTGCTGAAAGTCATAGCGAGCTGCCTTCTCTACCAGACCTGCTCGACGAGCTCGACACCGACATCGACTTTAGCTCGCTGGAACAGCTCACTCAGAGCCTCCTGCAGGACATCGCCAGGGATCTGGAGGATGCTGCTCAAAAGACAGATAGAGAAGTAAGAGACTCGCCTCTTTTTTAAATTCCAAGGGCTTGTTAGAGGATTTTCTCTTGTATATAATAACTATCTATATGTTTATTCGATTAACGTAAACATAAATTCACTCTACATGATTTAATTCACTCGAAAATTATAAAATAAATAACGATTTTTTTTCATTTCTTTCTAGATTGTGTGATGAGTTGATTTTGAAATACTTAGAACCATTTTTTGTATTAAGGTGACGCAAATATCTATAAAATATATACAAAAATTTTGTTGAAACATTCCACACTGCTAAAGTTGTATTTTACATAATGCACCGTTTTATGAGTTCCGCCTCATTAAAAATAAATAATGGATATTTAATCTACTTTATAATTAAAAAAAAAAACGACCATATGGAATAAATCTCCATTATTATTAATTGCATGGTTATTTCGTAGAAATTAGCGTAGCATCAGCTGCATTTATGCGTATGTCGACTTATCTCACATCATAAACGGTTATTAAAACAACAAAATAATCGAAACGTAATCTCTCATTTTAGGAACCAAAAATCGATGGAAATAGACCTGCAGAAATGGTGGGGCAGACACCAACAGAATTGGAATCCGGTGGATCTGATAAAAAGCTAGAGAACAGTTTATCGGAGTACCTGCTGCTCTATCACAACTACGCCGCGGCGCCGGAAACCAGTGCACAAAAGCCGGTTGCGAACATCAAAAAATCGACGCCTGTTCCCATTCGACCTAAAATCGTCGTCGAGCCCGCGGAAAGCGCGGTCCCGGCGACGGGGGACGTTTCCGACGTTGTGACGATCGTCATCGACAACGAAGGAAACCCTGTTACTTTGAACGAGGCGGAGTCTGTGGGGGTGCCTTCGCCGATGTCCTCTACGAACGAGTCCGACAAAGGCTACGAATCTTTGGATTCCCCGCACAGTCTCGCCGATGAGGATCTCTGGGATCAAAGCATCACGGAGCTGTTTCCTTCATTGTATACAGTTTAGGTTTATAGGAATAGGTTTTGCTTAATTGTAAGATTAATTTATTTTTTTATGTAAATTGTCTATTTTGTATCTATAGTGTAGTGGTTAGCTTGTTGCGAATAAAGTTGTCGATGGAGCAGTTCGAACTGTGAAGTTTCATTACCTTTGTTAGAGCGCGACATGACTGTCACGTTCCGTCAATTTTTTTTATGCAAGCAATAATGACATGTTTTTTTACGTTTATTTTTTAAGCCTCTTACTAGCGCCGTGCGCGTGCGAATGGAAATTCAAAATCCAAGATTCCAACAAGCTCCTGTTGAAGTACTCCTTGGTATCGACCAAAATAACCGACGAAAATGACGAGAGCTTGGCCAAACAGTTGGAAAAAGGCGTAGAATTCGTCATTAAAATCAAACCAGAGCTCAAGTACACCTTGTTCATCAAACTGAAATCCTCTCCGGTACGTCCCCCGTAACTCTACAACCGAAATAAATCCCGAAATATCTTATAGTTAATCACGTCGAGGACCGAAGTGCTGATTTTCGAAACCGACATCCCCAACCAGAACCCGTTCGAGTACGACTTGGTCGAAGGGTACGTCACCAACGCGACCTACTCGAGCTTCGTCATCGGCTACACGGAGGACGTGTATTTCTACGGGAAGATCGTCGTCTACGACACCATCTACTACATAGAGAAGCTCGAGAACTACCCTCACATCAAGCACAAATGCAACACCACCAAAAACGGCATCCTCTTCAAGAGGACCTTCGAGCCCGAGGCCAGGTTCGACGTCAACGACAACACTCTCAAGCTCCAAATGCAGTTCTACAACACCTCCAAGATCTACAAACGAATGACCGCTTTGAGGGGGTGAATTTTATCGCTTAATTTCCACCATTTGTGTATAGGTGGTTGTATACAGGCCAGGCTTGGAGTATACAGCCAACTGAATTGGTGTATTTAGACACCAGGATTGGTGAACCTAGCTTGTTGTACAAGGGTAGGGTAATAAGTTCTCGGCCTGAATCATTTAGAACGCTCTAGAATCATTTAAAACGCTCCAGAATCAATTGGATTTGTTTAGAACCATTTAAAACTATCCATAATCATTTAAAACTGTTTAGAAGCATTTAGAACGCTCCAGAATCAATTTAATCTCTCTAGAACCATGTAGAACGCTCCAGAATTAATTTAAACTGCGTAGAATCATGTAGAACGCTTCAGAACCATTTGTAACGCTCTAAAAACATTTAGAACGCTCTAAAATCGTTTGGAACTGTCTAGAACGCCCCGGAATCAATTAGAATTGTCTAGAACTAAAGATTTCTAGACTTATTAAAGAGAATAATGTAATTTTTGAACTGAAAATCGAGGTCTTTCATTGATGGGCCAGGAACTTTTCACATTACCCTTGTATCCCACCCAACTAAATTGGTGCATACAGCCAATTGGATTGGTGTATGCAGCCACTTGGATTGGTGTATACAGCCAGGATTCCTATGCTCGCGCGATAACGTTTCACGTTCGGACCATTTCAGGAACATCTGCTCGCTGTTGGTGCTTCTGGACAATTCTTTTATCACTCGGGTGCACTTTGGGAAAGTGCACGCGGCTTTGAAGCAGGTGCTGCTGGCGATCGACGAGGCGAATTCGCTGTTCCGGTCGACGGACTTCGACGAAGACGGTTTCGCCGATAACATCGGCTTCACCATCAAGTATTTCATTTTGTTGAAGTCGTCGAACGAAAGCCGATGGGTGCCCAAATACACCGCCAAGCCGATAGACGGTAGTAATTTGATGAATATAATACAAACTAAGCTATTTAAGCGCCATTACAGGTCGATACTATATGAACAGATTTTCGAGATTCTACCTACTGGAAGACGTTTGCTTGGGGGTGGCGTTTACAGGGCAATCTTTCATAAGCGACATCGTGGGTATCAGTTACTCGGCCGTGCCCTCTGATGGAGTTTTCAAACAACCCTACGGCGGTATTTGCGACAGACCAATGTTGAATCCATACGGATTACCGCTCAACACATTGGCTGTATCAGCAAGAAGTACAGACGGTAATTAACCCTCACTGTATCAATCATTAAAATATTCAATTTATGCCGAGTATATCACAGGCAAATTCGTGCCGGAGTACGTGTTCGAACTGAGCCTATGCCACGAACTCGGCCACAGCTTCGGCTCGGACCACGACAAAGGCAAATGCGACGGTTACCTGATGACCTCTCACGCCCCGAAGAACCAAAACCGGAAGCACTTCCTGTTCTCCAAGTGCAGCACGTCGGCCATCATGCGAACCATCTCCAAGAAGGGCTATTGCTTCGAGATCGACGAGACCCCCTACTGCGGCAACGGTAAACACCGCGACCTAGGCGAGCGCCCAAAACATTCACCGGTTTTGCGCAGGTATCATCGAGGGCAAGGAGGAGTGCGACTGCGGCACGATCCGCGACTGCCTCGAGCTGGACAAGTGCTGCGTGCCGCGCGGCAGGAGCAACTCCTGCAAGATCAAGCGCGAGCTCGGCCACAAGTGCCATCCGGCGCAGGGCATCTGCTGCACCGACGAGTGCGAGTTCAGGAACTTGAAGCGATTCGACTTGGTATGCCAACAAACGACCGATTTCGTTCACCTAACGTCGATCCCGTAGGATTGCGCGAACTTCCAGAGGGGCTGCCCGTGCGCGGGCGCGAGCGCGCCGTGCAAGTGCGGCACGCGCGGCTACTGCAAGGGCGACGTGTGCGTCAGCGAGGAGTGCGCGCGAATCAACGCGGCCGAGTGCAATTGCCCCGAATCGGAGACGGCCGAGTGCTTCACCTGCTGCGAATCGCCGGCGTACGGCAACACCTGCTTGCAGGCGAACGAGCTGACGCAGGCGTTGCTGCACTTGCACCAGTTGAACATCAGCGCGCTGCGGACGTTTACGCAGAAGAAAAAGAGCAAAGGTTACGGGTACTCGGAGCACTATTGCGACGGCGAGGATTGCGTTTGGTTGAACTTCAGGAAGGTGAAGAAGACGGAGTATTGCCTGTCGTTCGGGCGGGTGGGGACTTGCCTGGATAACAACCACTGCGAAGTACCCACGACGAAAACTATAAAACTCAGACGGTACGATTCGTTGGACCACCAGCATAATTTCAGAAACAACGCTCTGAAAGCCGTTAACCATTTTAGCGTAATACTACTATTATTTCAGTTAATTCTATTATTGTGAATATAGAAAACCTACTCACTGCTTTTTTTGCTTGTTAAAAACTTTATTAAAATTTACACGTCCATCACCAATCACCTGGACTTAATCTGTATGTAAAATTATCACTTTTGATTATTTCTATGCGAGGCCCGTAATGGGGCATGACATAGTGAGATCCATCTTTGGGTGTTACTACTTGCATGGAGATGAGAATTACGTCGATGAGTTGGCCTAGGAACATGAAACCTAGGGTACAAAACTTCAGGAGCCCTATCGCTGGGTATCCTAAATAGAACCTATCTACACCGAACATGCCCAGGAATATTGATAATAAGAGAGTGGTTTCGAAGGAGTATCCGTTTCTGTAAATATAAAGTAAATAATTACTTGTTTTACAAGGTAGATTGTGCACTTACGTCCACTTACAAGGAGTGTCCTTGTAAAAAGTATTATTTCCAGTTTCGTTACAGATAAAACCTTCTACGGCGATACATCTGACTAAAATTAATACAGCTTATTTGTTTCGTTTTAGTAGGTAATTACAACTTACTTTTGGCTAAATTATCTTTGGTGCAACCTTTGATTTCTTGAGTTTTCTCATCGATCATGTCTCTTAAATAGTCTGGATCGGGGCACAGGTATTGCCCCATACGCAAATTGTTACAGTTTGTCATTATACCCGATTCATTTAAGCTTAAAACTAATGGAGCACTAAGAAGAAGGCAAAGTAAATCCGTCCACATTTTGTATACTTATGTTCACATTTTTTACACTAAAGTAATTAACAATTTGTTTATTTACTTGCTAATTTTGTGTAACATAACCACACTTTATGAACAACTGTCAAAGTCTAATGTAATGATTACATGAAAAATGTTAGATTTTCAAATAAAAAGAAGATCAAAGATTGACAGTTGACAGTGACAGTAACCAAACAAAACAATTTTAAATGGTCTTATAATTTGTACTGAATTAAATAAGTAAGATATTATTAAAAGCCGATGGATAATTAGTGAAAATAGTGAACACCATGAATACATTTCTGCCAATTTGCGTTTTTATTATTATGAACTATTACGTCACCAGGTAAAAATGTTTATAAATAAATTGAAAGATCAGCCAATCGACACAATTACCTAGTAAGTATATATTATTACATCAAGTTTTTATTGCTCGATCACATTCGCTACACTATAATAATATCTTCTATTTTTACAGCTCTAAAATGTCATTCATCACTTTATTTTTTAAAACGGAACTAACTTGTATACCAAACATACTCGCCAAATGGCTAGGAGATTACTACAACAACGCTCTATGCAACGGAGCCACCTGGGTGTTTCTATTATGGTGGATGTTACACATGGGCTTTAACAAATGCATCGCCGTAAGTGCCTTTTAAACAGCAAATTAAGTACTAGAACAAATTTGTTACTAGGCCTTGTTGAAACGGTTGTCGTTTAAACACCACGAGCGGGACAGATTAACGGAGGTTCTGTGGTACCTGGGCTTCTACGGTACCAGCGTCGTGTACTGCGGAGCGGCCCTATCCCGCAACGAAGTCGAATTGTTCAATTTCAAAAGAATGAACGTTCCCTCGAGCAGCGTGCTACCTACGCAAGTCGTGCTCGGCTACACTTTAATATCGATGTTCTACTTGCATTCGGCGCTTTGGGAGGGAATCACCAAAACGAGAATCGCCAATATGGCGTCGTATGTGTGCCTGTTTTTGTTTATGTTGTCTTCGTATATATTGAGGTAACAGTTTCGCTTGGATGTTATTTTTGCGCGGAGTTTAATCGAGGTTATTTGCAGGGTGGTGGAAATTTCTTTCACCCTCTCGGCTTTAATAAGTATCGCTTATGTATCGTCGCAAATTACGAAGGGATTGATCGTGGTGTTAGATCAGAAATCATTGTGCACGAAGATCGTTATATCCGCTTTGTTTGTCACAACATTCGCCTTACAGTAAGAATTTTTATTATTCTATTTATTAGTTTTACCTACAACATATTTCTCTACAGTTTGTCAGTCAATCTAGTCGTGATTCCGTTAACTTTCGTCATACCTTTGGGGTTGAAACTTATCTCGGATTACCCCAATATATTACTAGGTTTTTTATTCTGCAATTTAATCGCGTGGCTAGTAATAGAAATATACAATGGGGTAAGTTTTTCGGTTATCATCTAGAAAATCTAGTGAATATTCGTAAGTGTTTAGGTGTTGTTTAAATTTGTCAACCATTGGTTGTACCACCAGCAAGAGATTAAACGAAAGGATAGCATAAGTAGTACCGATGGCTTTGAACAATCCAGCAAAGGTCAGGGTTGTACGAGCAGTTTGGTAGAATGCTCGTTATTTCCGCCGAGAGATGATGTAGTATTCGAGATACAAAAGGCGAGAAGGGAAATAGAAGAAAGAAAAGCCAAGTATGTTCTATAAAAATGTTTATTTAGTGTCCTAAAATCGTTTATTTCAGGCAATTGGCTTTGAGGAAACCAAAGAATATGCTAGTACAAACTCTTAAATGTAAGTTATTTAATCCAATAACGTTGGGGTTTTGTATTAACCAGTAATTCCTCAGGTATGTTAACTATAAACAAGAAAATTAAACAGAGGCGTCAAAGATTGGAAAGTGAATCGGAAAGTTCTGAAAATACAGAAGAAACTCCACCGAACGACGAATCAGAACCCGAAACTACAGAAGTACCTCGCAATAAAGAATTAGATACCAAAGAATTAATCGACAAATTAGAACAAACGGCATCAGAAGAATGCGAATACGAACAGTAAAAGTGTATGATTAAATAAACGATCGATCACTGTTCAAACCCAAAATTTATTGTTCTTATTTGAAAACATACTTAATGCGAGACTGCTGGTAGGTTGCTCTCCACTTCGACATAGTCCGATCCCACTTCTTCGTAATCCTTCTCCAACGCCGCCAAATTTTCTCTCGCTTCGTTGAATTCACCTTCTTCCATACCCTCACCCACATACCTGCAAAAAATCACCACATACAACACACACAGACTCGCCACATAATCGTACTCACCAATGCACAAAGGCCCGTTTGGCGAACATCAAATCGAACTTCCTGTTCAGCTTCTTCCACGCCGATTGGATGGCCGTGGTGTTGGACAGCATGCAGCCGGCCCGTTGGATGCCCGCCAAATCGCCGCCCTTGATGACGGTGGGCGGCTGGAAGTTGATGCCCACCTTGAACCCGGTGGGGCACCAATCGACGAACCGGACGTCGCTCTTCGACTTCATCTGCGCGATGGCCTGGTTGATCTCCTTGGGCACCACGTCGCCGCGGTAGAGCAGACAGCAGGCCATGTACTTGCCCTCGCGCGGGTCGCACTTCACCATCATGTTGTGCGGATCGAACAGCTCGGAGGTGATCTCGCCCACCGACATCACCTCGTGGAAGGCCTTGTCTCTGGACATGATGGGCGCGAACGAGGCGAGGGGGAAGTGGATGCGCGGAAACGGCACCAGGTTGGTTTGGAATTCGTTCAAATCGACGTTCAGCACGCCTTGGAACCGCAGCGAGGCGGTGATGGAGGATATCACCTGGCTGATCAGCCTGTTTAGGTTGAGGTAGTCGGGTCGTTCGATGTTCAATTTGCGCCTGCAGATGTCGTAGATGGCTTCGTTGTCCACCATGAAGGCGCAGTCTGCTAGGTTTAGGGTCGCGTTGGTCGTTAGTATTGCATTGTAAGGTTCTACTACGGCTGTGCATACCTAGAAAAAAATGCACTATATAGTATAATGTATAGGGAAACGTGGAATTGGTTTACTTGGGGAGCAGGGTAGACGACGAATTCTAGTTTGCTCTTCTTTCCGAAATCTGCAGACAGTTTTTCCATCAACAGCGAGCTAAAGCCGGATCCAGTACCGCCTCCGAACGAGTGGAAGAAGAAGAATCCCTGCACGCTGTTGCAATTCTCCGCTATTTTATTCACGGTGTTCAGCACGCTCTCGAGCATATCTTTCCCCACGCTGTAGAAGCCTCTGGCGTAATTGTTGGCCGCGTCCTCTTTGCCGGAGATCAGCTGCGCGGGGTTGAACAGCTTCCTGAACCTTCCCGTTCGGACTTCGTCTGCGGGGAGTTTGGCGTTAGCTCGAAATGGACTTTCGCGGGCCGGCTCTTACCTATTACGCTGGGTTCCAGGTCGAAAATTAGGGCCCTGGGCACCACTTTGCCGCTTTCCACTTCGTTGAAGAAGGTGCCGAAGGCGTTCTCTGTCAGATAGTCGGGTATCGAGCCGTCGGCTTGGATGCCGTGCTCCAAACAGAACAATTCCCATGTAGAATTGCCTATTTGGACGCCGGCTTGGCCTACGTGAATCGAAATGCATTCTCTCTAAAATTGATCGGAATTTTTTGAACATCAAATACTATCAACGAGGAGCGTAATTGTATTTATTGGATTCGGTGGAATGTTTTATCTTACCATTGTGAAAGTGGAGTTAGTTTGGGTTTATCACTAGAATTTTGAGTTACTGGATGGTTGGATTTGACGAAAAATTTGAGCTCGAGACGAAACTTGAATGGTGAAAATTTTGTGTATGACAATTAAATTGGCATTGATGCGTTTCTTAGGCGACTTTGATTCGGGAGAATTTATCTTGTTACCTATTGGGCTTAGTACTTTCTTTGTATTCATTGACTTGGCTACAAAGATGAAACAAAAATTGATTATTCGATGTATTATATTTCTATATTTCTTCTAACTGCGAAGCAAAAACAAACTCAACTCAATCAACTATATTTATTATATTATTTAATAATATAAAATAGGTACATAATTTATTTACAGAACTTAATGATTAATAAAATTGTGGGTATGTAATAAATTTAAGCTACTTTACTCGAGTATATAGACAATTGCTTAATAAATGCATCAAGTTTTGTTCGAAACAGCTCTGATTGTATGGGTTGACCTAATTTGCAGAGCGGGTTCTTCACGACAAATTCTACATATACCTGGAACAATATGCATTAAAAATTAGAAGTAAAAAATGATTTGGTCTAATCTTACTTGACTGTACAACTGTTGCAATATTTCTCTGACTCCTAGTGAGTGAATATCGGTATTTAGAACGAACTTTAGCCCTGAAGGTGTTTCGAAAAAGTGCAAAGTGTATTTCGATGTTTTGTAAAATAGGAAACCTTCCTTAGGGTCCACAGGAGAAATTTTACTAACGAATGATTTAATTGAAAATAGCATTCCATACATGAGTTTTGCCTCCTATAAATTATCAAAAATAATACAAAAAAAAACTACAATTTTATGTACACCTCACCTCTTCGCTAGTCATTCCTGATTGCTTGATTCTGTTCCATTCTTGGTAGTAAAGTAATATTCCTGATTTATCAAATATATATAAATTGTATACAGTCATTTTATAAATTAAGTTTGATTTAAAAATTGTCCAAAATTTGTTTACCAAAAACTAACCTCAAATTTAACTGTCAATGTCATTACGTGACGTTATGAAACAATCAGACTACAACTAATAGTTATTCAACCACTTGAAAAAGAAAGAAGAATTTTGACATATACATAACCTAAAAAAGTGCATTTTTAATAAAACAATAATGGCTCTATATTTAAGACAATTATGTGCACAATTTAGAAACATACACGTTCAAACATCTAGTAAACTACTCAAGAACGTACCTACAGTATCTTTGCTTCCAACAGTCCAGTCACAATGTTACTCGAATACACCAACACCCTTCGAGGTAGTGGATGCAAATGCAGAAAAGAATGAAAGAAACGAAATTGTGAAGAAAGTAAACGATCTCGTGGCGAATAACGCTCACGGGAGACTCTTCGCAGTGGTGCATCTGGCTGGCAAGCAATTTAAGGTAACCGATGGTGATGTTATCATCATCGAAGGCTACTGGCCCCCGGACGTCGGAGATAAAATTACGTTAGACAAAGTAATGTTGGCGGGTTCGGCGGATTTCTCGTTGATCGGCCGGCCGATTTTAGAAAAGGGCCTGGTCAACGTGCAAGCCACAGTTATCGAGAAAACTATGTCGCACACGAAAACCCATTTCCGAAAGAAGCGGAGAAAGCAGTACATGAGGACCCACTTCTACAGGGTCCCTCAGACGTTCTTACGAATTAACGAAGTCAGCATTCAAGATGAAGTCGACAATCCCAAAGAAGTTAGAGGTTTAGAGACGGCTGTATTTTAGTTGTAATCCGTTTAGGTGTAAATAAAATCGCTAATGTTTAAACAAGTTTTTTTTTATAAAGAAGCCACTTTAAGCTGCTTATTATTGTGCCATTAAATATATAATTCATATAAAAAATACACAGACGAGTAAACTTAAATTAGTACAAAATAATAAACTTAATTTAGAGCTTAACCCAGTATTCAACGTGTGAGAAATAAGTTAAAACAAATTACACTAAATATGAAGAAAAAATCGTCACTGCACGTAGTTTTCAAAAAAGCATGTGGCCACATCTTCAAAATTCTCCTCCTGAATAGTTACTGTCGTATCGAATCACATTTAAGAAGGCTAATTAGAAACTAGAAAGTTTTTCGATGTATTGCTCTTTGTCCCTCTTCATCGAATTCCCTCTTCGACACCCACATCTTCTTGAAGGTATCCAAAGACGCTAAGATCGATCCGCCTATCCACGTCGAGTACAATCTCTCTTGAGGAGCGGAAATCTAAAAATCCGAAGCTAGTAAACCAGTTACTTTAATTTGCTTAAATTTAATTACTTTGATTTGCGTCTCTTTTGGCGACATTTTCTTGATCTCCGACAGCAATCTATCCCCGAAACCTTTGAACAGCGTCGATCCTCCGGACAGAACGATATTTTTAAATAGAACCTTCCTGAGATCCAAATCGGATTTTTGTATGGAGAACAACAGCACCTCGTGCATCCCCTCGCATTCCTCCCCAATCATGTCCGGCTTAAACAGAATTTCGGGAGCCCTAAATCTAGCCGGACCGACTTTTATAACGGTCCCGTCTGGAAGAGTGTAATTGATTTGTTCAGTTTCCACAGTCTCTTCTTTAACTGGGTTGTTCGAAAGATAGCACGCCTTCTCTTTAAGGGTCCTCACAGACTCGAATTCGGCCGTAGTACGGAACACGATTCCCTCTTTTCGCAACAGCAATCTAACGAAATATTACAAATTAATTCTTCACAAAACGAAATGAATTTATAAATACCTCAAGTATCTAGAGACATCTCTTCCGGCAATATCCGATCGCATAATACTATGGGGTAATGCGAAACCTTCATAGATAGGCACAGAATGAGTAACACCGTCTCCTGAGTCGAGGACTACTCCTGTAGTTCGACCAGTAGAATATCTAAAGCAATATTTGTGAACATTTCGTAATGTATGAGAAACGAAAAACTTACAAACTAAGTACCGCTTGCATTGAAATAAATAGAGCCGGTACGTTGAAACTCTCGAACATAATCTCGGCAGCCTTCTCTCTGTTTGGTCGGGGATTTAGTGGGGCTTCTGTGAGCAGTACGGGGTGTTCTTCGGGAAAGGTCGATAGCTGGTCTTTGCTGTATATATAACTCCAAATTTTTTCCATATCGTTCCAATCTGTCACTATGCCGTGTTCCATCGGATATTTGATTGATAACAATCCTCTGTGCTCCTCCGCTTTGGGTCCAATGAATAAATCCCCTTCTAAAGCACCTGCCATCACTCGTACATGTTTGGGTCTTCCAACACTGAGAAATTTATGCAGGTACATGTGATGTAATTAAATATTATCTACTTACTAGTTGGGAAATCTACATTTCGGTATTTGGCCACCAGCAAACCCAGCTTTTATCACTCCGGTCCCCTGAAAAAGAGCTGTGTTGAAATTGTACCAGCAAATTTAGGATTACTCACATTATCTATAACGACTGGTTGATTAACGATCACATCGTACACTTCCATTTTTCGTTAATAAACTACAATGTACTATTTAATTACAATAGAATAATCGTTAATTTTTAACAAATATTCATTACAAAATTCACTGAAAGCCGATGAATGATGTCATTTCATAAGTGTCAAATTTTGACGTTTAGTTGAATTGACGTTGTTGACAGGTGATTTTTTTGTTGTATAAGATTATACTTGTAGTCAGTTACTTTTAAAATGAATACTTTTGATTTATTTTCGCGTAACAAATTTGGTATACTTCACAATATTAAAGCGTGAATTTTGTTATGAAATTTCATGAATTATTTGATTCATTTGTTGTTTTCTTTTTGAATATAAATTGTGACTGTTGTAACATATAATTAGAGACCCTTCAAATTTAATTACATGTCAAAAAAGAAGAGGTAAAGGTGAAGGATGAAAAGGGGTGTTTATATTTTGGTTGAAATTTAAAGAATTATTTGAAAATGGAATTATCACCGCCTGTGAAGCCCCCCCGAGGGGTAAAACCAGTGAAAGAGACGGTATTTACAAACTATTCATTTACAATTAACAGTTTATCTGTAGGTAACCCCAATTTTTTTAGAGTGGTCTTTTAATGTCCGTTATTCGTTCGCTATCTGCAAGCGAAACCAACGAGCAAAGGGACAGGGAGAAAGCCAAATTGGAGGCCGATTACAAACTGTGCGACCAGAAGCTCGACGAACTCGTTTCAAAACACGAAAATGATCTAACGAAGGTAAAATTACATCCATTTCGAATTGTATTCTAACTTCTAACACAAAATTTCTACTAGGTAATGCAATTATTCGGCTCAATTTCACTCATCGTAACCACAAACAGAGAACGAATTAAAAGCGTGAAAGACAATCTTCTGGATTGCAAGAAGAAATTGGGGTGTAAAAGAGACGAACTTAAGAATTTGTGGCTGGAAGGTTTGGAGTACAAGCATATGTTACAATTGATCGAAGAAGTGTAAGTATTTATTTCTAGTGAGTATTGTACTTATACTTACTAGTGTACGCTTGTAGTCAAAAAATGAACGAAGTTCCTAATCAATTGTCCGTGTACATGGCTCGAAAACAGTATTTACACGCAACTAATTTACTAGTGGAGGCTGTAAATTTAGGTAAAGGAACGCTAGAAGGAGTAGAAAGCCTCAAAGAACTCGGTCAGGAATTAGAACAGAAGAAAGAGGTAATTTATACATTATTAATAAGGATTTATAAGTAATTATTTGTTGATACAGCAATTACATCTGCAACTCCTGTCGGAATTGAAGCAACATTTGTACGTAAAACCTTCGCAATACATTTTGGCCTTGAAAAGACAGGGATCCGGTCAGGATGGGTTTTTTAGAAGTTCGCCTCTGCAGAGAAGCATGGAACTGAGAAGATCGGGTCGAGGGAAATCTTCAATTTCCAAAAATCTCTTCAACTCTTCGAGGTAATAAATCGATAATTCACCACAATCAGTGTGATTAAGAAACTTTGTTTCATATATAGCAGCGGAAAAAGTTCCATATTTGGCGACGATTTTTGCGTCGAAGAGAAATTAGATGTTACGAATCCTGAAGAAAATCGCAGTAATTTCGTTGCCATATTAGTAAAAAGTTTATGCTTATTAGATAAGTTATCGTACGCTGTTAAAGTAAGTGTTTCGCATCGCGATTACAGTGCAATAATTGATGTTTCTTAGGAAGTAATGCAAGAAATGCAACTCTCGTTAGCCCAAATAATTGACAGAACGGCGAACAACATTAAAAATTTGGTAGAAATAAGCGATCAAAAGTTGATATTGAAGGAATTGGTGCACATTTTGTTTGATCAGTACAAGGAAATATCCGATTCGCATTACGTGTTTATGATGTGCGTAGAACAAGCCAAAAAAGCCCATAAAATCGAAGTAGAATTGTACGACACGCAATATTTTTGGTCGCAAGTTCAAACTGTGGTATGTTTCTGTAAGACTATCGATGATACCCGATTAAAATTTCGTTGTAATTTCAGTTGAAATCGTTTTTAACTGAATATTTAGACATTCAGTACATGTCGAGCGATATGCAGCTTAGTGATATTAACAAAGTCAACGATATTTCATCTTATTTTTCGAGACGAAAACAATCCACGTAAGTACAATAAATTCGTTGTGTTTTACAGGATTATTAACGATTTAAATTTGCAGGAAGAAAAACGTTTTGTTCAAGTTCGAAGGTTCATCCAGTGCTTTAAGTTTAAGTAATACTTTAAAATCCGTACAAAAGAAGAAGGTGTTCGTGTGCCCCCCGCATCCGAACAACATTCTAATCGTTTTCGTTCCGTTCGTCTGCTTTTTGGACGATTTAGATCAATCCGTGGGAGTTAAAAAGCAAGGAAATTGTAATTTGCACCAGTTCCTGACGGATTACGTTTCGAACGTGTACCTAAAGCGAAAATCCACCGAAATTTTAGACCAAATCGAATCGGCTATAAGAATGTCGGATGCTTGGAAAGCGACCGTTTTACTAGATCTAACATCGGATTACAAACCTTTATTAGTCGTAAGTAACCCACCGTTACTACAATAATTTATAATACAAATAATCGTTTACAGAGTACAGTAACGGTGGAAAGATGCATCAGAGAATGGAAGGCGGTGCTGAAAGCCCTGCCGTTGTACAGCGAAAAAATCGCCGAGTACTCCTACAAATCCCTCAAAGAGTACAAGGAAACCTGTGATACGGCCTACCGAAGGATCGTCCAACCCCAAACCGACGACGGCCGGAAGATATGCAGCGCCGCCTGGCTCAAAGACGACGACATCAGCAGGTTTCTAAAGTAAATTCCCCCCGCGCGCTCTGATCTCTACCGCTCTATTAACCGATCGCCCCAATGTACCCAGGTCCCTGCCCAATTGGCTGAACCTCAAGGCGCAGCAGGAGCACCGGGCGCGCGGCGAGCGCAACAAGAAGCTGCTGAAGCGCGAACACCCCTCCGAAGAGGAGAGCCCCGAGGACGTGCGCATGCGCAACCGCAGGGAGGCCGAAATGCTGGCTAGCAACCTCGGCGAAGGAGGCGTCGCCGCGGGGGAGTTCATATCCGACATGAACTCGTTGAAGGAGCTCGCCCAATTGCAGGAGAGCATGGTATATCTTCTTCTTTTCTAATAAATCGGTCTCTACTACCCGAGCTATTCGGTTAGTATCGGTGTGTTGTTTCGCAGGAATGGTTTTCGGTTCGGATGTTCCAATATACGAGCGAGTTCAGGCAAGAGCCGTCCGGTCTGTCGCCGCCGCAACAAACTAAAGACAATAACAATCACGTCGAGCAGCCGCTGTCGGTGTCGGCGTCGACGTTGCAGCATCTCACGAGCATCGCGCAGGAATTCGACGAATTAGCCAACACGTGCCTTTTGCTGTTGCATTTGGAGGTGCGCGTGCAGTGTTTCTACTACCTGCTGGCGCAGACGCACTACAACAAGGAGACGCACGAGCCCGATCCCAAGGTGCTCGAGCTCAGCCGGGTGCTGGCCAACGTGGACGAGGCCATGGCGAATAGCCTGCATCCCAGGAAATGCAAGGTAATGTTATCAATGGATCCATTATAAAAGACGCAGGGTAGGGTAAGGTAGGAGAGGGTAGAGATGAGTAGAATAAGCTACAAAGGGGTATGTATAGGATAGGAGGAGGTTGGAAGGGTAGGGTAGAAGACGGTACGAGGATAAGGTGAAAAGTTATCGGTCCGAAAGTGAAAGCCAGCGATATTCAGGTTATAGACAGTTCTAAACGATTCTTTAACGTTCTAAGAGGTTCAAGAAAGGTCTAAATGATTCAAGCCGAGAACCTTTTACCGTACCCTCGTATGTACGAGTAGAGAAGGGTAGAAAAGGGGTAGGTAGGGGTAGATTAATGTGCGATTAATTGTATACTTTTTGCAGTATATATTCGAAGGATTGGGTCATCTAATAGCGAAAATACTCATAAGTTCCGCCCAATACATGAACGTTATAGACGAAGGAGGTATCCAAAGAATGTGCAGGAATATATTTACTCTGCAACAAACCCTGACTAACATCACCATGACGAGGGAATTGGCTTTGGATCACGCCCGGCATTACTTCGAATTGTTCTTTTTAACACCCGAGGTATACTTGTTATCTATTGTTGTGTTGTGCATGTTAAGAATGTTCCTGTTTTTAGGAAATTTTGAACGGTATAGTGGATAAGGGACCGGAGTTTTCCGAGCTGGAATACATGAACGCGTTCCAGCTATTGAACCGGAGCAAATCGGATAGAGAATTGGGCTCGGTGACGATCCATCTGGAACGCTTGACGGAAATCCTCGGGGAGGTCGGCATAACGGTGTGAATGGAATATTAATTTATTTAATTTATAACTGCAGATAATATAAATCACGTTAAGATGTTCAAAAAGAAGAAGCGTTTCTATTAAAAAGTAATTATTTATGTATAAAAAAAGCGAGTTTCTGTGGTTTAGAGTTCGTCTTTGGCGTCTTGCGGCTCCAGATTGTGGTTTTCTTTTAGAGGTAAAGCGTGCCAGAAATCGGCGTTGCCCAAATGGCTGGTTTTCTCCTCTTTGTGGAGCTTGTAAGGGCTGTCTATGCGAAGCTGCACCCACGGGTCGCTTTGTTTTTTGGACTGCGGCACCCACTCATCGGTTACATTAGGTTTCCTGGAAGGAAATTAATTTCTATTAGACCAGAAAATTTGCGATTTGTTTATCGGAGTTACCCTGTTTTCATAAACGATACAAACATGTCTACCATCAGCTTGCTCATCGCCCTGTCGTCTTTGGTAGACAAAACGTCCAATGTTTTGAATACGTAACTAGTATCGTCCCCGTGAGAAACCCCTGTAAAGCAACAATTGTACACGAAACTTCATACTGTATGGGAATTCTACATACCTATGTTTTCTGTTGACAATATCCTAGCTTCAGTTTTACTATGGGCGCCTCTGTAATTAAAAAAATAGCTGTACACCGGCGATTTTATGGCGCTGGCGTGTAAACGAGTGGCTGCTACGATATCGGCGATGAATAACCTATCGCTTAGAATCTAAAATATAATTTTAAAATTATTTTATAACATAAATTCGATAAGTGGACTTACTTCAACGAATTGTGGGAAGGTTTGTTTGGACACAGGTTTGTTTTGTAAATATTCTGTTCGAATTCTCGCACTAACATCATCGAGATCCGCGGCAACTTCATTGTAGTGTAATATGTAAGGCATCACTTCGTTCCAGCGCTGGTCGATGTGCTCCAGATAATCCTCGAAATAGAAATCTGGAAAAGGTACTTTTGATTCTGGATGAATCGGTGGATAAATTCACAAATACCAGCAGCTGGGTATAAACCTTCCGATGATGTAAAGGATGTTATCCACGGCAAATCTTGCACCAGGCCTTTTTTGAGCAGCTGGTAAGGGTGTTCGGGGAATACGGGGTTTTTCGCCCATTTATCCACCACTAATCCGAAGGGTGAGAACGGATTGTACAACCACACCTAAAATTATTACACTACATTTTTATTAAAATATTAATTGGTATATACTTGTAAGTTTTTGACGGCGTATGCTATTTGCCTAGCAGGTTTGGACTTCAGGCACTTCATCATGTCCTTTTTAACATCTATAGGACAACCCACAGAGGTGGCTATAGTTTGGGTTTTATTGAGCGGGTTCTCCATGAATACCCACGCGTTGGTGACCACCCCGCTTTGAGATATCGCCTTCGAAAACAAACCTACAAAAGAATTCTAATTATACACAATTACTCATCTACTTGATACAATACCTTTCGATCTGGGAGATATTAAATGCGTGTGTACGCTAGCTCCTCCTGCGGACATTCCTGATATAGTAATAGACTCCGGGTTTCCCCCGAAACTCTCCACGTTATCCTTGATCCACTTCAAGGCTAGCATCTGGTCCTTTATGCCGTTGTTTCCTGGTACATACTGGTCCTCGGTACTCAAGAATCCTTAATATATTTATTTAGTGCATTGTGAAAAAATCGAGTTAGGTAGAGGCTTACCTAACGGTCCTAGCCTGTAGTTTAAATTTACAAAAACTACGTTCCTATCTAGTACAATATCTGGAAGAGTTTGCCCGCCGTGATTGAACATAAAAGCGCCACCGTGAATGTACACTAGCACGTCTAATTTAGCTTTAGTGTCTACCGTGGGGGTGTAAACGTTAACGTACAAGCAATCTTCATCCCCTATAATACGCGAGTTTTAATTTAAATAGAGATTAGTAGTGTTACTGAATAGGTTTACCTAGTACTTTTTCGGGACCTTCAGGACTGTAGTGGTTGTACTGCATGCATTTGAAAATCGTGTTGGCTTTCCATACTCCTTTCCAAGGTTTAGGCGGTACCGATTCCTGCAAAATGCGGCTAAAGGGATAGATGTTGTAGGGTTAAAAGGGCACTTACCTCGAATCTTAAGTCGCCGACTGGGGGCCTGGCGTACGGAATGCCCTCGAATTTGAAAATTTCCTGCCCGTTTTCCGTTTTTCCTATAAAACCTTCCACGGTTCCCGAGGGTAATGTAACCGTCGGAGGGGCATTACAAATTACAACTAAAACATTACTACATTAGTAGTAATTGAATTTTAACCGGTTTTTTGTATAATACGTACCGTTTAAAAAATACAATACAAGTAAATAGCGGAGCATTATTATTTGTAGTACTGCGCCTTCTAGTAACTTTGGTTAAAATGGAATAAAACTGTAGGTTATAAATAGATTAAAAATATATACAACGGTGATATCAGGTTGACTCGGTTCGACCTTGGTGATAGGAGTAAATAAACTTTAAATTATTCAAAGAAACTCATCGACCTTAATAATTATCTAGTACTTATCTACAAAAAAATAAAACACCAATTGTCTATAAAAAATTTCTTATTTTCCATACAATAATCTAACGTGACCCAGCTGTACACAGAAATTTAAAAACAGATTAATCTCTAGTAATAGTTGTAATAATAATAGTCATAATTTAATAGTATCAATAATTTGTTAAAGTCTCTTTTTATTTTCAATATCAAAACACTGAATATACTCTGTACTCTCAAAGAGTATTAAGCAAATG
Organism: Phyllotreta striolata; assembly: GCA_918026865.1. NCBI lineage: Eukaryota > Metazoa > Arthropoda > Insecta > Coleoptera > Chrysomelidae > Phyllotreta > Phyllotreta striolata. The sequence goes on from OU900102.1 coordinate 4,578,949, forward strand.
CTAGCACCAATCATCTTCATCGGATTCAGAGTGTCCAGAACCGGTCGGCTTCGGTTTGTACCTGCGAAATAACACCGCGAGATTACTACAAAAAAAAAGTACCTAAAAAATAATCACGGGGCACTCACCCGTTGGGCACGGGACTGGGCAACACCCTGCCGCCCCTGCCCATCGCCACCGCCTGCTCGAAGCTCAACGGCGTCTGACTCGCGTCCCTGCCGCCCGGATTCGCGGCCACGTTGCCGACGTTCACGTTCTCCGGCGGAGAAATTTCCCTGAGAAGTTCTCGGTCGAGCGGAAACGTGTGCGGGTGATTGTGTGGAGTTGCGTGCGCCGAATGAGATTGAAAATGTTGCTGCAAACACCAACCCCGATCAGATAACTACAGTTTAATTCGGGCGACCCTAACTTACTGACTATATTCAATGGACAATGTGTCTTTAATGGGCAAATGTACCATTAATGGACAATGTATCTTTGTATTTTTAATAGCAGAGACTTGAAAATAGAAATTAGAGAGTAAAGTGTACGAGAGAACAGAGAACATAGTGTAGAGAGTAGAGTAGAGTGTAGAGAGAGTGTAGAAAGTAGAGTGTAGAGAGTATGGTGTAGCGAGCAGAGTGTAAAGAGCAGAGAACAGAGTGCAGAGAGTAAAGTGTGGAGAGTAGAGAGCAGAGTATAAACAGCAGAGAACAGAGTGTAGGGAGTAGAGGGTAAATACCAGGGTGTAGAGAGTATAGTGAAAAGTGTAGATGGTCGAAGGTAGAGAGTTGAGCGTGGATAGTAGATAGTAAAGTGTACAAAAGAGAGAGCAGAGAACAGAGTGTAGAGAGTAGAGTATAGAGAGACTGTATAAAGTAAAGTGTAGAGAGTATGGTGTAGCGAGTAGAGTGTAAAGAGCAGAGAACAGAGTGCAAAGAGTAATGTGTAGAGAGTAGAGTGTAGACAGCAAAATGTAGAGCGTAGAATGTAGAAAGTAATGGGTAGAATTTAGAGAGTAGAGCGTAGAGTGTAGAGAGTAGACACAATGTATCATTGATGGGCAAATCTACCTTTAATGGACAATGTATCTATGTATCTTTAATAGACAATGTACCTTTAATGGACAATGTTTCTTTGTATCTTTAATAGAGAATGTATCTATGTGTCTTTAATAAGCAAAGAATCTATGTATCTTGAATGGACAATGTATCTTTACATCTTTATATGGTTTACAAAGCATAACCCGCCAGAAACCAGTGGAAATACCCTTCTTAAGATATGTCTATCGAGCCACTGGACATCTAGAGTATATAAAATCAGCGGTGGAGGTACTTACGTGTGTGGGTGATGCGTTCAGTTTGGGAAAATTGATGGATCCCGGGCGCAGCTGGAGCGTCGACGGCTTGCACGGCGTCGGCGGCAGCCTCCTGCCCTGGCCCTTTCGTCCGCCCAACATCGGATGGCTGTGCTGCACGTTGCCCTGATGGGCCGCCGATTTTTGCATCGGAATACCTACCACAGCACCAGCTGTAAAATACCAATCAAAGATACCGTTTTTTACTAAAAAAAATCGATCTGTGTTTGGTACGTTTCTGGCAACACCTATGAAACAGTAAGTCGATCGAAACAGTGCGCACGATCAAGCACATATCTTCAACAATGCTTCGATTCTATTGTGATATCGTCAAAAAAAAATTTACTCGGAACGGATTGGACGGACCAGTCGAATGAAACATCATCGAAGATTGGAAATAATAAAACAAACAGCACAAACAACAACAGAATTGCTATGGTTTTTTTTTTTGGTTTGTTAATCTCACCGATAAACGGAGGACCTTGATGATGCGGCAGCGACGAATTCGTCGGGCTGGGGGAGCGCGACCTCTGGCACAGACTCGTCGTGCCGTAGTCCGCTTTCTTGGAGAAATTAAAACCGCCGAATCTCGAGTTATGGGGGCGCGAGCCGGTCGGAGACGGCGATCTGGTGGGGCTCGTCGACGCCGACCAAGAACCTAACACAAAACGGAAAACCATCACCAGAAAGATCCACGAGCGACAAACATCACGAAAACAATGAACTACATAGATGATGATGCCTCGAACGAAACTAATCACAGAACGCTACGAAAACTCGAAGTTACTGATAGATGATGGTAAAATAAACACACTCTCACGCTTTTTATACTAACTATTATAACCTCGAAAAGAAGACTATATCTCACCTCTCGGAAAGCGGTGCCGCTGCGAGGCCCTCTGGTGCTCGTGCTTCACGATCTCCACCACGTTCGACACCGTGTCCGAGAAGCCGATGTCGTGGTGCAGGTGATGCGGGTGTCTCCTGCGCGGCGACGGGCTCCTTTGGAACGACGGAGAATTTTGCCTAAAAACCAAAATATTCTCAAGCCCCCACACATAAGAGAGATATGCTTCCGAAGTTCTGGGAACTGTGCAGACAGCAGAAAACAGAGAATAGAGTGTAAGATGTAGAGTTTAGAGAGTATAGCGTGGATAGTAGTGTAGAGGGTAGAATGTAAAGTGCAGAGCAAATATAGTAGAGTGTAGAGAGTAAAGTGTAGACAGTAGAGTGTAGAGAAGAGATCAGAGAACATAGTGTAGAGAGCAAAGAACATAGCGTAGAGAGCAGACAACAGACTATGGAGAGCAGAGAATATAGTTTAGATAGTAGAGTGTAGAGAGCAGAAAACATAGTGTAGAGAGCAAAGAACAGAGTGTAGAGGGTTATGTGTAGAGTGTAGAGAGCAGAAAACAGACTATAGAGAGCAGAGAATAGAGTTTAGAGAGTAAAGTTTAGATAGTAGAGTGTAGAGAGCAGAAAACATAGTGTAGAGAGCAAAGAACAGAGTGTAGAGAGTAGAGTATAGACCGCAATGTAGAATTTAGAGAGTTGAGCGTAGATAGTAGAGTGTAGAGAGTAGATTATAGAGTGTTGATAGTTGCACAATTCCCAGAACTTTCGAAAAACCACATCGTTTTTGGATTGCCGAGAGAGTTACCGATGGTGGCTGGGGCTCCTGCGGTGGTTGACGAAGCTGCCGGGCCGCAGGAGGGCCTGGTCGCCGGTGCTGTCGCAGGAGGGTCGGCGCGACCGGATGATGTCCTGGAAGTCCAGGGCCTGTCGAACGTGGAAAATAATTATCGAATTAGAAAGGGGGTTGACGGGAGGCGAGAGCGGTGCGGAGAAGGAAGAAGTCGAAAGAAACGAACGTGGTGTATAATTAGGAAAAAAGTACCAGTTAAAAAAATTGGTTCCCATTTATAGAACGAGTCCTGTATAATTATCATGTAGCATGTAGCCTAAGAGCATGCAAAAAGTTGAGTAAGTATAATATGGAATTAAGTAGCATGCAATAAAATGGTTCTGGTTTATGGTAAAATGCAAAGATTCTAACGGTAAACATCGAACAAATTTAATCTACTTTTGGTTTTTAGATTTTAATCGTAAATGATTAATTTATTATTTTTTAATGCGAAGTTAAGAGTGATATGTAAATCGTGTAGGTATTGTTAAAATGGATTTATTGAAAGCTTCTCTGTTAATTTCGATTGATTGCAAAAGTACTAAAAATTACAAAGAGAAGTAGCCAATAAATCACCCAATTATATACAAATTCTACTCATAAGTAATTGTATGATACTACTACATACAAGTATTAATAAAGACGCCACAGGAACACAAAACTACATAGAAGACTGTTAACTGTTTGCGATTATATTCGTGTTATTGTCATGCCTTTTCATAGATCTTTTCTTTTTTATTCGACTAACAACTATTCGTGAATTTATTGCCTTTGTTCTTTGACATGCGAATCAAAATCGCGATTCAACGAAAACCCTAAAGGGAGTTCATTGAATCGAGATGAAACACTCGAAAAACTTCGATAAATATACGTGATAGATAGGTAAAAAGAACGTATCTGAATTAAATCTATTAAACGGACTATTCTACTATTTGTACCTTAAGGACGTTTTCTAAACACTATTATTTTATCGAGATTATATCTCCATCTGGAAACGAATATTGAAAAAAAAACTGTTATCACCTAACTATATATAAAAAGGTTCTAGGTAATATTCCTGTACTAACTATTCTAATACAATTATATACCACCTAATCAGAGGGTCTCTTCACCTTTTTGTTCCTGAAACAACGGAAATTCGCAATTAATTACTTACCTATACAGATAATTGCAAATTTGTGCGCAATATGAGTGCAACAAAGACATTAAGAATGCTTACCTAATCGATCGATTCCTTTTGGTGTTTCTTCTGGCTAAAGTGACAAGCGAACTGTCTTCGGGTAAATTGAGATGGGTGTCAGAGTGGTCTTGCGCCCCCATAAGGGGCGCTCCTTCGAGGCTAAAAGAGCCGGCCCTGCTGCCTCCGAGATGACCGGCCATATCCATCAAGCAGTCGAAAAATGATGCTTTCTGTTTTGTACAAACAACTTTTAACTTAAAAAAATGGCACTGTTACGACAGCATTAGATCCTCGTAAAAAATGTTTTGTTTAAAAATTACGGTCGGTTAATTAACTCAATTAACACGGAAATTCGACGGCTAGCGCTCTAAGTTTTTGTATGTAGCTGAGAAATATCGATTTTTCATACCTAAATTTACCTTAGAAGTAATTAATTCATGCACTATATGAGTCGATGAAATTGCGTTGAAACGGTTTCTTAAATGCAACAGTTTCAACTTTCTATTATAAGTGTATTTACATGGTTTAATTCCGATAATAATTACCAAATATTCCAAGTAGGTACTCTTATTACTCGATTTTTTTTAGGTAACTGGAAAGGTGAGTACCTAGTTGATGAAAAATAAAAATTTTCGATAATGTCGCACTCAATAATCCTATCCTCTGAGGTTTCCATTATCCATATATTACTCTACGAACTTCAACAAATAAGTCGATGAGACCTCAAATTCGCTTGAAAATAAAAAGTTAAAGAAAAATTCACGCAGGAATTGGAAACATGTAGTGTATGGGGTGTTGTTGTTGTTATAACAATTTAGTTTGATTTTATTATACACATGTATATACATTTTTGATTAGGTTACTTTATAAAGCATGCTAGAAAAAGACAATTAAAAAATAACTAGTTTATGAACTGATGTTCATTCAAATACGAAAGAACTGTAAATGCTCCATGCCAACAATGTACTCGTAAACATGAAAAAACTAGTAAATTAGACGGCACATTATAAATACCGCATGCACAAATATCAAAACTGAAGCGACAGAATTGTAGAGAAAAGTTTGTAGAAATCTTTATCAAAAAACTAGTGCAGTTTGTTCGAAATATTTTTAGAAACTAATCTATAAACTCATGGCCTAGGTATCGTCGATGAACGGCTTTTCTGAATTTACTGAAAAATATTGAACAATAAAGGAATAATAAGGTATAATAGGATGGTAGAAGTTGTGGTATATTAAATTTTCTTTTAGGTACAAATTAAAATAATTTTCAAAAAATTCAGAAATATCCACGACAATGTATGCTGCTGCTAGATACCTAATTTAAATAAAAACGAATACCAATACGCTATTCGATCTATCATCTACTTTGCAGGACTGTACTATGAATGAGTTAAATCACCGATATTAGGAAAAAATGCAGTAAAAATATTTCAAGTGATCATAAGAAAAAGTACAAAATTAATAAATAAATGCGAAAATGATATACTACCGCGGTATTGGCCGAAGGACTGTTTCCAAATCCCTGAAAACAATTATATAAAATTTTATATTAACTACTAATCGTCTTTTTGTATACACAATTTTTTGTTTTGTCTTCTACTTATTTGCTGTGTGATTACGTTGATATTATTTTGTTCCTAAAGCTGTGATGGATAATTCACGTCAAACGGTTTCCACATCCTTTTTCCATGTATCTTTTCCCCTTTGAACTTGAAAATCTATGTAGAGTAATGTAGAGCAGTGAGTGGTACCTATTGTATAGTATAGGACAGAGTATAGGTTGGACTCGAATAGAGTAGGATTGGAGTAGGGGTAGAGTAGAGCAAGGATGGAGATGAATAGGCGTAGAGTAGGGGGAGAGTAGAGTAAGCGTAGAGTAGAGTAGAGTAGAGTAGCGGTAGGGTAGGTTAGAGTAGAGTGTAAGTAGAAATGGGACCATGGAAACTCGTTTGGTTGATCTCCAATTAGATAAAATCAGTGTGGCTGACAGATACCCGACAACTCAGAACACGTGTGGAATGACATGTACTAGAAAAACTGTTATACTGTATCTACTGCGCAACCTCAGTGTAGGTTAAAGTGTTCAAGTTTAGTGTAAGTACAGCTACAACATAAACTAATGTAACATCAATAATGATCTATACGGAGAGGTCGTTACGGAAAAAAAGTTTAGTTTCGCTTTCTTGCGCTTGGCAAATTCTCTTTGCGTACAAGAAAATGAAAGAAAACCGGCGCACGATTAGTTTTTGCTACAAAAATCAAAATTAAATCATTACCCAGATTAACATCGACTAGATAACATAAGAAACATCAAACATTCATCCGACAAATCGTGACAACGAATATACAATGTTAGTGTAAATATCTATCAAATGCTCAGTGTAAAGTCGACATATTTTCACCAAAAAAACAAAAAAAAATCGTACGATAAAAGAATATACTACATAACAAGTATATCAAAGTCAGCTACACTCGGCTACCAACCATACCATCACAAATTCCCCAACTGTCAATGCGATTTATATTAGATGAATTAGTGGAAAAGCATTTTAATGGTTGGCATCACTTCAAACTCAATTAAATTTAAATTCTTTCATCGTACGTGTTCAAAATCAACAATCCCCATCTTCTACATCTCGAACGACATTTAAATTAAAATAAATATCTAATATTAACTTAAACCGAAGCGTTAGAAACAAAGTCTTCCTTACCGGAATACCGGTGGGCTCCACCTGCCCGAACCTGGTGCTCCTCCAGCTCTCCAATATCAACAAGCCCGCGTAAATTTTACCGACCGTCATCTTGCCGGTGTTCACCTGGTTACCGGGCGGCACCAGCAGATCCACCATGTTCTTCGCCTGGATCGGCCAGATGTTTTTGATTGTCTCTTTTAATTCATCGTCCGCCTGATCCATTTCGTCCGCTGAAAACCCGCCAATCGATTATATTTCATTACCAACTTTTCGATTATTTGAATGAAAAGTGACAGTTTGCGCAACACTCGTTAGTAATTTTGTGATTAATCGAATGAAAATGACAGTTTCAGCACGAACTCGATTATTTAGTTACTAACTTATCGATTAATAGAATAAGAAATGACAGTTTAAATTTGAACAAAATTCGACGCGGCGGCCATGTTTGTTTCAAAGGCGACCGGATTTCGATGTTTTTACCTGTTCGCATTTTGATGTTCAGGTTTTCCCTCACCAAAGCGAAGAAAGTGGTGGTGAATTGGACTTTCCCCTCTTCATCTACTGGCATGTTCATTCTAATCAGTTTTTTGTACGCTAATCTATTAGGGCACTTGTTTCCGAAACCCAACGGCGGATCCATGTTCTTCAACATGTCGTACATTTCCGTGTAATGGATTTTCCCGCTGGAAATTTAAAAGGGAAATGATTGGTATTTGTTGATGGTGGAAGACTTACGTAGCGTTCGGATCGTATTCCGCCCAAATTCGGACGAACTCGTCCAAATGATGAGCACCTAGTATGGAAGGATCTCGTGTTAAGTAATCAAAATTGTCCATAATAACGGCTACGAACAAGTTCAACATCTGCGAAATAATTTACGCGTTAAAAAACCAACTACTTTTTGATTACAGAGACTTACTAAAAACGAACAGAAGAATATAAAAGACACAAAGTAGGCGTAGGCTATGTTGTGTCCGCATTGAATCCCGGTTTTCCCCGAATTCGAATCGCAATGCCGGCCTTTTATGCACGACAGCATTATGCTGGGCCAGTTTTCACCTGTGGCACATCTACAAACCAACAACAGTAATAACAACAAATCAAAATATTGCACCATATTTACCTGAATAAGAGCATTAATCCTTGTATGAAATTACGAAAATTGTTATGCCTATTGATAGAAGTGTCCGGTGAAATTTCGATATTTCCAAAAACCTGCAACACAACATCACCATGTACTTCCCCACAAACCAGTCGTTGTTGCTCCTCTTTCTTTTAATGGCCTTTTACTTGACGCACAACGAACTACCATCGAAGAAGATACTTACTTGCATACCAATAATGGCGTAGATGAAGAAGAGCATGGCGATGAGACCGCAAACGTAGGGCAGCGCTTTGAAGCTCTGCACGAACGTCCACAGCAGGATCCTGATCGTGTAGCCCTGTCGCAGGAGTTTGATCAATCTGGCGGCTCGGAACAGCCTCAAAAAGCCGACGTTTATGAAGTTTTCCTACAAAATAAAACCGTCGAGTTCCACCAGAGGAATCCGGAAGGATTTTCTTACGAACGTAACAAAATCCTCTAAAACATTTTGCTCTATACGTATTTAAAATCCAACAGCGACTAACTATTTGTTAAACATCGAACTACATACTGTTAATAAACTTTTTTTTCAATAGGATACTTGAACAAATACAGTTTATTGTACACCTTTGAATCGACCGAAAAAATCACGTTATAAACTGTACCTAATCAAGCAAAATTATATACAAAATAATAATGTATTTAGTGTGTGTTCTTGGTGTAGTGTACGTGTCACTTGGTGAGAGTACTTACCAAAAACCCACTCTTTCTGAATACCTATCATGCAAAAACACCGGGCCAACTACTTCGATAATCCTTCAACTTCTCAACTACCATTCTAGGATTAAGAAAATTTAATTCATGTCCTTCGTAAATGCGCGAGCGAGAGGCGGTTTCGGTGCGATGCCGGAGAGGAATTGAATTAATCGAAGATGCTAAAGCCGATTCGCAACGATCGAAGCTTGCCGATTGGAGAATACATTTTACAGGCGATGCGGCAATTAAGCGATCAATAATCATGCTGCAAGGATCAATCGAAAATGCGCGAGTAATCCTTGTACAATCGCCAAGGGCTCGTTAAACTTGGATTAAAGCCACAATATGATGATGGTTGTCTCTCGACTGCATCGCACTGTTTTCATCACTTGAGTAAATGATGATAGACTCGCTGATGATGATAGCGCAATTGAATTCTAATGCGCCTCTCGCTGTTGCGATTAGATGTAAATTAAATTGACTTGAAACTGGTAAAACTTAAGTACCTGCATCCACTTTCCAATGGTGGCAGGTATATCTAGGTCTGTTATCTACAAAAATCGGTGCATGATTAAAATTGTGCTGTTAAATTCTATGGAATATACTGGCTAAAGGCATGCTTCAACTAACCTTTCGCATTTTTTTTTGTAATTATTTGCCTATATACTTTATGTATCTTCTGAGTTCTAGCGCTAGATTAGAGGTGTATACGTTTAACTAAATCGGATATTTAATACAAATGTGTGATTAAATGAATTTTTATTAAACTATGTTTTGCACTAATTGCCCAGCTTTTAGTTTATTTTTCTGGTATAAATTTATGTAAAGTAGTATTATAAAAGCTGAGAATTGTGAACGATGTTGTTCATCTCAATACGTAATTGAACCTACACATTCTATGGGCATTTTTCGGTATTTAATCGAGCTATCCAGTAATATATTTATAAATAAGAGAGTTTTTAAGACGTGTCCTTACCCTTTCTTTGGCCATCTGTGCAGCGCGTTCCTTGAATAAAACAACATTTTAATGAAAAGATTCGTAAAAGAAAAAAGAATAATAGTGCACAAGTCCAATATGCTCGTGTGCCCAATTCGTGCAATATTTTGCGAATGCAAATAGTTAAATTCAATTTCCTGTACCTTCCAAATGAGACGCCGATAAATCTGTGTAAAATTGTGTTAGAAGTGGTAAAATGTTCTCTCACATTATTCAGTATTTTAAAAGAAAAATAAACTCGACCGATCGCCCTGCTAAAAGATACTCACCCCGAATTCCACCACCATGGCGTCCACGATACTACCGATAACCGTTACGAAGTCGAACGTGTTCCACGGATCTTTGAAGAAATTCTGCACGGAAATTCAAAAATATCAATCCACATATTGTACAGGGTGCCTTCTATTGAATCGCAGTAGGTATTCAATATGGGACAACCTGTATGTATGAATTATCGGATGTTATTAACAGGTGGTATTCACTGAACTGTTTGCAATCTATGTGAAAAATTCGATACAAGCATCAATAAATTTGTGATATTAATTTATAATTACAGGTTATTTATGAATTATTTTTTTATTAATACTTGTAATTATATGGAGCACTTCTACCTGTGAATAAATGTTAGAATTATTGCTGTAAATATGTTATTTTACTAAGCAACTTAAAGTTCTACTTGTATGAATGATTATAACAATGTAATAGAACTAAACTTGCTTTAAGTTGCAAAGATTTATACTAATTAATTTTTAATTGCTTTCTTTTGGTATAAAATGTAAATTCGTATAATGAAAGCAATTAAAAATGTTTAATTTATATCTATATAAAAAAATATAAAATAAAGTGTTACCTTAATACCGTAAGCGATTAACTTCAAAAGAGTCTCACAGAGGAAGAGAAATGTAAAAAGTATATTCATGACTGCGAGGATGTCGGACAACAAAGGTGGAGAGTCGTGGTACTACAAACAACTCAAAAATATATATCTAAACTACGAAAGCGTTTATAAAAAATTCGAAAAATCGAAAAAAAGTCGGCACAACCATAAGTAACAAGTACACGAGAAAAATTATCGTTTTACGCCCATTTCGACGCACCGCCGCCTCCACGACGGCGTGTCCTCGAAGCCCCCTTTTTGTGTGAAGGTTGTTGTTTTTACAAATCAAAAATCTGTAGCGAACGTGCGAATAAATCAAACGGTAAAAAAAGCCGTGCAAACCATTTAAACACACCACAACGTGATTAAGCGACACTACACTAACAAATAATCCAATTCGATCTAGCAAACTTACGATTATCTCCGACAAAAATATCGAATCGGCAACGCCGCTTTTCGGCGTGTGACATTTGACGTACGACAAACTGCGCAAAAACCTAGTTTGCTAGATAAACCATGCGTGGAATTATTTTTTTTTTCATATTGCGTTGATATTCCTCGCAGAACAGTTCAGTGATATACGAATATAATATGGTGTGAACAATCGAAATTCGTGCCGATTGAAATGCATTCTGTTCATCGCATGAAGATACGACATTCGTATATTTTTACATTACTAGGCATTTTATTTTTGTATTTTTATTATTTGTCGGCGATTCGTTTGTGGTCCTTCGATTTATACTTGTCATACGGTCCTTTCGTTTTTTTGAGACACTCTGTATATTATTTTTGTGCAACAAATTGGATGTGCCCTTTGAAACCGCATGATAAATATAATTTTATATAGAAATAAATATTTACAAAAATAATTTGGTACTTATTTTTGTTGGATTAGTTAGTTAGTAAAAATAAAAAATAAAGACCCACACTTTCCCACCCTGTTCCAATTAGGTACATCTTTACAAAAAAAATAAAAGAAAATATTGAAATTCCAAAATCAACTAAATACAATTTGAATAAAAAGCATTTTTACTAGATAATAATTTTATCAATATCCAATCGATTTCGGAAAGACTATAGGTACCACTCAAACGAATCGATAAAACTTCGATTTAATATTTTTACATTTAGTTTTCGCCTAATTTTCCTTACCCTTATGCCGAAAGCAAGTATCTTCAGTACACATTCCACAGTAAACATTCCCGTGAATCCCCAGTTGAGGTACTTTAACGTATTGGTGTAGGTCTCGCCCTGCTTGTCATACTGTTAACACAAGATCAAAGGAAAAATGGCGTATGGCAGGCACCGGCCACTTTTCCATCTAATTACAACTAACTCTTATCATAGAAAGAAACACCAAAAGAAAAGGGGAAAAACGAACGGGGGGTAAATCAACTGAAACATATTCGATTCTAAGTAAATATTCGTGTATAGGCCTCGCAACAACATTAACATTAACAACAACGACAACATTCATTTGTGCAATAACAGGTGATGATAATTTGGTATCAGAACGTGTCATTTACGACATAAATCTGCAGCAATGGCGGATTTACGGCCTCCGCTACGGCCGGATTCGGCTCCGTTCGACTTCCGATTAAATTCGCCACTGCCACACAACCAAAGGAGTCGGAGAGAAAGCGCAAGGAAACCTGTCGAGTGTAAGTGAGACAACAGCAACGCAATCGCAGTCCAAACAAGTACGAACAAGCAGCGGTTTTCTGCACGCGAATGTTCCTTGTTGTTCGGATTTGTTGAGTACATACAATCATGCTTTTCTTTTTGGTTCGTGTGTGGAATCAAAATAGAGTTTACGGTCACGTTCATGCCGAGTAAATGAGCAGTGGATGGAGCGATTTTTATGAAGATGCATCAGAAAAATCACTCAGTTTCGTATGCTTCTTTCTCCAGTTCCTCCTCGGCAGTTGAAATGCACCTGTTCGGTAAACGCGATAATAATTACTTAGAATCAATATCGCATATCTACAGCTTGGTTTGTTACGGAAGAATCAGTTAGGTATACACGCTATAAAATACCCTCTAGCTCTAAACTCTCAACTATATCTCGTGGGAAACATTACAATAAATTTAACGCTAAGAATTACCTAGCTGTGTTAGATTTAAAATAAAAAAGTATCGTACATAGTTCGCTAATCTATGTCCTAAATCCGTTATTAACTCATTTCCGAGTGCAAAAGTAAACATTTAACGAAGAACAATCAATATGAAAACGTTAATAACGGCACAAATAAAACACATTGAACGCACTGTACCTATTAGTTTCAAATAAAGTACGGTTAGGAAAAAACAGTTACAAATGGTCGTCAACAAACGAACAAAATACATATAAATAAGAGATGCTGTTTTGTACCGGCCTCAAGCTTACGAATCGTGTGCACAATGCTTCCAAGCATTCAGTGTGTAAGTCTGTTTTACTTCGATTTTTCAAAGTATCTTTTTTTTGGTTGCCGACTTTTAATGAAAATTTTACCAAAATTCACCACAATTGACTACCTAAATCGCACCAAAAACCTTCCAATTTAAGAAGATTCTCTTTAAGAACTGTTGTTAGACAATTTCTCCGTGAATTTTGGTACGAACATTTTATTCGAATCGCGATTATATAAAAAGTTCAATCCCGGGCTGAAACTCGACTTAAATTCATCACATTTCGGATCCGTCGCCGATGCACACTTACCTTCATCATCAGCAGCAACGTGTTGAAGACGATCAGCATCATGATGAAGTACTCGAAGGGCGTCGACACGACGATCCGCCATATCTTGTACTTGAAGCTGTTCCGTTTGTTCGGCATGTACCTCTCCAGAGGTCTGGCTTGAATCGTAAAGTCGATGCAGGATTTCTGCGAAAAAGCCATTTCTGCATTCTGGCGGGATTCCAATCTTCAGAATTTACCTGATTCTTGTCGATCTCGCCGCTCTGCAGCTCGGCCTCGCCCTGCTCTTGGAACGTGATGATGATCAAGGCAACGAATATATTTACAAAGAAGAATGGAAACACTATGAAATATACAATGTAGAAAATCGATATCTCTATACGGAAATTTTGTATGGGGCCCTGATCCTCGTAGGTGGCAGCCATCGAGTTTTGAAGAATCCTGTCGATGCAAACAAGCGTTAGGAAATTTCTGTAGTTATTGTATTAGGCTAGTTGTATTTACTGTGGCCATCCTTCGCCGGTTTGGACGGCGAACAGCGTCAACATGGCCATGGGGACGTTGTCGTAGTGGAATTTCTGGGCGCTCCATTCGCGTATTTGGACCGTAGGCACGTCACTGTCTTCATCATATACAAAAAAGCGACCCCTGGAAATTATAAATCACAGTCAACACTAAAAGAAGCGCCCACTGAAGGTCCTCGAGACCAATTTTTGGGCTTTGTTGGATTGAAATCTTGGTTGAATAGAAGAACCTCAATAACCAAGGGAAAGACTCATCGAGAGTCACCAGCAGGAGTTCTTAATAGTGAAGTATTGGGTTGAATTGAAAGAAAGTTTGGGTAGAATAAAAGAACCTCAATAACCAATGGAAAGACCAATGGAAGGACCAATCAAGAGTCTCCATCAGGAGTTCTCAAGAGTAAATTTTTGGATTAAATATAGAGAAGGTCTCGATAGAATACAGTGTGTGTCACGAAGAGGGCCCATTAGAAGTATCTGGAAAAGTAGTGGTAATTCAAATTTGAAAATTTGTGTACAAGTATTAGTCGATGCGCTCTATTCAATGAAAATATTTTCAACTTTTCTTTACTTCCGGTTATACCGGAAATGGACAGCAACTTTGTTATTTTAAATGGGACACCCCATATATTAATATATTTTCGAAATGTACGCAAAATTTTAGAGTGCTTTTGTCTAAAAAACTTTTTTCAAAAATGCATACTTTTTGAGTTACTAATTTTTTTTTGAAAAATTTGACCGATGCAGACCCTTATAAATTATTTTTTTACGGGGGTCCCTTTAAAGATATGAAAACGGTTTCTGTAGGGTGGCCACTAGCAAGGTCAAAGGTATTTGAATTTGTGTTAAATAACTTTTTATTTTATACAGGGTGTATACAAAACATGTGAAAAAATTGAACTTCAAAAATACCAAATTATTTCATTTTTTTAAATGGAACCACCCATTTTTTTCTATTTTGTTGAAATCAGCGATAAAAAATAAGGACAGTTCATGTTTACTTCCCTATACCTAAACCTAATAGTTTTGAAGATATTGAATATCTTACATAAATCTTACTTTTCTGACTTATTCTTAAATAACTCTGTTTTACAAGTTGGCTATGTAATATTTCACAAGTACCAAAATTAATAATCAATGAATTACAAACAATTTACATGGCCAACTTGTAAAAACGGATTATTTAAGAATAAGGCAGAAAAGTAAGTTTTAAGTAAAATTTTTAATATCATCAAACCTATTAGGTTTAGGTATAGGGAAGTAAACATGAACTGTCCTTATTTTTTATCGCTGATTTCAATAAAATAGAAAAAAATGGATGTTTCTATTTAAAAAAATGAAATAATTTGGTATTTTTGAAGTTCAACTTTTCACATGTTTTGTATACACCCTGTATAAAATAAATAGTTTTTTAACACAGATTCAAATACCTTTGACCTTGCTAGTAGCCACCCTACAGAAACCGTTTTCATATCTTTAAAGGAATCCCCGTAAAAAAATAATTTAAAAGGGTCTGCATCGGTCAAATTTTTCAAAAAAAAATTAGTAATTCAAAAAGTATGCATTTTTGAAAAAAGTTTTTTAGACAAAAGCACTCTAAAATTTTGCGTACATTTCGAAAATATATTAATATATGGGGTGTCCCATTTAAAATAACAAAGTTGATGTACACTTCCGGTATAACCGGAAGTAAAGAAAAGTTGAAAATATTTTCATTGAATAGAGCGCATTGACTAATACTTGTACACAAATTTTCAAATTTTAATTACAACTACTTTTCCAGATACTTCTAATGGGCCCTCTTCGTGACACACACTGTAGAAGATCCCCAGTAACCAATGAAAAGACTAATGGAAAGACGAATCAAGAGTCTCCATCAGGAGTTCTCAAAAGTAAATTTTTGAGTTGAATGAAGAGAATGTGTTGGTAGAAGAACCACAATAACCAATGGAAAGACCAATCAAGAGTCTCCATCAGGATTTCTCAAAAGTAAATTTTTGAGTTGAATGAAGAGAAAGTATTGGTAGAATAGAAAAACTACAATAACCAATGGAAAAACCAACCAAGAGTGTTCAACAGAAATTCTCGGGAATTGAGAATAATCGAATAAAATAATAGACACCAATACATAACGAAACTATGTAGGTATAAATTAAAGCGAGTAATACTTACTGGCAGGTCTCGAATGTAAATTTACTAGCATCTGAACAGTAGAAAAATTTCCCGTTAAACAACTGAACGGCAATCACAGCAAATATGAATTGGAATAATATGTACACTATAAGAATATTTATCACATTTTTTAGGGAGTTCACTAAGCAGTCGAACACCGCTTTCAGTTTCGGCACTCTTTTGATCGTCTTTAACGGTCTCAGCACGCGCAACACTCGCAACGATTTTATGGTAGACAAGTTGGCGGCTGCCGGACGTTTCCTGCAATTAAACAATTCATAGAATCTCTAATATTTAGGAGAATTATCGTTGGTACTCACGCGAAATCGAAACCCATGGACACCAACGCGCATATAACGACGACGGCGTCCATGATGTTCCACACCTCCCTGAGATAGGAGCCGGGATGGAGGATGATGCCCAAGTCGATGACTTTCAGTAGCATTTCCACGGCGAACACGCTGGTGAAGGCGTAGTCGAACTTGTCGAGGATGACGTTGCGGAAGGCGTGCTCGTCGACCGGGTCCTCGCACGCCAACGCTATCGAACTCAAACAGATCACTACCATTATGAAGAAATCAAAGTAACGCAAGTTGACAACCCAATGGGCACCTCTCCTCACTCTATAACCCAAACCAAACCACACGAATTATTACTCGAATTAAATCGCGAGCTAGTCAGCACCAACTTACGGATTGGTTGAAGATAAAATGAACATGCTAGAATATGGCAGCATAGGTTTCGGACCGACGATTTCCTCGTCCTCTTCGGCCTTCTCTTCGACCTTCTTCCTCGGCTTGACGGGACTCGGCAGGCCGGTCGCATCCATCTTAAGACCGCCCGCTTCCATGTGCAACGCCTCCATTTCCTTCTCCAGCTCCATCGCTTGCTTCTCCTTGTTCTCTTCGGCCTGCTCCTCTTCGGCCGCCGTCAGCTCCTGCGCGTTCGCCAAGTTGTCCACGGCGATGGCGAGGAACACGTTCA
This sequence comes from Phyllotreta striolata, assembly GCA_918026865.1. NCBI lineage: Eukaryota > Metazoa > Arthropoda > Insecta > Coleoptera > Chrysomelidae > Phyllotreta > Phyllotreta striolata. Next base: position 4,595,913 of record OU900102.1, read on the forward strand.
GCAGCGTGTAGTTACCGAACAGCATCAGAACGATGAAGTACAGCGAATAGATCATCGCCACCGTCGGCCCGCCCAAAGCGTTTATACCGTGGTACATCACCTCGTTCCAATCCTCGCCGGTTAATATCTACGAATCCGCTGGTGTTAGTAGACGCGAGGATGTAATGTACGTAGGAATATATTTACCTGGAATACAGTCAATAAGGCGATGGGGAAGGTGTTGAAATTAGCGGCGGGCGTGCCGCCCTCGAAGTTGAACTGGCCGCCGAACAGCTGCATGCCCAGCAAGGCGAATATCAGTATGAACAAGAAGAGGAGGAACAACAGCGAGATGATCGATCGCATCGAATTGAGCAACGATATGACCAGATTGCGCAGCGACGACCAGTACTTGGTCACTTTGAATATCCTGAGCAGCCGGAGCGCCCGCAACACCGACAGCCCGAACGAGCCGCCCTTCAGCTCCGACCATATCACCTCGAATATCGAGCCCGTTATCACCACGCAATCGAACCGATTGAAGGCCGATTCGAAGTAGATCCTTGGTCCCAGGGCGTACATCTTTATGAACATCTCCGTCATAAATAGACCCAAGAAAACGAATTCGGCGATATCTAAATACACCGAAATACCATTAGCGAACCGTCATTAACCCAACTACGAATGCTTACATAAAAAGTTGGAGAGCCACTTGGGCTGTCCGTGGAACTCGACGGCCACGCAGATCGTGTTGAAGAACACCAAGACGATGACGCACCAGTAGAACCACTGCGTCTTGATGACGTGCCGTATGCAGAAGCGGCAGCGCTTCTCGACGCGCCAGAAGCGCGCGCAGCCGCTCTGGCCCTTGATGCGCGACTTCAGGTAGGAGGATTTCCCGTAGCCTGCTAACAGAACTTGCGACTTCAACATTGATTTTGGGTCGAGAGGGGAACGCGGCGTCGGCCCAATCGATTTGGCGAGGTTGAATTGTTTGGTGTAGATGGAAAATGTGGAGGAGATGCCAGCGAAGAGGTTTTGGTTCGTTTGGTAGTAGAAGAGATGGTTGTTGAATTATGTTGATAGAAATAGGATGAGTGGGGTAGAAAGGAAGTAGATGATGCAAGAAGATGAGGCAGGAAGATGAAGCTAAAGAAGTGGAGACAAGATGAATGAAAATAGGGCTACAAGTAAAGACAATAAGATGGAGCAAGAAATATAGAGACAAGAAGATGAGGTAAACAGATGAGGCAAAAGATGAGGCTAAAGAAGATAAGGTAAAGTTTAAGAAATGCAAATGATACAAATGATTTTCAATACAAATTTGGTACTTTTTTGTGCTTGAATGATTTGATGGGGAATTTAAGTGGTACAAAAAGGTCATTCGTATATTTTTACCCAACTTACCATCATCGCCCATTTCGTCCTCCTCCTGCTCCTCCTCGGTGTCGGTGCTTTTGCTCTTCCCCAGGCTCTTCAGCTTCTTCTTCCTGGCCGCCCGGCGACGCGCCTCCATTATGTGCAGCTTCTCCTCTTCGGTGGTTCTCTCTTCGGCCAAAATGACCTCCTCTGCGGGATCGTAATAGGGAATTAGTAAAGCGCTAAGGGTGGATTAGAAGAAGCTGCGATGAGTGAGCGGAGTTTTACCTGCTTTGCATATCCATTGCACGTAGCCGTTGAGTTCGCGCTCGAGCTGGGCGGCCCGTCTGAGTTTCAAAAATTCCTGGCGGTTTTCCACTTTCTCACGCTCCCTGGCGAACTCGCTAAACGGGAAAGAAAAGCGATTGCTAGCTTACTTGTGTGTACTCAACTACGCGCTAAGGGGGAGTTTTTAGTCGGAACTACTGTTAGAGCGGAGAACGTAGGATTTTATTCGGAAACTCTGAAGCACTTTCCGCCGGGGGGACGAGTTAAGTTCAATTATAAAAGTGCGCGCCGAGGCAGATTTTATCTACTTACGGCTGATTAGAGGCGGTTTTCCGGCAGGAAAAAAGAAAAGGGGGTAAGGGCGAATAAAAAATTACCTTCGCTAAGCTTTTTCGTTGTAACGCGGCTTTTTTTCTCCCGTCATCGTTCTCTCGGTTAATATTTGATCGCGCCTCGAAATAGATAGAAAATTAAAGGAGCTAGTTTATATGTGCGTATTTTTTTTAAGCGAATCAATAACCGTAAAGGTTCGTTAACAGTTCGCTTAATATTTATTGGTCGTAATCGGAGCAGAATGTAATTACCCCACAATCGAAGAACCTTTTTTATTCGATAATATTAAGAGAAATACATACAGTGAGGACCAAAAGTCCGTCGCCCAGCCCTCCCTTTAACTTTTGAATGGTGTCGCGCAATTTGGGGTGTTTATATTGGAGTAAAAATACAATTTTTTGACGTAAAAATGACAGTTGAAACTTTTAAAATGACAGTTAGGCGCCATTTTGAATCTTTTTTTCTTATGGAAAGGGAGGTCAAGTGACACCTCGTTTTAAAGGTAATTTCATTCTAAAGTCAACACCCAAATTTGAAAACATTTTAATAAGGCGTATTCACGTGAAGACCAATTTAGTTTTAACCCTTGGGCATATTGATACATTTAAGAATTGATTCTGAACGTACTATAAAATGTGTCAGTTAATTGTTGCTATGGTTTTTTGGCTCTGACATTTATTTGTCAAATTTAAAGTTGATAAAATTGACAGTTTTTTCGTTTAAAGGATGAGCCAATGTCAATTTCAAAGATTCAAAATGGCGCCTAACTGTCATTTTTGTGTCAAAAATAGTATTTTTACTCCAATATAAACACCCCAAATTGCGCGACAAAAGCTCTTATACCATTCAAAAGTTAAAGGGGGGGCGACGGACTTTTGGTCCTCACTGTATACAGAGTGGCACACGGAATAGATGTCTCCAGCGCTGGAATTTGATTAATTAATTGTTACACCTACTTTCGAAGATCCTAAATCAATTCTACGGTGGTTTAGATACAAACTAAATGAGCTAAAAATACAACAACAGCCGTGTACGGGCAATACGAAATTGATATTTTCGATAAATAATTTTTAAAAGCGATAACCGCAGCGATGGGGCGCGTAAATATTAATGCGAGACTAGCCGAATCGATTCGTTTGAAACACAACCTGCTCGTGTGATCCAATTAACGTAGCGGACGAGGCATTCGTTAACCATGTTTTTGGTCTTCGTCCGGAAATACTTGGCCCGTCTTTCCACGCGCACTCGCTCGTTGGAAAACTCGCTGTGTTTTTAACAGACAAAATAACAGAAACGTAAAAGGCCGGTTCTCGGATCGCGCGCGACTGGTTAAATGTTCGATAAAGCGTGAGGTACTCACCCGCTGAGGACTCCGAGCACTAAGTTCAACATAAAAAATGATCCCAAAACTATCAGCGGAACGAAGTAGATCCAGTTAAACGAGCTTCCTATTGCGTCGTTCATCTGGAAAATATTCAGGAATTTTTTTTAGTGTGAGGTAATTGAGCGTTTCGTTCTAAATACGTAAAGTTGGGAGGTAAAATTGTTGTCCGAAATATGCAGGGTGTCCCAAAATATGTGTATAGGACCATCTTGTATAGTAAAGATAAAGTTTTCCTTCTTAAAGGATTGGCTTAGTAGTTTTCAGTGGTAAAAAATTTTTGGTAATTTAAATCAAATATTCGTTAATTCAAATTAAGATATTTAGTGATTTATTTAAGAGCGATATTAATTGAGAATTTTGCTCTAAAGACCAAGTTTTGTAATTCGCAATGTCTCAAAATCGTAGCACAATATATACAGAGTGTCCCAAAATATGGTGTTTTCCAGGATTCTATAAAGTTCCCTTTAAGAAGAGGAAGTTTATCAAAAATTCTGGTAATTTAATTCATAAATTTATTAATACAAATTAAAATATTCAGTAATATTGTTTAAGAGAGAAGTAATTGAGCATTTCGTTCAATCAAGTTGTTAAACTCGCAATGTTTCAAAATTGCAGCTCAATATACAGGGTGTTAATTAAATGAGTTCAGATACTTCAGGACGTGAATATTTGGGTGATTTTAAAAGGAAAAATTTATATCAATATATGTCCTAAACCTTTTAGTTTTCGAGTCACAGGGTTTTATAATTTTAGAAAAAAAAAACTAACTTTTCTATCATAATTTTCTTATTATTCCAGATATTATAATGAAATTTTGTACCCACTTTTTAATGATCAAGGAACATTTTTTGAGGCAAAAGATTTTATAAAATATTTACCAGTGACGTTCGTACAGGGTGTGACTTGAATATATTTGAAGAAAAAATGGTACGCCACTGTTTTTTCTAAAAACCAAAATTATTTTTAAAATCCTCATTTATTTTGGAGCAAATTCGGTCCGAAGGCTTACTTTCATACGACGCACCATTTTCGCGTAAAAAAATGAAAACCAAAACAATTTTTTTCCAAATTTATTGAGACTGCTTTTGGTATTTTGTTGAAATTTTGTAGGCGACCACCATGCATGAAAACACATATTTTTTGGGGACAAAAATTAATTTTCTACTACTACCAGTGACATCCATGTCCGAAATTTCATAAAAATATCCGGAGTAATAAAAAATTATGATAGAATAGTTTTTTTTTCTAAAACTATAACACCCTGTAGCTCGAAAACTAATAGGTTTAGGACACATACCGATATAGGCTTTTCTTCTTAAAATCATCCAAATATTCACATCCTGAAGTATCAGCATACTCAATTAATAAACAACCTGTATACAGGGTATCCTAAAATATTGCAATTTCCCAGTATCTAAAGAACCCCCTTTAAGAAGACAAAAATCCACCATTTCCGATCGATTAAAATGACAAAAATCGGTGTAATTTAATAGTGGCAAACAGCAAAATTTACCCAATATAAAATCGCCGTCCATCCTTCCATAGTAATACATTGAAAAACGGTCAACATAGCGAATCCGATATTATCGAACGACGTTATACCATTATTGGGCCCCTGCCATCTCTCCAAGCACACCGAGTTCCCGTCCCTGCACCAATTGCTGCCCTGGTTCCTCGCCTGCGTCTCGTTATCCGTATTGCACGGCACCTCCTCGTCGCCCTCCTTAACGATCTCATCTAAGAGCAAACACGACAACGAAATATATACAAACACAGCTCAAATCTCGCCTCTAAAATTAGACGGCCGAGCGAATATCTTATCCGGCGATGATTTCCAGATAATCGAGCAGTCACGTCGGCCCGGCACGAGCGTAGGCCGGCCGACGGGGCGCCGGGACGACGCGGCGTCGCGACGCCCCGCCGACGGTGCGCCCTCGAGACGTACTCACCTATGTTGTAGAGGCTATAGCAGGTTTTGTGCAAGGCGCCCGAATAGAATTCCAATCCTATTATGGCGAATATAACGATGGCGAACAATACCAACAGTCCGATTTGCAGTAACGGTGCCATAGCCTTGATGATGGACTTCAAAACTACCTGCAGGCCTAGAAGGAAGAAGAGCGAAATCGGGAAAAAACGAGTGATCTTACTGCCAACAAAAGATTTATAAATCGAATACATTCGGAATGCGCTAATTAAACAATTGCGACGTCATTGATGCAATACAAGGGTGGAGTGAAAAGTTCTCATTTAGAACTGTCTAGAACCATTTAGAACGCTTCAGAATCATTTAAAACTGTCTAGAACCATTTAGAACGCTTCATAACCGTTTACGATAGTCTAGAATCATTTAGAACAGTTCATAACCACTTTGGCCGTTCCAGAATCAATTAGTATTGTTTAGAAACATTTAGAATGCTCCAGAATCAGTTTTAACTGTCTAGAACCATGTAGAACGCTTCAGAACCATTTAGAATGTTCTAGAATCATTTAGAAAGATCCAGAATCATTTTGAATTGTTTAGAACAATTATTTAGAACGCTCCAGAATCATTTAGAACGCTTTGTTTTCATTTAGAAGGCTTCAGAATTGTTTATAACTGTCTAAATTTGTTTAAAACGATCCAGAATCTTTAAAAAAATGCCTAGAACCATTTAAAACGCTCCAGAATCGTTAAGGACTATTAAGAACGCTCCAAAATCCTTTAGAACGGTTTAGAACAAGTAAAGATTTTGACTCAATAAGAAGAATAATGTGATTTTTTAACCGAAAATCGGTCCGAGAACTTTTCACCTTACCCTTGTAAAATAAATGCATGACATTCCGAGTGCATTCGGTGCGAATTTTCGATAGCAATAATTGTATGTTTTTTCTGTATAGTGTCAAGTCAAAAACAAGAATGTAATCTATGAACTTCCAGCACTAAGTACTATTTAAAATGCAAGGGGTAATCAGTGAATCTAACGTGTGCTCCTTCTATGCTGCCTACCATCGCACTATGACCGATTAAAATTTACAAGTTCATTTTTTAAATAGTACCAGACAACTCAAAGCTTGTAATTACTAGGACGTTTGGCCAGTACAAATTAATTTTACCTGTATTTAATGCCGTCCTGTCGCCATATCGACGACGGCCCGATCGGAATTTCGCTGGAAATGCGACCGGCGAGAAAAAATTCTTGGGAATTTCCGATCGGATCATCGTCAGTGTCCCGGCGACAGTTCGTTTTCCCCAATCGAAATTTTAAATTTCTACGTGTTGCATAACAAGCTATGCTATTTTATTCATAGAAAACTTACTCACGCACATCAGTCAAAAAGAAGCCAAAGATAAATGAAACCAGTCTAACAGATTATAGAGAGAGAGTCAACGCAAAATTATCCAATGAATCCAATCGTTATCGATAAGACAAATCGATGCCAGCAAGCGGAAACTAGCACTTAAAATTTTGTATTGTACAGTTGGTGCAAAACAAATATAAGAACACGCCACCTATGATTTAGTACGTCACAAGTATAGGCAGTGTTGCCCAAGTTTTATAAAGTTTAGAAAATCTAAGATTTTTTTAAAATTGTCAAATGGCAAAATGACAAGAATAAATTGGAAATTAGGGACACCTTTCACGTTTTTAAATGGCGGATGTATTCAGGGGCTCACTATAATTAATCATCAAATTCCTTAATCATCTGAAATATATTTAATAGTGTGAGTAAAAAATTTTGTGTACAATTGACCGTTAAAAGAGTACATAGTGAAATTTCTGAGAAAATTTCTGAATCTGAATTATTTAGAGCTCAAATTGTTTCATTTCTATAACATGTGGAAAAGATAACTACGCAAAAAATTCTGATTTCTTGATTATTCGGCTGAATAACTTTTAGTAGTTTAGGTTAGTAAACTAAAAAAAGAAGAAATTGAATATTAAAAGTACCGATCGGATGACAACGACAACTATACAACTTGACAGCCAGTGCCTACCAACCTACTATATGAAAATAATAATAATTTTATATACAAACGTTGAATTTTGACAATATACACCTTGCTCCATTTCCAATTGCAACATCGTCATTTCTATGAGTGGAACAAAGAATGATTAATAAAATGACAGTTGTCAGATTGAAAAGTTGCAATGACACAAATGTCACTCTTTCCTTTTCCTTTGTAAGCGTCTAATGGAAGTGGTCTCTATCGTACCCATGACCTATATAACCTATGTTGCGATCAAAAATGGAGGAACCTGTATATCTTTTTGGATAATTTAATTCTGCATGTATTAAGCTTAATTTATTTTGTTTATTTACTTTTCCAAGTTGACCACAATGTTTGGCAAGTATAACTACTGTAGTGACGTGCATTGATATTCGTTTTGCACCAACTGCACAAAAGTCCCACTTCTGATTTTTAATGCACAGATTGCACCGCGTGCTCGCATCGCGTTCGGAGAAAGTGACGGAAGAAAGAAAGAAAATAAAACAAAAAAAAACTGGAGAAAATAAACAGGAAAGACAGTCAGCTACGTTTCTACTTACTAGGAATGCCAGAGACTAGCTTCAGCGGTCTAAGCACTCGAATAGCCCGCAACGCGCGGGGGTCCAAGTCGATGTAATCTTGAGGAATCGACGTGAGTAACCTGCAAAAATCTAGCCTCTAGCGATGGCCACTACTCGTCTTACCAAACTAAACGTAATTCGCAACTCTAGTTCGTTCTAATACTCGCACAAATAAAACAATATTCTATACTCATTACTAGTGGTTACGATGCAGATCGTTAGGTATAATGTCGGGAAATCGTCGCTCGGAAATGGCTTTTCTGTTTTTTTTTTGTTGTTGTTGTTGTTGGTTTCGAGGCTTCGCGAAAAGCCATTTCCCGCGAAATCGCTGCTCTTCGATGCCCCGTATAGCCTAATAAATCGATAGCGATTACCTAAATTGTTGATGTAGATTAAATACAGGGAAAATAAGATTGTCGGAATCGTTATTTAAGACTCGGGCATAAGTTAATAAATTCTTCGCTTACGCGCCTGGCTTTATTTAGCAGTGCATTCGGAATTTCATCAGGAAGCACTAGAAGATTGAAAATGTTCGAAAAGAGGAAGATTGTAAATTATTTGAGCTCGAAAAACTGGATTAGGACGGTGAATGAGAAGAGCAAAATGAGAGATATAAAAACAACTAGTAAAATAGGTAAATAAAGCTCAAAAAATTTGGAAATATTCGGAAATAACATTAAATAAAGTCATCTGGTAGTAAAGAATACATTTTTTACTGAATTATAATTGAATTATGAATTATTTGAGCTCGAAAAACTGGACTAGAATGATAAATAAAAATAGTAAAATGAGAGTTCCAAAAACTATTAGGAAAATATGAATATAAAGCCCAAAAAATTTGGAAATATTCGGAAATAACATCAAATAAAGTGTTCTGGTAATAAAGAATACATTTCTTACTGAATTATAATAGAATTAAGAATTATTTGAGCTCGAAAAACAGGATTAGAAAGATGAAAAAGAATACTAAAATAAGAGTTAGAAAAACAGGAAAATATAATCCCAAAAATTTGTAAACATTCGGAAACAGCACTAAATAAAGTCATTCGTTCGTAAGGAACATTTTTTATTCACTTATAGCGTCCGATCGAATGGCAATTGTAAGTGAGAGTAAAATGTTTATACCTAAATCCCAAATTTAACAATCTAACTATACTGATATCTCTAAGATAAAATCGAAGACACAATAAATAAAATACCAAAAAAAAGGGCAATCCAGTCCGGCGCCCTCTCACTAAAGTTCATACTAAAAAAATCTAGTTAGAAGTAACCAACTCTAATATCCAAAAAGTATGTAACTATATAAAAACAATAATAATAATAATAATAAAGAAAACACTAGTCTGCTCTACACGATCAGCTGCCAGGTGTATGTCTAAACATCGAAAAACGAAATAAACAAATAAAGAAACGAGTAAAATCTCAAAATGGAAAAATATATCGTAGCTCGTGTTTCGATCCGAAATTGTTTTTAATTACTTTTACTTTATTTTAGTTGTTTTCTGTTTGTGGGAAACTCTTACTTGGAATTCTGGAGACTAATTTGAGCGGCCGCAGAACGCGGAACGATCTCAGCATCCGCAGATCTACATCGACATTCGCTTCAGCAAATATTGTCATCGACCTTGTCATTGGAAAAGAATAAAATTACGGGAACACTACCAGCTAATTTTATTATTTTTTTTATCGTGTATCGTGATCAAATCTCTTAAAACGCCACTGATTTATTATTAATTAAATATATTTATATTAAGAGATTTCATCGGTTCTCGAATAATCCGCGCACGATTAGGTCGGTAAAGAGCTGAAGTGAAATTTGAGTGAAAATTAAAATTTAATTCGAACGAATCGAATTGGAATTGTACCAAACCCGACGGAAAACAGAAGGTTATAAAATTACAGTTAATAACGCATCGAACTCCACGCGTATGTGCGGTAGGTGTAGGTAATTTTAATTTGCTTCACCCCCCGTTAATTACTTCCATTGATCCCCGCGCTTAAATTAATTAAAAGCTAATGTAGCCGCGTTATCGACGCCTCTTCGCGGCAATTGGAGTTCTATTAGCGACGGCTAATTGTTCCCATGCAACGATGGGATATCGGCGATACCTTCTGTTTGTCCATTGCTTAATTCAAATTCGACTTTATTGATCGATGATTGATCAAAATCGACCACTTACCCAGTCAAAACAACGAAGAAATCCATTATGTTCCAGACGTTCCTCAAGTAGGAACCCCTGTGCAACACGAAGCCCAGCGCCAGGATTTTCAAGGAAGCTTCCACGCAAAATATACCGAGAAAATAGTTTTCCGTTTTTTCCTATAAAAAAAATATCACACTGTCTGTCGATTCGACGCCCAAGCAATTTCCCGATACTCCACTTGCGATAAAATTCGAATACTTACTAGTTTTTGCGCCAACATTGTTTTGTCTTGAAAGGGCAGATGCTCCTCCAATGCTAGTACAACGCAGTTAGCTATGATTGTCAAAAGCACAGCATATTCGAAAGGATTAAACATACTATTAAGGAAAAATCAATTATTTACTTATTCTTCCTAAACCATGTGTTAGATGAAGAAACGCCATCCAATTTTAAGGATGAGGATTGGAAATGTGAAGCAAAATTTGGAATAATATGGTTGAAGGAAATGTGATTCAGAAGTTCATGAAATCTGAGAAATTAAAACACTCCAATGTATCTATCCAGAAATCTAGTTGGAGTTTCTGGTTGAAGATTCTAAGTAAGCATATGATGAAGTAGACGATTATATTAAACATGATAGGATTTAATTAGTGTCAAAAATTTGAATAACTGAGGATTTGTTGAAGCTGAAGTAGATTAAATGAAAGAGATTGTAAGAGGTTGAAGGATATTTTATAATACTTTCAGGAGCTGGGAAACATAGTAAATTCCAAAACTCCAATGTATCTATCCAAAAACTATAATAGCTGGAGTTTCTGGTTGAAGATTAATTGATTCTAAGTAAGCATATGATGAAGTAGAAGATTATATTAGACATGATAGGATTTAATTGATCTCAATGATATGAATAACTGAATATTGTTGAAGTTGAAGTAGATGAAATGAAGGGGATTGTAAGAGATTGAAGGAAATTTAATAATACGAAACATAGTAAATTCCAAAACTCCAATGTATCTATCCAAAAACAGGAATAACTGAAGTTGCTGATTGAAGTTTAATTGATTCTATTGAATCATTGAAGATTGAAGATTGATTGTATTAGACATGATAGGATTTAATTGATCTCAAGGATATGAATAACTGAAGATTTGTTAAAGCTAAAGTAGATGAAATGAAAGGGATTGAAAGAGATTGAAGGATTCTCCAATTCCAAAACTACAATGTATCTATCCACAAACTAGAATAGTTGGATTATCTGGCTGCAGATTAATTAAATCTATTGGTAAACAGAAGATTGTATGATAGGAATCTATGGTGTTAAGGATCTGGATAACTGAAGGAAACTAGACAGCATCTCCAGGTGGTGCTACAATTGTAGGTACACCATGGTGCTTATTGCTTATTTGATCAATCCAATTACACTGAAAGTAAATTGTCGTGAAAAGGATATGGCCACTCGATGATGAAGCGCGTATATCTGCGAACGGGGTTTTCCTCTGAGAAAATGAAGAGTGAGGAGGGCCCCTGTCCAGATCCAGCTGCGCTGGCACCTCCCATTCTATCACCTGTTCCTTTGGCGACCCCCGCCTTCCTCTACTGCACCGCCTGAGCCTACGAAGCCTCTACCGCGGTGGCCAACCTGCCGGAACAACAACAACTACTCCACTATACTTTTTCTACGCCGTTTATTTTCGGAACGCGTAGACTGGAAGTTACGAAAGAGAACGAGCCAGAGCTCCGTGCATTGTGATTATTTATGTTTAGCGTACGCTCGAGTTGCGAATAAACGAGATACGATTCGGGAAAATAGGACAAAAGGTTTAGAAAGCATTATGAGCGCGCTGGAAAAGCGGATGGAAATTTTCCTTTAACGTCGCCGTGACAATGTGTACATAATAAGGGATGTGGAAAAAATGGGGTCAACGTGACGAAATGCGGTATATATTCGATATTACATTCGAAACGAAACGGATTTGGAAAAAAATAAAACGAACCAATTGTTGCACCGACGATTAAATCAATTTAGGGTTGAAAAACAATCGGGAGATTGGTGCAATAGGTCGTTCCCTAACGACCTATTTACCCTCCTCTTAATCAATGAGGGGATGCTAAACTAAACATTTAATAACACCACTGCGAATCGAACGATCGTATAAATTCTACGGTGGTGTAAGTAAGTACTTGAATTCCAGTACTTCGATTCGAACGTAAAGGTGGAGAGAAAATAGTGTAGTGTTGAGAAAAAAAAAAGTAATATACCACGTACCGTGTCTGTCGATGCGCGTTCATAAAAACATGCCTCCATTTTGTGCGCCTATGGGAAGGTGGACGTCCTTTCAAGAAACTTGCCCTCCGAGTGGCGCTCGCCCGACGCCATTACGTTCGGTCCCAGTACTCGCACCGCATTATCCTCGAAAATCGACCCGAAACGCTGTTGAGGAACTGTCCGCACTGCGTTTGGAGCGTGTCGAGCCCGACGGTCGGCCGCCTCTTCTCGAAAACTCTCCGCTCTGGATCGGTCCGGAATCCGCCGTTCGACGTGCTCCGGAAAACTCCCGCACCCCCGATACGGTCGCGCTCGCGCCGCGCCCGAGTCCGCGCGATCGCCCGACGTCGGGGCGCGCCGACGGCGCCGGCGCCGCTGCTGCGACACCGGCCGAAAATCAAAACGGCGTTGCCGCAGCGACCGGGCGGTCGGCGTTGCGACGGGGACGGCCGAGTCGATTTTTTTCCGCGGAGTCTCCGAACGCCGGCCGACGGGGGCGCCTTTCGGGGTTGACGTCGACGTCGCGGTGGGGTTTTCTTTGCTGTAGTTTCGCCCGATGTCGGTGCGAGTGCGGAAGGACGCGGGATAGGAAACGGAGGATGGTGTGGGAAGGATGTTAAAGCTCGGTTTTGATTTTGATTGTCTTGGAAAGTTTTGGGGATGTTTGATTTTTTTATTGATATTTTTTCTAATTTTCTAAAGTGGTGTTGGCCCTAAATATCCTCGATCGTAACGATTTTGGTAACTTTCTAATGTTATTGGGTTGGAAAATTCTACTATTTATGAAATTAATAAAAGTAGAGAGGAAGTTATAGTAAATTGTGAGATTAAACGCTGGAGAATGGAAGAATTGGATAAATAAAAAAATTTGGAAAATTGGGAGAAAGTGAAAAAATGCAATTAGAAGAAAATATTGGAAAAATTGTTAATATTTAATTCATTATTAATCATTATCTCCCTCGTTAATGACTCATCAAATCCTGTTTACTCCTACTTATATCATCCTCATTATTCCTTAATATTTCATTAATTCTTTTCAACTCTTCCTTCTAAATCATTCGCCTATTTCATCAATTCTTCCTCTTCCTTCCAGTCCTCTAATTCTCCCATAATAATTCTTTAATTCTTCCTGAACTCTCCATCATTCACCTATTTTATCAATTCTTCCTGTTTGTTCCATCATACTCATTACTCCTTAATATTTCATTAATTCTCTTTAACTCTTCCAACTAAATCATTCGCCTATTTTATCAATTCTTCCTGTTTGCTCCATCTTCCTCATTATTCCTTAATATTTCATTATTTCTTTTTAACTCCTCCTTCCTGCTTCTTCAAGTGCCCCAATTCTCCCATAATATTACATCAATACTTCCTGAACTCTCCATCATTCTCATTATTCCTTAATATTTCATTAATTCTCTTTAACTCTTCCATCTAAATCAATCGCCTATTTCATCAATTCTTCCTGTTTCTTCCAGTGCCCTAATTTTCCTATAATAATTCATCAATTTTTCGTGAACTCTCCATCATTCATCTACTTCATCAATTCTTCCCATTTCTCTCCCCACACTAATTCTCCCTTAATAGTAAAATTAATCAATTCTTCCTGCACTTTTCCACCTGAATCATTCACACCTACCCGATTAATTCCCTCCTCGATCATCAACTTTTTCCTACATGTACATCTCCTCGCCGCATCCATCATCAATCCGCCCGTCATCCTCCCTTTCCCTTTCGCCGCGTCCCCGTCCCCGTGCGGTTTTTCCTTTGTGCTGAAAATAAAACCGCCGGCTGGCAATGTCGCGGAATTTTCTCGGCCGATGGGCCGCGCTCCGGCCGTTTCGGCGCCGCGCGAGCGGAAAATTGACATGGCGGCGGCGGAGTTGCGTCAATGCCGGTCGCGTCGGGTCGGGAAAATCGCCGGAAAACTCGTGGCCGTCAACACACGAGCGGATTGTTCGAATTTTCGATGGGGAATCGATGCGAGGCCGGCTCCGGCGCTCGAGTTTCGCCTGCATGCGAGCCTCGTATGTGGGTCTCGAGGATGCTTTTGTTATACGATCCTGTGCTAATTGCGTTTCGATGATTTATTTCTGTGTATTTAGTAATTATGTAGAGGGTGGTCGGGTAAGAATGTAAAGTGGTGTATCGGGGAAACTATGCATCGTGGAGGATTGCGGTAAAAGAAGTATAATTACTAAAACGGCCAAGAGAAAATATTTGCAAGTTTCTCAAATGGACGTTAGGGGGTGTAACTGCGATCTTGAAACTAAAAAAGTGATATTTTTATGAATTCCGCTATATTAAGATAACAAAAAAATAGCAGATATTTAAAGTCGAGTATAATATGAACCCTTTTTGTTAAACAATTTTTGCTATATGTCTAAAAATAAAATGGTGAGTGTTACTCAAATGTTTCCCTAAAAAACACCCTGTATATTCGAAACGGCTGAGCCGATTTTAACAAACTTGGGTTAGTTGAAAAGAGCTATTCTTGGGCTACAAAAGTTGTATTATTTAAAGTATTGTTAGATTCACGTGTCGCTAGTATAGCACTTTTTTCGACATTCCGACAGAAATGGTAAATTTTCTCAAAAAAATTAAATGTCTCGGTATGCTTTTTTACAAATAAGTAGCTAAATGATGCCTAAATAAGCTAGCGAAAACCGCATCTCGATATCTTGTTCGTAATCAAAAATTTATGCCAAAGAAAATTTTATACGGAAATCCCTTAAATTTTTATTTAACTCTATTACTTTTTTTACCGCAATTCTCGATGATGCATAGTTTCCCAGATACAGTACTTAACATTCTTATCCGACCACCCTGTACATATACTGTACTAATATCGTTGGTAATGTTCTTCTATATGGAGTCGCAACGATAAATTTCCTCGGCTACTCTTGCGAAGATTATTTAACAATTATTTATCATTTTAGTTGTGAATAAATTAATGAGATTGAAGAAGAATGATGCGCACACATTCCAAAATAAACAGGTTTTGTTGAATGTCGAGAATATAATTTATTAACGAAGCATCGGTGCAATTTATAACCTGATGATTCGAAAATAATGTATAAAATCCGTGAACTTTTAATAATACCGGATATTGCCCCAGGCCTTCTGGTGGGATTTTACTAATTTTGATAGCTATTTTAATCATCTCGTAAGTATCTAAGAAGATAATAGTGCTGTACCTACTCTCAGTTGCAAAAGGTTTATTTTTATAAATTAAAATTCCAGTAAATACCATAACAATTAAATAACATCTTCTTGGTGTACATGTGAGTGTGTAGAGACCTTCGAGTGCACAAGGCTATCGCGGCGCCTAATCCTCTTTTATTTTTACCGTATACAAAAACACTCTTCAATCTCATCCTCGAGGAACCGGTTCGTATCGCCAGTACGGCTCGATCGCTCGCCACTCGACGATGTCGTCGACGGCCGACCTGGTGCAGGAGCCGCGGCCCTCCGCCCGCCCGACGCCCGCCCAGCGGCTGCTCTACGCGCGCGAAGTCATCACCGTCGAGCCCGTCATCGGCGCCTACATGCTCGCCTCGCAGCTCTGCGTGCCCGCCATCTTCAACCTGGAGTTCGAGAAGAGCTGCCGCTCGAACCTGGCCTTCGGCGACGCCGTCTGCGAGGCGGTGCTGGCCGGCGACGTGGCCAACATCACCGACCAGAACAACCGCGTGCAGGTCGTCATCAACGACGTGCACTCCTGGCAGCTGCCCCTGCAGACCGTCGTGCCCATCGTGCTGATCTTGTTCCTGGGGTCGTTCAGCGACAGGCACTCCTGGAGGAAACCTTTCTTGATCATGCCCTTCGTGGGCGAGCTCATTTCGGTCGCGGGGTGTATACTGAGCGTTGTGTTTATGGTGGATTGGACGTTGGAGGTGCAAGGGATGTTCCAGGTGATAATACCGTCGCTCTTCGGTGGACAACCTATGATAACAATGGCGATATTCGCTTACATAGCGGACGTCAGTTCGCTCGAAATGAGAACCTTGAGGATAGGCGTCGTGCAAATCGTCATCAGCATCATCGTACCGTTATCCCAATCATTCTCAGCTCACTTGTTCGAGTTAATAGGTCAGTTAACTACCTCATTCTGCTGCTACTAAACCTGTATATACCAATCCGCAGGTTACTACGGAGTGTTCCTGACGGCTGGCGCCATCTACGCCTTCGGCATAGCGTACGCGGCGTTCTGGATAAAGGAGCCGCACAAGCCGAGGCTGGGATCGATCGGCGAGACGGTGCGCGACATGTTCGATCCTCGACACGCCATCGACACGTTCAACCTGGTGCTGAGGAAACAGCCGGGGGTGAACCGGCTCTATTTGGTGCTGATGCTGGCCGTGGTGCTGATCTACAGCATGGTGGCCGACGGGGAGAACGGGCTGTTCTTCCTCTACACGCAGCACCAGTTCGGATGGACCGTCATCGAGTTGACGTATTTCTCCACCGTGAATACGTTGATACATCTCGTGGGTACGGGAGATTATGTTTAATTAATCGGTGTGTTAATGTTTTGTTGTAGGTACCGCGCTGGCCGTTCCGTTTTTCACTAAAGTGCTTTACCTCAGCGACATGATGATTTTGTTCCTGACTTTTGTGGATAAAATTGCGGCTAACTTCATCTTCGGATTCGCCAATAGCGTCAGTTTGCTCTATACAGGTGATCAAATCCAAAGTTATTTCAAACTTTTTCTTCCAATATAATAACATCCCACAATTTAATATCATCAGAATGATCTAGAACCATTTAGACCTCTCCAGATTCTAGCCTTGTAATTGCCTATTAGAAATACTGATTCACTTTTTTATCAAAATTATAAAAATTATCTCACATAGTGTAATTTTGTTGTTTCAGCGGCCGCTGTGACATTAATAACGGGCGTAACGCCCATCGGGATGAGATCATTCCAGACGAAAATCGTGTCGGAAAACGACCTGGGAAAAGCGCAATCGTTGTTCGGAGTGTTCGAGGCTTTAGCTCCCGCCATAGCATCGCCTGTGTACAACAAGTTGATATACAACAACACCATCACCTCCTTTCCGGCGGCTTTCTTCTTCTTCAGCATCCTGCTGTACGCTGTTGGCAGTATATTGATTATGTAAGTAACTCTCGATGAAGCTGGAGAGTGGAGAGGAATTTTAAAATTAATTGGATTGTTTTTAGGAGGATTTACGCGACAGAAAAGCTGAAAAATCGAGGGATATCAGAGGAGAAAGGGGTGGATAATAATGGTAAACAAATTCCTATGGATAATATTATAGAAGTTACTCATATGTAAATTTATTAATTAATTAATTGAGAAAATTGTAGATACCTTTATTGGATAGATACTAACTTATATTTAACAAATTAATATAGATATTAAGCCCACTAATATGGCTGTAAATACGTGCCAACGAAAATGTAAATATTAATAAAATATTTTGAATAAACATTGATAAAATTTTATAGGGTAATTTCAAAGCGGCTCGTTTCAATCTCTTAACTTCTCTCTATCGGGAAAAACATACTGATAGGCCGGCTTCCCGTTTTCTATGATCCAGCAGGACCCGTTTGGCGCAGAACTTATCAATTTCATCGTCTCGTCCGTGACGAAATCCGGCCTAAAAAACCTCGATAATCATCAAAAATCTAATTAGAATTATACCTCACTAAAAGTAGCTTGGCAGTTCAATAATTAAGAAGTGGGCTGTAGCAAAATTGATACCTCCCAGCAATTCTCAGCTAGTGATAGCTGTCAACTTTCAACTGCCAAGCTACATTTGATGAGGTACACACATAATAAAACACGTTTGTACCCTTGTATGAGAGCATCCTCTAGCAAACCCGACTTCAGGAATATCTCCGTGTACTCATCGTTTAGAGAGTGATCCCCTTTTATCAGCCCAGTTTTCGTCATCGAAGGGCAAATAGCCAGCACTCTTATTTTTGATCTGCGGTAATGAGCTTCGTGGCTCCAAGTTCTCGTCAAAGCCACCAAACCTGGAATAATCGAAGCGATTATAGAGTTGCGGTGGTTAGGCAACACTCATTACACCTAATAATTTCCGCTTTTTGGGGTGGTTAAAGGGTGGATAGCGATGTAATTACTTCGGATAGTCGAGGAATGTTTATGTGTTGTGAATTTTACCAGAACACTTATTTAATTAAGAGTTGAAGGTGGTGTATAATACCTGCTTTGGTTGCGGCGTATACTGGCACGTGGGGTATAGGCAAGAAGGCGCTAATGGAAGAGGTGTTAACGATGACGGCTTCATCGCCTTGCTTGTGCTTCCTCAAATAATCCTCGAATCCCAGTATCATCCCATTGATGGCTCCTTTCTGGAAAATTTTGTAGTTTGTGTGTGTTTTTTTAGTATTGTAAACTTACTAAATTGACATCCACGACTTGCTGCCAGCGCTTCTCCGCGGATATTCCTGCGTTGTTGAACAACAAATCTATATTTTCGAATTTGCTGATGGTTTGTTGGAAGGCGTTTTCGAAACTAGCTGTGTTTGCGACATCGGTGAAGACGAAATTAATTTTGTCCTTTCCGTAAGTTTTAGCCAGTTCTTCGACCGCTTTGTCGCCTTGCTCGCGGTCCATGTCGGCTATTGTTACCCCCTGAAAATTTATCCCGAAGTTTTGTTAGGTTTTAATCGATTTGTTGTGTACCTTTGCTCCGTTTTTGAGGAGGTTCTTGACGAATCCCAGGCCGATTCCTTTGGCCCCTCCGGTCACCAAGGCCACCTTATTAGCAATTTGGAACGCCATTTCGCTAGACAGGAAAATTTTGTACTGTCGATACTATCGCCTGTTGTATAACCGAACGATACCAAAAAAATGAATATTTATTACAATATGCTAATCGCGGCATACAGATTAGGTAAGTACGCTGTTTATGCGAGTAAAAAAATAGGTTGTGATTGAAAGTTATCAAATCGAAAAGGAAACTAGAAATGTATTTAAACTAGAATACATAATAACATGACAAAAACGCTTTCAAGTGGTCCTTTGCGGGGGCCCCGACAGGTCGTTGTACAGCCGCCTGTTGCACCACAGCCTCACCGACACGAAATACACCAATTCCACGGCCGATAGCAGGGAAAATCCGGTGAAAAGTCCCAACAATCCGCCGAAGTTCGATAGAAAATCGAACGGTCCATAGAGCTCGTTTTTCTCCGATGGCAAAAATCGGTCCGATTTGAAATACACCTGCAGCATCGAAAAGTGCCTGGAAATATTCAGTCATTAAGCTAGATAAAAAAAAACTGTTCGAAATTAACCGCTTGTTTGAAAAGTTGTACAGGTACACAACCTCATTGAAGTGGGTGGTTTTCAACCCCTTAGGGATGAGTGAGGTTAGTGTAACTTTGAACACATCAAGATAAGACATGAGGCTTGCTCTGGTTAAAATTTCACTTATCTAACTTAGCTATAACCAACGTTATAAGCTTCCAACAATGAGTCACTACTTACAACGATTGGGTGAGTTTTTCGGTGATGTTGAGTTTATTATTCGCCATGAAATACTCCTTCCAGCGCCATTTGTACGAGAACGAGTCGGTTTTGTAGGATAATTGCGTGCACACCGGCAGGCACTCGCAGCTCTGGTACGGGTTTTCCGGATCCTCGTCCAATTCCACGTCCAGTTCCAGCATTTTCAGCTCGTCTATCCAGTATCAAACGCGTTAAAAGCGACTTGAAACAACTAACGAATCCCACCACTTACCCTGGGCTTCCTGTAGACACGCCATCTTGGAGTTACCGCAGATTTCTGTCGTGTTCTCGTCTGGAAAATATTATTACAATTTAACTGAAACTATCCTGTAAATAGTGTTACTTACGGGGCATGAAAAAATCGACGCACCCGCAGGTTTTCAACGTGAAATTCGTGAGGCATTCGAGCAGGCAATTCTCCTGCGTGTACATGCGAAAATACGCCAGGTCCTTCTCATCGGAAAAATAGCACTGCCTGTCTATTAGCTTGTACGATTTCACCGTAGCTGATGTAGTTAGAAGGTCCGGTTCTATTATAATGGTAGTCGATTCGTCCGAAGGCATTATTTTGTAATCTTTCAGCGTCAATGGGATGGTGTTGGGAACGTGTATGGTCACCTGCGAAAGCGACAGTATTAGTAACAGTACTGTTGAAGATTGATTTAGATTACAGTGTAGCCAGTCTGCATTTGGCAGAGGTAATCTGCGTCTTCCACCAGCTGGGGTATGAGGAGAGTTAAGGAATTATCTGCTCCAGCTTGCAGGGCTCTGCGAGGATAGGCGTCTTTCCTGGAGTTCCTGGGATATCCACTATCTTGGTTCCAAAGGTTCCTGTAAGGGTGCTGATGGTAGTGCTCGAATTGGTACACGTTTGGTTTGTATATTTCTTCCCTATCGAGTATATTAAAAGTGTAGCATATACCCTGGTCTAAGATTATAGGTACGAATAATTCTGAGCAGTTTTTCGAGCGCCCCATGAATTCGCACAGGGTCGCCTCGTGGAAATACCCTCGTGTAGCGTCTATCTAAAAAACATTTAATCGTATTAATTCAGTAACTCGATTATACCGTACCTACCTCGTGCAATCTGCGGTAGAAAGTCTCCGAGAAACCCTCGCATTGAGGTAACAAAAGATTCACGTCGGAGTCTTTGCACACCATGCTCACGATTCTCACCGTTTCTTGCCTACAATTAAGCGGATTGGTTCCAGCCGAGTACAAGCCAATTTACCTACTTACTCGTAATCGGATATGTCCGATTTGTTCCAGATCCTGTGTACAGCGTTGGTGTAGTTGAAAATCGATCGGTGCGATTTGGACGCCGGGCAAATGGTGACCGCTGGAAATGGTATGGTGAAGATCGGCTTGACTCGCGTCGCCAGGCTCACGATGAACGGGTTCTCGTCGTATTTGTACCACATTTGCAGTATGAAATATATCGATAGCGCTAACGCTAATGCTACTAGTAACAACCATAATAGTCTAGATAAAAAAGCAGTAGTCTTATCTTGATTGCATGAGGTACAAATGCTGTTATTGTAGCTGAAAAACAACAACTAACCTTTCCCCTTTGGATCTTCTTTCGGCCACATAATTGAATCCGATGATGCTGGAATGCTCACAATAATCGAAGAAATATTTCTTAACTTTCTGCCACATAATTGCGCTAGAAACGATTCACGGTCATTCTATCAGGCGGTAATTCATCTCTGTCGACCATATTAACTCGTTGTAATTAGTTCGTTAATGCTCAAATTCGTTAATAATTACCTATTTTTGTACACATGTATCTCCGACGCGACGGATCACGTTTCATTCCTATTCCCACTGGCAATAAGTTCGCAAAAACCCAGCAGAATGCAATATTGTTTATAAATCATGCGTTATACAATAGCCTATTTAACGACGAAGGTAAACGAAGTTAACAGTGTAACCTTGGTTTGGATTAATAGGTAGGTAGAATTAGCGTTGAACTTAAGTGGAAAAAATACGCTCAAATTGCATTAATTTCTTTATTAACCCGCTGAAATAAAACACTGAAAAATATTTATTTGTTTTATCACATTGTAGAAGGGTTGGGTAGAACAGTCCCTAGTGCATCAGAATAAAAGTGTGCAAGTAATCTTTAGAGTGCAATGATACACTAAATAGTGCATTTACATCGAAAATAAATCGATCAATCCTTCGATTTGGGATTGCGATATTGCGGATGGTCCAGCAACCTGACCGACCCCGACCAATAATGCCTGCCGTAGTGCTTGATGTTGCACATCAACCTCAACGTCAAAAAATACAGGATTTCGATGATCGACAGAAACGAGAAACCGGTGAACAATCCCAAGATCCCGCCGCAATTCGCCAGGAAGTCCGTCTGGCCGTAGAGCTCGTTGCGCTCGGACGTGATGAACTGCTGCTCCTTGAAGAACAACGTCACGCGCGACAGATGGGTGTTCGGCCACTCCGCCGTGATGTTCACCCGGTACGCCTCGAACATCTTCTCGTACTCGTAGGTCGCCTGCGAGTACTCCGCGTTGTAGGTCAACGAGGTGCAGGCCGGCAGGCAGTCGCAGCCCAGAGGCACCTCCGTGGAGGCGGCGGTCTGCAGACCGGCGTCCACGTCCATTGCCAGCAGCTCGTCTGGAATGATCCAGTGATTAGGTACACCAATCCACTAAAATGCACTGAAGGTTGGGAGCGATAGATTCAGGGAAAGATGGAACTGGGGTGGTATAAGCAAGAAGAGTGATCTACAGATGATTGGAGGGCTTCTGTAGATTCTTGAGGATTTTAATATGTAGGAAAACAAGAGCTTAGGATAAAGAACTACAGGAACTATGATGATTATGCCTCAATGGGTTCCAATAAGACACTTACTTTGAGCTTCGAACATGCACACTTGACTCCCAGAATTGCAGATTTTCGTCTCATTTTCATCTGGAATCGAAAAAAACGCTGTCACCGACACAAATCTCGTATTTTAGCGGGACTTACGGGGCATGTGATAGGCAACACAGCCGCACCTCTCCAGCGTGATATTAGCCAGGCATTCGATCTGGCAATTCTGCTGCGTGTAGCTCTGGAAGAAAGACAAGTACCGCTCGGTGGGGAAGTAGCACTGGCGCCGGTGCGGGTTGTAGCCGCGCAGCCCTGACGACGTGGTCATCATGTCCGGCTTGACGGACACCACCACCTCCTGGTTCAGCGGCACGCGGAAGTACTGGCGGGACATGCGCGGCAACTCCGACGGGTTGTGCAGCAGCACCTTGAACCCTTGCACGGGGCCCTTGCAGATGTAGTCGAAGTCCAAGATGTTGGCTTTGAGGACGAGGAAGAAGCCGGCGTACGAGCCGGCGCCCATTGCCCTTCGAGGAAACGTGTCCTTCGCAGCGTCCTTGGGATAGCCGTCTTCCAGCGACCAGCCTTTCGAGTGCGAACCGTGCGACATGTATTTGTCGTTCAAGTAACTAAATCGTAACAAAAACCACGAAATATTGTGATCGTGTAATCGTTTCCGTTACTCACACTCTGTCCCTGAACACCTCGTCTCTGTTCAACATGTTGAAGGTGAAGCACAGTCCCTCTTCGGTGAGCAGAGGCACGAAGAAATTTTCGCAGCTTTCGTTCAGAAGGGTCCACTTGCAGCTGGCGAAGATGTCGCTGAATTGCGGCGCTACCTATACCAAAAAACTCGCTAAAATATACCACATAAAATCCAACAATAGCTTACGCTCATGAGGTAATCGATGGTATCGGAATCGGTGTACTTCTTCCCGTCGTTGTACAAGTGATTGTCGCATATCAAGCTGCTGTCCGAGAAGCGCTTCATCCTGCAAACAGAATAAGAGAGTGTATAACTCGCTACTCGGTACTCGGTACTCTTACTCATCGTCTGTGAGGTTTTCGCCGTGAGTGAGCCGATCGTAGGCGCCCGTGAAATTGTAGACCGTCTGCCTGGTTTTGGTCTCCGAGCAAATGGTGACGGCCGGAAAGGGCACCTGCCAGACGGGCGTGGGGCTCTTGGCGAAGCTCACCAGCACCGGCGACATGTCCCACTTCAGGTACGTCTGGATGATGAGGTTGATGCAGATGTACAGCGACACGCAGAAGAGTATCACCCAGGAGAACCTGCGGGAAAACTTTGTAATAAAGAGTGGCGCGCGATTCGTGGACTTGCTTCTCGCAGGAGGTGCGCTCCTGCTCGCCCATGTACTTGAAGCCGTGTATGCCCGTGTTGCCGGTGAACTCCTGGAAGTAGTCCAGGAGGTTCTTCCGGAAGCCGGGGAACTTCCGTTTCGGTTTCTTCACGCCGTTCTGGCATTCCGACTCTTTGGTCTGCTTGGCGCCTTCCACGTCCTTCTCCATTGGATCACTCAGCGACTGGTCGTCCGAAATTTGTTTAAGCGGGAATAAACGGGCGCGATTTGACGGGCAGATGGTTATCAGATAAACCGCACGCTTCTAATTGTCTGGTCACGCGATGCTATTTGAATTTACATATATTTACATGTGTGCATTTACGATGGGTTAACCAAACAAGATTCTGGATCGGACCAGCGTTCAATTAAGGGTAGAAGAGATTCGAATTTTTGGATAAGCTGCTTTATGAAAAAGGGCGTACAGTTTTAGTAATTTCAGTAAGAAGAATCTGTATTCACTTATGCTAAATATCGATAATAGAATCCTTCCCTTAATCCTTAGAGAATTTTATGAAGATGTATAAATGAATAGGAGAGAATGTTTAATCACCCGGAAAGGAGACTTTAATAAATAGGCAGTTTCAAGACTCTAAAAATGGGGTTTTTATAAGATAATATTTCCTATTTACAATATCCTTAATCTCTATAATTCCTTGTTTCCTTAATGTTTCATGAACGAAGATTGTTCAATCATAGGAAGAGCAGTTTCATTTAGTACAAAATCTCCTTATAGAAACCCTTTTTTAAGGTTGTTTTAGGGTTTATTTAAAGCTATTTCCACCCGATGAAAACGGGGCAAACGAATGTAGTAACTAATTCGTACGTTTTGTTTACAATACTTATTAAAGAAACGTTTTTTTTAAATACATTGCAAACCCATCACACCTATTATCAGGGGACATGTACGTGTTGTTCGGTTGAATTAACTTGTTGTTTCAACATGTCTAACTTTGGTCAAATGAATGACGTGCGAGGGCGTAGGAGATAATATTCCATTAATATATCATGGAAATTAATTTTTCGAGGGTTAATTTCGCGAATTGGTAAACGTTATTCGGTTCGAGATGGATAGCATTTTGACACGGAACTTTCTTCAATGAAACGAACGTGACGTGTCTTTCGTATTTATTTCAAACGTGACGCGAAATATCCCAAAGATTTCCATATTCCAATCGCCGCGACTGATTGGAGCGAATCGAAAAAATATTTCTCCAGAAATTCCTACTATTCATCACATCGATATTACAGGTGCACAATAAAATACATCATTATTATTATCTACCGTAAAAAATAATGGTTAAGCGATTAAAAATGTCGAAAACAGCGCCGGATTATCACCGGACGGCCGCAGTACCGGCAGTACCGATTTCCTCGCCGATGAAAATGCTGCTGGGACGATGCCTCGCGCTACTGCTCGTCTCCAGTTTCGCCTCCAAAGCTTCTTCCAAGGTAAAAAAATAATTCCCGTCCTTTAACGACGCGTTAATACAGGCAATTCGAATGCTCGCAGAAATGCAACGTGGGCATCATCAGCGTCACAGAGGGTCGCTTGGTGGGGAAAGAATTCGAAACCAACAAGGGCACCGAGTTCTTCGCCTTCCTGGACGTTCCCTACGCCGAACCGCCGGTGGGGAGGCTCAGATTTCAGGTGAGATCATCTCCCCGCTACATTTTAGTTAGTACAAAATCGTTACAAACCCCCAGGAGCCGGTGCCTATAAGAAAATGGCCGAAGATTTTGAACGCGACGGCTAACAGGAGGATCTGCGCGCAATTCGATCCCAACGTCAGCGGGAGAGACGCCAGAGAAACGGAGGATTGCCTGGTCCTGAACGTCTACGCACCGGCAGTAAGTACCAAATCAATAACTTCGATTGGAGATATTGTTGTCGTGTTCGCAGGAAACGCTCTGCGATGCGGAACAATCCTCCTCGCCCGTTCTGGTGTTCGTTCACGGGGGATCCTTCCGGTCGTGGGACGGCGCTATGGGCACGTTCGGGCCGCAGTATTTCATGGACGAATACGTTGTAATGGTGTCGATGAATTACCGCTTGGGACCTCTGGGGTTTCTCAACACCGGCGACGATGTGATACCGGGAAATTTGGGACTCAAAGACCAGCTGCTGGCGCTTAAATGGGTATCCAAAAATATCAAATACTTCGGGGGCGATGCCGATAGGGTCACTTTAATGGGACAGAGCGCCGGGGCGATGAGCGTGGGCTACCATTTGCTGAATCCTCAAAGCAAAGGTAATTGTCTAACACAATAATTTGTAGATTAGGTCTATTAGAGCGATTTCTATTCCAGGATTGTTCGGCGCGGCTATAATGCACAGCGCGAGCCCGCTCTCCTGCGCAGCCCTGCAGAAACACCCGCTCGACGCGGCCGTTTCGTTGGCCTCAGAAATCGACCAAAGCCTCTCGAAATCCTCCAACACCACCAAAATCTTGGATATCCTGCAAGCTGCGACGCTTGAGCAAATCCAACGGGCTGCACTCAGTGCAAAGGTACTCGAAATTCGCTGTGGTGAAGTTTACTGAAGGGCCATTTAACGAAGGTATTTTCAGTTACCTAATAACAAGATGAATTGCCAGTTGATCGGCTCGCTGATGTGGACCCCGAGCGGGGAACCCCCCGGAGCGAAGAATCCGTTGGTTACGGGAATGAATTACGATAAAGCGAAGGCTGGCCAGACGCTTTCCGTGCCGCTACTTATCGGCGTGAATTCGCAGGAGAGTTTATATTACGGTAAATACTGGTTTCCTTGAGGTTTCGTTGAGTAATTTTGTGGTAATTAGGAACGAGCGGGATCCCTCTGGTGGCGAAACTCTACGACATGGACCCTTCGCATATGATAGACGAAAACTTGAACATCGATAGGAGGAAGAAACGCGTCGCAGGACAAGCTCTTAAGTATCTCTACACGCAAACAACGTTCTCTTCTAACATGTCCGCGGTAATCGATGTAAGTTAGCGAAAATTACGCACGAATTCGCTTTTAATTTTTCAATTTCTCACGTTAGTTTATCAGCGATAATTACTTCAACGTGCCCACGATGGCGTTCGCTTCCTTCCACTCGCAGCATTCGGTCGTCTACGCGTACCAGTTCGCCTACAAAGGCCCCCTGGGCCGGCTGAACAGCACTTTTCCAGGTGAACACCGCACTGAATTTACCTGAATTTTAATCCGGTACCGAAATTCCACACCAAAGTTGTTGTTGCCTGCGTGCCGCGCTAATCCCACGTTGGAATTCCACACTTTTTTTCGCATAAGTGGGACTTTAAGATGCGTTCGATGATACAAAAACTGTCAAATATGACATTTATGACATGTCATATATAGATGTTTAAAAGAGGTGGGAAATATTTTTTTGTATAGAGGCGCAGTAACGACTGTTACAAAATAACAGTTGTTTTATGGATTATTGGTGTGGAATTCCGGTAAGGGATTGAGGGTAAAGTACGATCCAAAAAGGGATTGTTATTTTGGCGGGGAATTCCAGGTATTCGAAAGCTTCTTCTCCGGGTTATTCTGTAACGGCCTCTTATTGAGCAGGTGTTGGGCACGGTGAAGAGTTGAATTACTTGTTCCAAAATTCGTACAACGAAGATCTGTCCAGGTTCCCCGAGGAAGATGTCGCCGCGCACGAGCGCGTGATGGTGTTGTGGTCGCAGTTTATCAGGTCCAGGTTGGGGCGCTTCGATGGGTCTGGTAATCGAGTTTATTCGCGTTTTAGTTTTAGGCATCCCACGCATAGCCCGAGCGATCTTTTGGAGCATGTGCAATGGCCGATGTTCCAGGAGAAAAACTTGCTGCAGCTTCGCATCGATAGGGATTTGACTGTTGAGAAGTATACCGGGAAGTTTAGGAATTGGATGAATATTGTGGATTTGTTCGGCCAACCGCAAATAGATACTTTCTAGTTTTAGAGAAAAAAATTGTCGATTTATTCGGGTATACGAAAATAGATGTTTATACAGTTGCATTTAATTTTGTGTAAAAAAATACTTTGTGTAGGTGGTATTGTGATTGTGACTTATTAAAATTTAATAAAAACTCGTATTTATTTGTATATTTATTGTTGTTTTAATTTCTTTTTTAATTTATTACAGCGTTCTGACGGTTTCCTTTTCTTCTGCTTGCCGCTCTTCGTCGTGCCTTTTTTCACCGGCTTCTTATCCGACGACAACAAAGGACAGTCGGCTTGCTTGTGGCCTCTTTCTTTGCAGTAAAAGCAATCCTACAACAATGCACAATTTACCTTCGAATTATCGATCGTATCGAATCTAACCTTCGAGAAGTTGATAGTGGAGCAAGTGTGGCCGAGTTGCGCGCATCTGTTGCACTGCTGGCAATGCACCCAAGCCGGTTTCACGCATCTGTTGCACAAATAACAATGCACGTAAGTCTCCCCGTTTTTGGACGTGCAAGCGCCGCACGAATCGCAGTGTTTGTTCTCTTTGCCCACCCATTTCGAGCATTTATTGCAGAATCTATACTCGTTAGGAGGTAGCTCAATTAAACTACAACAATATTACACTATAAAGTAACTCGAATTAATCGTAATGTTATCGTAATGTACCTAAGATTTACGTTGGTAAATATCCTAATTGGAGACCCTTGTATTTTCCCTCGTCTGCTGTTCTGGAACGAACAGTGGTTCTCGTAGTCTACTTTGTAGTCAGACATGGCGAAATCCGGCATGTAATTCACTATTTGGGGTTCCATAAAGTAGGGGTATATCCAAAACATCGGTAGATTACTTTCGGTTTTATTTAATCGCTTGTAATCTTCGTTGATTCTTTTAAACGTGGCTGAAAGCATCTCCGTGCGACCACCAAACGGGGGATCCGTAATCAACACCATTCCTTTACCCCTAAAAACAATTTATTTATTATATATTTACATAAAACTTTGTGTAATATTAGGCAAACCTGTCTGTTTGTAGGAAAGTTTCGAATACATCTTTGGCTTCTGTAAAGAAAAAATGGTGATTGAACATATTATACCAGCAGTACTCCAACGGGCTGGAGAAATTGTGGTATCTCTTGTCTATATCTAAGAGAATGCTGCTTAAATTGGGATGGTTGTTTTTGATGCATTCGTGAATCCTCGGAGCGCCTATACAAATAACATTCCTAAAAAAAATATATCGATGAGTTATGCAGCTACTAATTGTTATAATACAAACACCTACCTATAGCCCAATCGCATGAATATCCGCAAAATATCCCTCACCGATAAATCAGAGAAATGATACTGGGCCTCCTTCTTCGAATCGTCCAAAGGGGGCAAGATCTTCGAAGGGTGCTCCAAGTCGCTCAAGCTCAGATACTTTACAACGGAATGAGACAGGTGCTTGGGCTCCTCCTCGCAGGACAGTTTATTGCAGTTATTGCAGAACCATCGAACGGAACTCGATTGCAACGTTTTGTGATAATTAATGTACATTTGCCGGTGGTGCACGTCTTTTTTGAAATTGGCAATCTCCTTATCCCAGGCGGCTTTGTTGTATTTATCCCTCTGGTCTTCCAGCACGTAGAATTTGCAGTTTTTTCGATCCCTACAGGCGGAACACGCGAAATAACGAGTCACTCCCTCCTGGCTAGCTTTCGAAAATAACACAGTAGGTCCGTGTGGACAGTGAGGATTATTATCAATATCTCCAACTACAACGTCGGTACTTGTTTTCGACATTTCGACGAAAAATAAAATCGGAATGAATGAAATTTCAAAATATCAACTTCACTTTAAATTTTTATAACCTCACTTCTTCTTTTTATCATAAATTTTATATAATAACTGAATAGTAAGAGTCAACTATGAACGTAACTTTAATGTCACTGTCAAAAAGTCAAACTGTCAAAATAAAAACATTCAACACTACGTTGTTTTAGTGAGTATTTTCTCGCATTTTTCATTACAAAATGAGCGATTCGAGCGCTGAATCGAATAAATCCTTCGCGGAGAAGCAAGCGGATCGCATGAAGAAATTGCGCGAGTTGCACCGGCAGAGGAACGAGGCGCGAACGCACAATCACCAGGAGGTGGTGGCTGAGGACGCTAGGAATAAGATGCCCAGCAACTGGGAGAGCAGGAAGCGCAGGGCCGAGTGGATCCTGAACGACCAAAAGGAGCGGGAGCAGGCCCAGCAGGACGGCAAAGATTACGACAGGTCTAAGCTGTTGAACGTGTCGGCCATCGAAGCGGAGAGGTTCGAGCGGATGAAGAAAAAGAAGAACCCCGACGAGGGGTTTTCCGACTACGAGGCGGCCTCGGTGAGGCAATATAACAGGCAAGACTTGTGTACTCTATTCTTGCATCGATGTAATTGTAAATTCATTTTTAGATTGATAAAAACAATGGCTCCGAAAGATATGGAACGCTACGAGGAGCAGAAACAGAAATTGGGAGATGCTTTCTACGCGGGGCCCAATACGATAGTGCACGGGCTTCACAAAGACCGGCCCGAGGCCGTTGATAATCTGGTTAAAAGTGTGGAGGATCAAATTGCTAAGAGAAGTAAATATTCTAGACGAAGGACTCATAATGATGATGCTGATATTGATTACATTAACGAAAGAAATGCTAAGTTTAATAAGAAAATGGACAGATTCTATGGTGAGCATACTGCGGAAATAAAGCAGAATTTGGAGAGAGGTACCGCTGTTTAGGTGGATTTATAATTAAGTTATTGTAAGTAAAGGTAATTAAACTTGTACATTATAACAATTAATTGATTTTTATTTATAATTAAAAATAAATCAGGTGTAAATAATACTTCATAGTATTCATTCGACTTAACTCTTTGTGGTTTTCTGTAAAAATAAGAAACTTATTATTGTAATAAACAATTATAATTATAAAACTTACTTGTATTTTTCCATAAATAGACAAAATATTATCTCCTTTGTTCTTTTTGCGTTTTTTATCGAAGCTTTTCCCTTTTGCGGTAGATTTTCCAACCTTGTTTTTGCCTAATTGAAGGAACGATTCCCGTTTCGATTCTTCTTCCTTGCTCTTTTTCCTTTCGATTTGCAGCTGTTTGTAATTTTTGTTCTTGTTTTTCGGCGGTTTGGCCCCTGAAAAGTAGGAAAATCAGAAAAAATGCTATTTACAAATGCATGAACTCCGTACCTAATTTTACCAGCAAATTAATTTTAGCTTGTTCCTTCTGTTCAGGATCTAATCCAGACATGGCTAGTTTGACGATTTCATTTTTGGTATGCCTCATATTCAATTCTCCACCATCTTTCTTATCATTCGTAATAGGTTTCTCTAAATTCCTCATCACACTGTTTTCGGATTTTTTCTTTTTATAAGACTCGTATACAACAGCTTCGAAATTCACTTCGCTTTTCTTCAAAGCTGAAGCCTTCGAAGGTATAAAATCTAAATTATCACCCATTTTTGTGTACCATTAAATGTTTGGTTATGAGAAACGTCAAATTTTTAGGTTAGAGTAAAAGTAATCACGTGTTGGCCTCTTACTATTCGATTATGTAGACATACTATGGATAAAATTTTGAAGTTGTTTTCCATAGAGAAAGAAAGATGAGAGAGTTCGATCCTTTACTAAAAATTGGCATAACGTAGACGGTGCTGCCTCTCATCGGATAGCAACATTTTTCGCGAACTAAGCGTAGATTCCTTCAACAAAAATTGGCGGAAAATTTAAAATTAATTTTTGTAATTCTTCTCTATTTTCTTACATTTTGACAATTGTGTAGTCATTTAATAGCCGTTTCTCAAGCATGAAAAACGGCTATCAAATGCATACACAATTAACAAATTGAAATATTTAAAATACAATTAAAAAATAATATTAAAAGTGTTTCATGTAAAATTTTATTAAAAAATTTTGCACAATATAATACACTAAATACACTAAATTTAAATAAAATTGTTTTAGTAAATTTGTGGCTATTAAAAAATCTAATTGTACAACAAGACAGTTGGTCGGATCTTCAGCTTCTTATATTGCATGTAATCTGAAACAAATAAAAATATCAGCAGCATCGAATTCAGGGAAAATAGCGAAGAGTGAGCAAAGTGTTTCGGGTGCTAAAGGAAAAGCAAATTTATTTAGACGTGATTTCAAAGTGCTAGTGAAACTATTATCATGAAAATGTACTTCACAAAGTCTCAGCTGTTTGGATGTAAGGGACAAACCTAAAATATCGAACCACCTTTTTTTCCGCACAATATCGGAAGGAAATTTAAAAAAATGCTTTTGAAGATTTTTATCCGAAGAAGTAAAAAAACAAGCTATTGCACCTTGGTGATGCATATTTATGAACCTTTCTTCGCATTGGGGTTGACATTTTAAATAAGCAAACACAATTAGAAATAAAAATATAAAAACTCACCAACTTAGGTTATACACAATAATGGCGTCTACACTAGTCACGAAACATTCTAAAAAATACAACTCGACTCGACTGTCGACAAGAACCGCACAGAATGGTAAGTTCCAATCCGTCCAATCTTTATGACCAATAAAAATTTTTTAAATATGTTTAATTTTTCGATAGCAGCGCCTCTCGAAGGATAGTAGGGAATTATCATACGTGGTCTGATATTTCCTATGCTTTAAACAGTCTCTTTTATTTTGTCTATGTTGTTTTCATTATTTAATACAACGAACAAGTTAAATATATATATCGTAAGATTACGGTTCAATATTATGTTATTTTTTAGTAATCGAAAGAAGTAACTGTATTTATCAATGACATATATTAGATAAAAAAGAAGAGTGTATGTAATACGTAAAGTAACTGTATTTCTTTGAAGTAATAGTTATATGTTTATGATCTTCTGAAAAAGAAGTAGTTAAACATTATTTAAAAAAAGAGATAAATTATTAATATTTTAATCTAAAAAATGGCGTTAAAAGCACCAATAATTAACCTAAAATTTATTACAAAGGAAAAGACAGAGCTTGCGACTTTCGTCCTAATTTACGCAAACCCAGCAGCAACTTTTTAACAAGAAAACTCGTTCGTTTTAAAACAGACTTCCAATTACAGAAGAAAGCATCTCTGGCAAGCGCGAGCAGGTGTTGCCTTGCTCTACCCAATTCGTACATTATACTCGATCACCTCCGGGGCACGCCCCGGGCCCCAAAACAGCCCTTTTATTTTCCTTTCTCGCTCGAACCGATGCCCCACTTTCATCATCCAAAAACTTCTCAGTTACCTCAAACACGCCACAACAACTGCCACATTCCGCTTGTATTAGAGCCAACAGAAATCCCTAATAAGGAAAACCGCCAGAACAACATCATTTTCGCTATCTCCTCGCCGCATCGGAGCGCCTAGGCGGCTACGTTACTCGGTTTACGCCGCGATATGAGCAGTTGTGACACCGATCAGGTAATTAATATGCAGAATTGGGAATCGTGGACGTCTGCCCGAGGGGTCACTGACTGCGTACGAAGGTCGCGCAAGGTCAGCGGCGGAGCGCCGACCAATTTCACCAGAAGGGGCACCCTCCCAACCACAAACTCATTGCATAAGTATGAATCTTAATTATCGGAGATTTGTGGTGTTTGAAGAACCTCACCAGCGTGTGTAAATCCCCTATTGTAGCTCTATATTGAGCTGGATTCCTGAGAAGTTAAAGGTCTTTAATCTATCCAAACCTGGGGCGAAGTAGTGGAGGCCAATGTAAGTTATGTAAAAGGGTTGAGTGTTGGCGACTCGCCCTTTAAAACCGCCATATTTCAACGCTCCCCCGCACGCCTCTACTCGCTTTTTACGAGCGCCAGGCGCACCCTGTATATCTAATAATAGGATCGCGCGCGTTCCTGTGGGAAACGAATTCAATGTACGTACAAAAGAGCCACTATATTTAAGCCGAACGTATGACTAATAACCTCCCTAGATGTCGCGTAAGCGTACTTAGCGCAACGACATGGCGAATTCCTCGACCTTCCTACTGCAACGTCTAAATATAGAAATAGCGATTTGCATCGGCTAAGTGTCAAGTTGAGAAATAAACCGCCGACGATCGAGTAATCTACTCTCGCTCGCTCGTCTCCCGGAGAACGTCCATGAGCGTTCGCCAGGAGAGAGAATTGCCCCGTCGAGTTTCGCGGGGATATATAAACATGGAGGAAAAGGAGGAGTATTATGTCGTCAAACAAGCAGAACGTAAATATATATCAAAGTAGGGTGGCTGTGCCGTTATGTCAAGGGTTGTGCACCGCACCCTGCGGGATCGATTGGGGAAACGCCTTGTTGATCGGGGTGCGGCTTTGCCCACGTTAAAACACTTAACTTATATTCATCCCTCTACACTGTCATATCTATATTAATATATAAATGCAAACCTTTTGAATTAATAGTACGTTCGCTAGCAGGAGGGTTCATAATTTCACTTATTCACTTCTACAGGGTGTTTAAAATGCATAATGAACGTTGATTTTTTTGCTTTAATAAGAAAAAAATTCTTGTAAAAGTTGATTTCAAGAGGAAAAAGTAATGAAACCTAATTTTTGTATATAAAACACAGCACTCTAGTGACTCAAAGAAAAAACTCATAAAATTAGTAATGTTTATTTTACCTCAGTATACCACTTTATATACAGGGCGTACAAGAATAGTTAACCCATTTCTAATCACAGATAAATTGGCTATAAAACAACGCATAGAATTGCGCTTTTGGGCAAACATACTTCGTTTTATTACCATCTTCTGATAGCGAAAGGAGTATAAATACATCAAAACTTCTATATTTACCATAGCGATAATAATCAAAGAATAATTGACACGCTACAAATTGCCCAGTTCTATTACATCCTCGCGTATATCTATCATCTGGAAATTCTCGGTAATTCCTTGCATTACCGACCTGTTATTTGTACAAAGGCGCCATGCCCAGTTTATCGAATCACTTTCACGATTTACTGCAATTAAATGCAAGTTGACCGACTACCTAGCAACGCTATTTATCGAGCTCCCGCGATTGCATCGACTCGAATTTAACAATTCGAAATTGTTTATTCGTGTAACTATCCCTAATCAGTTTATTCAGTCTACAGTAAAAGGTTCTAAGCGTATAGAATCGTCGAAATTAATAAGGAGATTCCGTAATGAGCCTGTTGATTTTTTCCTAATTATAAAACCCAGTCGAGTCGGACTGGTTCTCTGTATAAACGAGCGCGTTGCTAAAAAAACCAGAAATATTATGTATCCGAAGATGAAGCAATGCGACTTCCACTTCTGGAGGTGTGTCATTGCTTTCGTATCGAAGCACGAAAATCGATTTTGCTTCGATTATTCGATACACAACTCAAATTCCTCGAGCACACTAGATACTTCATTCGCCCGTCCTCTCCGTTTATCGAGGTCTTTTCTACTCATTTTTTTTAGAAAAGCAACCAACGAAATTTCGAAACACCCACGCGATATGTTCTCCCGAACAAACGGCGAAATGCATTTCGGCTATTTCGGTCTCCGGTGACATACTTTACGGTAATAACAGTCGCATCTCGGACGCCAGAATTCGTTCGTAGAACTCGCACAGGATGGTGAAGAAACTAGACACTGTATCTTCTCAGAAGGCTAGGGTTAGAGCCTTTAGTACCTAACCGAAGGCTCTCCATATGCTCCATACTAGCTTGGTTCAATATTGTAGTCACCCAGCAGGATTATTGATTAGATATGTTCTCAGAAGGCTATATGGTTGGAGCCTATTCCTGCATCTTGTCAGCGCATTCTCCAATTTTACAGTTCTTATCTAGCTTGGTTCGATATTATGATCGCCCAGCAGGATCTATTATTGAATAGAGACAATGAAATGGACAAGAAGATTCTAGATTGGACTCCATTGGTGAGACATTTATGGTACCAGCATAGTATTATCACTATAGAAATTGCCTTAGCTTTATGATTTAAGATCTTTGGTTCTGAGAACCTCTGAACTTTGATCCTAGTGGTTCTAGATCATGGTATTGGCACAAATCTGACAGTTTATCATCTACAAAATCTTTCACAAACTGTCACCAGTTCCCATGAAAGATGCCTTTGTATGAGAATGAATTTGCCATCGATGATGCCCGTTGAAAGTTGGTAAACTCGGGGATATTATAGCGAATGAAATCCCGGCTACAGGCGCGTAATGACCAGTTACACATACGACGGCGATAAATTAGCGAATGAGCGATGAACAATTCCTTAGTAAGAAAAGGCGTGTCGGCGATAACGGTTTCGGAAATCGCACACGTCGCGCGGCCTTCCGAGAACCGATGATGATATTTCATCGAGGATGGCCGCGCCGAAAAAAAAAAACAAGAAGAGAAGAAGAAGAAGGAAGGAAGAGAAGAAGAAAAAAACGCATCGCCGAATCTTGGCGCACCTGGCGAAACGTCTCCGCGGCGGCTTCCTCGGCGGAGGTGCGACCGGTGGAAGCGGGCCCGGCCAGACGATCGGTAGCTCCCCGGCCCGTACCACCTCTTATTTTCTCTTTGCTCATTGCCCGATAATCATCGTAATTTAAAGCGGTTTGCCAACGGAAGTTTTAGCCGTACAGGGCGACACGTTGAAAGGAGAACGAGAGGTGTTTTTGCTTCAAAAAATGAAGGAATCGCTTCACGGTATAGGCGTAAAAAGAAGAGAAGGAAGAGAGGTTTCGCTTCGAGGACCCTCTGCTGTTGCTTTAAAGCAAAAGTTTTAAAACCTTTTTCTCTTATCTTTTGCCTCTACCTTTTACTTCAAAGTAACTGCTTAATTTTTAACAAATATCCACTATTATCTCGCCCCTTCCCTCAGCAACCCCGATCATTGGAAATTGGATGGGTCGTGTGTTATACTTCGTTAGAAAGGAAGTTTCGTTTTTTGTGAGGAAAAAATCTGAATGTGACACCCTGTAGGTTCTTCGATCGAGCGCCCGCCGGTTGGAAACTTTTATCAGTTGGAGCACGTCCGATGGAAATTTCACTCGCTTTAGCGAATCCTGTCGAAAAGCAATTAGGTCGGCTCCGAATTACGAAATAATAATAATCAGTGGAATTCGTAACTTTGTAATATACACATGGATATACGAGAGCGCCGTTACATAATTAGAATAGAAATGTGTGTACAAGGAGCGCGATAAGGCGACCAGTAAGGTCTTAGACTTCTGACCCCCTTTGCCCTCGATAAGCCCTTATCTCGGGACTTAAAATCTTTTCTACGATACGGATAAATATTAAATTAAATTAATGGGCAAAAGTTGAAAGTTCCAATTTTATCGTCGTGTGTTTATATTTATTGGAGATTGCCGTAATCTCTTACACAAATACATTTTATCGTTGTTTAAAAATGCAGAGAAACGATTCCATAAATATGTTATGTATATCGCGTGTGATTTATGCAAGAACGGGTTCTCTTTTATGTTTCGTTATTTTCCGATTTATTAGATTAATTAAGTGAGAAAATTTCGATATTTGGAATAACATGTAGAGAACAAACGGAATGGTACCAGAGCAATACTATAATCGATTATTTGTTGTAGGAATTCTTTAAATAATTACATTTTAAGCACCGGTAATTGTCCATAATAAACGCCTATTTTCTAAATAGCCTATCAATTAAAATCTGCTTAAGCAAAATAATCAATTTACTCGTCGATTTAAATATTTAAACCATAAGTGTTCCCTATCCAGCATTTTGCATATTAATAATACCGGATAAATTGCAAGCACTCTGGAAGTACCACTTAAATGCAAATCGCCAAAGCAAAACTCTGTATTTTACATAAATTCTTCTTTTTTACCCGTCTTAATAGGACTTTGACTGTTTAGCCTGTACCTCACGAAACTGGTTATATTACAAACAATAACGTTCTAAACTTTATTATTATTTTCCTATACTCGCATCTTTAGTAGGTGTATAGAATTTTCCCGGATATCTCAAAAGTACAGCTATTAAGTTACTATAACCAACATAACGGCTGCAAAGTTTCAATTTATGTTATGAATGTTAATTAGATATACCTGTCGCAGTGGAAAGAAGAGGCGCAAGTGTAAAAATAAGTTTCGGTCGAGAGTCGAGACGGGACGCCCACACGTGCTGGCCATTTATTAGTCGGTTATTCGGCTCGTCCTAAGTAGGGTAGGGACCGGATTAATTTCATCTTATAAAAAGACGAGAACGACGCGTTGGTTTTCCGACACATCTGTTTTATAAAAAAAAACATTTTCGACATTAGAAACGAACTAAAATGGGCATGTTTTCTGGTTAATCGGCCGTAAAATCCATTCTAATCGATTAATCGTTTTGCGCTCTCGATTAATTGAGCTCATTGGGTGCAAATTGCGACTCAAACGAATCTAGCTTGCGCTTTGAAGTTTCATTTTGACAAGTGACTTATGCGACATTTGCGATTGAAAATTGACTTGGGTAGAGTGAAATTCTGAGAGATAATATGAACCTCATCTAATAAAGCGAATCTTCCTCTAAGCAATAAAGAATTTTTGTGGAAGATATACAGAAATGGCAAAATTACAAGCAATTCAGAGGTACAATACACATTTTTTAGTTTTATTCCAACGAAT
Source organism: Phyllotreta striolata (assembly GCA_918026865.1). Lineage (NCBI taxonomy): Eukaryota > Metazoa > Arthropoda > Insecta > Coleoptera > Chrysomelidae > Phyllotreta > Phyllotreta striolata. The sequence continues at coordinate 4,634,458 of OU900102.1, forward strand.
CTAGTATGCGCTTTGAACTTTCATTTTGACAAGTGACTTATTCGACATTTGCGACAGAAAATTGAATTGGGAAGAGGGAATTCGCAATTAACAGTATTAGAATCATGTATGTTAATGGTACATTTTTATGGGGCTGCCCAACGTTAGAAAAAAAATATTAATGTCATTAAAATCCGGACACGCCACGAACACGCCTTCGGACTGGAATTGGATGTCTACTACACGTACGCACGAAATTTCTTTCACCTAATACCATTTAACACGCACCCGAGTATTAAATTTATTGTGTACTCGTGGTTTTAGATTAGAATGATTCGTATACCGGGTTGCTAGGATTGACAATTAAACTGCCAAAAACGGCGCCATGTTGTGAGAAAAAAAGTGCTGCCAACCCTAAAAAACATTTTATGATGTGAGGTTTGAGGCCTCCAGATTCTAAGGCTATTCAGAGGTTTTTTTTTGTGAATTGGTGAAATTTTCGAGCGGATTTTGAATTACAAAATTTGTTGATTTCCTGATTCACGAAAGGTCGATAAGTTAATGAATGGAATATTCATCGTATTGTAACCTAATGAAGTATTTTGACATCGTCATAATTTTTCTAGTACACTCGACAATGATCCATATACTATTCTATTCAATTGAATAAGGAATGTAAATGGCGTGTAAGATTGAAGTTAGTAAATTATTATTTGTTTTATTGGGTTTTTACCACATTTTGTGCTTAATAAATGCTATTATTTATATAAATTTAAATATTTAGATAACATTTTTAACAAATTTTAATACTCTCTTCTTTCACATATAATACTCGATTAATTTACAGAAATGAAAACCTTGTAATAAACATTATCAAAAAATCCTCACACGTGTTCGAGAAGCCTAGTAAAATAACCGAAATTTACACAATTATGTAAAAATAATGAACACATAAGATTTAAATTTATGGCTACATGAATATTAATGAACTCCGATCGTCCCAAAAAAAAACCCGAAGTGTAATTAGAGAAAATAGCTGGTCGGATTGCGAAAAGTGAAAAATCACTATCGCCCGAAAATAAAAATACACGTACGAAACGCGACTTTATCGCCTAAAAGCTCGATTGTTTACCGCGCTTTGCGATAACGGGCTTATTTTCGTCAAATTCGGCTCGATTTCGGTGACTCCTGAACCCCCTTATCGCCGGTCCTGGTCGAAAATCGGCCAATAAAGTGGAAATTTCGCGTCCCGAACAACCGAAAACGCCGCCTGAGGTCATTTAACACATTTTGAAATTCATACAAAAATCATAGTCCAATCCAAATGGTTCCAATAATACATACAAGTCCAAATTTGATCTACGGATGCTACAAAGATACAAACATAGTCAAAGAATTGACCATAATGTAAACTAATTTGCACTTACCCCTCGTATGAACATGTCGTTTAGTTTCTACAGAAAATTTCAGCCAAAGATTCCTTTCAATTCTTCACCTTCAATTTCGAATTCGAGTTAAAATAACTCGGCGAGTTGCATACGATATTTTTTATACGTCCATTCAAAGTGATTTAATAATTATGGATAATGGATGACTATTCAGAAAATGTTGGCAAATCGATTGGCCACTTTACGAGGCGATTTCAACAAGTATTCCACTTCCATCGCTCCATAACTACGAGGTTAATTGGATAAATATCCAGATTTATCCTATATACAAGGCGAGTTCGCTAACTACTAGATTGTAATTGTATACGAGGTTGGTGCGATATGTGTAAAATCCTCCCATATGGATATTATAGCACTCGGTTTATAGGGTGGGATCAAGTTCTAGATTTTATCAATAGTAGGTTAGAGAAAATTAGAAAAATTAGAGAAGTTTTGCGTAAAAATTAGCACTTTATAGGGTGAGTTAAATAAGTACTAGACATTATTCGTGATTAGTTCAATAAGTAAATTATTTAGATCAATTTGAATGAGAAATCGAGCATTCACTTTATAGGGTGAGTTGAATAAGTTTTATCATAAGTCATATACGGGGTCGATTCGAGAAATACATTAGAATCTTCAACATCACATGTACCATTGATCCATCTATATCGATAAGAAAATCAATTAGTCACTTTATAGGGTGATTTCAATAAGTACTAGACATTATACGTGATTATAGTTCAATAAGTAAATTAGACCAATCTGAATGAGAAATCGAGCACTCACTTCATAGGGTGAGTTTAACAAATATTGGATTACACGCGGGGTGTGTTAAATAGATTAATCAGATCAATACAGATAAGAAATCGAGCACCTTCCTCACAGGGTGAGTTCAATAAGTAACATTACAGGGCGAGTTCAATAAATAGCACACCTACATCGCGTCGAGTTCGACGAGCGCCTCTACGGGGTGGAAGCGATAAGTTACACAACGTTTCGGAGTCACATTCGCGTTATTTATTTTTTCTTCCACCGAGCTCTAACGATTCGTTTATCGCTTGGACGTTGCCCGGCCGCCTTCCCCTCTCCGAAGGCGGTTGAACGGGCGATCGGACGGGCCGCGCGTCGACTCTTGGAGGCGCTCCGAGCCCGTCGTATACCCGCCGACGAGACGGCTTTCCAGTCACACACCGACTTTCGGCGCGTCGGTCGCCCGGTGCACCGCGTCTCTCTCTCCTCATTCACTTTTTCACATATACACATTATTATTTTTTTCCTCTTCACTCCGGGGGCTTCGGCTTCGTTTCCCGGTCGATTGCCCAGTGGATCCGTAATCGGTTGTCTAGTGCGCTCTAACTCTAACGGCTCCGATTTCCTCGCGTCCGATCCGTCAATTAGTGTGGGGTATTTTAATTAGTCCTGCTCAGCGACTACTTACGGTGAGTTTTACACGTACTTTGTAAGTGAATTTCGAACGTAGTGCATACATTTTATTTTTTCCAACGTTGTAATTGCGCTTGCTTACATCTGTAAGTGCGAGTCAATTAGTTGTTTTAATTACCGTCCTCGCGTCGTACCTCGGTTTTGATGTATTATATTCGTTTTTCGGGCGGCTGGAAATTCGCCCGGCGATCGGAATTGAGGCGTTCTAATTGCCGATTTCTGATGCGTTTTAATCGGTTTCGATTCGTTGGCGGAGCTGACGGGTCGCGTAGGCGAGATAGACTCGGGTTAATTAGCTCGGACACGTCTCGAAATCTCGATGTCGATTAATTAGCGGGCCAATTTGTTCGGATGCAATTGAGCCGCTCTCTGCGGCTGTAATTGATCGCGTTTTGTACTTCTGTTTGCACGAAAATGGGAATTATCGGTGGAGTAAATTTAATTAATTAGTAAGTTTTGCGGCGCGTCTGTAATTAGGCGCGTGATTTACGGCGGTGTTGCATTTAAATTATTGTTCGGTTTGTAATAAACCAGAAATTAGTGCGGTTATGGCGAGTTTAATTGGCGTTTAGTATTTATAGGCGATTCGAAATAGGTATTAAATTTGAAAGGGAGTCGATGATACGAAAATTATGTTAATTTGATCGTCGATAATTTCCCTGTAATTTTTTTTTTTTTTACTATAATATTGTTCTGATTTTACGAAGTATTTATGGCAAATTGCGACATCTACGGGGGGGATTTCAATGCGATTTTTTTTTCAAGAGTTTCTAAAAAATTACAGGCCGTTTCAGTTAATTAAGTTTAATTGCGACCGTCGAATTTGCATACATTTAAATTTCGTTAAGTAATTTCGATTTTGTAAGACGAATAGAAATCCATTACGAAGACGTTTCACTTCGGTGTTGTGTGTGTGTGTGTGTTTTTTTTATTTAATTTATCGCCAGTCGATCGCTCGTTATTTAATTATCGATTAACCAATCCGCCGTTTCTCGCTCAAATAACTGGGATACATTCCTACGATTCTATCGGGGAAATTATAATCGCGTAAATCATTGCATTCCCTTCGCATGATACCGGCCATTCCGCGAATTTTCCTCCGAACGAACGTTTCGAAATTTTTATTCATGATGACCCCAGTCTCAATTTGTCATACGAGGTGACGTCAATACATATTTAACCGGTTAACCTCCATTTTTGCATGAGGTTTTTCAAGGTGTTTCGCTGAAACGAAAGTGCGCGAACGCCTTCTATTGTTTACGCCGCCATTTTCGCGTTGGCACCACTGCTAGAGCTCAGTTGGTAGAACTGTCTAGCCTATTTTTCGTGTGTATTATATTCAATTGACACGCCACATCTAGTTAGGCAACAGATCATTTATGTAAGTAACGGAGCGTGCATCGACTTGTCGTATTTAAATGGCGGTTTTGACGGGTGGAAGAATGCACGAGGAAGTGTGTATAATTATGTCGTTTATGGTGTTACAAGATTTTTTTAGGGGATTGAGCTTGAGTTGGCAGTACTGCGATGAGTTTGAAATGTACCTGCAAGAAACTTTCTTTCGGTTAAAATAGATAATTTAGGCTAAGTGCAATCTTTTGTATTCGGGCGATTAAACAATGGGATATTTAGAACGGCCGTTAATTCACTAATTAACGAAATGAGCGTGAAAGTTAATACGCTTTGCGCAATTAAATAAAGTAAATTTAACCGACCCTAAAACGAAGGGCGCGGCTTTGAAGTGGCAAATATATCGCATTTCTCTGTTTAACATTCTAATAATTCCAGCGCTAATTCGCCTCCTCGATAGCTAACCGATTGATTCGCAGAAGAAAATTCGGGCGGGGAATGTTTGTGTTAATATTTATACGGCAGTGAAAGTGTTAAAAACCCACATCATGCCGCGACTTTCGACTTAATCTAAACAGCGTTCTCATAACCTACTGAATGGGCTTTAAATTATTTAATAGGACTTTTTACAATTACCCCGAATGCTGGTCGCAGCTGTTCGGATTCGAAGAGAAAAATTTCATCTACCAAGCTCTCGACTATGTTACCATAGGGAGAAATTAAAATGGGATTCTAAAATGTAATTCTATGGGTAAATTGGGCGCCAAAAGGGTTATAGATTTTAGTCCTATGGATTAAATTGGACGCCGAAAGGGTTTTAAATTTTAGATCTGTAGGTAAATTGGGCGCCAAAAGGGTTATAGATTTTATTCATTGTAGTAAATTGGGCGCGAAATATGAATGGTCCTTTTAGTCCAACAGGTAAATTGGGCGTATAAAGGATCCCAGAAATAATTCTTGTGTTGATTGATAATTTACTATAAATCTACTCTCATCTACTCTTTTTTACACTCTTCTACACTCTTTTATTCCCTCTACTCCTTTCTATTCTTTTTTACACCATTTGATAAATTTGATGAAAATTATACGTTTAATAAATCAACGTCAAATTTAATTCCACGTTAACTCTGTTTGTTCAAACGCTCGTTTAAAATCCTCATGTGTCAACTCGTGCTGCTGATATTAGCGTTATCTCGAGATTTAGTAATTTAGCATTCGAGCAAATTTAGCATCGAAAAAAATGCATGAATATATACCAATATTATTTTTCTTACGAACACTTTCGTTTTATTACTCATTATCGTTATCGGCGTATTATCGGAAATGAGTGTGAAAGCACATTCGTCCTTATATTCAAGCAGCATTTTAGTTTTTATCGAAAATATCATTTATTAACGGTAGCCTCGCATTATTTACGGTGAATGGCGGGTTCCTACTCGAAACACGGTAATCTCCGAGCAAACATATAATTTGAGATAATGTTATGATAACAGCACTGATTGAAATACGACTGGATTTTTTATTATAATGCCCGTTTTTTTACGAAACTCGCCTATCATCATTGATAAATTCGAATTTTCGATTCGTTTAATTACGGGGGGTTCACACAAGAACAACTCAGGTTGTGTAAATTTAGAGAGGGTGTGGTAAGAAAAGAAATATTCCTATTAGTATACCTCATCAATTGTAGCTTGGCAGTTGGAAGCAGCAAGAAGATGGAGGAAATTAAAGAAATTTTGATAACTCTTCGATCTCCATGAATCAACCCTTTCTCTACTTGGAATTTTGCCACTAATTCGGAATCTAAATTCTCAAAAATTCCAACTGTCAAGCTACATTTGGCGAGGTACAAAAAAACTGTCCAGTGCTGATTTCTATTTTTCCTCATCGATAAATCCATTTATCCACAAACGTACTGAGTAATGGCCGGTGTGAGTGCCGATATAACTCGACCACGTTGTTCAGTATGCATTAGCGCAATCGTCGCTCGAGGAGTGGGCCGGAATGTTGCCCAGATAGGCTCGGAATTCGCGGTGCTCTATCTGAGAGATGATACACCGGCTGGTTTTTCGCATTTCATGCCCAAATCGTAACCCAATTGCGCGACTTCGAGTCGCAGTGTGCGACGTTTCGACCTTAGCAACATGGCGGAGATGTGACGTATTTTGACGTTTGATCAAAGGTAACGCTACTTTTCGACGACTGCAAATAGAAATTGGTACAGCACTGGATGCGATTACAAGGCGAATGTATACGAGTGGTGTATCAATAGAGGCGGCTTTACCTCGATTTCGGAAGCGCTGGGCAAACACACCTCTTTGCTATAATGAGTTGGGTAAATATTGCTCGAAATGCGAATAAATAAACTAAATCCCGCGGAGTGCATTTTACGATTCGAATTTATTATTTTACTCTTGCCGGGCCTCTCCTATATGCCAACTATCCGAGACTTATTTGTATTATTTCAGGAGAATTTGAGGAATTAAAATGTACACAAATCCAATTTATTTCCATTTCGCGCATTTTTCTTTAACGAACGCAATTAATCTCTTGTAACGGTTGTATATCGATTGTCGCGTAAAAGTAGGTCGATAATATTATTAACATTTCGGATTTTACACTCTAAAAATTTTCACCTATTTCTACGATTTATCGAGTGCCTACATTTGATTTATTTATCGAATGTACTGCTTCAATAAAATTTCTAGCACCTACTATCTCTCGATAGCGAACGGAGTATAAATCTAGGGCTGTTTTGCTTGAATTTGAAACGAAATCCGATGATATCATCGTAGTAATCGCGGCGCTCTAAAAGCGAATTAAACAAACTATAATAGCAAAGGCTATTGGGTAAAATCGCGCCCAGAAATTCTTGCATACAGCGGCCGGTTAAGTACGTGCTAAATAAAAACCTGGTAGGTTGTTATTTTGTGGGCGTTACAGATTTCTTTACGTTTAAATACGGAAAAAAAATCTAATAGCGTATCCATTCCGATGTGGCTAATTTATTGGAATAGGTTCTCTAATAATAGAGGGCATAAAAACCGTTTGCTTGTCGTGGTAATTAAGGGTAAAAAAAAAATAAATTAACAGAGAGTTTGTGATCCTAATTAAATTCCTACGCCTCGGAACGGAGAGACGAGGAACTCCACAGGAAATTGATATACCGAAAATTAATCGTCTAGAAAACAATGCTGAGCGTGGGCGTTTCATAAGCTCTTAATGTACTCCTATGTATTGAATGGAATTACTTACTCCACCTGTTTATGTGCTTGTCGTGAATCGTTACGACTTTATCGCCTACTACGTTCAATAATTAAAGGAATATTTTGTACCTAAATCTTCAAATAGAATCAACAATTTGAATTGTATAATGTAATAGTAGATAGGTTTGTTAATAACAAGACGAACGTTATTTTTGCATTAAAACGGACTAAATCAATAATTGCACATAGTGCAACCAATATACCTCATCAACAGTAGCTTGGCACTTGAAATTTTCCAAGAAGTTATGTAGATTTTTAGAGTGTTTTGTTAGAGAATTTTATAATACATTACTTAAAATCGTCTTACTCATATTGCTTATTTTCCAAACTAAAAAATTATAGTGTGTTCTTATAATTAAATAACAAAACCGGTAAAATTTAAGGCAATAATTTATTCAGGTACAGTTACCACTGAATTATTTTTGTTGCAGATTTGTATTTCGCCGGATTAATTTACGGGAAATGCCGGTAATTCGAGTGTGCATTTAATTCGAGAATTCGATCGGGTATGTCGTCGAATAAGCGATAATTTGTGTAACGAAATATGCAGGTAAAGTGGACAAACAGTTAATGGAGGTTTTCTTGCTGGGCTCGATGACGATACGCCGGAGTAAAAGAAGAAATTAAACGCCTATTAGGCTATGCGGCATAAATCGGTAGCCGAAGTATTACGAGGAAGGAAAAAAAGCGAAACCGACAAGTAAAACAATGAAGTAAAAATTTACCGACCGTGAAATTAACCGTAAAATCGCTAATTTTATTATTTTCAATTACACGTTTAGTGGACGCATCGAGATCGAGAGGATCAGTTACTTCGAATTTATATATCGAAAGTACCAGAAGGATGTAAATTGGGTAAAACTGGGCGCTAAGAGCCCCCAAAAAATAACCACAAATAATTCTATTGGTGATGATTAGAATGATGAGAATTTTTATTTACCTACTGCAATATATATTTCACGCACATATTATTCTTATTCCATACAAATTTGAACTCCTCACTCTACTCTACCATGAATCTACTCTATTCCACTCTACACTGTACTCTAGCCTACCCTGAATCTACTCTACACTGCCCTTAATCTACTCTATACTACCCTGACTCTACTCTACACTACCCTGAACCAGCTCTAATCTACCCTGAATCTACACTACTCCTCTCTACACCGTACTCTGGCCTACTCTACCCTGAATCTACTCTACCCTGACTCAGCTCTACTCTACTCTGAATCAACTCTAACCTACCCTGAATCTACTCTATGTATAGAATCGAACTCGATTCCGTGAATAACAAGTAATATAAGACCTGAATAACGCGTCGATACACCGGCTACCGGGCATTTTCTCTAATTGATCTAATTAAATATGCGGGCTTACTACAATCGGTCGCAATTGCGTTAATTCGATGGAAAAAAAATCGTCCGATTTATACGTTCGATATCCATTAAGAAATGAGCGTGGATTCTCTTTGTCGTGTACAGACGAGGAAGAATTAAACCGACTTGTCAGCTGTCACATGTCGCATTTCAGACGCAAATTTACCGATAAAAATTAATCGCAGAGTGCCTTGCTGTTTAATGTTCGAGCCGAGCGAATATAGTAGGAAGAAGGTTCGCATTTCGACTGATAAAGTCTCGAGTCTCCGTTTCCTGTACGCCACGTTTTATCGTATCTCGACAAATACACATAATCATACAGGAAAAATTGTTGTTTGCACACATTGTATTCATCACGATGGACGGTTCAACGGCTTTATGTTAGTTTTATTTGCTTTACTTTAAAGTTTTTTTTTAGTACTATTCGTTGTCACCTCGTATTTTATTTTATTCGATTTTACGAGGTAGGTTCGATTAGTTTTTTTAAGCCTTATCGGATGCTACGAGGGAGGCTCGATTGAGTCTTCACCGATTTATTAGCAAACATTAAGCGGACACGTTCCATTAATTCCGGTATTTTTAATTTCGCGATTCCTCCCATCATTATTACCGATAAATAACTCGCTTATTATTATCATTAGCTCGCTCGAGCGTACGGAATGAAAATAAATTATACGTAAATGGACGTAAAAAATCTATTTATAAAAGCTATATCGTTATGAAGTGAAGTAGCGTTCGATTCCACGTTAGAAAAAATTGTCGTTTCAAACTCGCATTCGAAATGTCCGAGTATAAGGTAAACAATCGCAGATTCGCCTGCTAGATAAAACATTTATCGCCCGAAGGTATTATATGAAAATTTATTACAGGTACGTATTAAGGGTATAATTAGTTTGTTAAACTGTTTAAAAAAAATCGAGTGGGTGTTTGCTAATTCGCATCGAATTACCGCAGATGTGTTTAATCAAACCAATATTTGCTGGTATTGTTTCATTTAAACAGCTCTATTAGCTACTCGAATTTGTTCGATACATTTCGATTAATATCGATTAATATTGAACCAAACTCGCGATTTCGATTTAGTGGGGATAAAGATAAAGTCTAATCTCCGGCGAGTGGGGGGTAAAATGATTTATCGTTCGTTTCCCCATTGCCGGTCCAGCGCAATTAGTTTCAGTAATTAGCGGAGCCTCGATGGAGTAATCGAGGGAAAATCGCGGCGAGAAGACTGCCGAGGAGTACTGTTAACATCTTACCGGGCAGCATTAGACTGTTTGTTTTGTATTTCTAATACTGTCAGGTAAAGATGTCCTCCGGACTCCTCATTCATCGACCACGTGTAAATTGGTGCTGTTATTTTTGGGATTTATTTTGGAGAAATGCAAGTAGGTAATGAGTGTATATTAGCGTGTTATGTGTGCAGTTAATTGTGTCGTTAAATGCGGTTTTATTGAGTTATTGTTAGTTAGTATATTCGTTTATTAATTTAGTGTGTAAATGATACGAGTATATTTTATTTCAAGTTACTTTTCTAACATATCTTATGTATCCTTGAAGTTGCTGTTTTCTGTTAAACGTGGCAACGTGGCGTGGAGTTTTTGTCTACGCAAAAGTGCAACAAGGACAAATTTCCATTAATCTTTAAACAAAAGGAAAAAGAAAGAGTGGTGTTAGGGGATTACCACTTTCTCAATTTAATCATTGTTATTTTAATATTCTTTTTAGTACGATTCGATGTCACCTCGTATTTCATTTTTATTTAATACTACGAGGGTGGCTCGATTATTATTTTTTATTACGATTCGATATATATCCTTCACTTACCCATATAATGAATCCTACTTAGAATGTATTAGTTGAATTTGAAGTAAAAAGTAGTTAATACTTAATTAACAAAATGATATATTAGAAGTAACTTATAATAAATAGCAAAGTTAACTAACTATACCTTATACCTACCTATAAATTCCATTAAAATTATCGCTGAAAAGCGACAGTTTCCTCGTACAAACCGAGTTAACGGGCAATAATAAATCCTTTGTTTGAATTCCGGATCGGTTAATTATTTATTGCGCGCACGCCGCGCTGAATGGTGTATAAAATCAAAAGTCCATTTTTTCCGTTTCCGATCGATATACACCGAGCCGGCACAATCCCGTTTCTATTCCTTTTCGACGTAATTAATTCAGACGTGACAGATTTATCTGGGCCCGATCTCGTGTAACTCGCTCGTTGAACACCATGAAAAATCCGTCCGATCGGAATTCGATTTATTAATTCGAAGGATTTGCCGCGATCGAACCGCGCTTTACCGCGTTATAATTGCGCTATACCAACTCCTGCATTATTATTAATTGTATTCGCCGATCGTTGCAGGAATTGAATGAAATCGCGCTTACGGGGGGCGTGCCGTAGTTTATTTATTTAATTTTAGTCCTGCTGTATTATTATACCGATATTTTTATTACTATATCATTAATTCAGTAAATTGAATGAAAGTGTAGGTATCTACTACGAGGGGATTTTTATAAATTTGCAACTAATGATAGTTTACCTATTCATGTCATTGTAATTGACTCCACTGGTAGTATCTATTGCAGTTATTTTTAGTATTATCTAGTATCTAATTAATTCTGAAATTAGTTGAAAGTGTAGTACGAGGGACTTCCCATAAATCGGTAGTTTAATATTCCAGTATTATTACACAGTAACTTATTACTTCGGATATTTAATGGAAGTGTACCTACGAGGGTCGTTCGATAAATTCGTTAGATATAATAACGATTTATTCGTGCATATTTAAATCCGAAAAGCTTTTGATGTGAAAACGCCGTCCGTAATTTTCCAGTAAATATGGAAAATGCCGGTAATGACCGCTGTTTTATGCGGCTTACGATCGTGTAATTTCATTCGCAAACTCAGTCACGCTACCGTTTTCCTCCGAGATGCTATACGGGGGTAAACGCGCGAATCGTCTCCGGTTTATTTATAGGAATTGTTTATGCGAACGGACTTATCGCGCAATTTGTTCACCCGATTGTTTCGGATCAAGAAACTCGAATAATCCGCGCGTTTTATTCCGTTTCTCTCCACCTTTTCCCTCCGACGAAACGGACTTTATCGCGGCTAATTGTAAGTCATGAAGAATGCATCACATCAGAGAGCTGCACGAGGGCCGGAGAGTGACAATGCAAATACTAACGAAGATTATTTTTATCTCGCGTCGCCTCCATTGTTTGGCTGAATAAACAGACGCAAATCCTACCTATATTCTACCTACTCCATCGAATCCTCTTTTCTGTATGTTTATAAGTACTGTTAAAAATTTTTTTTTGTTTGGAGGAATTGTGAGCGCGAACGGGGAAATTTAATTTGGTCGAAGCGCAGCGCGTCGACCGAGGAATGTTTTCCTCTTTTTAAAAATAACAATGTTTCCACATTGACCGAAAATAAACGCGTGAATTCGACACGGTCGCATCTTCTCTCCCAATGCCCCTTCGTTTCTATTCATAGAAACGACGCGGATTAAGAACATTACTTTAAATAAACCAATCCGAAAATACAAAGCGACGAATGAAAAGAGCATTAAATTGTTTTTATTACATAATAACACTTGTCAGAATGGGAATTTATGCGGCGTTCTCGCCACCGATCCGGCAACATTGTATTTCTACTATTTTTTTTTTCGTTTTTCCCGTATAATCCGTTCGGAAAAATAATCTCTTAAAAATATCACGTGTTGATTGCATTTTCGAATAACAATTTCAAAGGTTAGTTGACCGAAATATCCACGTTGTAGCCTTGAATTTGGCTCCCACAAAGGTCGAGACTCTTATTATAACATATTTAGGCATTATAGATTAATAGAATTAGTACAGTCAACTCGCACTGACTTTCATTTACTTAACCGATGGTTAACTCACCTTTACGAACAAATTCTACCAATTTACGTGGAGTAAACGAATCGATTAGAGTCCCTGTTTGACGCACAAACTAATCGTAAATCACGGTTTGTTAAAACAAACCGTCGGTTAGTTAATCCGGCGTTGGGTAACCGAAAGTCTGTGTTGGAATTTTGTGTCCGGGTTTACTGGATTACCAACGCACATGCGATATATCTGCACCGGATATGGGGCACATATTTTTCAATTTTATCAGACGGCATGTGGTAAAATTCGGTTTTTTTGTTTTTTTTTCTGTCGATAACGGCTTATAAACCGAAAATTTGTGCTTTATACCACTGCAAAAAAACTAAATCTCACCACATATGCAATGCAATTTCACTGAAATAATAAAGTTGGCAGTATTGGATGACATATTTTTGACAGTTTTGACAGCTAATGCAAACGGTTTTCGTTGAAGTGTACGATTCACAATGAAAGTTCTTCGGGCATCTAATTAACATTTCGTGCGACCATTAAAAATATTAAATGGGACGGACTGTTAATAAAATTTTTATGTTTATCGCTTCCTGTACGAATAAATTTCAATATTTAGCGCTTTAGGTGGATTTTTGAATATCATTCGAAGAGTGCATTATAAAAACAAAAATACTACCTACCTAGCAAAGTATGTAAATTATTATTCTTCGCGCCGATCCGTTAAATTCGTGCTATAATTAAATTCTTTATCAATTGAAAAAAATCGTTTCAATATCGAAATCAGTTAAGGATTTTTCGCGATAAATCAATCGACTTCCAAATATTTTTTATTCAAGGATATCGATACTGTGTAATCATTAACAAACTTACATAACAATAATAATTGTATATAATATACAGAATGTCTCTAAAAACGCGCATCAAAAATCAAATCTATAGAGCTGAAAAGTAGTTATGGGTAAGCGCAAATGTGTTGGATTTTGATCACTGTTACCAATATCATTTCTGTAAAATTACACAAGCATGCCAATCGTTTGAAACAAAATAACTATTCTCTTCTCAGTAACAAATTTCGTAATTAATTTGTTTAAAATTTGTTACAAAACGACCATTTTAACGAGGTTAACAGTAGTTACCATGCAGACGAGATAACCCTTACGATAACCGATCGTGTTTATTAAATTTTAACGCCTCTATAAGCGCCTGTAACACGAGATTACGAAAATTGTATTTAAATACGAATCAAAATAGCCACGAGAAAGGTCCCGGTATAAATTTGTTCGTTTGTAAAACTAAATCTGGAAAGTAGGTTTGCGTATATCGAGAAACAGCCGAATAACCGATAACCTCTTGTGTATTTATTCCTACAACACGAGCTTTATCTGAAACCCGATAAACCTTATCTGGCGGTCAAAAGTCAAATAAATCGAAAATACAAAATAAAGCAACAACAGCGAAATTAATATTTCTGTTTTATCGTCGGAACAAACAGGAAAAATTTTCCTTCGCTTCGGACGAAATGCTGGTTTTTGTCTATACAGGTTCACTATTATTTATTTTTACATTGAACAAAAATAGGAAATTTACATTCAGTATTTTGTTACCAAATTATCAGTGTTGCCAATCACAAGTTCCCTAGATTTCCACAATATACTTCTTTCGAACTTCTAGTGGAAAAAACCGGCTATATAGAAAAGTCCATATCAAAAATTAGATAATAACGACTAAATTTTTTTCCCAAATTATCAGTGTTGCTAATCGCAAGTTTTCTAGTTTTCCACAGCCTACTTTTACTCCAGTTGAATACAGTGTTGCCAATCACAAGTTCCCTAGATTTCCACCACCCACTATTATACTTCTTTCGGACTTCTAATGGAAAGAACTTATAGCTAAAAAATTTCTACCAAAAAAAGGACCAATAACTGAACTAAATTTTGTTACCAAATTATCAGTGATGGCAATCGCAAGTTCCCTAGATTTCCACAACCTACTATTATACTTCTTTCGAACTTTTAGTGGAAACAAACCGGCTAGAAAAGTCCATATAAAAGCGTTGTAGGAACAGGCATGGAAATCGATAAAATTCTCCCATTGATTCGTTCCAGCCATGCAAGACACGCACCAGGAAAAGTAGGTGTGGACTGCACACACTCGGCTTTTACGAAATCAGCACGGTCGAGCTTTACAATTTAGAATTTCGTATCGATTGGAATCAGTAATAATGCAAGTAATCGCAAGGAGGAAAAAAAATAGCGGGCGAGCTTCGGGGGGGTTTCCCAGGTGTAATCAGAAGCGGGATCGAGTCCTAATTGTCCCAATAGTTTACCGAATACGTCGAGGAATTCGTGTAACGGATTCTTTCGGAATCAAACTAGTTATGCGAGATTTTAGAGAAACTTGTAAATGAGACGGGTTTCTTAAAAATGCATTAAATACCTATTTTGTTAAGAACGTTTCCGAGTAAACGATTATTCGAAAAACTTTCCGATAAATAAGCCTATTAAGTCGACATTAACGTTCAGCTTTCGATGGGTTTTCTGGTCCTTTTTTCGCGTCGAAATTGGCCCGAGCCCAATGTTTTTCTCCGACGAAAAACGCTGTGTAGTATTGTCGACGATCCGGAGCCAAAATTCCTGATGTTCCCAGTAAAAACACAACGAAAGGTAAAATAGGTTAGTTTGGTCCTAAAAATATTTTAAATTTCACGTTTGTCTCGTTCGCTTTTATGGCCCATTAAAATAGATATACGGTTAATTTATAGTTTGTTTGGATGTCTTCAACGGAATAGGCCGCTGGTAGGTAATTCACGTATACACAATTATTATCGAGCCATTATTTTAAGGAAAAATGGAAGGTTTATGTTCCTTCCAATTCACGACAATATCGCGACTTAATACAACGAGTAATATGATCGTAAATATCAAAAAGAAGAGGTAATTTACAATAAATCTACGTATTACAAGCGTCGCAACTTTAGTTGATCGACGACCGAAGAGGTCGAAGACCATCCGAGCTGAAAGGAAAGAAGAATACAATTTCGGAATTTTGTTGCAGGGGACTTACATAAACGAAATTTATCGGTCGCATAATGGCGGCCTATCGCATAATTCACGATGGAAAAAAGGCCGTTTTATCTCGCCTGATATAATTGAATATAAATTTCACGCCCACCGTCGAATAAACATCGACCCAGAGCGAGATCAAAAGCTCGAAATTCGTGACAACTGCGGTCGTTTACGCCCGCTTTTTTTCGTCTCGCGACGCTCTTTTATTATAAGCAGCCCCCGGGATTGCACCTCATCAACTGTAGCTCGGCACCATAGACAAAATACACATATAGACCGGACACTCTGTCAAAAAAGTGGTTGGCCTGAATGTGCTGCCATCCATTGGGGTCCAACAAAACCTATTACAGGAACCTATGAGATTTTAGCATTTATTGGCGGAAATTCTCACACATTTAAATGTAGCAGGTGAGATTGTAGTTAGGAATTAAAAATACATATATTTGCTGTATACTTATATTGAACTGTTACTAAATAATACACTCAAATATATAATAAAAATAAAATAAATAAAGGATAATAATATATAATACATAAATGACATACATTTTAATTTAAGAACAATTTTACTACTTACTTTATAAAAATAAACGTTTACGCGTAATGTCATAATGGCGTAATGGCGTACTGTAAACAATAACAATTCGTTTAGGAATTCTTCTTTTCCATTATTTAGATTTGACTTAGCTGCCAATGCTCTTCGGCAACAGAAAATGTTGTTGGGCCCCTATAGATGGCATTGCAAATCGTTCTCCAAAATTTTCAAGAGTAAGTGCCACCCCCCTGCTCGGCACTGGAAAATTCCAACTGCCTAGCTACATTGGATGTGGTATCAAATTATCAGTGTTGCCAATCACAAGTTCCCTAAAATTTCCACAACCCTTTCGGAATTCTAATGGAAAAATCCAGCTAGAAAAGTCCAACGTAGCAATGTAGCTCGGCACTGGAAAATTCCAACTGCCTAGCTACATTTGGTGAGGTATTAGCTACACGCCGGATTTTTAGGGAGCTTCGGTGATTATTTAAATAGCAATTTTTTTTATTGTTAGAGGCGTGTGCGTGACACCGACACCGAGGAACCTTTCACCTAGGACATCAAAGCCCCCAGGGTCACGACGGTCATTCGAAAATATTTCCGAAAGTGTAGGTATACACCACATGTTTACGAGTTTCTTTTAGCTCGAGACGCTCGGCTCGCAGAAACCTATTAGTCCGGAGGATTCCCGCTCGTTTCATAAGTAACTCCAAAATATTCGTTTAATTTCTCGTTGTATAATAATAAAGTTTATTAAACGGTACATTTAAGTCGATTTAAGACAGTTTTATTTGTATATACCCTTACAAACTTTTTTTTCCTCCGAAATTATTGGCCTCGGATGCGCGGACTATTCGGAGTAAATTCTAAATCGATTGGAATCGCCCCGACTATGCGATTGTCCGTCAGATAAAGATCGCCATATAGCCATCGAACTTACGATTGTTTGTTTTCTTTTTGCCTGTCTTTCTCCTCCCAAGTTTGAAGATCATATCTGCAGATTACAAGAAGTCATTACGTTTTTGCGCTTATTTTACGGTTGGCGTCTCTCGATTTGACAGTATCGCTC
Source organism: Phyllotreta striolata (assembly GCA_918026865.1). NCBI lineage: Eukaryota > Metazoa > Arthropoda > Insecta > Coleoptera > Chrysomelidae > Phyllotreta > Phyllotreta striolata. The sequence goes on from OU900102.1 coordinate 4,651,852, forward strand.
TCGGTCCGAGTATTATGACTGAAAAGACAAATAATATTCCCTTGTTTATTCATCTAACAAGATTAATTATGTATATCTCGCAATTCGACGTGTTATCTAGCGATTTTTAATAGCCGCTTGATAAATAATGTCACCTGTCATTTACCAGCCTACTGCGCTTACCGAGTAGCCCGGGAAACTATAGTTCTAATAGAAATAAGAAGAAGAAGAAGCCTACTGTGATTGTTGTGTCTCGCCCGGCGAAAATGGAATACGCGATTGAGTCGTATTATTTTTAGACTAGAAGTGGGAAAAAAAAGTCGTTATCTTTTCGAGACGTCCGTTATAATTCTCAACATTCGATTTATCAAGTCGATGACGCGAAACAACGGCGACACACAAACATACACACACATACGAAAAAAAATTTAAATATCTTTCGGTTTTCACACGTGTTTATCGTTTAGTCGGGAAGGAATTCGTACTGTAATATGTTGCGCTTTACTGTAAAAGGCCATGCGTAGGTGGTTGTGTTCTCTGTCATCTGTCATATTGTGACAAGAAGTTGTTACCTATGGTTTTTGGAAGACATGGGAAACGAGTTTATTTTTTTAGAGTTGTAGGTACGTCATTTTGTTGTGAAAAATTACCGTTTTACTTTCATTCGAGAAGTCTAGTAATGGTAATTGAGGAAATAACAGTCAAATTCGAGTAGACCATCTGACATCTGTCATCTGTCAATTGTCTAATAACGCACATTCGGGCGTAATTTCGTCATTCGGAATATTTTACAGTTTCGGAATTCGAATTCGAAACCTAAATTCGTCTGACGAAATTCCGCATAGAATGAATTTTTATTTCGGCGGCTACAACATAAATTAGCCGATTTCCACCTGTTTTACGTGATAGGTTTATAAATTTCATCGACGGCGACGGTGACATTCGATTCGGATGTCGGATTAGAAGGGTCGCAGGGGCGTACTCGCCTTTTACATTTTATTCCACCTTCATTACATCAGCGAAGCGATAATTTCGCGATGATCTAGTAGCCGAGAGTCGCGCGAATGACGTTAGATCTGTCAAATATGCGCCAGCCAACAAATGCTGCCAACTTATAAAGTATTCGCGTTCTCGTCGCGGGACAAGATGGAACCCATACAATTGTCGGTTTTACTGTTGTTGTTATTATTATATTTAAATAATTTATAGGTTTCGACCCGTTCGCGTCGACGAGTCGTCGCGCTCGCATAATTTATGCAGTTAAATATCTTTCCTAACCTCACTTTGGTAGTATAAATAAATTTTAAATAAAACATAGACGCTGATGAATATTAATATGCAACAAATCAAGCTCACTGCGTGTAAGTAATTAACATATTTTTATGGCCTCGATTTGGCTTTTGTGCCGTCCGATGCGCCCGATTCGGCTCCGATAAAAAACGAAACTTTCCGGCCCGGCCGTTCGGAAACCTTTTTTCCCGCATGTAATGTAATTTTTCGTTTCGATTCCCACGCTGTTTTGGAATTCTAATTTTTCTTATAAATACGCTACTCAATATTCCAAACATTAAATGAGACAGTAGGCAACCATTTACACACAGTCGCATGTTAAAAGTGTTGCCTATAATAACACAACCGGTCATATTGGCCAATTTTGACGATGACATTTGAGATTGACAGTTAAATGCGAATGTTGAGATGTGGTTCGAAATCCTTCCGAGTTTCCTGATAATCAGTACAGTCTTGGCAGTTCCGCATTTTGGAGCTCAAGTTGGAAATTGGCTTTTCATAGGTAAGAGATTCCGAAGAAATCTTTTGGAGCGCGAAGATCGTTTCCATTATATGAGAGACATCAGACTCACAGGTAAGCTCTTTAGCCTTCATGCCCTTAGCCTCAATTTGTTTTCTTCATATTTCGAATTGATATACGTTAACAAAGAGGTCATTGGAAATGTAATAAATTAACTAATTGGAAAAGTGTAGAGGAACAGATACGAGTTATTACGAAGATATACGAAGTGTTACGAACTGATGTAATTGTGTCAAAATTGTTTCAAAATGGCGTCCATAAAAAACATTGCTTAATTACAGTAGAAGATGCGTCTGAATGATAATGATAAAAAATTTCGATTTATTTAGGCACATTTTATTATTATTGCAATTACTTCATGTAGTTATTTGCTTTTAGGCAGCTGTTATGTTCCCTCCGGTATAGACTGTATCCCCGAAGAATAGCTTACTTGATAATTAATAATCAATAACTAGAAATATGCTAAATAAATCCTAAAAAAAAACAAGCTTAAATTATTAAGTAATTTAAGATTTTATCCACTCCTAAGATTCTCTCATTTATAACCCTCATTAACATTGATAAACGAGTAAATGATTAGCAGAAATTTCCTATACACCCTTTTAGAGTAATCCAGCAATTTTGGGGCGAGAAATTGGTCCAGGAAACATGGAGGGTGGAGACCGTTCCAGACGAAAACGACCAATGAAACCCGCTGGAAAGGCGCGCAGCATCCCTCAATCCGAAGGGTAGGCGCGAAGGGTCGCTCGCTCCACTCCCTTCCTCGACGCCCTTACAAAATAAAGGGGAGAACAGGGCGACTAAATTAATTGATTCGGTTCAATCGCATTAGCGGGTCGCCACCCACGAACGCGACGCGTCCCTATACATCGACGCGAGCGTCGCGACGCCGCTATTCGGACGCTAGGCGTCGCTTTCTGGCCGACGGCCAAAGGCGACGCGCTTTTAGACGAAATATTAGATGTGGATGAGCATGTCGACTGTCACAAAAACGTTAAACGGATTCGCCAGTGGCGTACGGAGAAGGAATTTATGGGGTGCAAATTTGCATAGCTTTGAAGGGGTTATTAAAAGGGAAAATGGACGATATCCAAAAGAGAATAATACAACAAAATATTAAAGAATAGGTACCCAACAGAGTGGTGGTAGATTCTTTGGAATTCATTAATTTTCTCGATAAATATATTTGCGGAATATTCTCCCTTTTTTTTTGTAGAATTCTCTTGAGTATAATTGCTACGGTCGTGTCGAGAAGTGAGCCAAAACTCCCGCGCCCAATTATAACACCTCTCTTAATCTAGATCTGGAGCTTTCTATTCCCGTTTGGATTCTCGCTTGGCGGTCGTATTTTTTTCTCGCGCGAATTAAAAATAAACGAGACGGCGATGCAAATGGAAAACCGACGTAAAGCCAAGTAAAAGGGCTCAGAGTGGAGTAGATTAGATTCAGAGTTGGTTAGATTCAGAGTAGATTATATTCAGAATAGATTAGATTCAGAGTAGATTAGATTCAGAGCAGAGCCGACTAGAGTAGAGTAGAATAGACTACAATAGAATGGAGCAGACTAGTGCAACTTAGAGCAGATCAGAGTAAAATCTGATCTGACTAAAACAGACTAGAGCAGATTGCAACACACTAAAGTACACTAAATCAAAATAGGGCACTTTATAGCAGACTAGAATAGGTACACTACAGTAAATTTTAAGACTAATCAATCGTTTAAACTTTAAAGAGCAGAACAGAATTGGAGTACAGTAGAGCAGAGTGGAGTAGAATAGAGTAGATTAGAGTAGAATAAAACCATGAAAAAAGTGGTAATAAAACCATTAAAACAAATTAATTTTAATACACTTTTATAACCCACGTTTGAAGTAAGTATCAACTTTCGAAATAAAAGCTGTAGGATATTTTAATAAATTATCCCGTTATCACAAATAGAGACGATAGGAAAGTTGAAATAATCGTGCCCCCATTAAACACTCCACACAACGGGTAGGCGCTATCGAAGAAATTGTCCAGATAAGAGTAATAAGTTAATTTTTACACGCTATAGAAAAAAAAAACTTCCCACTGACATAAATCAGGACGGTACGAGGGTTCGGACACTTCGAAAAAATATATCCGATAAGAGCCGTGTAAAAAAATGAACAACGCGAATTGTTTGATGGAAACTTCAAGGTACATGAATAACGCATTTCGTGATAAACTTTAAGGACGCCTAATCTTTGCGAGTTAAACGCGCGTGTAAAAATTGCTAGTAATTCCGAGAGTTATATCGAGTTCTACATTAACCCGTAGGTGACCTATTCGCATACACAAGGACCGCAGGAACCTCGAAAACCTTTGGCCTTCGACCTTTAATCGGACTACGTTTAAGCAGAAACCACATTAAAACACCATTTTAAAATCCTGAATTATACTCCGTTCGACATCAGGAGACACTCAATATCTCCTAATGGCGTTTGGAGTATTAAAATCCTACAAATTTTTCTATTAAACAACGTAATTTTTTATTAATCGATCCTTCTATAGATGGTTTAATGTGTGCATTAAAAGCGGTGTGTAAACGTGCTCGTTTATTTTCCCAACCCTTATCTCCTATAATCCGTTAATTTAGGAATTTCTCAAGCTTATCGCTGACCTGCCAAGTACTTAATAGCATGCCGTTAATTCCCAACCCCCTCGGTTTTTTTTTGAGGTTAACAATCCCTTATCGACCTTATAATAAAAAAATGAAATTCTATCCGTTTTCTACCGCACTTTTCTACTCGATAACAGGGCGGGTTTTTTCTGATTTTTGGCGGAGAGTTTTCGGGAATTCGCCATGTCGAAAGCGGGTTTTCCGAGAGGGCGAGGGAAATCGATGGGGCTCCGCTCGAGCGGTATTCATTTGCATACTCGGGGGGGTCGGTGGACGCTAAATGGTCGCCGACATGCCACCTATTTCACACGTGATGCCGCGAAAAAAGAAGGGAATTTACGGTTTTCCTTTGTACTCGCTTATACAAATTGGAGTAATGTAATTAAAAAAAACGCGCTGTTTAAACCCAACTTTGTTGATGTAATTTTAGTAAAATAAATTGTTGTTTATTTAATGCAGATGTGGTGCATTAATTGGAGTGGTTTTTGAGTAATTTGTAAAGAGGAATTGTTATGTAGGTATTCGTCCAGTAAATTCCTGAATTATCAGCTTTAACAACATTTTCATGCCACATATCTCCACCAAACTGCTCAATATTCTGCTACTCACATTTGTCACATTTTTAACCAACCTTTTGCCAAATTTTTGCCACATGTTTCCTAATTTTTGGCACATATTTCTACTAAACAACTCAATACCACTTCGCTACTTTTTGCTACATTTTGTCACATTTTTGCCACTTATTTCCACCAGACTGCTCAATATTCTACTACTTAGTTTTGCCATATTTTTAGTATTAATTACTTCATGTCTTACCACTTTTATTCACCACATTTTTGGCACATTTTGCCACATATTACGACCAAACTACTCAATATTCTACTACCGATATTCATCACCAAACTGCTGTTTAAACTCAATTTTTTTTATGAAATTTTAGTTAAATAAAATTGTTGTATGTAGATGTGATGCATAATTGGAGTGGTTTTTAAGTAATTTAAAGAGGAATTGACGAATTGTCATGTTACTCGTCCAGTAAGAGTCATTTAATTATGAGATAATTAAGTTTCTTATCCAAGAAGAATCATTTACAACACGCAAGAAGCCATTATTTACTTAGTTAATTATCCCCTAGGGAATCTTTTAGATTCTCGTGACAGTCAATTAATTACAAAAAAAGAGTGAATTAATTAAGTTCCTTATCAAATCAATTATGCATTCAAAATCCATCAGTTATCAAATTTAACAAAGTAAATCAATGTTACCAACAAAATGTTTGATTCCTACTACTGATAAAAAAATCCCTATCACTTTTTTGTAGTCACCCTGTAGCTTAAATTAAAATAATTATCGATTGTTGTACACTCTTTTAAATGAATCTACCGACGCCATCTAGTGAGGAATTGCTACATTATCACAAAATAATCGTTATCTTCTTGATAAAATAAGGAAGCTATAATATTTCCAATGCACTTTCAGTGTTCGTTGGTTAGATGGCGTGACGAGCGAGTATATTTTACAGGATAATTGATTACGTAAAAAGCGATGCAAAAACAATTTAAAAAAAATCCTACAAATTTTATAATCGATAAAAAAAATCCGAAAATCAAAATCGAAAATCGCACCCGACTCGCCGGCGAAAATCCTTCGCGGCGCGTCCCTGACACGCGACTCGGGATCATCCCGTTTCCATGGCGCTCCTCCATTCACCCCATCTCGCGTCCCGATCCTCCCGATAAACTCGCGCCTCCATCGGCCTCCAGTCGTCGCCGTGCTCCCGACCGGTTCGCCCACGTCGCCGTTGACCCCCCCGACCGCCGCCGGGCCTGCCCATCATCTCCACCAGGCCAGCGACTCCCCGCCGACCATGAAGACTTCCTCCTTTTCCCTTAGGGTGATGCGCAGGGTAAGGTCTCGCTGTTGGATGTCGGTGTCGTACAATCGCTTGAAACTCTCTATATATATCTCGTTGAACTAACTAATCGATGTTGTGCCTTAAATGTTCCTTTTTTTTTTAAATATATCTTATTATAATTTGTATTGTAATAAATTACTCGATTTTTTCGTGTAAATATATAAGCGTTTTATGCCCAATTAGGCTCGTCGTTAATTAATTATAATTGATATTAATTGTGATGTGGCATTGGTATATACATAAAAAGCCTCTTTACTTTGCTAGCTTTTCGCCAATTCTCCTTATTACGCTTTTCTTTTATTCGTTCGTTCCGAACGCGAGACTCGAATTGTATACACGGGGAAACCTCTAACATAAAAGAAAATGCCCCTATTTACACACGTTTTCTAATTGCATGCTAAAAACGTCGGTTGGTTCACAACAACGCACCATAATATACCAAACGATGTTTATTAACCATTCAACGATTACCTACGCCCCGACTATCGGGTAACCGGAGAACAAGACGAACGACCGTCGGAAAAATCGAGCCCTCCCCGGAGTTTTCCGTCGACTCGGGGAATTCCGGTGAAGTTGATAGATCGCCGCAATCAACATTCCTCCTACGCTTCTCCCGATTACCGGAGCACTCAATCGAGAATTTATACAACTTCCCCGCACAATCGCGAACTCTTATTTACGATCTATCGCACGGGGGTTGGTACGGGGGATCTGCGTTTAGGGTTGTTCATTGAGCCAATTAGGGTTGTTTCGAATTGTCGGGATTAGCGCCATTTGGGTATATTGAAGTGTCAATTAATGTAGGGAAGAAGTGTTGAGAGTACGGAAAATTATTTTGGAGGTTTCGTTTTGATTCACAAGAAAAAAGATTAGCTAGAAAAAGATGGGTTAGAAAGATTAGTTAGAAGGATTAGTTAGAAGGATTAGTTAGAGAGATTGGTTAGAAAGATAAGTCAGAATGATTAGTTGGAAAGATGAGTTAGAAAGACTAATCAGAATGATTAGTTGGAAAGATTAGCTAGAAAGATTAGTTAGAAGAAGTTAATCGATAAAATAGTTGCAGAAGAATGGCAAATGAAGCTCAAATCGTCCACCATCTTGGCTGCAGAATTTGCAGGAGCTCTATATGTAGAGCATTCGTTACGCGACTGTTTGCTGAACAAACACGATTACCTCGGCAATTTTAACGTGTTTGAGTAGTTTTGTGAAACGTTTATTGCAAGTTTAATCGGTGTCGATAAAAACGGGAACGATGTGTGTATTTCGAATGGGGTTGGTCGATGTGGGGGATATTCTAATCACGCGAATATATTGGTAAAAAAAGATGCGAGTAAAACGGCGGTTTAATCCACTTTGAGCTCTTTAAAAAAAGGAGTAAATATTTAATTTGTCGCATAGAGGATGATAAATAAATAAATAAACGCCGGTTTTTTTAGGAAATTACATTTTTATTGTGTTTAGGTATTTACCTTCTCGAATAGACGTTTTTAAAGCGGGACTATTTTGTACAACGATCACAAAACGGATAAGTAAGTCTTCAATGAAATTGTGATCTAAAAAAAATAATAATTATACGTTTAACGTATTTAGTTGATGTAGGGATAATAATATAAACTATCAATTTACCACTTGCGTGAACTCTTTATGTCATTAACTCATTTATTATTCAAGCCATCACTCGCATGCATACATAAGTTTTTTTTTCGAGGAAATTACCGATTTTGTAACCTTCATTATTTCAATAGTTATAAATTATATTCAATTTATGTTTTTACTTTCTACAAATTCACCATTTTATTCGACACGAACACTTTATTGATCTCATCAAGGTTGAATTATCAACTTTAATAACTTTATCATGCCATATATTTCCACCAAACAACTCAATATTCTACTATTCATATTTGTCACATTTTTAGCCATGTTTTTCCCAAATTTTTGCTACATGTTGCCTCATTTGACAACATATTTTTACTAAACAACTCAATCTTCTACTACATTCACCACTTCGCCACATTTTGCTACATTTTGTCACATTTTTATCCACATATTTCCACCAAACTGCCCAATATTCTACTACATACTTAGGTTTGCCATTTTTTTAGTAATTTTGCCACACATTTCCACCAAACTATTCATTACTCAAATTCATTGACCACATTTGATACATTTTGACACAATTTTCCACCAAACTACTCAATATTCTACTCCTATTTGCCACAAATATTTCCACCAAACTAGTCCATATCCTAAACACTCACATTCTCCACATTTTTAACACATATTTGCAACAAACAACTGATTATTCTACTCCTATTTGCAACGAATATTTCCAGCAAACTATTCCATATTCTACCACTCACATTCACCACATTTTTGACACATATTTCTACCAAACAAGTCAATATTCTACTCACATTCACCAAATGTTTGGCACATTTTGTCACATATTTCGACCAAGCTACTCAATACTCTACCACTCATATTCACCAAATTTTGCCACATATTTCCACCATGTAACTCAATATTCTACTCTTATTTGCCCAAAATATTTCCACCAAACTACTCTATGTCCTACCACTCACATTCGCCACATTCTTGCCACATCTTGCTATATATTTCCTACCAATATTCTACTCATATTTACCACATATTACCGCCAAACAACCCAACATTCTACTCATATTTTCCACACAATTTCGTCACAATTACCCTCAACTTACGCTCTTCAAAAGGACGATAGACTCTCGCTCTCCTCGCAGCCGTCGTAGGCGTCGGACGCCTCCGACGCCTCCGAGCCGTCGAAGCAGCAGCTGCTGTCGTACTGCGACGTCGTCGTCGTCGTCGTCTCCGACCCGCTGGCCTCGTCCGAGGCGCGCCTCCGCCCCGTCCGGTCGATCTTCGACTCGGACCAGTAGGAGCCGAAGGAGAAGCGGCAGCCGCGCAGGCCCGCCTTGGGCGCCGATTGCTCGTACTCGACGATGTCGTAGATCTCGTTCTCGACGCGGGCGTCGCCGTCGTAGGTCTTGTACTGTTGCATGATCAGCGACATGCAATCGCACGTGGGCCGATCGCCGTCGATGGGATCGTCGGCGACGGATTCCCGGCTGGGGGTGGTTTTCGACAGGATTTTGGCGCGTAGCTGGGTGAGCAGGGGATCGGGCGGCGCGTCCGATTGGGCTTGCGTGGATACGGTTTTGGCGGCGGACGAGGTTCGTATGGGATCCGTGCCGGTGGTTGTGGTTGTGATTTTCGCGCAGGTTTCTTCGTCGAACAGAGCTGGCGGTGGCTTGGCGGCGGTTTTCTCGCTTTTGGCGGGACCCGGGCAGTCGCCCACTTGGCCCTTTTCGACGAAGCAATCGGCGCAAGGCGACGTGTTGCCCAACGCCAGGTAAACGGACACGTTTTTGGACTTGTTCCTGACGAAATGGGGCTTCTTGTCGCCGAGCAAGGAGGATTTGTCGGCGTTGAGGAGATTAGGGGACGTGGTGTATCTGTCCACGTCGCTCCACTTGTGCTGGAATTGCTTCGGTTGCGACGGCGCGAAGTTCAACTTCTGCACGCTGTGGGTGGGTTTCTTCAATTTGGGCGGTTCGCTTTGCCTGGGCAGTTTCGTTCTGGATTGTTGCTTGGGTTTGAGTTCGCAGGATTTCGATTTCGGCGTCGACGCTATTTTCGTGGGTTTCTTGGCGGGTTCTTTCTTTAACTGGCCGACGAACTGCATGAGGTCTTGCTTGATTTTGTCCATTTCCTTGTCTTTGGCTTGGCTCTCCTTGAGCAGCCGGTCGTGTTCTTTGCGAAGCGTGGAGATTTCTTTGTTGATTTGCAAACTGCCGTTTCTGGTGAGTTGGTCTTTGAGGCGTTTGTTCTCTTTGAACAGAAGTTCCGTTTTGTCTCTTAGAGTGGGATTAGAAACGGGTTGTTGTTCCTCGAGTAATTTCGTTTTAAGTTCCAATTCCGCTTTCAAATTTCTGTTGATTGTCTGCACCGATTTCATCTCGTTTTCGCAATGTTCTATTATCACGTTACTCTTCGTGATGCATTCTTCTAGGCTCTTAATGATGTTCTGTTTTCTCGTTAATTCGTTGATAAGATCTTGATTGTCGTTATCGTTATTGCTGGATTTGTCTTTTTCTAATTCGATTATGTTGTTTTTTAAATTTTCAACCTCCGACATTTTGTTGTCTATTTCGAGTTCCAAATCGACTATTCTGGTTTCTAAATCCATTTTGTTCGAATCGAATTCGTTCAATTTTTCTTCCAAATTTCGTTTGGTGTCGACCAATTGATCGATTTCCGTTTGAAATTTCGAGCATTTCTCCACGTTCTTCTGCAGCACTTCCCTCAATTGGGCCTCCTTTTGCTTCCACTCCGTCTCCTCTTTCTTGAACTTCTCGTTTTCCAGTTGAATCTTTACCAACTCGTTCCTCAGGTTGTTGGACATCGAATCGCTTTCGTCCAAATTCGCCAATTTATCGTTCAAATCGTGGATATTCTGATCTTTCAACTCCAATTCTTCCTTCAGAATTTCGAGTTTGGTGGACAATTCCTTCAATTCCTCTTCCGCTTGTATCTTGGTTTCCTGCAAGCAGGTCACCTCGTTCATGAGATTCTGCAATTTCTGCGAGTAACTCCTGTTTTCCTCCTCGTACTCGGTCAGCTCCAGATTGGCGTTTTCCAATTCGCTTTCCAAATCCACGACTTTCTTGTGCAGCTCGTTTATCTCGCGCATCTCGTCCGTCTGGTTCAGCTGATCGATTTTGGGCTTTTCCAAGAGGAGCTTCTGCATGTCGGAATTCTCTTCGATCATCCGCTTGATTCTGGTTTCCAATTCTTCTTCCAGTTCCGATTGGGGACATGCGAATTGTTGGTGGCGCTTGAGTTGCTGCAGACATTTGTTCTGCACGTCTTTGAGCTTCTTTATAATCGATTGCTTCTCGTTTAGTTCGGAATCTTTAGATTCTAAACGTTGCTTGATGTTGTCCAATTGTTGCTGCAATGTTAACATATTGTCTTCGACTTTCTTTATAGATTCTTGCAGTTTTTGGTTGTTTTCGTTTAGTTTGGCGATGATAGCTTGTTGTTTCAAACATTCGGCATCCAGTTTGCTCGATTCTTCGGTTTTGAAGTCCAAGTGAATCTTCAAATTGGCGTTCTCTTTCTCCAGCTTGTTGATTTTGGTTTCGAACACTTGCTTGCAGGTTTTGTATTCGTTTTCCGCGGATTTTTCGTCTTTGGTGACGAAGTCTAAAGTCTCTTTGAGATGCTTGTTGTCCTCTTCGATCTGTCGCATCTTCAGTTCGAGCGCGTTTTTGCAGATGAGGTAGTTCTCTTCCAGCTTCTTCAGCGAGTCCCTGCCGTCGCTGGTGATGTTGTTGAGGGTGTCCCGCAAGCCGGCGTTCTCGATCTCCAGCTCGCTGATTTTCGTCTTGAACTGGCAGAAGGATATGGTGCTTTCGTTTTTCAGCTTCTCCACTTGCAGCTTCATCGAGCCGGATTCCGAAGCCAGGGATTCCCTTAATAAGGAGTTGTCCTTTTCCAACGTTTGCACCTTGATCTCCAGCTCGGACTTGTACTTGTGGTCCTTGTCGTAGTGGGATATTTGCTCCTTGAGGTCGGTCTTGTCCTTTTCGAGCGATTGCACTTTGAATTCCATGAGGCATTTGTATTGGGCGAATTCGTTGTTGACCGCTTGGAGTTCCTGCTTCTTGACGTGCTCGGTGTAGATGTCCGAATCGCCCACTTGGGTGATCTTGTAGCTGGTGCACAAGCTATTGATGAGGCTCTCGGTGTATTGGTTCTTCATTTTCGGGCTCTCCTGCACCTGGCAATTGACTAATTGCGGCACGATTTGGCATTGAAAGGTGCTGGTTTCTTTCGCTTCGACAGCTTTAATATCGCTTCGTAGTTTCTCTACGGTGAGAAGCATGCTTTGTTTGTACGATTCGAATTCTTTGAGTTTCTCTTCCGCTTGAGAGTAGAGATTTTGGTACTCCATCGCTTGGGATTTGTATTGGTTCTTCTCCTCCACGCTCATTTCGATTTCGTCTTTGAGCTTCTCCAAATCGGCCATGCACGTGTCGATTTTGAGATGGAGCGAATCGATGTCGCTGATCAGATTCTCGTTGTCCGATTTCAACTCGACCACTTGGTTGTTCTTCGACTCTAATTCGTTGTTCTTCGATTCTAATTCGTTGTTCTTCTCTTCCAATTCGTTGTTTTTGGCCAGCAAATTGTTCTCCAATGCGGCGATTTCCTCGGCGTACTTGTCCCTCTCCCTGCACAATCCCTCTATGTGCTCGGAGAGATTGTCTATATCAGCGTTGTTGTTCTCCAACACCGTCAAGCACCTGGACAAATTTATCTGCTTCTCGTGCAGGTTCTCTTTGATCTTCTTGTTCTCCTTCTGTAATTTCTCCACGACGAAATTCAGCTCGTCGATTCTCCTCATCAACGGCTGGTCGTGCTCTTCTGGATGCGCCGAGCGGTATTGATAATCTAGTGATTTTTCTGGCTTGGTTTTCCGGAATTCGTCGAGCAGCTGCAGTAGCATTGATCTGACGCTTTTGTTCTGGCAGTACATCACGCTCTGGATGTTGGTCAAACCGTCCACCACGCCTTTCATGTTGCTGCGGCTCTTCGGTCTCGACCTGCAGCAAAACCGTGAAATTTCTGTTAGTAGAAATGTTGCAAATGAAGTTAGGTACTTAACTTTCATTCGAATCGTTGGAGGATTTCCTGTAGTTTTGAAACTCTTTGATCATGTTGAGCAAGTCTTGTTTTTCATCGTGGAGTTTCCTGTTCTCCTCCAGCACCTGCAATATACAATTAGGTAGTTACCCGGTGTAGGAGAGTGTTCAACAGGCGTTACCTTCTTGTGGATTTCCTTTAAATTGGCGTAATCCTGGGCGACGTTGTAATGCAGGAAGCGCAGCTTCTCGTGCTCGTCGACGGCGTTGCGATAGAGGCCCTCCTTCTTCTTCACCTCGTCCTGGAGCATCTGGATGATGATGTCGCGGGCGGAGACGGTCTGGTCGCACTCCTCGATCTTCCGCTTGAAGTTCTCGCACTTCAGACAGTGCTTCTTGTGATTGCCGGACGCCTGCGGGTCGGAAGAAACGCTCAGTTCGCTCGGCCGATCGACTTACCTCGGTCCTTCACCATTTCGAATAGTCGCACGGCGATGTCTTTTACTTTTACGTACGGGATATTTTGTATTTCGTAGGTCTTATTGCACACTAAATCTAATATGACGTTCATTACATATTAAAAAAATGTCAACCTAACACGCGGGAATCGGGTTGGGGAAATGGCGGCTCTTCAATTGCAGCCAATTGCAATAGGTTGGAGTTGTTTCAGCTGGTTGTGGTCTCGGGGGAAGTAAGTAAAAGGCCACAAATTGGTTGATTGATGTTGATTAAGAAGATAACCAGTAAAATTGATTGATTTATTAATAACAATTTTATTTTGTAAGTATCCGTTACTCGATTAGAAAGCTGTATATTGCGTTAGCTAAAGCTTCGTATCTGATGATACCTTCGTTGGAAGGATCGGCTGTTGCCATGAAATCCACGAATTCTCCTTCGGTCATTTTATCTCCTAAAAAAACGTTCATGTTCTTCAATAACTAAGGTTCAAACGCAAGATCTACCAAGTTACCGTAATCCATCATAATCTCCTTGAAATCGGCCCTATCCAGATATCCGAGATTGTCCTTGTCGAAGGCCTTGAACGAATTGAGCAGATCCTCCAAGGAGAACTCCTCCCTGTAGTAGTACTCGAGGATCTTGACGAACTGTTCGAAGTTGATGAGGCCCGAATCGGCCTCGTCCGCCTCGGTGAACATGTCGCTGAGGTCCAGGTCCTCGTACTTCTGGCCGAACGCCTTCATCAGCGTGCTGAACTCCTTGTAGTTGACCAGCCCGTCCTGGTCCCTGTCGAACAGCTTGAAGGCGTCCTGGAAGTCAGCTATCTCCTTTTTGTTGAACTCCCTGCGCTGGGGCGCTTCCTCTTCGTCGTCCTCCATGATTATTCTCTCAAATTGACGTGCTTTATAGAGGTGTCAATTGTTGGTTACCACTAGATTAAAATCCGAAATACCAGATGGTTCGAAAGATAAGTTTTAATTGCGTAAAAATAAGCTACAGTAGGTATAAATAATCATTTGGATGTCATCATGGTAACGAATTCCTCGTAGTTGATCTGGCCGTCGCCGTCGATGTCCGCCTCGCGGATCATCTCGTCGACCTCCTCTTCGGTGAGCTTCTCCCCCAGGTTGGTCATCACGTGCCGCAGCTCGGCCGACGTGATGAAGCCGTTGCCGTCCTTGTCGAACACCCTGAACGCCTCGCGGATCTCCTCCTCGCTGTCGGTGTCCTTCATCTTCCTGGCCATCATGGCGAGGAACTCGGAGAAGTCGATGGTGCCGCTGCCGTCGGTGTCGATCTCCTTGATCATGTCCTGCAGCTCCGCCTCGGTGGGGTTCTGGCCCAGCGAGCGCATCACCGTGCCCAGCTCTTTGGTGGTGATCGTGCCGTCGTTGTCCTTGTCGAACAAGGCGAAGGCTTCCTTGAACTCGGCTATTTGCTCTTCGGTCAATTGATCCGCCATTTTTGTTTGGCGTTCATTGTCAATGTCGTTTTTATAAACAATCTTATGTCAAGTTGGTACTATTCTAGAATTTCCTTAGTGGTATTTCTTCTTGTTTTCTCAGGAAGTTGCCTCAAAATTCTTCTTCTTTTTGTTTGATGCCTCAGCTTTCGTGGCTATTAGGTCAAGGCCTCAGCTTTTACGGTTATTCAGCCCATCGAATGAACCTATGATTTTGGCATTCCTATAATATCGTAATAGACGTGAAATTAATGCGTTGTTGCCGATTCGTCACGCAATTATACACTGAGAAAAAGGTTGAGTTATATGTAACCAATGTGGTTAAGAATTAAGCTATGAGAGAATCAGAATCCGACATAACCAATTTTTATTAGGATATAACCAATAATTGACTATTAAATTAGTAATATACGATGTATTCCTTAAAATAAAATGTTGATTAAAAATAAAAATACTTATATATTTATTTCCACTATTAATGATATCAACACAACTACACCAGGTTATTAACAAACTTTTCTAGGTTTTTTTATGAACTCGATAGATTAATAATAAATACACTAATATTTATTATAAAACCAACCTGAATTTATTTTTAATCAACTCTCAATTGTATTTACCTAATAATTATATTAGGTTCATTTATACAGGATGACTTGTATTGCTACTTTTATATTTAGGTTAGGTTTCAGTAAAATCAGTTCTAATTTCGGTTTTAACTGATTTTACTGAAAACTATCCCAAAAATATAAAAGTAGAAATACAAGTCATCCTGTAAATAAAACGGGAAAATAAGAATTGTTGCAAATGAAAAATGCTTAATAAAGGTATTTGAAAATATTTATTGAACTTAAGTTATTAATTGAGGTACATTAACAAGAACAATAGAACAAAAATAAGGGTCGAGAACGGTAAGGGTCGAAAGTCTTGTGAAGTAGATGCAGTCTTCCTAAACAAAAACCAAAAGAAAACTTATTTCAGAATAGGAAAAAACGCAATACCTTACAAATTAATTATTTCTCCTTCGGTCAAGAAGACAAAATTTTTCTCCTCTGATTGGACAAATTTCTTCGAAATACTGTTCGTCGTGAACTAGCATGCAGCTCCAATTCTGCCATGTTCTTGATTGAATTAACTGCAATGAAATAAAAACCGTAACAAAAATAAAAAAAGCTAAGAATTAATGTTTACTTACAAATAAAGGAATTGAACTTTCCAATCCTAAATCCTCCACAAATTTGTTTTTCAGTCTCTCATGAGCTCCGGTTCCTGTCATTTTTGTTGTTGTGATTAAATAATGCAATCAGAACAAATTCATTACTAACCTGCATAGTAGTATCCTTTACAGAAGCACTTTTACACAATTATGTAACAAACAATTAAATACAAGCAAAATTCTTGCACTACAAAAATGTTACTACCGGCGACCGGCCTCCTGATGGTTGCAGGAATTTTGGGAAACGGTACGGTTAGTACGGCGTGGCGTACGGTACAGCATCCATCAAAACAAATAGAACAATAGCCAACAAAGCCAGTGAAATTAGGCGGACTACGTCCATATATTAGATATTAATCAATAAATATTATTTATTATTCTCTATAATATTGATAATTTTAAATATAATAAATTTATATTAAATTAATTAATTACTTATCAGAATTACAATATATTTAATACAACATATGTTTATATTTTTAATATGTCAATCATGTATTTAAAAATTTTTCACCTTTATTAGTAACGATTGAGTATATATTACCCAAATAGTTTTATTGCAAATCATCTAACTTGTAGTTTATAATAGATTATTCAACAATCAACACATATATTTATTATTAAACAAGATTTTTTCTTGTTATCATATTTAGTAAGTTATATTATGGAATACACTAGCAGTTTCAATATGAATAAATATCTTCCAAAGCAATATTTACTAATAGAAAATACAGTTTTTTCCTCAGTGTACGTAATAATTCGTTTTAATTTCCATTTTCCAGTCGAATTAACATTTCTGCTTTACCTGGAATAACAATTAGGTTAATTAACATCGTCCGCTGGCGTTATTTAATCGACCTAATTGATTATCTAATCTCTAATAGGACAAAAGGGGTCGTTGATAAATAATAATCGAAACGATTTTAATCATCCAAACGGCTTTTCGCCAGTAATTTAATAATTACGGAAAATGTGGATTGCTAACGAGTTTTCGTTTTGGGCCGGAAAACTCGTTGCGCGCCCGTCAAATGCAAAATAAACGGGGAATTTTTACGGAAAATTCGGAGAGTCGGAAAGTTCGTAATGGACGTGGAAGGTTCATAATTACGCTCGTGATTCAGCTACTTTAAATAAGACTTTGTAATTAATTTACATTATACAGCGTGACCCGATAATATGAATTATCTAGCAATATGAATTTGTCCTCGTTGTGATTTAAAATTGCATGATCTTGTACGTAATCGCGGGATATTCCAAAATGGCATGAATGGGCGAAGGAAAATAGTACGAAATATTCCCGGCGGTTTATTTTACGTGACTAATTTCCCGTTTTAATCATAACCCGGCTCGAATTTGTGCCGTATATACCTTCGGCTTTGCTAATGGGAGCGGTTGAATATTAATCAACCTCGCAAGATTTCGCCAGGATCGGATTCGCTCCGAAAAAATCCCCTAAACTTTCTAATTGGCTGGATATCCGCGGAAACCGAGGCCTCGACTATACAGAAGAATCTCCTCCATCTCCATATATCAATTCGATTTGTCAATAATTTATTATTGATTACTTATACAAGATGTCAGAGGATATATCCGAGGAATTGGTGGTGGAGTTCAAAGAAGCCTTCGCTCTATTCGACGAAGACGGCGACGGTTTGATAGACACCAGTGAACTGGGCACGATAATGCGAGCCCTCGGCCAGAACCCCACCGAAAGCGAGCTGGAGGACATGATCAAGGAAATCAACACGGGGAAAATCAACTTCCCGATATTCCTCAAGATCATGGTATAAACTCCGAAGCCTCCGGTAAATGTACATTTAACGAGCCGACTTTTTTCTTGTATCGCACAGGCGGTGAAATTGAAATCGACCGATAACAGCGAGGAGCTCAGGGAGGCCTTCAGAGTGTTCGATAAGGACGGTAACGGGTTCATCTTGGCCTCGGAATTGCGGTATGTCATGACCCACATGGGGGAGAAACTCTCCGAAGACGAGGTCAACGATATGCTGAGAGAAACCGAAATCGACCGGGACGGGTGTATTAATTACGAAAAATTCGTCATCAGCATGTCTACCGTTTAATTAACAGCTTCAATTCGATTAGTTTGTACAAAATTATCAATTAATATTGTCTACAACTTGAAGTTTGGCTACCATTTAGTTACTTACTTCGCCGCCATCTTGAACAAAAGTTGTCAATTCTACCAACCTCCGAATAGCACATTACCCTCTGTATAAATATAAAAGAAGAAATGGGGTTATTCCCGTAGAAATGCAAACATAAACAATGCGATCCAAGGGTCGTGAGGTTTTGTTTGTAAACTCCTAAAATAGCGAAACGGTCACGCATTGTGCTCGATAATGGCGAGTACAAAACGGGTTTATCGTTAGCACCGATCGGCGTTGAGCTGGGCGAAACGGTCGAAGTTTTCGCGATAACAAGAATAAGGTTTTCATTAATCGCCGAAACCCAGAAATAGAATTTCATTACTACCATTACTCGCGTAGAATTCGTTAAAGCGACACGGAAATCAAGAAGGCGACTCTATCAATTCAACCTGTCAGCCTGTCAAATGCCTATACTATAATTTTTCAATGCTTACTATAAATTAGTTATTTAGGATACTTCACTTGAGTGATTTAGCTTCACACTATATTGGAAATTGATAATTTTAATATTAATTGAATTATTCAACGGCTTTTGCGAAATATAATTTGTTAACACGCAACATGAAAATCAATAAGGCACCTCTATCAAGTAGCTGTCAACTTGTCAAAATTTCCTTAACAAATTTTTCAATACTCAATACAGATTTAACGGTTTTTAAACTTTACTTGAGTGATTTAACATAAAAATGTATGGGAATTTCATAATTATACGATTACTTGAATTAATGAACAACTTTTCCGAAATAGAATTTATTAGCAAGTAGCACGAAAATCAAAAAGATTACTCTATCAACCAGCTGTCAAACTTGTCAAAATTTCCTTAACAAATTTTTCAATGCTTACTAGAATTAACAGTTTTACTTCACTTGAGCGATTTCACATAAAACTGTATATTGAAAATCGATAATTCTACGATTACCTGAATTAATAAACGACTTTTCCGAAATAGAATTGAATTAAAAAGCAACACGAAAATCAAAAAAGCGACTCTATCAACTAGCTGTCAAACTTGTCAAAAGTGCCTAAACAAATTTTCCAATACTCACTAGATTTAACTATTTTTAAACTTCGCTGAGCGATTTAGCATAAAACTTTATCCTCTTGGAAAATTGATAACTCAGCATCTTCTTCAACAACCCCCAGGTGATTCGACTTCATCGTAATCATGGACTGATACCGGCTTTTATCGATAATACCCCCTAATATCTACGATATTTTTTTTGCGAACTACCCTCCAGGTAGCACGGGGAAAATACGTACGTAATCTTCTCCGGTCCGAATAGGGGATGAAAGCGGCAACAAACGAATGGGGCGGATGATATAGCCGCCCTCTTCGGCATCCGAGTGCCGGATTACACTGTAATATTTGAGCGATTTCGAATGACTAGCGAACAGATATCAAACTTGATCGATAAGTAGGTGAAAGATTAAATTTACCCCAGTAAGTTCTCGCGCCCTTAACGCGAGGGTGATTTTCGAAACAGGGTGTTCTATTTAAACAAACGCACTATTGAGACATCATATACCGATTGCTTCAAATTCAGACAATATGGTCGTTTCTATGAGTTGAACAAAGATAGATTAATAAAATGACAGTTGACAGAGTGAAAAGTTGCAATGACACAAATGTCACTCTTTCTTTTTCTTTTATAAGTGTCTAATGGAAGTTGTCTTTATCGCACTTATAGCCTGCATAACCTATGTTGCGATCTGGAATGAAGCAAGTGTATACAAGTTGCTCTATTTTTGATCGCAACATAGGTTATATAGGCTATAGGTGCGACAAAGACGACTTCAATTAGACACTTATAAAGGAAAAAGGAAGAGTGACATTTGTGTTATTGCAACTTTTCACTCTGACAACTGTCATTTTAATAATCTTTCTTTGTTCCACTAATAGAAATGACCACGTTGCAATCGGAAATGAAGCAAGGTGTATACGTTCTCGAATTTCACCCTAATCATTCACCAACGCTATTCCTAATTACTCATCCTCGAACTTTTGAATGCGAAATATAACAATTCAACATCCTCCGCTCCTTATAATTGATTCATATCGATACAAATTCAAACTATTCGATTCGTTTTCCGGCCCCGAAATATGCATACATCCCTTCTTCGTTCCATTGTATCGCATCCCGATAAGGTAACGGGGGAGTGCGCGGGAGAACGAATTGTCCTGACGGCAGTCCTTTCGCGACTCGCGGCCCGGCAGGTACCCCAGTTTTCCACCGGCGCGCCACCACCACGTGTTGTTTTCCCGAGCAGTTTTCCTCTCTCGATCGCCGTGAATATGGAAGCCGGAACACCGACCGATAGTTTTCGTTCTAAATTCTCATCGATTGGTCAATGACCGGTGTTCAATTAGGTTTGGAAACGGTGAATTTTAAACGAGTGTTGTCGTAGAAAGTCGCTTTTTGCTCGTACATTTAAATGGAAAATTGCCGTCACGCAAGTGTCATTTTTCACTTTAATTATTTCCCAGGGAATCTGGCACTTCCGCAGATCCCTATCGCTTTGCTCAAGGATTTTTTTTTCTGTTAAATCGCCCGAGAGCACGTACGTGCGTTCATTAAGAAGCACGAATATTAACCCTAAACTCGTTTAAAATAAATTTATTATTTACTTGAGATTTGCGAAAAAACTTTCGATACGGCAACACCGCTTCATTTCGGCTAGCAACGCGAATTAAACGAATCATTAGCGCCAACTTACAATAGTTAAATTGCTTTTCGAAGCGTCATTACTACCAACTTTGCATGAAAAACGTCCTAATTAGCGCCTTCGGAGGCGATTAAAGTTTACGACGTTGCATAATTGAACGGAATTACTATCGCACGAGAGTAGTGCGAGAAAATTCACGCTCTTTTTCGGTTTCACCAGTCCGAAATTGGCGGGGAAATGCGACCGTTCCGTGTATTTGCTCATGCAAATGACGGGCTACATCAAAGCGAGCCGGCGAAATTGCGCCGCTCTCCGCAAATAAATTTGTTTTACGGTTGGCAACGCAACACAATCAGGAGCACCAACTTCATGTTGTTATATAAGTCTCTATTACAGTTGTACCAACAAGATTATATTAGAGTTGGTAACAAAGCGTCAACAGGAACACCAATTGTATTTCCCTATTATCGGCTTTGTGTGAGTATTTTTCAAGTTTCTCCCGGGTGTAGGGAAAGTTCGGAAAATCCCGCTTTAATGATCCGATATCTGGCGACAATAATTTTCGCAGGGAAAAATTCGAGGGCTCGATTAAAGCGCTCCCCCGTCGGAACGGGAAGGCCGCTTTTCCGGCCGGTTTTTCCTCGCCATTAAGACCCGTTTGTTTCGCCACACTTTTCCGACGGCTCGAATTTAATGAGCGGGCAAATTGGATTTTCCATCGACGCCCCGACCGGCTTTCCTTTCCCCCAATCGAAATAACATTAAAATTCAAAAATCGACCGAACATATACAGTGTGCAAGTCATAGAAAGATACACCCTGTATAATGAGACCACAAAATGCACTCTATTCGACACGTTTATGGAATATTCGGGGACTGTTTATAACACCGTTAATAGATAATCCATTAAAATCAATGCGTATAAGGGTTAATTTAAGGGAATTAAGGGCGGTCGTTGGTTTCGAGCAATTACCGTAAAAACGTTTTTCGTCGACTCGCTGATGGATCAATAATGTCCCAAAATGTCCCTCTATAACCCGATGAATAATTTATCTAATACGAAGGAACCCGAAAAAAAAATTTGTCTATTATACCCGCTTAGTTTCCCTAAAATTCGATCACGAGTTTCCTTCCTAAATGAATTACTAATGCAGTTTAAAAACAAACCGAATCGATTGACCGTTCGATTATCACTCATCGCTATCGATTTATCAGTTTCCATATTCGCAGAAATTCGTGAGAGCAATAAATAAATAAATAAATAAATTCGGGGAATCAGAAAAGATGGCTTTCGCAGCGGCCCGGATGATCCTCAAGGACAAGCGCAGGAAGCCTTCGAAGGAAGAGTACGCGCCCGTCCGCAGCAGGAGCAAGGTAAAATTACGCTTTAATTAACGCCTATTGCCGTGTATACAGGGCGATTTTTCGCGCGCGATAAATCAGCCCTACAAGAGTGGAATGTCTAATTTCCGTCGAAAGCCCGGAGTGTAATTGCACAGCGACTTCGCAGCTCGCCTGAGAATTAATGGAAACGTTTCCAAGGCATCCGCAGGAGCGATATTTTCGTCCTGATACGCGGACGTTTTCGGGCGAAATTGATCGAACTCGAAGCTTTGTAAAGTTTTTAAACTATGATGTTGTGTTTAATTGAGGCAATTATGGGAGTTTGGGACTCGTGCTTTGAAGTTATTCGGTTTCTGTATAACAAACTTTTTGATACTATGCGTGTATTGTTCTCTGATAATTATGTGTGTGTGGAATATATGTAGAAGTTTTCAGGGAATGTTCTCTACTATTTTATTTGTAGTTTTATTAGTTATTTTTTTATTTTTATTCGAGTTAATTGTACTTTCTCTAACTCCTTTGACATGTTATTTGAAGTTTATTAGAGATGAATATTAGTTTTTAAAATAGTTCTATTAAAATTGCTGTAATTAGCGCGTTTAAAACCATTTTCAACAGCCAATTTGAGCTACATTTGGCGAGGTATAATTAGTTTGAAAAAATCACTTTTTTCCGCGCGAAAAATAAAAGGAATTTTCCGCTGATGAATAATTCGCGCAGTCGAAATAATTTATATTCAGATGAGAATATAATAAAAGCGCCCATTTGCATAAAGAACGTTTTATTACACTTAAATTCAGTTTTCTTTTGACCAGATTTCCGAAGCTTTCTAGACGTTTTAAATAGCTTTCCAAAAAAATTCCACACAATGTAAAGTTCCTCCCGATTCTCTAAAATTTACTGTGAAAAAAAGTTGCAATTTCCAGTAATACAGGATGTATCTAAATAACACCGAAAAAAATTTAGAGGAGTATAATTCCTTTATTTTCATCACAGAATTACCCCTTAAATTTTGGTATTATTTAGAGACACCCTGTATAGATCTTCCATGAGTACACTTATTTTATTAATCAAGTATCCTTATGAGCACTTTTATTTTAATTAAATACCCTCCTAAATTTACTACCCCTATTCTTATGAACGCTCTTATTTTACCCTTATTACTACCACCAGTTCCTTCACGTAAGCAATCTAATAACAACGTTTCATATATTAAACCAATCATCTGATAATCGCGTCTGGGAATGAAGGATAAATCCAAGGCAAATCCAGGTTACCTGTACATTTAATCATCTCTTTATTCGCCCCGTCGCTGTGACAATGCCCATCATTCTTTGCGATCGAGAGCTTTGTTTCCGCGAGAAACACACCGCAAATTCGTCCGAATGTCGAATGCATGTAATGCATATCAACCCAACGGATTCCCCGTTTCGGTCGCACAATAACGTTTACGCCGGAATTTCCACGGCTAATCTAATTTAACGCCCGCCGAAGAATTTCGATGCGATGACATTCCAATTTCCATTAGAAACGTTCGTTATTAGTTCATTGTGGCTGCCGTCGACGAACGTACGAGGCTCCGCGGTCCACTAAAAAGAAGACTTGCGGATGTTCTTGTGATGTACCGATGGGTTCGATTTAAATTTCGTTGGGAAAACTCCAATAGAATTGTAAAAGACCACAGTAATTTTATTAAACAAATTTTATTAATCAAAAGTTACAACACAATTCCGCTATCATTACAACCCCGTCCTTAATCGCCCGTCATCATTTCCATGAATTCTGAAACGGAAAACTCGGTGAAAAACCAAAAAAAAAAAAAAAACTAATTGGAACTAAACGATTCGATACAGAGTCCGGAAAACGGGGTCCGAGAACTCCGCTTTATCTCCGCCTGAGACCTAATTAGGTCGCAACTCCTGCCAACACTATTTGCTTATCCCGCGTCCGCTCCCATCCGGGCTCATTCCAGACATCCAGAAGTTTCGGATGACGCTCGTCTACTTCCTATTGGAAGTGGCTAATGCGCCGACCGAACGGACCCTTTCAAACCACGACTTACCCCATTTATTCGCGACTGAATAATGCCTGGATAAGAGGATGAAGTGTAGCTTAAGTGTAAATTAAAGTGGGTGGACACAAATGGAATTTCCATATTGCTGGGTTGGAGGAAGAGGGGCGCGGTTGGGTAGCCACTGCCGGGTGAATTATAGTGATTCTTACCTTCGAAATCGACGGTGCCGGAGGAGTCGGTATCGATTTCGGCGATCATCTCGTTCAGCTGATCGCTGGTGAGCTGATCGTCGAGGGCCGCCAGGATCTCCCGCAGGCTCGATGTGGGGATGTAGCCGTTACCTGGAAGTCGAAAGATCAAAACGGGAAGTTTTTTCATTAAATGCCGCGCGCGGTGAAAGTTTCCGCAATCGGAGTACAAACTTTTTTCCACTGCGGTTTTGTAGCATTGTATTATTTCCGGTATTCGAGAGATACGAATTTTTTTGTGCAACTACTCGTACCTTCTTTATCGTACAGTCTGAAAGCGTCCTTAAGTTCCTTCTGCAGGGTTTCGTCGTCTTCGTTTTCCAGAAAATGGCCGGCGACGCGACAGAACGAGTCGAAATTCACCGTTCCTGTATCTGAAAAGCGTTTCAAAACTCAATTAAACATCTCCTTTCGAATTGACTAATCGAGGCGGCCTCGTAGTATCTTGTGTTTGGTTAATAGAGGGCGCTTTTTCGGGGGAATCTTTTATGTGTTTCCCTCGCTCGGGTGATTCTTTGGAATGGTTAAATAATTGCGCCCTACTCAATAACCCTCCGGGGAGCGAGAGATTGAAAGGCGCGCTGAAAAATTGAAAATTAAGGGAAGAACCTTTCAGGAAAATTACCACCTTCGGCGGTGAATTATTAATCGACAGGGTGAATGCTTAAACTGACTTAAACGAGTCAGTTAATGCGGGTAAAAATACAATTTAATTGATTGATTTATTTTTGTTGGGAGAAATGGTTCCTTCTCGGTTAGCGAAGAGAAAATAAAAATAAATAATGCCGGCCCGTTTGGCTCGGCTTTTTTAATCGATGAAGTGGAAATTTTCCGTTTCAAAAGCGCTGTTTCTTTGGTAGGGAAATATTCGAGTTTTCCCGGGAATATCGCCCGAAAATTACTCGGGGTTTCTTTGAAACCGGCGCGTTTCCAGCGAAAAGTCGATTGGAAATATTCATTTTCCCCGAATTCCAAAGTTCTCTAGAAACCGTGTAATTCCAAATTACCAATTAAACCGTCGTTAAAAGTTGGCCAGAACAGACGGATTTTACCAGAACGACTAATTGATTACATTAATCGGTAACGAACAAACTAATTAAAAATTCGTAGGGGCGAGGAGAGTTATCTTGGGTAATCGGAAAAGCCGTTTCGATCATCGTTTTTTCGGAAGCTCTCCAGGTTTTAAATTTTTAAACTCCACTTCCATCATAATAAAATTGCGAAATTACCTTCGGGTCGGGTTTATCGAGAACTCACCCTCAAAATTTGATTTTCCACTATTTACATTGTTGCCGAAGAAAATCTCTCGAGAGGGACCGAATTTGGGAAATCCGCAGGGAATACGCGAAAATTTTTTCAAATCTAGTTACCTTCGTAACAACACTTTCACCAACTGTTTGTGTTATTTCAACAGTTGGTACTACTTGACAGGTGGTAAAGCGAAAAAATTAAATCAAAGAGGGCGGGATATTAATTCACATCTCAATCGAATTCGGGTCGTTAGGCGATAAAACAAACTTGATGAAAATCTGATAACCTAGTTCTTCGAACATTAGCGAAGGTAACTCGGAGTTTCCACCTCGGGCGCCTTTGATGGGTGGGGAATTTCGATCGATACCGATTTCAACTTGTTTGACACAAATAATAGGTACTTTACCAATACAATAGTGTAAATATTACACGCTCTATTTACCCTAAGTATGAGCACAATGAGGGGATGTTGAATTACTTCAAAATTGACACTTTTGATTGTGTCACAGAACGAGAAAAGTAACGAAACTTTTTGGCTGTGACAGTTGTCGAAAGTGTACTAGATTTGACATTTTTTGACATATTAATAAAATTCCCATAAATTCAGAACAGCTATACGTAAAAAAGATAAAAAAGAGCATATCCGTTAATAAACAGCCATTTAATCAAGCTAAGTACCCTAATCTATGCAATGGCCACTTCGACTGGCGTGCGGCCAGTTTCGAAGAATGTCCATCATTCTAACGAAATCGACCGGAAAACGGAAGGAATTCCGTTAATTAAACGTCCCGTCCGAAGATCGGAATTGAAATTCGATCGATTCGACGAAAATTATTTAATTATTTACACGCGTTATTCGCGAGGGACACGAAGACATGTCGAAAATACGAGCCGGATTAAAAGCTTTTAAATCTTCACTAAATGGTAGTCGTTTTGTCTTTCAAACAAGTTCTTGTTAACAGAAAAATACTGGTAATTTTTTTTAATATTTAAGCATAAAATCTGTTTATATCAGCGATGATTTACGGACTAGTAACGAAATGTCAAAGGCCTCTAACTGACTTTGTTTTTTCTCCCTTTTTCTCTTCATAAAATGTGTATTTGGGCCTGTCGTTATAGTACAACAGTTTTTATGGATATCACGCAATATTATTTATCACTGGATAACGTGTAGAAGGCTATATTTTTTCGTGTATACGTCCAGATAACTCCGAAACCCGCGTATTAGGCTAAAAACCGTTGAGTATTTTTTCAATTTATACCCCATTAATTCGCGATAAAATGTCCTGAATAACAACACAAGCTCGTTATTTATTATCTCTACTGCGAATACTGTTTTAAATTTCTATTTTAATTAAACGCCATCGTACTTACTATCTGGATCCTCGCCCGACAACAGCGCATCCAATTCGGAGTCGTCGAAATGATGCCCTAAAGTCGTCAGAATTGTTCTTACTTTTTCCCTATCGATGTTCCCTTTCTTGCCCGAATCGAACATCGAAAACGCCCTCTTCAGCACTGCAAAATACAATGTGATTTTAATTAACGCTCAACGACACTCGAATTTTTTAATCGAAATGTAACAATAAACTACTACAAAGTTTTAAGTACACGCGGAAAAGGCCGAGTAGACACGTCCAAACGTAGGTCGATTACATTTCCAATAACTGTCATTTTTATGAACGTGTCACTAAATGTCATTAATTATGTCAAAATGATAGTTGATTAGTCATTATGAAGTAAATTTAGTGTATTAATATTAAGAACAATTAATTGTTGGTATTTTTGTGTTAAAAATGATGTGTTTTTGATAAAATTTGTGCGAAAATTACATGCGAAACTACATCAAAGTAGGTATAAAAATTGTATGTCAATATCAAGAATCACTACATCAAGTAGGAACGAAAATTAAATGTCAATTTAAAAAATTTCCGTTGAAGTTTCTCGAGCGTAATAAATCGATCAATTAGGTTTAACAGATCTGAAAATAACAGGTGACATTAATCACCGGGCGAAAAATGAAATATGCCTTTCGAACGACTTCGACGCTAAAAAGCGCGATTTATTTATCAATTTGGCCAGGACATAAAGGTGTGCGCGATTATTTTATAAAAAGAATGGCCGAAAATAGCGCGAGCTGGAATTTTCGTCGCGCCTTCGATATTAGTAATCTTCCGGTAAACAATTTATCCGAATGTCGAAAATAGATGCGAAAAAATCGCACCAAAACGCGCTTTGAACGCATACCAAATGAATCGCCTAATTATTTTCGTTCTTTTGATCGATTTTAAACCGCTCGAATTTTCGCCATCGATTAATCGTTCCGGCAAAACGCGCTCAAATGTTATCATACAGGGTGATTTATTACAATTATTTATTAATAAACATGATAGAACAAAATGACAGGAGAAAATGATAGGAGACGATGATAGGAGGCTATGATAAGAGACAAGGAGGTAATGATAGTTGTAAGGTATATAATATTTCTTTTCAAATTCAATTCTTCTCAAAATTTGCCGTGACATAGCAATCACCTTGTATATGTAAATAAAATTTGGAGGTGCAAGTGCATCGATAAAATTAACGATTTCGTATGAAGTTTACATTTATCGAGAGCGTTTCGAGAGTGCTAATGGAAAATATCGTTTATGAAATTCCGCTTATGTTAAGTAGGTGTTAAACAAAACGGTGAAAATGGGAGTCTTTTCTACTCCGCCGATAAATCTATTTTCGACCGCAAACGGTGTGCGGGTTTTTTTTATTTCTGAATGCGAAAAGCCCTCGAAAAGATCGCGAAGCTGTCGAAGCGCTAACGAAAATCGGTTTATTATCGACGGGATTCGGTGATTTCATGCATGGAGGATTTTCCACGGGAATACTCTATTAGAGCTGGAATTTAGCAATCCCAGTTAAAATCTCGACGTGAACTCTTTAATATTTAAAGCACCTATTGTTTTATAGCCCATAATCGAGCAAAGCGTAATGTTTGATAAAGTTTTCCTGCATTTTTAATAGTTATGGTATGGGAACATGCAAATACAGGGTGTCCCAATGAAAAGTAGACCATTTAATCAGTTTATAATTTTTAAACGCCTAATCAAAAAAACATGCGGATTTCGCTGATATATTTTATTTTACTATAACTTTTTGTTACAGTGATACAAATTTTTTGTATGGCCTGTACAGGGTGTTTCATAAAAATCCCCTCTTTTAAATTCACAATTACTAAATTTTATGAAATAGAACATCTTCTTTTATACAATAACATGTACCTACAAATAATAGATTTTTGAAAAGTAGAAGAGTATATCTTTCAAAATACCTCTGTATATACGGGGTGAAAATTTGGTTACTGTGAATTTAAACGAGATTTTAATAAAACACCCTGTATTGCTAATGCATTATTTCTGTATCAGTAAATCAGTATAACAAAACTTATAATAAAATAAAACATATTTCATAAAACAGCATATTTTTATCATTAGGTCTTTACAAATTAGCTCATTAAAGGGGCTACCTTTTATTGGGACACCCTGTATTGACAGATGCAGTTTAATTGTTAATAGAAAATAGAATTTCAATACTTACGTTTCTTTTGTTCTTCATCTAATGTTTCGGTCTGAAAATTTTAAAACAACTAATTTATTATTTGCGATACTGTTAAAAATTTCAAAAAAAAAATCATAAAGAAATCATCTAATCGAACGATTTAAAAACCACCCACGCACGCCGGCCACTCAATTGATTTCCCTCGATCATTTAATCCACTAACCATTTCGGCGCTTTCCTTCTCCCGGGGGCTATCAGAAGGCGATTTTCCTCCGGAATGTCGAATACTAAAAGAGTGTTATTTTCGTCTGCCGGTCGATTATATACCTCGAGGAATCGACTAGCCACCCGCCGGCCACATGCGACTCGAAATTTTAAATTTAGACATTTCTCCTGCAATCGACTATACGCTATATGAATTCTCCAGCACGGCGGGATCGAAAAATTCCTCCCGTTAAAGAACACAATAAATATGGAATCTACTGGAAAATGTATTTCAATTTTCACTTATTTTTTTTCCTTTCTTACCAGGCTTAAAAGGTAAAATCTGCATATATTATTTGAACAGAGTTTTGTGTTTAACTGTGTCTACTTCCACTCCCCTACTCCTACTCCTACTTCTACTCCTATTCTGAATCCATCTTACCCTGAACTCTATAAAGTAGAGTTTGAATTAATTGAACTCTTCTGAATCTACTCTATTCTGTACCAACTCTACCTTGAATCTACTCTATTCTGTACCTACTCTACCTTGAATCTACTCTATTCTGAATCTACTCTACCTTGAATCTACTCTATTCTGAATCTACTCTACCTTGAATCTACTCTACCTTGAATCTACTGTATTCTGAATCTACTCTTTCCTGAATCTACTCTACATTGAATCTATTCTGAATGTACCCTACCCTGAATCTACTCTACCCTCAATTTACTCTACCCTGGATCTACTTTTCCATAAACTCTACTCCAAATAATTCAACAAATTATATCTTTACAATAACTTTTCCATATGGATAGTCATCACATCAGCGGTATATTTTTAATACTTTTCCAAGGTATTCTCCTCGCTGATGATATCTTAACATATTTTTTTATATTTGCGGAGTCCGCAAGAAGAGTTGTTAACGTTTTTTTGGCACCGACGCCGATCGGAGGAGGTTTTCGCAATAAAAAAAATGTTCTCTGCTCGATCCGAAAATTTACAACATCTCGGCTTGATATTTATTATTACATTTTATACCGGATTATAAACTTTTCATATTTTTAGCGGCGATGGGCGCTCGAAAGACACGTGTTCCTATAATATTCATGTATACGTTTATATGCACCTTTATACATGTTAATTCCGATTGCGACGGGAGACGGGACGGCTTCATTAAAACTAAATCGACCGGGATCGATTTTGGAATATTCATTCGAACGCTTGAATTATATTATGAATTTCACACCTGTGGATAATTTACTATAATAATTCGCTTCATCTCAACTTCTCCATTACACCAAAAAATTGGTAAAAATCAATCCTGTAAATTTTCCCCAGGCTCGCAACAAGCCTGCGGATGGCAGCGGACACCTGGCCCAGAAGCAGGCGAGCCAGAGGACCCCCACGCACGGCCCCAAAGCGCCCTGCAAGCCGGGCCAGAAGCCGGCGGTGGCCCAGAAGGGCCAGCCCATCAAGCAGGCCCCGGCCAAAGTGGCCGCAGCCAGCGTAGCCAAGACCACCAAGAAAACCAAGAAGGGAAAACACCACCAGCACGACCTCATTGTCACCATAAACCTGGTAAGTACGTTCGAAAACGTTTACCTTGGTAGAAAATTTCGGCGCGAATGCCGCGGATCCGATGCCAAGCCGAGCGTTCCATTGCATTATCTCCGGCTCGCAGTTGACTCAGCAGGAACGCGCGAAACGAACGTTAAATTTTCCGACAAAAAAAAAATATATCAAAGCAAAACGAAAATAGTCGCAGTCGCCTGCGTCCCGGCCGCATTTCGCATGGAAAATGACGGACGCCGAGAGATACGGTCGCGAGTACAGCAGACTCCGAAGGCTCACCAGCAACCTCGACGTGCAGCAGTCTTGCGTAAGTCCAGAGTGTCAAGTTCGACTAATTTTAAAACGTCCATGCGAGTTCGCTAACGTCGCGCTCTCCCGCTTAGACGGAGTACGGCCTGTCCGAGGACCAGGTGGCCGAGTTCAAGGAGGCCTTCATGCTCTTCGACAAGGACGAGGACGGCACCATCACCATGGCGGAGCTGGGCGTGGTGATGCGCTCGCTGGGCCAGCGGCCGTCGGAGACGGAGCTGCGCGACATGGTGAACGAGGTCGACCAGGACGGCAACGGCACCATCGAGTTCAACGAGTTCCTGCAGATGATGTCGAAGAAGATGAAGGACGCCGACGGCGAGGAGGAGCTGAAGGAGGCTTTCAGGTACGCCGGCGGCTGGAACTGGCTAGCGATATTTCGTGTTTTTTTTTTTTTGATAGGGTGTTCGATAAGAACAACGACGGGTTGATATCGTCGGTGGAGCTGCGCCACGTGATGACCAGCCTGGGGGAGAGGCTGACCGAGGAGGAGGTCGACGATATGATCAAGGAGGCCGATTTGGATGGCGATGGTCAAGTAAATTATGAAGGTAAATTACTGTTTACTGTACAGGGTGTTGCTATACATCATGCACATCTGAAAGAGGACAATTCCTTGGCTTATTACTTGGTGCAAACGCTTCGTTACCGATCTACAGGGTGATGAAATTTCAAGATGTGTACGATATTTAGGAATACCCTGTATACTGGAGTCGAAGTTACCACGTTGATTGTGATTATTGCGATTTGTTTTGTAGAATTCGTGACTATTCTGACGTCGAAGAAGTAAAAAGACTGCAAGAAAATGGTCCAATAATTTTGTACAAGAACTGCTCTCGGTTATGTCTAAGGAAATTAGGACAAACGGAATAAAACTCTTCAACTTCCCATTTGTGTACCTCTAGATATGTTTACTCTAATAGCACGGCTTCACGAAACGGGAAACCTCAACTCCCAGCATTTAGTCGTTAATTCGGAACTATTCGTTTGATTTTTCGAGCGAATTATTTGCTGGGATTCGATCGTTTGCTAGGCAACGCTGCGTATCTGTTACTCGAGTCTATTTAGCCTTTAAGATTATCATACAGGGTGAGTGAGAATTTAATTGCGGTGGGCGAAATTGACGTTCCAGACCAATCGTTTCTCAGCTCAGAACCAAATTTCCATAGGAAAACTCAATCGACAGGTATTTGCGAGACATTATTATTATTAATACAATTCAAAAGAAATGTGGTGGTAGGTATCGAGTAGGCTCTTTCATACACTAAGAGCGTTTTCACACGGTGCAATATATTGCAATAAATTGCTGCAATATTGCATTGCAGTTAAATTACAAGCGTTCAAATGCGTGGTTTTGAGATGTATGCGATACGATAATTTTTATTAACGCTTGTATAAAAACTGCAATGCAATATTGCAACAATTTCTTCCTGCAATATATTGCACCGTGTGGAAACCCTCTTACACTTCAAATCGCATACTAGGAAAATTCGCTTCCTATTTCCTAACTCACGATAATTTGATCAATATTAACACTTTTTTTACCCAATATGTGAAAAAATTCGTACATATCATTTTTTTTAGTATTAGGCACGTGTTTTGTATTCGTTCTTTTTAATTATAAGAGTGATAAATCATATCATAAGTTTAATACCTATATTTTTCAAAATTTAATGCAATCAGTGAACGAGGAACGAAAAATTTTAATTATTTGTGAATATTCCAACATCCATTATACGGGGTAGGTAAAAATAGGGTACAAAAGTATTTCTAGTTACTGTGTAACCCATTATTACTCAACGCCTCGTATAATTATAAATCACCCATACGCTAATCCAAAATGTATGTTCGCTATGTTAGTAGAAATAAATGTTTTCAAAATGCTTCACCTTATGTAATGAAAGTTAATCTTATGAAGCTCGAATATGCGCATGGAAAATTGGCGAATGTTCAAAATATATTCGTGTGTTCAACAATTAATGTCTAAAAGTGATGGTACACTTTTCGAACAGTATGTTAAATCGATGTAAAATTTGGAAAACTTCAATACATGTAACATTTATGTACTAAGTAGGCCTATTTTGAATTGAATTTCGATTTTATAAATAAAATTGGTTGTTTAAAGAGTCATATTAGAAATTGTTATATTTTTACAATTTTATTATATGAAAACGTTGTTTTTTATCTTGATTCTGTAGTCGATATAGATGTTTAATATATTAAATGTTTTCCTAATACCGTTTAATTCCGTAGATATCCGAAAATAACACAAAATTCGATGTTTTTGTTTTTTTTATTTAACCATCAAAGACATGATGATACAATGCGTAAAGAATGTTTTTGTTGAAATTAACCAAAAAAGAAACAACAACAGTATATTTGCGATCCGAACAACTCAGTATTACAATTAAATCTAAAAGAACTCGGCGACGAAATCACCACTTTTCTAATTACAAAATTAAATCAAATGACGTAGTCTCCTAAATTCAGCCCGGGCCTACTGGAACTTACAGGTAAATGTATTGAACAAAAAAAAAACAATAAATAAATGTACAACTATATACATTGTCCTCCAAGTCGTGCTCAGCAAGGTGCGGGTGGGTTGACAGCGAAACCATCGCAGCCAGGCGATCGGTCACTTCATTTTACTTTAATAATACATAAATAAAAACAAAACGCAACCCGATTTCGCCGCCTCCCTGCGACGGTACCTCCCCACTCGGAATGGTTTTTGTACGAGCACGGCCAGCAGAATGATCGAATCGAAATTTTGTCTGGTTTGTTTTTGCTAAATATTCCCTAGTGTTGGTTGGATGGTGATGCGCGATCCTCTCTTCTCGATAATTAACAAAACATTGCTTTACATAATAACGTTCTTGATCTCGTCGTACATGACCAATACGATGGCGCCTCCCGTACCACGGAGGACGTTCGAGAACGCCCCCTTGAAGAAGGCCTTCGACCCTTCGGTCTTGGCGATCGTCGCCCAGCAGTGGGCGGTGCTCCTGTACACGATTTCGGTCTTCTTGCGACCCGACTGCATCATCATACGCCTACGCACCGTATCGAACGGATACGAGATGATACCCGCAATTGTGGTCACAGTCTACAACAACAAAAAAAAAAACTGTTTATTACACGCATCCTAATGTATTAACAATCGAATACCAACCTGTGCAATAGCCCACGAAATGAGGATCGGAGTATTCTTGGGATCAGGCAAGATTCCTTTGGCGGTATCGTAGAAACCGAAGAAAGCAGCACGGTAGATAATAATACCTTGTACCGATACACCGAAACCACGGTACAAACCGGGCAAACCGTCGGCTTTGAAGATTTTAGCCAAACAGTTACCCAAACCGGAGAATTCACGTTCGCCGGCGCCTTTACCTACATCAGCGGCCAATCTAAACAACACAGTAAAAGATTGTAATTATCTATCGTATTACGGGAGGAGAATGTACCAACCTGGTTCTGGCGAAGTCGAGGGGGTAGACGAAGCAGAGGGAGGTCGCACCGGCGGCACCGCCGGAAGCCAAGTTACCCAAAAAGTAACGCCAGAATTGGGTCTTTTTGTCGACGCCGCTCAAGAAGATCTGCTTGTATTTGTCCTTGAAGGCGAAGTTGAGGGCCTGCGTGGGGAAGTAACGGATGACGTTGGCGGTGTTACCACGCCAGTAGGCGAGCACTCCCTGTTCTTTCGGGATGCGAATGAAGCAATCTACCATACCTGGTGGAAAAAACGGGAGAAAAATCAGACATTGCGTACGGGGAAAACGAGGTCGATTATCTCGAAAGCATCTGCCAAATGTTTAAAATAAATTGGCCCCAAATTGCTACTAAATCAATTTTACAAATTTCGTAGTGTAATTCCTTTCAATTACATAAGTTTCGTTATCACATGTTTTTTTTTATTAAAACTTCAACAATGCATACGTCGCTGTGTTATTTTTTTTAATCTCCATTAGGTTAAGGTATACAAGGTTGCCAAACATCGTCTGCCAAGTTCTATTTTCGTGCCATTCAAATCGTTTCGAGGATTCAAAAATAACATAAATCTAGCCTTGACGAAATAATTCGTTAGATAACGGATCTATGCATTCGCGAAAATTGTGTTCTCTAATAATAAATCTCAAAATACTATTGACCCATTTACAACAACAATCCACGTTGTAAACATTTACCGTAGTAAACAATTTTCTAAGGGTTCGCAAACTAATCGAACGGAAAAATTCTTGTAGAACAATAATTAACGAGTTTGATTATTTCAACATTGGTAACGTTTCGAAACGCCTTATCGGCGAATCGTGAGTAGAAAAATCTCGACCTTACGCTCGTTTTGATAACATTTATGAATAAGTTTTCGATAACGAATTGATAGTATACTACATATATTGTTACGATTCAATTTGAAAGAAAATCCGTAAAAAGTGCGAGCGCGTTAAATTGATCGAAACGAAACGTTACAATTAACGAATTTGAACTTTGAATGTGTGTTGATTCAACCTCGTTATAAAAACGAACTCGAATTTATTGGAAAACCTTGTGCTAGACGGTACACTTGTTAGTACACAGTTTTATTATCAATACTGTAGAAATGTATTGTAGAATATTTTAATGAATTGTCTACTTGATATTTCCTAATAATACTGTCACAATTTACTAATTAAGTGATTATTGCTACATATTCATTTTTTTACATTGTTATGGCGAATTTTAACATTATCTCAAATTAGCAACAGATATAATTTTTGTCATGAGCGCTATTTTCGAAATAATCGCAATCAATTTACGATTTATAGTGCTCAATAGTATTTACGAAAGCACTTAATTTTATACTGATTAAACAATCGGAATTTACTTAAACAATTAATAAGTAGTAAGTGCATATGTGCAAATATTTGCTTTACTCTTTAATTTAATTATTACCAATTATTACCAATTTATTTATTTAAAATGTGATACTTTTAAGAAGTAATTAGCAAGAAAAGTAATTGAGATATTTCAGAAATCACAACTCAAAAAGGATTTTTAGACCGAATAGCTATAGAAGCAGAGGCCTTAACCCAAAGAAAGGATTTTTTTATTGCACCTACTTCCTAATAGGAAGTAAAGTTCCTATAAGACTAATGACAGATCTGTTGCTGAAAAACCTTTTGTTAATTAACAAATTAATAATAACACAGACTTTACATCTTACATACTAATGAAATTTATGTAAGGTTAGCAAATTCATTATCTGCCACGTGGTTCAATCGCTTCATACACTCCTCGACTATTGAAATAAATGCGATTCAAAGCATAAATGTTTAATATTCATTGGTGTGTCGTAGGATATATGAGCTCGCAAATGCCGGCTCAAACCAGTTTTCTGCGCCAAAATTTAGGGATGCAGGTAGTGGAAACGACAAAGACAACTCAAGGTCGAGGGTGATTAATCATCATGGCCGATAAACCAGCAAGTTTAGTGATCTTTAAGCTCGCCTTTGTACTGCATGCAAAACGGCCTTTATTCTCAGCAGCGACGTCACTACTCCAGCGAAACATCTTATTGGCCTGTAATATGATTGAAATAAAACGGAGCGCTGCGATTGGATAGTTTCAGTTACGTCACCGCGAACAATTACGCGCACCTTTAGGTAATAGAGAAAAACGTAAAAATTTATAATAAAGTAGTTCCCCGTCAATCTCGTTTTATCAGCTATTGTATTACGTTCAAGGTTAGGCGTTTTTCGAGCCCATGTCGCCCGAATAAATCCACTTACGTAAGCAAAAACGTCTGCATTCCTACGCGAAATCGAATACTTTCAAACAAATCCGCTCGAAATTACAATTTTACATTACAAAAACCGTCCACGTGGCCCGTACTTGGCGCAATTTTTCCGTTCCGACATTTTCCCCCGGCATCGTATCGATCCGAACCAAGTTTAACTGTCATGGTCTCCTGACCGACTTTTACCTATCGCTAATTTTAACGTGGAATTCGCTAGTAAATCCTTTAACGTGCAATTCGCTAGTAAAGCCGCTACTTAATAATCTATTAAACGCAATGACCTTGGAACAAAACGCTTCAATTACCACGAATATTAATCACCCATTAACCAACAACCCGACAAAACTATAAACCAACTACCAATAACCACCCTGCTCGATCGCTTTACGTAATCGTTACGGGTACTTTCGAGTAAATCGACTAAAAAAAGTAGCTGTTATGTAACTAATACCGCACGGGTAATTCGCTGTGCATTACAGCGAAATGGCCGCTGACGGGTTATGGTACTTATGGTAAATCGCACGGTAGCCTTACCCTTGTAACGTTGGTCCTCGGCGATTTGCTTGGAGATGTGTTGTACCTGCAGGAGCAGCTTGACGCGCTCGATGGGGGCCACGCACGTTTTCGAGATGGCGGCCGAGATTCCTCCGGCGAGGAAATCCTTCATGAAAGCAACGGGATCGGCGAGAGACATTTTGTTCTTAGTTACTTTTTTTTTTCTATCTCAAGAATATGGTAGAATACTAGTCGGTTACGTACGAATGGATCGCGCACCAAACTACGAGTGAGAAGGTGGCTAGGCGTTGGTGAGTGTCATCGCCGCGCGTCGGTCATGTGCTTTCCCAGTGCTGCTCGCCCAGAATAGCCGGCGACGTTGTCGGATTGTCCGATTTTTCACGAACCTACGGGAAAATTGTTAATTGCAACTCGTTATTATCAACTAATTGGTGGCGCTTTCTTATAAATTTAAAGTCTATACGAATAAATGGGGTTAGTGCAACAATATGACAGTCGTAAATTCAACGGTCGATTAATCTATTCTATTTTTGACATTTTTTTGAACGACTGTAGGAATTGGTTGTTACGTCAGAGATATGTCTACGCCGAATTGTTGGCTGTCGAAGTGGTGATTGAATAACTACATTGGTGGGGTCGGAATTCCCTACGACCCAAATCAGTCCATCATTTATATATTTCATTATTTCTATTAATTCTCATATCGAAACTACAAAAAAATGTTTTTAAATTGTCACACATATGCCGTAAAGTACAAATAAAGTCAACTCACATATTTTTTTCTTCTTTTTATCTAGCGATATTAAACCGATTGATTATTCGTTCAACAATATTTTTGACATTGACAAATGACATCCAACCGCCATATAGGTTATTGAAAAGAATTTTAATTTTCAAAGATGGAAAATCCTTCTTTAAAATATATAACGAACCCAAATTTTGGGACACCCCCAGAAAATCAAAATGAGGTA
This sequence comes from Phyllotreta striolata, assembly GCA_918026865.1. Taxonomy (NCBI): domain Eukaryota; kingdom Metazoa; phylum Arthropoda; class Insecta; order Coleoptera; family Chrysomelidae; genus Phyllotreta; species Phyllotreta striolata. The sequence goes on from OU900102.1 coordinate 4,690,604, forward strand.
CGTAAACCGCACGAAAAATAAACACAAGTGCCATAATTTGCCATATTCACCGTTACACGTGCATTATTGTGGTTAAGTTTCTCTATCAATAAACTCTATTTTTCAGTTATTGCAGTCTTTGGGGAAACCGCACACGTCTAGCTTTAATTATATGGTGAACAAAGGACTGGACGAAGCTATAAAAGACCTCAATTCGGTGGAGTTCACTTTAAACGAGCGCAGAATAAAGTTTTCGATCAGCAACTATTCCTTTCAAAAACCGGAGGTCTCACAAGAAATGGTCCTAGTGAAAAACAAGACGATCTATCCGACTTTTTGCAGACAAAGCGCCAATACTTACAAAGGCAGATTCTTTGTGGAAGTAGATTGGTTCATCGACGATGTGCAACAGCAATCGTTCACCAAAGATTTGGGAGAAATACCAGTTATGGTGAAGGTGAGGAATTCAAAATAAGTCTATTCGTAACGCTTTAATTTCCTTTGCAACAAGTACCTTTCGTACAAAAATTCTTCGACACAATGCTGCTCTTCGAATTGTTTTCTACTTGTCTCCAAACCATCGGGAGGGTTCCAATTCGGGGAACTTCTGAATATCAAATCGAATTTAACTTTTCTTATTACCCTCACCATAGCCATGAATGGAATCCAAGCCAACGTGACGCTAACAATTCCTTTAAATAGCGTTAAATTGAAATCGGTTAAATTAGTAGTTTTGAAATAATTAATTATGCTAACGGTACTTAAAATTGGTAAAGCAATTACGGAGAGCGTGAGACATAAAGGCCAGTAAATTGTAGGGTACACTCCTAGCATAAAATACAAATCAGTGGTAAATCTGAATAAACCATATATAAAAACAATTGTGACCGCTTGAATTGTTACAATTAATGGAAGAAAAATCTGGATAATAACGTCAACTATAAATTGCCCTATGATGAATCCTAAATTTGTAAAAATTAGAGAACCTAGTAAAAAATTACATATACTAAATACTATGCAACACAATCTCGAATAAGATAATAATTCGGGCTTTTCTTCGTATATTACATCAAGTATCGTTTTTAGCATTAATGATGAAGTACAAACGCCTGCAATACATACATTAGCAAATATTTCAGAATTATTTTAATTTTACCTTTTAGATATAGACTTGAATAAAATATATATTTCCAAATTCCACCATTCAGAGCATTGGGTATTTTAGTGAATATAAACGAAAAGTCTTTTTCCGGACCAATTTCAGATTTACATTTTGTCGTATTAGGTTGAACAATTCCATTTAACATAGAAAATAAGTTTCCATACACTAAAGTAGTTCCGAGATTTGCTAAATTTACCCAAACAGAAATCTTGTACAAAGGATTTCTGAAGCTCCCTTGAGCTGCAATATCCGAAAATCCGCCTGAAAACTCACTGTAAATATTAAAGAACATAAATATACTAAAATACATACCCAAGGCTAGTCCAATAGAATATAAATACATTTGGAACACTTGTAGCAGTATTCCTTCTTTCTTCCAAATTAGAAGATAATTAAAATCTATTTGTTTAGTATACAAGCATTTAACACCCTCCATACCACCGGGTGAAGCACCTATTACACATAGCAATACAATAAGCTCAAATATTGATAGATAGTATAGCAAAGGTAATATATTTTCTAATAGTTTAGTTCCATTAAAGTTGATAATAAATTCCAAAATAGTATGGGCGGTTAAACTTGCTACCAATTTCCAATTGGGAAAGCCTGCAATGGCAATTAATAAATTCATACGTGTAATTAAAATGTTATGATTACCTTTATTTTGAATTATTTCATTGTACCAAAATGCTTCGATGTTTGAACCATTTACAACCCTCGATGCTTCACTGGGTAATGGAGCAAAGCAGTAACTGAGCAAGTAGCTGTTCAATGAGTTGTAATAAACATGAAAAATGGCAATTAATATAAATTTTCCATACCCCACACCTCTGCAATAAATATAACTTAAAATAAACACACTTAAATGATTAGTAGAGGGACCTAAAAAAGGGGCACACGTCCCAGCACCGCACCACAGACTTCAACGAATACTGACTAACAGCTAATTCAGTAAGAGTCATTGGTATTCCTACGATTACCATTACAACGACGTGGACTAGCAAGTAATTGAAAATGCCTATTTCGAGCAGTAATTTAGGACTGTGGAATACATTGGTCAATCCAGTCGACCAGGACAGTAGCACAATAACATAACTACTGCGGTATTTCCATCTTAATATAGATTTATCCATTTGTGACAAACCACTTTCGACAAGCATATACAGTACGTTCACTAACTTGTATAAAGCTGCATAAAATAAGTCGCTTCTGTACACTATATAGTGTATAAAAGTCTTCTTATAACATAATTTTGCAGTCTGAGTTGTGTAATTTGCACAACCTGAAACCCAAAGAGCTGGTGGAGCACGGCGAGCACGAACAAGAATCCGGCGGTTATTTCATCATCAAAGGCAACGAGAAGCTGGTGAGAATGCTGCTGATAACTCGCAGGAATTACCCCATAGCCATCAGGAGGCCCGGTTGGAAGCAGAGAGGCGTCTTGTTCTCCGATTCCGGAATATCCATACGTTGCGTACAAACCGATCAAACGGCCACCGTAAGTTTTCTATTCGATTAGCTGCCTAGTTTCTTCTAATTGTTGTATTTTTAGACTAACGTTCTTCATTTTGTAACCGACGGTTCGGCCAAACTGATGTTCAGTTATCAAAAAACTTTGTACTACGCCCCGTTGTGTTTGATTTTGAAGTGCCTTTGCAACTACAGCGACCAGTACATCTGCCAGAAGCTGATCCAGAGCTGCGACGACGACACCTACTACGTCGAGTAAACCTTTCTATTACTCACCTTTCGATTAACTTTACTTAATCGGCGTATTTTAGTTGCGTGCAGAACATGCTGCGATCGGTGCACGTCAGTGGTCTCCATACGAGCGAGGATTGCAAGAATTACTTGGGTAGAATGTTCAGGGTGAAGTTCTACGAATGCCCGGAGTGGTACACGGACGCCGAAATAGCCGATTTCATACTGAAAAAATGCGTTCTGATCCATCTGAACGACAACGAGGACAAGTTCAATATGTTGGTGTTCATGACGCAGAAACTGTTCTCCTTCTCGCAGGATAAATGCAAAGTGGAAGGGACCGATGCCGTTATGATGCAAGAAATACTACTCGGTAAGTTTCGTATAAGCATAAAACACGTAAATTCTATTATTTTTGTTATAGGTGGTCATTTATATTTGCAAGTAGTGAAAGAGAAGTTGTATTCGTGGTTGAACGTCCTGAAAATCAACTGTTTGAAATTGGCCAAAGCTACTAATTTCAATTTGAGCCAAACCGAAGTTTTGAAAGCAGCTAAAAACAGCGGTGGTATAGAGCACGCTCTAGCCAATTTTCTAGCCACCGGAAACATAAATAGCATCTCCGGATTGGGATTAATGCAAGACAAAGGTACGCCCAGTTTATACGTCGAAATATAGTATAATATTCTTGTCTTCGATGTGATCATAGGTTTGGCAATAGTGGCCGAAAACATCAACAAAATGCGGTACATGTCGCACTTCAGGGCCGTCCACAGGGGGGCGTTCTTCCAAGAAATCCGAACCACCGAAGCCAGGCAACTGTTGCCCGACGCTTGGGGGTTCATCTGTCCCGTACACACGCCGGACGGCGCCCCTTGCGGCCTCCTCAACCATCTCGCGCTGAATTGCATCATTACCGACGTTCCGGACGACGATAAAGTCAAGTAAGCACCCACCACTCTTCCCAGAACCACCCTACATATATTTTTTCTAGAAATATCCCGCTGATTCTAACCGAACTCGGAATGAAACCGCTGAAATACGCCGATACGATCGACCTGAACGCCAGTTACTCGGTGCAATTGGACGGGAGGATCGTCGGTTACATATCGAACGGGGACGTGGCTCGGATCGTGCAGAAATTGCGGTTGTTCAAGATCAAAGGGAAGATGGTGCCGGAAACGCTCGAGATCGCCTGGGTGCCGAGGAAGAAGAGCATCTGCCAGTACCCGGGCGTGTATTTGTTCACGGGCCCGGCCAGGATGATGAGGCCCCTGATGAATTTGTACGCGAACAAAGTGGAGCTGGTGGGAACGTTGGAGCAGGTGTATATGGACGTTTGCATCACGCCGGAGGAGGCCTACGAAAGTAAGTGGATTGTTTTTTTTTTTTTTTAGACTGAAATAAGTCGAGTTCTGTGGCATTCCTTTTAGGTATATTTTAAATTAAGTCGGCATTCACAATCGGCTTTAAATGCAAAAATATACAAATAATATCTTACTTGAACACAATTTTAAATTAATAATGGTATAATATGTGTATACGTTACAAAATAATGTTTTTAGAAAATCTCTGGTAAATTTAGGGCGGTACAATTTACCAGATATTCGATTAACAAATTACCTGATTTTTTTAATACGTTTTTTTATGAAATGTAAGTACTTAAAAGCATTGATATTTAAAAAAAATACATCAGTTCTATTAGCAGGACGAAATATTTCTAAGTACTAAAGTTTACAAATTGAACCTCCAAATCAATATGCGAATAAAATATTATGAACTTAAGTAAAAATATAGATATTGCCTGAATTGATTAAATCCTAATGTAATACATAATATACATACAATTGACTAGAGGTATCAACTGATATACTGGTGCCATTAAAAATATTTTGCAATTATTCGGATAATTTCCCATAATCACTCGGCAACAATACGCCCAATTCAGTGATTACAGAAAATAGAAATGTAACATATATAAATACAGGAATGCGTCAATTCTGTATTATAAAATTATATATCCTTTGTTATAAATCACACGAACAATTACTTGTGGTCTCCCCCTTCTCGTCCGAGAAACAACAATTTAACGTCTTCGAATACTTCGTCCGCCGGTCGGGTGGCGTTCACTTTTTTAACTAAATCGAACTTTTCGTAATAATCCACAATCGGTCGCGTTTCGTTCACGTACGTGTTGAAGCGCTTCTTGAGGCTCTCTTCGTTATCGTCCGATCTACCGCTGCCCGAGGCGCCTCGACTCAGACACCTTTGCAGGCAAATCTGAAAGTATAGCGTTAAATAAACTTGTAATGTTTAATATATTAAGACGTACGTCTTCGGGGCAATCGAAAAATAAAACGAACTGCAGGTCGATTTTATCCGCAACGGATTTATTCCAGCCGTCCAGATTGTCTTGGTTCCTGGGGAAGCCGTCTATTAGGAATTTGTCCTGTCCGGAGGCTTGCATGGCGTTTTCTAATAGACTGCATGTTATTTCTACGGGGACTATTTTTCCTGGATAAAAAAAATAACAAAATTTTAGTATACCTTTGAGCGATAAGTGTTTGCGAAAAAGATAAGAAAATTAATCAGCAAGGCTGGGAATTTGTAATTTTAAAAATAAGATAACAAGTGCTTTGTAATTGGTAGAAAAAAACCGAACGAGACCTCCAATTTACTAGTAAACTTTAGCACTAATTAACTAATTCAATTATAAAACAATCCATGCGGTTTTTTCCCAGGGTCAAAGATCAAATTAATTACAATGAATTAACCCCAATATTTCAAAGTGCATATAACATAATAATGCATTATCTAGTACCTTCTCTGATATGGTTCTCGATGAGCTCCCCGTATTGTGAATCGGGATTCCTTCTCTCTTCCCTCAGCAGGTCCCCCGCCGACAAATGCAAGTACCCGAAATTCTCGACGATTTTCTGGCATTGGGTGCCCTTTCCGGCGCCGGGGCCGCCCAAAACAAACACCACTTTCGGTTTCATCGCGCCAAGACCAACAGTAACGCGGACCGCTCTCGCCAGCGAAATGCCACAATTTGAAATAAACATAACCTCACATTGTAATCGACTCGTTACAGTTGATGATATGGCATCGCGAACGCTCGTTACGTAATCTTTACGGATGAATAATTCACTGTAGTCGCGAGGACGTTTGAAAAAACTACGGAGATTTATTGATTTCGTTCGGTTTTAGTTTGATTCCTCGTTGCGAGCATTGTCCAAAGAATAACGTGTTGCTTATGAACTTTGACGGTGGTTCGATTGATTTTGTTGGATAAAAATAATAAATAATGCCAGATTTATTTCGAATGTTTGATTAAAAGCTAAATGGGTGTATTTATTTGTAATTTATTTATTTTCCTTACTATTTTTATAATGAAATATAAGTAAAAAAGAAGAATTTTTGTAACTTTAACGTATCTGTCAACAGTGTCATTTTGTCTTTTTTTATAATCGATTTTTCATTGATCGATTCTAAAAATATTTGCTTTATAAACAAAATCTGATTTAAAATTTAACTTTTCAACATTTTGTTTATCTAAATTGTTAAAAAAATGCACAATTTCATAACAATATTGTGAAAAACATGAAGAAATTTAAACATCATTTATGTCGATTCATGAATCGATAAAAATCGGTACTAATTTCCTGTCCCAAGCAAATAAACACAGGACCGGCTTCGCCCATTTGGACCCTTTTAAAATTTCAAAAATATTTCAATTACGACCTAACTAAACTAAAAACGTGAATTTCGCAGAGGTAACAACCCACATGGAACTAAACAAATGCTCGTTCCTGTCGAATTTGGCCCAACTAATACCGATGCCGGATTGCAACCAATCGCCTAGAAACATGTACCAATGCCAGATGGGAAAGCAAACCATGGGTACGCCTTGCCACACTTGGGATCTTCAATCCGAAACCAAGTTATACAGACTACAAACTCCCGGGTCACCGCTTTTCAGGCCGGTGCATTACGATAACATTTTATTGGACGATTTCGCCATGGGTACCAACGCAATCGTGGCCGTTATCAGTTATACGGTGAGTTACAGGGGAATTTCTTCTCACTAGAGTTTAATGGTTTATTGTATTTAGGGTTACGATATGGAAGATGCGATGATAATCAACAAGGCGTCGGAGGAAAGAGGTCTGGCTCACGGTAGCATCTACAAATCGGAATTCGTCCAATTGGACCATCCTGATTCGTATTTCGAGAGGGATCAGTTTTCGAAAGAAATTAGTTATTTGTCGAAATTCATCGATGCGGACGGTCTACCGTACATCGGGCGGAAGCTAAAGGACGAGGAGCCCTTGTACAGTTACTTCGACGCCGATAAACAATTCTACATTGTCAAAAGGTTCAAAAGTAAGGAGGAGTGTTACGTGCATAACGTGAAGTTGTGCGCGGATTTCGGCCATAAGAATCCCAAGAAGACTGTTTGTTTCACCTACAGAGTACCGGTAAGTTCGTTTCGACGCTAATTACACGTGGAATTAATCGTTGAGTTTTCAGAGGAATCCCAGCGTGGGAGATAAATTCGCCAGCAGAGCCGGTCAGAAGGGAATCTGCTCGCAAAAATGGCCGGCAGAAGATTTACCATTCACAGAAACAGGTATCGTACTTAACTAATACTCGTAACTCAGTGGATTTTAACTGGAATTCTTCAGGTTTGGTGCCGGACATCGTCTTCAATCCGCACGGTTTTCCCTCCCGTATGACCATAGCTATGATGATAGAAATCATGGCGGGCAAATCGGCCGCCCTGCACGGTTTGGTGCACGACGCGACGCCCTTTAGGTTCACCGAAGAGGACACGGCCATCGATTATTTCGGCAGATTGTTGGAGAAAGGGGGCTACAACTACTACGGAACTGAAACCATGTACTCCGGTATCGACGGCAGGGAAATGAGCGTGCAGATTTTCTTCGGGGTGGTGTACTATCAACGATTGAGGCACATGGTGTCGGATAAGTGGCAGGTAAATATGCGTAAATAGCTTATCTTGCGAGATAAGGAAATGATTGTTATGGTTTGCAGGTGAGATCCACTGGTCCTGTAAATATTTTAACCAGGCAACCGTTGAAAGGGAGGAAAAGAGGTGGCGGCGTTCGTTTCGGTGAAATGGAACGGGACGCGTTGATTAGCCACGGAGCTTCCTTCTTATTACAGGATAGATTGTTTCATTGTTCCGATGAAACTACTGTAAGTATATAAATACTTTTTATTGAAGCGTTTTAAGTTTTTCTCCGCGTGAGTAGTGATTAGTTTATACTCGAATTGTTTTGTATATTCAGGCATTTGTTTGTACGTCTTGTGGGACAATTTTGGGACCGATAACGACGGTAACGAGATTTGCAGACAAACCGCAGCATTGTGAGACAAAGGAAACATGCAGGCTTTGCAACGACGATCAACACATATCTAGAATACAGATACCTTACATTTTCAAATTTTTCGTTACGCAGTTAGCTTCTTGTAATATAAACATCAAAATAGGTTGCAGACAGTTTTAAATAAAATTTAATTACGTTTAATAAAAGGCGGTATTTTCTTTTTTTTTTTTTTCAACGTTTTTAATGGACACAGGACAGGATGAAACTAACGAAATAATAGACTATTTCATACTGTACAATGGTAGTTTGGTGTTTACACTTAAATAGTAAATGTAATCTTAAATTATAAATTATATAATTTAAAAAAATTGCCTAGTTTGCACAAGTATTTCATCTGTCATGATATAGTAAACATATGTACTAGATGAGAATACTACTAATACGAACGAGTATTCATTTTTGCATCGATTAAATGACGACATAAAATTGAATAACACCTAATTTACCTACAAATAATTGTCGAACTAACATCAATAGCGACCATTATTAATTATTTTTAATCCAATCATACAGACAGCTCACATAAATAAATAAATAAAAGTCGTCGTTTAATTTACGCAAAAACCAATTTCGCTAATTTGTGGCCTTTTACTTTGTCGCTGATTTAAGGTAGGCAATGAGGTCCGCTCGTTCCTTTTCCTTTTTGAGACCGGCAAACACCATCTTGGTACCGGGGATGTATTTCTTGGGATTCTCCAGGTAAATGAACAAAGTGTCTTCATTCCATGTGATTCCTTAAACAAAATATTTATTATCAAAAAAATGATTAGTTTTCCCAGACAAGTGTGCGATTCTTATCGATCCAACTGCATTATAAATGATTATGAAACCCACTCGATTAACTCTTATCTAAATTCGTCTGCGTATACTTATCTGATAAAAAAAAATGTTTATTGGCAATTACCTTTCTGCTTGTTGGCGTCCGTGTAGGAAAATCCCGGCGCCTGTCCGGTTTTCCTGCCGAAGAGGCCGTGCAAATTGGGTCCTACTTTGTGCTTGCCACCAGCGTCTACGGTATGGCATTGCTCGCACCTTTGCGTGAAGACTTTCTTGCCTTTTTCTGCGTCACCGGCGGGAACACCCATTGTTTAAATCTTGAATAAAATTTCCAAGTTAGAATTATGTAGTCAAGTATGCAATGCAGCGCGGGCTTAAGATGCAACACGTGGTTCTAGAATAATCAATCACACGAATCACAGGACACCAAAGTGAGAAGTGACCGTGACACTCGTGACTTAAGCAATGTCAAATATGTCAAATTTCGCGGACGTAACGGTGTGACGTAAGCGGAGCACGTGAAGGTGATTTACAACGTTGCCTATTTGAATAAAATTTAAGTGGTTTTAATACTTCTAATCATATTTATCATATCTATAAATGAAAATTTATTATTTCAACTGAATGATATTTAAAATTTGGCTCGCGTTTTTAGATAATTAATTAACACATATTTACTAAATACATTAATTAATTGGAAAAATATGTTATAAATTGAGATCTGTTAATTTGGCAACAAGTAAAATATATGAATCATTTTTTCGAAGAATTCCCGTAACCTTTAAACATTGATTCTAAGGGAAATTTCACTGATAAAGATTAGAAAATATTATGATGTTACTTGGACTATGCCTTCGTTAGGTAATACATTGATCAATACTTTTGAAAAATAAAATCGGGTTCATAAAAAATTATATAAGTGTTTTTTAACAGAATCAAAAAGCCTTGATCGCAATCATAGTTACTAGATTTTAACTATACTTGATAATGTATCAATTTAAGAATAGACCTCATAAAGTTACGTAACGAAATCTGCTCTATTATAACTGCATACAACATTAAATGGACTTACTTATTATATGAAGATGTGTTGTTTTTTAAATAAACTATTAGCTCTTTTCGAGCTTATCAATTCGAAAGAATATCGATTGTTTTCACTCAAACTCCAACGAAATTTACGCACACACGGTCGTTCGATTTCTGCAGATTTCTGACACTGAGAAAACTAGACGGGGACAGAAACTAAATTTCAGAATCAGATTCTGCAACCTGGAGAAGATCATAGAACACATTGGCTGTCATGATACTAACGCCATCTAACGTTGTCGGACAAAAACTTTGACAAATAGAAAATGACATAAGCTTTTTGACATTTAAAAACGTCAAAGTTTCTAGTGACTACTCAACCATTGAATATATTAAAAATTTAGAATTTATACGATATATTACAACTCTTACAGACCGATTTGATACCTCTTTTAATATTATACACTTATATAGATATTACATTGTTATGAAACGCGTATTACTACTTTCTAATAACCATAATTTGCAACAGAAGTAACTAATCTACGTTTGCTTAGACACTCCCAAAGTTGTTTTTGTTGTGCGTTGTAAGAGTCGTATTTATTTATTTTCACAAAATTTCGTTTTAAAACCAACAAGCAAAGTTGAGCAATTATAAATTTACACAGAAAGAGTCGCAAAGGACAATAATGACCAACTAATTTCGTGTAACTTGCCCTAATTAAGCAGCACATAACACATTTAAGGACGCTATTCCAAATTCCATATTAACCAGATTTGGTGTATCAAACAAAAATGGCATCAGAACATTCCAAAAAGAGCGGAAAACTGGTAAGTTCATCATCTCTTAGACACCCTTAAGTAATATCTAAACATCCGTAGGCCCCTCTTTCTCCGCCTCCGATACAGGATATATCGGACGACGAGCTCGTCACCATATCGGTACGCGATCTCAACAGGCAATTAAAACTGCGGGGCCTATCCAGAGAAGAAATCGTCCGCATGAAGCAGAGAAGACGGACGCTGAAAAACCGAGGGTACGCAGCCTCCTGCAGGATCAAACGGATCGAACAAAAAGACGAACTGGAAACCGTAAAAACCCACGAATGGAAGAGCATGGAGGACCTGCAAGATGAAGTGTCCAAAATGAAGACGGAAGTGCGGGAAATCGGCGACAGATACGAAGCCCTTAAACGTTTCGCAGCCTTAAATAAAATACCCATTCCACCTGAACTGGAACAGATGTAAGAACGTACTATTTTTATAATTAATAAATACTTTTACTTTATATGTAGATTAATTCTGCATTTAAGATATTAATAGGAAATAAAAAATAAATTTCTAAGTATTTAGTAATTTCACTGTGTAACTTAATACGTATTCAGAACAAGTCCGATAAAAACATAAGACACTAAATGTCAAATATTGACAATGACAGATTAGGCCGATTAGCCTTAGCAGCTGAGGCCTTCATACAACGATGAAGAAAATGACAGATGACAACTTGTTATTTTATAACATAACCTAAAAACTAGAAATTATTTGATCAAAAAAAAAAACCACAATTAGTATAATTTCGCACTATTTTATACGATGTTAAGAACATGAAAGTGCGTATAAAAAATTGGACGGGAGTGGCTACATGGAGATGGGTGGCAAACGATGACAATTGCGGAATATGCAGGATGCCTTTCGACGGATGTTGCCCCGATTGTAAATTGCCGGGCGACGATTGCCCTCTGGTGTGGGGCCAATGTTCGCATTGCTTTCACATGCACTGCATCGTGAAATGGTTGCAATCTCAACCGGTCAACCAACAGTGTCCGATGTGTAGGCAGGAGTGGAAGTTTAACAATAAATAGACTGCGTATTTAAATATAAATAAATAATTTTAAGTATTTAATGTTTTTATTAATTCAGATACTACTTTAACGTTGATGCTATTTCCTAGAACCATGTACTTTTTTCGATTGCTTATTGATGCAGGGAATACGAAATCATCAGGGAAACTCATAAGTCTACAGACTTCTTTAGGTGTGAAAAATCTTAAATTCAATGAACGTAAGAGCTCTAATTTGGTTGCATCCGAATCGAGAGTTTTTAATTTCTCAAAAACTTCAACAACCTCGTTCTCATTCTTATCCGTAACAACACTCCCTGTACCCTCGATAAATCTAGAGTATGCTTTAGTGAAGCAACAAGACCTTGTAGATTGTTTATAAGAAATATCCAGCACCCCATAGTACTTACTTAATATTTTATCGGATAAAAAATATTGTTTATCGACATTTTCTTCTAATATACTTCCTATTGAAAAACACTCTTTTGTAGGAGATTTTATAAAGTCCACTTTCTAAAAATATCATTACTGTACTTTCAAACTGAATATTTAATATTAACTTTAACTCACCAAAGGTCCTGCTTCGAAAGAGAATCCTGGCTGTTTTTTCGCTATACAGTAATACCTATGCCTTGAATTAGGCACACCTATTTGATGAGGACTCAAAATAAACTCCTGATACTCGAACCCGTTTTTCTTCAAAGTATCCACCAATATCTCCCTCATTTCCGATTTCTCAAAACCCTTAACATTTTCTATCAGTATTCGCTCTACGTTTACGTGTTCAAGTAACTTTAACACGTGAATGAAAGATGCAGTTCTCGGATCTTTCACATCATTCTGCAAACCGTTCCTCGTGAAAGGCTGGCAAGGGGGAGACATTAAAATTGTATCGGGGTTTAATTTGTTCACAAATTCCGGGGTCAAACCTTCTATGTTTAAATTATACAAGGGTGTATTTGGGAAATTTAGTTTGTATATTTCGTTTGCTGCGTTGTTAATTTCGATTGAAGCTACAACGTTGTATTCCAAATCACTTTCTGAAAAATGGTGTTAAAGTAATAACATTGATTTAAATGATATAATTTTGTTTTTACCTTTTAATGCTAAATGCATACCGCCTATACCACTGTATAACTCTAAAACTTTCATGTTTTATTTTTGTATTTTTGAATTGTGTCGATGCGCTAAAAGTTAGGTTAAGAATGACTGACATTTACAAACGCACCTACGATTCATTTTACCTACAACTTATCTGTCACTTTTAACCACAAAAAGAAAGAAGAATTATTACATAAAATGAAGTGTCACTGTCATTAGTGTCAATATTATTGTACATTTTGTGATTTTCCAGGCAAGATCGGTTTTATTTTTCTATTACGATGTTTATTAACAACAAATAACTAGAATACTTGGGCAATTACAGAAACAGATGTACCCAATTTTAAACGAATAAATTTCCATGCTGGACAGCTATGTTAATATTGTCACTCGTACAAGAGGCCCAAACGAGTAAATTCAAATCATGTTTCGAAGCAGAAGTTGGTTCAGTGGAGGATGGGGCAGACCCAAGAACCTACATTCCCTAGAACATTTAAAATACCTCTACAACGTTTTGTCGAGGAATCAAACTGTGTCCGAACACAACAGAGGACTGCTGGTAGAATCGTTACGATCCATAGCAGAAATTTTAATATGGGGCGATCAAAACGATTCTTCGGTTTTCGAGTAAGTTATGTTCGGTATTCAAGAAATGTTGTTACTGTTTACAAAAAATTATTTTGCGAAATACTAGTCACATTAATGTATTGGAATTACGTTACTGAATTCTTGTTTTAGCTTTTTCCTGGAAAAAAATATGCTTTCTTTTTTCTTGCGAATAATGAGACAGCGCAGCGGAGGATCCAGCTTCGTCTGTGTTCAGCTTTTACAAACACTTAATATTTTATTCGAAAATATTAGAAACGAAACATCTCTTTGTAAGCACAAATTAATCGCGTCGATAAAATATATTAAATAATTATCGTTTCAGATTACCTTTTATCGAACAATCACGTAAACTCGATCATTGTACACAAATTTGACTTTTCCGATGAAGAAGTCATGGCCTACTATATATCTTTTTTAAAAACGCTTAGTCTCAAACTGAACGCGCATACGATTCATTTCTTCTATAACGAGGTAAAGAGTAACTACTAAAACGGTACTTGTTATTTTAAACAACGTTTTGTAGCATACGAATGATTTTCCACTATACACCGAAGCCATAAAGTTCTTCAATCATCCCGAATCGATGGTAAGAATAGCTGTTCGAACGCTAACACTAAACGTATATAAAGTAGACGACACCAGTATGCTCGCTTTTATCAGAGACCGAACAGCAGCTCCGTATTTTTCTAATATCGTCTGGTTTATCGGTAAGCACATCCAAGAATTGGATACTTGCGTAAGAAACGACGCAGAGTAAGTACTTTCGATTAAAACATCGTACACCCAAAATCAATACTTTACACTCTTTTTAGCCATCAATCGCAGAATCGACTTTCCGACTTGGTGGCCGAACACCTAGACCACCTCCACTATATCAACGACATACTATGTTTAAATATAATCGATTTGAACCACGTATTGACTGACCATTTGCTCCACAAGTTGCTCATTCCCTTGTACATTTACTCGCTATCGTCCGCCCGAAGGAAAATGTCCGCGAACGATACAGCCACCCAAAGGATGTCTCTAACGCCCAAATCTTCACACCACAACAGCCCAAAGGTAATACAATAATAAGTCTTTTTGTAATAAATATTGTACTTACTTTTCGATTTTTCAGTCGCACGAGATGACGAACGGTAAAGTATCGTGCGTGGTGGCGCTGTTCCTCCTGTCGCAGGTGTTCCTGATCCTGTCGCATTCGCCGTTGACGCAAACGCTGGCCTGGATAATCCTGAAGGCGGACAAATCGGTGTTCGAGAGCGGCGTGGATAAGCTGCACGATTTCTTCGAGTACTACGAAAGGCGGAAGACGGAGGACGAGGCCTCGGGAAGCGGCCACAGCGAAAGGGACAGCGACAGTCCGAAGGAGAATATCCTAAGCGACAAAACTAATATAAATATCACCGACGAGGAGAAGGAGAAGTTGGCGGATCCCGCCGAAGGAGCGGCTTCGTTGAAGAATTTCCCGTTTTTGGAGACAGTGTACGAGGCGCTCGATTGCACCGAGAACGATTACGCGGCTTTGTTCGCTCTCAGTTTATTATACGCTATGGCTAGTAACGAAGGTGCGAGTAAATCCAAACGAATTTACTAATAACTAACAAATAAATTCTTTGTAGGTGTTACCTCGGATATAACGGAGCAAGTTTTGAGACCGAAGAAATTGTATGTTTCGAAGAATTCCGATGTCTCCAAAGACGCGCTATACAATACCTATTTAGTAGAAAAAGTATTGCAAATAATCATCTTCTCGTGCCAACCGTCTTGTAGAGTGCGTTTGGTTACGCTCGAGCTGGCTCTGAAATTGTTTGTGCAGTTGACCGTTTGCGACGGGAAAACGGTCCTGTCGGAATCCCATAGGAATACAGTGGAGACTGCCAGGGTGCAGAGCATGGCGCTTTTGAGGAACTTCTACAAAAGCGAAGAGATATTCCTGGATATGTTCGAACACGAGTAATTTTTAATCTCTTAAGCGCCTACAAATTTAATCTAACGTATAATTCCAGATACTGTGATATGTCGAAAGGTTCTTTGAACGTCGAATGGCTGTGTATGGATAGTGCAATTTTATTACCCCCGACGGGCACTCCGATGACCGGAATCGATTTCACGAAAAGACTACCCTGTGGGGAGGTAATTAATTGTACCTAATCGCAGCAGAATTTACGTTAACAAACGATTTTTTTTAGGTGGAACGCGCGCGAAGAGCAATCAGGGTATATTTCTTAGTGCGAAACTTGGTGCTAACTCTAAACGGAGAAGTCGAAACGCAATTGCCGCTGACGAACCCGCAGAGCTGCGTGCAAATCGACCAAGCCCTGGACCTGAGTATAACGCGTTGTGTGTCACAGTCACGCGATTCAAGCAATCACTAGCTCTTTTTTTGTCGGTGGTAGATGCGAGTTTTTGTTGTGTGTCCTTTGTACCGTCTCATTATATTTGTTCGTTTGCATTTTGCTCGTTTTAATGTCTCGAATCATGCATGGCTTGTAACGGTGTACAAAAAGATGCACTAGTGATTGATTGGGTCCTGTGGCTCCCAAACCGAAGCCAACCCCTGATGAAATTGCGTCCTTTTCCAGACAATTCGGACCTGATAGCCTGCACGGTGGTGTACAAGGACGGCGCGAAGATGCGCCGGTTCCTCGTCATAGACATACTCCAGCTGATCCTGGTCGAGCCGGACTCCAAGCGGCTGGGCTGGGGCGTCGCCAAGCTGGTGGGGTTCCTGCAGGACATCGAAGTGACCGGCGACAAGGACGACTCGCGGTGTTTGCACATCACCATCCACCGGCCCATATCGGGCGCCAGCTCGAACCGAGTGCCCTTACTGAACGCCAAATTCGTCTTCGACGATAACATCAGATGCATGGCGGCCAAGCAAAGGTTGACCAAGGGGCGAATAAAGGCCCGACAGAAGAAGATGCAGCACATCGCGCGGCTGCTGGAGATCCCCGGTCAATCGGGGCCGCCGAGTCCGGCGTTCGCCGGTCAAGGGGCTTCTTACAGCCGTTCGGCGCGACCGACGGCTCGAGCTGAAAACAGGTTTCTGTTCAACATCAACCGAGGACCAGGTGAGGCGACGCTCGTTAACGTACGGTAATTAAATCGTGATTTTTTTCGAGTAGGATTTGCTGCTCCTAGAAGGGAAAGTTCCCCCGGCGTAGTCCATCGCGCTGACGAGTCGATGAGGCGCCTCAGAGACGGCGAGAGCCCTAATAGAGCGCCGAACGCGCGGAGAGATAGCGGTAGGAAAGAGACCAGGTCTAAAGAGCGCGTTAAATCGAGAGAGGGTTCGCCTAGAATGCCCAGGCCTCGATCGGAGGAGATACCTTTGGAGTTGATTAAAAAAGCGCCGCAGTCTATTATCGACATGGCGCCGAAGATCACGATTCTGCCGAGGTAATTAATTGTAATTATGAATAATTATTGTGTTAATTCTGTTTGCGTTAGACCGCAAACGCCGAAAATTGCAAACGAGCCGGAACCTTCTACGTCCAATGAGCCACCCAAAGAAACGCCAAAACTGGACATTTCCGTGTCCAAAGAAACTTCCTTCATTGCGGAAGAAAACGGAGAAGAAACGGAAGAAAAATTATAGTAGATTTTTATTTTTACGATAAGTATATAGGCTAGGGCGGCTGTTGGAGTTATTGTACATTAAAATGTATATAATAAATAATATGTTCTTAATTTTAGTACTTTTTTGCCCTTTTTAGTTAAATTATTTCAACTAGAGTTATCACATAATTGTTTTCATTACAACGAGAACCTAATGAGTAATTTTATGAATTTGTACAGCTCGTATAGCGAAGCGGAATTGTCCGCATCATCGGTATTGTCGTTGGAATAATCCATCTGATAGTAAATTTCGTTTTCGGAAACGGTATCTAGGTACATAATTGACTTCTTTAGGCTACAATCGCTTATTATCGTCGAATTGTCGCGGCCTCTTTCGCAATCAATCACTTCGAACGATTTGTCCAGGCAAATTTGTATCTCGCTAATTAGGGGCTCTTTCGTGTGCGAATCGACGATGCATTCGATTTTGGGCTCGTGATTCGTCGCGGATTTAATGGCCTCCTCTATTTGCTGAACGGTGTAGCCCAACTTGCCCGGAGTGATTTTACTGGTGCTTAAGTATTCCAAGAGATTGTATTTCTTGTTCAGTTCTAAGCCTGCAAATAAACACATTTCTCGATTACAAAAAAAAGTTTATCTACATATAGTGCGACATTGTTGAATGAACGCGCGATAAATGTAGATACTAATTAAACAAAAAACATCAATTTTGTAGCACAATCAACATGAGAAAAGATAAGAAGCACTCTATAGTAAGCTGATTAGGAATGTTTGCTTTAAATTGAAAAGACCAAAGTACCTTTCATGAAGAAATTGGGAATGCTATTCAGCTGAGGCAAATCGATCGAGCATGTTCCATGCTTGTCCCATTCATGCGACCAAAACGAATATTCCTTCGTTCCGGCTTCCACGTTTGTCCATTGCTCATCGAGGTCGTTTAGAAACGGTTGCAATAACGTGGGGTCGAAATGGACGGCAGAAGGGCAGAACACGGGGCCTTCGGTGCCTCGTTTCGTTGGCCAGATACCGTGAATAATCCATTTATCGTTCACGGTTGGTAGATTGCAAGTGTGATTGGAGTTTTTGTTTTTCCAGTCTACGCACGACGTTATCGACCATCGCTGGGAGAATACTAGGTAATCCCAATCGTGGTACGGTGTCGGGCTCGGATGAGGCCTTCTGTCGATTTCATTTGACCTAAAAATCGGGCGAGTATGTTAATGACAATGTACTAATGTGGTAGTAATTAAAAATAATTGCTCCCATTAGAGTTGATTGATGATGTATGTCAGAAAAATAGTGGAATTCCTTGGAGAATTTAGAAAGTAAAATTTGATTATAAGCATAAGCATTAACCTAAATAATATACGTTTAAAAATATTCAATGGTTGCCATTATCAAAATTTATCAATATTATAACAATGTATTAACAAAAATTAGCATTTTCTTACCTCAATCCAACGCTATAGTTGCAAAAACAAACAAAAAAGATAATTTTCAAAATAAACAACATTTTTAACAATGTATGACTATTTTTATTTATTTTATTTACAACTCGATAAAAAGTTATCCATGTTAGATTTAATTTGTGCAAAATACTGCTTTAATCATAGTTATCGAGCATACGTAGTAAATTTGTTACGTAATAAAACACTCATATTGCGATTAAAGTATGTCGAACAACAAACAAAAACTCAAGGAAGGACGTTTATTGTTTACAATCGACACCTGCTAACGTCATTGTCATCTGTCATATCTCTTCTCTTTTCATAATAGAACAACTAACGAAATCTAATCACTAGTTGAAGAAAAAAAGAAGAAGATATAAAAGAATTAGGTTATGTTGACATTTTGTTTTGATTTTTCAATATTATTTCAACGATTAAAGACAATTTTCTTAATTTTGGATTGAAAAATTGCTTACACTAACAATTTCATAATGTTGAGGAGATTCCCAACGAGCATCGAGCTTAAGCTGGATGACATAAATGAATATGAAGAAGTGAAGCAGAGCAAAGAGAAAACGAGCGACAAAAGTAAAAAAAACCTTCCGGAGTCGATCCTCTTCAAATTGAATCCCACTAAAAGGGACAAGGAAATACACCATCGAATAGGTTACGTACCCGATGAAATACAAAGACCCAACCAACCACCACCGTTATAAGGCCACATCTATTAAATAATTTGTTATAATTTATATCTAATTGTACCTAGGATAATCAATTGCCAGTATAATACGATAATTTTTATACATTATTAATTATTAACCAATTACCTATCATTAAAACCTTAGCATTAATCACTCTTACGTACCGAAACGAAATATACGAGCACATTTTATTTATTTCGGGTATTTAAGTACATAAGCAGTTAAACTATGGACGTTTCGAACATCAGAAAACTTCCTGCTATCCTTTAACAATTTTATCGCATAATTGGCGATTTACTTATTCAATTTACTACGAGTAAGGTTGCGGTAAATTACATACGTAACATGTAATTTAAGTACAAAGTCGAGACGGATCTTCTATAACGTTGAAATAAATGTAATTAGTACAAACGAGTTGTACCTTCGAGTTAAAAAGTTCTCGAATCAATATAGAGTTTATGTAACCGGATGAATCCTTATTAGAGAGAGTAATTTAAATTTAACCGCGAGTGAAGCCTTCGAGAAAAGTGTTCGATATTCGTTTTGTAGATTTAAAAATACAGCGTTATTTTTACTTTGATTAAATGGGTAATAAGTAACGATATCAGTTTTTCGACAATATCAAGGTTTTGTGCATAAAGGAAATTTCGCCATTAATTAAAAATATATCGAGGCTAATTAGATAAGTTATTACTGCGCTGGTAAGTTTTTATCAGAGATAAGTCGCCGGGTTAAAATATTTGCAGATTGTTGATTATTTAAAAATAATTAAATATAATTAATTTGTTTTTCTAAAGACGCCCGAAAAAATGATAAGTCCAAAAGTCTCATTTCCCACAAACTTGAGTCGTACTATAATTAGTTAGTTCATTGCTCCGTAAGCTTAGATAGAATAATATTTTAGTAAGTATTTATCTCTAACTATGTATACTTTACATACCATCTCTCATACTGTATGAGTCATACATATTATATTAAAATAATTCAAAGGAAAAATGGTTTTTATAATGAGTTTAAAATTTACTTACCTCGTATACAACAACGATTTTATGTATTTCCAGTTTCACGAATGTAAATAATAATTAAAAAAGAACAACAAAAATTAAAAATAAATCTGGCCATTTTCTTTCACAGCCAACTATGATTTTCTTGAATGAATGAAATACTGCTGCATCTTCTGCTTTTCAAATTAAGGCCTCATTTATTAGGGTTATTCGGTAAAATGTAAAATGACACGGAACAACAAATTGTACTGAAAGTGACGTTGACGCATAAAAAAACAAAAACAATAGGTAAAATTTAAACAATAGAAGAGTAGGCAGCGGAGCGAGCTGTTTAAGTTTATCCATTTTTTTGGTAAATAAATTAACAAAATTTAATTACGATAACAATATTATTGTAATGGAATAAATTAATTACATTTATAGGACTTTAAATATAAAAACGTTCATTCAAAAATAACATTTATTTCAGTTATGCTAAACACCACACTTCTAAAGCAGTACCTTCTACATATAAACAGAAACACGTCATTACAAAAACTGAAATGGTAAGTACCAATCGAACACCTTAATATCATAGAAAAATCAATTATCACAAACATTCATTCTAGCATACAATGGATGAACCAACCAGCTCGCCCACAAGAGGCCTATTGTCCTACTCCTATAGAACACGTAGCCAATATTCTCACCCACGGAATATGGATAATACCTAGCATCACGGCTACGATAGAACTGATAAAACGATCTAAGGATAACGACCAAATGCTCTCTGCTCTAGTTTACGGAGCCACTCTCATATTTTTATTTACAGTATCTACCCTATTTCATTGCGTCTTTTATTGCAATCGATGCAGGTATACACTCCCGTATTAGTGTTATATGAGTCATGGAATCGTTGAATTTACAGCCAACTGAAAGATATCCTACACCGATGTGATAGAGCCATGATATATGTCTTCATAGCTGGTTCCTATTTCCCCTGGTTAACGTTGGAGAAACTCCCGAACGACGGATGGGCTTCCCAGATGAAATGGGTCGTGTGGTTCCTAGCCATTGCCGGCATCGCTTACCAGCAAATCTTCCACGAAAAGTACAAAATGCTCGAGACTATATTCTACCTCGTAATGGGCGTGGGGCCCGTCCTTCCTATCATAGCAGAAGTACGCGTTTGTTGTTGACTTCGCGTAATTCTAAATTGTTTCGTTTTTAGCATACCTTTTTGGGCATGAAAGAGCTCTCGATAGGGGGGCTTCTGTACGTGATGGGCATTATATTCTTCAAAAGCGACGGGACGCTCCCGTTCGCTCACGCCATCTGGCACATATTCGTCGGGTTCGCTGCGTACTTCCATTATTCTGCGATCCTCAGCTATTTGTATCCTTTACATACAGATTGATGGTAACTGCCAAAAAAATATACAAATTTATCCTCCACCAGTTGTAATTCAGTGAACGATTTTTTTAACTCGAATATTCAATGAAATTGTAACTTTTTTTGTAAGCTGTAAAGGATAGCGTATTCCTGTAATTTGGGATAAATTAAGAATTGTTATTCGAAAAAAGATCTTTACAGCTTACGACGAACTTCGTTAGAATCTTAGATTGTAGCCAAAATAGTTCAATTGTAAACCTTTGAGATTTTAAAGTTAGAAATAAGTGAACTGAAATCTTTTAACTACTATAAGTAAACATGGTTAGAGCATACATGACAAGTTATTATGAAGGTATTTTTAATTGTTGTCTCTGGAAGTTGTGCCAAATTTAAAGAATATTATGTAGGGCTTCAAAAGATACTTGTTTAAACAATTAATACATTTATCTAGATTAGTATCATGATGAGAACAGGGCCGGAATTAGATGAAAAGAGGCCACAGGCTATACCTTAGGTGAGGCTCTTTCATCTCCTATTTTTAAGTTTGTAAATAACATAAATATACCTATAACAATTTGAATATACTCTTGATTATGAGGCCCTATAATATATAGTTAGCTTATAGGAAAATCCGGCCCTGGATGGGAACTTTCTACATGTACCTAATTATAGGTATTTGTAAGATAACTATTAATGTTTTTTGAAACATCACAAATAGGGTAAAAATTCGATTCGATTCGAAATATGCATTTTAATGATCTCAAATGTAGGGTATTTTCTCACAAAATTCGATCACAGATGAAGTAATTTGTAGTTGAATTACCGAATTATTCTATGTATGCATGAAAAAATTACCTGTGACTCTGGTTTCAGAGATTTGCTTAGATGTTTGGTAAATATGGGTTTTTATCGGTAATGTAATGCGATTAGTTTGTAGTAATTTATTCGCTCTCTTTTTATATTTCTCTTCGGTGATATTTCCTTTGGATTCTTTGGATACTAGTTTATAGTTTATTATTCGATGTGATTTTTTTCGTGATTTGCTTTGCTTCGTTTGAGCTACAGTCATTACAACTAAAAGAATTAATTATTTATCGATGTTTCGAATATTTGTATTATTATTGTAACGATATAGTACCTATTTTTGTCGACAGGAATAATTTTAAAATATATTTTATTATCTCTCAGCGATTTATAGTTTACCCAAATATTACCCAACAAAATTTTACAAATTCGAATTATGCGCCATTTGTAAATAACTTCAAATTGTGTGGACACTTACCTATTGACTATCCAATCAATTTAGTTGTCATTCATTTTCAAAAAAGAAGAATGACAGTATTGACAGTTTAAGTTGTCACCGCAACACGTCATAACAAAAATTCGGCTAAAAAAGTGAAAAGCAATAAAAATACTTATATTTAATTAAAATGGGCGACTATATTAATCCAAATCCGAACGATTTCTACTGGCAACAACAACAAAATGTACCACCCCAAATGACCGGTCAGGGTTATTACGAACAAGATTACAATCAATTCCAAAATCAACAGCTAGGTGAGTAGAAACTCGAGTTGGAAAAATACAATTTACGTTTGGTTATATTAATTGTAGAATTTAACGCAAGTAATGACTTCGGAGATCAGAATTTCGCCAACTATCCCACGCAAATGCTAATACCGGAGCCCTTCGACACCGCCACGAAGGACCTGGACGAGTACGACGAGCCCCCTTTGTTAGAAGAACTAGAAATCTACCCCGACCGGATACTAGAGAAAATCCTGGCTGTATTAAACCCATTTCGAGGCCACAGTTTAGCCGACGACGCGGATTATCTAATGAAAGACTCCGATTTAATCGGCCCGATAGCCTTCTGCCTTCTGCTCGCCGTGTTTCTGTTCCTAGCCGGCAAAAACGCCCACGTCGGATACATTTACGGCATTTCGATGACTTCCTGCATACTCATGTACTTCCTGTTATCTCTCATGTCCCCAGTCAGCGGGACCTTTACGTTGACGATCGTCGGCAGCATTTTGGGGTACTGCTTCATCCCGATAGTGGCCTTGTCCGCTGTAGGCATCCTGTTCAAGCTCAGCGGACCCGTGGGACTGGCTGCTGCGATACTGGCGGTGGTTTGGTCGAGTTTCTCCGCTTCGAGATTATTCGTGGCGATATCGGGAGATAAGCAGCAACAGTCCCTCATCGCTTATCCCACCATGTTGGTGTACGGTGTCGTTACGTTGCTAGTTTTGTTTTAAAATAAATTGTAAAAAAGTCTCTGTGATTAATAACTATACCGTGGTTCCGAAATAACTGGCAGTGACTCATCGATCATTTTTTTTTGAAAAATACTGAGAGCATTTATAGTGTGATATTTGTACATCTTGCGCCTTCATCGTTTTTCTAAAATTGAAAAATTAGTCACTGCCAGTTATTTTGGAACTAGGGTATAGCACTGAATTTAAGGAGAATATTATTAATAATTATATACTTTTTGTGTAGTTATTTATGATTTAATGGAGAGAAATAGATATTTTTGGAGTTGTATGTCTTTTAAATAAAAGGCCATAATTTTTGAATGTTATATTTCGAATGGCGTGGAGAGGGTTTTTTTTGTGAGAAATAGTCGTTTAGTAGAAGGGTGATATTTATTGAACAAAAAAAATGTAGGAAAGGCAGTAAAAAATTATAATTTATATACATTATAGCACCGGTTTTAATTGATGCTAAATTATAGAAAAGGTACTGTAAAGAACACAAAAAGTTACATATAGCGCTGGTAAATTGCGTTATTATGCAGACAAAATATCCCATTATTTATTTTATTACAATATTCGTACAAACTGCTTGTATGTTTACATATTTTGCCAATAATACCGGGCATTATTTAAGTTCAGACATTGATTTTATGGCAACAGGAATATTTTATATGCACATAAAATTGATAAGAAGCATATGAACTTATAATAAACGGCTTCGTCAACAAGCTTTAGGTAACTCTCCCACGTTTACTGACTAATTAGATGTACAGGATGTTACCGAAATGCCGGGAAAGGTTACAGAAAACTTGGTTTTACAAATGCTTGGGGAAAATTAACGGTTTTTTAATGCTCAATAATTGCATTTCGATGACATTCTGCACGGTATTTTCATGCTAACGATAACAAAAATCTCAAGTTTTAAAAGGTGCCTTGACTAGGGATGTATCGCATACGATATAAAAAAATCCACAGGGTATGTGGTGGTAACATTTAGGAAAATATAGGAAGCTTAAAACTATTTTTCTTCTATACATATACTTACTCTCTTATTATATTACTCTATTAATTTAAAATTAACAAAAAATCGACGTACGAAAAATCAGTACACGTATCAAAAATTTGGAAATTATTTTTCTCCAAAATATATATTTATATGCAGGTAATAGTTTGGTAACTAAGTAAAGGTAACGCTCGTTCGTTGAGAAATACACCACTAATAAAATACTTTTATACAAAATTTACACAAATAATAACTTTTACAAAACATAATTATTTAACTCTCAATGCATTTCTCAACTTTTAACTCATCGAGGAGCAGTAAAAAATAATTTCCACAATTAGTTTACGGACTATAAATTACGCAACTAAATGTTTTATTGATAGTTTCTTTACAATCTAATCTGGGATATGTTAGCTCATTTTTGTATAAAACGTAACACTCGCAGATACAAAAAAAGCCAAGGGTATTTTACACGTTATATAAATTATTATAAAAGGAAATATTCTCGTAGAAATATCAAATATCATATAGGTAATTAAATAAAAAATAGTAGTTACTCTGATAACGCTGCTTTAAAAATATTTTAAGGAACAGAATAATGCTGATGGAAAATCGGGGCGGATTTTTTTACATATATAAAAATTCCAATTTCTAAATTATTGGACGAATTTTAAATTACACAGTAATTATTTAAACTTTCACACGCATTTTGTAATGGATAATCAACTAAAAATTAAAAAAAAAATAGGATGAAAATAAAAATGGGAAGACTTGGATGAAACACATGCATATAGAAATATAAAAACAAGGAGATTAAAGGAGATTAGGAGTAGGAGATTAAATTAATAAAATTACACTAAATAAAGAGTATATCGTAAAGAGAATGAGTATTACAGGTACTGCAATTTAAACTTACACATAAAGTTAAAAAAAAATTCCCAAAAAAAAAATAATTCAATGATTGTCGATAAAATTCCGTAAAACTCAAACCAAACATTCCGCGTTAAAATTTTCCATCAACAAAAATAAAATAAAATCTTAATTACTAACAACAAATCACATAGACAATATTATCACGTTTCGCATTTCTCATCATCAGAAAAATCGGGCAGGTAACACGTAGTACCCACTAAAAAGGTAAACTAGCGACGAACATCTTCTCGATCAGCGGCGGCGCCGGCACCAGGTCCTCCAATTTCAAATAGAATATCCTCTGGAGGCCTTGGACGCTGAGCGACCGCAGCTCCGGCAGCTTGCCCAGCAACCTGCTGAAGTAGTGCGACTTTCGCTGCGCCTCCGCGTTGTAGGTCACGTGGTCGCGCAGCGACGAGATTATCTTCATTTGGAGCTGCTCCACCTTGTGGGGATCCTTCAATCCGTGCCGATCTGAAATTCCACATTCCGACGCTTATTGAAGGTTAAAGTAGGGAGAAAACTATTTTAGTCGCTTTTATACATTGGGCTAATTAATAGTCTTGTGATAATTACTGCTGATTTTCTTTCAGGTAGTTTGCTTAGTTCTGTTCGTGGTTTGTAGAAGTAGAGGGAAATGTTATTCAGAGTACTTTACTTACTTCTGTTCTGGTCTGTTCACAAAGTTATTAAAAAGTAGGGAGAAAATAGTTTTGTTTCTCCCAATAGCTCCTAGCAATTTTTACAAAGCTCTGTTTATGGATAATACAAGTAGGGAGAAAACCATTTGTTCAGTTCTAGAAGATTCTACCAGATTAATAAGTTTCATCTTATAAAAATTAGTGCAGATCTATTTTTACTTAACTTAGCTTGTAGGTCATAAAAGTAAAGAGAAAAGAATTTGTTTAGTTCTAGAAGATTCTACCAGATTAATGATGTTCATCTTATCAAAATTAGTGCATTTCTACTTTTACTTAACGTAGCTTGTAGGTCATAAAAGTTGGGAGAAAAAAATTTACTGTTTCTGGGCAGGTACTTTACTTACAACTTTACTATTAAAAGTAGGGAGAAAGGAGTTTGATCAGTTCAAGCATCATCAGATTAATCAATTGTCTTTTGTAATCTACTTCTATTAATAGTTAGTTTGTTTAGTTCTGCTGATAAGTCATAAAAGTAGGGAGAAAATGAAATGAAATTTAATTAAAAAAAAAGTGAACTTACCGGTGATCAGCGTAAGAGCGCAGAGACAGGCGAAGGCCGATATGTCGATTTCCATGGCGTGTAGTCCGGCGCAAAATTCCAAGATGGAATTCAGCCAATCGCCGAAGGACCTTTGACACTGCTGCATGTCCAGCACGACACCGTTGCAGAAGGTCAATTTGGAATCGTTCGGGTGCGTCCTGTACGCCAATCTCAGAACGAACAGCTCCAACGAGGCCGACTGGAACAGCAACTCCCTATCCTCCGGCCGGATGTCCTGGAAGCCGGGAATCTTATCGGCGAAATGCCGTATCACGTCGACGGACGTCGTCAACAGCCCGTAGAACTGTTGGATTTTCTCGGCCTCGGACACGATCGGCTCGACCGGACTGGGCTCCAAGTACTGCGAGTAATCCAAATTCGCCAGGTCCGGCGTGGTGTCGACGTGCGCCCGCACCAACGCCGTTATCAACGACACCGGCGGACTGGGCGGCGATTCCTGCGGCGACTTCGGCTTCGACGGCAACCGTCCCCGTCGGCCCTTCAGCGAATCCGTGCGCACCACCTCCTTCACCATACCCACGGCCAGGCATTTCTGGAACCGGCAGAACTGGCACCGGTTGCGCCGCCGCTTGTCCACCGGACACGCCTTGTCGGCCAAGCACACGTACTTGGAGCCCTTCTGCACGGTGCGCTTGAAGAACCCCTTGCAGCCCTCGCACGTCCGCACGCCGTAGTGCTGGCAGGCGGCCGTGTCGCCGCAGACGGCGCACAGCTGCGACGGCGACGGCGGCGCCGGGCCCTTGTCCGGCGCGCCTCCGGGGCTGCTCGACGCCGACGAGCACGTCGACGCGATGCGCAGCTTCGGGCTCTCGCTGCTGCTGGTCGACTCGGACCGTTGCAGCGGCAGCGAGGCGCGCCGCGGCTTCGCCGGCTGCGGCGGCTCCGACGCCGCGTACACCGGCAGCGAGTAGGAGTCCTGGTGGTGCGGCGACGGTTCGAACGCCGGCGGCGGCGGGTAGTACGGGCTGGCGGCCGTCTGATGGTAGGGGGGCTGGTGGTGGTCGTAGTCGTGGTAGTGGTGCTGGTAGGCCGTCACGTTGAAGCAGTCGTCGTCCATTTTGATGGGCGATTGGTAGCGCAGCGAGTAGGTCTCTTGGAAGCTGGGCAGCGGTAGCGGCGAGGAGGCGGGCGAGTGTAGGGTGACGTCGGCGAACGGGTTGAGGTCCTCCGGATTTACGGCGGACGCGGGATCGTCCGAGAACGGGGCATTCAGCAGATCGGCGAAGCTGCTTGGTCCAAACGGGGTCTGCGAATAAACCGGGTTTGTACTGTGATGATGCTGATGCTCTGGCGACCGGCCGTAAATAGGCCGGTTTGTTATACATGTATAGGTGTACCTAATGATGTCGATGCTAATTATAAATTAGCGGGGGATTCATTGAAATAGATACCAATGATGTACTTGATTAAAAATATACCTCACTTACATCGTATCAATAGAGGTAAAACGAAATATTATTGTATTAGGTATACCTCTGATGTCTGATATAATCTTACTTAGTTAGTAAAAATGTAGGTAAGTATATTATTTATTCTTCTTTAGTAGATTAGGTACTATTTAAATTGATCTTATCTTGTTAAATTAACATGAACAATTAAGTACTAACTTACTGAATTACCGCATGAAAAAACTTTTAAGAACATAATCCCAAAACAACTAGGTATAAATAAATACCTAATACATTACATAATTTACATATAGATACCTATAAGTACCTTATTATACACAAAATTAAGCATGTATACAAGTAAGGTAATGATAAATAAATAACAATGAATATCCCATCATATTGTCCGATTGTATGGAACTGTTAATAGGTAAAAAAAAAAACCCGTACCGGTACCCCTCTCTCGATTTAACGTGATACGGCACCGATATGTTTGAGTGACTGATTTCCATTTCCATTTCCAATGGACGGAACGGACGGGACGTCGCGTCGCGTTGCGCAGTGTAATCGGAAACATTGTAATAACCGAACGCGGGGCGTGAACAATTTTTCCGGAACAGTTGCGTTCGAACGGAATGCGCTTCCTTGCAGCGCACCGAGGGAGTGGTCTCGTTCGGTGCCCAAGTTATTGGTCTCCGGAATTCGTTGGACCGCTCGCGATCGACGATAGGGAGGAATTTTTGTTTCGGGCGCGTGGAGATTTTCGGAAATTTTGTTTGTTCGTTCCCGTTGTTCGAGGGCGATTGAATGCTTGAGTTAGTTCTTTTTTTGGATTCTATACTCCGTTCGCCATCGGGAGATGTAGGTGGTAATGAAATTCGATGCAAAAGACCCGTTAAAATTTCTCAATTAGTGTCCGGAGTATCCCCTACCGTGCATCTCAAATTGATCTAAATTCAGTAATTTATACAACAAATTTTCATACTCCGTTCACCATCAGGAGATACACGATAATAAGACATATAATTTTGTAGAAAGATGAAAAGATAGCACGCAAGTATATACTCGATGAAAAAATATCATAATATATTATACCTATACCTACTTACAGTTCAAAAACTTTTAAGCATTTATCAATTATACAGGGTGTTTGACAATATAAGTGACGCACCGAATACAGTGCACAATCGTGCTTCTGGGAGTTATATTAATAAATAATTATTAATTCTTTAACTATTAAGTTTAATTAAGAAGAGATATACCTATACATTATTATCTACAGATATCAATTCCTTTGACCATATCGCATTACCTATAATGGATTTTATTTATTAATGTTCTGTTCCTAATACTTCAGTAGCTGTATTAGGCACGTTAGAGTTACTGATGCAATTTAAGTGTATTAAGTATAATTTCGTCATAAAGTAATGAAGCAACTTTGCTTTTAATTTTACAACCGTTTATCATAATCTTTATTAAGCCATTAAATCTTTTTATTACCTATCTAATAGGTGAGTTCCTATATATTTCAGCCTATTATAAATTATATATAATAGTTTCAGTACCTACCTAAAATAATATTGATGATAAACGAACTGCTTATTTATTTTCTCTATATATAATAACCCCATGCATACAGGGTGTTAATTAATTGAGTGACTTCAGGATGTGAATATTTGGATGATTTTAAGAAGAAAAGTTTATATCAATATATATGTCCTAAATCTTTTAGTTTTCGAGCTTATTAGGGTGTTAAAATTTTAGGAAAAAAATAACTTTTTTATCATAATTTTCTATAGTTATTCGTCACTGGTCGTCACTGGCAAAAATTTAAAAAAATCTTTTGCCTCAAAAAATGCTTCTTAATAATTAAAAATTGTGTACAAAATTTCATAAAAATATCTGGAGTAACAAGAAAATTATGATAGAAAAATTATTTTTTCCTAAAACTGTAACACCCTGTAGCTCAAAAACTAAGAAGTTTAGGACATTTAGGATATAAACTTTTATTCTTAAAATCACCCATATATACATATTCACATCCTGAAGTATCAGCACTCAATCAATTAACACCTTGTATCACAAAGAAATATTATATTTCACCAAACGAGTGCAATTGATGAATATAATTTATGCACCGGATACGTCAAAATTCTGACAAGAACATTTCGCATAAGGGTGCGTACCAACTGCACTCATTTTCTACCACTTAAATCCCCTATAGCTAAATTAATTATTATTATAGAGTATAAAATATTATATTTACCGACGATTGAAGCAGAAGCATGCTTGAGTGGGGGCTACTGGGGGCTGAAGTCTGCGAGCCTTCTGCCACCAACGAGGTACCACTTAACTCGCTTTGAACTAACAGAGTACCTGCAACAAAACATTACAATTACACTTCATCGATCTACACACCAATGAAACTCACCGATATCAACGAATTCGCGAATCATTCGATCCCGAAATCAACCGGAAAAATGTCAAAAAAAAACCGCGATCAGAGCATCGCCGAAAATCGAGCCGGTGCCATGGGCGAAAGGAGCCTTGCAATAAACTCCCGATACCCATCGCCCGGCTTTTATATAGAAAACGCGGCGTGGAGTCCCGGAATTATGATACGGATCTCCCGCGGGAGCGGAATCGTTGATATTTAAAGCCCCCGAGCAATCAGGACGGGCGAAGGAGCGTTATGGCCCGTGACGTTCTGCTTTTGTACGGCCGCTTGATTAGGACACATATTTATAAAACATATTGTGCCGTTGCGAATTTGATATTGTTAATTCGTCGGCGGGTGGATCGTTATTCAGGATGTAATTTATTGGAGGTGCCGTAATAGATTGCAGGAGTTTATTATTTCATGCGCATCAGGATGGATAAAGTGTTTGGTTTTTACGTTTCTTTATAAGCGTATAAATAATTGGTGTTACGTAAGTGTTTTTTTTTATGAAATATTTAATGAACAGTAAATGCGGAATGGGTCAATAACATCGGCGATATTTTGTATAAGTTTTTTTTTGGCGAATTGAATTTCTCACCGTTATTAAGACGGCGGCTCGAAGTTCGACCTTCGTGTAAAAATTATAGTTTTGACGCCCAGTTAGTATATAATTATTATTAAACCCGTTCTAATTTGTCAAATTTGTTTAATTAAAAATGTTACTCTGCTCAAGAAATACTTTTAACCAATTTTCCACAGACTCGATATGGAGCATACAAATCTCTCCTAGAATCTAAGCAATTAGTGACCCAGGAAATGACTATTGCAACATTATATTACACTGGATAAAAAACTTATAATCTAGCAAAACAATTACAGTATCTACCTAAATAATCGAACTTTAATTATTTTATAAAGCAGCAGTTAATTTAAGCATTCCTAAACTCATTACAATTATACAATATCTTACAAAATTCTAACTAAATTACCCACAAAATGCATGCAGAAGTGTATAGCATTCAATTGAAAAATAATCTCCAAATTTTACCAGTTCAACGAATTGAATCTTCGAGCCGTGCATTTGTCGCTGTGACAAACATTAATTACTGTTATGTCTCAGGGTCGATATACAAGGTAAACTTTCGTCCGCATGGTCAATAAATCGCGATAGAAAGTCATTTACATCACGTCGGAAAAATCCAAACTGGTCATTCCTTCATCACCACAAAACGCATTTATATTACACACACCGTCGAGGTTAAACCGATTCGATAGTCGCGAAAAAAGTATACTAACCAACTCGTTGCACGTGGTAAACTTTACCTATAACCCTCGTATAGGCGTGTGAAAAATAGTGTGAAAAAATCGCAGGAGTTACAGCGAGAACTGCGCCTCTGAACTCGAACTCCGAGAGACCCGCGAGAGCTCTTAGTAGGGCATCCGAGATTATTAATTTGAAGAACCGGTCTTCAGCATACTAATGTCTTCGAGCCCGAGGCGAGCTTTGTCCACCAACGCTTTACACTTTCAATTTCTATATTCTCCTTCTGCGTCTCTCCGGCATAAAGGTATCGCACCTTCGCGAGCGCGCGAGACAGGGAGAGACGCATTTCTAATAGCATGTAATTTGCAATATGCAGTCCTTTATGTAATACTGACAAAATCATGTCTTCTCGCGTTATGCAACAGTCGAAGATTGATGTTAGCATTTAAATTTCATGTGTATACAAAATATATCTGAAAATCGCGGTTTTTGATTTATGGCGAAATCCTGGCCGGTGTTAAGCGATTGTTGAAACAATTATAATTTATGCGTATAATTAACTAGCTGGTTACTGGTAGTTATGCTACTTCAAAGTTGCAACTATTATGATATTATAAATTTCTTTATATCTATTGTATACTATACATAAACATATAAGTTGATTGATATTGGGTATATATAGAGGGGAGATTTTTATCTACAATAATGGGGTAGCAAAAAATATAATGCATGCATACTAAAAAATTACTTATCTGTTCAACTGATATCTAAAACACTCAATTAACAATCCTACAGAGTTATTTAAGTACTTTAATTACCATCACAATTATTTTTAAGAGAACCAAAGATACATCAACATTGCCAACACAATTATATTCTTCACAAAAAAGTCTCAACATATCATTTTGATACAAATTTTAATCCCGCATCAATTCATATACCAACCAACAACATTTTTGAATAAAAATCCTCTATTGCACATTCATCGATTAGTTTTTTGTACTTCTATCTAGCGCCATTCGATGACGCGTGAGATTCTCGCAAGTGGAAGATTAAGATATACCTATATACATTTTGCAATTAAACAGCAGGCATTCCGGTATATGCTATTGCGAATTAACGGGTAATTATGCAATGATTATTGTGCATTTAGCAAGTCCCCGCGGATTAGCTGGCTGTCAACACACCTCATCTTCGGGCCTTTGTCTATTCTCGACTAATCGATGTTGAGCCGATAATATTATTATATTGTTTAATCGGCAACTCGGAGAAATTTTGTATAATAGAATTAACGCCACGATTATCGATATGAAAGGATTTCTTTTGTCTACTAATCAACTTCGATTACTCGCCAATATCTACCTAATTGTGTTTACCTGTAATTATATAATTAACTTTTTCTTAACATTGCATATACTTCTGGTGTGAAACTATCGAACGTCCCCCGGTATAGAGCGGATTGATTGCAAATGGATAATTTAAAAGCGATTCAATTTAGTTTAGTAACGTGCATCGTGATTGACGTTTGATCTTGAAGCGAAATAAATCGAATTCTCGTAGACTTTTAAGTTTCCCATATAAGAGCGCTCGATGGAATGTTTACCGCGTTTGTCGGCGTAATGAAGTTATAAGAAATGCATTTTTAGCCGATGATGATGGCGTTGGGATATTCCAATCGATTTGCAATATAACAGCATTTTATTCAAACAAACTCGATTTTATATGACACTCTGTATACAAATACATCATGTTGGTAGATACTAATTAAAGAAAATAATATTGCTACATTGCTCTATTTTCTAACGATTTTTTCGAATTTCTTATACGGATCTGCATTGATCGGTAACAATACGTTAATTATAACGTAAATCCTAAAATGGTATTGTTGAAAGAGTTTTTATTAGATCCGCTACGTGGGTGGAATACAGAATATTATATAGGAATGGATTTACAAGAGGCCATAAAATTATAAAAAGTTACACCATTAAGGAACAATTAATATTCGTGTAGATATTTAGATAACGGATGCATTTAGATAAAATATTATGAATTTGTAATGCAAACTTGTTCTTATACGCCCACGTTAAGTGGCTTTCCTAGTAAAACAATCGTCATACGGTCTATTATGCCGTATAATAATTTTTTATGGCGAGAAAGTCTTCCGTCTTCTGGACTAAATTTATCGATTAAACAATGGTAATAAATAAATGCGCATCTGTTATATAAAAAAAAATTAATAAAAAAGTAACATCTAAAATGCTTCTTGGCGATTTTAATTGCTGAGCGATCGTAAAACTTCTTTGCCAATTAGCGATGAGTATAGATAAAAAGGTAAGTATATTATGAAACGATTATTGCTAAAATTATGAGGTATATTTAATATTATTACTTTGTGTATTATGTACTTATGTAGGTATTTCTTCAATAAGATTATTATTAGCGAAATATTTAATAATTTACCTAATACATTGCCAATTTTATGTTGCCAACCTAAAATTGCTAGTGCGCCAACTTGATGATATCAAAAGTCCCTATTTTATAAATTTTTTGCATCCGTTTTGTGGGAATCTAATAAAAATTCTATCAATGTTAAAGAAAAAATACCTCGTTGACACAAAACTGCATGACATCATTTGTTTGAAATAAGTAAAAGTGAAGAATTCCAAATTAATTATTACATAATATTAATAGATCGAACATGTATCTGCATATAAAACGAATACAGTTATACCTACCGCAGATATTTATGATATTACTTCTGTATCATCTACATAATTTATTTAATTCGCTTGTAAAGCTAAAGTTCACCATCTTTCGTTTGAGATTTGCATAAAATGAATATTAATAATAAAAAGAATAAAATACATGCATAAAACGGGTATTTAAACTGCACTGTTGCAAGAGAGAGAATCAGATTTATTTAGATTAAAATTAAAAAGTGCAATGCTTGTGATATACATAAAATTTGTGATGCAATTTTTCAAAAAAGCCTAATCAAGTGAAATAAAAATTATTAATTTAATTAAAGTTTATCTAATCTAATCTAAACTAGAATCTATAAAAATCTACATTGACGTCAATGGTAAATATTATAATATATAAATTATACAATAATTTATGTATGAGCCAGTGCGAAGGAGTAAATTAAAAACTAACCATCATATTCCTCGGTCGTTTGTTATCCACGAACAATATTATCATTTTTTACAAATCTTTAATTTTGCCAATTTAAAATTTCTTAACCATCTGTCAATAAAAACCACTTTTTAAATTAAATCGTAAAATCCAAAGGAGGTTCCTTTTACTTCGTTTTCGGTTTTATTGACCTTACTCTTACCCAACCAGAAATTTATTAACTGTTGGTAGATTTGGATTTTGTTAGCAAAATTTTATTATTTTTCTTCGGAACGGACCGTAAAGGTAATAATAACATGAACTAATCAAGGACGACCAGAAAAATAAACTAAATACACGTTTTAAACATTTTAAATACACCGGTTTGACGCGCTTTACAATGCCATTACATACCTAATTTTCGGAATTTAATTAGGTTTCGATAATCCCACGCAATTCTCCACAACTATTAGGTGTAAAAAAACAACTTTTATAATTATTATCGTCCATAAAATGGGATATTTTATAAGGATCAGGATTTGCGTACTTTTTAATTGACTACCCCCTGTATACTGGTAAGTGCAAATTTGTTCAATATTCTGAGTTGAACAAAGAAAGATTATTAATACAACAGAGTGGTTAGAGTGAGATGTAATCACCTTACAATATCACCCTTTCTTCTTCTTTTAATTATATGAGACTTATGGGCAGTTGTCTTTGTTGCGCCCATATACACCAATGTATGTGTTAAAAAAGGACGCGATGCGATAAAGCGGAGGCGACGAAGACAGCGCCAACTATGCCGTCACCGATCAATATCCCCACCTGTGACGCAACCCCACGGGATTCCGAACACCCCCGAAGTGACGTCAATTCCGCGTCGAAACGCTCCTGCGACACCGACGCTATTATTAAACCGACGCTTGACGTCATATCGTACGCCACGCTCTCCTCCGGCCCTTGTGGTTTTTCATTCAAACGCGACCGTCATCAGGTGATGATGACATCTTTTAAAATTTACACTCCCTTCGACCATCAGGAGATGGTGTAATAAATGGTATTTTTATATACTCCGTTTGTTATCCAGGAGATTGTAGTAGAACATAATTTTTTAATACTTAATTTACTGTAGTGGGTAGTGTCACTCTGTATACAGGGTGTGTAACATTAGGCGACCTTTTTCTAATCCCATTTAGATAAAGTCTCGGTAAAATGATGATAGAATTGAAAATTACTTAAAATAAATGCTGCTTTAAGAAGGTTCTTCTACTATCTCCTGATGGCGAACGGACTATAAATTTGCCAGGCAGCCAACGTGAATGTATATTCAGGGTGTCTCATACGTTGATACTTAAATAAAAAAAATACTTGAAAAAGTTGCTTAGAAAGATTAAAAGATTCCTTAAAAGAAAAACTTTCCAAATAACATAATTACGTTTTGTTCGCCGGTCGGCGGACGGGGGAGAATCCCACTTCTGGGAGAATCAGAAGTGGGACAATCCACCTGGATGCATTCCGAAAATAACCGTACGTTTAATTAGGCGCCGCATACAGGCGAATAATAAGCCCCTTTTCGCTCAATTCCGAGGTATATACAGCGCGTTTTGCGTGGGGTATATTGTTACGCTCCTCGATACCGAATGACGAAAGTCCGTGGGCGTGAAGACGGGGCCGGAGCTAATTAGGTTCGATTTTCGTTTCGGAAAAAATTCGCCGGGAAATCGGGCGGCGCGAGAAAACTCGCAGGAACGATGGGAAAATGAAAATGAAAAAAAAAAAATAAAAAGTCGCCCGGTCGTTATGAAAGCGAGTCCGGATTGTGCCGTTACCGAAATTGCCAATTTATTTAACTGTCTTACGAGGTCGACCGCTTCAGCGAAACCGGTTCGCGGATAAAGAGTGAGAATGACGGACGTAACCATAAGACAGTTACGGGCCGTCTATAAATAAACATTTTATGTCGGTCGGGGGCTCCGGGCGCGAAACACCGTACATTATTATCTATCCCGCATATATCGATTTCTTCTTGTGTCAATAATGTACCGAATTCCGCTAAAATCGTTTTGGTCTAATCCGCAATGCAAATAAACGCGGAGACTGTATAGACTGGTATGTGTATAGTTGCCATTACTTACGCCACCTACCGCTGGGTTATGATTTATGTAGTATTTACGTAATTAAAGTAAACAAGGCGAATGGGAATGCTATACATCATTTTAACAAAAAAATATATACCTATACTGCCTTATACATAATAGTCCTTGTATGGATATTTTGCATAAAAAAGTAGTAAAAGATGAGGATCTAATTCGAGTTCAATGCATACTCTGAAAGAAATTAAAAATGTTTACCTTTGTAGAATAGGTAGAGCAGACTAGAACAGATTAGTGCAAACTAGAGCAC
The DNA here is from genome assembly GCA_918026865.1 of Phyllotreta striolata. Classification (NCBI taxonomy): domain Eukaryota; kingdom Metazoa; phylum Arthropoda; class Insecta; order Coleoptera; family Chrysomelidae; genus Phyllotreta; species Phyllotreta striolata. The sequence continues at coordinate 4,728,367 of OU900102.1, forward strand.
ACTTGGGCACACTAGAACAGATTTATAGAGCGAACCAGAGCAGAATATAGTAAACTAGAGCAGACTTGAGCAGACTCGACTGAACTACTGCACACTAGAGTACACGAGAACAGATTAGAGCAAACTAGAACAAGGCACTAGGAATAGGACAGATTAGAGCAGATACAAGAGAGTAGACTCGAGAATACTGGAACAGTCTAGAACAGATTGGAGCAGAAAAGAGCAGATGAACTAAGCAGAATCGAGCAAACAAGTGTAGAACACACTTATAGAACATATTAGAGCAAACTATAGCGCACACTAGGGCACACTAGAGCACACCAGAGCAAATTAGTGCAGAGTAGAGCAGACTCGAGCAGACTAGAGCAGAATGGAGTACACTCGAGTAAACTATAGTGCACACTATGTGGTACACTATGAGCATTAGAACAGATTGGAGCAAACTGGAGTGCACTTCAAGTATGGTAATAGATTTTTTTAACAGCCCGGAATAATTTTTGACCGAAATTCTTGCAACTCTCTGTATTTTTTTACAGGTGTATTTAAACATCTAGAACGAATGTAAAAATACATAAATCCGTTTCGGTGCGAGTGTAAATAATCAAATTCATCTATAGGTACTATACGTCTAACGGTAATTGGCAGGAATATTTGTAATAAATAATAAAACAACCGTATAAAAACGATAATTAGCTTCGAACACATAAATACGAACGTGCAACGTTAACATGCAATCACATTATTATCGACTCTATCGGTGTAACTGCTCGTGAGAAAATAACGCTTCGAAAATATTTAGTTCCTTTTTTCTTAAAAGCTCTTCTATGAAAATAATAAACCGATCGATAAACCTCACTGTAATGCCAATTAACATTTTTTATGTCAATGTCATATGTCAAATTTATATGTCAATATTTGACTAACATTTCTTGCATCGCGATCGGGTAAGTATATACTGCTCGATTAACTTGTTTTTTTTTTAAAGATTTAATTCGTTTTTTGACAATAAAATTATATCGCGCGAAAAAATCGTCCGTATTAGCATATTCCCAAGATCGGGCTTGGAGATAAGAGTGAGAACCGGACAATTCGATATACGGCGAGAGGTGAGAGAGGTCAGAAATGGCGAAATAAGGATTAAAACGAACGAAAACTTAATTGGAATCGGCCGAATCCTTCGCCAGTGATTGATGCCTCGTTATGAAATTGAAAAAGACAAATATTCGAAAGATACCCATATAAAACATCGTAACTACCGGTTTTTATTTGCTCGTAATTGGGGCTATTAGAATTGCCGAAACCGAACGGGATAATTGATTACTGAGTTAATGTTTTATATCGAAACTTTCACTGTTATAATTCGCACGAAACGCTTCCTATACGGCTCGTTCCGCAAACTTCCACCTCGTGGATAAACGTATAAATGTTGTAGGCGGAGTATATCGTAACATTCTGTATATAAAAGTTGTCCCATTAAGCAAGTATGTATTTATGTAACTGTACAGGATGGTTCAGCTTATTACAGCAAAGTCATTGATTATATACGAAATGCCGATGGAGTTTTTTAGCGAACCGCTGAGGACATTTACATATATATTCAATAATTGCCGATATAGACGACAAAAATGTATATTATAAATATTTTATAATAGAAAACAAGAATTTTCCATAATCTATGAGCAATCTTAAGGCGGTTGAATAATTATGAAAAACGGCAATGTCAATCGACCTTGAAAATATTATGGCGATAAAAAAAGTTACAATTTTACATATTAAATAAAATGCATACCAGCGATTAATAATTTATTAAATTATCGATCGTAAAAATCCATGCGAATAATGGTATGTAAAAAAAATAATAGTTTTGAGGTAGGTAAGTGAAACATTTATACAGCGAACAAACGCAGAAAGAATCCCGACTAAAAATACACAGGATGTTCAAAAATAAGAACCGGCTCAGAAATACACCCAGCCTCTCATTTACTTCCTCATAGAAATCGGCCGAATAACGAATAAATATAGCCATAAACAAAAACGATGATGCGTGAATCATTTGATCGGCCCCCATGTGATTGATCATGTCTGCCGACTGTGCCAGGGAATCTTACACGTGGAAATCGGCATGCATCCCGGCGCATTTTTACCCGTCCACTCGACCACGTTACTTCAGGATAATGACATTGCTGCGGGATTTATTTCGTTCGGAAATATTGGCTTTCAACCAAATCATTCGCGTTTTTATTTCGCCCCGGTATATTTTTAAACGCTAAAACCGCCCGTTAGTTTCCTATCCTTTGTATATTTAAAATTGTATAAGTTGCTGGAATGTTTAAGCTAAACATATTAGCCTAAATACTCCACCAAAAAAATTTACAATTTAGGTATAGTATTGCGTTGGCAACTTTGGTGGAATGTTTAAGCCAAACAGTAACCTAAATATTCCACCAAAAATTTGTTTGTGTAAGCGAATTGTATATAAAAAAAAGTACATACATTTATTTTGTAGAGCATCGTATCCGGCGTTATTATTATTGGCGTCTACGGCACCCCTTTGGTAACTAAGTTGCCGCCGGAACCGTTGGTGATGGTAATCCGCTGGTCGAATCTTTACGGCTGGAGGACCGGAACGCATCTCGCAGACGCATCGCAAATGGGATTTGTCGCGCTTGTCTTTCGGTCTAAGCTAGTCTCTAGTCGACGCATGCAAAACAACGACACAGAAAGAAAAGGAAAAAATGCTACTTGCAACGGTCCTATGACAACAACGACATCGAACTAGCAACAGAAAGCTTCACCTGAGGGCGAGCCCCTGAGGAACAAGTCCGGACTGCTCGGCGACGAGCGCGAATAATCGCCTTCGTGAATGTCTGGAGGAGAATCCACGTCGAAGATCGAGAGCAGTCTCATCAAACTCGATTTTTCCGGGCGCTTTCACTTCAAGCAGAGCTGCATGTCGGTTCGCCCGACAACGAGCCGAATTTATTTTTCGTTTGGTCCTGCAACAAACACACGTCTGCATTTTCACACCCTGTACGATGACAATAAAACGTGCAACACAAACAATAATCGTATAAAGTTTCGCCGCGTGTATGCAAGTTGAATAATTAAGAAGAATTTTATTCACTTCCTAAACTCAAGTAAGACCTTGATGACCTTAGCAGATAGGGTTAACTAGCTACATTAGAGTGATATCTAGAAAGTTTTTGATTGGCATTTCTGCAAGTTTTAGTGTTGATAATGATCAATAGGTGATGAAATTTGTTTCATTTCAAATTTTTTGCTGGTTGTCGATTGAGGATATTAAATAGAAAATTTATGTGTAAAAATCTTCTTGAATTTATAGGTGGCATGATTAAGGAACAAAGCGTTAAAAGTAAGTCTCACTCAAATTCAAAAATAATCCCCAAAATGTTTATTAAAACATTTTAATCTGGGGATTAAGTAACTAAAAATACACTACATCTACTACTAATAACATTAACATATATTTAAATTGTTAATGAAAATGCTCGTTATGTAACAAAAAAAAAATATTAATAAAGTGTATACCTAATAAGTAATAATTTTCATCAGTATTTAAATTGATACTTTATTAAATTACTTATTAAATCACCGTATTATCTATCTATTTATATAAGAAATGTTTCGTTGCACTTACGTTTGAGTAAATCCCCGACGAATTCACCGCAATAAAAGTTTCAAAAACTTCCAGAAAACTCCGACAAAAATTACAAACCAATACGAAGCGCGGTACGAAACAAAGTTCCGAAAAAACCGATCGGAAAAAATCGCCAGTAAAATCGTTCGCAATCGAAATCGAACGCGACTCGCGCGGCTCTCACACTCTTCTGCGGTCAACACACATGATCAACGAGCAAGACACCCAAGAAGAGACGTTTCCTCTTCCACGATCGCCGGCGAACTGTATCCCTGCCACTCTCAATCCGTCCATTATAAAACCATTACATTTCGCCGATCCCCTGACGTCATAGCTCCGCAGTGACGTCACGGATAATCGATCCCGTTATGCCGGTGCCGGTGCGGCTCCCCCGGGCCCGGCGCCGTGACGTCGCCGTCGTGACGCCGCGACGGTGACGTCGCCACCGCGCCGCCCTCTCCCGCGGACGCCGCAACGCGGCGTCGCGGCGGCCGTGACACAGACCTTGTGGGATTCCGATCGATTTTCCGTTTCCTGTGGGATCCCGTTTGGCGGACGGGACGGGTTTTGTGTCCTCATGCACGGTCGGTGAAGGTCGTCGGTGGATCGGGTGGTTTATTGCACTTAAAAATAACCGGCGGGGTTCAAGGGTGAGTTTCTGGGTCGTATATATAGGGGGCGATTTGGTTTCCAGTTCGAAAAGTCCGAATATGGATGTAGCTATACATCGGGCGCGAATGGGATGGTAGATTTTAATCGTACCTATAAGTAAAAAGGTTCAAGTTTTCAATCGTATATAGGTAAATTGGGTGCAAAAGGGTTATAGGTTTTAGTATCCTACAGGTAAATTGATCGAAAAAATGTTAAAGGCTTCAAACTTAAAGGTATAAAATGGGTGCAAAAGGGTGATAGGTTTTAATATCCTATTAGGTATTGGTAAAAAAGGTTAAAGTTTTTAATCTTATAGGTAAATTGGGTGCAAAAGGGTTGTAGGTTTTAATATCCTATAGGTAAATTGAGTGCAAAAGGGTTAAAGGTTTTTTAACCTATGGATAAATCGGGAGCGGAGAATTACAGGTATTTTAATACGATAGGTAAATTGGTCGCAGAGTTCCCGGAAAATATCCACAAATTCTTTTGATGATTGAGAAGTTTTGTTTCTCATTTTTTTTGTAAAATTTTTTAGAAAAGTTCTGCCGGTTGAAGAAAACAATAAATACGGAATCTTCTGAAAATACATTGCAATTTTCACTTTTTTTTCTTTTTTTCTTCTACTCTACTCTACTTTACTCTACTCCCTCTCCTACTCCTACTACACTCCTACTCCTACTGATTCTCCTATTTCTACTTCTACTCTACTTCTACTCCTACTCCTACTCCTACTCCTACTTCTACTCTCTACTCCTACTCTATACTCTAATCAACTCAAATAATCCCACTTACCTGAAATATTATCACACCCAATTTACCTATACGAGCACAATTAACGCCCTTTTTAACTCTCAAATAATCAATAAATCAATGTTTCTTCTTGATTCTAGAAAATTCCATACTTCAACAAAAAACTCGCAAATTTTGTATTAAAAAAAATTTAAGCTAGAATTTCTCACGCCGCCCTCGTATGCAATTAATTTATTTTAGGGACCACTTCGATCGATCGGAATTTAATTAAACAAATCCGTATCGAAGGCGTTTGAAACAATTACTTAACTTACGGTAGCCGGCTAATTGTACCTGTAGGTATAATTAGCAACATTATAGCGATTTATCAATAAAGGCAGAATTGGAAAAATGCAATTCGCACCTGCTGAATGTAAATATAGTAAATAGCCGAACGGAGATATTCGATACGAGATTATGAGATACGAGCCCGAACCGGGCGCTAAATAAATCTCAATTTAATATTTAGAGGTGCGGTACTCGCTCGTGTACTCACTTAAAGCATTGAAATTTTCAAAGAAAACAGGAATAATTAATTAATTTCGATATACGTCGACATTTTACGCGGATTTTTCTGTGCATACGTTTGCTTATTAATCGTGTAATGTTTCAATTGCACCGTACATGTGACAATTTCTGTTATTACAGAGTGTTATAGTAAAGATTCCCCAATTACGCGGAGCTACCTAGATATTTCTTTAACAATTGCAGAGGTGTTTGGAAAAAAAATTAAATTATAGTAATCCGTAACAAACGTTTTCCAATTCCAAATCGAATTCGAATCGGGCTGGCTCTCTCGAAGGGAAAGGAAAAGAAGGTGGTTACTAATAGAAGTAACGAAGCGGCATATCGCATGGGTACAGCACCGCGGAGTGCAGGCATCGGCATTTTTAATTGAATGCAAATCGTTGGTGAACTTTTAACTCGGCTGGGTATTGCACTATTACATAACAACACAATAAACTGCGTTGGTCTCTCCCATCAGACGGATAGTTTTCACGATTCGGCTGTGCCGTTGCTCATAGCGCTACACTAAATGCAACCAAACACTTTCTCTGTCACGTTTTTAATTAAAAATCGTTACAAGCACTTCACGAAGGTGGGAACTTATTGCCAGGAAACCTACCTCTAACGATCAACATAAAGGGATACCTAGGGTTTCTTTTATTTATTTCGTTTAACTAGTATAAATTGGTCTAGTCAAATGTATTGGGTTGTTTGGATGAATTTACGAGTACAACAATTAGTACGCGAATAAGTGGGACTTTAAGATGCGTTCGATGATACATAAACAAAACTGTCGAAATTGACATTAATGACATTTCGTATGACAGAAGTTTAATAGAGGTGGAATCGATTTTTTGGTGTATAGAGGTGCAGCAACGGCTGTTACAAAATAAGCGTTATTTTTCAAATATCGTTCTCCCGGTTACTCTACTCTCTTATACTCGACTTTACTCTACCCTATCCTACAGTGTAAATTTGTTCATTGCACTGATTATTAAAACAATTTCTAATTTCTTTCAAATTTTTACAACGGTGATGTTTAATGAGTACCTACCCAGTTCAAATGCAATCAGGAGAGAGGGTAAATTAGATGAACTTTTCTCACTATTGGATCCAAAAAGGTTAATGCTGTATTGTTTTAGACATCTTGCAATTTATGAATACACCTACTAGGAATAAAAAAAATGTTTGTGATAGATAAATCTGTCGATTTTTCGCGAATCGGTGTAAAAGGGATCCGAATCCTTTATCCTTTCACTTTGCGCGCTCTTAATATTCTCTTTCTTCGCCTATGCGATATCGCCAAGCGTAGAGAGAATTTACCTTGATCTGTTAACCAACGCGATGCACCTTGCTGGGCATCGAGCATTGTAATTACGGCATTAAATGGAAACAAATAAATTACGTGGAACTCGTAGAAGGGCCATAAATAAAAATTATCGTTCTTAATCCTTATTTACATCTGAATGCGAATGTGTAAATTTTATTCGCGCATATGCGATTATTAATAAATTGTTTGTTTCTCTAATCTATTCGTTTTGTTAGGTAACTTTTAATTTCAATCTAATGTGTGCAATGAATATTAATTTTGTATGAATTTATATAATAAAAATTTTCAACCCTCTTCCACACCACTGTTTATAAACATGTTTAGACACGCCGCTCCTATGCATGTTAAATCATCTTTCAAACTCAAATTTGTTCGTCACATTAAATCCGTTATGCAGCTGGTTGCGTAAGAATTAATTCTATACGAGAAGAACGGGACTAATAAATTGTAAATCATTTCATAAATGGGTAATCTCGCACTGTTTGCGAACTCATTACACATGTAATTTTGCATGATTATTTATGCGCGCTTCTATATGGGCAGGTATAGTATATTAAATAGGATTTTTATTACAAAATTTATTCGTAAATAAATTTTTGAACTTCTCAAAAACTAGTATTGTAATTAAAATTGTAACTCCCATTGTAGGTTATATAGAAATCATGTTTATTGGTGTTTCTCTTGTAAGCTGGTAAATAAATATTCCTCCGACTATAGTCACGCAACGAACCATTTTAGATATTCATCTAAATTAAAAATTATATTCAAATGGAAATAGAGAGAAAAATGCATTTCCTTTAAACATGTAACACTTTCTATAGAGTTCGAATTGCTTGCGACAGTTACGGGTAACTCCCATTTGGTTAGGACAATAAGTCTACAATACCTCGTAACCACCCACCTTGTCCTATCTTCAATCGCTGCTTTTATTATGACTCTACCTTCACGAAAATAAAAAATTATCTACATCTTTAATTTTTTTCCGCTGAGCCTGCTTTCGATACGAATTGCGACACGCAAAAATCCACTAGAAAATGATTCCTAACGGTGGTTAATTGAATTCCTCGGATATTTTGGGATAGGCTGATTGAATTCATATTTATTCATTGCTATGTAGTATATTTTAGCTCGAGTGAAATTATTGTGGGTAAATTTCGCCACGGCTATCATCAAAACCGCGGGTTTCGAAAAATTGCACAATATTTCGCGCTTAGTCCTTGGAGTACAATCCTGCACTAAGGTGTGTCATGTTTAGACAGGTACAATGGATATTCTTCCGCCAATTTTCCAATATTTCACCTTTTAAGATTATTTAAATTGGTCACGTATTTTAAAGTGCAAATATATGAGGGTCCTTCGAAAAGTTCCACACGTATAATTAGCAATTACTTATACCTGCTAACGACGATATAATACTTTTATAAGATTAAAATCGAGCAAACTGAGCTTGTACTGGTGCAGTTTAATCGTCGCTTTGTTCGGTATACACAAAACAGACGAACTGGTGAAATGTGAAATCTCACCTTGTTTGAGAATTTCCCGCTTGGTTTGCATGTCAATTATTGTGCAAACGCGCCGGTCGTGATTTAGAGATCCTGGGAATGAATGTTTTTAACAATATTTTATCAAAATATAAGTAAACAAAAGCAAATATTATAGACCTATTTATACAGGTAGTAATTACAAAATTGCAACTTAAATGCAATTACTATTAGAACGAAATATAAAAAAATAGGTATGTAATTATCAGTTAGTTACTTACAAGTACTAATTAAAAATATAATGGATAACAATCAAGTACTTAATTTAATTTGTGTTGTGCATTTAACATACCGAACCCCTCTTCGTTAAGTGCCCGTACGATTTGATTACTTTTACGTATATTATATGCTCGGTAGATGCAGTTTAAAATTCAAGGATTTTATCTAGTTAACGTTATAATTGGTTTGGATCTTAAGAGCTTTTTCCGCAAATTCGCCCGAGGGCATTTCTGCATGAGGCAAAAGTCATAATTTAGTAGATTACATCTTGTCAATGTCTGTAGGTGCATATTATGCAAAACATCTCTGGTTTGGGCTGCACCTAACTCGATTCCATGCACTTTTATTTTATTCTAAATCCATTTATTCGAAATATTTAGGGTTACCTATCTCTTAAAATAAATTGATTCCGTTTTTGTTTTGTATATCTAACTAGAATTCTTGTTTCCAATTGAATGGATACAATGCGTTCTAGTTTTCCTAATGAGTATATAATTAACTTGTAAGTTTAATTCAATAATTTATAATATACTAGAGTTTGCTCTTAATGGTAATAGCTAATTATTGGGTGTTAGATGTATATGTACTGTTTGTAATTCTTGTTTCTCGCTACCCTGTACAGTGTATATGGAAGATATGCGATCGTGAAAATCGTGACCCAGCAGACGCCTGTAAATTGCGCAAATGAGGAATAAACCGCGGCTCGCGATTATTTAGAATGTGCCTCTATAGATTGGCTTTACCATTATAAAATCTTATCAATATTTATACGGCGTTCCAGTACCCAGACGTGAAATAATTTGATTTGTGGCGATGCATGGATTTATTTATACTGTAACTGTAACTACAATAAAATCGTGTATTTTGCTAATGCGCTTGCGAAATCGACAAATTGAATAGATTTACACACCATCAGCTCTGCTCCTTTCTTAATAATTTTTTTCTAAGTAGACCAATGAAAAAGTACACACACCTCAAAGCTTCCAGGAATAATAAAAATAGCAGTACAATCAGTAGAAAAAGTATACTATTCGACTATCCCATAATAGTCGATTTAATTGGTCAACGTAACTGTTAGCAAGCGCTATTGGAAATAATCATTTAGGTCCGCAATTATTGATACTGCATCGTGTATACGGCCGTTTGTGGGAGTCGAAAAAAATCGGATAAAAAAAGGCGCTTTAATCGTCTAATTTGTTGAAATAAAACGGAATGTTTACGAGGCTGAACGGACGCCGTTTTATTACGCAAACGGATCCGTTTCGAACAGTCCAAATGGTGATTTAGGAATGCCGATCAAAAATTGCGGCGTGTAGAAATTGAGTCGATAAAAGGAAAATACTATTAAGTTGTAGCAACGACAGCAGTAAATGATAACGAGTAGGAGTGTTTCCTAGTAAAAGTTATTTTGATTTCGCCACACACGAAGAGCCATTGTATCGGATAATGTTCTCCTCACGAACCACTGAAACTCGACGTTTCTTTTATTTTATATTCCAAACGACTTATTTTGTTTTACCTGCGTCGTTCCTATACTTACTATAAAGGACTATTTAATTTTATTCTAATTCTTAATAGCTTCTACTCGACTATAAATATATACCTACTAGAACTTTTCATGCATTTTAATTCAAAAATGTTTATTTATAGGGCTTCAAATAGATGTAAATTGGGCGCAAAATGATGGGATACAGATTTTAATCTTATGTTCTATTTGATTACAAAATATGTATTTTCTAATTATATAGGTAAATTAGAATTTCATACACTATCCTAATCTACTCTGCTCTGTTCTTCTCCTTTACTCTACTCCAACTCTACTCTACTCTACTCTAAACTCTCTCTACTCTAGTCCTATGTTCTTCTTCTAATCCACTGTACACTATTCCTATTCTACTCTACTCGAATCCTATACTATCTTCTACTCTACTCTACACCTTCTGTTACTCTTCTTTTCGTCTACTCTATTTTAACTCTACTCGACTCCTACTCTCTTCTCTTCTCTCTACTCCTGTTATACTCCCAATTTACCACAGCTACCAAGTGTTCCACTAAATAATATTTTAAACATTATAGGTAATATAGCTTGATATAAGAACAAATTTGAACTTTGAACTAGTACCAACAGCAATAAACGAAGAAATAAAACGTCTTCTCTGACGTAAGATAACCCAGTATGATTTTATAGTGGCATAAAAACGGGCACGTTATTTCTACGATTCCGTAAGTTTCGCCTATAATATTCCATATAAGCGAGCATAAGTACCAGCCGATTTGAGTCCGTTGAGAAAATCTTAATAAAATTGTTAAATTAATTTAATTGTGTAAAATTTAACGCGTTTGCGATCGAAGGAGATGATTGGAGAGGTGCTTGGGTTGCTCAACGGCTAATGTGCCCATAAAAGCCGGTCGAATCTGCGTTAGAGTAATACTTTTTTATTTACTGTTTAAACGAATATAAATTCGTTTTATTATCAGCCGGTAATTTCGAAATATTAATGCAAATCGCAAAAATACAACCGTTTGAAATTAGAAAGTCTTCGTCGTTCCAAATTTTCCGAATTACTGCCATATTTATTATAAGTGACATCACTGAATCTAGCCAATCACAGTTCCCCGTTTTATTTCAATCATATCACCAGCCAATAAAAGCTCTCGTTTAGTAGTGACGTTATTGACATGTTTTACTGTCATTTGGTATATTTGCGTTGAACAACATTACATACACACATATTGTCCGTTATGCCAAGGTAAAAAGTAATTAACCGGAATAAAAACTATAAATAAGTTGTTCAATAGTAACTCGGGGAATAATTGATTGCCGTTCAATAGATGTCTACCAATGCATTTGTTCATAAAATTCCGTGTGATACACAATTTAAAATTACAATAAAGATTGCACGCTTATACCCAGTGATAAATTACAACCTGTACTAAATAAAGAGTGTAGCCAGTGTCGTAGGTCAGCGAATAGTGAATATTCATTCAGTAAAAAATAAACTGAAAAAAATTACGACATATATGTCAAATGTCATTAACCTACTAGATGCTGGACATCATAAAAAATGACAGTTGATTGACACATAGAAATGCGTAAACAGAAAATTCCTCGTAGGCATATTGATTGACATTGACGTATTGATACGTCAAAAATTTTAAAAATAAATCTAGATCCCGCCGGTGTGCGTTCTGCGCACGTAAATTCCTCTTTATCTCCGGTGTATGCGGAATGCTCCGTGTTCCTCCGGCACAAGGTTAAATAGAGAAAGTATTGACGAGCCGGGTAAATTTATTGTTATTAAAATCGTGGGTAACTGTTTAAATGTGATGTAAAATGCGGATTCTTCAATGATTTTTAAACTGGTCCAACGCCGTACCACAATATACTTAGCATAAAATGAGCGCCTGATGTGCATTCGATCCGTGAGAAATTCGAATGTTTAAATGTATAAAATGTGTTCGAGGAACGGCCGAAGGCGTTTAATGCTCGCTTAATTAACAACTAGTTTTTTTTATTATTAAATTTTATTTATAACTTAATAATGCATAAATTGTAGATACTCCTAATTTCCATATTTATTGAATTTTTAAAGAAACAAATAATACAAAGTAAACAATATAATGTTTCGATTAAAATCAAACGGAAACCAAATACATTTCTGAAATATTCTCATAATTGATTATGCATGAGAGCATGTTGTACCTACAATTTCATGTTCTATTATCAATTATCCCACACCTTATTTGTGTCTTCGAATCGAAAGTATTGCGTGAACCGATGATTCCCATTTGCCAGTCAATCAATCAAAAACGGAATTAAGTATCGTGTGTCGTACTATTGTAACAAATTTATAATTTAACACTGTAATTAATGACTCATTACGTACTTCACGAACGTACGATCGCCCGCAATCGAAGGATTTGACTCGTAATTAAGCTGATGTTTATTTATTTGGGAAAATATCGACGGATAAACGGTTTGTGAATAATTGAAGTTTGACGTGCGTCATATGTCAAAATTGGCGTTTTGGTCACTTGATTTGTAGAAGAAAATGTGTAGGTGAGTAAAGGAAGAGAAAAATTTCGAGTTTTTTTTAGATAAATTTAATCCTCTAACGGGAAACACGGCGAGTATATCACACGGTCGTGACGATACTTCATTGATATAATCGTTTTATCTTCGTCGTAAATCGAATAGTTGTCTAGTCTGTTTATTTATTTATATACACAATACAATTTGTACATCTTAATTGTCTCTTTATTAAACGCGAATAATGAGGATCATTTCGGTTTTTAGAAAGCAAATTTCATTTGTTCCATCAAGGCCCCCTTTTTGTGCGGGGTTACATTTCGAATAATGGCCGCTATTATATATTTAGAATCGATATAATGGCCTACTAACAAGAGAGAAAATCTCAAACAATACAATACCTATAAAATTTTTACTTGTCACCAATTTATTAGCAATAATTCTTCTGCTTGTGAACCATTGCAAATAAGTTAGCCTACTGCCTACTGGATGCTAGAGCTAATTAAAGAAAATGACAGATGATTGACACATGAATTTGTTAAGTCAGGTTACTTAATTTCCGCGGTGATAAAAATTCAAAAACTTACTAAAAGCAATCTAAGTTTGTATACATCTCAGTCAATAATTCTACTAGGCAAGAGCAGAATGCTATAATCTTTGGTTTTAGCAATAATAATTTATTTTTCCTGTGACCCATTGTAAAGTTAGCCTACTGGATATTAGACCAAATAAAAAAGTGACTGATGATTGACATATAGAGCAAGTCGGATTTTCTATTTTACGAGGTAAAAAATTCAAACTTTAGCGGAAACAATCTAAATTTTTATACATCCTAATCAATACTTCAACCAGCAAGAGTAGCATTGGCTGCATCTTCGGCGTTAAATCCATTAATCTGCGACCCAATACAAAGTTAGCCTACTGGATGTTAGACCAAATAAAAATTGACAGATATTTGACACATAGAGTAAGTTGTATTGCCGAACTTGCAGGTTAAAAAAAATTCAAAAACTCAGCGGAACCAATCTAAATTTTTACACATCTCAATCAATAATTCAACCGGCAAGAGCGGCAGCAGCATCGGCATCTTTAGCATTATCGCGGCGCATCTCGACATGGATAGCGCATTGATTTGCGTACGGCACATACGTAATTATCTCTGAAACGGAAAGAAACTGAAAGATACATCGCCGGAGATATACGTTTATGGTAGCAATTGCGAAGATTATCTGGGCACGGAGTTGTTCAACAATTCCGATAACATCGTCGCCGTCCGTAGAGGAGCGATCCGCGTGTAAAGCGAGCAGTTCATGAATATCCACGTTTATTCGTATATAACATCAGAGAAAACTTCACAAAAGAACATTCAATTCATACGTGATGACGTTTGTGGTGGTATATAAGGAAATTGTCAATGAATATGTCCTAAAATCCATTAAAGGGTTAGTCAAATATTCGAACATAAATCACTAATGTTGGCGCGGATAACAATGCAACAATAACCGTAAATTGCGGAGAAGGAATCTCCTTTTCCACTTCGATTTCTCTTATCAGCTTCAGTCGTGATCCAACGGCACTTTGCTCGCTCGAGGATGAGGAAATTTCCCGTACTATTTATTTCAGTTAATCTCTATTATGTGATGTCATAGGTCACGAAGTCGTTGCGTAAGTTTTGCTCTGTACACTCTACCAATTTTACCCGGTGTAAAATGTGTTGAATTAAAACGAAGGTGCTCCTCCAAACAGGTCGATTTTTTCGATCCGGTTGTAATCAATGGAGGAAACACAGATGGGTATATAACGTGCATGTTTGAATAAATAATGCAATGTGTTTCTGGTAGTAAATGAAGCACACGATAGTCAATGAATAATGCAGCAATCGTGTTTTCGAATCAGCGACTTATCAGAATTTGTGGTTATGGATCGTCATTAATTTAGAGTAGAAGTCGTTTATTTTACGACAAAACGTAAACTCATTCACCGGTAAAATTCAACGATTGTTAATTTTTTTTTCAGTTCTATAATCTATATATATTTCAATATATCAACTCGTGACGTCACTGCCACGTTAATTTGTACCTTCCATACGTATAATTTTCAAGAGCTACTTCTACTAAATACTTTATTGTAGATGGACTATAATGGATTGATAACACTTTCTTCATCTTACTGTAACTCTTCCTATTCGGCCTTCCAGTCACGATTCGCTCGATGTCCAAACAATTCGAACGTAATTTTTTATGCAATCTCTCAGAACCAGAAACAATACAATGCACAAGTATCTCGAAAAGTTAATTTTATAACGGAATCCCGCAATACTACAAGCTTTATTCTACACCCTGTACACGCCAGGTATATAGAAACATAATTAATTTTTTGAAATTTTCCGAAGAATAACGAACAAAGATCGCTTATCTCGCACAGCGAAATTAGATATAATTATTGGAGTTTCGCAGAAATGTGCGGAATTAACGGCATTTTGAGTACAAGGTTCCTTGTTTAAATTGTGCCCGGAGTAACATGTTAAATCACCGTGATTATTCTAACAATACTAATAAACATGGATCTATCGTACCGTTTGGCACGCATGAGTGGAAAGGTGTCTGTTAGTTTTGAAATTTCAGATTCCTAATTAAATTCCGGGTGAATGAGAATAATGAGAAAACGACAGTTGGACGCGCGAAAAGCGAAAATGTCCGGGTTGTTATAAAACAATTATCCTCGCTCGGACAGAAAACTCATCGTCGAATTAAAACCGCTCTTCTAATCGTTATCGCTTTCTACGATAATTAAAAGACAAATTTAGGTGCCGCGTTTCATTCGGAATGCGCTTAAATACGCGTAATTAATGATCGGGCACTATAAAGATGTTACTAATTGAATACCTCAATTTGGACGTTATTTCAAACCAATTAAAGCGGAATTAAATGCCGATATCGTAATACGCTGGAGAGAGATCTACTGATAATTTTCGACATATTTTCCTTAAATATTGTCGGAAAAATTTCAAATATTCCTAAGTTTGCTCTTTAAGGAATTTAATAGATTAATTATTATTATTAACATAGCAATCACCTAAATAGTTTGGTATTAGGTATTGCATATTTGTTAAAATTATATATCTATGGCAACAGTAATTTATCTAATTGAAGTACCTACTTATTTTAAATTTAGGCACACTTAGAAAATAAAAAAAAATGATATTTACAAACAATTAAAATTCGTTATCAAATTCAAGTGTTTTTTAACGTTTATCAATGTTTTTAATTGATAAAAATCAACTCATATAACAATTTATTGTAATAAGTACCTACCTAAGCAAAACCTTTATTGCATATTGACGACAACATATCAAAAATGTTGTACCGAAAATTATTGCTGTTAATTTTTATAGAAACTTGGTAAGATCTATTGTAATTCTTTTTAGAAAGGACCTATCGCTCACCCCGAACTCTCGCTCCTTTACTATCGATATTAGTGTAGGGGTGTACTAGAAAAGGAACGAGAATTCAGCGTGAGTGATAAGTCCGCCGAGCATCATACCTACAATCAGGCATACAATCAATTATTCAATCGACTAGTAATCATATATTACTTTTAGTGTGGCCACAAGTAACTCCAGATTTCCGAAAAATTTCATGTTCGGTTGCGCCACTGCTGCTTTCCAAATAGAAGGTACATAGATACAAAAATATTGCAGAGAAAAAATACTATATCAATTTTTAGGCGCTTGGAACGAGGATGGCAAAACGCCAAGCGTATGGGACACAAAAAACCACCAAATACCATCAGTAATCAGAGACAACCAAACAGCAGACATCAGCTGCGATTCCTACCACAAATACAAAGAAGACATAGCCTTACTAGCGCAAATCGGCGTAACCCACTACAGATTCTCCATATCATGGCCGAGGATACTACCAAACGGTAACCAGCCCACCAATCCACCCGCCAACTCTTCCACAACCACACCTTATTACAGGCTTCAACGACACCATCAACCAACTAGGAGTGGACCACTACAGGAAATTCATCAAAGAACTCAAAGCCAACAACATCGAGCCGATGGTGACCATTTACCACGGCGACATGCCCCAGAGCCTGGGCGACCTGGGCGGCTTCTACAACGCCAGCTCCGTCCAATGGCTCACCGACTACGCCCGCGTGCTCTTCGACTTGTACGGCGACGACGTGAAGATCTGGTTCACCATCAACGAACCCTACGAAACGTGCATTTGGGACGGCGTGGTCAAAGCCTACGAGTGCTCCAAGAACCTGCTGAAGATCCACGCCAGCATTTGGCACCTGTACGACCGCGAGTACCGCGCCAAGCAAGCCGGTAAGTACCGCACAAACCGCCACATCTTCGTCTATTCAACAGTAACTCTTAGGCGCTGTATCCATACCGCTGAACCTCAACTGGTACGAGCCTGAGACCAACAGCACGGCTGATATCGAAGCGGCGAATACCAAACTTCAATTTTCGGTAAGCCAGCAAGCTTCATCGGAGATTTGCATTAAACTATCGCATTATTAAGTGGGGTTTCTTCGGGCATCCGATCTACAAAGGCGACTGGCCGGAGGTGATGAAGAGACGGATAGCGATGAGGAGCCGAGGCGAGGGCTTCGAGAAATCGCGGCTGCCGGAGTTCACCGAGGAGGAGATCGAGTTCATCAGAGGCACCAGCGACTTCTTCTCGGCCAACACGTACACCACCTCCATTATCAGGGCGGAAGCCGAGCCGCCCTTCGGGGAGCCCACCATCGAGTCGGACGTGGGGGTGTTCGAGTACCAGAGGCCCGAATGGCAGGGCGCGGCGTCCTCTTGGCTCAAAGTGGGTACCTTCATAGGCTTTTTTGGGGTTTCTAAAGTGGGATTTATTTGCGCAGGTGACGCCTTGGGGTATAAAAAAGCTGCTGGTTTGGTTGTATAACGAGTACGATAAACCCCAAATACTGGTTAGCGAGAACGGTTACTCGGATTCTGATGGAAGGCTGGACGATCCGATTCGAGTTAATTATTTAAGGGTGAGATTTGGTATAATAAATTATGCTAATTGTCTACAAATTAATCGTGCATAGGATTACTTGAGTAACATCAGGGAAGCGATGGAAGAAGGTGTGGATGTCATTGGTTACGTTGTTTGGACTTTGATAGATAATTTCGAATGGAATGCGGGTTACACGTAAGAAAATCGGGTAAATTGTGGGTTTATTGTGGGTAACTTACTAGTTATTTTTCGTAGGGAACGGTTCGGTTTGGTGCAAGTTGATTTTAACGATCCGAATCGGACTAGGACGAGGAAAAACTCATCGTATTATTATGAAAAAGTTTGTAGAACGAGGTGTCTTGTAGATGAGTGTGTTTAATAAAATATACCAGTTTGTTTCTTTATTGCTCTTATTGATTAAATGCATAATCCTTTGCACTTGTGTGTATTGAAAGAGAGTATTTTATGTGAGGTCTCAACGTGGGATATAAGGTATGTGTTTTGTAAAATATTAATAAATGTAATAAAAGAAACATCCGATCAACAGATTGCTTTATTTAAATTAGAAGTAGGTAGGTTCAGATGCGGATTACAACTGAAAAATCTTCATTTATAACGAAAAATGCTACGCACGTAATAGAGGATGTCCCATTCTTTCGAACAAAAAATTATTAATACTTCTCGGGCGTAAATATTCGAAAATTTTTATAATAAATGGGTCATCCCGATTTCCTTATGTTTTCATTTAAATATAAAGAAGTTGGAATAATATTTTAAATACACATTTTTTTACACTCACAATTATTATCAGTTACTACTGCCTAATTGTTTCATCAGCTAATAATTTTATAACTATACTATACTCGCTAGAAAATACGCTATAACAATTTAAACAAAAACAGTCGATTTCTTTTTAATTACAAAAAATATATTTATAAAATGAATTTTAACAATAGTTAAAGTAGAGGAATCGAGACAGACTTTCCTGGAGTTTATTTTTAGACGTGAGATTGATTTGTCCTACTTTAAGTGAACAAAAATGTCGACTAATCGAAGATCAACATGTCCGAGTATTTACATCATCAAGTTATCAAAATAATATGTACAACGTTTAAAGGCTAGTTTTAAAGTAATGTAATAATTCGAGATTATAATTATCAATTTTATGATGTGTAGGGTAGGGTATCTTAAAATATTAAATTTAATGTAGAACCATGATGGGTAACGTTTCAGTTAGTGTGAAAAATATATTCGAGACCTCATTGAAATAAATAGTAGAGTTGAAAATTAATTTTTAACACACAGTGGAAAAGCATTCAGGAGGCCGTGAGAGTAATTTTGGAAAATGTAATGCGCATTTCCGAAATGAAAATTTTAAGGAATTCTACGAGGTTTACCACAATTGTAAAATACTAGGATTAATTACAAAAACAAGATCGATTTGTATGCTTAAATACGCGAATATTATTTCATTTAAACCCGCGTTAGCATTGATACTTATAAATACACAATTTGTTTCAAATAATACAAGGTTAAAATATTTTCCTAAACTAACTTTTTTTACAAAAAAAAATGATTCGTGTAGTCTCTCCAAAGCTTGTCGATATTTTAAATTCCCCCGTTTAAACAAGAGCTCGGAAATTAGAAGGATAGTAGATACAATCAATAGGTACTTTTAAAACTTTAATGACTAAAGGTCCTGCAACCCGCTGTATTTCATTACAATTACATTCAATATGCGATATACAGGGTGTCCCGATAAGATTGGTCTTAAAATATATCACATATCCCTCGTAAATACAAAAAAGTTACAGGGTAAGTTTAAAATGTAATAATATAGGCGATTTATTTTACGACCAATCTTTTCGGGACATCCTGTACGGTTTTTTTTTTTGTCTTATCAGGATTCGGTAGGACAAATTTAATGTACACAAAAAAGTGATCAATCAAATCAATCCAACTGCCGATAATGAAATTTTATATACATATCTAAATGTTAGGTATATGTTATATTGACGTGTTTCACAAATTTTCATCTACTTCGACACACAAACTATTTACTGATAAAAATCGATTATCGCAAATGGAATTTTATAGCGTGTATATTTTACTTATTGCGTAAAAAAAGCGAAAAAATAAAAGAAAAATAAGAATAAAAATGTGTCAGTCAAATCGTTTATAGTTGTAGTATTTGTTCAAAGTTATGCTAAACGTTTCATCAAACTATTTTAAGGGTCTTACGTGTATATTTTAAAAATATTATTTGTATTTATGTACAAAGGGCGGCCTTCTGGTTTGATAAAACCGAGTAAATGACTCAAAGTCAACTAATCGGACTTTAATCGAGAAGAAAACCCTTCTGAAAATTTTATATAGTATCGAAATTAAAAAAGTTGATGTTAATTATTATTTAAATAGCACCATCATTAAATCGTACGAACGAATAATACAACCATTTTCTGTTATAATCACTGGTTAATCTTGGAGAAATTTAATTAGAAACCAAATAAAAAATAATAATAAAACCGTTAGCATTGAATAAATAAACTTATTTACAAACGATTACAGATAATAATATGCAAGTGATCTAGAGAATGTATATACAAAACATTAAAAATCGTGGTATATGTACACCTAACCTACAAAATATAAAAAGCAAAAAGACGACAAAATTAAATAATAAATCACTTTTCTGTAACGTTCTTATAATACGAAGAAGTTCTATATAAGAGTTTTTACACAAATACACATTCTTTTTTTTTATTCAATGGTATTATTACACAAACACTTTGGCCAAACCATCGGCGCCTGCGCTAGCTATGTAGGGTCTCGACGGATGGAAAGCGACATCCAAAATGCTCTCATCGAATTTCTTACGATGAGCCGTTATCTCTTGCACGCACGTCTTGTTATCCAAATGCCACAATCTTATCGAACAATCATGTGAACCTAAAAAAACGTCATTATTTTTAAAATACTGTACCATCAAAATGACATATATGCGCCACTACACGTCAAAATACTGTTCCGTCAGAATGACGTTTGATATGTTCTATGTATCACAAATAAACAATATGTCATTATTGTCAAAATACTGTATCATGAAAATGACGTTTGTGGTACACGTTCCTTTCTATAATCAATCATTTAAATTGTCTTTTAAATGGTACTTAAATAGAGTATTAAATTATAAATAACGTAAGCAATGTCCCTAGTTACTCCATAACAATAATGTAAATCTATTAAATCGAATGAATCTCCTTAGTTACTCCAATAACAACAATGTAAAACTGTCAAGTCAAAGAATCAAACGACTGTTTTGCTTTAAAAGAGTGCTGAATACACGAATCTAAAGTTTTTAACGTCAAAATATAGTACCACCAGAACTACACGTTCCGTGCAACACAAAAAAAAAAACTAAACGAAACGTCTGGACTCACCGGAAAGAAGGTACAACCCGTTGGGATCGACGGCCAAGCTGGTAACGGCGTCCAAATGGGCGACCATCGAATGGACCATTTTGCCGGTGTGGTTGTCCCAAAATCGAATATGCCTATCCTCGTGGGCGGTAATCGTCAAAGGCAACGTCGGATGGCAGACGATCTTGTTGATCTGCCTGGCGGTGCTGTTGACGCCATCGGCGGCGGTCGATTCCAAACGCGCCACCGGTTTACCCGTTTCCGTATCGAATATAACACAATTTAGACTAAAATAGGACGCCACGATGCGGTTCGGTTCGTCTCTGACGAAGTCCACGCTGGAAGGTATGCCGTCCTGTTCCGAAACGTACGTAGAGAGAAGTTGTTGCTACAAATACAAAAAAAAAAACGATTAGTTCGATTAGGTTCTTGATAAATCGAAATATACATGGGCGTTAAATAATTGAGTGTCGATACTGCAGGATGTGAATATTTGGGTGATTTTAAGAAGAAAAGTTTATATCAATGTATGTCCTAACCTCTTAGTTTTCGAGCTACTGGGTGTTACAGTTTTAGAAAAAAATTAGCTGAAAATGGTGCGTCGTACGAAAGTAAACCTTCGGACCGAATTTGCTCCAAAATAAATGAGGATTTTAAAAATAATTTTAGTTTTTAGAAAAAGCAGTGGCGTACCATTTTTTTCTTCAAACATAATCAATTCAAACCCCGTACGGACGTCACTGGTAAAAATTTTAAAAAATCTTTTGCCTCAAAAAGTGCTCCTTAATAATTAAAAGTGTATACAAAATTTCATAAAAATATCTGGAGTAATAAGAAAATTACGATAGAAAAGATAATTTTTTTCTAAAACTGTAACACCCTGTAGATCGAAAACTAAGAGGTTTAGGACACATATCGATATAAACTTTTCTTCCTAAAATCCTCCAAACATTCACATCCTGAAATATCAGCACCCAATTAATTAATACCCAGTATATACAAATCAAATTACTTTAGCGTGTGGCGCCCACAATTTCACCGTTTTATCGGCCGAACAGGACAGCAAATACTGCTTGGAATTGAGCACGGCCAATCCCCATACGGCGTCCGAATGGCCGTGCAAATTCGCGTTCAATATGTCCGGTTCGTACAGATCGTACGGATCGATATTCGAATTCGGCACGTTCCAACAATTTATTATGCCGTCTAATCCGCCCGAGTAACAATGCTCGCCCGTACCCGATATGGCCAAGCACAGCACTGGACCTACAAAAAACAAACATACAATTTAATACAACAGAAGTATCATACAACAGATGTGTACAAGTATTTAATGAAAATATTTCCAACTCGTTCTTATATCCTCTTTATACTAAACAATTAAGGTTTGGAAGCTCTAATATTTTGAACTTTTTTCCCACACATTCCCACATTCGAGAACTCAATCGAGTTATTCTAGGTAGTGATTAGAGATGAGTCTGGATAGCTAGCCAGACTTGAATCCCATCGGCAAAACCAAACTCACCGGTATGACTTCTAAATGTATACAAAGGCTCCACATCGAGCGAGGCGCTTTTCTTAGCGGGAACGGTCTTTTGCAGGTTCCACAATTTCAACGTGTGATCTTCGCTGGCCGTTATTAAAACGGGCTCGGTCGGATGGAAGGCGAGCGCTCGTACGGCGTCGAAATGACTGCGTAACGTATATTTAGCGTTCCACGTCTTCCTAAATGCCTCCTGTAAATTACAAAATCGTTACAGTAACGAGATAAACAATTTTGAATCGATCACTTAAAAGGGTCTCTTTAACTTAAACGAGTTGTACAACTACCAAGTTAGAGAGTCACTACTCTATTCTGCTCTTTAAAGTTTAAACAATTGATTAGTGTTAATATCTAGCTACTCTAGTGTACTCTACTCGGCTCTAGTGTGCTCCAATCTGCTATAGTGTGCCTTTAGTCGGTTCTAATATGTTCTAATCTGCTCTGATCTGCTCTGATCTGCTCTAAGCTACATTAGTCTGCTCCACTCTATTGTAGTCTGTTTTAATCTACTATAGTCTGACTCTACTCTACTCTGAATCTATTCTACTTCACTGTACCTTACCCTATTCTACTCTACTCCACTCTGCTGTACTGTACTTTACTCTGTTCTGCTCTTTAATGTTTAAACGATTGATTAGAGTTAAAATCTAGCTACTCCAGTACACTCTAGTGTGCTCTAGTCTGCTATAGTGTGCTGTAAAGTGCTCTAGTTTGCTCCAATCTGCTCTAGACTGGTTTAGTCGGCTCTAATATGTTCTAGTCTACTCTGGTCTGCTTTAAGTTGCGCTAATCTGAATCTACTCTACACTAGCCTAGTCTACTCTCAATCGACTCTAGACCGAATCTACTATATTTTGAATCTATTCTACTCTACCATAGTCTACTCTGGTCTACTCTGTTCTGCTCTTTAAAGTTTAAACGATTGATTGAGGTTGGGGTATTTACCTTACTACTAGCAATATCATAGGTAGACTCAGCATCGTTGTTAACGGTAAGCTGAGCCAACTCGCCGAGTCCCAACGAGGAATCCACGTTATCTTCATCGTTTATTCCTATGGCTCTCTTTCCTAAAAGAAATATCTTAAATAGTACGATTCTACGCGAATTATATGTACGATTCGCACCTTGTTCGGTTTTAATGTCCTGCTTCTTTTCGGCTTCGGAGAGTCTATTGAGTTCGTTGAACACTTCTAAGGCTATCGCGTCGACGTCGTCTCCTAAACCTAAATCATTATCCATTTTATCTATAAAAATCACATTACATTTTATTCGAGCGAATTCGGATTTATAGGTATTCGATAAAGCAACAAACCGGACCTTTCTTTCCCATTTTCACGTCGTCCTCGATCTCGTCGCCCGGCTCGATATCGGCGTCGTCGTTCATGTCGTCGTCGTCGTCCATATCGACGTCGGTGTTCGATAAAAACTCCAAATTCGCCATCACGGCCGCCTCCGTGTCCAACATCATGGCTTCCGCGAGCGAACTCGGCTGGGCCTTCTTGGCCGGAGTCCTTCTCCCTGCGAAACGAACCGCGATTAAAATCATAAATTGGCTCATCGTAGAGCTCTCATACCTTGCGTTTCGCTGGCCCGTTTGTTGGACTCGTTGGCGTTGAGGCCGCCGCCGTTCTGGTTGTCCTCCTGATCGGCGTTGTTGTTGTTGAGGCCCAAGAGGGCGCGGACGCGCGTCGATCTGACGTCGATGATGCGGTCCGTGTAGCCGATCTCCTGCAGGTACTGGCGCAGCAGCTGCCTGCCCTGCTTCCACGTGGAATTCGACACGGACACGAACGATTGGTCGCTGTCCAATTGAGATTCGCTCGATTCGTCTATCACAGGCGGTTTCATATCACCTGGAAATCGAACGGGGTTAATCGATGGGTTTCTAGAGAGTTGTACGAATAATTGTTATTTACCTTGTTGCAGTTCTGTGCCGTATTTCAGCTTGTGGAATTTGGCGCGTTCTTGTTTCAAGGCGTATTCGAGCATTTTGATGCGCCTCACCAGGTCGTTCTTGAGGTTCTCCTGGCCCTTTCGCTCGCCCTGCAGGAACGCGATTCGAGCCTGGAACAATTCGAATTTTAAGTTTAGAACTTAACCGAACCGCTAAATAACTGGTGGATTGCTCATAAAATGTACGAATCGAATATAAAACAATTAGTTGCGGTAATAAGTAATAGTCACAAAGGATTTCTGGCGTAATGAAAGTTTCCACACAGTGAAACTTGTGCTGGAGAACTCAACCGTAAAAATGCGTTGCTTGTTAGATATAACTTATGCAATTCTAATCGTACGATTTCATCGATAAACGTTGAAAATTTTCGGATTCGATGATTTAATAGCAGAAATAATAGAAGTAATAATATATAAAGTTAAATTGGAATGAGTACGTTGAAATTCTTCGCATTGATTTGAATAAAAACGTATTATTCGATGCCTGTAATATTTTTTTAAATTGCTACTAAAACAACCAGAAATTTTCATTTAAAGGCTAATATTTTTCTATTTTGACAACTTCACGATATAGCGGAGTTTAATATTTATTATCATGCTTAAAACACAGCGAAATTGAGTATTATTTATTTACTTTAGAGGAAAAAGCATCGATGTTAATTGTAAACTGGACTGTCCCGAGACATTTTGTGAAGTAAAAATGCATTAGAAATGAAGTAAAAATGAATAGCTTACTTGTAATTCGGCCCTATCGACCTCCCATTGGGACCTCTCCAATTCGAACCTGGCCCATTCGTGTTGGATAAAATGTAAGATGCCCGGTATGGAATATTGGGACTTCGGGTTGATCTCGTCGTTTTGTTTGTTGTTGCCGACCGAACCACCCTGGGGGCCCATTTGCCCGCCGTTTTGCATGTTTAGAGAATTATCTTCCATCGTGACGGATCCGAACGCAGAGAAATTTCATATATCCACCTTCATATATTCCACTCTTCAAATCGCCATTTTAACTTATAAATCGACTAGTCTTAATCTAATTCAGAATTCACGGGTACGCATTTAGCCTTCGAATTTACAAAAAAATTACTATTAATTCTACAGTGGTGGTTTTCTATCAAATAAAGAACATTTACTTCAGTACTGAAACTCTCGCACCAAACTTTAACTTTTCATAAACCTCAACCTTTTTAACATCTGGCAAAAGTAACATCTTTGTCGTTTCCATAGCATCCGTATATCGCCGTCTCTCTTTCATGTCATGTCGGAAATCGAGTAAGCTGTTCAATGGACAATCCGTGAATCTTTTTGTTGTGGCTTACCCACCCAGTTTTTCGAAATTTTCAAAATTACTCGACTTTTACCCAATTCGCGATGCGAAATTAATTACGCTTCTTAAAAAAAGAGGTTATCGCAAATTTTATTCAAATTTAAATTGTACAGATTATTGTTCGAGCTAAATATTTCGAGTACTTTGAGAGCTGGCTGTGATACAATACAAATATGATGCGGTACAAATATTAAGAGGGGCGTTGAGTTTTGGTAACCCAATTTCAGTTGGCAGCAATGAAAATAAGCATGATTTTACTGCATACAAATCTCAATTTTTACTTAATTTTGAGATATAATATGAATCGCAGCTGATAGAGTGAACCTTCGTGTAGGTCATAAAGGTTTTTTTTACAGATCTATGCATAAATAACGAAATTACAAGCATTTGAAGGTAGACATTTTTCAGTTTTTTTTTCTAACGGACGAATACCAAACTCCTTTATGGCCTAGCTATGGGTAATAGAAACGTATTGTGAAAATTTGGTAACGAAATTCTTTATATTTTTTGAGATTTGTATGCAGTAAAATCTGAATTTTGGAAAAAACTTCAGCGAATTGCCGCTAGGGAATAGCGAAAATGATATCTATGTAATGTGGGTTGCATACGCTCAAGTAAATATGAGCTCTAGAAGCATGAAATAAGGTTTAATTATGAATATACGATATATATGCACTTCACAAAGCACACTGTTTTTATTATAATAAACAAATTTAGGAGAATTGAGGAAATTCAAGTGAAAATTTATTGTAAGTGTCATTGTTGCCAACAAAATAAAGAAATTGACGTGAATGACATGACATATGACAAGATGTCAATGTGATTTTTAGGTTATATTTACGTTACCATATTTACATTTGTTATATTATACTTTATCGAGTTATTACTTTGTAGTTGCAATTGAAATTGCAATATACAAACAATAATTAATTATGAAGATACGTTATTATATTTGGATATCATGCATTTATTAATTATTTTGTAAAACAATATTCGAAGATTGATTGAAGACTAGAATGAAATCAAAATTTATCACAGCGTGCACTATTAGGTATATTTTTCATATTCATCATTGGCATACAAATTTAGTATTGTATTTTTTCTTTTCCAACTTTACACTTATCAATTATTAGATATGATATGACTTACGTTTAATTCAACTATCATGCTAAACTTGTTGTACCTGTAAGGAAAAGAATTCAAACATTTCATTTGTGTAAATATGTTTATTTTAATACTACTTTAACAATTTTGATATACAAGTTGATATACAAGTTGATATACAAGTTTCATCGGTCCACTTTTCTTCTCTTCTATCTTTGGAATGTAATGTTTTATCGGGTATCTCATAGGGCAGGTTGATGATCAAATCTATACTTGAAAATGGTCCTGCACAGGTCCCCACCCAAGTCCTACGACCCCAGAGTGGCTGTAGTAGAACTATTTCACTTACAAATTCATCAGTGCCATTGTCATTTTCGGAGTGTGTGTTCGGAGTACTTATTGTTGCATCGGGCATCCCATAGGGCAGGTTGTTGATTAAATCTATGCTTGAAAATAGTCCTGCACAGGTCCCCACCTAAGTTCTACGACCCAGAGTGGCTGTACTAGAACTATTTCATTTAGGCCCAGTTGCTCGTATGCGGATCAAAGTCGTATCAACTGATCTCGAATCAAAGTCGGATCAATAGTTAGCCCTGGAAAAGGGCGGCCATATTTGATCCCGATTTAATCTCGGCTTAATCATAATTGATCCGCGTATGAGCAACCGGGCCTTACAATTTCATCAGAGGCATTGTCATTATCGGAGTGTGTGTTCGGAGTACTTATTGTATCGGGTATTTATCAATATATTCGATCGTAGAATCGCATCTCCCATTTTGTCGCCTGCACGTACTTTTACAATATTACATAGGTATACAATACAATACAGGGTGTTCCAATAAAAAGTACCCCCTTTAATTAGCTAATAATTTTTAAACGCCTAATCATAAAAACATGCGGTTTTCTCAAATATGTTTTATTTTATTATAAGTTTTGTTACAGTGATACAGAAATTATGCATTAACAATACATGGTGTTTTATCAAAACCTCCTCTTTTAAATTCACAGTAACCAAATTAATTTAAATGGAACATCCCGTATATACAGAGGTATTTTAAAAGATACACTCTTCTACTTTTCAAAAATATATTATTTGTAGATATTATTCTACAAAAGAAGACGTCCTATTTCATAAAATTTAGTTATTGCGAATTTAAAAGAGGGTTTTTTTTATGAAACATCCTGTGCAGGCGATACAAAATTTTTGTCTCACTGCAACAAAAAGTTATAGAAAAATAAATAATATATTTGTCAAAACCGCATGTTTTATCATCATTAGGCGTTTAAAAAATATTAGCTCACTAAAGGAGCTACTTTTCATTGGGACACCCTGTATTTTAATGAACACTATATCATAATTACATGATTTTTAGTGATAAAAAATGTTTAGTGATTTTTACCTAATACCATTGTAATATTAGCTCACTAAAGGAGCTACTTTTCATTGGGACACCCTGTATTTTAATGAACACTATATCATAATTACATGATTTTTAGTGATAAAAAATGTTTAGTGATTTTTACCTAATACCATTGTAATATAGGTACCACTCGACAAAGACTGGTCTTTCTAGCAATGATTGTACGTCTATTATTAATGTATCTTTGTAATTAATTATAAAAATTAATTAATAAAATGTTTCAAATTTACATATATTATAGTTTACAAAGTTTGCAATAAGAAATTGAAATATAATTAACTAATAAACTATATAATATTTATATAGTCATTGATATTTGAAATAAAATTTGCAAATTAATATACCTATACGTATGTATATCAAAAATGAAATTTGCAAATTCTAAAAGCAAAAATGCATTTTCGCCGCTACGAAAATAGAGAGAATATTCGCCAGAGTGTTAGGGGTCGAAAACGATTAGACGGACAATCATAAACGGCTACCTGCTTATGCAAATTTACTTTATTTACAATGCGACGATAACAATACATTTACTTTGAAAATAGTCTCTTAGATTCACTGCACTTGCGCCACCTGTTAGAACATTTTCTGAAATATCACTGGTTAAAAACCTGGCTAAAAATTTAATTTTGAGACAGCTAACGCCATCTGGTTCAATTAATGAAACTACGAAAAATTACTAGATTCTAGGGGCGATTGGTACGACTGTTGAAGTGCTCAACGCCCCTCTTAAAATATTTAGTAAATGCAATTATTGATTACAAATTATCTGAAAACGAAAAAAAAAGTAGCAAATTTGTAATTCGCTAAAATATGCCTAAAATATTTATCACATCTCACTCACAATAGATGGCGGTGTAAATGACATTTTCGGTTGCTTGTATAACTCACTCACTAAAGGCACAATTTAATAAACGTAAATGACAGATGTCAAGTCAATTAACCAAACATAACCTATTTTCAAAACAAAAACAATGGCTAATCGAAAGAAGGTATTTAAATTCAATCAATTCCGCTACAATATTTCACTTTTACTCGCTTTTTTAGAGTACAACCTCGTCAGACACGAGTTCCGGATCGACATCGGACTCGTCCAGCTCGAGTTCCTCTTCGAGCGGTTCGGATTCCTCCTCTTCGAGCGATTCGGATTCGTCGAGCTCCCAGGAGTCCAACAAGCGACAATCCGATTTAGACAACAACAAGAAAGCCCCGGCGCCAAAACAAGTCCGGAAAGCTTCCGACGTTAGCAAATCCACGGACGCGAAGGCCCCGGCCAAAAGCAAACCGCAACCCGCCCAAAAATCTAACAAACCGGCCGCCAAAGCATTATCCAGCGAAGACGACGAGGACGTTAAGAAGTCGATCAAGCGGAAGAGCAACGTCAAACCCAAGAGCAGCGCCACGGCGGTACCCTCTCAAAAAACCCCCTCGAGAGCCTTGGCTAAATCGGCCGCTAACTCAGCGAAGGCTAATAAAAGAGACGTCAAGGCGGCTCCTGTTCGAGGCAAGGAGCCCCCCAAGAAATCGAACACCAAAAACTCGGACGCCAACAAAAAGAAGAGCATATTCTCGCCCGAAAACAGCTCGGAATCCGATTCGATCAAAGAAAAAATCCACAAAGAAGTCTACTGCAAGGCCAAAGCCGAGCCCCGAGCGAAAGCTAGGATTGTAGAAAAAGTAAAAGCCGAGAAAATCGAACCTAAAATCGTCCCTAAAAAAGAAATCGGTAACTATCTACTTAGTGTAATTCACACGATTACTCAATTTTCTTTTCGTTTTAGTATCATCCGCTAGTTCGGCCTCGTCCGGATCAGGTTCGAGCAGTAGTTCGGATAGCGAAAGCAGTGCGGAATCCTCCGAACAAGCCAATAGGAAGACCACCAAGAAACCTGTGAAGAAACCTTCGGTGGTGCACAAAGAAGGGGCCAATAGCGACTCGGAAAACGACTCCCACACGCCCGCCAAGGGCCAAGTAACCATGAGAAAACTCACTAGATCAGCCAACGCCAGAAAATCCAAGCACGTCCTCGGCAAAAACGTCTACTCAGACACCGATTCTGATACAGAGAGCACGAAGAGATCCCTATCCAGGTCTCCGGCTAAGAAAAGCCACGCGGCCTCGGCCAAGGGTAAAACGAAGAAGCGCAACGAAGGCCGCAAGAAAACCAACGAATCCCAATTAGAGGAGGAGCGCTCGTGCCCGCTGGAGAACTGCGACAGCCGTGGCCACGTCAGCGGCAAGTACGACAAGCACTTCACGCTCGAGGCCTGCCCGGCCTACCACAATCTCGCCATCGACGAGTGCAAGCGGCTGCTCGATGAACGCAAGAAGCGCGACGAGTTCAGACGCAAGGCGCTCGAGTTCCACAAGAAGACGCCCCGGCCGCACGTCACGCACGACCAGAAGCAGTACCTGGAGCGCGTGCGCGACTTCCGGGCGAAATTCAAGGCCGAGCTGATCGAGGACATCAAGCCGATCGGCAATCGTACGACCGAGCCGGATTTGAGCAACTTCGTGCCCGAGTACGATCTGAAGCTGTTCCAGGACGCCCAAGCGCTATCCAGCGAGACGATCGAGAACGATTTGAAGAACCTTCCTGGGACTAAAGGTGATTCGAGTTATGCAGCCGTTTAGTGTAGCTAATCGATTGATACCGCAGGTACTAAATACATTGAAATGGGGAAGTTCGAAATGGAGGTGTGGTACCAGAGCCCCTATCCGGACGACTACGCGCGCCTGCCGAAGCTGTACATATGCGAGTACTGTCTGCGATACATGAAGTCGCAGACCATACTGCACCGGCACGTGGTGAAGTGCGTGTGGAGGCACCCGCCCGGCGAAGAGGTCTACCGCAAGGACAGGATATCGGTGTGGGAGGTGGACGGTAAGCGGTACAAGCAGTACTGCCAGAACCTCTGTCTGCTGGCCAAGTTCTTCCTCGATCACAAGACTCTGTACTACGACGTCGAGCCGTTTTTGTTCTACGTGATGACTTTGGTGGATAACGAAGGGTGTCATACCGTTGGATATTTTAGTAAGGTAAATGGAGAGGTTTGTTGAAGGTAATGGAGAGGCTTGGAAGGTTTCAAAAAGTAGTACTAATGGTGGAGTGTGGTGGATAACATTGAGACAGGATGGTTTTCATAATTATTTACCACAGATCGACGGAAAATCAATCCTCCACGCTTAAAACCCGTACAAAATCGACCGATTCGAGCCCTTAAATTCGTAAAACGGCCACGATTCCTCGGGAAAAACGGTTGTGTTTTCCTTCGGAGCGTATCGCGCTCGGAAAACCGTGTGCCTCCTCTCCGCGCCCGATGTCTTCGATTCGCCACCCGTTTTCTCTCCCCCATCCTCCATTCTCCATTCCTCTCCGCCGTCTCTCCACGTCCATCGCATCGGTTTTTGCGTCCCGTCTAGACGGGGCGAAAGAATGGGCCCGGGAATATATTTCGCAGACATTAGCCGGGCTCCTCGCGAGGCTCGCCTCTTTCCCGACGAAATCCAACCAAAAAAAAAAACCAATGTTTAAGGAAAATACGAGGTGTCGCTTCGGTTTCTGATGAATAATTATAGTCCGTTCGCCATCGAGGGATGGTAGTAGAAGCTTCTTGAAGGAGGATCAACAAGTAATTTGATAAATACCTGACAATTGTTATAATTATAGATTCAGATATAAGTGAAAGCGATTTTTGGTTTTACTATATCTTGGCACTGTCTTAGGTCACTTATTCTGGTGTTACAAAAGGTGTTCTATTGTTACACACCCTGTATACAGAGTGTAATAAAGTAAAATAAACTATTACACAGTGGTAAAAGTCTGAAAGTTATGAAATTTTATGCTATCTTTAGCATATAATGGTGTACTACAATCTCCTGATGGCGAATAATTATCCTCATTATAAGTACCCATTTAGGTACCCCTAATTTTTATACATTATTAGAATACCTACAAAAACACCTTCCTTAACGAGCAAATTTCTAGTACTTAGAAATGAGCAACAAACACCAGCTAATTATTAAGAAAAAATCTGATTGATTCGCATTAATCCGTGACATGGGGACATGGGTGAGGACGTGGCAACAGCGCGACCAGTCGCTATTATTGTTTCGGGTGTCTCGGATGTTTGAAGGTCAACGTACCCAGCCCTTGACACGATCATAATCATTCGAAAAGGGGGGCCCACTCCACCTTATACCGTACGTTGAAATACATGTACATTCGAACGGCTGACTATCACTAATGACTAAAATAAATTTTCGATTCGGCTGTTTTATTTCACTCACTTTTTTTTATATCGCTGTTTTTTTTTTTTTTCAGGAGAAAAATTCGTTTTTGAACTACAACGTTTCGTGCATTTTAACGTTACCGCCGTACCAACGACAAGGATACGGTCGACTTTTAATAGATTTTAGTAAGTATAAAATTACATTCAATAATCTACTCTTTACTTACACCACGCTATAAATATCAACGGACGCTACCTGCGCGGCTTCCTACTGCGCATCTAATAATTTTTATTAATCTCTCGCCCATCCCATTCGAATAAATCAAACGACTAACAACGAACGTCATCGGGCGTTAAATAGACTGTAAAAGACGTCGGGCATTAGCATTCCGGTAGCTCCCGCGAGCCCCCGGGGGTGCAGGGAAGCGGCGAGACCCCCCCTTTTTAAACCGAGACCCAGACGGGCATAAGGACGGGGACACGCAGGGATAGGGATGGGCGGACTAGACTAGACGGAACGAATAACGAATAGAGGTAGGTGTGTGTGTGTGGAGCGCAGCCAGACAGACATGGGGACAAAAGGGATAGGGATAGGGAACGAGTGCGAATGTCAGCGTCAGCAGCGCCCGGCCGGCCCGACGCAGATCACAGTTACCCCATTCCATTTTCGGTCTAGCCAGGTCATGGAACTTAACTTTTATTTTATTAGATTCGACTGGATAAAAATGCTTGTGTATAAGCTCTTTCGAATCGATTAAGATGTGGTGTTTTCGAAGGTTTGTTCCTCGGGTTTCGGGGGATCGCTATAGTTTGATTATTATCGGTTGTTTTTGATAGAAGAATTAATGCGGGGTCAGCCAAGTAACCCCTTTTGGAACGGTTCATTTGAGCTACTGTCCATTTTAATTATCGGTTATACTCCGATATTAGGCGGTGGTAAAATACTTTAGGGGAGGAGTTGTTTGGGTTTCAAATGAATAATTATACTCCGTTCGTAATCGGGAGATAATCACAAAACCTTCTTGAAGTAGGCACTATTGATTACCTAGTTATCAAGATATCAATGAAAATTATGTTTAATTTTATTACCTCTATTTAATATCTCGGAAGCGTGATGACTGCGTTGTTTTTAAATCACTTTATCTGGTGATTAGAAATTACTGATGGCGAACGGAGTATAGATAGTTTCTTTCATCGATTACCTATATAGGGTGTTAATTAGTGATGATATTTTAGGATGTGAATATTTGGATGATTTTAAGAAGAAAAGTTTATATCAATATATGTCCTAAACCTTTTAGTTATCGAGCTACAGGGTGTTACAGTTTTAGAAAAAAAATAAGTTTTCTATCATAATTTTCTTATTACTCCATCAGATATTTTTATGAAATTTTGTACACACTTTTTAATTATTAAGAAGCATTTTTTGAGGCGAAAGATTTTTAAAAATTTTTACCAGTGACGTCCGTACGGGGTTTGAACTGGATAAGTTTGAAGAAAAAATGGCACGCCACTACTTTTTCTAAAAACTAAAATTATTTTTAAAATTCTCATTTATTTTGGAGTAAATTCGGTCCAAAGGTTTACTTTCGTACGACGCACCATTTCCACGTAAAAAAAATAAAAACCAAAACAATATTTTCCCAAAAGTTCATTTTGAGACTGTTTTTGATATTTTGTTGAAATTTTGTAGGCGCCCACCATGCATGGAAACTTTTTTTTGTGACAAAAAATTAATTTTCTACTATTAGTAACTATTACTAAGAAAATTATGATAGAAAAGTGAGTTTTTTTATTGTAACACCCTGTAGCTCGAAAACTAAGAGATTTAGAACAAATATTGATATAAACTTTTCTTCTTAAAATCACCCAAAGATTCACATCCTGGTGTATCGGCACTCAATTAATTAACACCCTGTATAGGTACTCAATTATTTTATAACATCTGAACATAATAACATTTATAACATCAGCGAACGGAGTATAACTTTCCTCCATCGTTCCCTCAATGTTTAACACCACCTTTTACGAAGTATACAAGCCCTTTAATCGGTACTTTAAATGAATCGAATTCGATAGTATATAAATTATGATGATGCCGAATCAGAATATAATGGTGGATGTATACGTGCACACGTGCACGCATCGCACATACGCGGCCCCAGAATCTGGTGCAAAAAGGGAGGACCGAAAGGAGCGATTGTTGACCTCTCGACGGATCGATAGGCGACGTCTGGCGTCGTACTACAGTCGAGGCGCCGTCGTCAATGGGTGACGTCACGCTAGACGCCACACCCAGCACACCTTGCACCGGGAATTACACTTCCGATTTTGTCGGGTGGTGGGTTTTATTATTTTTTTTTCTTCTATTGTTATTATTTAGCGCACTCGGTACGATGTGCATCGAAAAACGGTCCCTCTCATCGGCATTTTCGTTCGTGTCGATATGCAAAACGGTGACGCGTGAATCACGATGAATTTTTCCGCGCATACTTTGTTTAATTGGTATATTTTTAGTAGTTACGTGTATGTATCGAGGGTGTAAATTATCGTTTATAGACCTCTAAGGTCAACACAAAATATTAATTTTTATGGCTCTACTGAATTTCGTATCAATCTCGCAGGAGTTGTTATTCTAATACAGCATATACAATTGACGCATCCACTGTAACTAAAATCCAATTCCACTCGAACGGCGACGGGCAAATTAAATATTACAGCAGAATAAGTTTTTCGTTACTTTTAATAAATCCCACGGGGCGCGAGACTATCCTCCATTCTTTCCCCCGTTTCCATTCCGCGCTCCTCGGAAAAATTGATACAGCGCTAATTTTACACCCGCAGACTTTAATTCCGAGAACGAATGCAAAGTTGTAGACGGTCTCCGTATTTTTTTTATCGCCTCGCATAAAATATAATCGTGCGAAAATCGCAGGAATCCGTTGCGACGGTGGTCTCTCTAGGTAAATTCCCCGGCATAAATTAACAATAGCCGGCATTGTCTCCAGTTATTTTTCGGTCGACAATTAAGCGTATCGTTTCGGCGAAACCGTTTTCGATTTTAACGTTCCCCAAAAATGAATTATAAATCCCATAAAGCAGGTAGTTGTATAGCTGATAAACTCTTCAAGGATACACGAATTCCGGCCGGTCGCATTCGAAAGGTCTAAATCGATTCTTTCAGGCTACTTGCTGACCAGAGTGGAGGGCAAGATAGGCTCGCCGGAGAAGCCGCTCAGCGACCTGGGGCTCATCTCGTACCGGTCCTACTGGAAGGACGTCCTGCTGGGGTACCTGTGCTCGCGCGCCGGCACCACGCTCTCCGTGAAGGACATCAGCCAGGAGATGGCGATCCACTCGTACGACATCGTGTCGACGCTGCAGGCGCTCGGCATGATGAAGTACTGGAAGGGCAAGCACATCATCCTGAAGAAGCAGGACGTGCTCGACGAGTACGTGGAGAGGGTGAAGAAGCGCGGCTCCTTGCTCAAGGAGGTCGATCCGGCTTGCTTGAAGTGGAACCCCACCCAACCGGCGACTGTTTGAATTATTGTTGTTTTATATGTTTTTTTTTTTTATTTATTTGCAAGAGAATATACCAGTTATTTTATTAGAACTCGTTTTTGTTTGGTCGAATATGATGATATCCCTGGGAATAACAGGTTAGCATCAGGTTAAATAGCGATATTATAGGGCTGTATAACTTCGAATTAGGGCTAAATTATGATGAATTGGGGCTAAAATAATGTTGAATTGTTGCTGAATCACTTCGAATTGGAGCTAAATAATGTTAATTTGGGACTGAATAATGTGTTGTTTTGAGCTAAATAATGTTGCATTGGGGCTAAATAATGTTGATTTGGGGCTCAATAACGTCGAATTGGAGCTACATAATGTTTTTTTTGTAGCTAAATAATGTTGAATTGTGGCTCAAAAAATTGAATTGGAGCTAAATAACGCCGAATTGGAGCTAAATAATTTTATTTTGGAGCTAAATAATGTTGCATTGGTGTTAAATAATGTTGATTTGTGGCTCAATAACGTCGAATTGGGTTTTGTAGCTAAATGATGTTGAATTGTAGCTCAAAAAAATTGGATTGGAGTTAAATAACGTCGAATTTGTGCTCAATAATGTTGCTAAATAATGTCTAAATAATGCTAAATAATGTCAATATTGGGATTATTTCCACATGTTCGAACAAATTGGGACTGATTATGATGAATTTGGGGTGAATAACATCGTATTGGAGCTAAATAATGTTGAATTTGAGCTAAATATTGCATCATATTGGTGCCAAACTATAACGTAATAAAGCGAAATAAAAGCAATATTGGTGCTGAATTATGATGAATTGGAGCTAAATAATATCGAAGTGGAGCTAAACTGCGTCAAATTAGTGCTCAACTATAACGAAGTGGGGCTAAATAATAGCAATTTTGGTGCTAAATATCTTCAAATTAAGGCTAGATAATATCCAATTGATGCTAAACTAATTCCCATTGGCGTTCCAATTTAAGTTTAGAAGTTTAGAAGATCAGTAATTTTGATGATAAGTCCATAAATGTATGCGCATAATATAATAAAATTATGTCATCATTTCGATAACGCTGTATACATTACCACTCTTTATTAGACATACATACCATAACACAATGGTATTGTTTAAACAATTCGACGAGGGACAGGCGAAAAATAAATAAATACATAGCACCGTATCGTCGAGCACATACAATAACTGTCCGAGATGAGATTAGTGTATAATGGCCACTTCGACCTTCGAGATCTACATGAATGGTTATTTTTAAATCGGTTATTGTTCGAAAGAACGGCCGGCCGGCCGGCCCGATAGCGCAGAGAGGCAGAGCAGAGGCGAAAAAACCGAAGCGGTGCACCGAGCGCGGCTCGCCGCTCTTTCGGCCTTTGTTACTAACCGGAATGAAATGTTATTCCCATCACCGTTCGAGACCTTGCACCGCTTCGGAATGTGGTCGTCTTGAGACCTATGACGACGGTCGATGCAAATATTTTTCTTCCTAACAAAGAAACGAGGAGAAAGCGATTTGCTGCGAATTTAGTGCAGCTCGCTGGTATCGAAATATACGCGATATGTAGGCAGAGCCGAGATGTATTCTCGGATGTTTTTTTCTTTTGAGCGGTTTTTTGCGTCTGGAGGTCGGGGAAAACCCGCGCGTTTGGTATTCTCTACGGTCGACAAAAACTATTTTTATTGCACAATTTGTTTACTCCTCACGTTCGGGTTAACTTATACAGGATCTCTCGCTGTGCTGGTGGATGTAATTTGATCCATTCATCCACCACACAATCCAGAATCCACCATCT
This sequence comes from Phyllotreta striolata, assembly GCA_918026865.1. Classification (NCBI taxonomy): domain Eukaryota; kingdom Metazoa; phylum Arthropoda; class Insecta; order Coleoptera; family Chrysomelidae; genus Phyllotreta; species Phyllotreta striolata. The sequence goes on from OU900102.1 coordinate 4,766,424, forward strand.
TACAACAAATCCCATTGTTTGTCGTATATGGTCAATTCTATGAGTTGGACAAAGAAAGATTATTAAAATTATAGTGCTTAGAGTGAGAGTAAAGTTAGAATCCCACACTCTTTAGCCTTATTTTCATGTTGGTAAGTGCACGAGAAGAGTTCTTAAATGTATAGAAAGGTGGTCTAAATATTCAATATGGAGTTTCTAATTGGCATTTAGCAAGTTTATTGGGTCAATATAAGATTATTAAAGAATCCAATTATAGTACCCCAAGGGGATACTGTATATGTATCCATTGTAGAAGAATCACTTCTTAAAAATACCCAGGCAGGGCCAGATTTTCATATAGGTTAACTAGAGTTCAGTACTCGCAAAATATTTTTTCGGGAATAGGCAACTTGTACAGCAAGACCTGTCACTTTATTTCGGCAAATTTTCAGGTAGTAAGCTCACAGCGGGGTATGTCGTAAAACTGAGATAAGCGGTTGGGTTGTTTCTTTTATTAGAATTTGAATTTTAGAATATCCGAATTTCGATATTGTAGGAAAATATATTTTCGAATATTTAGAAATGCCGATGACGACAAATTATTTTAAATTAAATAATTCGTATATGGTTTACATTTTTAAAATCATAAAGACGAGCCGATTCCAACGATAGGTCATACTTAATACTTATTATCGATAATAAAGGAGTTACGGCCACTCGCGGGGCTGCCTAAAGTCAAAAAACATAATTTCAAATGGCTGTAGATCCTTTAATATCGACGATAAATAGCAAGTGTAACACATCATTGAAATCAGCTCATAATGAAGATACTAAAAATGTAAAAATATCTATGATATTTCATTTTAAATAAAGAAGTTAGTGTCTAATATTTTGCTTCAGTTTATCGGAATTCTGGACAACTGTTTGCAAATTTTCATGCACAGAATTGCATAAGTTGTTCAGTTGTTTTCGAATTAACTCGTATTGTGACAAGTTAAAAACGCTATTTCTTACGATATTAGTATTAGAGAAGTAAAAACATTGAAAAACGGTTTGGTAAAACTTTAAAAATTATTGTCTACCTACTACAATCATTAGTACATTATTAGGTTCGATTGTTCTGCATATAAATAATCGGACAGGTCCGAGTTGTCACCCAAATTTCAAAATTTTACCTGTGCGAAAAAAGGTGATGTCCGAGTTGTCACCCGTCTATTGTTATCCGTTCGATGCAGATTATAAGGGTCTAATTGCTTAATAATGTTGGGTTTTTTGATTTTGGGTTAGAAATAGTTGGTGGATGTTTTGCATTGGAACTTTTAGAGATAAAACCAAATTGCAATAAGGTTACAAAATTTTGTGATTATTTAGTGGAAACGTACATTGACAGCAATTCAAAATTTCCTTCTCAAGTATGGGTCGAACATTCTTCGTCCTTAATACGAACCACAAATGCATGTGAATAATCATTTTATGCGACAAGTAATCAATCGTTTTATACGGGCCACCCTAATGTACATACATTTTTAAATGTTCGTTTAAATTTTCAAATTTGGGTTTGCGTTTGTTCATTAAATAAATTCTACATACATGTAAGTAAAAGGAAATTTGAGTTTATATAAATTTTAATATTTTCAGAATCATATTGATCTTATAAAATATTTATGTAAAGTTCAAAAAATATTTAATGTATCTATCTAAATAATAAGAAAAACAAAAGTTGGTTACGTTCAAAAAATATTTAGGAATTTTAAACGAAGTAGGATTAATCGAAAACCTAATTGCACCCTGCCATACCTACCCCAGGTAACGGGTGACAACTCGACTCATAAGAACTGACCGGTTAGAATTCGGGTGACAACTCGACCTCTCCGATTGAAATTATCCATTTCAATCCATCTCGCATATCGATCAACAATCGAAGGGAATCAATAAAAACAACGTTTTTCTTTTTACCCCTACCGTTTTGATCGATATAGATTCACTCAGTTCCGAATTTTGACTATTGATAAATTGTGACTTCATTGTCTTCGTGTTGTCTATATCCGAATATTCAATTTGTGTGTTATTTTTAAATTTCCACGTGTGTCCTTTGTATCAAAATTGTGATATTGTATTGATAACTTGGTTAAAAATGGTTTATTTAGTTACGATGTATCTAATGTCGACATATTCAATGAAAGGGGTTTGGAGTAAAGAGTATAATTACTTGTTAATATAACATATGTGGTGTTACAAAATCATTTAATAGTACCAACAGTCAAAAAGAGCTTGACATAAATAATTTTTTAAAAATAACTAAGTACTTCCTGTACTTAGTCAAATTTAGTCAAATCAAATTTAGTAACCGGACAATATTTTAAAAAATTCTTGAGGTAAAATAAAAGTAGAATAAAAAATCAAGTATGTAGTAACACTAAATTCAATATTTGCAATTTTAAAATTTTAAAATTTAACATCTTAAGTGTAGGTAATCGGATTATCGGATTTGGGTCGTAAAATTGAAGACGAAACCAACCCCTCATAAATCATTCTCGGACTGTATAACAAGTTGCCTAAAACTGATAATTTAGTGTTCTGAAACGATGAATTTTTAAACACATTCAACCTAATTATTAACAAATGACAAGGAAAATCAAAAAAAGGGCTTCGTCGCGCGTTCGAAAAGAGTCAGCTCTTTCCATTGGTACAAAAATTGCATACAAAAAGTTAAAAATGTAGCCTGAAAATGGATTATACGATTTCAACATTTTCATTAATTAAGCGAAAACAAAAGCATTTTTCAAAAAAAGGGCTTCGTCGCGCATTACAACTAAATGGGTAGATCATATGTAGAGTGCGACCCCCCTTTCAAATTTCAAAATACGCCCTGAAAACGTCGCGGCGAATCGGGCATTTTACGCCTATTTTCAGAGTACTGAACTCTAGCCTTAACTAGCGCTTCAAGACCAAGAGGAGCCTATCTATAGTGTAATTTACAGACTTGAAAATGGGAGGTGAAAGAACCTCATAAAGACCAATTGAAATACCTACATAAGGAATTCATAGAAGTTGAAATATCTCGCTTAGAAAAGCCAAGAATTTTTTAGATTATCTGTGAGTAATCTATTAACAATAATAATTACATTTACAATTGAACGAACGCCAAGTCGTTTTGCTCGTAGCCGACGGAAATGCCGAAAAATCCCCGTATACGAGGAATGCGTCGAATATCCGGTTTTTAATTTTAAATTTAGATTTTTAGGCAACTCGCGGCCGCTCGAACGCCGATCGTTCGGCATTTCCGTTTCGAGACCATTATTTCTTGTTTTTTTTTTATTATTTTTCTGTTTCGTGTCGTCCGCGGCCCGAACTCGGGTACTCCTCGGCTCGGTACGCGCACAGGATGTTTTCGACGGGGCAATTAATTTAATTGCGCTTCGAAAGTACAGGTAAATCGACGGAAGAGCTCGCGTCGCGGTCGGATATATTTTATTGTATAAATTCGGGTTGAATGGGATTTTTAACGTAACGCCAACGGCACGCGAGAGGTCGTTTTCGGGCCGTTCATTTGCCGGATAATGTATTTACTTATTTAAATTAAAGTATTTTGAATTGCAGGCAATTTCATTGTCGAAATTGACATTAATGACACTTCGTATTTCGTGTGACAGACGTTTAATAGAGGTGGGTATCGATTTTTGGTATAGAGGTGCAGTAACGAATGTTACAAAATAACCGTTATTTCTAAAATAACGTTCTCCTCTACTCTACCCTCGAGTAAAGAAGAATCAAGAAATGTTTATTAGTTATTCCAGTTTTTCCAGCAGTTTATAAGCTCTCTGTGGTCCCCAGATATCCCGCAAAGGCCGGGGCGCTTTGGAATACACCAAGTTCTCAACGAAAAATCGGCAGTATCGCGAAAATAAATACCGACGAGACAACGCCGATAACATACTGCCGGCTCGGTAGCACCGCAAGCAACCCATGGCATTGCGACATGGTTCGCGAGACGAAAGCCCGACTCACAGCGCACCATTTTCGCGATATTCCAGTTAGGACTAATAGGAAATTTTCATTCTCGGAAAACACCTTCGACGCCCCGTGGTATCTGGAAAAAATCGAGCCGACCAGACTGATCGATGGACCTTGTTTTAAACCCCTTTTTTTTATCTATCTGAAATTTGCTGCTTGGAGAAAATATACAAGATTTTATGCAGGAGACTTAATCCTCTGCCAGAGAGAGCAGTAATTATGCGGAATTTTTTAATAAATTCTGAAAGCATACAACAGGAATTTTCCTCTAATAGGTACACCATTCATTGTGAATATAATGGAAATTATGGCTCTTAAAGCTTCAAGATTTTACCGGGACCACTCAAGAAGTTTTTTGAATATTTCTAGCTCACAACTGTAAAGAATTTTTTAACAAACTCTGCAGGGTTCAACAAGAATATTCTACACCTTCTAGGTGCACCTTAAATTAGGAATATCCTAGAAATTGTGGCTCTTGTAAGTAGAAGATTTTACCAGGACCACTCCAAGAAGACCCTTAAATATTTGTAGCTCACAACTGTACAGAATTTTTTAATAAACTCTGGCAGGTACAACTAGAATGGTGCACCTTCTAAGTGCAACTTGAATCAGGAATTTCCTAGAAATTGTGGCTCTTGTAAGCACAAGATTTTACCAGGACCACTCTAGAAGCTCATTGAAGGCTCCAAGCTTACAATTACATAAAATTTTCACAGCAATTTGAATTTGTAGCATAGGTAGTTCACTAAGAAAGCTACTGCTAGTCTCTATACGAAAAAGTAAAGATCCCCAGCATCATTAGTACGGATAGGTACTTTAATATTTCATCTGGAATAGCCCATACTAATCTTCTGGTACATCTTTACCACCTTCTCTCAATGCCCATCCATTTCATACACCGGATAAGCCCGAAAGGTGCAAACGATAACGCTCTTATCAACCAAATCGAGCCGAACCCGCCGGGGCACATCGACTGAATTGAGTCGTCGCGAGGCCGAAGAAAATAGGTGGAATGAGCCGAGCAAAAAGAAACGTACACACTCACACACACTCGAACGCGCGGTACGACGAAAGACATTGGTACGACCTTGGCTTAGAGCGGTGGCGATGCCGGTGCCGGTACCGGTGCCATCGTTTCCATTCCATTTTCAGATCCGAGTGAATCCTCCTTCGCTCCGGCTCTCGCCGGTTTCGTTTCGCTTAGCAACATACGCGGGGCCGCCGCGAACCGACTGGAATGGAATGGGGGCGGACTGACGTCACGTACACACACACACACACACTCACACACGCGTGTACACGTTGATTTTTTGTATATTTTAATCGAACCGCATTCGATATGTCGCCGGTGGGTTTTTCATTGCGTTTGTTTGCGTACCGGATCTTCGAGTAATATGGTCCTTTCATGAGATACAAAACTGTTTATTAGGAGCAGAAGAAGCTAGTAGAAGCCAGCAAAATTATTTAAAAGATGAGGTTTTTTTGGTGGGATACAAAGTGGAAAAGAATTCCCTGTAGAACCCTAGAACCTCCAGCCTTATATATAGGGTCATAATATTGGACCTCCTGGAAAGTACCTACAAGATGTCTATTTCCTTCTTATTTCTTCATTATCTTCAAATAGAACTTTTGCAGCACCTTTAACAATCGAGCACTGACTTGAAAGTGGCGAAAATTTCCACAAATTCGGTTTTTATGGCGTCCGATATTTATTTAGGCATTACCCAATAAATTTTCGGCGCCTCAGAGGTGTATTTTTTTATAGTTGGAACGTCTCGTCTCGTCGCGATTCGTCCTTTAAATTCGCCGATTTATCAATCGCTTGATCGGTTTGTTTATCTTTAGAAACGCAACCGAGCGATGGCCGAATATTGTTAATTTTTATCAGGGCTTTATTTAGACTACGTCGGGCTCGGTATCGGCGGCGTGTCAATGAAAGGGGAGGCGCCGGAAAAGGATCATAAAAGGCATTGTGTAGGTACCGATAAGTTGGGACTGGGGACTTGAGATTTGTTATTCTGCCGAGCGGTTGTGGAATTTTCCATGTGGCGATAAAATTTCGAAATTTTATTAACCAATTTTATCGCCAGTGTAAGGATATAACAGGTTCCTTCTAAATAGTCGGTAGAGGTTTGTACGAGGCGCATTTTCAATAGAGCAATAACCAATTCTCTAAGCAATATGCATTGTGCGTGATAAATTGAACGAAGATTCCTATTCCTATTATGAAACGGTTTTAATCCTTTCACAATCATGCGGGCATAACGTGATGTTTCTCTGACGAAGCGCACAAATTGTGACTCACTGGAGTGTTGGCCGATTATTCATTTCTCGAAACTGTTACTCACCATAAAAAAAATCAACAATTTTCTCTCGATAATTCCAAGAACGCTAATCGTTATCGTATTGAATGAAAGCTAAGTCACGACACATGCCATTATAATATGTTTATTATTAGATATTTTCACCTTACACGCGTTTTGTTTGTACTAAATAAATTTATTGAACGGTACAAAAATAAATGCGCTGTTAGAAATGTACATTCTGCGGTCGGTCATTTTACAATACGAGGTACCAGCTATGTTAGTGTCGAAAATCGCGTTGGTAACACTGATTTAGTGAGTTTCGAAACCGGCACTCTGCGATTTCGGTAAATATGAAATCTATACAGCGTGAGAGAGGTTAATCGCCCGCGCATTCTATTAGTTTATTTCCACGTAATTTACTGACGTCAAAGTCAGTTCGATAAAACTAAAAACAGATATCGATGGTCGTTAAAATGTTTGCTGTATAGGTGTATGCGAAACGCACCCGTACAATGTTATTACACGGGAGATACATCGGGCGGAGGTGACGTCGTGCGAATCATCGAGAACCGACGTCATACGGATTTTCAGTTAGCAACTATTATCGCGTTCGCCATTTACGATTATACACACTGACGTATGTATTTTTATTTATAATAACACACGTTTTCGCCCGCCGGACAGATAGACTTTAAACGATAAATTTAGTATAAACAATGGAATTCTATTGATAATGACATTTACCGTATCGTGTTTTAAGAATCGTAGTCTAATCAACGCCTGCTTAGCTTATCTGCGTTGGATACCTGCTCGAAGCAAAAGGTAGATCAGTTTTTTTGAATATATTTAAATTTTCTTAGCGATAAACGACTGTATAATTAGTACAAATCATACCACTGCGTTACCTATAATTTAGCTAATATTTAGCATTATTTGTATTATAGCTGTCAATGGTGTCACTAACTCCAGCCAATCACAGTACTCGATTTACACTTAAATCTTTTACCAGCCAATAAGAGCTCTCGCTGAGTAACTGTCAAAAATTAGAACCTTTTGCTAAACTTAAAGGGTTTTTCCTGTTATCGCGCAATAATCTTATCAACTTATCGGCGAAAATTACTGTTGTATTCTTGAGCAATACCCGGAATGGCACCGATTCGTTCGGGGTTTGCCGGCGACGTTATAACGCGAATTATCAGTTTGATTAGCGTTATCTGCGCATAAAAATTTGTTAATACAAAATATAAACTCGCATTAAAATTTGTTTTCGACGAAGTGTAATCGATATGCTCGATATAGCTGGAATTTTAATTGCGGCGAAATCTTTTCGACTGTCCCCGTGCAATGTGCGTCGGGAAATTGTTTGACATTTGCTGTCAAAACGATAAATCTAAATGACATTTCTAACTGTCAATTACAAAAATATGTACCGCTTCTAATGTGTTTAATATAACATTAACGGGAATAATGATTTCGCTAGAATTGTACGGTATTTATAAACAAATTATTTCTGGTAACATTTTTTCCAAGAAATTTTACGAGTAATTTAAAACAACTCACGAATTGAAAACGTCACAAACGCCAATCTTTCAAATGGCACTTGGATCTGCCAATCAATTTAATGTAATAATAAAAAAAATCGTAGTAGGTGTATTATTTATTTATTTTTCTAGTAAAAATTTTCGGGTGCGAGCGTCCGGCAACGCCGCCTCGAAACGAACTTTCCAGAGACGAGAGAGACAGTTTCCCAAATGCCAAGACGGGCAGAATGCAGACATAGGATGCATTTCTACAACAAATTTTGCAGACGAAACGAGAGAGAGCGCCAGCACCGCGACGACGGGCGCGACCGAGACGGCACGACAGTCGGTTGTGCTAGGTGAAGGACCCAGACATAAACCCGATTCACACCGGCCCGTGATCCCTCCGTTCGGGCCGTCTCGTGCGGTTCCGCCTCCAACCGACGTCTCATTGGACAGGTCGTTGGTTTTCCAACCAACTTACTGGATTCTTCACTTTAGTTCTGTCGTCGTGGTCAGTTATCAATTCATATCAGTATCAGAAGCCGGTTGGGACGGACGTGTGCTAGTGAACAGTGTTCGATTGAAAGTTTCTTTTTTCCACCATTTCTCACATATTGCTTGTAGACTCGGCATTTTCAATTCTATTGTATCCATTGCGATTGTTTGTATTAAAATCGTCGTCGCGTATTCCATTGATGTGAATAAGAAATTTTGGAATTTGTGATGACGTCACGTTACCTTGGACTCAATTTTGGCTATAAGCATAAGGCCTCGAAGGCCTTTCGTATTATCCTTTTTGTTTCTTCGTTTTCTTTTGGTTTGCAGGTGCTTTTTTTGGTTTTATTTTACGTTCGAGACGCGGTGGAATGTTTTTTTTTATGTCCAAGGAATCGCAATATTGTGAAATACCGAGACCAGCGAGTGTCGATGGTTTTTAATTTGGATTAATTGTGGATTCGTACGGTATTTATCGGTAAGTAAATTTGGTGATAAATCGTTTTTTTAATTGTAAATTTATAATGCGCAATTGCCGGATAAGGGTTGTGCGTTTTTATCGGGGAAATGCGGATATTGCGATTTAAATGCGAGGCTTTTATTAATATGTAAATACGTTTTATCTACATTCAACAATAAGCAGTCGAATAACAAATTCGGTACATAAAAAAAGTGGCCTTCAATATCGGTAGTTGTCATAGATTTTTAGCCTAACCAATGTTGCCAACATTGCCAACAATGATCTAGAATATTATAAAAAAAATATATCTCCTTAATACGCGATTTTCAATTAATTCAATTACTCCTAAATAATTAATTTACCGCACCTACTGCGATTATTCACTGAAAAAACATGCCGTATCGTTAGTGTTTTTTTTTGTTACGTACGACATGCACTAACAATTAACAAACCGAAAATCTAGTAGGTAGGTCGTAGAAAAATTTCTAGGGATCACGGATTGCCGTGAAGGTAGGCCCGAAATTCGGATTGTCATCGGTCTCAGGTAAATAATCCCGGGGCCTTCATTCAAACCACAGGTAGAAACGTCCAAGGCATTTCCTTTTAGATACAATGTTTGTCTAACCGAAATTTCGCAAAGGACAAATCTTTTGTTCGCCGAACTACCGACTGCCTCCTTTTCAAGGTGAAACGAAATAAAAAAAAAGAAACGTTATCTCCGCTGTTATTACTCGGAATCGCTGCTAGAAAAAGAATAGGCAAATAGCATTGGAGATGTTATTGTTAATCGTTATAAATAAACGGCCTCCTTGCGGGTATTTTGGCCGTTTACGAAGTAAGATTTGAGGAAAGTTAGATGGTATTTAGGGTCAGAAAATTAGCACCTAAAGGGAGTTCCCCCTAGCCAGGTGCGCTTTTTCCTCTTCCTCTCTTTACAATGCAATTTGCTATTATTATCTCCATCGTTTCCATTAATTCTTGTCACGTTTTCCTTTGTGGAAATAACGTTTTCTACTCCCAATGTTTAAACTACCCACATTAATGCATTACCCTCAAAAAGTACCCAACAATTCACCTTAAATCACCTCGTATTGCCAACGTAAAGGCTCCACTTTCCTCTAAATCCTAAAAATTCATCCAATTTAGGTCATTCTCGAATTTCTGCGAGCCGTTGAACTTCCGCCATTAAAATCGTTCATCCTGTATATTCATAGCCGGGCTTTTATTATAAATTTTTGGCAATCTATGCGCCGGTTAAATTAACAAAGGAAATTGTTGGCATCTACGAAATGAGCGGAGGTGATTGAACCGCTTCTATCAAGGTTAATTTTGACGAAAATCGAGACGCATACGGCATGGATTTTGTTTAAATGTTGCAGGCAGAGACTCGTTTCGACAAGACGAATACTGCTTTCGATTTATATGCTCGAACGATGGAGGAAAATGGAACGTTCTAGCACATTCTTGCTTCCGTGCTAGTTGTTTCGTTTATGGAAATCTTCCTCCTTAGTTATTTATAGATTTTCCTTCAATGTATAACAATGGAAGCACGATAAATTAAATCCTTAACGTCGCCTATAGGGGCTTGTTAATTGTATAGTTTTCACCTTGTTCTACAAGTTTCAAACATGATTAGGATTCGATTTTACTTATAAAATATTTACAGGTGTACAATAAACACTTCTAGCTTTTCTAGTCGTTTTAGTACCTTTACTTATTCGTTATACAAACAATAAACCGAAATTTATTTAAAAAATTGCGTTTAATGAACCGGAAAAATGTATCTTTGCGTCTATTTATAGTCGCTTTTATTTCAACTATAACTCTGATGTAAACTGAAATTCTGAGTAAGATATTTACGTAGATTGTAGGAAAAAAAAACTGACTATTTACATACTGAACGAGTTTTTAAATATGTATGCTTAACCGGCCATTAATTTTCGTAAAAAATACCCGTGACGTAATTATTAATATTTCTCTGCCGTTTTGTTCTACTCGAAATGAACGCAATTATTCCGGTAATTATCCGAAATCTTTTTAGTAGAACGTTCTACTGGTCTTTTTAAACACCCCGAGGCCTTATTACTACTTCCTCTTCGCTTAATTATCCCTCTCTACCCGCACGATTAGCATATTCTCATCGTACCAGTTTTATTAATTGCCTTTAATCCAATTCCACACTATCCTCTATCAAATCGCCAATTTATTTAGAAAGCGTATTAAGCCGGTTAATTAAAAATAAATTAGTTCCACAAATGTAGACTGAGCTATCGCTAAATTCGATGCACGTGAATATTCTGTTATCTCGAATATATTGTTCTGGAAACAACCGCAGTCAGGTAGTTTCAGGACAGGTAACTTTCTTGGAGCTTGCTTGCGCTTTTTATTATTTACAGCCTTCGCTAAGGCTTCGATTTTATTTATAAACCGGACGCTTCCGAGTAAAGGTTGTTTTAGAGGTTTTATAATTGATTGTCTGCTTTTCTTTTGCAGGAATATCCGCTGGATTCGATTCGATATTACTGCGAGTGCTACCTCGGTGCCTAGGCTGCGTTTTCGGAGAGTCAGGTACCTGAAGTAGCGCGCGTTGTTCTATTCAAATGCACCGTTTTCCACGAACTTCGCGGGGGATTTCCACGAAAAATTCGCCGACGTTCTAGCTGTGTTACATGCCTATTGTACTTCATCAGGTGCTCTGGTATTTTAGTCTCCCGACACCTGTTGGAGTGCACTATTTATGTGACAGGAACCGTTATTGGGGAGCCCGACTCGTCCCGAATTTGTATGAATTATTCAATAAAAAATAACTTGTTTTTGTCTCTTTTATTTCCGAGCCATTAAGAGATATAATTTGCTGGTATCTGTATTTATAAGAATAGATTAATTTTATGGGTAAGTCCTTGATAACAATTAAAATGATTATGCATAAACCACAGGAAGCAGGAAGAGCTTAATGCAGTTTTAACGCCTAAAGTGAAGAATACTGAAGATGAATAATGAAGAGAAACTGAATATATTACTGTGTATTTCTATTATTAAATTATAATAAATATTCATACATAAATTGAACCTGTTTTATTCCCATTTGTTTTAATTATCCTGTTGATAAACTGAAAGTCATGTATGCTGTAGATTACAAGCTAATTAAATAAGAATAAAAAAAAGCTAATTACGACAAAAACCCCAAATTTGGCCTACACATATTAAGCATTCAATACAATTACTACAAAAAAGAAGAAACTTCACAATTTGGCAACACCGCAAAACATCAACCAACAAATAAATTAGACAAGTATGACATACGACAGAGTTGTCAAAGTCAAGTCAAACGTCATAGTATGATTCCCTATTTTTAGCAATACTAGTTTCCAATTAATTTACCTAGAAAAATGTCGAATATAATAGATACTCTAATCGAAATGGGCTTTAATAAAGAAAAGGCGTACGTACTGAACGATTGTAGCGACAACGATAATTAGCATGCCGGTTATTTGGTTTCAGTGAACTGGCTGTGAGCCGGACGGGCAGCAGCGATGTGCAGGTAGTAATGGACTGGCTGCTCTCTCACGACGCGGACGTAGACGTCCCTCCGCAAATACCTACCAATGATAATTCCAGTACGAAAGATAGCGAGGACGTCCCCGAGGAGGACTCATCCAAACCAGAAACACCCGCACCCGTCGTTAAATCAATACAATGCGATCATTGCGGGAAGCTGTTTCAAACCAACGAAGAGGTGGAGTTCCACGCGTCGAAGACAGGTACCCTTCCATTGATACTCGTTACGAGTAGTTGATTAACGAACGCTCGCTCGTAGGTCACGAGAATTTCTCTGAATCGTCCGAGGAGAAGAAACCGCTCACCGATGAAGAGAAAAAGGAGAAACTGGCTAAGATCGAGGCCAAGCTGAAGCAGCGCCGCCTGGAAAGGGAATCCAAGGAAAAGGAGGAGGCCCTGTTGAGGGAAAAGAACCGAATCAAATCGGGTAAAGAGCTGTTGGAGGCGAAGCGAAAGCATGAGGAACTAGAAATGAAGAAGTTTTTAGAGCAGAAGAAAAGGGAGAAGGAAGAAGAGCGGTTAGCGAAGCAAAGAATCAGAGAACAAATAGAACAGGTTCAAGATTAATTCCCAATTTATATGTGTTTATTAATTTTTTTGTGAATCGTAGGATAAATTAGCGCGCAAGGCGAAATTCGGCGGCGTCGTGGAGGAATCGGCGACGTCTAGCGCCCCGACGCCTGCGGCACCCGCGGCTGCGACCGTTACAAAAGTGCAAACTAATTATTCCAAAGCCAAGCTACAGATTAAGCTTCCCGATGGGACGGGTTTGACTGAAACGTTCGGAGCGAAAGAGCCCCTTTCGGCCGTTAGAGTGTTCATCGAAATGAAAGGGAAGGTAAAAGAGGGCGCGTTTACTTTGATGACCACTTTCCCAAAGAAAATATTTGTATCGGATGATTATGACAAACCCTTGGATTCTTTAGGTAAATGTTGATTTAGTTATATGATGATTTGTTGTTATTTTAATTGTTGTTTTAGGTCTAGCCCCCACAGCAGTGCTTATTGTACAAAAGAGTAAATAATACTTTCAGCATTTACGTTGCTACTACGCGAGTTTTAAGTTTATTGTATATTTTTATAATTACTCACTCAATAAATTCGTTTGTTAAATTTGATAATTCATAGGTATGCGAATTAGTTTTTTTTTTCTAGATTTATCTGCAACGTTTAAAGTGCATTGCATTTTTTTAAATTTGTGTAACTGTCATTTTTAAAATGCCAATACAAAAAAGAAGAAATCTGATCTTCTCTATAGAGAATATGCAGTTACATTTTCTTAGTATTTTTGAAATAATTGCAATAATTTCATAGCGATTAAGGTATTAAAATATTAAATTGGTAAAATTCATTAGAATAAATGTTTTGTTTAATAATTCCGAATTTGACAATCCGTTACAATTACAGTTTCCTTTACCCATATGATAATTGCTGTCAAAGAAGTGATTGACACTATTGACAGTTATAAAAATTATATTAAAAATAAATTTCCCTCATTTTTTCCTATTCTACCATTCTTTCCATTTTTGTTGTCTGTTATCTGTGATTAGTGTGAAAGTATTTTTCCAACTTCTATTTTTAATGATATTAATTCTGATTTTATTTTTACACGCGAAGCACTTATACAATGGAAACATCGAAACGAAGAGATAGAGGGTAACAATGCCAAACATGATCCAATTCTCAATAAAAAAAACTCGCTATTTTTCAGTAAAAACTCCAAATGGAACAAAACCGTCGACGCGAATTGCTTGGAGAGCATGCCGGAGAAAATGCGAATCGAAATCGACAAAATATTCAAAGAATTCCTCGACGATCCGGACAAAAACGAGCACATTTTCCCGGCCGATTTGAACAACCTGCAGCGAAAGTACATCCACAACGTGGCCCAAAAGCAGAACATAATATCCCGCTCTTACGGCAAAGAACCCAACAGAAAATTACACATCAAAAAGAAAAGCCAACAGCTCGGGAACCAGTATTTCGAAGTAATCCCCTGCGAACAAGCTCAATATTACCTCAACGATTTCGTCCACATCCCAGCACCTCCGACAGTTACACACAAACCATCCAACACTTATAACGTTTATAAAGCGGCCGGTAAATTAATCAACAGTCCTCCCGTTGTTCCTACAGCCACAACAATCAAACCCGAAATGGCCGAAATAAGACAGAACTTACCTGTGTTCGATTACAAACAGCTCATTTTAGAAACCGTTAATAACCACCAAATCACTGTAATATCCGCAGAAACAGGTATAAACTACTCGAATTAGAATATGCAATGAATAATATAATTATAATTAAACAGGTTCCGGTAAAACCACTCAAGTGCCGCAATTCATCCTGGAGGACTGCGCGGAATCCCAGCGACCCTGCAAGATCGTGTGCACGCAGCCCAGGAGGATATCGACGATAGCAGCGGCTGAACGGGTGTCGTTCGAAAGGGGCGACGCCATCGGCTCCACCGTGGGCTACCACATAAAACTCGAACAAAACTACGGCTTCAACACCAACATAATCTTCTGCACCACGGGCGTGCTGCTGAGGAACCTCATGTGCAGCGTCGACGGCCTCTCGAAGATCACCCACATCATCATCGACGAGATCCACGAGCGCGACAAACTCGCCGATTTCCTGCTCATCTGCCTCAAGCAGGACCTCAACAAATACCCCAACTTGAAAATCATACTGATGTCGGCTACCATAAGCGTCAGTAAATTCGAGGAATACTTTACGAACGTCCAAGTGCTATCGCTCCCCGGTAGATTGTACCCGATCGATGTGCAATACCTAGAAGACGTGCTGGTGCTCACCAAGTACATGTCCGCCGAAATGCGGGCTGCTAAACAGAAAAGAAACGCCTTCGAGCAACTAGCAGCTCTAAAACCCGATAATCACACCGAAGATAATCAACCGCAGGAGCATCAAAGCAACCCTTACATAGACGAAGCCCTCGAGGAGTACCTACATTTCAGCAACGACTACGATTATCACTTACACCACACCGAAGCTACGGCTAATTTAGGGATGTACTTCTTCAACGGGGGCTCCGTCGATTACCAGCACACCAAAACCGGTCAAACGGCTTTGATGATCGCATCCTTCCTCGGTGACAAAGAGTTCGTCAGCAAACTCTGCAATATGGGTAAGCAATTTACCATTAAACTACTAATAAATCGATAGTAATTGCGTGTATTTTAGGCGCGAATTTGGATTTGTGCTGCAAGCTGCACAAAACGGCCTTCGACTACGCCCGAGACAATCCCGAGATACTCAGAATCCTCGCCTACGTGAAGAACAAGCGACAATCCACCGACGATTCGGAAACCAATACGAAAGAAGGCGCGCTTTTACTAGAACTCTTCGACAAAACAACACCCGATTACTTCATCGACTACGATCTGATCGTCACTCTAGTGAGTTTCATACACGCGAACAGCGACAGCGACGCTTCGATACTGATCTTCCTGCCGGGCTACGACGAGATCATGCTGTGCAGCGATCGATTGATGAGGTCCTCGTTGGACCCGGCCAGCTTCAAAGTGTTCTACCTGCACAGCTCGATCAACATGAAGGAGCAGAGCAACGTGTTCAAGAAGCTGAACAACCTGCGGAAGGTTATACTGTCGACGAACATAGCCGAGACCAGCGTCACCATAGCCGATGTGGTGTTTGTGATCGACGTGGGTAAGGTGAAAGAGAAGTGTTTCGATTCGGTGAGTTTGTTGAGAGTGTAGCGATGAGTGTATTAATAATTTCGTTTGTTGTAGTACAATAAGGTGTCTTCGCTTCAAACTAGATGGGTATCGCAGGCTTGTGCTAATCAAAGGAAGGGTAGGGCAGGTCGTACAAGAGCCGGAGTGTGTTTTCGATTGTATTCAAAGCAACGATTCGAGCATATGGATAAGGAAAGGATACCGGAGATCCTAAGAGTTTCGTTAGAAGTAAGCTTTTATTATACACCTATTGATTCGAATTGATTGTGATTAATTTTTTTTGTAGGAATTATGTTTGCACACGAAGATCCTGGCGCCCAAAGACATGAACATTCACAATTTCCTTTCGTTGGCTCCCGATCCGCCTTCGGCGAGTTCCATCAAAGTGGCCATCGAGAATCTGCAATTTCTGGGCGCCTTGGACGAGGAAGAGGACTTGACTAGATTAGGGGCGTACTTGGCGCAATTGACTATCGAGCCGCATTTGGGTAAAATGCTCATTTACGGTGTCATTTTTAGATGTTTGGAGCCGATTTTGACTCTAGTAGCTTCGATGGCGCATAAGTAAGTTAGTTTTTAACGTTTTCGATGCATTTTTTTTTATAATTTGTCGGTTTTAGAGATCCGTTTCAGTTACCACCGCAGGCTAATTTAAAAACTTGGGCCGCGGAGAAACGAAGGAGTTTGATCGATGGGGTTTTGAGCGATCACGTGTTGTATTTAGAGCTGTTTGCTAAATGGCAGGTACGCCTCGATATACTAATTGAGCTTCTACGAATGTTCTAAAACGATTTATTTTCTACAGGAATGTTCGGTGACGGGTAAAGTATCGCAATTTTGCAACGAATATTTCATCAGCAACGCCACGATGAACCTCATACTGGAAACGCGCAGCCAACTCCTCGGACAATTGAGGTCCATCATGTTCTTCAATCCCAAAGTGAACTTGGAGGATTTCAACAGAAACGCGAATTGTTGGCCGTTCGTGAAATTGATCATTTGCACGGGGTGCTACCCGAACGTGGCCTATCCCATTTCCCATCAAGGGACACTAGCCACTAGGTAAATACGCGGTAAGTTATACGGAAGAATTTGTAATGTATCTATTTTAGGAGCGAACAGAAGGTGCACGTCCATTCGAGCAGCATATGCGGCAAACGGAACATAACCAGTTGGTTAATTTTCGATGAACTCGTCAAGCACGGCAACGGTTTGTTCATAAGAGGAGTAACCGCAGTCACAACAGCCACAGTAAGCGTTAACAATCTCTTCTATTATGTACGATTTTAGATGTAAAATCGTACAAAAAAAGAGGTAATTATGTGCTCGATTTAATTATGAACGTTTTAAGATTGGCCTCGTATGCGGCGTGCATACGGTCACGCCCAGTCCGAACGTTTTGAACATCGACGATTGGATGGAATTCGAGTATCCGAACCACAACCTCATCTACCTCAGGAAAGCTTTGGAAACGTTAATCGGAAACGTTTTGACCTGTCCTCGGTATTCTTATACCGAGTACGATAATATAATCATAAAAACCGTAAGGAGTATATTGGATGCCGAAGAAACCGTAGCAGATTTGAAGCCTCCGTTACACATCGGTACGTTTAAAATGCTTTATTAATGCGGTTGTTGTTGATAATTTGGTTGTTTGTAGGCAGAAAACCGAGGTTTTTCTTACCGTTACCTCAATCTCAAAGATATCGCGCGGGTGGTGATAATTGGAGAGAAAGAAAGAACGATTTTAATCGACACCCTCCACAAAATAACGCCGCGTACCAAAATCCAGTGGGCTACAGGCCGGGTTCTAGTCCGAGGAAAATAACCGGTGCTATCAAACGATCGTCCAACTCAGGTAGAAACAACCGTTTTTAGCTAACCCTACAGACATTACTAGATAGTATTAGAGGTCCGATAAATATCGTATGGCAAATAAAGCGTGTTATTGGTAGCAGTGCGTTTGTTTTACCGCCCCTAATCGGAGCGCCCGAACGTTTCTTTTTTACATTCGTGTGTTGTTTTGCGCAGCGACGAGGGCGAATTCGATCGAATGCGACCGGGCCGATTCCGCGCAGAATCGCAAATTGTTCGCGCGCCACAACGGCGGGCCGCCGGGCCTCGGGGGCGAGTTCGAGGGCGCTTCTTCGGGCGGCAACAGGTGGCGCTTCGACGTGCCCGAGCCGCTGGTCGACGACGGGAAGATCTTCATATTGATCAAGCCGAAGCAGACGAGGAACGTGGACATCGCCCAGCAGACGAGCAAGTGGATATTCGCGCCGCAAACGGAGAAGAAAATTTTGACTTATAGAAGCGTAAGTATATTAGATAGAATGCGATAGAATGGGTCGAACAAAGACGGATTATTTGAAGAACAGTGGTTAGAGTGAGGTTCTTTTTCCTTTATATGAGTTGTGGAAGTTGTTTTTGTTGCACTCATATAGACCATATTGCGTGCAGTGTTGCACCTATCTGTATAGGGGTAAATGCAAATATGTTTGCAATATGGTCAATTCTACAAGGGTAGGGTGAAAAGTTTTCTATTTGAATCATTTAGAACTATATTCTATTTATTGATGGGTTATTTTTATATATATTTTTGTGTTTGTAGTATAGGAAACCGGTGATTTTATTATTTACCGTGCACCAAACGAACGCCTTCCAAGGCGTCGCCAGGTTTGTTAAATTGTATAGCGAGAAAACTGGCAAACCGACTGCTGTGATAGAATGGCTGTTTAAAACCGAAGTACCTTTTATACATTTAAGGTGATTTGTAATTTTTATCGTAACGAATCGTTTTATGATTCTAATTTCTTTCGATTTGTAGACATTTACGAAATCCTTATAACGATAATCGGCCCATTTTCGAAGGGGCCGACGGCCAAATAGTGCAAGAGAAAGTGGGAGATGAATTTCTCAGGATTTACACGGGAAGTTTTCAGGACGCCGGTGGCGTAAACGCGTAATCATATTTTATTTATTTATACTAGAAATTCTATCATTTAATATGCCGCTTCGGCGCAAACAAGTTTTATAATCGAGATGAAAATTGGGTTTATTTTTTACGTAATGTAATAGACTGACGGGTTAAAGCGCCCGACTTTTGTTTGAATTTATTCTACGATTGGGATTGAATGTAAGGTATATAAATATTATTACATTTTAAGTAAACATTAGTAGATCCATTTTTGGAGAATCTGCCTGTATACATTATTAATTTTTCTATTTATTGTTTCGTTAATTCGTTTTAATGTAATGTAATGTGATGAGAATTAGTACTATATAAACGTTCAAAACAAAAAGATTACATTCATGCTAGGATGGTTGTAATTTAAATTAATAAAACTAGCAACAAAATGTACTATGTTTAGTTTCAATACGAAAGTATTATAATAATCGTTTTGTTTTGAATGAATGAATGTATTTTGTAGGAACTTTTTAAATTTTTACGACAATTTGAAATAGCTAGATGAAATCATTATATTATACTGACTTTGAGCAGCGCTTTAAAATTAATTTTTTTACACGTATAAAGAGTATTATATACTCTTTAAAATTCCTATTTGTGAATTAGATAATTTATTTAAATTCTAAAGTTTTTTCAACGGTGTATAAATGCAATAGTATTTGTAAAAATCACAAATAGTGATTAAATAATTTATTTTGTAACGCATGAAATTTCTTAGCGTGTTTTTTGATGATAATTAGTTTAGAAATTATTGTAAAAGGTTTTTTAAATATATTTTTCGTTCGTAATACAATTTTTTGACTCATAAAGCCGATAAAAATATACATATTAATCAACCGTTATGCAAATGATCGCAATCAAGGCAAAATAACGTAAAATATTAACATCGCAAAAGAAAATCTATTGTAAACAACCTAAACAAAGAAATCTATTTAATGCATTATTAAAAAAAAGACGTAAAATAGTATAAACATCATTTAAATTATCTATACAATTTTTACTGTACCACTAACAAAATTAATATTATCACTTTTCAAAAATCTATCATCAATAGGATCAGTCTTTCTCATCCTGACAAGACTAATTGTGGGCAATTACATACATTTTACTTTTCGACAAACGCTTATTTAAATAAATAATGTGGTTTATTCATTATCAACGAAAGTATTATAAAACAATGTAAACGTAGAAATGTTACATAAACCACAATCAGAAATATTCTACTCGAGGAATCTTAACGGCGCATAATCTACAAGCAAATTTACTTGGAGTTATCAATGCGAGAATTTAACGAATTCAATACAATCGTAAATTTACAGGTCTCGAAGTACACTTATGGCACATCGTAATATCGCAAAACATAAATAAAAATAAATTATTACGACGTAATCGACATTTTACATCTTACGAACCCCCGAAAAAACTAGTAAAAAAATCAAAATGGCAACATGTTCACCCACTAAAACGATACCAATACGAAGTAATTATAAATTTCTAAAATTTATCTCACCATATCTTCCAACAAAAACAACAGAATTCTCCTCAACTAGCGCCCCCTGCCGTTCTCGTAAAAATCATTATTAAACCTAGTCGTTAAAATGTACACTACAGCCTCGTACGTAGACATCATAATCGCCGTGTTGGGAATCTGCCGCACCAATTGCGTCGCCAATCCTCTATAAATCCCCCTAGTTCCTGCAACAATGAAATACTTCAACGGTCTTGTACTGCACCGGTATCCAGCTGAATGTATTCACGTACCTTCTTCTTTATAAACTAAACCGAGCGTTTGCCAGAAGGCCGTGTACTTGGACCCTTCCTCCCGCAGCCTCGTCCTGGCCACTTCGTGCGGATAGGCGATGCAGGAGGCGACCGTCTTCGAGATGGCCCCGGCCAGCATGAACTCCAAGAAATCCTTGGAGCTCTTCTCGTCGCTGACGTGCGACCGGTGCGCTATCAGTTCGGCTTTGATCGCCTCGTATATCACAAAGTGGACGATCGTTTCCGAGATGCCCATGTAGGAGGCGGTGATGCCCTTGTAGAAGCCCAAGATTCCCTGAAACCGAACGCGGAAACGTCAGATTACGCCGCGCGATTGCCGCCTGCGGGTTAACTCACCGACGTGGAATAGATCCTTTTGACGACTTCCATGGCGGTCACGTTGCTGTTGCGGTTGAAGTCGAGCTGGAGCCGCGTCTTGACGAACCAAATGGGGTTCGTGAGGGTGCTGGCCATGAAGCCGGCGCACGAGGCCGAGCAGACGTGCACTATCGGCGAGTCCGGCGGCAGGATGCCGTTCCAGAAGGCCTTAGCTTGGGAATATGTACAGAAATAGACGGCCCTCGACGGGGCTACGCCTACGAGGTTCGGTCCTAGACCTGGAAGAATACAAAATGGTTCGATTTAGAGACCAAAGGGCTGGTTTGTTTGCTGGATAATTGGGACATTCTGAGCATCAGTTAAAATATAGGGAGATGAAATTTCGATCGTATTTTTTACACTAAAAAATCCCACGTAAAAATGGCTAACGATTTGTTACAATGTTATATTATATCTAATTATTCTTTACCTAAGATTGGAAGAATTTAAAATGGCTGTTATAGAGACTTAAGGGTGGGTTTGTTTGTCGGATAATTGTGACAAACAGGAGTGGTTAAAATTCCGTTCGTAGAGAACTTTCGTATTTTTTACACTAAAAAATCCCTCCGTAAAAATGGCTAATGACTTGCTATAACGTTAATTATAATTCTTGCTTGGCAAATCAAATTAATTCAGTGTAATCTCGGCGTAACGGAGCATTTTATTATCGGTATCGATTAAAAGCAACCGAAATAAAAATAAACTTTTCGAAGAAAGCCCCTTAACCTCTTTACGTCAACGAGTTTTGGCCGGTAAAAATAGTTTTTTTAGATGAATAGTTGCTGGTAATAAAACTGGATTTTTTTTATTGTATCCGTTACTCAATATTACATAATTTATCATCGAGTAATGAATTTTTTGCATACAATTTTTAATTTTAATTGGGTTTTATTTGATCTTTTAGATACCGATGTAGCAAAACAAATTTAATATGTAATGTTTATTCATTTTCTATACATATGTATCTAATTGTGGTGTTTATGGCTGGACTTTATTTGATTATCGTTATATACTCTTCGCTGGAGTTTTCTATGAATCCAGGTATTATTTTTTTATCAGCAGTCTAAATAAACACGAAGCAAACAAACATGATTAATGGAAAATATTTTTATTGACCGAACGTATGCATCAGCGTGTTGATGAAAACATTCGCTCGCTACTTTTGCAACAATTTCATCAAAAATTGCGCTTTGGCGAGTTAATTAGCGGATTAGAAAAATCGGGGGGAAATTCGCATGAAATTCGATCATTAAAAATTCCGAGCGGGAAACGTTTTTCGAGTCAGCGAAATTTATTGCACTGATCCGCGTGTTTACAATTTAGCATTTTTTTTTAATACAAATACACTGCTATTTTTAGCGAGTACACTGATAATGTAGGTACACTTGAGCCTAATATTTTTCGATTTATCAGTGACGTAACGTGGTTCTTTAAAATGCAAAATTTACCGAGTTCAATAATTTATAAGAGGAAAAATTAGTTATTATTATACGTAGACGGAATAATACGAAATAAAATTTCACGTACCGGTGCGCTAATTACCTTGTGTACGCTCTAAACGCTAGAATAAACACAAAAATCGCCACTTCCACGGTTATTCTATTTATTAAACTATTACAGAACACTTAAATTAAATACCTAAATATAAACCGGCCGATTGTATTCGATAATTAAAACGTAAATTTTATTTGCATTCGTTGCGAACCGACCTTGATACCTAACTACATAAACAGCATTCATGTTTAGATATCACGAAACCGCAAAAATGTCCCAATTATCCGCCGTAATGCACCCCGAATTGCTCCAATTTCGGGAATAATTCGTACCATAATTGCAACAATTACTTATACTTCGTTCGCCATCAAGAGATATAGCCACAAAACTTAATTTTCTACGCACAAACAACACTAGAACCTTTTCTAAACAGTGTATATTTGAGGGTATATTAAGCTCAAATTTAAATTATTTTGCTAGCGAACAGAGTATAATTGATGGTCAAAGAAAGTAGACAAGGCTCAAATGAACAATTCCAATGGTTTAGTCAGGCGAATCAAATTTTCTCGATAGCGAACGGACTATAATTGATGGTCAAATGACGGTAGATGAAAGTCTAGACGATAGATTAAGCTTGTATTAAGAATTCTAAGGGGTTAGTTAGGTGATTCTAATTATCCTGATAGCGAACGGAGTATAATTAATGGTAGATTAAGCTCAATTGAAGAAATCTAAGGGGTTAGTTAGGTGATTCAAATTATCCTGATAGCGAACGGAGTATAATTAATGGTAGATTAAGCTCAATTGAAAAATTATAAGGGGTTAGTTAGGTTATTCAAATTATCCTGATAGCGAACAGAGTATAATTAAAGGTAGATTAAGCCCAATTGAAGAAATCTAAGGGGTTAGTTAGGTGATTCAAATTATCCTGATAGCGAACGGAGTGTAATTAATGGTAGATTAAGCTCAAATGAAGAATTCCAAGGGTTCAATTGAGGGATCTAACATCTCCTGTTGGGGAACGGAGTATAAACCGAACCGTTTCACTTACCTTTGAAAAGAGCCAAGGGGCCCTCGTGCTGCACAATGTGCTTGAGACATTGGAGTATGCTCAACGATTGAGCCGGCGCGTATGAGTAACCTGAAAGAGCCACAACTTGAGGCCGGCTATATTGAGACGTTGTCCACAACCTACGTCTTTGATTCGGCAGCGTTCTGCAGGTGGTTTTCGGCTGGGCGCTTTCGCCCGCTACATTGGGCAGCTCGCGCACCACAATGAACCCGCTTTTCGACGATTGCTGGCGGGTTTTCACCACCTCCAGCGGACAGGTTACGATCGCCCCCGTCGTCCCGGCCACCCTTAAAAAAACAAGTCAAATTCTGGTTAGGGGGCCTCTAAAATCGGAGCGGAACTTTCTGGGCGATTACGCAACGTGTGGTTTATTCGATCGGGTTCATGTCCAAAGGAAATTTTGGGGACGCGACGCGAAAATAAAATGCGGCTAGATAATTACACACACACATCTCCTAGAAGGCTATTTTTATTCGGGCTCATTAGAAATAGGTACATATTCATCTTGAATGTGGAACGAACGCCGATTATATGCGGAGCCTTGAATTTATTTACATTATACAATTTGGAGTTTTCTCTCTATATCTAATCTAGTCGAAAAGTTCAACTTTAACCGAAAATGTGTAAAAATTGCTTTTACATCAACGCATTATCTTACTCGAGAAGTGCTATATTAGACTAGTTAATAATATCTGAGATAATCTAAATATCATGTACTCCTTGACTTCATACACTATTCTACATGTACTAGATTTCATAGAGATATTCTAGGGTCTACTATTATCATATAATCCTTGACTTCATACACTGTTCTAAGATTTCCTAGGGACAGTCTAAGGCCTACTAGATTTCATAATAAATATGTCATTGACAGACTTGATATACCAAGTTGTTTTCGGTTAAAACCGATCACCGGTAATAGATTAACCATGAGTTTGTTCGAATTCTATAAAATCTGCTGAAATAATTACAATACTTGTTGATAATCAACAGTGATACAAACTGGTTATTTCGAACAAGCTGTTCGGTGTAATTATGGTTGTTTTCGATATAATTCGAGTACCGGTTAATGGCGGGGCGTTTTAAATGTAATCGAACGAGCCCCCCCGATCGAGTGTGTTTGTGTGAGTTCTAATCGCAGGTAATAAAAGATAGTGATAAGTGTGGAAAAATCGCAATTAGAAGTGGGTTCGATGGATTGTTTACCATTTGTCAATCTTAGGTTATCGAAATTGAAGAGAAACTAGCGATTCTATAAATAGCTTTTATCTATTCATTAAAAACAAAAATACAAGTGAAACCTAAGGAAAGTAAATAAACAATCAGCTGATTGAGACGGCCTTAGAATAGAAATGTATTTATAGAAGGCGTTGGAATTGCGAATTTCTTCGAAATCAAGCTGGCTGATAACTGATAACAAATTCGTTATAACCATGGAGACTGGCATATGCAGGAGGCCTAGCGCTTTCGAAACGGGTATTATATAATATATAAACCAGGAAATGCAGGAGTAATATCGATGTAAACAAAGGGATGTTTTCGACTTACCCTCCGGCAACTAGATGAATAACCGTATCCCTTTGAATTTGAGTCATATCACAGAAAGTACGGAAACTAACATTAGGGTTATTCTAATCCAAGCGCTGCTACACTGATGTGATACACAACAACATTTTCGAAGCGCCCCCCGTTCAGTTCGGTACGCGCGTAGCGAAATTAAACAAAAAAAACACGTGACACTTGTTGATAAAAATCGAGAGGAAAAAAAAAGAGCAACAAATTCTTTTTCCCAATGCACCGTGTACTCTTCCAGCGTTTCTCAATAACAACTACTACGTGACAAAATTCCCGTAGCGAGTGCGAACCTTCGTTCTTGCATGTCGACGCAATAGGGTCGAGTTTCGCGTGCGACGGCTTTTGACGCGTCCCCACCACTCGCCAGTGCCATGCTTCGATCACGTGTAGTTGTTTACCCGGTGAAAACGGAGTCGCGAATTCGGCCAAACGGGCCGAATTTTCGGAAAATGTTCGATGGACAGTGCACGATGTCGATTCGAACGGCATACGCGATAACAATCGATCAATTGCGCACTTGCTAAGATGCAGAAATCGTCCGGCGAACGTTTGTTTACAATGCGCAAAAACCGTTCGGGCATATCGGAAAAACTCGCGGGCGCGCACGAAAAGTAAATCCGGTAAAAATAGAATGGAAATTGATGAACCTTGACCTCGACTGAGCTCTACAACGGCCAGCTTTGCCAACTATTCGATTACAAATATGTAAGTGCACAACAATCATATTAAATTGTATTTTCGTATCAAAACTACGAATTAATACTACATTTTGTATACCTACTTGACATGTTTGTTATAAATCTTACTTTTTATTTTTAATAAGTAATACATTTCATCTTTATTGACATATAAATTGCTTAATATTATTATTTAGCACTATTATTTACTTAATTAATGTCGCAAAATTAATAATTAACAATTTCGAGCGACTTACTGACACTATAGTCACAGACACATAGTGGAATAAAACAGAAGATCGAACTGTCAATCACTACTGTCACCAGTCACTAATTATTTTTATTTATAATTTATAATACATAATTTATGCCCGATTGCACCGCCTTCACTTAAATTGTAAGGTTATTAAACTGAAGATTTAAGACACGGTGGTGCAATCGGGCATTATTCCAGTAAATCGACTCAATAATGTATCTCCCTCTGTTATGATAACAACAAAACTCTTAAATATGGCGAACGGGAAAAAAAAATTGACACAACTAGCGCCATCTATGCACGAGAAGCTGAACTATACACAGGTGGACATTTAAATTACCATTTCAAATCGACTCCAATTTTTAAAGTTGTTATTGAACAAACGCGGGTGTATATTTGCTCAATTTTTTTGAAAATATTACAAAGGAATCGCCTAGTATCGGGTTGAATCCGCAATAACTCGGCTTCCTTTCATTAATTCGTTATTGCCTCGGGAGCCGTCGCAACAGCCCTATCGTCTTTGTTTATACCTATTATCGGAGCAGTAAAAAGGAGCTAGAATGGAAAAATTACGGTTACGACGACGGCGCGCCTTTATCCACGTTGAATTGTGCATCTCACCTTTGTCTCGGGCATAAATAAAGCAAAATCTCGATTCAATTATTCAGCATTAACGGCGGAGTTTTGCGGAATTTTCTTGGTTTTTATCGAATTTACGAGCCTTGCTTTTTTTCTGCTGGATTTATGTGGAAACCGGCAAGATCGCGTTATCGTGTTAAAACGGATACGAAACGCTGTCTATTCGAGAATTTTGTTCATTTTGCGAGATAACGCGAATCCGCCTATCTGGCGGATATTTGACCGTTTTTAAAATATTCATCAGATGAAATATTTAAAACGAATTTTAATTAACGCTCGGGGTGCGCGGAATATCGTTTGCATGTGGAAAATCATCCGCGGCCGTCTGGTTGCGACTACCTCATTATAAATGCATTATAGTCGACGACACAATGCATTTAATTATGTTCCAATTACATTACGATATGCGGGAACAAAAGGGCAGTTCGGGCGCTGTAAATACGTTAGACCAGCGGCTGCCGAATTTTTCGCTAATTAGTATAACAACAAAAAAAAATCGGTTTCCCGGTCCCGCATAAATCAGCAAAGGAAAAATTCATTGCGAACGTTGATCAGAAACATAAATCCGTTCCGGTTCGAATCGCGCTTATTACACAAATATATATCACTCATCCTGAACCGAGTTGATTTCCAATTTATGACTGGCCATCGCGAATCCAATCTGAATGAATTGTGGCCTAGCTGCAGAATGTTCTCTTCTATTTTTTTGTCCGACCCGATCCTGCGTTTCCCATCATTTCCCATCGACAGCGGCGCTGCACCTTTTTCAAACAAATATTAACCCACAAAGCTAGCACACCACTCGAAAACATAAACCATAATTATTATATTATATCCCACCCTGTATAGCTTCATTTTATGTAGCAAAAAACTCCAATTTCCAACCCTAGCTCCAGAAACCTTTAGCTAAAACCTGCATTCGAAACTCACTCGTTTAGATTGGAAATTCGGGGGATCCACCGACGCTGTTCGCATCGAGTGTAGGTAATTAAAAAAGGATAACGGGTCGAAGGTTGCTGGATTGTTCCCGCGGAACGAATGACAGTCGTTTATCAAATTTTACGAGCGAACTTGTTCGATATACGTTTCCTTTTTCTCGCGCGAGTCCGGCGAAAATGGCCGCCGAAGATACCGGAGCGTTGTTTGCGAATATTTGCGCGAAGTGGATTCGCGACGGCGATAAAATAGATTCGAGCTTTATGGCTTTCGAAAAAAACCAATGTCCCGTTATTTACGCTGTAGCTTGTAAACAACGGTTCGAGTTGAATTAATAGGAGAGACCTGGTTTTGATTCGATTGAATAATCGAATGCTCTATGGTTTTTTGTATACACATTTTGGTCTGTGTGAGCGACAAAGACAACTTCCATAAGTCTCACATAAAGCAAAAAGAAAGAGTGATATTGTGGGATTACAACTTACTCACTCTAACCACTTTTATTTCAACAATCTTTCTTTATTCAACTGATAGAATCGACAATTTTTTGCACAATAAGAAGTTTTAGGTGTCTCCGATTGAATTGACTTTGAATATTTTTTAATGCTTCCTGTTGGGTATTCATTGTCAGTGGAAGTCTTGAAAAATGGGGGGTTGTATTTGAGGCTAATTAATTTTGAAGCAATCAAACTTTGAGCCCTATTTACGATGTCAATCAAAAAGTTAGGCCTCCGGGGATGGGCATTAATTTTGAACAAGCCATAACCAGGTCAGGTTCTTTTTAAAAATTTGTATACACCCTATTGTAGAAAAAACCCAAACAATTCCAATACTATAATTAATTATTTAATTAATACTACGTGCATTATTCTAGTGATGTTTTCGCTAGGATGCGATAAATATTCAGGATTTCTACAAGGAAAATTTCCTTCTTCGACCGCTCCTGTTCGTCGTAAATCTAATTAAAAATCAAATCTGTGATGAGGCTGTACGAGATTTTTTAATTAAGGACTTTTCTTTGAATTATGGCAATTCTGCAGAAGGTTATTAGTGCCCTGCCGATTTTTATAAGGCATCCCTTTTACGAGCCCATAATTCGTAATCACGAGACTAGCATTACATTATTTACTACCGTAATTAGGTATTTACAAAAAATAAAATCTTCAAATTCAAACATCATTTTTTATCGCTCGGGCAGGTAAGGCAAAAGTAATAGTTTAATAAACCGCCCATTTATCGTCGTCAATCTCCGCGAACTTCTTATTTACGAGTTCGGTATCGAACGGGACCCTATAAAGCGAAATTAAATTGCAAAATAAAGATATTTTTACGACGTTCATTATACGAAATGGCCCCGTAAAAACCGCTCTCACGCTATATACAAGCCCTACTCGCGACGAAAGCTCCCTTCGATATCATTAGTACACCTGCCCTAACGACATTTAACGTACTAACATTTTAATTTTATGTATTGATTTTCGCTCATGCTATATTAATAAAGCTACTACATCGACTCTATTCTACCCTCTATTTTCTTCTCTCTATTACTCTCTAGTCTCTAGTCTCTAGTCTCTTTAGTCTCCTTAGTCTTGATTTTTGTTCATGCTAAATTAATAAAGCTACTATATCGACTCTATTCTACCCTCCATTTTCTTCTCTTCATTACTCTCTAGTCTCTAGTCTCTAATCACTAGTTTCTAGTTTCTGTGTTTCTAGTTTCTAGTCTCTCTAGTTCTCTCTAGTCTCTCTCTAGTATCTGTAGTCTCTGTAGTTTCTCTAGTTTCTCTATTAGTCTTTCTAGTCTCACTAGTTTCTCTAGTCCCTGTGTCTATCTAGTTTCTCTACTCTCTGCTCTACGATAGTTTAAAGAAATGAAGTGAGATTTTGTTTTTTCGTACTAAACTTTCTCTGCCGTATGTTATTACAAGATTTTTGTTTGCCATTAGATTTCTTATAGGGTTTTTGAGTGGAGCCATAAGTGTGCCATTAGGGGAAAGAGCGAGCGAACTTTACGCCTAATTTCTCTGTTTTCCGCTCCGGAACGAAATTTATTTGTATTTTTACATTTTCTTCGGATCATTAGTGGAGGGCGATTTCCGGAAGAACTTCCACGATTAGCCTCTAACTTTCCGGCGAACGAAAAAAACAAAAGTTGGGCGAAACGGCCTGGCTTGCATTCCTCGTACATGTATGTAACGGGTAAAGCGCTAATGGATGATTTAATGTAAACTCACCAGATTACATCGGCGAAGGACGATGTACGAGCATTGATTGCGAGGCGATTCCGTGCGATATTTATTTGATATAGGAGGGTTTTAACCGTAGCAAAACGGGTGGTCATGGAGAGGCTTTTCACCGGGTCACTCGCATGCTATAGAGGGTCAAATCGCATCGTCGGGGATAGAGTGTTTTGTATAATTACCGCATAACTGACGATTTATGGCCGGGACGCACCAGGGACGTGTGTTCGCCGTTTACTATCGAATCGAGAAAATTAATCCACTACTCCGGTGCGTAAATCGTTACCAAAACCATCACGTTTTCGAGCGCAACACTTCAATCAACGATCGGAATATTTTCGGTTGTTGCTAAAGCTACAGCTGGCTTTCGGCGATGGGTTTTCCCCGGCGCGCCTCTGCGAAAATCCCAGTTCGAGATATTTCGGAAAATCTCCAAGAGCCATTGTAGCGCCGGGCCCCGTTCGGCTATTAATAATGCGCGCGGGTGTCCCTGACTTGCACATTTTATGCGAACATGTCAACGTACAAGGGCGATTCCGTCAACAAAAACTTCCAGGCGCTACTTTCCTGGTCATTTTATTGCTGCATAACCGTCCGGAACTGTTCGGGTTTACTGTCGCAGCAATCTATTTTACGAATATATGTCTTACATCGTAACCTCTTCGGCAGAATATCCAACGATATAACTAACTTATTATTACTACATAAAATAGATAATTACAGACCGATTTCGTATGAAGGCACATGAAGGTTAGTTTAACTTTAAAGAATCTTTTAATTGGTTGCATAATCAACAGAGCATAAAGTGATATTTAAAGTTATTCTAAAGCATCCTTTAACTACAACAAAATCTGTATTTTTATGTATGTAAATCAAATTTTAAACGGTTCAAACATACCTACTTTATAACGCGTTATCTAAAAGCTATACCTCATAACCATTTTCTAATTCGGGGATTCCCCGGATTCTCCTACGCTCCAACAAACCCACCAGTCATCACCTACTTCAGGACTAAGACAATGCTCGATTCATTTGATTTTTTAACCGCCTAAAAAAACCCTATTCAACCCTGTAAAAAGGGGTCCCAGTCGGGCCGTCCAGGTTTGCGCAACTCCTCCGGCGGGATTGTCGCGTGGAGCGAGACGCTAACGCCATCTGGAATCAGTTCGAATGCACGAGCCGTCGGACGCGGTTCGCATTTAATCCTGCATCCTGCCGCCCGTCGTGTAGACAGCGCGAAGGACTCGCGAGCGATATCCGGTGAACGTTTTTCTATGGTATAGCTTTTTTTCCAATGGGACACGACGGATGGATTTTGGTTTGACTGTTTGTATAGCCGATTCGATTTTGGTACATTCGTGAGTGGTTTTTTTGGTGGTGATGATTTCGGATGGAGATTTGCATGGTTGAAATTTTGATGGTTTTTGGAGGTAGAAGTTTACAGGTAAAATTTGGAAACACACACTAAAATATTTCGCAAACCGCGTTTTTAATTAATTCATGATCGCGACACTGAAATAAAGCGATTATTGGTTAATTATTTAAGCCGTATACACAATGCAAATGTGGCGAATTTTCATTTTCATTTTTCGCATATCGCTTCGCTAATCGAGGCGAGTTATTGGGTGAACTCGTCCGTGTGTGCGTTCAGCCACAGTTGCCGGATTTTACCGTCGATGGCCCCTCTAACACTTAGCGAAATTTAAATATCATCGTCGAGATTATCGCGAGAAGGGGGTGCGGTTCAACCGGGGGCGAGTAGGTTTGTCGGTTATCCGGAAAAAAAAATGTATCGAAGCGATAAACACCTCCGGTAAAAAATAAACGCCGCCCGTCGTTTTTTCTTCGAACAAAAAAGCCCCGAAATGAACGGGAGACGATTTTCATTGGCGTCATAAAAATCCCGTTGGATTTTCTGTTAGCGGTAATGGCATTTAGAACGTCGATTTTTCGATGCGCGTCCGCGTTCGAATCGAAATCAATGCGGAGGCGGATTTTTGTATCGTTATACAATGTAAATTGTAACGAAATCGAAAACGTATCGTTAATGAATAAAATCGCCGGGGCCCGGCGTACAAACAGAAATAAATTGAAAAAAAAAAGGCTACGGGCGCCAAATGAATGGGAAACGATGGTCTTTTGATGAGCGTTTGGAAAATAATTGCGGTTCGTCGTTTTAATTCGCTGTATGTATAGTATAAAATTTTTTACGCATACTCGATTATTTTTTAATGCACTCGTATATGCCCCGTTTAAGGAAGAAGTGTAAGTAAATGAAGTGCCCGAAAGCGCCCGAAGCGCCGAAAGTTCGGACGAGAAATATGGAGAATATTAATTACAACGAAAGATCTTCAAACTACGCCGAGCAGAATATTTTAAGCAGAGTTCGGTGGAAGTTTCCGTATTTAGTATATACGGAAGATACCCGTTATTTGGCACATATTTCATTATCCAAACGTACACCAGCGGAAGGTCGATTTACTTTACTCGGCGAGCAAAGGGAATTTTCAATTCGCGCGCTCTAATCGAATGTTGTAAACTTAATTGCGAACGAAACGGTTTCGATAAGTAGTGCATACAACATCGGGCCGTGTCCGATGCGTTCTCGATGGCGTATCGATTTGTTGCATTAACGAACCGAAATGCAACAAAGGTGTACAATGCAAAATGGGCACATTCACGTCCAGCCGCACACGAACTGCCGCTAACCGCAACGGAATTACGAACTTACTGCGTGTATATGCCGGCGATATTGTTGTTGCATTAGAAATTTTTAGTCGATGATGCTGTGGAAAATGTGTACCTAATATAATGTAATAATGTAAAATTTGCTGCGCCCTATTTTCGTGATTTTGGTGGATGATTCGATTGGATGAGCGGATCCGCCAAAATTTGGAAAAACTTGTAGCGGTGTAATATTTTGACTGTTCAATTTATTTTTGGAATAAGTAGTTAATTTATTATTGTAAATTTATTTTTGACTAATTTATTTACTCTTTATCCTGTCTGTTCACTCTACTCTTGTCTTCTTAGTTCAATTTATTCTTGTTTTGAATATTCATTTTATTCTTTTCAAGGCTATTCAATTCCTGTTTTGTATAGTCAATTTATTCTTGCCTATTCAGTTGATTCCTGTCGAATTTATTCTTTTCTTGCTCATTCAATTAATTCTTGTCTTGCCATTTAATTTATTCTTGTCTTGTCTATTCAATTTATTCTTGTCTTGCCTAATAATATTCTATTTGTTCTTGTCTTGTCTATTCAATTTATTCTTTGTGTTGCCCATTCAATTTATTCTTGTCTCTTCAATTCAATTTATACTCGTATTCAACTGATTCCTGTCTTTTTGTATAGCCAATTTATTCTTGCCTATTCAATTTACTCTTGTCCTGCCTATTCAATATATTCTTTTCTTGTTGTATATATTCAATTTATTCTTGTCTATAAGTTATTCATTTTACTCTTGCCTCGTCTACTCACTTTATTCTTGTCTACTCTCAGATAGCTGCTAGTAAGAACAAAATTCCTATAATAACTTTAAACCTTCGGCGGATTTGTTAATGACGTTTCCCCCCCGTTGCATCGCCATTAGCTTACAATAAAATTAAAATCTTCCACGGCATCGGCTCGAATTACCCGGCTAATGCGAATAAAGTACCGGAGCGTCGGCATTATCAAAACGTATAATCCACTTATCGGTCGCAAATCGAAGCGCCTCGACGCGTCGCGTATAAGCGCCCGCCGGCCGTGTATATGCGCCGGCCATACGTGCGCCCGGCGTTCGCCCACCTTAAGCCGATTAATACTAATATGGCCGGCCGACATCCGATGTAATCGCCTCGATCCGACTAATTAATGTTTCGGTCGTTAATTTTAACTATTACGTTCGCGGCTTGATCGCCCACGGTTCCCCCGTTTTTTTTTTTATAACGCGGTTTCATATGATGTTTGTCTATAGTGTGAAATCGGCTTAACAAAAAAAAAACGTTGATTGCGATCGGTTTTTTAATAAAATTGCGTTGTACAGGGTGTTAGTTAATAAGTGCGACATACTTCAGGGGATGATTCTGCATGAAAAAATAATGATATTTTGCTATTTAGGTAAAGGTGTAAAGTTTCTTCACTAATAGATAACGTGTAATGAGGAAATGAAAAATGCACGTCAAGATGTTTTATTTTTTTACTCGAAAACAGCGACCCGTACGAAAAAAACACAAGAGAGTTTTTTTGTCGCAAATTGAACGAGGAATTCATTCATAATTGAATTTTCAATAAAAATACCTCAGTGGCGTATCAATATTTTTTTCTATAAAAAAATTATTATTATTCGTAGGCGCGTCAATGATAAACATAAAATTTTTATTTTTATATCAAAAAATGCGTAATAGTTACCTCTCAAAACCCACCAAATTTCATTTGAATATCTCGTCTGGTTTCAGAGAAATACATAAATCTTCGGTTTTTTTAAGAAGAAACTTTAACACCCCATATCTCAAAAACGAAGCATTTTCGCACATACCTTTATATAACAAAACATCATTATTTTTTCATGCAGAACCACCCCCCCGAAGTTTGTCTCACTTATTAATTAACACCCTGTATAAATGGATAGGTTTATGACATTATTTGATAATATAAGCAACGAAGCATTGTTAAATTAAACTCATCTGTTTAGTAATTATTGCGTCCGTTAAGTACAGTGCCTATTTACAGTTCGGCATTGTTATAGGAGTTTAGCGCACGTATATATAGAGTTTGAGGCCCTAAGCAATTGCGGGCATTGTTTTACAACGGATTATATGTTACGTTCGATTCGAGCGGGGTCCCGGTAAACGGCCTTCGACTATTGACAATAATGTGACTGATTTCATTTGCATAGTCATTGATTTGCTGCAAATATTCGTATCAGAATGTAAATTGAATACGCACATGTCGGCGCGGCGGATTTGCATATATTTCACGGAGGTGTGTTATGAATTCGCACGGAGCGCACGGACGGGGAATTGCGGCTCTTTTATGACTTGTTTCGGAGTTTGTTGTTCGACCGATTTGCATTTCGGTTGTATATCGAAATTAAAGATGGGTTTGTTGAAAGGGTTGCGACACTTTTCGGCTCGTCGTTTAATTCGATTATTCCCATCGAAATATCACTAGTACCCAATTCAAATTTGTTTTAACAACTGCGATTTTTTGCATCGGCTGTAGGTAATAATTGGGATTTTAAAGCGATATTTTTCCGGACGTTTTGCGTTTTAATCCGATTGAATGCTCTCATCTGACACGCGGGCGAACTTGTAAAAGTAACAATTTTCCAAGTTTTAATACTCCGACATGCAAAACAAAGTAAATACACTTTAACTAAGTTATCGTTAAAGCGGGAACTTACTGGTAGAGAATATGAACATGAAGAAGTTTTATAAGCTGCCCGATAAACTTGTACCTGCAGTTTTATCGATGAAAAATTTATCTAAGTCGTTTTTTATTGCACCTCTCCGCAAGGAGAACGTTTCCTACATAATTGATTAGGAAGTGGAATCCATCTTTTTAATTACAATTTAAGCAAAACAATCGTAGTGAAAAAAAATCTATTTCATCATTGGTGAAGTTCCCGTCGGTTCGCCGAAAATTCGCCTCGCCTAGAATTCCGAATATCTCTCGAATTCCCCATTTTCAAAAGCATTCCTTCATCAACGAAATACTTTGTTTAATATAATATTATCATATCTTCAAAGATACTCTGGTTGATTACATTTTTCCGATAACGAAGTCGAGAATAACTTTGGAATTGGGTATTTCGCTTCTCAAAGGTTCCCAGTTTACGTTTATATTTCCTTTTCCTCTTTGAGCACCAGCAGGCGCTTTGAGAAATATTTTAATGATTCTAATGCGAGTTACGGACCGAATTGCATTCGAACCGGACGTTTTCATTAATGCAAAACAACGTGGAATTTATTAGTTGTCTAACTTTTAACTCCAAGTATTAATACACGAGTTTGGGTATTTATTTTAATGGGATATCGGCCCATCGATTGTTCCTCGACACCGAGGAATAAATAATTCCCGGTAGCTAGACAAGCCGGGGCCCTTATATCAACCAAAACTAAGTCTTCGCGGTGTTTTAGAGCTCTCGCGGGGTACAATTAGCCACCGCACGAGATTGATGTTACGCTGCGTTTCGCCACCTCTTTTCTTAATTAACTCCTTTCCGGGGAACGTTTCATTTCCGAGACATTCTCTCCTATATAGGTTTTATAATTTATAGACCGTTCCTCGTAAGTGCAACGTTCGTCGTGTATAAAAGAATCTGTATATATTTTTTACGGGCTCGAAACTCTTTAGCGAGTTTCCGTTTTTAACGAGA
The DNA here is from genome assembly GCA_918026865.1 of Phyllotreta striolata. Classification (NCBI taxonomy): domain Eukaryota; kingdom Metazoa; phylum Arthropoda; class Insecta; order Coleoptera; family Chrysomelidae; genus Phyllotreta; species Phyllotreta striolata. Next base: position 4,802,835 of record OU900102.1, read on the forward strand.
AAATGATGCGAAATGAATGGAGCAAGTTTTGATTTACTACGGCATCGGCATTAAATTAATTAAAAACAAATTACGTTTGATGCCGGAGATGCAAGTTCGCAGAGGTTCCAGCGAGACGGAAGTTTTCGGCGTGTATTGATGGAAACAAAACGATTCCTTTGATAAATGAAACGATTTTATTAATTGGCCTGGCTGTCATACTGATTGACGAGGAAAAAAATACTTCAAAAAAATATTTTTTAATTTGTAATTATCGATTACGCCTCGTATTTGTGTATATAAAAATAAATAAATATCGTGTATAGCTGTTGAAATTCAGTTGAAAGTTGTAGTATCGCCGGTCATTTGGAGCTTTAAATTATTTGGGAACTTTAGCAATTTACGCCCCGGAAATATATATTCTATTTTACTACTCATAAATTATTCGACGTTCTAATTGGATATTGATTCGTTTTGTTTGGCACACCGTTTGTCATTTGCCGCGCGTAATTCGACCGTAACCTTTTCAATAAAGAACCAGCTTTAATATGGTTTATTGTGCGTACACTATTCGAAATTTTTACCGCGTTTCGAATTTAATTAATGCGCGATAAAAACGGAGCGTTTAACATTCGGCGTCGGCCAGAATTAATTTCATTATGTCCGGATAATCCATAAATCGAGCGCGGGCTTTGTGCCCCGCGCAAAATCATTTTCGCCCGCGCCCGCCCGTAATTTTTACACGGCTATTCAATTACCGATCCATTATCATATTTAATTTCGAATAACCCGCGGGATTGTAGTTTCACATTCGTATATAATATCGACTGTAATTACTCCGTATAATTAGCGATGAAATTCGTTAATCAAATTGCGATAATAGTTTTGTTGTTGTGTATGAAATTTAAGACTGTAATTGGGAAGTATATAGTTTATTAGTTTGTATAATTGATTGTGTGGTGGATTATTCGTTTACAAATAATTTTATTAGAACATTATGAAGCGCTGGTTGTAATTATATAAATTTGCATTAATAAGTACATTAAAGGGTCTAATTTCGATTGTTAAATTACCTTTAATTGGATTATGCTTGATTATAAATTTTTGTGTATCGAATTCGCTCGGTAATTAGTAGATGCAATTAATTAATAAATCCGATAGTGCGCCGGAGAAATCTTAAGATTACATTATATCTGGAAGTTAAACGGGTAGCTCGTTCAATTAAACATTAAAGGAACTAATATCGGTAATGCTACGGACCGATTTCGGGGCTAAAACATTCCAATTTCGGCGGTAAGCACTTGTTCGTTTGCTTTGGGAAAGTTAGGGAGCGCAATGTAACTGAAATGTTTCAATAAGCCGATTTTCCGATTAAATCCGCTATGAAGAAACTCGATCGTTCGTCTGAGACAAAGTTAATTAGGATCGAGCGGGGAATTTGCGAGACTAGTGGCTGTGGCGTGTCCACCGGTGAATTATTATTTATGATTTATGTGGTTGAAAATTTATTTTTAAAAAGTTTAATGTGTTGCAAAATGTAGGAAAATTGTAGAGGATATATGTATGAGGGCTTGAATCGACATTATTTGTGAAAAATTAGTCCTGCAAGTTTTTTTTTGTCAATCTTATAATACAATTAAATATTGAAAAATGGTGGAGGAAATTTCAAGTAGTGAATCCGCCATTATTATTGAAAAAATTGTCCACAGCAATTAATTTTCTTCATAATAAAACATTCTAGTTTCAAGAAGAATGGCTGAAGAAATCACAAGTTTTGAACCTCGATCATCTTTAATTAATTAATTTCGTGGTATTTTTTTTCAAAATATCATCCCATTTTCATCAATATAATTTTCTATAGTTGGAAAATTAGAAAAAATTTGCGAGACTGCAATTCGAGCCAATTCATTACTTTTAGCTCTTAGAAACGGTAATTAAAACTTAGAGACGAGAGTGGATTTATAATTCTGGGAACGAGGAAATAAAATAATGCAATAACTGCGTGCCATTGGCGTAGAAAAAAATTACAATTTAGCGTAAATTTAGTGATAAATTACTAATAAATCAAGTAATTAAATACAGTTTAAAACCTCGCGAATGACGTCTAGATTGAAACAAACCTAATAACTCGAGGAAAAATCATTAATAATCAACTAGGGTAACTTTTTATGGAGTTCCGACACTGCTCGGACGGACTAGTGCTGGGAAATTGCGGTGCGCGAAGAACGAAAATTAAAGAATAATTGCTTTTGGATTTTCCTTTTCCATTGCCTAAGTACACACGCTAAACGTTTTAGTCTCGAAAAGGATTTGCATAAAATAAGGACGACTTCGACGATGGATTTTCCGTTTTTACCAGATTGTCATTGTCGCCGTTCATACTTTGTCTTTCATTAGCCATTCTCTCTATTCTCGAATTTGTCGATGGGAATCGGACGGGAAATTCGCTATTTTCGCAATCGGAATTCGTCGCTCGAAATTGCCTTTCTCAGATTCCTCTTCCGAAAGATAACAAACACACCGAAAGTCCATCTGCATTTCTACTTGTTCAGCGTGCCGTATTTATCCCGTTGCACCGAACGAAACATGAAACATTCCGTTCGGTTTCCATCATTAATTTCCGAGCATGTGATGTGTGTAAAACCGAATCGGATACGGCCCGCCTGTTGCGGTCTAGGTTTAGGTTTAGGTTAAACTATGCACTGCCTAATTTCGCCGTCATTCCCCATTCGAGGGGCCACTCCATTTCTTGATGTAAATTCTCGGCGAATAAACTATTTTTAATCGTATCGCACTCGATTAAATTTCACTGTTGCCGCGTGGCATTCGCTTTGACGTTGCAAATAAAGTTTATAAATAAGCGTATACACTCGGTTGTTACGGGCTTGATTAAACTAATGAATGGATTAATTTAACGGTGTATAACAACGCGTTTAATCTTAAGCGGTCGTTAGCGTGGGAGTTCAATGATTAAATATCTCGGTTATTTTGATTAGATTTCAAATAGATGTATCTAGTAATTTAACTGTAGATAAGAGTATTGGGATATTGTTGAATTTTCTCCAGAGGATTGGAAGTTTTTGGGAACTTTAGAGGAGTCATAGAGCATAGGAGTTATAGATAATAAAGGATTATAAAGGATCATTAAAGATCATCAAGAATTATAGAGGATTATTAAGGATTGTACAGGCTTTTTAAGGCTTCAAGATATTCAAGGCTTTTCAAAGATTTTCAAGAATTTTCAAGAATTTTCGAGAATTTTTGAGACATTTCAAGGATTTTTTAAGGTTTTTAAAGGATTTATCCAAAGATTTTTAAGATATTTCAAGGATTTTTTAGGATTTTCAAGAAATTTCAAGAAATTTCAAGGATTTTCAGGGCTTTCGAAGGCTTTTTAAATATTTCCGAGAATTTTCAAGGATTTTCAAAGTTTTTTTAAGGGTTTTCAAGTATTTATTCAAAGATTTTCAAGAAATTTCAATGGATTTTAAAGGATTTATTGAAAGATTTTCAAGGATTCTCAAGTATTTATTCAAAGATTTTCAAGAATTTCAAGACTTTCCAAGGCATTTTAAAGATTTTCAAGTATTTTTAAGGATTTTCAATGTTTTTTAAGGGTTTCAAGTATTTGTTCAAAGATTTTCAAGAAATTTCAAGGATTTTCAATGATTTATTAAAAGATTTTCAAAATTTTTTTTTATCATTAAGGATTATCAAGGAACATCAATTTTATCCCACTATATAAATGAATCTTTGATACAATTCCCCATTCTACTGCGAGTTAATTTCAACAAAAACTCCCAACCAAGCTACTGTTAATAAGTATACCAATATAGATCTGAAGGGAGGAATGCCTTTGTGTAACGCGCACGGCCCATACGAGAGATATTAATTCCTTCCAGAGTGCATTATCGCACACATTCTGCCCTGCTCCGTCGCTACATTTATTTGAACCTATCGCGAGTTATCTAAGTTTACGGCCGTTACGTGTTTAGGGAAACTTGCGAGAAAGCGACGAGAAGGCTCCGCGGGACCGCACGCGGCCCAACTTTCAACCCCCAGTAATAATGATTTTTTTTTATTTGTATATTTTCTTCTTCGCGCGAATTTAAGTTTATGAATCGCTGATTTTTACCTAATATGATAATAGACGAGCGTGGATCAGGATCAGGATCAGGATCAGGATCAGGATCAGGATCAGGATCAGGATCAGGATCAGGATCAGGATCAGGATCAGGATCAGGATCAGGATCAGGATCAGGATCAGGATCAGGGTTAATTTTTAAAAAATTGCAAAATTTGGCAACGAACGAGCAGGAATTATTCATCTCGCTGATAATCGTATTAAGTTTTTATGCAAATTCGCGCCTCAAACTTCCCGGCCCGGAATGCGGGAAAAATTTCCGGCCGAATCTCGATACACAATTACCATCTAATTATCATCTAAACGATTTTGTTACGTGACTGGCGCGAATTACGCGACTCGGGCGAATTGTATATTTTCCCGGTATTTTGAACGGTTCCGAGATTGGGATCGGTCCTCGTGAAACGGCGAATTGATGTCGAAGTTAAAGAACAAGTCGACAATTATTTTAGCGAAGAAAATGAAAACGTACAGTCGGAAAAATTATTTACAGCGGCGTTAAAAAAATAAAAAACATCGGGGTCAGACTGCTATCAGAGGAATCGGTGGAGAATGAAAATCCTTAACCATTTTCGCTCACCTAGGCGCTCAATAATAAATCGCCGGGCTTGACGCGGTATAACGGAAACGGTTGATTTATGGGAGCGGCTCGCTGGCAATTTACACCAGAAAATGTTATTTGTTTATATCTTCAATAATGGCCACTTAAAACCCCGTTTCGGTAATCGATATTTACCGACGTTTATAACTGCATTAAATAGGACGAGTCAATCATAAAGTTCGAAGGGAAATAAATGGCGTTCGATAGTTGCCAAGGCTCGTGTCCATAATACCCATTATTACATTACATTTATACCTATATTTTTATCGAGTGATTTTATGTGGATTTTTTTGTCTTTTTGTTTTCAGAATTGAAGTGTGCGTTGGTACTACTAACACCATCAGATTTCCATGTTCTGAGTACATTCGGTAAGTTTTATTTTTGTATTTTGCGACAATAAGAAAATCTTATTATCCATTATTATCGTTTTGTTTGCAATTCGCCATTGTTTGCGCATAAAAATCGCAGCGCGGAAATTCCGCAAAATTGAGATTTCGAGACTTTTGTTCCTAATCAGGTCGTTCTTTTCGCGAATAAAATCCGCTGAATCGCAAACACGAAATTAACATGCCGTTAAAAACCTTCAACTCGATTGTGTATTTTTTTTATTTTATTAGCGCCCTTTGTGAGCGGCTTTATCAGCGTTCCGGAAGGGTCGGGCGGGGAAAAAAGAAACCTCCCGACGTTGTTTATCGCAATAATAACCTACGGGAGGAAATGGGATTTTTCCAAATTGCGCCCTTTTTTTTTGTTCCACTCGCGGCCGTAAAAAAGAGTTGTAAACTTGCGGCTTATAAAACTGATCCGGCCAACGAAACAGGAATAATTCGCGAGAAAACGACATTCGCAGTAAAAAGTTATAGATATCAAAAGGATAAAAATTGCTACACGGTAATCGATTACGAGCGCCGCGAATATTCGCAATTTCGCTCGAAGTAATTACGTTTCCTTGGGATAGATGCCGAGATTTAATAAGTACAAATGCGAGTTTCGCATTCAAAGGGCCCCCAAACCATATTTGCTTCTAAAATTCGCATCCGCATTAGCTCTTTATCGCTTTAAATAACGCCAGATATGTCGGATAAATTCAAACTTTACTTAACTTCTGTACATGTTGAGAATTATAGGATGCATGTGATTAAAATATCAGCCCTCTCTCGCGGAGAACTCACATACAGACGAGGTTTTAAAATAGTGATAAGGGTACAAATAAACTCATTTCGAAATTTACTTATTCTTCCGATCAAATAATCTACTCTACTAATCTACCTATTATTCCAATTCCAATAGAACTCTCTTAACTATTCAAATTTGGTTATTACATTGTTATTTATCGTTAAATTCGGCTCGATAAAATGGCGGGTATCTCCAGTACTCTGGATTACGCCGCGACAAAACTTCGGGCGAGACTTTGTATAATACTTAATGAACCATCAAAAGTTGCTTTACTGTTTTAGTCGCTACGCCTCAGGATTTTATTCAACTCCGAATGAACGGGGGCGCGTCTAAACTCCGAGCGAATTGTTTAATTTACATATTAGACGTTCGAGGAAATTAGCTCGGCGACGGTTCTCGAGACAAATTACGCGACGTGGCAACGCGGCGGAATTTTCTCTACCTCGCCAAATGTAGCTTGGTAGTTGCAAGCGATGCGGTAGACCCTGGAAATGCAAACCCTCTGTGTCTCAAAGACAACAAACGCACGCGTTCCAATTAAGTCCGGTTTCTACATGAAAACTAATTTCCACAGCAAATGAACGAATCGGATTTTTATTTCGAAACGGTCCGGCGAACGCTCGGAATCGAACGCGTTTAAAAAAAGTTATATAATTACGAGTTTTTTTTGCGCGCCGTTTCGACCGCAGTCGTTTCATAATGTCCGTATTAAGTGTTGAAATTGCGTGTTTTCGCCGCCATGCGGGAAGCGATTTTTTTTTAATTTTCAACAATTTTGTTGTAGATGCGAAACGAACGGAGAAAACCAATTATTGCTTTTTTAATGAATTTTCACTATACGCTCAATAAATACACAACTTTATAAATTACTTAATTTAAAATCTACTCCACGGTACCATTCTTTTGCATCATCACAACCTACTTCAACGCCGTTTCTTCATCATTGTTACCATCTTCAATTTTATTAAACGGCTGTTCCTCGCCCGATCCGAACAAACTGTACACAATAACCCCCATTATAGCCACGCCACTGCTCATATAAAACACCTTCTGCCACTGTGCAGGATCGCTCTGCAAAAATTCACCCAGAAAAATCATCTCCATTTACCAGTTAATATTTACCTACCTCATCGTGTACGATAACCTGCACGATCAGCGGCGCCAGCAGGGCGAAAACGTGCGAAATCCCGTTGATGAACCCTTGCAGGACGCCGGCGAAATTCGGCGCGAGATCCAGGTTGTTGATGCAGCAAGCCGACCAATTCGCTCCTGCCGCTCCTACCGACACCAGAATCATCACCACGCCTTCGATGTAATTCTCCTCGGTGCAATGGGCCAGAAGGAACAGCGAGGCGCTCGGTACGATCATTCCTGCGGATTTTTTCAGTAGAAAAATTGATTTATTCAATGCAATTCTAACCTATAGCCGTGAATAGTTTTCTGGTCAACGTGGGTCGCAGGTAGTTTTTGTTGATGAGGAAATCCGCCACGATGCTCGATGTTATGCACACCGCCCATTGCGTGAGGTATATTAACGAAGTCAATAGACCGTTCTATAACATATTTATTTGGTAATAAACATTTGTTTATAATTGATTAAAAACTCACCGACTTTAAGTCGTATCTCATTATCTTGCTCATGTACGTGGGAATTTGGCTGAGAAATATCCAATTCAATAGCACCATACAAGTTGTGGTAAAAACGCAAGCCCAAAACGGTACACACGTTACTATTTTTCCCCATGGCGTCTTCGGCTATAAATTAAATCATATCTACTATTATCATCTAAAATTTAGTACTCTTCACTTACCCCTTTGACGGTGGTATTGATGGCAGTTTTAACTATAAAACTCCTCTCTTCTTCAGTGATGCTCTTATGCGTGCTGGGCGAGTTCGATCCCAGCACCCCGTATAAAACGCAGCTTAATACACAAGCTCCGCCGAAAGCGTAATAAGTCATGGGCCACCCATAAGGACTAGCCGCAATGGCTCCGGATATCGGCATACTTATAACAGTAGCCACAGAGGAACCTGCAAACAACTCATTAATTTCCTACCAACGACCAGTCGAAGATTTTATTACTTGCGATAATAAAAGCGCCAGTCCTGCTTCTCTCGGTGACGGGTATCCACCTGCTCATGAAACAGGACACCGAAGGTATCATGAAGGACTGGCAGAGTCCTTGCAGTACTCTGACGATGATAACTGATGTGGAACCGCAGTGTATGGCGAACCATGGTATCATGCAGCTGAGTAGGGAGCAGATTACCGAGCTGCTGATCAGGAACCATTTCGGTCCGTATTTGGTCATCAACCAGCCGGTGATGACTTGCGGGCCGATGTAGCCCCAGAAGAACGATGAAATGATGACGTTTCTGTTCGTCCAATTTAAGGTCTAAAGAAATTAGATTGATAATTATCTTCGAGTTGTGTGATTAACGTTTTAAAGTACCGGAATGTTGTTTTTTTCGTTTAGTTTCGAGTCCATCATGGCGACGATGGTGAGTGATAGGTGTTGCCTGTTGCATTGGTTGAATAGGATTATGAAGAAGTAACAGAGGGTTTGGACGTGGCGTTTACCAAATTTTGGACCTTGAAGAATTTTAATACAGTGAATTAATCGTACAAAAATATTTATATTTTACCAGTGACATTGGAAACTTCTTCTTCTTCCTCTTCTTCTACATTTTTGCCTAATTTGCTCTTCCGCCTGTGTACAGCATCGAAAGTAACAATTTCACCAGTGAGTGTACTACTTCCACGTCGATTCATTTCGATTCATAACGCAATCTAGTTTCCTGAGTTGAATTAAAAGTTATCCTTATATAACGTATTGTAGTTTTTTTGACGCGAACGCAAATATTTCATTTTTGATATAGGAAATTTACACCGTTTCAATTCGAACAAAGGAAGACTACGGACCAGGTTGTTTATCTTTTATTTAAATAGTTTAATTTGGATTAATTGATAAATATTTGATTGTCATGTGATATAGTATTCGTAGTAACCTAATGTTTATTTTTTAAAATGGTGCCATCTTTTTATGCAATTTGCGATTATCTGCTAATTCGTTAATTATGACATCGTTGTTTTAAATTTCTCGCCAGACAATTATTGTTATATTGTTATCTATTAAGAACAATAAAATTAATCGTAAGTATAACTACTGAAAACTTTATGTGCGTCTTAATTAAAGAGAGAGATTATTAAATATTTCTTAATTAAGGAATTTTATTCATTTATAATTGATATTGATATTTGGTGACGACGTAACGTTAACTAAATAATTGCTATTATCAATTATATTTAATAATTTATATTAACTAGCTGTTGTTAATCAGTGGTGCGTGAATTGATTCAATATTGATCAACAAAATATATGTATAATGGAAATGGATGTTTGAAATTCTATAACTCATTAATACATGGACTTGGGATTACCTTAAAATAATAGATATTTGATAATAATTTTAAATATTCATTGATTGTGTCTACTTAAAATATCATTAAATAGTAGCTCTTTGTTTGCAGTTCGTGGATCATAAATCATTTGTGGTGAAACCTTTGATAAACGTTTCACGATTGATTTGTGTAATACACCGCATTTTTTCTTCATCTAATTATAAATTTTGAAAGGTGGATGAGATGAAAATTGTACAGAAAACACTACCATAAAAAAGATTATCTTTATTATATTTAAATACCTACATGCAAGTTTTGTAATGCGTTATACGAACATTTCATTTATTCAGCTTTTAATACCATCTGAAAAACCACGATAAATTAACTAATGCATCTCTCGAAACTCTCCTAGTTTATTTACCTTTCTTTTCCTCCTCGTCGTTCCACGGTAAAGGTTCAGCCGTAGAGAAAGCAACAAACACCAAAGCTCCACTAAAAGCCACGCCGCTGATCAAGTAGAAAATCTTCTTCCATTCCTCCGGGTCATTCTGCAATTTATTCGATATTTAACTCAATAAAATTGTACCACAATACGCAGTGAATACTCTTACTTCGTCTTTAACAAAAATATCCACCAGCAGAGGAGCCAGCAGAGCGAACACGTGCGAAAACCCGTTGATGAATCCTTGCAGGATACCAGCGAAATTGGGCGCTATCTCCAAGGCGTTTATCACCAGCGAGCACATGCAGGCCCCTTCTGCTCCCACACTCACCAGCAACCACGTCACTGCCATCGTCGAGGAATCCTTCGTGCATTGCGCGAGGAATATCATCGCTACTGCAGGTACTCCCAATCCTATCAGCGACAAGTTTAATAAACGAGAATTATATAATTCGATCGAAGAGATTAGTTACCAATGGCGGTAAAAATCTTCCTAGCCGCGGTTATTCGCAAATAATTATTATTCGTCAAGTAATCGGATAGGATGCTCATCAGCCCCGCGAACATCCATTGGAAGAAGAAAATGAACGAGGTCATGTAGCCGTTCTGAAAATAAATAACACTTGTGATAAAAGTGATCGTTTAACAACAGGACTCCTGCTTACCGTCGCTATGTTGAATTGCAACACTTTGCCCAAATAACTCGGAATTTGCGTCAACAACATCCACGTCAGCAGAACGTAACTCGTATAGGAGTACTTGAGGGACCACAGAGGCGCGCTCGTTAAGATCCTTCCCCATGGAGTTTTTCTCTAAAAATATTCCATTGATATCTAATAGTATATAAGTAGAGTATGTAGCAGGAGATAGATGGTTTCAGAAGGACCAAGACATGAATGGAGGAACGGGAAAGGAGTGGACAAGATTCAGCTGAAGAAGATGATAAGAAGATAGTGAATTAGAACAGAATGTTTAGTAGATTATAGCTAGAAACAGATGGTTTCGGAAGGCAAAAGACATGATTGGCGAAATGTGAAAGGAGTGGACAAGAGCTATCTGAAGAAGAAGATGATGAGAAGAGAGTGAATTAGAACAGAACGTTTACCTGTGGCCCGTCGGTGTTAACAGTAGTTTTGATAATGAATGTCCTCTCCAATTGGGATATATTAGGATGGCTGCTCGGCGAGCTGTAATTGAAAAACACTCCGATCGCGCTCCAAACGACAGCGACGCAACCGAACGTGTAAAAATTCAAAGGCCATCCGTACGAGCTGGCCGCCAACGGACCGGCCACACTCATCGAAATTATAGTAGCCATCGGTGTGCCTATAAAACCCAAAAAAATATACAATTCCATCGCTGTTATATGTGTATTGAAGCGGCTTACAAGCGGCCATCAGAGCGCCGGCCCTGGCCCTCTCGCTCACCGGCACCCATCTGCTGAACACGCAGCCCAAGGAGGGCACGAGGAAGGACTGCGAAAAGCCCTGCAGCATCCTGCAGACGATCACCGCCGTGGAGCCGAAGTGCACGGCCAGCGTGGGTATCAGGAATTCGATGAAGGAGGTCACGCAGGTGCTGCCTATGACGAACCACTTGGGGCCGTATTGGGTGGCCAGCCAGCCGGTGATGATTTGCGGCGCGATGTAGCCCCAGAAGAAGGACGACAGGATCACGTTTTTGTTCGTCCAGTTGAATGTCTGGGAAATGTCGAGCGGTTTTGCGGGGGTCGTGGCGATGTTGGTGTACTTACCGGCACGTTTTTGTTGGGGTTAGCTGAGTCGATCATCGCGAGTACGGTGAGCGATATGTGCAATCTCATGCACAGGTTTATGAAGAGTAGGAAGCAATAACTGAATATTTGTATGTGTCGTTTGCCGAATTTCGGTCCTGGAAATGTCGAGTAAAATTATACGAGATGTAACGTAGTTTAGGAAAATTACCATTGTTTGTGGGTGCGGTGGATTCTTCGTCGTTTAAACGTTTCAATTCCTCGTTTGCTTCGGCTTCTTTGACGTCTTCGGGATCTTTGCTAGTTTGGCTGGTTCTTCTCGTTTGCTCGAACGTTACCAATTCGCCCGCGATGGTTGTGCTTCCTCTTCTCGTCATTTTTTACGACCTCTTTAGACCATTGGTAATTTGGAAATGAGCATTTTAAAAAGTTATATCACCACCTTTTATCTGATGTTAACGTGAAACAATGAGTCTGCTTTTTTAACCAAAAACAAAATATCTGTTAACTTTTAACAAATATTTAGTTAAGAATGTTAGTTTATTAGTATATAGTTTGTTAGTAGAAACTACGATATTCCAAGGTTTTTGAAATTAATAATCCTACTCAAATATTTGGCAAAATCAAGATTAATTTATTAAATATTTATGTCTGTAACAGAATAAATGGACGTCGCATTTTCCGGGCAACCTCTTGCCGCTACACTTTGGCGTTATCTAAAAATAAAACTCCGGTTTACGACGGACTGTACGTTAAATTTAGCGAAAGCTTATACCTTTAACTCTTTTATTATCGTTCCACGGTTGAGTCTCCCCCGAACCGAAACAACAGAAAACGATCGCTCCAGATACATAAACCGCACTTGCCAGATAAAATATCCTGCACCAGTGGCCTGGATTTCGCTAGAAATCAAATACAGCGTCAACGGTTCCGTTCTTGCCTATTATTTATCGCTCGAAAGTAGCGAGGGCTGGCAGTTCGAGCGGGAGAACAAAGTAAAGTACATAATACAATCGAACGCAGAAGGGAAAGACGAGAAATTAGCTTTAATAACTAGTAAATGTCGCGCTTACTTCGTCAGTAACCAAAAGTTCGGCGACGAGCGGCGCTAAAATCGCGAATATGTTCGAAAATCCATTAACGACTCCTTGTATAACGCCCGAGAAATTGGGCGCCAGGTCTATGTTGTTAATGAAAACGCCCAACAGGCAGGCGCTGTTCACTCCTACGGCTGTTATCAGTATCACAATGCCCAATATCGCGTTCGAACAATACGCTAGACATACCAGGCTTATTGCTGGTACTATCATACCTAAAAATTTACAATAATTGTACCACCAAAACTAATGCTTCGTATATAAAACATATTAAGCAGTTATTGCTGTGTAATAAGTACTGTACGTGCAAGTTGTGTTGCATAACTTTTTAATTTTATACTTCGTAAAATGTAGCTTGACAGTGGGGATGAAATTTTCAACTGCCAAGTTACATTCGATGAGGTAGGTATACATTATTAACTTACCGACGGCGTTAAAAGTTTTCCTAGTGGTGGTCAGGGACATAATTTTTCTGTTCGTAATGAAATCAGACGCGATGCTTAATAAGAGGCCGAGCAGAAACTGCATGATGTAGGGCAAGGCCGATAAAAATCCGTTCTGAAATCGAATTTACCCTAATAAATCATTAAACTATCGGCGAGGCGCTGTAGATGTTACCGATTTGATCTGGAACATGAAGATTTTGCTCATGTAAGTGGGAATTTGGGTTAGTAGTATCCAAAATCCGAGAATGAAGCACGTGTAAGAGTATAGTAGAGCTAGAAACGGGATTGATTTAAACATATCCTTCCATGGAGCTTGCAACTGGAAACAGAAAATTATCATAACAACGAATTTTTTATCTACAAATCGCACCTTTTCTTTAACCACTCGAGCGGTAGAGCTCTCGATAAATGCTTGCTCTTCTTTTGTAATAGACTTGCATTCAGCGGGTAAATTGTAACCACAAAACGCGTACAATATACACCAAATTACACCTAAAGAACTGAAAAAATGAAACACCATCGGCCAACCGTACACGCTAGCTGCTATAGCTCCGGTAATCATCATCGCGAAAACAGTTCCAAGCGAACTCGCTGAAAATATTAACAAAATAATTCACATTTAAACACAATAGAAAGATTCTTACCCGAATACACAAAAGTATTAATCCTTCCTCTTTCGCTGACCGGCACCCATCTGCTGATAAATATCGGTACCGAGGGCACGAGGAATCCTTGGGTGAATCCCTGTATTATCCTGCAAATTATGAGGCCAGTCGAGCCGAATTGAACTGCTACATACGGTATTAAATATCCCACTATAGAGCAAATCCCCAAGGTGCCTATTAGGAACCATTTGGGGCCGTAGCGGGTCATTAACCAGCCCGCCATCGTTTGAGGAATTACGTAACCCCAGAAGAAAGACGAGAGAATGATATTTCGGTTTGTCCAATCGAATGTCTGAAAATTTTTCCATTTTTATATATGCAAATTTGTGCGCAATTAAAGACAACTGATATAGAGGAAAAAGAAAGAGTATTGTTGTGGGATTCTAAATCTCTTTTTTTCTATGATTACCTCATATACTTACGGGTATATTTTGGTTTTCGTTAGCCGTGGAATCAGTCATTGCGACAATAGACAATGATAAATGTATTCTTACTGAGTAACTGACGAATATGGCGAAGAAGTAAAACAGCATTTCAATATGTCGCTTTCCAAATTTCGGACCTATTGAAAAAATATCATCAATACTTTCATCGTTAGCAAAATAATTATTTTACCTTTATCAGTGAGTTGTTTTTCATCATCGAAAACATACTTCGTTTCGGTTTTAGTATTGTCTTCACTGAAGCTCTTTCTGGCTTCTTCGTAACCCATTTTCTCACTCGAAGCACTGTTTGGTTCCATCATTTAGAAATTCGACCGATATTAATAAACTTTTACATCATATTTAATACAAAATTAAACGAGCCAAGATCACATTTCTCTACTCGTAATCTATTCAAACACAGATAATTTTCGTTTTTATCAAAAAGCCTATAAGTATAAAGTACAGGAATTAATACAACTAATTACTTAATGCCTTACTCCATGCAATATTTTTTTAGTATTTCGGGAGAATTTACGCCTCTAGTCCTTCGAATTTATTACTCATACAGGTAATTACAGAGTGATTATATATATTTTCTAATTAAATTCGGACGCAGGATCCGCAGGAAGGGCGTCTTTCATTTAGGGAAAAGGCGGCCCCACCCTTCTTTTCCTGCGACCTGATGTAATGAGCTTCTTGTATCTCCATCACCCTAAATATCGCGGACCTAAGGGTTATGTCAGTCGCCCACGCATCTCCGGAGCAGGCATCACTCCGCAGGAATAGGGGGACCGGAAAAATTAGATTTTTGCGGAATTGGCTCCGTCTTCCGTTTTATATCTTGCCAATAAACGATTTTGATAATAATAACGTTCCGAGGCAGGGCATGGATGGGGATATAAAAAAACGGTTTATTGACGATTGTTTTCCGTCGTTTGCTCGAAATTTAATCGCATTCCACGGGAGATTTTCTTTTAAAAAACCCTCAGAAACCCAATCAATCTTTGGTCGAATGAATTCCGGGGTTTTTTTCATCTTTTATTTACTTACTTATACAGATTATACAGCGCTATATACTACCTTCGCAATTATAAGAAATAGTAGATAATAGAATCTAATTTTTAATGCAGAAGACATCACGAGTGATTCAATAAGGTTTGAACTTGAGGGCGAACGGAGTATAATTTATGCTCAAAAAATGTTAAAATAAGCTCGAATGCGAACGGAGTATAATTAACGCGTGTTTAGAAGCCCTAGAAAATTCGGGTAATAATTTTTTCCTTCGAACTTGAAAGAAATGAGACTCGCATTCGGTGCCCATTATATCCGAAGCCGTATTACGCAGGAGCAGATTTATATATAGAACGGATAATTTAACAACAACTTCTTTTGTGCGTCGTCGACGTGATTCGAGACAAAATCTCGGGAACTGTCGGGGATTACGGTTTAAAGACGTTGACAAAACGGATTTCAGCCCGGAGCCGGCTGAATTTTTGCAAGATTGTATTCTAATACGTACAGTATACGCGGAGAGGGATAATAAAAATATCGATGAGTTCGGTTATGAAATAGATTTTTTTAATTTTTTTTCATGAGCGGGACGCTCTGTATAGCATCTCGGCGCGGGAGAGTTTATTACCGCGCGAAATTGAAAGCGGGAAAAAGTTTTTTTTTTTCATCACGGGACGCGCGATTGAGTGCCCGAAATGGGGTTATATATCTGATTTTAATTTGCGAAAATAAAGTTTCGGATCTTAATTTCACCTACCCCGACCTGAAGACGAGCATTCTTTCGCCTCCCGACCGAATTATGAAGTTTCAAGGTTTCTATACAGGGTGTTTTTTAATAACATATGCCCTAAACCTAAAATTTATTATAACCTAATTTCTGCACAGCGGAAAATGCAGAGGTTAGTACAAATGAATAGATTTAATTTTTTTATGCGAAACGGTGAGTCGTACGGAAAAAAGTGAAGAAATCAAATTTGTTCTAAATTGAACTGTGCTTCTAAAACTAATTTTTATTTCAAGTAAAAGCAGTGGCGTATCACTTTTACCTTCAACAATATTTGTCCCGAGTCCAGTACGGACGCCACTGTTGGAAATAAAAAATGTTTTTTAGGTCAAAAAACGCTCTTTAATGCATAAACCCCGTACACCAAATATCATAAAAATATTTAAAGTGGTATGGAAATGACAGTAAAAAATTGATTTTTTTCTTTAAAACTTTAACACCCTCTATCTCAAAAGTTAACACGTTTAGGACATAGGTTCATATGAAGTTTTCTTCTTAAAATTCACCCAAGAATCACCCCCTTCAATATTATATAAATTATAATATAAATCTACCAACGTCGCTGACTGACTGAATCGCTCACCTCCGATAATACGGTGCAATAAAATAGAAGTAACGCGCTAGGAAAAGGCCCGTTCTCTCTCACAGCGCGCATACAACCCGGACTATTTGTTTGTCTTTGGCTACCCCACACTCTATATTCCGGGATAGATCCAGTCGTCGGGGAAACAAATGAGAGTTGCCGGAAAGTTCACACGCAGTAATCCATATTGTAGTTGGCCGCGACTATTCTCCCGGGCGCTTCCCGCGGGCATACCGCCGCGCGCTCGCCCCGAATGTACATCACGGAATCGCATGTATAGAAGTAGAAAATAGGAAAACTTCGAAATATCTTTATTATTTGCGAAAACGCCACAGATGATGGGGGAAAATATCGAGTTTCGCGGGCGCGTTATTAGAGCAAATGAAAGCGTGTATCGGGCTCTCTTCTACAGATTTTTCCCTGCGCAAGATTATATTTTTTTTGTGAGTAAATAAATTACTATTTACGACGAACAAAAGCCGCGCGATTTCTCGTTTGGAGAATCACTTGTCGCAAACAGCGGTATTAGTTTACACTAAAAACGTTCTACATTGTGTTATTTCACAATTGCTATCGTATTTCAGACGAACGTCTTTCGAGACAGTCGAAAAGAACAGTTCGGATGTAATTCCGTATAGCGAAAATACATCGAGATTCAACTAAAGCGTAATAACGCAAGCTAAGTGTCTTTAAAATAAGTTAGAGATTGTTTGTTGGAAGTTTTCGGGAAGTTTAATGGGTCTTAACTCTAAAGTACTCTGTTGCCGGGCATCGGTAAAACATTGATCATATGTTTACCACGAAGATGAATTAGATAAAAACTTCATAACCATTTTCATTTAGATTCTAAAATCTAAAATTATAGTCTCCTCCGCTTCACATTCCTCTAGAGCATGTGAAAAAGTAATAAGTTTCCCTGGTTCTTTTTTATATCCTCTATTATAATGAAAACTATTCTTAGGAGCGTAAAATGTATGAAGCGCTAGGTCAATTTTCCGGGGAATCTTCATTGTCGGAACCGCAATTTTTTACTGACACTCCTTCCGTTCTCTCTGCGCGATTTTAGCTGTGGAAATTTTCGTTTTATTTCACGGCCCGTCTGGTGCAGAACGCCCGCCAAAATCTCAACCATCTCCGCAGCTCCCTGAAATTTTAAAAGCACTCTCAAATCGATCGAAAGAAATTAGACCAATAGAAAAATTATTTTTCCACATCCGCACGCATTTCGAACTCCGAATTGCATATTAATCGATACCGATGAAGACCCGCGGACGGGGCGACGTTTCGAGGTCGCTTTTACATTATGATTTATGAGGACCCCGGCTTTTCTCGTTCCGTCGCGCTCTATTCTTATTTTTCGGGCTATTATCTATCATTCGCCCCCCATTTAAATTCCGCTCCGCGTTCGAGTTCGGTTTTTCTTCACTCCGCTGTCGCGTTCTAATAGAAAATAATTCGCATCAAATAGCCAAAAAATTCCATACCCCAATTCATTCTTCTTACACGAAGCTATTATAATAGAAAGTTCAAAAGGAGCTACTTTAATGAAAGGTAAATTTTATTACAACGACACTAATCGCGTTAGCTCTTGTAACCTGATAAGATCATCTCCGGAGCAAATGCGATTATAACGCAAAGATGAGACAGGCCTCTTACTGTCTAGTAAATAAGTTAATACACGCCCGATACAACTATTTATATAACGCGGTAGTAAAGTATTAAAACGCGTGTTTTGCCGTGATGCGAGGATTACCAGTTAAAACGAGCGCTAAATTTCGTACGGCCGACGAGGGAAAAATTCGCTAAGCCCCAAAGCAAGCAAAACGCCGGCGAAACAAAACAAATCATTAACTACCATGAAACAATTAAACTTTTACCGAAAACGAAAACGCGGAAGAGGCGAAGCAAGCGGAGCGACCGATTCGCCCGAAAAACTTTTCCACGACCATATCCAGCCAGCTGGCATTTTCTGGAACGCATCAGTGCCGGGCCGGGTGGATGTAGAAACGAAATTTACCACGACGGGAAGCCCGCGTTTCCGCGCTGTTTTACGAGCTGGTTTAGCCGGGAATTTTGCGATAAAATTAATCGATAAATGAGATATATTGTTGAGGTATTATTAATATTATTTTGGGGTTTTTGAGGGTATCCCTGCCGCTGGTTCGTTGTGGTAAAATAAAAAGAGAATCGTTTTCGGCGGAGTCATCAAATTTACAGTACACGTCAGCAAAGGGATTGAATACAAGAGTTAATTGGACCATTGTTTTCCTGTTGCTGGAATTTTTGAAAGTTTGCCTTTTTATTGTTCGCGAAGTTTTTCCCACCTGGCAATTTCTGGTATACAATTCCGCTCCTAATGAGACCCCAAAATAAATTAGATATCGAAGGTTCGCGTTGATTTGTTAGCGTATTCGTAATTAAAATTTACACCGTTATTCTTTAATTCGAATAAAATCCAGCCACGAAAAAATTATATCATCAGAAAGGCAAAAAAAGCCATCAGAACTTTCCGCCGCCGCGATTAAATCAGCTAAGCAGAAGAGTTGTTAAAATTTGTTTTTAACTTCATTGCTAGGTAAATTGTACTTCCTTTCTAATTAAAGTAGTTCGAAATGCTAATTTGAATTCGTAATTCTCGGCGAAACTTTTAATATTCACTTGCCATAGTGGTACGCTCGACAAGAAATAATTTACATAGCGGCAGAAAAGTTGCGGGACTTATATTGGACTTATTCCGCGTGTACAGAGATGGTCCGGGGAGGATTAAAACCTGCATTGTAAGTGAATTCGAAAACTTCGCGCCGACCGAGCGGAATTTTCAATGCGCCGCGAAAAATGTTCGTTTCCAAAGAATATACAATTTCCACTGTTAATATTAATCAGCGCAACTACTCCAACTCCAACAGAAGAAATCGCTATACTGAATTATGAATTATTCCTCCGGTAATTTAATTAAGATCGACGCGAAGCTGGATATGACGGGCTAATTTAATCGGTTTACTATTGTGTTATTCCTAGTTTCGGGAGAAACTTCGGTTTTCTATCATGTCGATCTGGCGGTTAGGATTACATATGCCGGCCTCATTTACATTAATCTGTTTATGACTGAAGTTTAGTCAAATAAGATTAGCATTCGCAGTAGTTTGCCGGCAATTTTCCGAAACTCCGGATTTGATCGAGCGAAATCCATTCGTATTCCTCCACCTATCACACCCCCCAAAAGAACCCTTATACATCTCACTATTTCATTTATAATCGCTGAAGAATAAAAGCAATCTACCGTACATACTAAGCAAAAAGAACTAGTTTAAACATTTCAGCGTAAACTTCCGGATAGAAATTGGCACTGTAAAACTCGACAGGCGCTCGAGTGGTACCGGGAAATTGTTTCGAATAAAATTTCCAGCGGTAAAAAGCTGAAAGGCTATAGAAGTGTACGTGAGAGGGACGCCACGGCCACTCGCTGGAAAACGTTTTCACTTACCGGAATACCGAGCCCGGTGTACGCTCGCTTTTTTCCACTCTAATAAGCGTTGTTTTGCTCGAAATCAAAATCGAATTTGGAACCGTGCGGGCGTTATCGGAGCAAATATGCGTGGACTGGCCTTTTTTCCCCAATTCTCGCAGCCATTTCATATCCGGATTTAATTTTGTTGCTTTTATTAACTTCCCAATGCGAATCCCATTCGATTTAACTCGAAAACAGTAAACTATAACAATCCCACTGAAAAAAAATTGATATAGGATAATCCAAGAGAAAAAAAAGCGACCTAATATCGCACATCTCCTTCGAAATCCTTAACGACAGTCCATATTTCGAAGCGGCAGATCTCGAGACGAGAAGTCGACAAATTCCACTATATAAAGGAACAGAAGCGGGAGATAAGAATCCATCACTTTCAGTTCACTCCATCCTTCATCCAGTAGGAATCCGGTCGGTTTTATCCCGCCCGCCGCGTTCCCTGTAAAATATTACACTTTACATTGCACGTGCGTCGACCAGATAACGCGGGCTCTTAGTGACCCGGAGTTTATATTATAAGTTGGAGCTAATTCGAGCTCCGGGCGTTTAGTTGTGATGAAATGCCGCCGGAGAATTAATTTATTTCGCCGGTAATTAACCGGAGGTGATGAAACCGGCGAGGGATATTAGTGGATACAATTAGTTTTTTTTTTGCGGGTTGATAATTGGAATTCGGTGTGTTCAAAAAAGGAGACGGGTTTTAATAAATTCAGTTGGTTATCAAACGCACCTCCGAGCCCATATATATTAGCCCGGAAAAACGGAGATCAAAAGCCGAAAATCTCGAAACTGCCTAAGAGCCGTGGAAATTAATAGCCTCGAAATTTATACGCCTAGTGTGAGAGCTCGTAATGTACATTTTCCCGGTTGAATTATTAAGTATATTGCTGTGAAATTTCAATGCTTTTAAAATAATGTGTCCTGGCGGCGCGATTTTCCGCAGTTTTTACTCTTACTTTGGTTTTTCCACCACTGGCGTCACAATAGAATCACCAAATATTATTATTACATTCCATTTATTCACAAAAAAATATTAATTTCTTTTTAAACAAATACTCCAATCTGTATTTACAATAAATTGTTTATTAAGATTTCACCTATTTATTTTTTTCTTATAAAATCATTACTAATTTACTCTAGTGTTCATAAAAAATATTTTATTACCTCATCAAAGAAAAAAAAAAGGTTATCATTTTTCCTCGCCGCCGACTCTGTTGCGCACCCGGGTTTTATCTCTTTTATACATTATTCACTTCATTAATTATTTCTGCGCCATCGACACTTGGCACAAGACACATTATAAGGGAAAAAAAACCTCATTTCATATTTATGCGAGTCTTTTTTCGCGGTCTGCGGAGCCGCGCGGTTTATTCCGGTGAAGTATTAATGGTGAAAGTTTGTGGTCAATTTGGAATTTGGAATTTGGAAACACAAAAGTAAGGAAAAACGAATGGGGTTAGTGCGAAAAGCCCGAAACTCCAAACTCGTAAGTCTTATAAATAAAACATACGAAAGGGTAATCTACTAGAAAACTTCCTACTCACTAGAAAAGTATTTGTTCTATTATTTTAATACACCCGCCAGCTTATAATATAGCAAATACCGCGATAAAAAAAACCCTCTTTCTTCCGGGTCCGGAATTAATGGGTCGTAAAAGAAAATAAATCTCTTCGAGCCTCGTACATTCGAAAATGCAACCCGTAAATATAAGCCTGCCCCCTCGACATCGCGGCCGGTGTGATGAAAATTACCCCCGGAAACAATAAAACTTTTACGTACTCCCTATGGAATATGCATTTAATTCCGCGCGAATCCTGAAGCGCGCCCGTAAAATCCGATTAAAACTATATTTATATTAAAGTTTCGGCCATTCGGGGCGGATTAGATTAAAAAATACGCGCGCACATTCCTCACGAATAATATTTAGTAGAGGAAGTTCGCCATATATGGACCACTATAAGCTCTTTTCTCAATAAAAAGTTGAATTTTAAATTTTAATCAGCTTTATTTATATTAAACAAATCATTTAGTTAAGAAAAACTCATAATAAAATTCTCCAAAAAAACCAAAATGTTTGAAATAAACAACATTTTCTGAAGTATATCATTTTTATAAACTTTTAGAAAGTGAATATAATATGGATCACATCCAGATTTTTCCATTTCTAGAATATAATTGACTAATTTATCTTCCAATTCACTCAGTAATGTTGATTGTCTTTCAAGTTTTTGATTGGTGATATCATTAAGTGATTTTCAAAAAGCCCATTTTCCTTTCTCGTGCATTTTTAATTGCCCCCGCCATTACATTTTTTATCCCAAGCTTGTCTGGTCTTCTCTACTGTTTTAGAAGCCATTCTAGAACATAAAAATTAATTTTTAACCACTCCATATTTAAAACCTGCCACTGGAGCATATTGCAATACTTACTCATTTTGAGATTATTTTTTTTTAGAAAATTGAAATATTATAGAATATTAAAACTTAACACAATTAATTGCAACATGTCTCACCTTCCTCGTGGTCTTATCCATTTTCACATAAAATAGTATTTTTTGGATTAAAAAACCTTCCAAAGTTCGCTAGAAAATTACATCGCTCGTTGCAGAAAACTAAAAAAGGCCGTCGTAAATATAATCGTGTATCCTGGATCACTACAAACGACAAATTGTTCAAGGAATGAGTGATGCTTAATGTGTGATGATCATTTACTCGATATAAAGAAGAAGACCGGTCCATATTTGGCGCACTTTCTGTACATCCAGGGCACATTTCCATTGAAACAGAGCGTGAGGTGTAGTTCGTAAACGAACCCGGCATAATTCCCGAGCTACGGCGGGTCTCGTTGTAAAAGCTTAGCGGCGGTGCGGCGACGGTAAGTGGGAGTCCAAAGTCAAACAAGCGAGATTGTGCTAGGGCTTATCTCGGCCAGGAACTTGTCCTTCCTTGGAGCATTTGTCAACTAAGCCGAGATTACGACACCCGATACACACTGTCTTAGCTCTAACGGGGGTCGTCGCGTTATTGTTATTCTATCTCGGGGTTCGCGCTATTACGCTATATTTAACTCATCGCTTTGTCGACGGGACGCAAATTAAATCGAATTCAGCCGGAGATGGGTTGATAAAATAGCTGCGGTAATAAACGTGTAACTGGGAATTCTTTCTCGATTTGACTGGATCGCGTATTACCCGCGTGAAGAGAGCGTTTTTTTTTTTCGTCTCGACGGGAATTTTCAGTCGAACAAATACGCTAAATGAGGGAGAATTTTTGTCATATTACGCTTAATTGACAGTGGACGAGGGAGGCGTCGAGCTTCACTCCCCTTGTGATACTGGAAAGCTCGTTGTGATTGGAGTCGCGAGGGCCTCGTTCTTCGCACCTAGACGGCCACTTAAAGCCCCCCAGCTTGATATTTTGAAATGCGAGATAAGCGTTTTTTCGCACGAAACCGCTTTTGTTTAAACAATTTAAACAATTTAAACCGCGCAAATTGGTTTCGTTTTCAATTATATCCCGTACAAATAGAGCTGATTTCGTACGTTTATATACGACAGAAAGGAAGTCTAAATATTGCCTTATTAATTATTTCTTTGACGTTAATTAGATATTAGGCAAATACGCGTTTCAACCCTTGTTTGAGATCGAAATAATATCCTTTATTTAACAAAGGACTTTATGCCATTAGTATTAGTGATACATTATAATTACTGAAATACAAATTTGATGTTGCAAAAAAGTTTCCTGCCTTGTTTGAGTTCACTTAATTTAGTGCAAAACTTGAAATAATCCCTATACAGGGTGCTAATTCTAAAGAAGAAAAGTTTATATTAATTTTAATTCATAAAAATATCTGTGGTAACAAGAACATTATGATAGAAAAGTTATTTTTTTTCTAAAACTGTAACACCCTGTAGCTCGAAACCTATAAGAGGTTTAAGACATTCATATATTGATAGAAACTTTTCTTCTTAAAATCATCCAAATATTCACATCCTGAAATATCAGCACTCAATTAACTAACACCCTGTATTAAAGCAGCTTTACATCTGTATTGCTTTCTTATACTAACAGTATCTCTACTTTGTGAAAGTCCTGGAGGAATAAACACCGACTAGTCATATTTACTAGTTCGTATTTACCTGTTAAACCTAATTATTTTACCTACCAAACTCCTCGAAACCTCCGAACGTACAAACTCCAATCGAACCGTGAGTCTTGTTTTCCGAAATCTCTGCCCTAACGGGCTCTAAGGTAGATATAAACATCTGCAGATGAAACGCTCTGCCGGCTATAATCACTTAGGGAAACTGACGGCTGTAAACTGTAATTGTAACTAGCAGGAGATCGATTCGAATCGGACTTAATTCGGTTTCGCCATTCCACCGGAAGCGTTCGGGTAACGAGCGAATTCCGGGCCACTTCTTCGAATGAATAAATTCGGGTTACCAACGCAAAAACAATACAAACTCTTCTATTAGAGCGCGAGCGATGGGAATGTAAGTGCGCCGGAGGAAAACAATAAAATTTCCACCACGGCCGTATTACAAGCCGGAGCGGAGGTCGTAAAAAAAACCGCCCGGATATAGATTTCGGAGATACCATAAGCTCGGTTCTTATCGGAAATTTTATGCACCATCCGCTAATATTGATTAGAGATTTCCCGGTTTCTGTTAATAATATCGGAAAAGTTTTCGAACAAATCATGTTCGTCGGTATATAAGGGGCGCCGAAATCGGTGTATTGGTTTCGGTTTTGTTATGCAGGGAAATAGAATTCGATAATGACCATGTGTTCCGCTTTCGGTGCGTTCTTTTTTCCCCAACCAGGACCGGCCCTAAAACATTTGTATCTACTAGATAAAAAAAATCTAACTGCATAGAAATCGAAGCAATTTATTATCCCGCTGCGCTTTATGGTATAGTAGATTCATCGACGCGTTTTGTTCGGTTAAAAAAAGTTTTTTGTAACGGAGCTTTGAGTTGAGTTGCATGTCGACCATTCATAACCCCCTTGTATCGATCATTGTTCGCGTCCCATTGTTTCACGACGATTTCCGTACGTATAAAACCGGTGTTCATGTCGTTTGAGGCAACTAGTTACGATGTAGTTACTAAATAAAGCGGTTTCATTTACTCTAAATATAGTAAAAAATGGTCACGATAAAATCGTGTGATATACAGGGTGTTAATAGGCCACTTTAGGAAGTGAATATTTGAATGATTTTAAGAATGAATTTTAAGAATTATTGAGATAAATAAATATAAATAAATACATAAATATAAATAAAACTTTTTTTCTTAAAATCATCCAAATATTCACATCCTGAAGTATCGGCGCTCAATTCATTAACACTCTGTATAGGAATCGAATTAACGAACGTTCGTAGTTATAAAATAAATAAAATTTAAAATACTTACTAGGGGGAATAAATTAAACATCCACTTCTCAAGAGCCTTGTACCATGGGATTAGAAGGATTTTTGGTGGGGGAGGTTCTATTACATCTGGACAAAATCAATGCAATAAGAATATAAGATAATTTTCCTACACACTCAAACTTACATATTTTACAATATACAAACTAAACAATTTTTATTATGGTTAGAAATTTATCGATTTTGGTAATAATTGCGAGAATATATTTTACAGTCCCTCTGAATTGCGGTGGAAATCACGGTACGGTTTGGCAGTCGTGCTGCTCTCGAGCGTGGACGGACAGAACAAAAAGTGATTAATCTGTGGAAATCTTCCTCGACGGGTCGCAGGAATTAGGCGGATTATTGCAGACACTGGGACGCTCCGCCAGTTCCCATTATACCGATTTGCACTGTTTCCTGATGCAGTTTACCATTTCCGGAGATGTTCTCTCGATTCCCCACGCGCTACATGTTACGCCGAATTTTATCGCAAAAAAATTAATTACTAATCTCGGCAGTCGAAAAAAAAAATAAGAACTATTCCCGCGAAAGTCGCGTATACGAATGTATTTTTTGATTAATGGCGACCGGTCATGATTATGAACACGTATCTCGTTTTCCGCCACGAACGCTTGTACACACAAAAGAACACCCGATGTATGTAAATTTCGCGGAAAAATTCTAATTAATCCGTGTGTCTTCGTATGACGGCTTAGATAAATGGAATTTTTCCATGCTTTCGGCTACGCCGAAAACATGGAATGGAATTTTACGAGGCTCATTTACGCGCCGATAAGCTTGATTAATCATTCAAGTGCTCCTTAAATTCCTTTAAACGCTAAAGTCGACCAGGTAATTCCGTCGCTGGTGTAGCCGAAATAATTTGAATTGCCGGAATAACTTCGGGAGAAGAGCGAGGAGAGTGCCAGTTTACAAAAAGATGACCGCTGCGGCCGTTGTCCGCTAATGGAGAAACGCCAACTCGCCTTGGAGTTTCCCGCATACTTTCCGAAGCGGACAGAAAGGGACGACCTCCGCACAAAGCCGCGCTCGGAAAATTGTTTCCTGTTGGAAAACTACAAAGAAAACCGGAGGAGACGCCGCCGGAGAAAGGGAGAGCGGAGTTTTTTTTTCTCTCGGCGGAAAAGTTCCCGCTAATTGAAGGATTTATTTATTTATCGGATTCGATTAAGTTGCATCAGGTTGTTTTTTTGGCGAGGTACTATAAATTGCATCACGCGCAACGGAAGCTCGAATTATTCCTTTGTATTTTCATCACAAAGGAACCTCTTAACATAAATCCAATCGATAAGATAGTAGCGACTCGAAGGTACTGTGGCGGGTTTAAATTTTAATTCCGAAACAAAGGGAGTTTTCTAAGAAAATTAATTTCTAGGATTAAATCGCTCGGTTAACAAAGAACAAAAACCGAAACCGCCATTTCCTTTCATTACAATAGACAACAGAATAATCCTCAACCGCTTCAAACTCCTCCGCGATATTTTCCAACATCGACTTCCAATAAAACGGCGAATCTTCGACGGGGAAAAATTACCGATTCCCCCCGTGACGTACGTAGGAAAACGTAATTTTCGTCGCCGACCGTCGCGCGGCTAATGAAATGATGAAAGTTCAATATGAAAAGCTCCTTAA
The DNA here is from genome assembly GCA_918026865.1 of Phyllotreta striolata. Classification (NCBI taxonomy): domain Eukaryota; kingdom Metazoa; phylum Arthropoda; class Insecta; order Coleoptera; family Chrysomelidae; genus Phyllotreta; species Phyllotreta striolata. The sequence continues at coordinate 4,829,918 of OU900102.1, forward strand.
CTTGTTGGTTTTTACTTGGCCGGGCACCAAACCGCGGGCTAAAGTGTGTTTAAACTCGAATCGCGGTAAGAAAGTTAAAAAGCAAACGACGGAAAAGAAAGGATAAAAATTTACAGAGATGGATCCACCAGAACAAAAAAGATATAAAATCTTGTAAACCTTTAATTAAATGGTATTTATAGTAGAAAATAGAGTGAAGTTGGAGTAGGTAATTAATATTGGTGAATAATGGAACCAATGTAGATGAATATTCGAACCAATATTGGTGAATATTTGATTTTAAGTGGTGAATATGGAACCAATATGGATGATTCTTTGAATTAATATCGCTAAATATTGGAATAGAGGATCTTGAGTGGTGAAGATTGGAACTAATTAATAATGATTTCAACGAATATTTGAACTTTTAAAAGATTGATGTAGTTTTGTGGCGAGTCCAGCTCTTGTAAAAATGGCATTTTCTAACGGCCCGCCGCCCCCTGAATTATTCAATCACAACCCAAATGGAATTCTGCTTTTATTATTTTATTATGTCCCGTCGTTCTAAGTCTTCGGATCCAGTCTGTAGTATTTTAGAAGGTGCACGTTTCCCTTTACTAATTTACATTTGCGGAAGGCGCTTTCCCTCGTTTTATGGAAAATGTTAATTCTTCGGGAGAGTCTTGTTTAAATGTTAATTGTTTAGCGCGAGAGGTTTCCTCCAAATTTCTTTGGAAAAAAATTAAAACGGTGTATTTCTTTCGCGACCTTTGGGGTACCATTAAAAAACCGCGCCATTAATAATTTATTTTAATTAAAATATACGTGTTTAGGTAACGGAAAACCGACGGGCTCCCCCTATATAATATTCGGTTTGTTCGCGCAAATTGCAATTTTTCATTCCTCTCTCCCGGCGCCTCCCGAGACCCCCCCGAGGAGGCAAAAAATCCCATCCCCATTCATAAGGATAAAGAAACAACGGCATTAAGCAAACAACTCGTTTTCAGTTTCATTTCTTCCTTTAGATTACAATTTAATCTGACTTTCAAATAAATGTACTTTTAATCTGATTTTATGACTTTACGTTTTGTGTTTCTATGAAATTAAACGCGTATCTCGCCGGAACGAGAACGGGGAATGGGAAAATAAAAGTTTTATTACTTGCCGCGGGCAATAAGCCATCTCGATTCGAAGAATATAAAAAAAAAACACCGGTCATTATTAAAATCTCCAAGTATTATTATTTATTAAATACACCTTACAATGCAATTAATCTACTTTTAAGAAATTTTACAATTTTCCTGCTGGCTGAAAACTTGCTCCTGCTTGTTGGAGGAGTGCATACTAGTTATCTCATAAAGCTTAATTAGTGAAAGCGACATCTAACGCACGTCTACGCAATTTCTCTTAGAGTAAAATTAACGTTAACGACTCGCACGTACTCGTACGTCGGGGAAAACTCGCACTTAAGGTCATTAGGGGTGACTTAGGTATAAAACGCGGAATTTAATGACGGAAAACTAAACGGAATGAGCAATTTGGGCGGGCGGATTTCCAGGTAGAAGTGCCGGAACTATTATTATCGGCGTTAAATAGTTTATTAGAGGGTTTAATTTAATCGCTTAGGAGGGAAACGTCGCCGTGTACCTACATCGGATGGTTAAATTGTGGATTTTTGTTCGAGCAGCTTCGCCGGGAAAATTAATTTCCCGGATAGAAAAGTCGCTGGAAATCAAAGTTCTTCGATTTCCCGCAATCGGCGGGAAACGTCAGAACGTTTACACATTCTTAATTAATTCGTTGGGCGCTGATGAAAGTGATTTCGCGAGTTCCCCGAGAAGCAATTTGTAATTGGAAACTTTATCTTTTTTCGTTCGCTCTCCGGCGTGTTTTTTATTCTTTTGTAGCGTTTTCGAAACCTTATCCGATTTCTTTTCTTCCTTGTAGATGTCGAATAATTATTTTTTTTTGTCTCGAATCGTTAAATTTTAATTATTCCGAATCTTTGATCTCGAAATAGGAATAGGTGTTGAATTTTAATTTCGAGTAAGATCCGATTTTGAACTCGACCCAACGACATATTTATTTGCTACTAGTAAAGCATGGAAAATCTAATCAAGCCATTTATTTACCGTGTGTAGTCTCGACAAACAATCTCTGCCCTTTGTTTCCCTCCTCGTATAATGCCATTGCTCGATTAGAACGTTTCGAGATTCGTATACGCTAATCTGAAACTGGAAGTCTACAATCTCGCGAACTGTATTTTACATACAAATGTCGCTGATTACCGAACGCTAAGCGGATCCTTTAAAATCCAGGTATCCCAGGAATTTCGCCAGGTCGCCGAAACTTCGTTGTTTCCGAGGTTTAATCCGCAGGTACCGAAACTCCGCACCAAAAATTTTGTTACTAAACCACGCAGGAATTACCCAAAATAACTCATCTCTAGTCTTTAGTCTCTAGTCTCTAGTCTCTAGTCTCTAGTCTCTAGTCTCTACTACAAAATCCCAACAATTTTCGAGTAGTGTCTAATATTCGATGTAATCCCGTGGGTTTTCTAAAATATTTCGTAATAAGATTCCTTTCGTATCGAAAACGAGATCAGTTCGGAGTGTAGGCGATAAAATCTCGGGTCGTATCGATTCTAAAAAAAAATTGGACCGCCACATAACCACCTCGAAGAGTGTTTTTCATATTCCTGCGAGCTCTCGACGATGCCGCAGGGCCCATTTCGAGTATTTGGTTGTTTCCTGCGCGATACACACGCCGACGAAATCGAGAGTTCGTCCTTCGGCTTTTTATTTATTTAACTCCGTCCCACGGAGATTTTTTTTGCTACACATGCACACACAAGATTCGAGTTCCATCGAGAAGCAACTTCTCGCGCACTTGCTAATTCTCACGGTGCGTTTACGGGGTGATTTTCCAACCCTTCTGACGCGTGGAAGTCTTCTTCACAATGGTTGTCACTTGACGCTCCCATTCGATTGCTCGACGGGAACGACTTATATACCGGCGATGTACGAACAACAGATGTAAGGAAGCCTAAAACAATAACCGTGTTTATTAATCTGACAGTGGCGCTGAGGCGATGTCACCCGAAATGCGCTTAATAAGCTTTCGGTGGAGGCGCGGGAGCGGTCGGGAAAAGGGTAATCGATAGCATCTGTAGAATAGCAAGAAGGCGGTGTATTTTTTTTAAGTGTTAATTATGTTATTGTACCATTTTTTATAGGTGAAATGTAGGTGGTATTCCCCACTCCACCCTACTTCTACACCGTAGATTATTATTTTGTTGGGTATTATTCCAGTGCACCGTTTGTAACAAAGATAAGCAAAGAAATAATTATCCCTAACGAATCCCGATCGAAATTTATACAAAAAAAAACTGTTCTTCTGTCGTCGCGGAGAAAAAAATTAACGTCGGATTGCGGACTCCTTTTCCATCGGGAGCGGATTCAATTATAACTTATCAGGGAGAAATTAATTAGATACTCCTTTTGCTTATCAGATGTCCCGAGGGCGAACGAAATTTACTAAACAACAGTCATAACAAGAGCGAACAAAAGCTACGCCGAGAAACGGAATAAAACTATTTCAATATGCCGAGCGAAACCATTACAGATTCCTTTGAATAATTTAGGTATTAAAAGATCCATTTCAAAAATGCTGTTTGCTGTACGCGGGGAAATTTAATTATCCTTTATTTGTAATTATCATCCTTTTCGGCTCGAAAAGTAAATTAAAAGAGTAGGAATGTTGCTTTGAAAACTGGGTACACATTAATATACATAATTGAGTGATTCTCTAATATTTTTTTGCGACCGTGTTGGTTTTTATGCCGGTGGAAAAGATAAAATAAAGAATACAACAGACGCACATCACAGGAGAGCAAATCCAGTTCTTCTCGTATTCAAAATGCGTGCAGTAGATTTGGTTAAGTGGTTTGATATGAATAATGTAACAGGTCGTTAGTGCAGAGGAACGATTTTTAGCCCCGTTGTTTTCGGTTTCGTCAGAAACACCCTCTTAATTGCATTTAAATATACGACAAAACAAGCGGGCGCAAAAATACAACGCCACCGCAATATCTTCGTGAATTACGACCGGCACGCGGGCGGTCGGTTTTGAAAAATTCATCGTGCAAAAACTGACAAAAGTGCTTTCCAAATTTCAAATGCAAGGATGAATGAATTTCAATCAAATGCACCTACAGACTGACCTAGATAGCAGCCACTGAATACCAGTAAAAGCGCAAGTTTGGATTGCGTAAAAGACGCCGGGATTCCTTTTGAATTATCGGCCGGTGCCGGCGATTTGCATAAATCATAATTCATTAAGCAGACGTATAAATCAATTAGTTAAAAGCGGCCGGTTCTGAATGCGAAATTGCTTTGCTAATTAGTTGGGGAGTTGATTGTTTAGGCAAAACGGAAGCCGCATACTTGCTAAAGTAATTTCGTGTCCAGTCCAGAATGTCCAACTTTAAATGGAACCGCTCATGTGTGCATGCAATTCGGGCAAGTTATATCGCGTGAGACGTAAACACACCGGCTCCTACGGTCTGTTATATCACCGCGTTTAATGATATTGTATACCAGCCTTCGATATACCTACTCTCATTAATATTTGCAAAAAAAAACGCGAATTGCTGCGTGGTTTTAATTGGACTTTCAGATAACGATAAATAATGGAATAAAATGAATTAATATGCGCCCGTTTTTGGGGAAACTAAAGCCATAAAAGTCGCGTAATCAAAATAATATTCGAAATTTTCCGTGCGGAATTAGTTCCCGGGCGGAGTTGTGTGCAACTTCTGATTACGGAGATAATGCGAAAACTAACTGCAACATATATTTAGCGTTTTAAACGGCTTAGCGCCGATTTGTTCGAGGGAAAATAACGGTTTTTGAAGTTTAATTGATAATGCAAATGGCTAGAGAGGCGGCGGCCGCACGAAAAACATCCACTGCAAGCCCGTAAATTATTTTTCGCCTGTGTGGTTTTTTTTTTTCGTTCGGGAGAAAATGGAGCGAAACAACTTCGGAATGTGCATTTCGAGTTTGATATACATTTATGTATGTTCACCGACTGCAAGTTTTAATTGCTTATTTTTATTGCGTCCTAGCGCTATTCGGTTATTTATCGCGCGCACTTTCGGTAAATTACTAAATACCTCTACGGTAAAATAACTACACGAAATACTATACAAATAGACTATTTTTAATTTGGAATCACCCTGTATGTAATACATACACCTCACCAAATGTAGCTTAGCAGTCGAAAATTGCATAAGAAGCGCAAATAATTTGTTAATAATAAGTTTGTAAACTAACCATACGAATAGTATCATTTTAAACATGTATAAATAACCTATTTATGCATGCTAATCTCTCCCCTTTTTTCAAATTTCGTTATGGAGCATCCATCAACTCGAAAATTCCAACTTCCGAGCTACATTCGATGAGGCCCAGCAATCGTTTTTATCCAACCGATAATAATTTATCACGGTACACGGGACAAGAGGTGAGCCTTATACATTCGACGAAGACGTCGATGTATCGGCCTCTCCGCGTTCGATTCGCAAGAGTCCAGATTCCGCGTAAATTTATGGGATTTTATCGTCGACAGTCTAACTGGCCGTTAACTTGATATACTACGTCGCAGGCCGTAATTAAGATCTTACTTTTCCGTTTGTTTTATTTCGGATTTCTCGGCGCGTTTAACCGGAATTTATTCGAGCATTGTAGCGATTTTTAGTTGGTGGTCGTTATGATGAAATACGCGCATTTGCATGTTTTTCTCGAGACAAACTGTACATTAAACTCGAATGTGTAGTGTGGTTGACAATAAGTTTACTACATTATTGATATACCTTTGCAGTAATGGGGCTTTATTATATGAAAATTGGCAGTGGATGAGAGTATAATGATAGGTGTAATTTAATTACCAATTTGATTATAATTGCGCACCTAGTTCGGTGTAATAAGTGCAAAATGGGTCGTTGGCCTTTGGTCGATAGTCCTTCCCTCGGTCCCCCTGCAGCTAATCACATAGATCGGGCTCGTGAGTCGTACATTTAGAGAATGACGTTATGTATTGGCTCAGTAATGACCCCACAAATCTGATTTGGGTAAATTTATGTGATTTTATCTCCCGGAGATAGCTCTCCGCGTATCGAGTATCCGGGATTACTGTACTTACTTATTGGCGTTTAATTTTGCTCTTATTTTTAGCTCGGTATTCTATTACGCTTCGTATAACGAAATATGGAATTAATCTAACGAGCTTGCGGAGTCTAATAGGATCGCGGCGGCAATAAAGAATACGCAAAAACATCAAATAAACCGTAGCGAAAGTAGGTATAGATTTTCGCGAATTCGCGTTTCCGAGAATCATTAGCAAAACAAAAGCCCCAAGTTTTTACATAAATAAAAAGACGAAATACAACAAAAAAAAAGGAAAAAAAGGGAGCATTCCGAAAACTTTTGTCAGTGATGAAAAAGCCCAACAAAGTATCCCGCCTCTATAATTTCGTCTCTTGTTACGTAAAGTTTCCTTTTCGCGTTATATTCGCGAAACAAAAGCAAATAACATATTTTTTCCCGTGAAATTATTTTGTTTTCTCTCCAGTAAATTCGGTAACATATTCCGGGCAAGGCCGCCCCGTCCAGGGGCGAACTTCCGAAAATCCAAACTGCATTTAGAAACGCACATAAATAAATTCAGACGGTAATAAACATTTAAATGCATCCACCATTCCACTCGGAACAGGGCTAACAATAACACAATGCCACGAGGAGATTCTCGTGCGGCATAGATCAGAAGTTTTGCTGGAACAAGTTTAAGGTTTTATTCTTGCGGAGCCGTAATGCCCTTATACCACACCCCTTGACTTAGTGGCTCACATGGCAGAACGGAAAATAGTTCCTGTTCGCATAGCCCGCCTCCCATTCTTCACATCGGAGGCTTTTCCTATTTACAGGACCGGCTCCCGCGGGAATCCCTCACGAAATTCGTTTGTTACTTCTATTATACTAAATGTGATTCAGTATTTTGTTGATGAGTGAAATGTTTCGTATTAGTTCTACAAGCATAAAGTTAATGATTAATTAATTAATAATTAATTAGGTTGATTGTTATTTTTTCGAACCTATCCTGTCCGGAGTTCGCTACGCTTTTATAAAAGCTCTTTCGTCGGAGAAACGTCATTCTTTTCTGCTTTTTTGGCATCCTGCCGACACCGGAGTGGATGATGCTTCGTAACATCGCATCGACTTTTCCTCCCGCTGTTTTCATATCGAGAATATTGCCGGGGATATTCATTTACCAATTTAAAAATCAGCTTCCACTCGCATCTGCTCCGGTTTGATGTACTGCTAAACGAGCTCGTAATATCCATTAAAAAGTATCGGCGAAATAAATGTTGTAAGCTTATTTTAACGGGCGGTTCTCGGGCTAATTTCGAGCGGAGGAGTTTTACGATCTTTCGTTATATCTCAGAGAAATTATTAATAACAAAGTCGACCGCCTGTCGGCCGTCGGTCCATTTTTCCTCGCTCCCATCGCATCGAATTTCACGGTATCGATCTTCGGAGAAATGCATCTTCCGGATTTTTATACGTCACGTCTTCGAAAACGATTTATTTAAACCGACGCCCGGCCCTCGCGCCCCCGTCGGGGCGGCAGCGCCCGATGTGGAATGTTTTCGTTGATTAAATTTGCGAAAATCGGTGCCTCGGATAATGGAAAAACACAAAAACAGAAAATGTTTTTTCCGCCGTCTCGGAGTTTTCCATTTGCAAGTGCGCGAAAAGTAAAAGCGCCGTGAAAATGGCGTCGTCGACTCCGATTAAATTAGCCGATCTGAGCCGGAAAAACCTGCTACTTTTAGAACTAAAAATTGGCTTTCGCGGCTGAGTTTGAGTAACGAATTAACCAATAAGTTAAAGCATTGATATAAACGAATTAATACCCCAAATTCCTTGTAGTTGACCTACATTTTAGTCGAACGACGGGGAAAAAAATACGTCTTTTCGAAATTGATTCGACCTTTCTCATCCGAAACCTTCCTTTTGTTTTCGACGGTTTCCACGGTAATCGATCGGGCCGGAGGAGAGGAGCGGAAAAGCCATCTCCGACGTTACGAAGAACGCGTTTACTCCGCCAGATAACCATCCAGTTTAACCCAGTTGATGAAGTTTATGGTCCACATGCAATTGAATTAACTTCTGGACAGATACCAGCTAAGTGATATGGAAAATGTACACTGCGAAAACGCTAAAGCGGGGCAACAACGGGTACTTTTTTTAATTAGAATCGAGTTTCGAAGGAAAAAGAAATTTACTCTTAATCCCTCGGCGAAGTTCGCCCGAAACTTGCGAGGCATAAATGTTGATAAAGTTCCTCTTTCAATCTGTCAAACTTTTCTAACTTTATTCCTGCGAATGGGTCGGCGATGTTGTCACGAAGGGAGATTTTCATTCCGTATTAATTATACAAGGGCAATCGAATTAAGGCGAATTTCGCCCCGGTAGAAATTGCCCGTTTTATCGACCTGTGAGGATATTAAAACGGGCGAGTTTTGGGAAACTGGCGCTAAGAATTCAATCGGAATCGATCAGAACAAAGAGATTACCTACCGAATATACCTACAGGTTTAATACTTTTAATTTGATTAAAAAAGAACCGGTTGACACAAGTGTTTAGTCGCACGCTTTCAATCACCGAACGAGATATTTACACAAGGATCCAATTTATAGAAGTGCCCTTTCTGTTGACCACTGTTCATTGAATTTTGACAACATCCCCTGAAGCATATTAACGGGAATCTCGAAGGGGAGCTTTCTCTTCGAAGGTAAAGGTCCAGTTAAATCCCAATTTAATCTGTACTAAAGGTAAACAACGCTGAGATTTCGAACGAACGACATGCTTATTACAAAGTATACGTTTTTTGTTACAATACAAGAGTTCCCCCGATTGTTTAATTAATTCATGCCGAATTTAATGAAATATTTTATTCAAAACGTTACTTTAAACATGATTAAGGATTTAATCCGCTCTTAATTAACGACAGCAAAAGACAACTTCCAAACTTCCCGCCCCTTTGCTTATTCGAGCCTTCGATCCGGCAGAGAGTTAGAGAGTTAGAGAGTTTCCGAAAGAAATAAATTTCGCGATAAATCATATCCGAAAAAATTACATTATTTAACTCGCGATTTTCGCTAAAACTAAACAGCTAATTGGTCGGGAAACTCGCGTTAAAAACCTAATCGACGGGCGCTAATCGTAAATCAACCGGTTAGCAAACAAATCGTTTCATAAACAACCTTTGATTAAACCGAAGGCGGTCGCCGGAAGACGGGACAATGCCTCGGTAAACAAACAGGTAAACATTCCTAGTCGGCTGCAAGACAATTAATTTCCGAGCTACGCGGCAGCTGCGATGTAACTTAGACGGAACGTCAACAGAACGACGGCCGTCTGTTGATGGGAGTTGCAAAGTGGCTGGTTTACATTTCCAGTTGCGAATCTAATTTTCGACTCGAAGGTGTTGCGTTTACGAATCGAAACTTAATCGAATTTCGATGACGAACGCTCGAAGCAACAGCCGCCAAAAATGCTTAATACTATCTTCGCTATCAGGAGATGATAAAAAATGTTTGTATCATCACAAATGATTAAATAATTACACAATGTTCGCTGCCAAAGAGATGGTAATAAGATTAATAACTTTGTCAAATTTCTATACACAGTGTTTTCTCCCTACTTTTGTTAACTTTTTATAGTCTTTTCTCCCTACTTTTGTGTTAACTACAATAGTAGGTACCTTTAATGTATCTATTCGTTATATTTACTGCTTCAAGAAGGTTTTATTACAATCTTCTGGTAGCGAACGGAGTATAATTTTGCCGATATTTCGAATGGAAAAGCAGTCGAATTCCTCTCCGTCTATATACAGGAATTCGATTTATTTTTACCACATCGAATTCGAATTAAATCGCGAAAAAATTCATTAATTTCGCCGGATCGAATATATAGCGCGGGCAATAAAATATGAGTAGATTTTGGCGAAGCCAACCGGAATAATAAACCCCGGCATGTTTCACTCCGGCAGCTAAACCGTCCTCGACAAAGGAATGAATAGAATATTGCGATGCGGAAAAGGTAAACACTACCGTTTCCGGTCATCGAGTGATTCTTTATAACCGGAGCTCGATATAGCGACGCCGCCCCCGCGGGCGGCCGGCTCTCTCTTCCGACGTTGTATATCTGTATCGGCGCTCGCCGATAAGGGCCGTCCGATGGAAATGTTATTATTAAATGCCCTTTGGATTAAAGTAATCAACCGGAAATTCATATATCTGCAATACAAATTCGCCCACTCGGGCTATACGATTGTTTGCAGGATTAACCGGACCGGAATTAGCGAGCACTCAATTTCGTTTCTATGCAAGAAGAAATAGTTATTTTTTTCTATTATATAGGGTGTTAATTAATTGAATGCCGATAGGTACTTCAGGATGTGATTATTTAGGTGATTTTAAGAAGAAAAGTTTATATCAATATATAGGGTGTTCTCGAACTTATGGCACCAAATTCTAGGGGTGGTAGTTTGCATTATTTCATAAAAACATCTGGAGTAATTAGAAAATTATGAAAAATTATTTTTTTCCTAAAAGTGTAACACACTGTAGCTCGAAAACTAAGAGGTTTAGGACATATATCGACATAAACTTTTCTTTTTAAAATCATCCAAATATTCACATCCTGAAGTACCGGAATTCAAATAATTAACACCCTGTAGGGTATAGCTGTACTAATTACGCACAATTCTCGCAACCTTCGATACCCCGATTATTAATGGATCCTGCTCGAAACTCATAACGCGCCCTGGAACATTCCGGAATTCTTCTGAGCTACATCTCCCTTCTACTATTACCTACTAATTTGCTTAAAGTCCTCGCCGAGCTTTCTCCCTACTTTTTCCAGCACCCGAAAATTTCGTCCTCTCCCAACGAAAGTCTCGATTTTCCTCAGCGAACTTCATCACGTGGAAAACACGTGACCCTACCGGGAAACTCATCCCTGTGCAGAGCGTAACATATTTTAATTTTTCTACGACCTTAAAATGTAGTCGATTATTCAAAAGTATTCGAAGACAAGTTGAGAGTGTAGTTAATAAAATTTTGTTATTAACAAGAGCGTTATTCGTTACCTGGGGTTTTTCTCGGTGGTGAATGCGGGGCGGAAAAGCGGCATGCGCGATGCCATCCGCGATCCACGTGCTTCGAGGAGATTTCTCCCCGATGAATTTTCGGCTGTCGCTAGCACACTTGCAGCGCGTCGTTGCCGAGCGAATTTTCCGCCCTCGAACGGTATAAAGGGAAAATATGACGCCGGTCTCGCGTTCGGTCGCCAGTTAAATATAGTAGGTACCTACATAAAAACCGGGGAATTTTCGGTTTCGTGCGTAAAAGGCGGGCGGAAGTGATCGCGAGTTCGGCGAGAAGTTCCGAAAGGAATTTTCCTTCGACGGCGGTTTCTGTGTATATATATTCCGGGAATTTAATGAAAAGGTATGGTGATTGATGAGCGTGAGCACGTTGTTTTAAATTAGTTCGCTCCGCGGAGGCGTTCGCGGACGCGAAAAAAGCGTTCGGATAAAAAATGATCCAGTCGCCGAACGGGAATATTAGCATCGCGGAGACAATTTCACGGAGGCTGCGCAATATTCATTTCAATCAAACAGGACGCGTCGAGGATTGTAGACTTCCCGCCTTGCGGCTTTTCTTCTGGTCGCATTTCGGATACGTTTGTCATCTCGAAGCTATCATTCATTCAACACCCGCTTCTCTGTATAGCCCAGTCAATTTCGACTACCATCAAAAACCACAATTAACGCAATTAAAATTCAATATCAACGCTCAAACTTAACTCTAATTATAGTACATAATTCTAGATGAAATGTGCATATACTGGAGCATACTGGCGCAGGGTATAAACGTGGAATTTTCCAGAAGTATATCACGAGTATCATGCCTTATCAAACTGCTCGGTGCGTTTCCAAAACGAACGGAATGGTTTCAATAGAAGCGTGATTTGCATGTTAAACAGATCACGGGCTTCCTGCCGATTTCGACAATGACAGGCGACCGGAATTGGAAGGAATAGATTTATAATTTTTGCGAGGAAAAAAAGAAAATCGAGGAAAATAAAAATTCCCGACCGACTAATCGATATCGTTAACAGGCCGGTTGAAATGCGAACTGTTAAAAACACAATAGCAAAAAAGCCTACGGAGTGCACTGCAAAAAGCGGGGTGTCGTGAAACTTTCCTCGCCACACACAAACACTCGCACACGCATTTTATTCGTATATAGCGAAGGGAAATATTTCAAAAAGTTTCATTTTCCCGTGAAAGCGAACAAATGCGGCGACGAAATGAAAAGTTGGCGACTTCCTTTTTACCCGATGATGGGAAACTTTTCCGTCTTGGCGTCGCAACTTAGCGGCACTCATCCCGAGTGTGGAGCACCTTCCAGGCTGGATTTAAAACGTTTAACACGCATCGAGTATTCTGGATGATCGACATCGCGCCTTTTCTTAGAGGATAAGTTTGCAAGCTTGCCAGTTTTGCGGGAAAATTAACTGCGAAATTATTACAAAAATTCGCTGTTTATAAAAAGAACTGGATGGGATGTATTGTATAAACGAGCGTTTGTGATATATCAGCTTGTTTGGAGTCGCAATAAAATCTTATATCCTACTTACAGCTCGGTGTTATTATCTTTTCACTGTTGACGTTTGCACCTGAGTGCGCGATATTTCATGATTTTTCCTCATGAAGACGGATCGCGTTGCTCGAATTTATCGCGAAACAATACACAATTTCCTTTCCGCCCGTACGCCAGTTTTCACTTTGCTGCAGTTTCCCGGAATTTATTACATTTTAAATAATGTTTTACGACAGACGGCAGTTTAGTTGCTAAACTTCAACGGGAAGAAACTTTTCTTTAGATAGATATATTAAATCGTCGCGATTTTAAATTATTTATTTGAAAATGTTGCTAACTTTTATTTTTAATTTCAGATAAACAGATGAATTAAGAGGAGAATAATAAGGTAAGTTCGCATAATTTATCTAATTCATTATTGTTGGTGTAATTTGCTACGTCACAAGTAGGCGGTGTTGCCGAACTTTTATAGAGTTTACAAAATCTAAGAATTTGTCAAATGGCAAAATGACAAGAACAAATTGAAAATTAGGGGTACCTGTTTCACGTTTCTAAACGGAAAAATTCTTTTATCATCTGAAATATATTTAACAGTGCGAGTAAAAAAAATAGACTACAATTGACCCTTAAAGGAGTATATTGTGAAATTTCTGAGAAAACTTCTGAATCTGAATTATTTAGAGCTCAATTGTGTCATTTCTGTGGAACATTTGGAAACGATAACTACTTAAGAAATTCTTATTTCTTGATTATTCGGCTGAATAGCCTTTAGTAGTTGAGGTTAGTAGACTAGAAAAAAGAAGAAGAAATTAAAAATTAAAAGTACTGATACAAACGTTGAATTTTAACAATATATATTTTTTTGGATGATTTAATTCTGCTTTTTACCATTTTCTATCATCCCTTCTATTAAATTAGATTCTGCAGGTATTAATCTATTTTGTGCATTTATTTTTAAAAGTCGGTCACAATGCTTGGCCAGTATGACGACAGTAGTAACGTGAATTCATATTTGTTTTGCACCGACAATAAGTGCAAATAAACCCCGTGATCCTAATTATTTTATACCTACCCCATCTCCTCTCGAAATTACAATAAAAAACACGTTGCTACACAAAACCCGCGAGGATCCGATGCGATAAAAAAAATCGCAATTTTTACAAACAACAGTCACGTGCGGGTCGCAATCGAACCCGGTTTAATTTCTATTAATAACAAACACGTAACAAATAAAAGGGGATCCGTTCGGGATTAAGCGCGTATACGGTTAAAAATACGCGCGGAATGTTAATAAAGACGGAAAACTCTCATTATCCCGCACGATACTCCATTGTTATTCAGCACTGACGATTCCGTGATACGTGTAATTCGGAACAGGGGGGTCGATATAAAAAGGGGGCACAGATCGAAATAATAGAAAATAAGCGAGAAGCGAGTGCGAAGTATTCCCCGTTGTTTATTTACTACGTGCAGGCAATAGGTCACGAGAAGAGCTTAGGGGTGGTAGATTTAATACCGTTTCTTTTTCTCGAGCACAATGCGCCGTTTATTCCGCTTGAAAAGGAGCTTAAATATGATGTAAATAGCGTCGAAATTGTGACGCGTAAACAACGGTGTAATTTCTTCGTTCTTCTAATTCCGGAAAACACTCCATCAGGATAATCGAAAGGCAACGGTTCGATCGTTTCCAGTCCATAAACACAACGTATGTGCTGCGCCAGGTAATCCTTCCACGTGTTCCTTTTAACGAGAATTACGGGCCTTCGGGGAATTAAGGATATTCGACAATGTTGAAAGTAAAACGACGAGCGGAGAGGCGGGAAATATACGAGTTGTTGTTTGTTTAGTTGCGGGATTAAGTCGATTTCCTTGATACGCTAGTGCGGATAAATGATGATAAAAATGAAGTTCGAGGGGTTTTAAAGCCCCGTCCGCTCGTCGAAATAAAGCACAATGAGCTTTTTCGATTTCAATGGAAGCTCGCATTTACTATTTTCGCGAAACATATACCTGCATATGCTAGTGCCAGATATCATGGAGTTTTCGCCGGCTGGAAAAAGGAACAAGCCGATTATGATAAGCAGCTTTGTCGTTGACTTATGGCGGTTGTCCGGTTTTCTGGAACAGCCAGAAATTTATCTGTGTGTGTGTATTTCGTTGGAAAACGCGAGAAAATAATATTCGAAATCGTATATAGTTTTCCGCGGTTTTTCGAAAACGAAAATTTAATTCGGGTAAAAGTGAAAAAGTAGCGGCCGGAGGATCGGAGCAAAGTAGCCGTACATCATGAATAACTCGCGTTATTAAGGGTCGTAAAATTTCCAACACGATATTAAAATTTAAGTATTCACTGCGGGAAGGTTAGATTTTCTGACCAGAAGAACCCCGATCAGTGGCGTCCGTGTTACTAGATTATTAGGGAAATACTCGTACATGACAATGATGCATGATCCAAAAAAAAAGGGTTTTATTTAACTCCACCGTTAGAGTTCAATCCGACTGTTCAATCTATCTTCCGAACGTTTTCATTTTCTGTAATATCAAAGGACAGTGCGATGAGAAAAAGCATTAGAGCCCAAACAGATGTTTCCGTTTCGGCCGGAGAAGACCCGCTTTTTTCCACCCTTCGTCCATCAAACGCTAGGTAAAAATCTGGAAAATTACTTCTCCGCGCATTTAATCTCATCGCGAATTTTCCATTGCAACCAACTCAATATTTAATAAACACACTCCTTCGGCTTACCTCCTCATCCTAATCCCCTGTATATATCAGCGAGTTAATACCGTTCGCAGTAAACGTATTAATGAAATCCTGCGGAGCCGGCGCCTCTCCCGGGACCGTTCGCATCCTCGAGATCTTTGATGTCGCGCTCCTGCCCGTCTCGTCGCTTCCTGCGGTTTACTCCCTAGATTACCGATTGTAAATAATATATTTCGCGATCGTAAAACCTCTTAAGGGTCGCGACCGCGTTTTCATATCGCCTATAATCCGATCGAAAATCGATTACGAGCGGGAGCATCCCTGCCCGAACGTTATTAATTATGGATGGCTTCCAGACCCTCGTGAAAGGTGCAATTAGAGCTATCACTTTAGATGCAAGAGGATTGTACACATTCACTTTTGTATAGGCAACACTAATTACGCGTTTTTTATCGTTATTTTTACGGGGTGTTTGAGAGTTGGGGGTGAATTACTTCTTCACATCGCCGAAGAATGTTTCTGTTCGTGTAAATGTCACCAGAAGGTCTTCCTAAGGGCGTCACATCGATGGCTATCGAGCGATGAGGAGGAACTGGTATCATTCGAGTGAGTCGGAACTCTCATCGTATATCTGCTGGTGTACTCGTAAATAAGGATCTTTTCGGGGTAGTTTCATTTCGTCGTGACGCCCCGGCACCGGAGCGTTTCTGCGGCGGCGATATTTCCGTGAAGGTAACCGCCGAAACGACGGCTTCCTCGTCGCAGACCGTTAAAGTGTCACCGGCTAAGGCCGGTCGCGTGTTTTATTACAAAAATAAATTCCGAGTTGCCGTCGTGGACCGAAGAACCACCCCGAGAGACGGTTTTTTTTTTTACCATAACCATTGGCGTGGTGTGTAATTATCCCTGAAAATTTTATGCACTGCAAACAACTCGAGAGTGTACGTTTATAATAAATAATTTAAGTTTCGCCTAGACGCGTTTAGAGAAGCGTGCGGTTTTTTTTATTCGTCTATTAATCTACGCCTTGGAAGTTTCGTGTTGGAAATCTTCTCGCGGAAAGGAAATGAAGGAAAAAGAAAAGGGGCTGCCGGGTTTTTCTGTTCTACTTTCGCCGGGACCCGGGGATTTTTTTTTTGTTCGTCGTCTAGCGTGTCAACCGGATTTATTCGGCGAGAGATGTTGCGTAATTAAAACAAAAAGTACCTTCGGCGAGTAATTTTTCTAAAAGGAAGAAAGCCAGCCAGGCTGGCGGTTAATGTGAAACATTTCAAAAGGCTCGGTATGTTATTATGCGGCACAAAGCATTCTTTACTTTTGCCCGGCCGCGAATTAATAGGTGAACTAGGAAGTGCAATGGAATTGGACTGGGGCTAAAAATGGTATATTTTGGAAGAATTATTACCTGTTATAATCATAATAAAGCTTATCCGGCGTTCTAGAAAGACATTGACAATAGTAGGAGTAGATTAAACTCAAAAATTGGGTAAAATTTCACTAAAAAAGGGGAAAAAGGGGAAAAAGGGGGAAAAAAGGAGAAGAAAACGGGAAAAATTGGGTAAAAAAATGCGTTTGGGTAGAAAATGGGTGAAAATTTTGAGTTAAAAATGGTTGAAAATTGGAAAAAATTAGCACTAAAAATGCGGAAAAAGTGATAAAAAATATGGAAAAAATTTTATATTTAAATTGTACAACAAATAGCCAAAAATAAGTCAAAAATGCATGGACAAAAATTGGGTAAAAATGAGCATTTAGCTTAAATTGAGTAAAAAAATGCTCAAAATGTAACTCTAAAATTGAATAAAAATTTAATAAAAATTGGGAACCATGTTAAAAATACTCAAAAATTGGGAAAAAATGAGCAAACAACTTTTTGCTCTAAAAATGCACAAAAATCTCTTTTTAAACTATTCTACTCCTACTCAACTCCTAATCTCATCATCATAATATACTATATCTAAAAGTATAAAATTTTTTGTAGAATTTAAAATTTCCATGAAATATAGGGTGCTTTAATTAAATTTTTATAATTTCGCAGGAGGACAACCTGTATATAGCCTCTTTAATTCACCCTGTATACCCTATTATGAGTTGCACAAATTACTAACGTAATTTACTGTATAAGTTAAGTTAAATTTGAATTCACTACTCTTTGGAGTCCTTATTCCTGCTGGGTATTTATCGCAGGAACATTATTTGGCCTTTAACTTTTCCCGATAACGTTTTACGTTTTCTTCGGTAAACGCTTATTGATTTCGAATTGTGTGAAATACTCTTTCGGTTTTCTTGACGTTACACATTCGAGTGGCTCGACGTCGGAAAATAAACCGAATAAAATCCGCGAAAAATTGTTTCGGTTGCAGTTTTCCAGAAATTCTGCCGGTATCTACTTATTGGCGAATAAATTTAATTACGACTCCGCGATTTCCAATTAATTTGCGTACACGTCGCCCGATTCGAACAATAATCATCGTTTACAATCAATTAATTCCGCTCGGGAGGCCGTTAAAAATTCGATTTGTCCTTTAACGGGCGACGGGACGAAATAAATTTCCCGTGGACCTTTAACGAAAAGATTTTGATATCGTTAAATAAGAGAGCAACGGGAAAATGTATAACGAAAAAAATGCTCATTATGTTGCTGAAAATCAATCCGAAAGAAAATAAAATGAGCTTAAAGGAAATTAATTTCGAAAAAGCTTTTCCTTTTGAAGTGACTTCGCCTTCGATTTGAAGTGTCTAATAACTTGCAAACTTTTTTATTCGTACTCTTTTTTTAATTTATATAAAAAGCGGAGCGAAAATCGACGTAACTTTTTTTTAGTATCAAGCTCGTCACCATATACACGGGACTTTATACAAAAATTGTAAAAAAAAAATTAATTAAGAAGCTCCGGAGACGAATTCAAAAGGTTCGAATTCAAAGGATTCAACAATAAGAATCGGGGTAGGTATCTACATTAAATATAATTTTTATAATTAATATTTCATTTGGCAAACATTTAAAATTCTCGCACTAAGGAGAAGGAGAAGAGGGAAAGAATAAAGGTAATTCCCGGCTCGTATACGAACACTAAAAGAGCCCATTTTTCGAATTTAACACGATATTAGTCGCCTTTCTTGTTACGAGAGAGCGATTATTGATTTTCCCCTGTAGAGATTTCGGAGGCTGCCGCTGGCGTTATTCCTCAATGTAATCAGGCGTTTTATTCTTTATGGGAATTGATTTTAAAATAAAATAAAACGATCTCTCCGATTCGACGGGCTTACGAATATTTCTAATTCGCCAATTTTTTTTTACATAATTATTGTTTCCAAACAACAAAATTAAATTGCGGGAATTCGAACGCAAAACGGCACGTACAAAAAAAAGCGAATATAACGTTCAATATTTGCATTTTTCACGTTAATAATAAATTTGTTTCCCATTTTCCTGCGTTGTTCACTCGAATTTAGCGACACTCGACATGTCCTTTTATCTTTTATAACAGCTATTAAAAAAGTTTGTTCGCATATTTCCTTAAATCGCAACTGCATCGATCGCGCAATTATAAAGCTGCAACCGCCTTTGACTGATCAATTAGCGCAGAAGTAGCGTCTTGAATTCGCGTTGAACGATAAAAGTGACCCATAAACGTGATATATTTCGAGATCCGGCTAAATCTGGGGAATTCTCGCGCGCTCGTCCTCGTTTTTTATCCGCCCGGCGTATTATTCAAATCATGCAGTTTTATATGGGCGCACGGCGCGGCCATCACTCGTTCGCGAAATAGGCGAAACACCGCGAAAAATATTCCATCTGCATATGAATCGCCGTCGATTGCCCGAACTACACTGAATACAGAACTCCAAGAAGACTTGTCGCATTCCCCTCGTACGGAAACGAAAACTTCTCGGAGTCGCCTCGTATATAGACAAGTCCGGGTAAGGTTGGGGCGTGCGTACCTATGTTTAATTTTCATTTTTCCACTAACTAAAAACCGAGTTTCGAGTTTTCCTCGGGGTCAATTTATTTTCGCATTAGAGCCAGTTCACGTTCGGAAGAGCGAGGAGTTGTCAGGCTGGATGCAAATAGGGGAGAAGTGCGAAGTGCAGGCAACTCTTAAAAACCGCCATGAATTAAAGATGCCTTCGCTGGTCCTATTTTTCACGCGAAAAGCATCCGTCGTGGCGAAATTAAAATTTTCTACAACTACTAGGTGTATTTTATACACTCGTAAAACGCGTGTAGGAGACGTTTCGTGTCCTCTAAAAATTCTACAGGCCGAAGAGGAGCCCGCATCTCCTAACTTATCTTTTTTTATAGTCGCCCGGAGCGCCGATCCTTCCACCTACATATGTTACTGTCACCAGGATATCAATAAAATACATTTTAATATCGAACAAACTTCGACGACGCGAAATGGAAAAATATACACACAGGCCAGACTTGCCTTGATATACTACGAGCGATATATTTTATCCGGATCCCGTCCCAATAAAATACCAAGAATTTTCGACGTCCACCATATTGAAACTTTTACGAACATCTCTTCGAATGGATCGGGAATTAATTATATCTCACGAATAAATAAATCTCTTAAACGAATTGTACAACTAGGTGGTTTGTTTAAAGCACGAAAAAAAACTAGTCTCGCGGTAAAGACCGCCGCGGGACCCGTATCTCTCCGATTGCTGACTCTTCGACTCCATCCGGAAGGACTAAGAATATGGCCGGGCTGGATGGAAAAACGTCCTCGGAGAATTGCTTAACGTACTGCCTATCATGACCGACTATTTGTTTCGACTTCTCGGCGCGAATAAGAAAAAAACCCCGCTCGAGTACATTAGGTTGTTTTCGTTTACGTGAGCCGCATGCAATTTGGTATATACACTGAGAAATTTGAATCTCTAATACGACAATCCGTAATACATACAGCAGTAAAAAAACCCGTATTATGTACCGGGATTTTATGTTCGATATCAAATCTGATAAACGACCCCATAAATATCGGTATATTTCTGTTTAAATTGAAACTCGCATGAAATGGGTGCTTCGGGATGCTATTTTATACGATGTTATCGTAATGATATTCATAATATGGACTCGCAACATTGCGCATTCCGTACCAACATGTATGTAGTATGTAATATTTCTTTGCGCGTATAATGCAATGATGTAATCGTGGTTGATTAAAGTTGCGTTGATTCCCATTCACCTGCCCGTCAAACAAACATCTCGATATCAACTTGAATTATTTACCGGGTGCAATTTGTCAGGTTTCGCGTTCGACGCGAGATTGAAGTGAGCTTTGTTGTGTTGCTGCATGATTTAACACTTATGCCGGGCTATTGCGTGCGTTGTAGTCCTATCAATCCAAATTTCCTTATTCGTCAAAAATTGCGTGCTAAATTCCAAACAGCACCAGCGGAATTGAAACGGACAGTATGAAATAAATAGTTGCGGAGAGAGAATTCCCTCGGTAATCGATATATATCGTCCCGCAGGATCGTTCATCAAACGCACAAACAAATAAAAAATAAAAAGGAGAAAGAACTGCGGGAATAAAAAACATCCTTTTTACATACATAAAACATGACTGGAACGACTACTAGCATAAAGTGTTCCTTCGTCATTCAGCTACTTATGAAAAATGCCTCTATCAGGTCCGACGCGAGAGCGAGCGGAAAAAAAAGTAAAAAAGAATACCATTACTGTCAAAATATTAAGGTATGAATAGATCCTTTACAATGGACTTTTTGACACGAATAATCTACCGTATACTCGTAGATAAAAAATCGGTATAATTTACCAGAAAATGTGGCGTATTCAAAGTCCATCCCTGCTCCTGAACTATCGACACCATCATCAAATATTCAAGATTTCCCTTGTAACACTTAATAGAGCCGTACATGTTCGGTTGTCTGACTTGAAAGATACATATTAACAATCCATCAATCATGTTTTTTTTTCCGTTCGCTTCCATTGTACGCCCGTTTGCGCTGCATTGAAACGACACATTTTTTCAACCTGCAACCCGAGAACGCGCCCAGATAAAACCCAGCCTAGGTAATGCACTTGCACTTTGCGCCGCGTGATGGATGAGAGTTCGAGAAAAATTCCGTCCGATTTCAGTTAGTTAGAGCCAGAGTTTGTTCTGGAAAATTCGCTAATAGGAGACGTAATACGGAGTAAATGGAGCTGTAAAATATGGAACCGGAAACCCTCGCAATCGATTCCGATTTTCAACAATACACTTTTCCGTTTCCATCCGACCGACCCAATTACCGTTGCTTCTCCATTCATTACTCGCCTGTGTGTGTGTGTGCGTTTCCTTTCCTTTCGTTTACCTCTAATAATCCGACCTCTCGAGATCCCGCCATCGGTTCTCTCGGACCGGCGAGTCAGGAAGCGTTTACGCGGTCAGAAACAGAAATCGATCACCCTTGTTGCCGATAAATTCAATCTCCCGCTTTTATGGCGCGCTATAACCGAAAGATATTCGAATTGTTATTACGTCGAATGATATTCCTCTCCTACACTAACTTTATTAGAAGCCTTAAAATTTAGTTGCCCGATCGAATCGGTTGCTCGCCGTAATACAATAGGTAATTGTTGATTGATTATTATTTATGGTGCCTAAATTAATTGGTTTCGGTTATTGGATTCGCGAGATTCTAATGATGTACAGCGAAAGTTGTGCAAGCGGCAACGTTGCTATCTTCTGTGGATCTTAAGATTTAGAGGAGAGTGGCCCCGGAGGCTCCGCTTGCGGAAAACCGGGATCTGTCCGGCGGATCAACTTGTAAGCCGGGAGAGTGTGGTGTTGTATACGAATGCCTCTCATTGTGTTCTCTATAAACATCCCGGTGTAGCCCTTAAAAAAAGGCCATGTATGCGCATCGGAAGCTAATAAGGAAACGGACTTGTGCAAACCAATTAACTCGCAAAGCAAACAAGCACAGCAGCTCGGAGTATTTGCGGTTTGGTTTCCTTTAATTAACGAAAATTGGCGTGGATACGTTCAATAAAAACGTATTATACATTGTACGCTTAACGTCCGTTCTCCGAACTAAACACAACACATCGAAACGATTTAACTTTTCGGCTCCGAACCGTTTTAGAAGTGCGAACTAACTTAAACTTTGACCGAAAACCCTCCCGGGCGGTTTCTCTTCGGCGATTCGCAGCCTTCCTGGGGCCTCCGGCCGCAAGATGGGTTCATTATTTCGAGGAAAAGGTATTTCCTATTTGAATTCCGCTCCATTTCCCCCGGCTCTCGCTCGATAACATCTATAAGTGCGTCCATTAACTCCTCGCCGGCCGGGATGTACCCACTCGAGATGACCCTATAAATACGCGCGTATGGAAAATTGGCGGAGAGAAAATAAAAACCACAAATCGTGCGGGAGAGGCTCGCAAAAGAAACCGCGACTGCTGGGAACCGGCGAAGCGAGAGGAAAAGTTCCACGATTCCCGACAGGGCTCTTTTTACCATCGTTTAAAGCCGCCTCCCGGGGATAAAGGAGAGAAGGCGCGCTCCTGAATTATGGACCGAAATTCGTATGTGCGGCCTTACATAGATGAGTTACCTTAATATTTACGGGGGAAAATATATCTGGAAAATACACCGCCGGAAGTCGATTAATGCCTGGCCAGTTCGCTGGCTCAGAAACGAACGATAGTCGGGGGGATAATGGACTTTCGTGTATCGTGAATCTCTACGAAAATATCGATGCGTGAAAAATTTAATAAATAAATGATTACGGCCCTGCGACGGAGGCGGTTGGAATGATTCTCACCTCCGGAGGCGGCGTATGGGATCGACTTATTGATTCTTAGAGCGGTTGTTGTTTGAATATTAGATAAGTTGAGACGGAATTTAATCCCGAAGGCATTCCACACGCGTCCTGCGAAATGTGATATTTATATACGGTTTTCGTGGTTTTCATAGATATTTATATTGCTTTCGGAATCGAATATTTAGATCTCATGTTTTGAATTAGCATGTATTTCGGCGCGTAGTCGAACGCGGAATTCTCCACATATATAACTTTCGCTAACGAAATACTAATATTAATGCTCCCGCAGGTAAATGGAGCGTTACAAAAGCAACCTTTTTTTTCCTTCTCCCGCACATTAAACATTTAACGAATATTTGCCCGGGCGAAATTGCTTCGTTTTCTTACTTTCGGGGATTTTTTTAAATTATGTGCCGGGGTAACTTAATTCCAGGTTCGAACGAGTCCGCGGAAGCCCGGAAGAGCGAGGCAATATATCGGCTTTGTAAATCAAGACACAGAGAGGAAAAAAAAAGAGGAAAAATCCCCTTAGCTCGCCGTTCCACTAACCCCATTTCCTGAGCAAACTTAACACAAAAGAAATGCGAAAAGCCCCCGAAATAAGAAATATTTCTTCGGCGACTCGAGACCCGCCAGAGACGGGCGGGGGATTTTTCCTCCACCCGCTCTAAGGAAATCACTACTTTAATTACATGCATTTTTTTAATCTTCCACAATAGATGTTTGAAATATACGAGGTGTGCTCAAAATGTATATATACAATTTTGTCGTGATGGAAATTTTGTGGAAACGGTCATGAGGAGGAAACTACGGCGTGGGAATTCTTTTTTTTGCGGTGTGCAGCGCAATTCCGAGCCATTACCGGACTTGCCAGCGCTAGGAAATTACCCAGACGATAGCCCAATCCAATTTATGGAGACTTTATTTGCCGCTTCTCTCTACTCTCTACTCTTTACCCGCTCTAATATACACCCCCAACAAATCGATCGAAATATCCACCTGAAATAAGCGGAAATATTTTGTTTGGGCGTTCAACAATAGGCGAACAATGATTTGCATAGCCGCGTATGAAAATTCGCTTTAAATCGAAATTCGCGCGAGGCGGCCGGGGAATAACCCGAGACTCGGATGTGCTTTCAAGTTGATTAAAGCCCGCAAAACTAGCACTTGTCCAATTCTAACGACATTAACGAAATTCGGTCGGACGTCAATGTCGCGCGGGAAAGTTGAAGGCGAAATTGTATTATTACTTGGCAACAATGCTTTGCGGTTCTGTGAGTTTGTGCGAAATCGCAGGACCGTGAGATTAAATTCGACGACTACCATCTTTGTTACGTTTCGCCTCCCTTTGGAGAATATACGAAACGCCCGAAATATTATAGTCGGATCGGACATGGTTCTGTTCGTGTCCACTTTAACTGATGTTTATTGTATACACAACTTTGCTCTAACAAACCTCACTTTATTTTTACTATATACATTACTAGATACTATTTGTTTTGCATCAACAATATGTACAATTCGTCATGACTCGTCCTGTATAAATTATGAATAACAATCGTGCGTCCTTGTTCGTCCTCGTCGAGCGCGTAATGGATACATTTTCGCTCCTCTTTTTTTCCGTCTACGATTCCTCGTGCGTTACCAATCTGTTACACCAGCCGGAAATAATTTACTGTTCGCTGTAGAGATAAGTCGGGGATATCTCGGGGAGGAAAACGTACGACAAATCTTCCTGCTCGACTGGCTCGAGTAAAATTAAATAGCGGCAAGATTATTCGCGTTTCGAGCCCCAATATGGCGGGGGTGCGTGAGGCGTGAGGTGCGTTCCTATATTCTCCCGGTCGCCTCCGTTTTCATAGATATGAATTATGTAATCTGGGAAGATTGTTCTCTCTCGGAGTGAACTCGACGATGTTCCGTTATGAAAATTTTTACCGTATATCACTCTGCTGTATAAATAGTATAAAAAAAATCTATTAACTGAAAACAAAATTGTGTGTTGTTCGGTTTATTTCTTCATTAATAGTTCGCCGTACTTTCGTTCGTTTTTCTTCAGAAACGTGATATATAGAAGGCATCTCGTAACAGCAGTTATTTGTAGTTACAGTCGAGCAATAATTTTCATTCTCAATAAAATACAAAAGAGCTGATACGACATCCGCGTGCATTGCCTTATTTTACACTCCGCGCCGATACATTGCTCTGCAGTAGACGCGACGATTGCGACCGTTCCCATATAAATACTAAATAACTACCGGAAAATAAAGCATTCCTTCTACTACAAACTTCGAACATGAATATTTCAAACCGACGGGCGTATATTTTTTTCCCCCTTTGTAATGAAACCCGGCGGAGTTTCCCTCTACCGGCGCGCGGTGTACGCGCCGAGGAAAATCGTAAGTTCCATCTGTTCGAGTAATAAAACGCGAAAGGCATTACCGAATCATTCAAGCCGATAACATCGAGTTAAAAAAAACGTCGGGAAGTGCAAAAGTAACTAACGCCCGTCACGTACTCGCGTCGGCTGTCCGTTATTATTGTCTTCATTTGTATCTTGCTTCATTAAATTCGAGAAGAAAAAAACGGGGACTCGTTTGAAATACAAATATAACGAATTGCTCGATGCAATCGAACGCTTGAGGAACCGAGCGAGCGCTCCTTTTAGCGTTTAATTTAACAGTTTAATTAAACTGTTAACACTAAAGAACACGCTTTCGTAAATAGTTTTCCTGCTCAAGACGGGCTTTTACGGTGAGGAAAAGACCGGGTGAATTGCGTAAAAACTAGATAGAATTACGTTTCGAGGTAATTCCACGAGACAGCTTCATCACTGCACTTTATTATTAATCTAATTTGGAAGCAAACAATTTATTATACGATTCTCATATGTGATGGTAGAGTGAATTTTCGTTATTTCACGGCAGTAAGTTTAATACAGTTAAATAGAAAAATAACCGCCTATTTTTTGGCTCTAATAGCTTTTAAACGATCTCCCTGAAACGAAACTCATTTTCTCGGTATAATCTACTCGGCCATTACATACATGTTAACGAAAAATATACGAGAGCGAAACGGATAGTGCGCTGATTAAAAAATCGATTTTAATAATGCAAGAATTTATATAACGTTTTATTCCGGTGTTGGTTGATCGGACGGTTGAATTCGCTAATTTAAGGAACGCTTCAAAAAATCGATCGAATCGAATCCTCGCTTTGGAAAACAATACCTTACAAAGAAAACACATTTCATGCACCCTCCAGTATTTCCATCGCATCGAATATAATTTCCAATCTCTTATTCAAATACACACAATAAACCAAAGCTCACGTATATACCGCGTATACCATCTTTTCATATAACCGCCGAAGTATAGACGTAAATATTCCATAGGAAACTAGAGCAGATTTTGACGTATATACCCGGCGTTTTATTCGACTGTCTGTTCGCCGACACCTTCCCTTTTATTCCTGCTCCTGTGTTTGTGCACGGCTTTTGAACGAGTCTCGTTTGTTGTATCGCGGGCTTCATTATAAGGGAAGGTTACCGAGTTCAAACAAATGCACACAATAAGAGGAAAACGCCGCGCCTATAATTCAACCCTTACTTGATGTTACTTTGCGGAATTTCTTTTGTTGTACCACTGGCGAGGAATTTATTTAAAAGTACTGTTTTCCCCACGAACTTCGATGATTGATTGATTGATTAATTATAGGTACTTATTATATTCCGTTTGCTATCAGGAGATAAGATTCTCTCTAATTTTCTCTCTACTGTTCTCTCTACTGTTCTCTCTACTTTTCTCACTACTTTTCTCTCTGCCTTTCTCTCTACTTTTCCCTTCACTTTTCTCTCCACTTTTGTCTCTACCTTTCTCTCTACTTTTATGCACAAACTGTTCTCTTTATATTTATCTCTATACTTTCCTCTCTATTTTTCTCTCTACTTTTCTCTCTACCTTTCCCTCTACTTTTCTCTCTACTTTTCCAGTGTTTTCTCCCTACTTTTATCAGCTTTTTAAATTCTTTTTACCTGTGCTCTGATAGAGTTATTTTATGTAATTTTAACGTATTTTTACACGTAGTATAAAAATAAAGCAGTTTTGTGTAAAGAAAAGTTACGCGACAGGGCAAATAGTGTATCGCTTTACGGTCGATCGGCTTTTATTCGTTAACCTGGACGATTTATAAGAACTCGATTTTCAATGTAGGATCCGATTTCATCGGGGGCGTCACGTGGTGGTGGACGGTACATAATGTTTTTAGGTGTTAAAGAAGCCGTTAAAGTAACTCTAGACGCGGCTATTGGGTTACTATACTAATGAACAAATTGCATTATACATTTCTTCCTGTCTATGACTGGCTTTCATTTAAAACACGTTTAACGCTACTCGTACGTAAGTAAAAAAAAGAACTAAATATCGCCACCTTTTTCTTATCGAATCGTTAAAACTTTTGTTCTATTTTTCAAAACGTTCGGCACTCGAAAGGTGTAACGTAGCGGCGTCAAAGAGGAAACTTTGTAACACGCTTTACAGCCCTTTGTAAAACATTCATTTTCCCTTGCCATTGAAAATCCGTCCCGATTCGGTTCTCTCCCCTCCTGCATCTCGCGCGGGCATGCATGTTGTTGCTTGTTCACCTGCTAATCGTTTTTTACCATTCCTTTTGCGGTCTGTTTACGCGCTTAATGGAAAAA
Source organism: Phyllotreta striolata (assembly GCA_918026865.1). Lineage (NCBI taxonomy): Eukaryota > Metazoa > Arthropoda > Insecta > Coleoptera > Chrysomelidae > Phyllotreta > Phyllotreta striolata. Next base: position 4,857,815 of record OU900102.1, read on the forward strand.
AAAGCTCCAAAACGGGGCGAAGAATCTATTCCCTCGAATAAATCGCGCGTACTCTCTAAAATCTAGGGCAATTTGCGCTACTAGGTATACGAGTCGCGCTCTCGTCACCTATGCAAATGATTTTAATAATCCCCTCGACGGCCGGATACAAAAATCTAGGAATATAATTACAAGCCGGCTCTCCTGGAAACTCGGAAAAAGCTCCGCGTGTGCTCGACGTGGAACAATTAAAAGAAGCTTCGTCACCTTTCGCCAAACAAATGACCTCTACAGAGGTGCTACAATTATGCGACTTGACGCTCGCAGGAGCACGAACTCGAGACGCTGCCGGGGCTCTCTCGCACCGATCCCGGCCATGTAAATAATAAAATAGAACGGATAAATGGGTTGTTTAGTTCGCGGCAGGAGTGTTCGTTTCGCATAATCCATCAAAGTGTATACCAGCAGGAGCGTCTGACAATGGTACAGCGTTAACGTAAATGTCAAACGCTGCGACATTGTTTAATTCCTGGTGTATTATCTACTTCGTTATGCAGATAACACACATATTACCGGCACAATAGTCATGTGTCTGGTATTCCTATCAACGCAAATAATGATGACCCTTCAGAGAGAGAGAGAGCCGTATCTGGTCGTAATAATTTACCTGATGCATTAGAGGGTGATGCTTCAACAAATACCTCAAAATTTTAATTATAGACAGGAGTAATGTTAATTCAAAAAAAATCGAACCGATAATTGATTTGCGATTAGTTTCAAGTCGATTCACTTCTGACCCAAATTCCGGAGGAGTTAATAAACACGAGCAACACCCTCTAGGCAAGCAGAACGCGCAGTGAGCACTTCATTTCCATCAACATTAATCACGAGGCAGCGCCTTAACAATACACCAGTCCTTTTCGTGCTTACGTACACACACACACATCAGTTACCATTGCTGCTATCGAGACAATTCCGGGGCGTTGCGTACTCGCTACCTTTCTCGCCCTGCGTCCTTTGGCGCCCCCCCCGCGCTCCGCTATAATACGTACACTTCGACCTCCATTAAGCAAGGGGTTCAATTTCAACCGAATTAAGGTAAATTATTACCCGCCGGTGTGTGGTGGGGGCTTTGAACTTCGGTGTGTGCGAGCGTATATGGATATGTGGGCGGTGTATTAATTTTCGATTAAATTCTAACCCTTTGCTAATTGTTTGATTTCGACGCTTTTGTGTCTTACGCGAATACTGGGTTTAATTAATTATTATATTTTTGTTGTATAGTAGATATATTTTAAAAATACGATGGATATTTTTTGCCTGGAACTCAATTTCCGTTGTGTTGATTTTCAGCGGAGTTTCGCATTCGAAAAAGGTGTATAGAACCATTGTTTTTATTACTTCGTTAGTTCGTTTGTCAATGAAGCAATAAAAGCACCGCTATACATACGATGAATAATGTGTCCGTACGTTTGTTTGTTCGAACGAAATTCGCACTTGATAAACACAAAAATTTATGTAGTTAAAATAAACATAAGATTTAAGGAGACCTCCGTCATATCTAAACATCGTTACGACCCTCCGGGGAGCCCGCCCCGCGAACTTTCCCATCGCCCTTGACAGAAACGAAAAGATCCATTTTGTAGATATTGTAAAGGGGAAATAACTACACGAATCCCTCAAGGTGCCGCGTCGGCCACCCGAACGATTCTGCATGTATTATTCAGAAGTCCGGAATGGAAATTTAAACGGAGAAACAAACGGGTTTTCTTATACATGCGAATTAAAATATCCCCGACGCCTGTAATGCGATTTTTCCCCGGCAACGAATGGACTCTCGCATGCACAAAGGCCACGCATACAGTGTATACCTACAAAAGCAAAGGGAAAGAAAGAACGCGAGCCGAGGAACAGATTTGCTTGCCTTTCTTATTCTTTTCGTTTGTGTAAAGACCTGACGTGTGGAAGATGAATCGACCAACGTGGACCGTCGCCCGTTTTTCCGCCGTGCGCGCAACCAAAATTTCTTTGAGGGACTGCCTTTGAGCGGGAGTAAAAAGGGGAGCGACGGCACAAAAGTGCCAAAAGGAGGGAATTTCGCCGGGAAAGCGGGCGCATTTGCCTGCACCGGATCGAGACGAAGGTAACGGTGATGGTAGATTATAAGTCGGGGGAGCCTTTGCGGTAAATTTTATCGCTTTCAAAAATAGGGTTGATCTACAGGGTGGCACAAATCTCGCGAACTCCCTGTTGGAAAACGGCTGATTAAAACTCTTCACTCTACTTTACTCTCTGCTTTTCTCTCTACTTTTTTTTCTACGTTTCTCTCTACTTTTTTCTATACTTTTCTCTCTACTTTTGTTTTTTTTTTCTCTACTTTTCTCTCTACTTTTCTCTCTACTTTTCTCTCTACTTTTCTCTCTACTTTTCTCTCTACTTTTCTCTCTACTTTTCTCTCTACTTTTCTCTCTACTTTTCTCTCTACTTTTCTCTCTACTTTTCTCTCTACTTTTCTCTCTACTTTTCGCTCTACGGTTGATTAAAAGTTTTTATCAATTTTCGTATTACATGCGTCCCGAACCGAAGACACTAGTTATAATTTATTAATATTAAATTCTGGGCAATACGGCCATTCTGCGTCTAATCCAATCTATTAGATAATTAAGCAATCTATTAAGTCCGGGCACGTATCAAAGATATTTATCTAATTCATGTGGATTCGGGTCAACCTCGGGGGTATTCTATCCTACAGGGTGGCAAACTTACAAAACGGAATCTTACTAATCTAATATTGTAGATATTTTGGTCACCGTGTATATGAAGGCAGATATTTAAGACTGTCTCTGGAGGCTTCCTTATATATATATTTCTTGTTAATAGCTTAGTCGTAGATCCAAAAGAGGGTTCCCTATCGAATATCTAAAGGGAGGTCAAGGGACTAGAAACGCCGCGTAAAATTAGATATTATATTAGTTCGGATAATAGAACGAAAATTCAATTAATGTTCTCTACCTATATACGAAAATTATTTATCCGCGTGTTCAGTTCGATATTTCATTTGCCCGTTCGCATGCAATAATTACGCATGATTGAATTTAAGTCTGAAAAAAAAAATCGAACAATTAACGAGTAATGTTAAACTTGTTAACAAAAAAATATCTGTTGAAATAACGGCGTCCGAACAATGGAGCGAATTGGAAAGGATAATAATTACAAACGATTTTATACAGTCGGAAAAACATCGAACGCAGAACGTTACAACAAAACCACTTGGCTTTTAGTGCGGAAAAACATATCGAAAAGGATTTTGTTTGATTTTTCCCTGTTTACATATTATACATTCCGAATTATTTGAACAACGTATACAAAAATATCTGCTAAAATCGGATCGGCTTTTATTCGAAACATTGTTAACATTTAAATGCTGAACGTTGTTTACGATTTCGCCGGTTTTTTTTTTCTCTCGCTTCCATCAAATCCCTTTCCGTGTATATTTTTGTAATTCAACAATACATTTATCGTACAATTTCCAGCGGCATTAGCATTAGAAGTTACGATTGCGTTTCGTATTAGCCCCGGTTACTTGTTTCGCGAGCACACCTGGAGCTTTTCCTTGCGCCAGTTCGTTCTCCTGCAGGAATATTTCAATTCACTTTATAATTGCAATTAGCGCAACATGTTACTGTTTCCCCTCGGCGTGACGACTCGCAAACGAACTAGTAATTAGTTCCCGCTAAACTCTAAACATTTCGTCGCCATTGATTTCGGCTAGATTCTCCACACTTTCGGGTTGGCATTTCCTCTTTTTCTCCTCGAAGGCACCCGACGCGTTTGAATAAATGTTCCATTAGACAGTGCATGTTCCAGACACAATGAGGAAAATCTTTAGAAAATATTTATCAAGCGCTTGCATCGCATCGCAGCTTCTTACTAGCTTCCTACGTCTCTTGGCCTAATAAGCGAAAGGAAGTGAAGCGTGAACGGGAACGCAGCTCGGTTCATTGATCGCGTACGTTGCGACACTCTCGGTGTAGCAGGAACACAATACGCCGGAATGCTTCATTGAAATACTCATTTCAATTAACACTAATTAATAATCTCGCGTTATTACTACTTTATCCTACATTTACAACATCAAACTCCAGCAATTGGTAGGTGAAATTGTTCGAATGTAGTTGTGGAGTGCGCATTCCGGCACGCAGTAGATAAGTCCTCGCCTCCCCTGTATTATAAGCTAAAAACACTCGAGACGCAAAGTCAATAGAGGGCATCATTAATAACACCTTTTCCGAAGAAATAATGAGATACACCGGTTAATCTGTCACTCGATTTCAATCGGATCGAGGGTTAATAGTGGCTTGCTAAGTGGACGAGGCTGACACCATTAGTATTCTCCTTCGTCGGAGCGCCCTTTATCGGAATTGCATCCGCGTTATTATTGTTTTTTTTTTCGCGTCGGTTCGCGTACGATGCGTTCATTAATAATCCCGTCTCAATTGCGATGATAAATCTCGAAGATGGCAGGCTGTAATCTGCGACAGCTGCTAAATCGTAAATAGCGTCTGCGGAGTCACAAATTCCTGTCTAATAATCGTTACGCGTCGCCTCCAGGCAATTCCACTGACATTAGTGTCCATTTGGAATTATACCATTACACCGTTATTAATCTTATACTACGCAAAAGTAACTTGTTTAACGCCACTATTGTAGTGACAATTAAAGATATTGTTGCGAGGTCAACCAATTAAAGAAGTGGGTAATATTTAATAAACGCCCTGGAATACCGGAGTAATTCCGGTCGTTGGGAAAGGGCCCTTTCTCGTCCCTTAATATCTTCCCGGCCGTACTTCAAACCGTCCAGCACGATAAGCCAAGATATAATCCTCAATTTGAGCCACAATAAAAGCTACAAAACGCAACCGACCATGCACAGTTGGATATAGATTTCCCATTAGGTGTACTGGTGCCGAAAATAGGCGTCGTCCGAATTTACCGATGGTCCCAATCCTCACCCAACTGGACCAAAAATTTATACCCCAAAAACCAACTATTAATTCAAACATATAAATACAACGCTTTATTTATTTAGCATCAAGAATTATGTAGCTAGTAACCCGCATTAATTCGAGTTGTATAACCAATTGGTTATTGCTTCATGTCCTGCTATAGGGTAATTAGGGGCCTTAGTGCTCCGGTGAGGGGCTAAGTGTTTTATTCAGTCCTGCGAATAACGCTCGGGGAGTTACACACTTTATTATCGAAAAAAATGGGAATGTTCACTCTGCCTAACGGGCCGATTCGGGGGCGGGGACGCCGGCGGAGATAATCTCGAGAGGCGGCGGCGGCGGTGGCGCGACCGGAAAATTGGGCCAGAAGTTTATTAAGGGAGGAAGAGGAAGCGGTATTTATTCCTCGTGAATCGTCGGAGGATTGAGCCAAATTGCTCGGAGATTGATACTCCATCCACCGCCGGATGTTCCTCCTTCTATATATGGCCCGCGAATATCGATGAGTACGTTCGATTTAAGTCACGTTTCGGCTCTTGCAGTGTATAATTTAAATTCGAAAAATCCACGGGACACATCGTTACGAATATTCCGCCCGATCGAATGCGAGCGGCAGCGCCCGAAGAGCTAAAAAGATCGCCCTGAAAAAAAAAATCGCCGTTCGTAATAACCGGGGAGTAATGGATGGAATTGAGGATTTCCTTTGAATACCAAAAAGGCACTCGACTTTTCGCATTAGAGAATCGACAGTCGCGGATGCAACTCGCAGTGCCAATAAAGATTTAGGAGTGGATTTGATTAAAACCAGATACGTCAATTTAAAGTCCGATTTAACGATAAGTTACCCTCGTTGCCTTGCCCACTCTATCACGTATTCGATTTCGAGGCCCCAGTGGCAGCTACACACCAAATTTACCCAATAATTAAAACTATTTAATTAAATGAATTATATAGGCAACACAATTTACTTGTTTATTACACCTACACCTCACATGTATAATGGGTTGCCTATACTACAGTTACTAATATTAGAAAATCGTGCGAACTTAGTAACTGCTTTTGTGGTGTAAAATACAATACAATGTAGGTAATAAATAAGAGATTTGAATAAGTATGACTTAGCACCTCCGTCGCTGCCATCGAAAAAACTCGACCGGTTGTTAGCTCGGCTCATTTCCATTTAAAGAGGGTTCTAAAGTTGCTCGGCGGATGGCATCACTCCACCTCCGATCGGGCGCGACATGTTGGGAAAATTTAAAGTTCGACTTTCGGCTGGCGAAGTGGCCTCTCTCGACGTGCCCACCCATTCATACCGGGCGCCGTAATTGATTCCGGGCGGGAGTTTTCGCCGGAGATTTCCTTTCGCCGGATAAACCGTGGAAACTTTTTTCATATATGTGAGTGAGTAGGTGGCGCGGATTTAATGGGGCGTTGTTTGGTTCTCGGGATATTGGTTCGTTTCGGGTGCATCTGTAGAGCGTGCGGAAATTTATTTTCCGTTTTTAACGCTCTCCGACAAATTAGGGTGTTAAATTTTACTCGCGAAACCAGAAGCTATACTGAATTTACTAGCGCGTAAACGAGTTTTAACTGATATAGTAGATACTAAAATAATGAGTATATTACTTAACGACTGGGTACTAAAGAAAATTCTCTAGCACTCGATTATCATTCGTGGCGTTAACTAAGCGATTAAATCAACCAGGAACGTCAAAGTTTCGGGTGAACAAAAAAAAATCCCAAATCTCGAACACGTTCCCAATCAAATTTCTTATATAAACTATTGGTCCAATCTTTGCCGTTCAATCGTGTCCTTAAAAGCGGGCGAAAATCTTCCGCCAACACAATTACCAGAAACAAAAGGAAAAAAGAATTAAATTATAGTCTACGTAGCGAGGAGGCGACCGAGTTATAAGAAGAGAATAGTAATGCAATTATTCTTACGGACGCTGTAAGGAAAAAAGTTCGGCATTTCGAGAGGGAATTTTATTCGGATATTACGGCACGAGAGGTTTTCAACGACGATTTTTCCGCGATACGAAATTCACGAACGATAAGAAAAAATGGCGTGTAAACGCCGGGGCTAAGAGCCTCAAATTATGTCTTCGTGCCGTCAAACGCATAATTCAATTCGGTCCTGACCACCGGCCAGGACACGTTCCGGCAATCGGGATGAGGACAGGTCGGTTTGTCCGGCATACGAACCGCTCCACCGGTCCGGTTTCCACGAGACAACAAATATATTTGTTACGTTGAATGTGTACACCACCTCCTCAAAATAGCCCAAGACAAAACAGCTTAAGAGAACAAAACAAATCATACATATTACACTAGAATAATTATCCAAAATTCAAGTAGCTATATGGCTAAATAATGCTTGAAATTTTACCGGAACTGTTTTGTCTCAGGATATATTTCGCGTTCGGGATCAATTTCTCTCGGGCTATTTCGACGGGTCACGGCTCCAAACCGCCACAAATTCAATCATTGAACTCGCTCTCTGTACCCCCTGCGCTGTGACTATTTTAACTCGATTAATCCGGTTCGAGCGAATCAATTCGAAATATTAACCCGCCATCAATCACGATCGTTTCGCGATTAATTAAAAATTCATCCGCGGGCGCGGTCGAAGCGGTTTGGAAGAAAACTGCCTTAATAATAAATCACCGGGCGCGTCTGAGATTTCGTATTTCGTCTCGGCTCAACAACAAAACAATATCTCGCCGCTTGAATTACATCGAACGTCGTTCCGGCCCGTCCTCTCCACGACTTCCCTTCTGGCCCTTTGCGAACGCCCTTCCCTTTTCATTCCGGATCACTTTTAGTGCCCACGTTAGGCATTAACTAAGAGCGTCTCGACTTGATGGATCGCGGGGATCCCCAGAAGTTTCTATTTTTTCATCAATTATACTCCCTTCGCTATCAGGAGATAGTTAGTAGAACCTTGTTTGTTTGCGATGGCGAGCGGTGTATAAAATAAACTGGAAATTCTCTCCTTTTGTGAATAAATATGTACAGATTGTGTCCACTTTCCAATTAAGCCGGTTCGTTTTTGGCGCGTTCCCTCCATTTTGCGACGAGCGTAAACTGGTATTGATTGGTTTACACCAATTACCAAGTCGAATTAAAACGGTCAAGTTCAGTGACAGATTGGGGTGAAAATAGAAGTGAAATTAACAAGGATTGTAATGATGTTTGGTTAACCAAGTCGAATCGATTTCGGCGGTGTTATTTTGTTAACAAATTTGTTCAAATGGCGCGTTTTGCCGGCGATAATTCAACAGAATACAATCGCTGGGATTTGTTTTAGTTTTGTTGGTTATTTCAATATCTTCGTGCGCTTTTACTTTTGACTCAATTAAATCCGGAATATAAGCCACTTGAGCGGGGGATCTTTTGTGACTGGCACAAAACCCGTTGGAGGTATTCTACAAACGAACGTATAGAAATTAATACTCGAAGAATCGAGTAGAAAAAAAAATACGAGGGAGTTCCATGCAGCGCGGAATCTTGAGCTTAAATGGTAAACAGGTAAATAAGAATTGCTAAAGTAGAGAAAAGAGACTTAAACTCTCGAGGTTCTTTTCATCATGTAAACTTGGTCTTTGTCAACGCGCGCAGTCTGCCGTAAATAGGCACTAAGAATTTCTGTTAATTGAAATAAGTTTGTGAATAGAAAACGGAGTGTAGTTGCCGCAGGAAGGACTCGTTATATTTAATTCTTTTCATTTCGTTTGCGATGGTATTTTTTCCGCTATAGAGCTCGCTATACAAAATAGATTCGTGCCATCATTTTTGTCTTAAATTTAATTTACCTGCGAAATTACTTATAACAAAGACACTTGACAACGAAATTTCGAATTTAATTTGATTATAAAACGGGAGCATTTTCCCGCTCCGATCGAATCATAACATGCCTAGCTTGTTTGAAAACTACTTAGCTAGCAAACGAATAAGTTTAATAAATGAGGTGATTAGAGCAAGGCAAGTTCCACAACCGGAACTCTAATTGACCCAATTTGGGCCAGCCCTTAATGCAAATTGATGGTTAAAAATCCGAACTAACTGGATACGCAATTAAAATAATTATTCGAATGTTTTTATTTATTTTATTCTGCCGATTTCGATCGGTAATAGTGCTTTTTAATAACGTTTTTTTTACCAATTATATATAAAATTCCTTTTTAATCATCCGCCTTAAATGGAGTTCCGTTTCTAATCTCTTCGATCATATAATCCAGACGAAGTCCAGTGGCGATGTGCCCTCCTATCCAGACATGCGATACTGTAATTTGTTACTTTTTTTTTACGTTTACTTTATTGTTTTACACGGTAGTGTCGTGCGTTATCCGGAATAGAACGCAAAAAATGTAATTGCTCTTGTAATTTACAAACTTTAATAAGACCGATCGACGAAAAAAAAAACGAATCGAAATCGGCGCATTTTTCACGCGGCAATCTTACATTAAATCCGCCTCTAACGCCGAGAGTTCTGGCTTTCGAATCAAAAATGAATCGACTGCGTCATCGCATCGATGCATCCGTCTATAATAATCCCGCGTCGTATATTTCCACATGCAATGGCGCAATCCTCCTATATCGTAATCCTTCTTTTATCCCATCGAAAGGATTCCGATATCTAGGCGGATATCAAGCGGATATCAGCGGATCCCAATTGCCTAATCAGTCGTGAATATCAGATCTGGCGCAGACAGTTCTAAGAAGGTCGAGTCATGGCCGGCGCGCTAAAATCGCCCAATTTCTATTCCTCTAACGCCGGCATAAATCACCGGAGAAATTTCCGAAGTAACGATGTTATTCGCGAGAGGCGAGTTTAGCGCACGAGGCGTGAACGAGCGAAAGGACGACGTGGTATCTGTTGTGTTATCCTTTTTGCGGGCGCTCATGAGTTGCGAGGACAGCGGATCACTTTCTTTTGTCAGCGATTGTTCTTTTCCATCGATTTGGTCCTGGCGTGCTGACCTTAAGGGTCGATATCCTTTCAGAAAGGATTCGGTGTGCTTTAGGGGCCTTTCCGAAGGATTATACGCGGACGCGAAGAGGTCGAAATAACTGTTGTTGTTGTTTTTGTACGCCTAATTTTATCGTGTTGGTATCTGATTTTTTTTTGTATTTATATATAAAGTTGCATCGTAATGGAAGTGCATTATTTGTTGAAGACAAACAACAAAAAATGGAAGAAATTTGGTCCATCGCTTCCTGCAAGCCCCGTATCTCGTGCAACGTTAAAATACAACAAAAGAGCCTTTTATTGACCGTTGAGCATATAATTGAATGCTTCAAGTTCAGTCTACTGGCCATTTTCGAGCATAAAAGGAAAAAGCTATTGACTTAAATGGTTTAATGTGCATATATGCGACACTGGGCCGTATCCGTCCCGTTTTCCACGTTGTTTGTGCATCGCGTATGCGCATGCAGAGGAATAACAAAGTGTAACACGGTTAATTAATTAGAGAAATATACAACTTGCAGGAGGATAAATTTCGTTATTTACTTACACCGGAGTAAATAATAGGAAGATCTAGACAATTCGAATCAAATTGGATGTAGCGAGTACGGATCTGATTGTCTTTAGAAAAGTTTTAATATCCACGTACGGGGAGTATTTTTTCGACGCTTCAGCAGTTTATATTTATGTCGAGTCGATTTTTCCTTTGCCGTTTGGTGGAGCGGGCGCGCGTCCCCCGGCCGGAAAAATATTACGGTCAATTATTTATTGATAGTAAATCTTTTTTATCGTCCGGGCGATGCATCCTCTCGGAAAATATTGTTCGAAACAAGAGCGTTTTTCCTTGTATAGCTACGTCTAGAATGGGATTCGGTTTTGATTTTTGACGGAATTGTTTCGCAAATCGAGTTGGATTGTTGGATGATTTAATTTCGCCCAATGTTTGGCAAGTATGACGACAGTAGTGACGTTTAATGATATTTGTTTTGCACCAACTGTATATATTTTTGTTGTAAAAAAAACCGGACGGAATGTCTTGATTTTTGTTGTGAGTAAAAAACGAGAATCGACAAAAAAAGACCCAAAAACTTTCGTGTCTTCTACAAACCCACCTCACCAGTTAGTCTCTACGGTATACAGGAGATATTTTTAATACGTTAATAAAGCTTGTAAAAACATACTCTTATCAATATCAACTCGTTTTTTTAAAAGGTTTTATTAGAGATTTAAATTTGCGAGAGGAATTTCATTTAATTCCTAACTGGAGAGTAATCTTTATTAAATGTATTACCCACTTCACACCACTTCTACTATTTCGGGCTTTTCCATTCCGTTCCGATTTTATTCATCTCGACGGAACGCATTAGGATTTCCGTAAAGGATTATGCCGACTAGCGGGGAAAATCGATCGTAAAATCTGTTGCCCATATTTGCATTAAACTAAACCCACCGAAGGACCTTTCGCCCGGAAGAAACAGATTTTATGTTTTCGTTGTGTTTTTTTTTACGAATGCATCTTCAATTCAACAACTCGAATCACTTTATACGAAGGTATATTGTATAAAAAAATTCCCCAATTACTAATCTTGCTCCGTTTTTTCTCCTCGTCGTTCCCATCTCTCCCTCTTCCGCCGCGTTAAAAAAGATAATGGATTATTGCCTCGCATTCATTTCTCAAGAGTACATCTCATAAAATTCCCATCCCGCCTTGATATTCATTCACATAACCGCAAAATAAAAATCTAAAAACCGATCCTCGGAGAGCGCCGAGGTCCCATCTGCGCCCCGGCCGCCGGTAATAAGAACATGGCCGACACGCTGAAAAAGAATATTAGATCGAGGCAGATTCCTATAAAGAAAACGCTACAATTGATAGCGTATGTGGAGCACGTCGTATATGCTAAGTTCGAACGTGATAACCCGCCCTGTACGGGATGCAACTGTGCCGTGGTCCCGCAGGATTTCCGCCTCCCGGCGACCTCCTCGGGGCCGGTGCTCCAGGATAAGCGCCTACTTATCACTTGATTTGATGTCTGAATTTTAGATTGTCTCTCTGCCACTCTCGCCCTTCTACTTACCATGTAATTTTTCCCTCGTCAAACTCTTCCTGGATATCATCTATCAAGGTTCTACTGGTATACTATATCGCTTATTAAATTACATTCGTTTGGGATTTTATTAACGAGTTTATAGACCTCGGCAATTTGTATTCAATATCGAAATTACGTCGATATTCCATTATATTTCGAGCGGGGCCAGTATTGCTACAAATAATCTACTAAACCGGGGCTATTGGTATTCAAAAGATGCTTTTGTTCCTAAATTGTTATCGATATACCTACTCCGAACAGAAATTGAAACCGAGCATATATTTTTTGTGTATATAAACATCGATTGATCGGAAATTCGACGAGATTTGTTATTTTTTAATTGGCATCTCGGCCAACCGCGAAAGAAGCTAAACGAATGATTAGTTGCATATCGATTAGAGCGCCCTTCGAAGGAGCCGAGTGCTCCCCGGGGAAATCACCGGACGTTACGAGTCCGACTGGAGTGCCTGGGGGACTCCCCGGTGAAAGACAGTTCCGTCGGACCATCGCCCAAACCGCCACGATTTGATATATTTATCGCAAAAAATTTTCGATCGATTTTTTCGCGTTAAATTGTGATATAAAAGCGATCGATTTACGAGTAGTATAGCGAGGTAAAAAACGCGATCGGGGAGCGATAAAAATCTCGAACGCAAATGAGATTACACGACTCATTTAAGAGAACAGAATTCAATTCTTTCGATGCTCGCTCAAACATAAATTCCCTGTCTCTAAAACTCGATGCTTCATCGGTAATTTACAGCGCAAAAGTTAAGTGAAGCTTTTAAGTCGTGCAAATAAACGATTTTTCCGGTTACTTTTTCAAATTCCCGCTTCGAAAGCTCTACTGGCTCAATCGATAATGAGCCGGTCGAGCCATCTAGCGTCGAGCTTTTCTACTAGAGCATGCGCTCAATAACCCCGATCCCGATTAAAAGGAAAACTAGCCGGTAATTCTGGGTATAGAGGAGAGGAGTCCTTTCGGGAGATCCTTTAAACAGCGCCATCTGGTTCGCAGGAATCGGTATAGAGGGCACTCCGAGTCGCTTTAAAAGGACTCCAGAAAATCGCTCAAATTCTGGTTTCTTTAGTACACGAACAATTATTGTTATCGGTTTTATATCAAGTACTATCGTACGAGAAAGTTATGAGATAATTTATAAGTGTACTTCGACTTTTGCATAATTAATAAATCGGATATGCGAATTAATTGACGGATGGGAAATAGTTTTAATCTTCTCTCTATAGGACAAGTTTCCGAACTTTCTACTCCTGCTTCTAATTTTCTCTCTCATAAACACCGATAATCCGCTTTGAATAATGGAGGCGCGCATGGTACCTTAGAGAATTTACACTCAACTTGCCATATTAATTGGCTTAATATTGTTTATTAGTTTTAACAGCACAAGTAAGGTTTATTTACTTTGGATCGGTAAGTACGTTTGCTGGGAATATAATCAATCGATCGATAAAGTTGTATCGAGGCGATAAAGTAATTTCAGTGAAATAAATTCTTCTAGACACTAAATTAATTCACTGTAAGGAACATTAACGGAGTGAAGGCGAAACAATAATAATCGAGTAGAATAGAATTTAATAAGTTGCTGGGGATGCGAGGAAAGGAGGTAAATAGGGGTAAATGGTGGTAATTAAAATCGTATTTAGCGCGGGGGTAATGTTAATAAGACTTCAGAGAGCGTGAATAATGAAATTCTAATAGTCGGCTACAAATGCAAGGAATTCATTTTATGAATCTATAAAATAGTAATGTTATGTTAAGAAACTATACATTGAATGAGCGAGTTTTATCGGGGAAAAAATCAGTTTAGAAAGCGCCAAATTCAACGCTCGTTCGTAATAAGTGGCTTCGTCTCTCTGGAGAGCGAAAGCCAAGAGATAACGGTATCAAGAAATTTAATTTTAATTGCAAGATTTAAATCTACATCCGAGCAATTAAGACGGCTTGTATAAATTCGGATTTCGCCGTGACGAACTTGAAGCTTTTCTGTTTATATTCTGCTAATTTAATCGCTTTGAATTCGTAATTACTTCAATTTTCGTCCGCTTCTAATTTAATTTTTTCATTAAATCCGCCTGTTTGCGCTGCGCCGGCCAGAGACCCTCCGGCGGGATTTGATTGCGTCGTGAAAAATTCAGATTTTTTTTTCCTGTCGCACTATCATCGCGAATTATACACGTGGAATTTTATATACACTGGTTTATCCAATAAAAGCAACTAATTATAAGTAGAAAAACAATTTCCTTTCCCCTTTGAACTCTCCGATAACTTCGGGATTCCTAAAGAGGGGCATCCGAATGATAGAGGAGAAAAAATACGCTTTGATTCCTGTTTTTATTAAGTGTTTAACCAAGCGTGGCCTAATGGAATTTTATTACATCAACTGGATCTATCGTCTTTGCGTTTATTCGACTGTATATTCGCGTAGATTTTCACTTCTGCGCGATCTTCCCGGCGTACACAGGGAGTCGCTAATCACCGCCGGTTATTAAAAGGCACGTTGATGAATCCGTGGGGCGCAAAACATCCATAGGGGTAAACTAATCACTGTACCCGCTCGACGTCATCGAGTGTCTTTTTATAGAGATTCGCCGACTATCAATCAGCCATAAACGAATTAAACCTCCTGCCATAGGCAGGGATTCCAGTCGTTTTGTAGCGAAACTAATTGAAATTTTCCCGGCGCTTTAAGATGCGGAAATCGGACTAAAAGTTTTCGTTATTGTAAACGATTATTTAAGTGTTGTAATCGATTGAAATATTGGAGTGTTTCATTACGCGCTCGTTGAAATAATTACCTATTTGATGAGTGATTTAATTTCCATCTATTTTGCAGATGTAAACGGTATTGTATTTCCGGGGTACTTATGGATAATTCGAGCTGCGGGGCTCTCTCGACAATTCGCAACTATTTTTCCGGTAATTCGAGAGGATTCCGATCGTTTTAATAATTCGAGAAATAACCGGCCGGGTTAATTTACAACGAGATCCGATCTTTCAATTAAAGGGCTCTCCTTAATTTGACCGGATTATATTAATTGTGTTTCTCCGACCTAATCGCTTAGTCGACTCGTTGGGAATAATTACACAAAATAGAATTAATTCCTAGTAAACATATCAAGTAGGTGTAAAAGATTAGGCAGTCACGCAAAGTAAACCCTTCGCCAGCGAAATATCTTTTACCTAAGAGCCCTTTATTTTGTTTGTCTTGTATTATTGCGTCTACTTAACCTAAAATAATGTATTTATCTAAGTACTAGAGTGTTAATGGCGTTTATACTCGACTGTACGACCCAAGGATTGAACGGTTTAATCCGAAAAGGGTTGAGTGAAAATCAATACGCCAAGAGATAAATGTACTCGGTTGAGGTGGAAATTGGCAATTTAATGAACATTTTTTTATTGAATTATTTCTAATTCGATTTACCTCGCCGAGATTATACGATTAAAAAAAAATACAGCGAGCGAGCCCTTGGTTAATACCAAAATTGTAATTGGCTACTTTCTTGTATTAAATTTATTTATTTAGTTTTATGGACATAAATCAGGAGCGTTGGATTTTTTTCAGGGATGATACGCGGATGATTAATCATCGGGCGGTCCGCAACCGTATCAATTAAATATAGACTTAGGCAGTATAAACATGACCTAGTGGCGCTTCCATTACCGTTCGGGGGCTAATGAAAGCCTAAATTACATTGTCGAAAATCATATTCAATCATACCGAATCAATATGTGCCGAAATGAATGAGCTCATTGTCGAGGATCCGATGTGTGTTCGAATCGAAGGGTTTTCAAGTTGTATTTTGACACGGCAATATTAAGCTTTTGTGTCTTTGTTTCGATAATGGATCGAGCCCTTTGTGCGCTATATTAAAATTAAACGCGTATTTTAGGTCACCGTTTCCCCATCCAAAGGTAATTTAATTTATTTTTTATTATAATCTATTCGCTCACGTTTAATATCTTCTAACAGCGAACGGACTATAGAAATATTATACACATCCTGCGATGGTTAGGTTGAGTTATAACAAAAAGTAAACTACCGAACATAATCAAAACAGCATAGAGATAAACTGCACAAACCAACAATATCGAATAAAACTTTTTTTTGATGACATAGAATAGATTATATGACAAACGCAAAAACCTCACATCCCATCTAGCCGGCGCATGATGTAAACCGAATTTAAATGATCGTTTGCTCCAGCTATAGCCGAACTAAAAACTACCTGACGCCGCAGAGCAGCTGTCAGAACCAGATCGGAGCGGTTCGGTGTACTCCATCATCCACGACAACGAACGCGCCCCTCCTGTCATAACGCTTAATTTAAGTTTTGTTTCCGTGCGGTTTATCTTCGGGTAAATAGAGCAATTAAAAATCGGGCTTTCCGATTCGAGATACAACCGAGCGAAAATTTGTTACAGTATATATATTTTTTTGCTTCTGCTAAAGCATGTAAATCTGCTTGGAAAGGAAGGAAAATCCTTGCATTAGAGGAAAAAAGAAAAGGTTTATTAACCCCGGTAAAAGACGGTGGAAAAGGTCAAAATCAACAATCGGAATTTTATCAGAGACTCTTTCTTTTCAGAGCGACTTAATTTCTTTATTTTAGGATTCCCGGCTCGATCGGCTCCTGAAAGGTTTGTTTTAGTTTCGAGTGGTTGACCGATTAGACCGGGATTTTTCCGCCGAGGAGATTCCCCAACGCGTCAAATTCGCGTGCACACGCATGTTTATTTCCACCCACCCCTAACGTTTAGCAAACTCGCCCTTTTCGCTGATAAAAAAAACCATATGATGCCCGAAAACAGTTAATCATTCTCATCGCGCTCGCGCTCGGAGAGAGAGGAAAAAACCGGGCGCAAAAACGGTTATGACAACCGAAAAATAATGCGTCGTAAAAGCCGAAAAGTTTTTCAGCGCCCGGAAATGTTGCCCGGCTCTTTTCCATATATAACCATCCGCAATTTCCGGATGTCCCGCGGGATGCCCCGATCGGCGCCACAACTGCAAGGAAACCGGGAAGAAGGTTCCCTTTCCGATCCGCCATTAGCTCGAATTGCGATGATAACGACAAAAGATGAAGCATCAAAATAAATATTGTTATACTATAAACTCACATAAGCAACTGGCTGACTCGAGAATAGTCGGAGCGTGACGGAATGCTGCTAAACAATAAACACAACGGTCTTTTCTATCTACTTGTAGGTATATAGAAATTCTGTCGGGAAAAACTTTCCCATTTACCGGAATAAGACGAAATGACAATCAGCTTTTAGGATATTTGAAAACTGTATCAATCACAGCATGTTAACCTCCCCTAGGCCATCAGTCTTATATCAAACGAATGCGCTCTACCCTCGCACAGGAAGTCAAGGAAGACAGTGAGCAGTGACGGAACAAAAAAAATCCCATCTTTCTCGAATAAATGCTATTCTAAAAGTATCACTAATTTATAGTCTCGTTCTGGAAGAATACAAGAAGAGCAAGCAAGAGAAGAGCAAGTTAGAAGAACTAAAGGTGGAGAGATTCAAGATAAAATGACTCAAGATGGAAGGATTCGAGGTGGAATAAATATAGAATAAATAGGAGGATTCTGGAATATTTTTTTTGGTGCCGTCACTGTTTAGAGATTTCGGTAATACATTCCGAAGACAAATCCCCGCTATAACAGTTTTCCGAAGACCTGAACCGAGGAGTACAAAATGGTCAGATGTCACGCCGGATGATATCCTGTCAATTTTAATTGCGGATCGTGTATCATATGAGTGTAATGCGGTTACCAATTTTTTTCTTCATGTCGATAAATAATTGATTTTGGATGTAACTATGACGATTCTCGGGGGGGAATTTCCTCGTTGCGAGCCGGGACAGTGAATGAGAAGATCCGTATAACATCACATCTACCAGCTCGTGCACCGAAATCGCACTAAATGAAGTAAAAAATCGTCAAAGGCATCGTTGCCTCCGCTTCCACCGGTCGCTTCGGAGTTGATAATTTAAGCTTTAATGAGAAAACTTAGGAAAGAAAAATCGGCGAAGTTGAGAGAAAGGTGGAAAACTGAGTGTAGTCTTTCTTACAAAAATTTATTTCTTTTGATTAACTTTTTTCCCCGGCAACGAGAGGACGAGGAGGGACGTCGCGAGCATTCGCGCCGGCCGAACGGAGGAAACTTTTGCGGATTTTTAATTGCTAAATTCAATTCCCGCTTAAATGCAATTATCGAAGTGGATTTTCGACGATTGCATCCCCCGCTAATTTTTTATTAGTTTCGCTCTTTTTACACCGAGCCATTCGATTCAATAATTACTCAAATATGGCCGCGCAAAATCTCGATATATACCCCGACATATGTCCGTTTCGAATAATCAATTGAAATATGTCCTCGGTTTTCCCCTCTTGACTAACGATCTCCGATATCCAGGGGTCGTTCTAATGGTTCAATAAGATTCTTAAATCTTACTTTGGCCACTTTCTGGTCCGATGCTTTCGCTTCGGTTAGGGGGAGACCCTCCCTGCTCCCCGCGCCCATCTCACCGGCCCTAATGGACGGATCGAATTTTTAAAGCGTCGCGACGCGTGCCCCACACCGACGTTCCCACGGACCCCCCTCGACATGCTAAGGACACTGATTAAGGACACGTGATATTGCACAAGATTGAAGGACACAAGACTGAAATACACAAGATAGAAGGGAACAAGGTGGAAGGGCAAAAGATAGAAGGATACAAGATGGAAGGACACAAGATGGAAGGACACAAGATGGAAGGATGCAAGATGGAAGGATGCAAGATGGAAAGATACAAGATGGAAGGATGCAAGATGGAAGGATACTAGATGGAAGGATACAAGATGGAAAGATACAAGATGGAAGGATGCAAGATGGAAGGATACTAGATGGAAGAGTACAAGATGGAAGGGTTCAAGATAGAAGGGTTCCATATGGAAGGATTCAAGATGGAAGGGTTCAAGGCAGAGGAACTCTAGATGGAGGGACTCAAGGTGGAAGGATTCAAAATGGAAGGATGCCAAGTAAATCTAATCTATTAAAGCAGTTAAATTTCTTACACAATTATAAAACTGCGGGGGTATCTGAGTGATTGGCTGTATTTTTCATTTACTTATAGTAGGTGCAAAATTGCGCTCGGAATTTTAATATATCCTGCACGGGCTATTAAAAACTAGTTAATCTGGGCTAGAGCGTCAATTCGTCGGGCGCTGGGAGTCTTTATTAAGCGACGTTTCACCTGATAAAGAGAGCCGGTTTATCTTGTAAATTAAAACTTTCATGCGGCGAGAGTTGGCGCGGTCCTTTCGAACAATGCGGGGTTTCGTTAGATCATGCGAACGGGGGGCGTTTGTTTGTTTTAAGTTGCACCGGAATGTTCCGGTCGTTTGTGCTTCGCTACCCTTCGAAACGTCGCGTATTTCGAAAACAATAAGTGCGCTAGTCGCGGCCTTATTTCGGGTTTTTTTTTGCGTAAACTGGCGACGGGGAAATTAACAAAAGGGGCGGAAGATGAATGATGTCGATGGCGGTAGTTTGGGAATTCTTGCGTGGAACTTGCGTTTGTAAAGGAAACGTTGAATCGTGTGTAGATGAGTTTTTGTGATTGCTGGAATTAATTTATAGGGTGCTGATTTTAGCGTTGAAATTTATCGACTGGCAATAAAATTTTCCATGTTAAAATGAACAATCAAAAATTCGATTTTCGATCATTTATAATAGACAAAAAAAAGTGGATTGTGCTATCGGAGCGGTGACAAACCCAATTGAATATTTTAAACAACAAATTCATCGAATATGTCCGTTACAGGATTTTAATCCCGCTCCCTGCAGATGAGATTTTCTGTACCGTAAATTTCCGCGGATTGTAACTAAAGTGTACATAAATTTTATTTATTGCGTCGAAAAATTCCACATTGCAATATATGTCATTTTCAATTATTGCGGCTTTTTTTTGTACCTCAAAACTCTGTTTGGTGTTTTCGAATTCCATTTTCGGCTAGTCGAAAAACTATTTGGGAAAACAGTTAATTAAAAAAAAAAACGATGTCGCTTTTTGTCGTTTTTCGCCCACTAGTCGATCGTTATCAAACGGCAATTTTTTTGCAGCGCGTTAATTAAAATAACTCGGAATTATTTAATAGTTGTAAACTAACATTATTTTCTAACGTTCGCCGGTTTAGTGCGGTATAAAAATTAAATTACCTTGTTGTTCGTATACGTTTATATGCGAAGAAAAGAAATTAAAGTTAGTCGTAAAAGCAGTGTATAACCGTAATAAAGTCGAATTTTACGATTAACAAAAATATAGTAGGCATACATTTGTATACCAATGGCGCTTTACAAATTACACGCCGAAACAACATTCGCGTATACATTTTGGAGGTCAACATAAAACAACCCGAAATTTATGTTGTCATAACGTGTTTTAATTACGCCGTTAATTATGCCCCTATCGCCGGTTCATCAGCACAGACCCCGAAAATATTTCCTTTCAAAAAAAAAACATATAACCCAAAATTACATTATACTAATAACCTCCTATTATTAATCGCATTAAAGATTCCTCGGCGCGCCATTGATTAGAACTCAAACGCCCAGACTGCCTCAAAGCGAAAAGAGTAGATAAGAGCGCTCAAAACGCTCTTTTAACACGTCTAGAGCCGTATGAAAAGGTGTCGAAATTGCTATTTACTCGCGGCCCCCGAACGAAGGCGCCTCGCACGTACCGCGGCCCCGAACAAAGAGAGATCCTATCTCGCATTCGACCGTTTTATGTGAAAAGGGAGCTCCGAGGGCCCCCAACAGCACACGCACAGACGAGCCCTGTCATTTAGCGACAACGCTAGATTGTCGCTGTAAACGTTTCGTAGATGAACGCGAAACGCGATCTATCTCTATTTCGGTGGAAATACATTCACGACGGGAGCCGGGTGATGGCCGATCAAAAGAGAAAACGGCGATGAATATACTCGCGAACTTCTAATGGGATTCGCTGGGAAAATATTGGGGTAAGGGAGCACCGAAACTCCGCACTAAAATTACATGCATTTTAATCTAGTTTACTCTATTCTACTATAAATCTGTTCTACTTTGAATCTACTCTACTCTGAATATGCTCTGAATACACCCTAAATCTAATCTAAATAATCTACTCTGAATCTACTCTATTCTGATTTTACTCTACTCTGAATCTACTCGATTCCGAATCTATTTAACCCTGAATCTACTCTATTCTGAATCTACTTTACTCTGAATCTATTGTAGGTAGGTAGGTACTCTGAATCTACTCTACTCTGAATCTCCTCTATTCTTAATCTACTCTTAATCTACTCTGAACCTACTCTATTCTGAATCTACTATACTGAATCTACTCTAATCTGAATCTAATCTACTCTGAATATGCTCTGAATGTACTCTCAATCTACTTTAAATCTAATCTAATTCTACTCTCAATCTACTTTAATCTGAATTTTCTCTTAATCTACTCTATTCTGAATCTACTCTGAATCTTCTCTTAATCCACTCTGAATCTACTCTACTTGGAATATGCTATGAATACACTCTGAATCTACTCTAAATATAATCTAAATATAATCTAAATCTACTCTAAATCTAATCTAAATCTACTCAGAATATACTCTCTGAATCTACCCTAAATCTATTTCAAATCTATACCTACTTCGAATTTACTCTAAATAAACTATGAATCTACTCTAAATCTACTATGAATCTACTCTAAATCCACTCTGAATCTACCCTCCGGAGGCGAAGTTAACTGACTCGCCGATTAGCTCCAATTCTTCCGAATTTTCGTTAGTTTGACGCAACTTAAATAATCCTAATGTACAAGGGGATGGAATAAGTTGCCGTCGTGTGTATCGTTTTCCCATCAGTTTTCCGATTATATCATCCGGATAAACGTTAAATGCATCTGCCGCTAGTGGCACATGTCTATATACAACCCGAAGAAAATTAACTCGTCCCGACTTGCTCTTGCTCCTCTCTAAATATCAACCCAACCTGGCGCAAAAGGAGCTCCGTCGCTCCGTCGTGAGCCGGACAGGTTTGACAGCTACAACTCGGCGAATATTTAATATTACCTACACGTTATAATCGTTCAGGTCTTAGTGAAAAATCACTGTTTAGATGATATACAGCGTGTGCCGGTAGGGTCGCTCATAACTTCGTATCGGTATAAATTAATTGCGATCCCGGTAGAACTAGCCGGTGATAAATTCCATTTCAATTGGGAATCGTAACTAATTGATAATATTATCCGATGTATAATGCTCCAAGTGGAATCTACGCCGCGCCCTCTCGCCGAACGTTATTTCTAATTAATACATTCCTAAAGTTTTGTTCGCGTTGTATGTACGTTATGGCGATCAATTTTTATCGAGGACCAGCAATTACAGCCGGTTGGTATGTTGTATAAAGGGATGGAATTCGTTGGGCGTCGCGCAGGGCCGTATAAAAACGATTTAATTGTCGCTGTAATATCGCAAACGTCGCTGATTGACCGATTGGTTTTCGTGCGAGCGAAGCGAAATCGAAATAAAAATAGGAGAACGAAATAGAAAAAAAACAACTTAATGCTTATTGCGGCGCATTACGTGTTTCTCTTCAATTTCAATTATTGAACCGATTCAACATTTGTTTCGTGATGGCGGCGACATGACCGGCTCGATTTCGAAGCGAAAAAATTTCCATTTCGTGTCTAATTTTCCGACATTATTCGCATAAAATAACTAGGTAGTTTTCCAGTATGTAAATTGAAATGGAGTTTTTTTTTTTGTTCGGAACGTAATAAAAACGGAATTACATTTCAATTCGCGTAATAATTTATACATAATATACATTCAAATCTAATCTGGTATTTAATTTTCGTTTAACAAAGAAATTTAACGTTAATTCCAATTTACGTGCATTATAAAACGTAGTGTCGAGAAAGGGAATTTCGAATGGAAATTCAACGTTAATTTTCTAATCTCCTAAGGCCACCGCCTCGTAATTGTACCGTAACCATCGCCGATCAACACTCCGAAACCCTATCGAATTATCGTCATTACGACCCTGGAGCGATTTCAAAGTGATGGCGGATCGGACTAATTTTCCCAAAAGGTAAAGTGCCGTTTCCTGTTCAGAACTCCTCGATAATTAATAGCATATAATGAATCTCCTCTCTATTATCGCAGCAGATGTCTCATAAAATTGTTCTTTGTATTTAGTCTTTGTCGCCTTAAAAGTTTCCTCCGAGAAATAAGCATTAACTCCGAACTTTTTTTTTTTTATTTCCCGGCGCGTACTTAATCTCCGGAAAATTTTTACTGCCCCGTATAAGCAACATTTCATCGGCTATAGGTATTTACATTTTATTGAATTCGCATCAATTATTTGACGGATCAATCCTCTCGTTATTTTGTGCGGTCACGCAAAATTTCCCGATAAATAATTCCATATAATATACCGGGTGGCTCCCGCTACAACTCAACCACTACCTACTTACACCCGATCGAATTTAGCAGTGGCAAATGAATACATACACTCTGTAGATGCGGTGATAATTTTTCCATTATTAACGATGGATCGGGGGAGGAGAGCGCGATGAACGATGATGATCGGGGCGCACCGGCAACGGGCCCATCATATTGATGAATGCAAATTTCAGATTGAAAGGTACAATGTGCACGTGTCACAACTGGTACGCAGGATGATTCTGCATAAAACGGAGATTAATGAAAGCGTGACAAAGTTTCTAATGGAGATGCGACAGTTCTCACTACATAAACAATTTCGGATTTATTAAAAACGCATTTGCACAAATTTGAGTGTTACACGCTGTATATAACGCTTCATATTTTCGATTGGAATTTATTCGGGAAATTACAGGGAAAATCTACCGGCACTAACCGGTTTCCGTTCTCTTTCATCGCTCTCGCGCAAAGCCGGCCGACTTTTTTGCGAAAACTTTTCTTTTTCGGAAAAGCCGTTTTTGCGAGCGCCGGCAAAGAAAAGCGGCTTTCCCTTCGACGGGATCAGTCCGAGCGGAAAGGATTTTTCCGAAACAATGGCACGACGTAATTTTTATATATAATTTTTACGGGCGCTTTGTGCCGACATTCTGCTGAAAATAAGTTTCGATTATGTCCCATAATTAACAAAGCGAATTCCGATGTTAATAATCGAAATTTTCCATTCCCCGCCGAAACGAAACCATCCTAAAACAAGACAAATTTTACTCGGGAGTCCCCTAACTCGCCCGTATCCTACACCATCTATACATTAGAAAGCACTCCATCATCGACAGGATGCTTTCTCTCTACCTTTAGCTGGATGTACAACCCCCTAGGGGGTATCTCCCGATACTTCCATATCGAAGATTATTCACGTGCATACTCATATACACGCAGAAATCTCGCTGTCGAACACCCATCTCTCGATCTAATAGAATTAAATAAGGATAAGAACGCGCTCACCCTCCGGCGGTGAAGAGTTATCAACAGGGGTTGCATATAAGATGCACCCAGTGGTGTACCCATTTCGCAGTAAAAACCGTAAAATTAAGCTACTTATAGTACTACAAATAAACGTGATGAATCCTGCATTCAGTCACCCAATCGCTTTTGCTAGTTTATGTCAGTTGAATTGGAAGAATAATAGGAGATGCGCTCATGGCGGGACGTATCGGTAATACATCATATCAGTATACACAATTTTCAATTTTACGCACGGCGAAACTTCATTTTGAATTGATGCGCGCGTCACAGTGCGGCGGCTTAGGGCATATTACCGGGAGGATTTGTGTTCATCTCCGCGTAATGAGGTTCAAGATTGAAGTTTATGTTTCGCGGGAATGCATTAAGGGTGTTTTCGGGGGCGGCGACGATTATGATACTCGCGTTGTTGCGACAATATTTCGGTTAAGGCGCGGATGAAAAGGATTTATACATTGTAATAAACGCGCGTGTGTACTCGGGAAATGTCTAAATGGTGTAATTTTAATTATTTTAGTTGCGGCAATTTTATGCAATAATGTTGGTGCATAATTTGCGCCTAATGCCTTTTATTTATAGATAAGCACAGACGCCATGACTCGTGGAATTGATGTAATAATAACATAGTCATCTAACTCATCTCTATAATATCACATAATTTCCATAAATTTACAAAATGGTGTACATTCATACTATATGTAAAGTCTGGCGCGTATATACAAGGTGGTCAAACAATCATCTAAGGGGTGAGAATTGTCTACAATGTAGCTGTTAAAATTTATTATCCGCGTGCAATATTTATTTAATTCGCCCAAACAATTTTCAATTTAGACGTAGATAAATAGAATCTAAATGGATTTATATATATAATTAAATTTATTTTTGCCCGTGCGACCTGTTTGAATAATTTATTGATATTGATAAGCTAAAAATATTGCGCAAATATTTAAAATTTAATTACGCCCGTTCTCTCTACACTTATGCATAATTATCATGACTGTTTATCGAACGAGTCATGTATTTTTGACGTTCCATTATAGGTGTGCCAATGCCGGCAATAATTCATGGAAATTATTGCGTCTAAAAACAGAAATTAATAATTACAACAATCTCCATTAAATCAGGGGAAAAATTATTTTGAATCTGCATATAAGAGACCGCCTTGTATTCATCCGCACCTCAATGATTTTGCTCCAATAACTCTATATCCCGACATCGAAATTGTACGAAACGGGCGATGCATTAACATAACTCAAAGAGCGTCTGTCGTAAATGATGGTATCGGTGAATTTCTATGAGGCAAATATTCTCAGTTACCTTAAAGGCTTTCATACTTATTACCATATGCACCTGATGTATCCGATATCGTAAAACTGTGAAAAAGTCACCCGCGAATTTGTAGGACGTTGAAAAGTTAAAATAAAATCTTTTAAAATATCAGGAATTCGATAATAACGGCGGTGGAAAACTGACGAGCCATTAGTATCGCCCGTAATGATTATAGACAAGCGCAATAAAATTTGGAACGAGGAGATAATTATTCTTGAAAGTTCCATTAAAAAGGAAAATAAGGCACTTTGCGAAATTTGCATACGTACATATAATGAAACGTTAAATACCCCAATCGCAATGAAATTCTATCCAATTTATTACATACATAATGCATTGTTTTAATTGATTCGAGTACATTATTATGAAAATGGAAAATCATCGTGTTGAAATTTTATTAAATATTCATTAAATTGATTAACTATACTTCACAAACTAAACTAGACGCGTATAGTTTTCCCGTTAACAAAGAGACTCCCTTTTTCCACCTCTCCATCCTTCGCCCTTTCCGTCCAACCAAACGAATATAAATGACAGTATCGAATGGCAAATCTCTCTAATCTCGCCCCTCAATGGCGATTATCTTTCGATTATCGGTCGTCTGGACTGCGTTTTACGTTATAAGAGCCATTTCGGAAAACAAGGTTTACTACTAATGAAGATAAAAAACCGGCCATTTGTCTGGAAACCCCTGAAATTGACACCCATCTGTCCTATCGGAAAAACGATACTTTTTTCAATTGACAGCCAAAGGGTATATTTTGATGTCTTTTTAAATTAAACGTGTTGATAAAATATAACCTTTCTCGGTTATACATATCGATTCCTTAGCCATACGTAGGTAACTATTCATTTTAGTTATACAGAGTGAAACCTACAGAGTGGAAAATTTCTGAATTTGCAATAGAAAAATAATGGTTTTCGTTTAAGTTAAAGTTTAAGTTAAAGTTGCCCTCCACCCTACTATATTAATCCATAAGTTTCCATACGTTTTAGACATCCTGTACGTTTAATAAGTAAACTTTGAAGTGACTTATACGATTTTAATTCCAAAAGGGAAATGGATGCGAGGAATAAGGAACAAGTCTCGGCGCGCTCGGCGGCGCGAAACTGCACCAGCGTAGACTTGCCGGTTTTGCGATTGACGTTCGAAATAGTTTCCCCACATCCCGTCTTATCATATTCCACTCTCTCAACTTCTGGCCCTGTCAGGGAGCCGCTCCCGACTTTCCCGAAACTCGGGAATTGATAAACCCGCTCGGGAGATTAAATGCAACGTGCGCATCGCGTTTAACGGCGCCAATTAACGTTATTTTCTTCGATTCTTTCGAATAACTTTCGTATTTAACGCTAATCTCTGTACAAACGGCGCGAGTGAATAGGTAGCGAGCTTCTGTTGCATTCGCATCGGGATTACTGGAATGAAAAATTACGATGCATCAGTAAATAATCGACTGTCACTGGCGCCATTTGTTATGCCCATGCATCATGCTGATGCTATAAAATAGTCTAATCTTTGGGCGAGAGTTTCATCAGAAGTGGGATAAAATACAGCAGGGGAGCTAGAGCATTCGATTTATTCGTCCACTTCGGGTTATTATTTGCCGCTAATGAGGCTCGGACTGTTATTACTCAGGGAGGAAAAATGCGTTTATAATCACATGCTTTCGGTGATTACGATATCGACTTTCTTTCGTTTATTCGAGTTGAATATAGTGGGCAGTAAAAATTTCTTTCGAAACGGGCGAACGATTCCCCGGCGATATTAATTAATCGCACAGTAACCCGATAATACCGGCGATGCGGCGTTAATTGTACAAAGAAAATCGGTCCTTTGTAACGTTGCTTTTCGAAATTAATAATTCCAATCCGGAGATGCTGCATGGCTCCGGCTTCCGTCTCGCTCGCTTTATATTTGTTCGGTTGGCAATCGCGAAAGGGGGGCGACGAGTTTAATCAAACATTTAGGTTTTCTCCGACGGTTTCACCTTACCCTTAAACGCCCTCGAACACGCATTGATGGGAATATATCCTCCATATTCGCGTAACGAAGCGAGATTTATTCGATCGTAATATCCATAAATATTGCGCGAAATAGTTGATTTTTTTACGTGAATTTTGCACCGCAGCAATTCTCTCTGCGCGGGAGTTGAAAGGAAGCGGGTTCGTGTTGCATACGAGGCGGTAATTGGAAGATAATTTCTCATTTCTGGCGGGGAAAAATGCGCGGTTTATTACATCAAACTGTTGATGCGGCCGGAGGAAAGAATCTTCATAAATAACGCGGAAATTTAATGAAACCGCGTCGATACGTGTAAATAAAATAAACTCGGTGCAACAAAATCGCGCGCTGGAACTGCATTAGCATGTACATTACTTGATTAAAAGTTGCCGAAAAACCGCTACACGTTTCCCTCGTATACGATTTTTCCGGGGCGGACCGGAGATATATTAAAAAGTTAAAGGGCCCGGTAACGGTACGGGTACGACATAAATCGGAAAGTTGGAAAAATTTCCACGGCGACGTTACGAAATTAAAACAGGAATCTCCCTAATATTATTTAAATAATGTAACGTTTGCAGTGGAATATAACGAAAGTTCCCCGGGAAGTTTTAAAAGCGTTTTTTAATGCGAAACTCTCCAGAGATTTTTAAAGTGGTATGTGATTAGCGAATCATTTTTAATACGTTCTGAACATCAACTATACATTCACCCAATCTGTTGCAATTTCTATTAGATTCTATTAGAAACGCAACAAATTAATCCTATTAACGTTTCAATCAGTTTAAATGACATCGATCGCATTTTCTAAATCAAATTAGCGACTCTTATCGAATTTCACCTGCGTCTCTCGTAAATATCCCTCGCCGAATCGCCGAAGATGGATAAAGATTGCTCTATATTAATTTTTGCGCGGATCCGATTTCACGGGGGAATAAATATATTTTCCTCGTCGCTCAAACGACGGCAAATATTTGAGCACACGTCATTTCGGCTTCGAGTAGTTTGTTTCGGTTCCAGATCGATTGCGTTCCTAATTGCTTACCCGAGTTTGCGTTATTAACCCGCTCGAATTATACCGAGCTGGTATCGGTTCCCAATTTTTCACGTGCATTTCGCCCTCTTAAAATTCCGGTGATGTATTTGCGGACATCAAACTGTTGCTCGAACGTGTATAAGGATATAAAAAAAATAGGAAAGTCCGAGATTCGCTTTTGTACGAGAGAGCATTTTTGCTGTGTCCTCTAGTTTGAAAAGGATACCCGGCCATCGAGTGCACGGAAAATAGAGGGCTAGCGCCGGGAGTTTTCTCCTTTATTTGTTTTATGCGAGGGCGATTTCAATTGCTGACCCTCGTCATTACGGAGTTTCGGGATTTTCGGGAGTGGCTACTGATGCGGCCTTTAATTTGGAATAGTTTTATATCCGCCGGTGAGCGCGTTGCCAATCGCACAGTCAGCGACGATTAGGTGATTATAGTCGGTTAACGTTGAGAAGAGTGAATAATCGAAATAAATTATGTTGAAAGTTTTTTAGGGTTAAAAATGTACGAGGAGACACTGCCTAGTTAGGCCGCAAGCTGACCAGTCGGTAACAGCAGAGGTTTAAGTCGTAAGCAGGGATAATACCTCCTGCGATTCCTGCATTATAAATGTAATTATTAAATTAATCGCGCCGGATTCGCAGGTGTATAAATCGCGATTTATCTATACAAGCGCTCGTATTCGCAAGATAAATTCGAATTTTCGGCGTGTTTGTATAGGCGCGAATCGATTTTTTTATTTGCTTTGTTTTCGGATTTGTACGTGCGTTTGTCATTATCCGATTCGTTCGTCGAATATTACATTTCTTCGCTGTAAAAAAACGTATAATGAACGGACACGTTTTGGCCACAAACGCGGGAATCGCCGCCTCGCCAGTATGCATTATAGCAGAGATAAAATCGATATAACCAGACGCTAACCGATTGATTAACTTCCCCGTTTCGCCGAGTGGCCGGACACCCCAGACTAAATAATTCCTTGAATATTTTAAAGTGGCTTCATCCCGAATTCCCGACGACTCTTCATATACCCTCTTCAATCTTATTCGCATTCCATTACAATCAAAAGACAATAATTGAATGTAAATTTCGAACAATCCGACCGAGGGAATCGAGCCGGGCGGAAACAATGGGAACACGTTCGCAAGAACTGTTTTTGACGTTGTAATGAACAGTCATTATACCAATATTGTTGCAGTTTAAAAAAAGCCCCTTTGTTTCGGCGAAAGCGGCTGAATAAGTGTATATTTCGTTATTCGTTGTCGAGGAATTATCTACAATAAGCAGTTTTGGTATTTTGTTGTTAATTATGCATGTATTAGTACGTTTGTAGGGCATTTTTTATATTAGTATTTTTATTTGTTTCAGAATACAAGAGTTAAATAGGACAGCTCGAGCTTAAAAATGAAAGCTCTCCTGCTTCTGTCGATGTTTATTGCAGTTTCCTGCGGCGCTGAGAAGGACCAGATCAATGAAAAACTAGATAAAGGTAAGCTAGCAGTAGACATTGTATCTGTCGTTTTAATCGAATTTTTACGTATTTACATTGTGTAAATATTTCCGATTGACTTAAAAATAAATCCCCGTTTCGATTCCATTCTCCGGTTCCCATATAAACATACACACACATTCGAGTCAATTCCGAAGATAACGTCTCCCTTCTCTCCCGACCTCGCAAGACAAGACAATGTATAAAAATTGAGTTGCCTTGATTTATGCGGTAGTAAAATCCACGGAATTGTAACTTTCGGCTTTTACTATGTATTGCGGAATGATTTCCGCATTTTCCGCGGAAAACAATTCGACGAGAGATCGGATAAGGGCAACAAATATAGCGTACACTCTCTTTTGGAATAATTAAATATTCGATAGAAAATGTGGGTAATCCGATACCCGGAGCGAAATTCTCCGACAGACATCCGCTCGTTTTCCACCCCGAAAATAACGTCGACTTGCAGTGCGGCGGGTAATAAACATTCCCGACGTCCCGTAATACCTGAGGGAGAAACCTAACCCGGCGAAACTCCTGTCCGGATCACACACAACACCCGTACAATGCGATTTCCACCCGGCGCGCCCCGCGTTCGCCCAGAAAAAGGACGCATAAATATAGCGAGCTGCATGTATAATTCACCGTCTGCGAGCGGTTAAAAGAGAAAAGTTCAGATATTCGAATGCAGGACCGAATCGCTGTCTATTTTAACGGGGAATTTAGCTTACCGAAAGCGTATCCGAAAAGTTTGTCGCTAGTTTATTTTTTTGTTTGTTACGGTCGAGGTATAAATTCGGGAGCGTTTGCATTCGTGGGAACTTCTAATAGCTAATTCAAAGGAACGACCGAAACAGACTTTTCGGGGTTCCGCTAGTCGTTAAAATCGGTTGGTTAGATTTCCATACTTTCTCCGAGTATCGAAAAAAGGTTGGAAAACATCCGTAGGAATTTATGTGTTGCTCCTTCGCCGAGCTTTTAGCGATGCTATACCTGAATATCGTTCGCGGTGGAAGCAATTCGGAAAAGAGGTTTTTTTTTGTTATTTAATGCCGTTTGGTTTGGCACCTTCACGCCAGTCACTTATCCCCGAACGTTGGGTATGATGTAGATCGCCCCAGTTTTCCCTTCGAACGTTCATGCACCGCCTAAGGTCGCAGAACTCCGCATATAAAACCGGAATTTCAGTGATATTACCGAAATTCTTGCCAACTGATCTTAATACATAAATCGAAAGGGTAGAGAGTATAAGATCCTCAGGTTATATCTTGCTCTTAGGATGGGCGGTTGAAATAAAAAAAATCTTCTAATTAGCTTCTTTAATTCTTCGTTAATACTCACTATAATAATAAAATGTACATCATAATTGCTATTTTGATTTAAATTTGGTTTGTTAGAGTTCGAATTTATTGCAGAAATTTGCGAAGTTTTTGGTGTGAAATATTTTAGTAGGTACCGTTGCTTCTAGGGAAAATCTCTTTCTATAAATTTCGCATCGCACTCAGACTAGAAATTCTCCGTTCAATGAATTTTTATGTAAATTGACACATAAAGATGATCGTAAAGTGTAAAAACGGATGATATACACCGCACATCGTATCCACATACACCTCCAAAAAAAAAATTCTATCATAATTTTCTTATTACTCCGGATATTTTTATGAAATGTTGTACACACTTTTTAATTATAGAGGAGCATTTTTATGATGCAAAAGGTTTTTTTTTAATTTTTACCAGTGACGTCCGTACGGGGTTTGGACTGAATATGTTTAAAGAAAAAATAGAATGACACTGGTTTTTCTAGAAACCAAAATTATTAAACTTTTCTTCTTAAAATCATCCAATTATTCACATCCTGAAGTATCGGCACTCAATTACAATTAACACCCTGTATTTCTTCGTGATGACTCGAAAAAATCGAATAAAGTAGCCGAAGTAAAATCCTGCAAGAATAAATCCAATCACTACAACAAAATCGCGTCGTTTATCACGAAATTAGCCTGTTTGAAGAAGGGAAATCGCCCTATTGTTTACATCGGACGTCGAGCGTCGGCGGCGTCGTCGTCTACCGACACCGTCGAGTTGTTTGGCGTCGCATGTGACATCATGTATCATCCCTGTCACGGCCGTATTAAGCCCTCTCCGAGTCGAATATGAACCTAGCCGGATGGCGAATTAATAGCCTAGGGAAATGGGGAAAACGCGCCGGAAAATTCCCTTCGTAAAAACCGCATTTTCTTCTCCTGCAATCGGTTATTTAGCCGTTTCTCCGCGAGGCAGGTGTCTCGGAATAAATTGACTAAATCACTAGTCTGGCGTGTAAACATCTTGATGCCGCTCCATAATGGTTATTATGGAACTTGCAACTGTGTAACCATTTGCGTTTATGCGCGAAGTTTCGCTCGGGTCGTGAAAAGAGGGGCTTATACGTCGTGTCGGACGCATCAACCCTTTATCTCTCGAACAAGGGCCTATATGAAGGCGGTGGAAAATGCGCGAGGAGCTTCGCTGGGAGCTTATTTTCCGAAAGCACGTTAACCCGAAAGTAGCGCACCAGCTAATTACGCGATAAGAGGAAATATCCAAATGGAATCTCGAGTGTATAAAGCGATGATGGAGAGAGAAACGGGTCATGTAAAGATGCGAATTAAAAACCTCGTAAATTGATAATAATTCATTTTGTTGCGAGATTTCGTTCGAAAACTCCGGCTCTGGATAATTGCGAGATAAGATAGAAGGAAATGTCGCTTCTTTGTTTCTGTCACCTCCGAGTTCGTTTTTAATATCTTTTCCCCCGCGACGTTTTCGCGATAAGCCATTCGGAATTTTTAATTTGCCACTTAGTCTCTCCCGCATCTCGTTAATATTTTAAGGCCAATTTGGCATAAATCACTTCGGAAAAAGGTAAAAGTGCGGTACCTGGGCCCTTATTCTCGGGGCTGAATAGGAAAATGGCGCGCGCGGAGACAAAGTCAATTTTCGCCGGCGTTTTGCTCAAGACTCGCCCGAGTAATTGAAATCCGCCGGGCCGGTACCAAACGTTGATTAGATCATTTTTAACAGTCTCTTCGCTAATATCGCCGCGAGTTCGCCCTAATTGCCGCTATTCATATTGATTAAAATTTAATCGCGAACTCCACAATTACCATTTTTCGGCTCCACATAATTACGATTACCCCGAACTATTCTAAACTGGTGTACTATTACTTCGTGTGTGTGTACATCTTCAGCGTGTTGGTATAGGGATAAAGAGTGGAGGGCGCTATTCAACTATCCAAACTATGCCGGAGGGAATCGTCGTCGGGTCCGGTCCGGGAATTTTCGGTGTCGGGAATGTCGCGGCTCGAATTCCAGGCAAATTCTGGCGACGAGAGAGAGCCGGGAGTTCGGGCGGAGCGCGCGATTTTGCGGGGGGCGAATTAAAAAATAATTAACATCGAAATTTGAACCGTCGAAATTGTTGCGAGCGTGGAATGTATTTTTCTTCAGAAGCCGTCGTATTTTTCGCGTCGCGGGCAGTATTTCGGAAAGTTTATTATTATATGAAGCGGAGCGGAGCGGGCTCCGCCCCGGAGGAATACCGTTGAAATATTCCCGCGATTCGAAAGGGAACGCTCCTTCGATGCGACGTGTCGCTGCCGGTTTATCTTCGGCAGAGGAAAAAACCAGCCCGAGGAAATTATTAATTCATGCACTTTACTTGCACTTTCGGTATTGGAGAGTTGCTCGCGGGAAAGCGATTAAAATGTTAATCAAGACACGTCCAAATTATGCACCAAATGTTTCCTACTATACATGGTGTTAATTAATTGAGTGCCGATACTTCAGGATGTGAATATTTGGCTGATTTAAAGAAGAATATCCTGAAGTATCGCGGCATTCAATTACATACAAATTACGCTTGGAAGTATTGCACATCTAATGCAATTTTCAGGTATTATATAGTTTCAATAATCGCTAATGAAGCTATCTGGGATTTTAACATACAAATTAAGGACGAAACCCATCGCTTTATCACAGCCCTTAAACATCGCCTATAAGCACGTAAACGAAGAAGAAATATAAAAGAGCTCTAAAGTTTAATTAGCATTTCCCCGGTTCGAAGACGCTAAGTTTTCTCGTAAAATATAAGATTGTATGAATATTGTAAATTTTTACGGGGGGGCGAATAATTAAAAAGTACGGTCGAGTGCCTTTTAGACATTCCGCCGTCGCTACCCCCCGCGACTGCGGGTACTTCCTCCTCTCGGCGCTCATTAATATTGTAAGGCGATTAGAGGGCCCCGAACGGGGGGTTTACAGGGCGATCAAGATAATTGAAACGTTTCCGCGGAAATGCGAAAACGCGGAAATGGAAAAGGAAACTCAAACGCGCGCGTATACTCGATTTCAGGTTCTTTGTTCGGCTGCTACAAGTCGAGTTAAATATTTAAATAAAACGGTTTTTAGGTACGTTTTACGCGAATCGGGATTCAGTTAGAGTCGGAGCGTAAACAGCGAAATCCTCGGGGCATTTTTTTTTATCTTCAGCGCGCGTAAATCAAAAGGAGTGAGGCGTTTTATATTCACTATATTCGAACAAACGTGTTTATTTCTAGTGTGCATTTCCGCGGATAACGGAAAATTTCCTTCCGCGTTTTTCCGGCGCTTTTTTCGCGTTTTATCGGCAACCATTTCCCGCAGGTACGATTAGGAATCGTCCGCCTCGCTCCCACATTTCATATTAAATATTTAAGAGTTGTTTTACACGTGATCAGGCCGGGAGTGTTGGAGATAAATTCCGGCCGAGGAGGGATTTTTATTACAATCGTATATTTCCGACTAGAAAGAGGGCGAACAAACGGATACCTATAATACACACACAGACGAGAAGAAATTGTTGTTACGAGGGGCGCGCGGGATGAAAGAAAACGCTTGTATACGAGGGAACTGTTCGAAATTCGTGCTTCTAAAATTTTATTGCTCGGACCGCACGGTCATATTTGCGATTTAGGCGGAGTAGCCGGGGTAATTAAAAGTTATTAGGGCCTCGGAGACATTCAATCGGACCGCATCAGGAAGTTTAATAACGCCCGGACCCTTTTTTAACGACTGTGTGTAGTGCGCGCATAAAAATCTGGCTAATCAAAAGGGCGGAAAAATCCGGCGATACAAAGTCGGGGAAACCCCCGCTAATTCGGACGTATACGGGGGAGCTGCGAAAAATTGAAACCCATCTACATATAAATATATAGCAAAGTTTGATTATTGTAGCAATTTGCGTTGGAGTAGGAATTTTCCTTCGAGTTCTCTCGCAAATTGTAAATCGTATTACCATTAGAGCACGTTTGCTCTTTTAATTTTCCTTCATTTTTTTTACTTCGTCATCCTCATATTTGTTATTTTTAAAGGACACGTCCGGAATATTCAAAGGACTCTAATTCGCACTTGGAAGCACTTAGAAATTCAACCGGTGCATTTCGACTTGCAGGACCGTAACACCACGAATTCTTACCCACACTTTATATTTTATTAATATAGTGAAATACAGTTGATTAAATATTTCGACTGGTAGATGAGAAATTAACGCGAACATGTTATAAGTTCCGAGTCGACTTCAAAGGGAATTCCTTTCATCCAGTGCAGCTCAAAAAGTTTTAATTGCTTTTTCCCGATGCGCCGCTCAAAATATGTCACAATTCGACGGTATCTCGCGTCTCGAAAACGTCCCTGTCTCGGCCTTTCGTCTTTCCTTCCGTCGAAAATAATCCAGTTTGCCTAAAGTTTTTGCTCGTTTTTCCGCCCCCCTAATTTACTTTTTCCCTCTTAGCTCGCGTACGCTCGATGTTATCTACGAGGAGGGTTTTTACTGTCGGATGATCTTCGACTACTAATTAAAAATCAACCTGACTGCGCATCGACGCGGGAAGGGGCCGATCCGGATGATCTCGAATATTTTTTTTATTTTGTACCTAATTTCAGGAATTTATTGGGATTCCAGCCGCGCTAATCATCTCGGTCTACAGGGTGTTAATTAATTTTTTTTTGCTCATATTTGAGGATGTGAATATTTAGATGATTTTAAGAAGAGAAGTTTATATCAATATACATATGTCCTCAACCTCTTAGTTTTCGAGCTACAGGGTTCAACTTTTTATCAGAATTTTCTTATTACCTGCTCCAGATATTTTTATATCCACCTAACCATTTTATAAACCATCCAAATATTCACATCCTGGAGTATCGGCACTCAATTAATTAACATCCTGTATAAAGCTGATGCAGGGGCGACTGTCGGGGTAATTTTTTTTTATTCTCGCGAATTAAGGTGGGGGCGACTATTACGAGGAATTTTCCTCTTTTGCGGAGCCGCGTGTTCGTTCATTTCGCCGGAGTATTTTTGTATTGTGCTCTATCTAGTGCAGTGGAATTTTGCGGGTTAGTTTGCGTAAAGGATCGATGAAGAATTCGCGAAATCCGAGGCGACAGAGCACCGGCCGAACACAAAGATGACAACTATTTCATATATAACCTACCTATTGTCGTTTTTACCACAATTCCCCTATTAAAAACCCTCGTGCTCTATCTAGGTTAGTGCTTCATCAGGTCAAATCCCTTCCACTATTTTATACAATTAAAAAAATAAACAACTTGTCTCTTTGAATGGTATATAAATAAGTTTGTGCACCTTGAGCCGGAGAAGAGAATAGGAAAAGGCCTATCGGGACCTTATGCCTCTAACACCTTGGAGAATTGTGTGGAAAATAGGCTTTTTCTGGCCCCCGCTCGCACGCGGGATCGCGTGAGTGATTCATGTCTTTACCCTATCTTTTTAACTGGTATAAATCAATCCATTCTAAATACGAGTGAAGTTTCTTATTGCCTGGCGGAAATCCCCGGGCGTTTGAGCGCCGCATTAGGGCCTTTGTTTTTTATCGCCATATAAATTCGATTTCGCTATCTGTTTGGTGCCTTTAAAAATTCATACAGCGAGTCTAATTTTACTGATTACTCGAGATAAATTAATCTAAATTAATTTAATCGAGCTCATATATGAGGAGAAATGTACTCACCGATACGCGTCAGCGGGATATGCGCGCATAAATCTTTCTAATTTAAAAATATTCGAGGGAAACCTGGGGATAATGTACGGTTTGTGGTTTTTTCGGAAATCCCCGCGGACAGGTGGGAAAAATAAATATAGGTAAGCTAATTTTTGATTACTAATCAAGGAGCAGCTCCAGAGAATTCAGCGTGAATCAGGAGAGGAACAAAATTGGATTTCTACTTAGAATAATATTCATCATGAAAAATGTATAAACTGGTACGAATTTTCTTTCGCTGACAGGCGTTTAAACTGACAAAATCCGAATGCTTAATCTGCTCCGATGGCCATCCAAAGGGCCTCAAACCTTCATTATCTGTTCCCTTTGGTTTTTGCATACGCGTGTCGTTCCACGCGTTTTTAATCCTTCCGTATGTGTTAGGAACACATGGTTGCATTTTATAATTGATTGAAGTGCACTTTCTGGAGCCTTTCATCTGGAAATTTTCACCAGAAATTTCCCCAAGTACAAAGGTAGAAATAATAGCGGCGTGTGTAACGACCAGGGCCGATCCCGGTGCGGAATTTTAATCGTATTTTTAAGCATAATTCTGCGAGAAAAATAGCGTATAGATAGTAATTTTTTTCGGGATGGAAACGGCCCTGCGGAATTAATGGTTACACGCGGACGTTCAACATTCTGACTGCTCAACCAGACGGGCCATAAATATTTTTTGTAGGTTTTAGTCTATGAACTCGCCCGTTCATCGAGTCATTAATACCCAAAAAAAAACATCGAATATACAAAGCCTTTGTGTCCGTTAACAATGCTCGCGCGAGTGTAAAATTAGAGTAAATTCGAATTTGTTTGCGGATCTGTTTCTTATCGAATAATTTGTGGATAATTTCTGGAAAAATCGGAATGTATTCCAACCAATTTCGCTGGGGCTATTCTCGACGAGGGACGTTTAAAACGAGGGTGTGAATAATGAAAAAGTCGTCGAAACGTGCAACGAAATTATGCTCGTATATATTCATAGGAAATGAGCCGATAACATGCAATTTATAATTACAGGTTGATGAATAAGGCCGTATGATTTATTCACAAGTAACCGAGCCCCGACGAATATAATTTTTTATACCGCATATTTCGATCATTCTCATAGGTACAGAGCGTTAGAAATAGCTAGAGACGCCACCTGCGCGATTTTCTAACGAAAACTGCGCTTGTATTTTCCCCATCGCCGCGTTAATAAACCCTTTAATAATTTAACTCGGAAACTACACCAATTCGAGCCCGCGTATACGCGCATTCCGGCTAAAGGAAAAGCTTTACGACCGCCGGCCTCGTATAAAAGCGTTCTTTTTTTTACCTATTCCGTTTCTGAATAATCTCGCTCTTGAAGTTTACGACACGGAGAAACTTACGCATGTTGGAGTGCGATCGTAAAAGTTACATTCGCGGGCCCCGCGAGCACGTTCTCCTCGAAAAATATGGAAGGGTTTCCTGAGTGGATCGCGAACGTTCATAGAGCCCCCGACTTTTGCTCGATTATTTCATTCGTTTCCGCGATTAGTTCGAGTTATCTCAAATAGGCGAGAGCGAATCTTTTTCGTCACAATTTCCCGCTCTTCTTTCGAACGCCCGCCATTAATGGAAGTTAATCCGGATAATATGAGCTCCGGCTATATGACGACATTTTTCACCGTTATTACCCGACTGCATTTCGGTGTCTTTTAAATTACAAAAATAATATTTCACGGTATTATACGCGGTAAATTTATTAGGAGCCGTTCTAATACGAAAAGTGGACGGGAACCAGCGGCGTATCGCCCGAACAGTAACTAAAAATCCTCATTTCCTCGCTATTAAAAAGTTTATTAAATGTTTATACGTAACTTTGTTAAAGTATAAAATGTAGGGTATAAAATATTTTTTGATATAAAAATTATTTTCCCTGAGGCACGGCTGTGGTGACTCCGGCAAGGAAGAAGAGAAATTGTCCCGTTCCTGGTATAATGGTGTGGTGATTGCAGGAGGATTATGTAGGATGAGCGTAGATTACACAAAGATCCTGCCCATGGTTCAACACCACTGCTCGGTGTGTCAGGATTTAGTCTTTTATTCGCGTTCATTAAATTTAAGCTAATAATTAGTCCCTCTAAACAATCTCGGATTATGCGGCGGAATTCGGGTTCATTACGAATTTATTTAATTATTATTTTAATCTAATTTTACGACGAATTGCGCCATTTTACAAACGTCCCCTGGTCGCCGGAGATAAAGCACACCGGCAATAATGAAACTGTCGTCGAAACTGTCACAATAGTAGAGACGTGAAAAGCCCTTTTGTTAACTTTTAATATTTTTTTTATTTCGCTAGATACAAAGCGCGCCAAAAGGATTTATTGTTTCGTTTAATTTTTTTCCTTATCGCCCGTCCGCAGCGCTCTATTGAGCCCTACGTACGGACAAATAGTTTCTTAATCGCATTCGTTACATTAAACGACACGCTGACATCGAATATGCGAACTTTACGAGCGCTCAACCGTGTTTGCCTTTTGCTAATTTCATATCCTGCACAGCCGAACCGAACCGGCAATTCGCTGATTGATATAGATTTCAGTCAAGTGCGGAAGGATAACCGATTGATGTCACTGACACGGCGACGATAAACTTATTATCTCCCATGGATGGGCCCAAATGACGTGAAAGCTAATCATCGACGGAAACGATAACTCCCCGAGATCGATGTATCGATCGTCGCGGAGTTTCGCTAATTTCGCTCCGGCCGTTTTTAATTAGCTAAATAGAATCAGCGCTGTGTTTCTTAACCGGAGTTTATGTTCGGCAGTAAACCATGAGATTAAAGCTATAAACTGATTGCGCAACTTTCGTCGATTTCGTTGCGACCCAACAAAAAAAAAACACACACACCACCGCCGAATCCCTTCCTGTAAATAGGATCCCGATCTCGGCGGATTATCCGTTTCCTTTTATGATGATAATAAAATTAATCTAATTAACAGAATAGACCCGACCAGAAGGTCCGAGTGCTAGGCTAAACTTTGTTCAGGGGAGATAGAGCGGGACATGTTGCCGCCGCCGCTAATCCTGGTATTACTACTATTTAGTGCTGCTTTATGTAATCCCCTTCTGTGTTGTACAGATAAAGAATTTAACGAAAATTTCATCGAAATTCTCGGGTCGTTTTCAATATTTATTTACCGGCAACGAGGTAATTATTAATTCATTAATTACCCTTCTGTCTCGCGATCGGATTTTAACTCGATTTGCAAAGTCTTTAAATTTAACTTACGTCGCCCTGTGTGTGTGTATATAAAGCGACAAACTGTCTTATTGGCCTTCCGTATGCGCGGGGTAAATTAGATTACCTCCAATTACGATCAATTTATTAATTAATCTATCACGTCAAACCAATTAGAGTGATATAACTGGAGTGGGTGATATATTCGCGATAATGGAAGGAAGTTATATGCGTTGTGAGTGATGGTTTTGATATT
The DNA here is from genome assembly GCA_918026865.1 of Phyllotreta striolata. Classification (NCBI taxonomy): domain Eukaryota; kingdom Metazoa; phylum Arthropoda; class Insecta; order Coleoptera; family Chrysomelidae; genus Phyllotreta; species Phyllotreta striolata. The sequence goes on from OU900102.1 coordinate 4,898,798, forward strand.
GGATTAGCTCGGTTAAAAGCTTTTTTGAAGTTTTAATAGGGGTTCTATCGCGATCGGTTATTTCGGAGATTTTGAAATAAAGAGTTCAAAATGGGGTAATCACACGTCAAATTATATCTTCATTAAATATTTCAATCAGAGTTTGAATTATTTTTATATCAAATTTGATTTGTAATATAATACACGTTTTGATTGAAATTTATTTATTAATATTGAATTCATCAGAATCACCTGGTAATTTAATATTATAATATTTTAATATAAATAAATAAATATTTCTTTTTATTTTTCCTCTTTTTTTTTTAATTGCGGTCTTCATCTGAATGGGTTATTCAGTTAGTTGGCTGAAAATTAGTGTGGACAATAAAAAGTGTTTAATTGTACAAAAATCATTAAAAAACATCTAATGTTGTAATTCGTAATATTATATTCGTACTAGACTATCACAATTTCACGATTTAAATGATTGTATTAATTAAATTGGATCAAAAATGGCGTCTCTCGCAAAACATGGAATCTGCTTTATCGACCGAGTGCGCACATGTCACAAACGTCAAAACTGTCAGATGAATTTGTTAAGTTAACCTCAAACGTGCGGTGTTTTTTTTGTAATTTGTTTGTGTATAAAAGAGGCGAGTGAGCGAAGCAATAATGCCGAGTACGGATAAATTCCAGTTAGTCCTGTTCGAAGGGGATTTCGCGCTGCCGGCCATCGAGCCGGAGAGCATAAAATCGATACTGTACTGCAAAATAGCCGAGGCGCCTGTGACCGTGAGACTGTTCAACAGCTACAGGAATTGCGCGTTGTACAAGACTCCGCCGCTTCTGCTGCACGATAAGGTTACGTGTACAGACTCCGAGCAGATCGTCGCCTACTTAAAGTGCAATAATTTCAACATAGATCGCGAATTGGATCCCAAACAGCGCAGCGAGTGTTTGGCTTTGAAGAATCTAGTCCAATCTAAATTAAAACCGGCGGTGGAATTTAATTATTGGATAGAACACAGAAATTCCACGGAGTTCTTGAATATATGGTTTATGAAATGCCTACCTATTCCTTTGAATTACTTTTATACGGGGAATTTCAGAAACCGAGCGGTGGATTTGATGGAGAGCTTGTACCCGAACGAAACCGATAAAGACGTGATAAAGGAGTACATACAGAGGGCCGCTATCGATTGTTTACAGAGTTTATCATCGAGATTGGGCAACGGTGAATTCTTTTACGGCTCCAAACCCACTACCTTAGATGTGGCTGTATACTCGTACGTTGCACCGTTCATCAAGATACCGTTTCCTTTGAACGAAATGTACAACGTTGTCAATATGTGGCCGAATTTGGTGAATCTCGTGAAACGTATCGATAATTTGTACTTCCCGAACGTGCCCAAAGGCTCGAAGTATATTCGATTAGAAGACAAGGCGAAGACCACCGATGACGAAGTATCGTACGCAGCCATTGTTATATTGACTCTCAGCGCGACTAGTTTGATATTAGGATTCGCTTATAAGAATGGATATTTGACTGGGAAAATACCCGATTAAATGGGATTTAATCGTTCGAAAACCGTGTGTTCTCTAGTCTTAAGTTTTTGGGTATTACAAATACAAATTGTTAGGTAATATGTGGTAATTAAGTGTATCACAACATGAGATTTTTTAAATTGTATTGCATTTTCTAAGTAGACTGTTCTTAACTGAAAATTTTGATACAAGCAGAAACTGTCTTTGTTTATCGATTTTACTTATTTGAAAAAATAAAGACTGATATTTAATTAATTTAATGTAACGCAAACTTGTTTTTTAATCCTCCTAAATGCACATTAACTTTAGCGCTCCTTTCATGTCGAAGGGACATTCCGATCGTCCCCTCAAACTTTGTTAAATATATGTTACTCGACTCGGAGTTCTTTGCGAATGCAAAACAATCCATGAATCACCGTTTAGCGAGCGAAACACGAGACTTAAATAAGCAATTATATCCCGAACTTGCGCCCCTACTTCATATTTATACGTCCTAATAAAGGAAATAAAAGGCGAGGATTACAGTTCGAAGAGGGCCGGGGGGGCCGGTTTTTGATTTAGAAAGGGGATCGGCACCGGATTCAATTAGGTACACAAATTAAACGTCAGCGCCATTCTTCGCCTTGATATAGTACGTCTGCAGGATTGTTTTGGTAATGCAGGTATCTCGGTTCGGTGCACGACGGCCGTCGAGAAATGCGCCCGTTTTAATTGCAATCGAAATTTATTCGCACCCGAAACTTTGCACCGAAAACAACACACAAAATTCGCCACTTCAATGCTCGAATTTACCGAGGTATGCGAAAAACGTTACGACTTGGCAACGTCGCAATATATTTTTCTGCCGCACAGTGTTTATACTTCTTGGCGAACGGAAGACGAATCTCCCTCTTGTATCAATTTTGAAAGATTTAGGGGATTGCAATTCAAATTAGCGATTTATGCGCGATTCGAAAAAAAAAATGTAAAACCTCAAGAAATACAATTCTCCGCGGCGGGCGTATGCAAATGCGAGGGGTACTTTGGCCGGATAAGTTCCTAGAGGGGCCCGGGGCTCGGACTTTCATCCCCCCGGTTATTTTCACTCCAAACACGAATACGGGGAAGATGGAAATCGTGTGTACCTACATAAAAACATCCTCTCATTTCTCACTTAACAATTTTATGGATTCCGAAGTATCGCATAATCGGATATGTAGTGGAAATATTCCGGTGGCTCGTCCGTAAAATAGGAATAAATCGTCATAAAGAGCTCGTCTAGTTAGTTGTAATGTTTCAACTATTTGTTCTCGTGTACCTAAATCCTTTATGTAGAGGGAGAAAAGGTAAATGGAATTGTTTTGGTGGATTTGGGTAAATGTTTGATGTTTCTACCAGAGACCTCTTCTCTTATTTTTCTACACTTTGTGCTGTTCTTCTTACATTTCCCTGCGCTTGTGTTACAGTTAAGCTAATACAATATTCAGTTTCGAACAAAATAATAAAATTAACGCAGTAAAAAGCGCATTAATAAAGTTCGCAAACTAGGCGAAATCGTTTTTATTGACGGAAAAGTTGCGAATTAACAGCGAGCTGCATTAGTAAGGTATATTTTCTCTTCGCCTTTCGTTTTGTTTTAATTATTTTTATGAACCTAATGCAGGCGAACGTAATCCTTTTATCGGGCAAATCCCATTATAATGCGAGGCCGGAGACAAAGTGAATTTTAAGAGCTTCTAAAAATTACGCCGACTCCCCTGATTAAAGCCGAAACTTTTTGATTCTAATTGAAAAATGCATTTATATCGCCCATCTCGCTACTAAATCGCTGTGATAATTTCTAACTTTTTCAACCAATACTAGATGATTCCGAAATTGCCTAATTTTTCATCTTCCTTGTATACACGCAAGCCGGGAAATTCCGTCGCTCCAGCCGTTTTTCTAAGATTTTTAACGAGCCACTTCGTGCAGCGACATTTTAATTTGGCGCGTTAATTACGAGTGTATCAATCTTAGTTTAAATTTTCCGGAATAATCTCTTCTGCGTGTTCCTGCGAGGGCAGATAAATGCCCTCGACGTTGCGGCGCTTCAGGAGTTTATCGCCGCATTTAAAGATGATCTTTTCGGGGACGGTCACACCGCCGCCCCGCCGCCTCTTCTCGCAGACAGTGTAAAAGATGCTTCATTACTGATGTTTACGATCAGCTACACAGTAGCGGTTTTTATGTATTATTTCTAGCAGCTTGACTGAGTGATTGGGTTATTTCTTAAGTAGTTGTATGAGATGGGTGTTTGTTGTTATGAAAAGTGTAGTTTAGTACTTGGGAAAGTTTATTATCACGGCTAGATTAGCGGTTTTTGTAATGCAATTTTGGTTGCCTACTTTTAAGAAGCGACTTTAAACATTTGTAAAAACGTGAGTACTTTCTTGTGTTACCTGCGCGGAAATTATTCCTGTAATTTGATAAAAATTTTCATTTCCCGCGACCTTTCCACCTATACACGGAATCCCACTTATCTTATATTCGCCGCCCTAAAAACCACCGCAGGACCTCCGAAGGTTTTCGGGGGATAAAAGCTTTAACTAATTCTAGTTTTTCGGGCGGTGTCGGAGATGCGCCGCTCTGCATGGACGACGTCTCGTCGGAAAGTTCGGCGGTTTTTCCAGAGGAAATGAATCGGGAAATTTGTTTTATAACGAAGCGGTCGGTCCGTTCGCAGTATGGGCGTTTCGACGGCCCCTTTATGTGGAAATAAAGTTTCCCAGGGAAACGATTTATGTGAAATTAGGCGGACGCTAACTCGCTGAAAGTGTAAATTAATCATTTTTTTATCGTTTCCTCTATAACAGCCGTTAATTTTCGTTTGTTAAATGCGAGTATTCGGATTCCTCCGTAGTTTCTACTACGTAGGGATTTTTATTCGTTTAAATAAGCGCTTTTCCGCCGCATCGAGGCTCTTAAACCCGCGCCATGGGTGTTTAGTATATATTTTTTTTTGGTTAATAATACACTCGAGAGGAGAATAAAAGTACTAACAATCCGACGGGAAGTCGTTCTGTATTCGTAATAGGGCGATTCGATTTTCGACTTTTCCGGCTCGGGTTTTTCCAGCCCCGCAGAACGGCGTTTATCTCGACGTTTCCAGTGGCGAAAGGAATAAAAATTTACGACGAGGCGCGATCGGCGGTTCGCGCTATAAAAGCCGGTTAAAATAAGAGTATATCTACAAATAACGCAGATTTCCACCATTTCATTTGGTTATCCGCAGCAAAAGTTCGGAAAATTTTTCCTTATGTCGGAAGAAGCGATAGAAGAAAAGGCAACACAGAATATATCATAGAAGTAGGTAAAATTTGGACAACCTGTAAATGTGTAATTACCAATAGAAAGTGAAATAAAATTGATCGGTTTGTGTGTGGGGATTATTTTATTTCGGTTTGTAAAATGCGATGCATTTGCATTCATGCGAAGGCGAATGAAAATAGGCGTGTTAATATATTTTCTATTTGGGAAATTCGATACAAAATATGTCAAAAGTTAAGCTTTTGTCGCGCGCTCGTTTGGTTTTCCCGATCAGTTTTATATATGTACAAATATATGAGAGCGTCGCTATTTTTCGAAATCCATTTCTCAAACCGACGCTATACGCCGCATTTACAAATAAGACATGTAAATTTTCCATCGAATAAAATCAAGTAAATTCCCGACAATATTCATGCATATTTCAATATTCCAAACACTGCGTCTCGTATATAGACGGTTTTCCTTCCTCTCTAAAAATATGGGCCATATGCATATTATTTTCACGTATTTCCCCGTCTCGACGAACCGGGAAATTAGGTTACCGATTCTTAACTCCCATACCGAATCCACTAGAATACCTAGAAGTTTCGTTTTATTTTTTCTCGCATCGCCCAACTTTCTCCCTTAATCAAAAAATTGCTAATCTCCCAAACGAGACACGTATAAATACAAAAACAACGGACTCATCAGGAACAACAACCGAATTAGCGGAAGACGTGACGCGATATCGCATTTCAATTTACTTCTCTCGCCTTATCTCCCCCTACGTCCCGATCGCCCCCGCACGTTCGCTTTGTCATACAAGAGGAAAATAGTTTACTATATCACTTTTGTTCGCGGCGGAGTTCGAAACACCGGAAAAAATATATACACTATATGGCGGAGTTCCGAAACTTTGGGTCAACAACATCTCTTCCATCTAACTGGCAAGATTTAACATAAATTTCCCATTTCATCCTAAACTAAACATTCGGAAAGTTCGATGTCTACTGGGCGATCTTTCCACACCTATTAACTACGGGTAATTGATAAAGAAATGTGTATACTAAAAATTTAGTATTACTGGTAGAATGTGTCCAGCGATAAGAACATCGCGAACGGGCTGAGGAAAATCCATTCCGATATAGATTCGCACGTGCATAATGAGCGCGATAAAGTCGCAATCTCGCCGGAAATCTCTTCCATAACAGTCGCTAAATTCGTTACGGATTAAGGCGGTAACTCAAACTACTTTGGAACTATCGCGCGGAACATTAGCGAAACCTTTTCGGAAAACAAACCGTTTACGAGCAACGCGATACATTATACATTCGAACGTCTCGGTGCAGACGACACCTTTAGAGTAAACGGAGTAGATGAATTTTCCTGCGGATTTCCCGCAGTCGTGTAAATGCGCCAAAATGCAACGACACAGATTCGCCATTAACTCTTCGTTTTTTTATATAGTCGTGGATGCGAGTGTAGTTTCTTTATTTATCTACTAACTTACGGTGGAATACTTAAAGCGCGTAGGGTTAATATTTTATCGTCTACTTCGATGATTTACCGTTTATATTGCGGCAAAAACTCGGGTTTCGGAAAATTAAGCACGAAACCCTTTTGCATACAGCTAAAACAGTCGGGCAATTAAAGATTTTAATGCAGCTCTCTGAACCGAAAACAAGTCGAGGATCGTTTGTTTTTAGGTCTTTTGTTTTTATCAGGAAATTTCCAGAAATATAAAAGGGATAATGCCGTTCTTGCCGGTCGTAAATTTAACCGGCAGCCGGCAAAGGAAGTCGTGATCTTCCATGTTATTTTCGTCCTTCGAGGACGACGCGCTGCTATTGATATATCGTCCTTTCTCTATATACGTCCTAAAGGATACATATACATTCGATTTTTTTCCTCGACATTCCCGCGATCAATCGCGAGGTAATAAACACAACAATCGGCTGTATGGCGATTCCTAACCGGACTCAGCTTCATTCGTTTTCTGCATGCAGTCAAAACCGTTCGCGAGATATTCATTGCGGCCGCTTGCCACTCATCCGTCATACTTGGCGAACGGATTGTTCCGCCACATCCCCCACGAACATTCTGACTGCATAACACTGCAGAAAGTATATGGTTGCAGGCGGGGTCGAGCCCAACAGGAACGGCCCGCAGGAATTCCAACCCCGAAATATTCGCATAGCAAACTCCATCATATTCGTACATACAGTAAAAGAGTTGTCAACTGATTGATTGATTAGTTTTGATACTATACAGTTTGGTACTACATTCTCACTACCTTTACCGCCATCCTCAAACGAAATGTGTTTAAAGAATAATTGTGAGTTTATTTGTAGTAGTAATTTTGCAGTTAAAAAAATAAAGTATTTTTTTTTCAATTGTGTATGTGAGTGAGTGTTTGTGTGTGTGTGTGGGGTCCGATCCTGTGGGGAAGTAACGCCGGTGTAATGCCGGTAACGTACCGAAAGTGGCATTGTTACAAGTGCTGCATTATACATATTTATACATTTCTGATGGGCCTATACGCCGGGACCGGGGATGAACCTGACAGGCTCATATTTATGCAGACGAAAAGTGTGAATAATATTTATTTTATATGGGTTCTCTGGAGTTTATATCGCGTCACGAGTCGCGACGGATGTGCGCGCAAAATAAAACGGGGCGGCGGCGTTTTAGAAATGTGTGGATTTTTTTGCCGGTCCGAGTTTCGCCGTGGATTTTGACCGACGGGCACAATGGGCGGCTGTTTTCGGGTAAAATGGGATTTTCATTTGTACGCGGAGTCAAAATGTTACGTAGTTCGGTGTAGTTGCAAGACAGGCGCGCATTGTGCGCCTATCAAAGATTGTTTCTCGTTTGTATATGATGGGTTTTCATTTCAAATTTTTTTTTCCAACAACAATGCTTTCGTCTATTCGAATTTTGTAGTTTTTTTCAATTACCTGGCTTATTAAAAATGCCACATTTCGACTACAACAATCATTGAAATAAAACGAAAATTTATCTAAAATACACAATTTATTTACTCACAGCACAATACTTACATATACTTATTTTTTATAACTGTAGAACCCTTCTCCGGTTTTCCTGCCCAATTTGCCGTCTTGCACCAATTTCCTCAAGTTATCCGGGCATTTGAACAGAGCGTTGTCGGGGTATTTTTTATACCAACCGTCCAAAATGAACAAACATGTATCGAGACCGGTATAATCCGCCAATTCGAGCGGCCCCATTGGATAACCCGCGCCCAATTTCATCGCCGTGTCTATATCTCGAGCATTAGCATCCCCTACAAACAAACATAAATATTCCAATATATAATTTTTGAGGTAATATGCACTGACCTCTTTCTAGTAACCTAGCTGCTTCGGCTAGATAAGGTACTAGCAGTCTATTGACGACGAATCCGGGCGTATCCTTGCATGTAATGCAAGATTTTCCCAGCGATTTACCCCAATCCATCATCGCTGTGTAAGTTGCATCGCTGGTTTCCGGAATTCTGATGACTTCTAGCAGCTTCATTACAGCTACAGGATTGAAGAAATGCAGTCCACCGAATCTGTCTTTCCTATATTTACACATTAACAAGTACTATAAAGAAGCTACAGCGGGTAATTAGACCTTTACCTTTTGGTTACCGAGGCGATTTCCCCGATGGACAAAGAGCTGGTGTTGGAGGCGAATATTGTTTTGGTTGGAGCCGCCTCGTCCAGGCTTTTGAACAATTTGTGCTTGATGGTCATGTTCTCGACGACGGCTTCGATGACGAGATCGGCTTCGGAGATGTTCTTCAACGGGTCCACGTCGAATTTGATCCGGGATATGGTGTCGGCGACGAATTTTTGATCGCCATTGTGCAGCTTCTTGGCGACGCGAGCCAGGCTGGATTGGATGTTGCTCTCGGATTTTTTTATTATGTCCGCGTTTACGTCTACTAGAGTTACGTTCTGGCCGGCTTGAGCAGCTACCTAGACATTTTTTTTGGTTTATTAGAATATTATAAGTAGAGGGAATGTTAGTAGTAAAGGGATGCCTAACAAGGTGTTCTATTATCTAACAAATTTCAATGCCTTTAATGATTTATACTAACATAGTAAATTCTACAAAAATGGTATTAATTGTATGAAATAAATTGGTGTTTTTGGGCAACCACCTAACCTCAATTCGTTCTCGCAACGTATACACACAATTTAAAAATAGACCGAATTGTGATTAACTTACCTGCGCAATGCCGGATCCCATCAATCCGCCGCCGATAACCGTGACATTTTTTATGGCGTTGAGCGCGATATTGGTAGAAAAACCTCTTTTGATCACGTTCGAAACGGCAGCCATTTTAACGCGACGCGCCGGTTTTATTTCTGTTTTCAGTCGGTCAACAGCTGGTTGTGTTTGTCGGGAGGAGTATACACATAGTACAGATACACCGGTTGTTGGGTCGAGCGAGTTCGAAGCGACGGTGAGGTCGAGCAGAGTCTAAAGTTCGATGTCTAAAAACCCGTCGGGCGGGTACAGTAGCGGCGCAAAGGTTCGGTTTTCTTCGTGTAATATAAACAGTTCTTCAAGAAATTACCTGTTTTTAATACCGAAATTCCACACTACTCTTCTCTACTCTCTTTGCTACAAAGCTCCAAGAAGAAGGAATTGCTCGTCAAAAATTAACAAACTTTTATAGTAACAAATCGTTTATTAAATTATTTGGTGTACTTGTAATATCCCTCTCCCGTTTTCCTACCCAACTTCCCTTCCTTGACCAGTTTCCTCTGGATTTCCGGCGGATTGAACAGCTCGTTGTCGGGGAACTTCTTATGCCAACCGTCCATAATGAACAATCCCGTATCCAATCCGGTGTAATCTGCCAATTCGAACGGTCCCATCGGATACCCAGCTCCCAATTTCATCGCAATATCTATATCTTCAGCGCTGGCATCACCTGCGAAACAATCCCTCATAAACACAATCCCACCAGGTGGATAGACAAAATCTTACCTCGTTCAAGCATCTTCATGGCTTCGGCCATGTAGGGCACCAGCAGCCTGTTGACCACGAACCCCGGGGTGTCCTTGCAGGTGATGCAAGTCTTGCCGATGGCTTTCCCCCAGGCCATCATGGCCTCGTAGGTGTCGTCGGTGGTTTCGGGTATTCGCACGACCTCCAGCAACCTCATCACCGGCACGGGATTGAAGAAGTGCAACCCGCCGAAGCGGTCTTTCCTCTTCGTTACCGAGGCTATCTCGCCGATGGAGAGCGAGCTGGTGTTCGATGCGAATAGAGTTTTGGCCGGCGCCGCCTCGTCGAGGCGCTTGAAGAGATCGTGCTTGAGGTCTAGGTTTTCCACGATCGCTTCCACCACCAGGTCCGCTTGTTCCACGGCTTTCTGAGCGTCTGGAGAGTACTTTACGCGCGATAAGGATTCTTCGATGAATTTCTTGGCGGCCGCGGTATCGTCTTTGTGGAGTTTCTTGGCTACTCTGGTTATGCTGGTTTGTATGCTGGCTTCGGTTTTCTTGAGGACATCGGGGTTTACGTCGACTACGGTTACGTTTTGTCCGGCTTGGGCGCTCACCTTGAAGTTAGAGCTAATATTTTCCGAGGGTTTAAATCGAAGGGAATTTACTTACTTGCGCTATGCCTGATCCCATCAGTCCTCCGCCGATCACGGTTACATTTTTAACGATGTTGTTGAGAGTTGTGGTAGAAGAGAAGTTTCTTTTTAGTATATTTCCGACGATAACGCTCATGTTGTCGCCGCGGTTATCGGTAGATTAGTAAAAATTACTTTGTAACTGCGATTTTTATCGGAGGTTTCTAAAAATACCGCAGTGTTGCGAGATGTATTTGTTATTTTCATTAGAGAAGTACCTACATTATTGTGCACATCGAGTGGGTTGTGTAAAATATTGATTGAAATTCGATGTGAATGGAATTGACGATTCAAGGCGTTTGTATAATACAGGAGAAGAATACTAAAGAGTTGAAGTTACTTTGAAAGTGGACTAAAAATATACACACAATTATGATTTTTTTTTAAATCTGACAACACTGGCTACTCGACACGTTCAAGGACTCTAGGTGGAATAATGTATACGATTTTATCAGTAATATTTTACTATCTTTTTCACTATTATTATAAATTGAAGGCTGTAAAAGTACCTAATTAATATAGTAAGCTTAATGAGGTTAATTTGGTTAAACTAAATTTTTTATCATCGTTACGAAGTCTGGTCATGTTTTATTCAGCAGAAATCTAATATTCCAGTTCGGGTCTAGCCAGTAACTGCTTTTGCCCTACCTGCATTATCGCCTCTAGTAAACATTGATGAATGGTGATTGAGTAGGTATCGGGAGATTACACGGGAATTTCGGTCCGTCCCGTTGTGTTTCGAAAATTCAATTCAAGATTAAAATCTACATATACTATTCCTCATTGTAATGCTTTATTAACATTTCGCGTATTTATAAAACCCTTCGCCGGTCTTCCGGCCCAATTTACCTTCCTCGACCAATCGCAGCAAAACGGCGGGCGGTTTAAATAGTTTATTCTCGGGGAATTTCGCATGCCACCCTTCCAAAACGAACGCGCAGGTGTCCAATCCGCCGTAATCAACCGCCTCCAGCGGTCCCATGGGGTACCCAGCGCCCAATTTCATGGCTGTATCGATATCTTCAGCTGTCGCATCGCCTAAAAATAACACCGATATAACACAAAATTTACCAAATTCGCCACAGAAACCTCTTTCCAGCATCCGCATTGCTTCAGCCACGTAAGGCACATTTAGCCTGTTCATTATGAATCCTGGCGAATCCTTGCAGGTTATGCAAGTTTTTCCTAAACTCCTTCCAAAATTCAACATGATTTGGTAGGTTTCTTCGGTTGTTTCTCGCGTACGGATGATTTCCAGTAGCTTCATTACTGGAACGGGATTGAAGAAGTGCAACCCGCCGAACCGATCTTTTCTATCAGTAGCTGAAGCTATTTCTTCGATGCTGAATGAGCTTGTATTGGAAGCGAATAGCGTTTTCGACGGTGCGGATTTATCCAAACGCTTGAATAAATCGCGTTTGAGGCGTAAATTTTCTGTAACAGCTTCTATTATCAAGTCAGTTTGCTCTGCAGCTTGTTGGAGATTGGTGGAATATTTTATACGCGATAGAGATTCGTCGATGAATTTTTTTCCTGATGTCTCGTCGGTTTTGTAGAGCTTTTTGGCTACTCTAGTTAAGCTGCTTTGTATCGTTTTTTCGGAGTTTTTTAGACAGTCCGGGCTTATGTCTACAAGAATTGTATTTTGACCGGCTTGGGCTGTTATCTGGAAGAATGTTTTAATATTTACTGAACATATCGGGGATGTTATTTACTTACTTGCGCTATTCCTGATCCCATTGATCCACCGCCGAGCACAGTCACATTTTTTATCGAATTATTCAAAATAGTCGAAGTGGAGAGTTTCCTTTTTATTACATTCCCTGTTATTCTTTTCATTGTAGTTCAACTATTCCAGGTAAATTGAAGGTAATAGTATGTACTTTGCGGTATTATTATCGAAAATATTTAAATAAAGCATTGTTGCCAGATTTATTCGTTTGTCTAGTGATTTAAAGAAATGTACCTTGGGAATTAGGATGCAAAAATATTTTTCTCTTTAATTCTTATAAACAATTTATAAATATAGAAGTGTGTATTACATTTACTGAAGTCCAAAGTACCTACTGTAGATAAGGCAAGAATATAATCGCATTATTTACTTTACAATTAAATGCAAACTCTTACGTGTTTCAAACATATTTATTTATACACTTACATTATTTTTTATCGAGATTCGACTTGGGGAACGTCGCATCAATAATTTATACATTCTGTATAACATTTAAATGATTGACCTATGCAGGAGCTTCGGCAACCGGAACACGTACCGTCCTGAAGAGATAAATTCCCGGGGAGCCTTCCCGAAATTAACTTTTTAATGGCCCGAAGATCATAAAATGTTTCGGAGCAACTCGAATTATGTTGAGGGCGTAAAACCCGGACGATAACTCTAACGCGAGCCGTGTTATTCCTTTCGATTCCCGTAAATCTCTCTAAAATATTTGTAAGGTACACATGTATCGGGAAGCGGGTTTTAATATGCGCGTGTGAGAGGATTAAAAACGCGGAATTAAAGGGAATTTGTAGGGGGATAAAAGTCGCAAGGACAATCATTTATCCGGGCGAAAGGAAACGCGAACAATGTATTCTCTCCATCAGGCCGTAAAAGCCGTTCCTTGTATTTTTCATAAGACAATTTATCTAAAAGTAACTCGTGAAATATTTAAGGCAGTTTTTACCCTTTAAGACTCGGCATGTGACAGTGATTTTTCTAACTCCTTATTCCGACACTGACGTATAAGCGAAAGAAATCAACAAACACGGGGCGCGAGAGGACTCTTTCTTCTTTTTTCCCTGCATTTTCTCGGGGCGCTGGAAGTCAGTTTTACACGCTGATAAATTTGAAAAGCGGATGATGAAATATTTAACTTTTCACGCCGGTCGCAATGTACCGGAATATTTTATATTCCCAACTTATACGACTACAAAGAACAGTCGACTCTTATTAAGATATATTCACTTTTTTTTCCTATACTTTGTTTGAAATTTATTATTATTACCTATAGATTATTATTATAAACACTAGTTAAAATTCATCGTAAATAAACAGATAAGTATAAATTCCAATTAAAATCACTCGATTCTTAAAATAGCGATAAAGAATCTTAACGTCTGTATCATCCCGATTTATTTTTTTCTTCGTTTTATTATGATTTATGTCGAAATTATAACTCCGAATCCGACGTGAAATCGATATTCCATCGGAACGCGGCCATAACTAATATCTTTATTAAAACCGGCTACCAGAAACAAAAAGAATTAAGTCGTCAGGGAGAGGATGATGCGGCAACTGTTGTGTGAGAACATCAGGAAAATGATAGGTCAAGAACAAAATCCTCCAGGGATGTATTAAAAACTATATGAGATATAGAAATTAATCAAGATAGTTGTGACGTCTTGTTCGGTTGTTAATGAACGAAGTATACCCAATATTTTAGTTTAGATTGCATTATATGTACATATGATATCGAATTATTATTCCAACATGAAACTAATATCGTGGAAACAGTGTTTGCCTTATTATCGTAAAAAACGTACATTATTGTCGGTTAATTTATGAAAATGAAACGATAAAAATCACGTTTTTTTCCTAGGCGATAATCAGTAGCATCTTCATTAATTCCGGTCGGAATTTATGGGGAATTTCGTCGTTATTGAGATAAATTATTTTTTCCTCGACGAATACATTAACCCGAGATGAAGACGTTTCCAAATTTATCTGATGGAATTATACGAATTTAACACGAACCGTCCGATGTTTTCGACAATTTTTCGTCGCGACATCAATTAAGACGGAAACTAGGAAATCTTTTTCTGATTAAATCGGAGCTCCTAGACGCCAAATTGAAATTCAACGTTGTTTAAACGGATTTAATCTTGTTAGTAGGCGCGTGACAGTATCGGATTGAAAAATAAAAATGCCACGGGGGTAGCAGAAATTCTTAATTATTTCGCGATTGTATACACACACAGGGAGGATCCGAGTTTCAGTTGACACAAAAATACTCGATTTTAATGCGTTTTAAAAAGTTAATTGCCTCATGCACATCTGCTCTTAACTCTTACCATAAGTTGGATGGGTTCCAACTAACATTCTTGCGCTTGATAGTTTTTCTTCGTTGCATTAACATCGAGAAATAAAACGAAACAAGCTCTCGTCGAGTTTTAAATTTTTGAAATGTTCGCCGGAACGCTTTTTTTTTGGTAATACGATTATTTTTTTTCCGCACCAACTTTTCTATTTATCCTCGCTGTACGTGCAAATGTAATTTTATATATCTGCCAGTCGTTGTCTGACAGTTAAATTTCCTCCATACGCGAAACGACAACAGACGACTGATAATAGATTTAACAATGTAAATTTACATTCCGAATACGTATCGACACACACACTGTTCAATCTACGGCGCTTTCGCCTTAATTTTCGTTCTCGCCTCTTTTTTTCCCCCGAATATGTATGCATTTTCTATTACGACCGGCGAGAATTCGAATTAGAAACTTCACACAGCGCTTTTAAAATCAATCAATCACTCAATTACATACGTAATTTCGAATACATCTATAATAAATTTAGTAGCGGGTAGGTGAATCGTAAATTAGCTAAAATTTACGCTGGCGATAAAAGTATACAAATTCGATTAAACTCAACAACATATATAAGATTAGAGCGGCAAGGTTTTGAGTTATGAGCGGGGCGTTCGGCGCACGGCTAGAAGAGCATACAAATTAACAATAAAATTTAATATTCTCAGTCAACATGGCGCAGCCGAACGGCGGCGGTCAAATAACTCGCGAACTGTTCAGTTAATCCGATAATTTAATCTCGAATTTAATCCCAAACGCAAAATCACAAACAGAGCCCGACGGCGGAATGAAATCTGAAGATTATGTGGAAATGTGTGATTATAAAGAGAATTACTCCGCTTCTGTGTGTGTGTGTGGAAGTTTAGAGGGGCCCGGAAAATTTCCCATTTCCCTCGAAAAAAGCCCGCCGACAATTATTTCCTTTATAACCAATCGAGGCTCGCATTAGATTAGCTAAACTATACAATTTTCGATTAATTTTAATTCATTCGACGGGTTTAATTTAAATTTACGACGTCACTTCGCACGTAAAAAGGGTCATTATTAAATGCAGTGCTTCACTTTTTACGACGACACTTCGCTTCTTAAAGGCAAAAACAAATCCGAAACGTCGCTTATAATTTTGCCTTTCATTATCTTCTCGGGCATAGGTATTTCAGTTTACGGCCACGATATAATCAGCAGCGCTTCGCAAAAGCTTTCCCGAACTATACTTGATGATAAGTTATTCAATATACACAAAAAACGCCCTACTACTAGCTACTAAAATTTCCGGTGTAAGTTGGTGTAGAAACTCAAAGAAGTGGGAGCAACAAAAGGGAGTGATTAGTGTTGCGATTTAGATTCTTTATGGGGGTGTCGAAGTGGAATGGGGGGGTTCGATTTCGCCGCCACTGCGAATAAAACTAGATTACGTTTATAGAAAATGCGAACACAGCTCGACAGGAGTAATTAAAAAGATGCACGGCGCTGTAAAAAGTCATTTATCACTTCCGTTTGAATAGTACGAATGCATTTAATGGGAGTTGCGTTTCTTTATCGCGAATAGGAAACTGCATTAGTATTTAAATTATGCCGCTTTAAGTATCTTCGGCTGGCATTAGAAAAGGTGCAGTTCCCGTTTCAGCAAGGAATTTTTTTCGGGCGATTTGCATAAAAAAGCTTCCCTTAAAATGCCGTTAATTAGATTATTTAAATGTCCACCTATAAACATATAAAGGAGTGAGGTAGTGGAGTTACCTAGATCTTGATGCGAATCGCATTAACGAGATACTCTTCTGTACTTACATACGGTGTAATCCTCAAAGAATTTCATGCCTATTTTCATCTTATATCATCCACTTATATGCAGGCGAAACGGGTCTTTGTAGTCTACGCTCGAAACAAGAGGCGACTTTCCGGCGGATTGCTCTGATGCTGAATTGCAGGCGGGAAAGCCGTGGAAAATTTGCGCCGCATTTCTTACTTAATTATTCGATTGCTTCGAATTCGCATTGGTGCAATTGATACGCTCCTTTGCCCACACTATGCAATTGTGTAAGTATTTTTATTGTGTAAGTGATTTTTAGGGAAGGAAAATTGTTTACACAATTTTTATACACCTAAAATATTCAACCACTTCATAACATCAAAGCGTCCCCATTTAGACACTTACCCCAGCTTTTCGTTTTAGTCCACGTGGTTATACAAAAAATCTACATCTAATTACACTAATAAATACACCTAGTGAATACTTAATGAATTCATTTTTTTGTTAATATTGTGTAATAAATTTATTCACAATCCCACGGACTAATTTAATCCCGCTCTCACCTTGCATTTTAAACGCTTTTTTGCTCGAGAGACCGTTTGTTTCTGGTGTGAAAATGCCTTTTAATTCCGCAGTTTCAATACTACTTGTGGCAGTATTCATCTTCCCGCTGGTAGCGAGATAAGGGTTGTAAATGAATAAGTGTGTTTTTTATTCGCCGCGCTAAAGGGCCTTTTGTTTTCAGCCGCACTCGGCCGGTTTTTCGGGCCGGCATGATACAGTCCTGAGTACACACGGTGTGTTATTACTCGCGGGAATTAATTTGAAATATTAGTTAATTTCGTTCGGGATTTTTTTTTTGATAATCTAGCGGCGAATTTATCGCGGCGAAACGACAAAAACGGGATAAGTAGAAACGGAAAAGTCGGGGAAAAAGTAGCGAGAAAGCGACGTAAATTTTACTCAAATATTCAATAAAAATCTCGCTTATTCCATTAAAGCTGCATTAAAAAGACGGAATAGATTCGGTTTCTAGATTACGTTTAATATGCTCTGCGAACAGCTGTAACTAAGATTTAGATTACCGTGAAAAATCCGAAACAAAGAGAAGAAAACTCCACCAGGACCGTACTAGTTTATGCAATGTACAAATTCTACTCGTATAATTTAGTAGGAAAATTCGTTAGCCTCATTCTCCAGTTTTCACCTCGTTATAATACTGGAACTAATGGAAGTGGAACTAATTTGTAGTGATTTTTTGTTAAAATTTTTGCTTTTCCTGGATATCCTGCCCTGGCGATGTTCAGCAGACATTGTAATCTGACGTATAGCGGCGCATTCGCCGGTTTAATAAGCAATTACGGGCGATTTTCTTGAGCTTTGTGACAATCCGACCGCGAGATATCTTGTTAACGGTTCCCACTGTAAATAGTGATTTTTATTGATTCCTCCATTCCACCACGGATCATTTACCAGAGGCTATTTCGCGATTATAGACGAAATTTCCTTCGGAAACATTGGATAAAATAAATTCGCATTCTTCGATGAAGTTTTTTCGCATTGTTCGCGAGTAAGTGGGACTTTAAGATGCGTGCGCTCCTACTTTAATGCCAAAATTGACATTAATGACATTTCGTTTGACAGAAATTTCATAGAGGTGGGAATCGGTTATTTGGTATAGAGCTGCAGTAACGACTGTTACAAAATAAGCGTTATTGTTTAAATATATCGTGATTACTCTGTTTATACTTCTCTACTTCTTTTTTTACCTGAAATATTCTCGCTCCCAATTTTTCAGGCGATAAATATAAATTTCCTGTCCAATTTACTCACCATCGCCAAATTTTTTTGGTGGTGTAAAAAAGTTTTTTTAGAAATTCAATACGCATGCACGATCGAGGCCCGTCAACCGGGGGCCCCGTGATTAAAAAAACTCAGCCCATAAATCACGGTCGCGGAAATTTTTCCAAAGTTCAAAGAGCGCCAAAGCGTTTTTACAAGGACGTTTCAATTATAAACTTAAAGATGATAAATCGGCGCGCAATCAAATCTAAACCGTAATGCGAACAAGGAAAAAACCCGCCCCGCGGTAGCGACTTCGGAATATGATGGATGGAACGCGAGGTCCCGCACTAGCACACTTCCTAGGAGAACTCATTAACTCCTATTTTTCTAAGTGATTTATATTTATTAAAAGTTTTAATGGGCCGCGCCGCGGTGATTAGCCCGCGTCCCGGCCATCACCGGCAGATGTATAAATTGAAACTCCTCTCTGAAACTTTGTTTTGGTAAAAAAAGAAACTCCCTTCATTATATCCGAGACTCCTCTTATTCGAAACCCTCGGGGAAAGAAAGCCACCCAATCACCAGCTCTTTTACGGGCTGCAATAAATTATTTCAGTACATTTAGAATTCACGAAGTAGTGTAGTGTATAAGGATGTTCGTTTTATCAATTCCCGAAATCTGGCTAATGGCCGAATGGTTAAACAATTAATCATCATAGCAACGAAACTCGGAGACGTGAAAGTCGTTCGAGCGTCGAAACTAAACGCCCTGAGAACCGAACTTTATACCGTCCTTAACGTCCTAATCCGCCCCCCGTCTTCTACTATATCAAGTCAAATAGCGAAACACTATTTCTATTTGAATTGTCTGCTCTGTACAGACGATGTTTAATATTGTTAAATATGATTAAGAGCTGGAAGAGCTGGAACGTGCTCGGTTTATTCCACCGGATTTTTCGCGCTGATTCGATCCGAGTCAGTTTGAAATTTCACTTTGAATATCAAGCAACTGAAATTATTACTGTAAGTGATGGACGATAGTCGTTTTAAGCTCCTTATTAGAACTTTTCTATGGTCTTTCTTGTGTCTTTTGAAGGTCTTTTTATGTTGATTCTAAGAGTTGTTCGAGATTCATCCAAGATTCCTCCAAAATTTATTCAAGATCTATCTAAGATCCATCCAAGATCTTTCCAAAATACAACATTCTAAGACAACATTCTTGATCCATCTAAGACCCATCCAAGACTCTTCCAAAATCCAAGATACCACCAGAATCCAAGATTAATTCAAGATTCTTTCATAATCCATCGAAGATCCATCCAAAATACTTGATCCACTCAACATCCAACCAACAACCATCCAAGATCTAATGGTCCTTCGTACTCCCTGCCTTTATATGATCATCATCATCAACCAAATAAATTCGAAATCAACAGACGATTGTTACTCGTTTCAGCTCGAAACTAGCGCACCTGTCGCGAGCAGCTATCATTAGCATCGCATTCAATTCAACTACGCTTAGTATATTTAGTTGCGACAGTGCATAACGCGTACGCTCCTCTATTTTTCCCCGTTTCGTTCTTGTCGAGTCTCTTTCACCCCGCTATTAATGCGACAAGTGACTAGCACGCGGGATTATATTTTCCTTCCGCGGAGCGTTGATACTGACATTAAGTTTCGCGTCAAACTATTGTTCCCTGCTAACTAATTTCTGCGTACAATGCGGATATGTTTTGTAGATTAGATGTATCTAATATGCTAGATAAAAGTTGCTGTATAACTCACTAAGGAAGAGTAGTTTTTAGTATGAAAAGAAGTTAATGAGTGAATTTTGGTGGTATCAATTTTTCTGGAAGGAGGTTGAGCCGGGTAGATCTTCCCCGGTTCGTTGGGCGCTAAAATTTTCGCCGGCGATAATATATTAATGGAATTAGGAAATCACGGGAGAGCGCCCGGCAATAATCCGATACGACAACTTGAAATGCACTTTAATAGCGAAGCTTTCAATGTTGCATAACCGAATTAGGAAAGTTAGCGGGTCTCCGGCGAGCGAGAGAGACTCCTCTCTCTCTCGCCTTCTCTCTCGCCGGAATGGCCTCGAACAATTCGGGCGGACAATTAGCGATCGCGGAACGGCCTGTGTAAGGGCCCTATTCGGGTCAATCTATAATTAGGTTCGATGCCGGGAAACGTCGCCCGTCACTTATGCCACTCGATAAATGAATATTAACTATTATCGATTCCCGAGGACCGATAAGATAGTCCTCGGGGACGTTGCGTACTCATTAGGCTCCGATGGATTTGTCGTTCGATTAGTATTACAGAGTGTATGCAATCATGCACATGTATTTTTTATGCAATTTTTCGTTGCAATTTTTTCTTAGGCGATTTGTATACAATTCTTTTCCGAAGGGGTTGCTGGTCGTTGGCACAAAATTGCGCTGGTAATTCGCTTTTCGTGCATAGAAATTAACAATTATTATTCTAATTGGCTGCGTCACTTTTATCAGATCGAAAATTATTTATGGACTGATAATTGGGGCCGGTTTATATAAAATTGCCCTGATAGCATGTAAACCTGTTCCGGAAAACTCCCTTCGTTTCTGCGCCTTATCGATCTTCGCCGGGTTCGATTTTTATTGGTTTCGATAAAATGTTTTAATTGCGTTTGTATGGAAATTGGCCGGCCCGTTCCTGACCCGTGCCGCAGCCATAAGTTCCTTTAATTATAATAATCTGTTTTAATGGCTAATTATGCCGCTAGATGGCTGCGAAGTTTACTAAACGCGCTGCGATTCTAATTACGTTAATTTTCATATTCAATACCGAGTTTCCAACGTCGGCTCGATCGTAATTATTGCCCCGGACATTGCTGGGTCGGAAAAAATTAGATTATGATTATTTTATGAAAATTGTAAGGCGATTCCATCGATTTTGCGTTGTGCGTTTTGCTTCATTTTGCTGCATTATGCATTAGAAAATTGATTTTTATTTTTAACAATCTCCATATCGCGCTTATACTTTCAATTCAGGGAAGGTTTTAACGGGGTGATTAAAAAAAACGTACAAACTCCTCGGGTGAATTATAATAATGTCGAAGTTGATTATATTTAGAACAACGGCGCTTTCGATACGGGACTATACGCATCAAAACTTCATTTCCGCCGGGAATATTTTATTTGCATTTATACAAGTTTTCCGAAGTCGACGGTGCTAAATGAATCTTAACTTTTTCGTCAACTTTAGGGTCGCCTTGAAGGAAAAAAAGGAAACGGGTTCGGCCGAACTAAAGAAATTGTTTTTGGGGAAAGAGGCGCGCATTAATAATTCATTTTTCCGTTATACCAGCCCGAAGAAATGCACGTTGATGTCATCAAACTGGCTAATTCGACGATTTACTTCGCAAAAATTTATTTCGTAGAATACAGCGTATGGGATCAGCAAAGAGAATTACTAGACAGGGGATGCGGAGTGTAAAGCCAATAACGAGATTTTCTTAGAAGGCATCATTCAGCCCGTTAGTCGCTAAGTGAGTTACCGGACTATTTCTTTCGCCGGAGGAGGATTATTTAGCCGATAGACAGAGACGTATCGAACGTAATAAATTCATAAATCGCCGCTAGTGCGTTTTGTAAATTCCATTCGACGACTCCGGCTCGTCGATCGCCGGATAAACCGTACCGGTGCCGGATAGAAAGACGATTTTTTCGCATTTCGATGTGCTCCTCCGGCGATAAACGAAGCAACAAGTGAGAACTGATTTTTCATTTATTGCGAATTCTTCGCCGTGCGAAAATGAAAAGGGATGCAATTTATCCACTTACGAATCTATTTCGATTCTTCAACGGTGCGGTACTTTATGTATAAAAAAAATCGATAGGATCTAGTCGCTTTAAATGTCGAATTTAGGGTGGTAGTGTAAATGTCAACAGAGCTTTTGTGAAATGTTACAGGGGTAATAATAATAAAATACTAGAACCACCCTGTTTAAATGTAAATTGTTCGCCGACTGCAATAAACCCATTAGACTAAAAAAAAACGGAGTCTTGGAAATCGTGAAATCAAAAATTCCATTCTACAAGACTCTTTTTTTCCCCGTTTCGAGTGCCATTGGAAAGAGTTTAAATTACCAATACAGGTGAACGTCCATAAAAATTTTTAATGGTTTCCTAACACGAACCGGCTGAATTGAAAATGCCGCTACACGCCGCTTAAGAAAACGCTTCGAATGCAACATTTTAGTCTAAAAACCAGCTCGTATCGCCGGGGAATTCGTATTCCTATTTGTCGATCAATTCCCACCTCGATAGACCAATTATTCGCGACCGATATCGATGGAACTTGTCCCGCCCGCTCATTGTACTAATCACTACACGTGGGCCGGTAATTTATACACAATTCTATCGCTTACATTAATTTAAAACCGCTTTTTGCACACTATTGATAAAATTTACGATCGAGGAAAATTGCCGATACGATTTTTATTGGTCGATTTCGCATGCCAATCGAAGATATATTCTCGAATTTTTTAATTTATGTGTAACCAATAAACTGGTGCTATGAATTGAATTTTAATGCAAAAAAAGTGTTTAGATAGGGATGAGGATTGGTTGGGAATAGAATTAATATGTCGAACGCGATGCTAAGGAAATTGAATAGACAATCCCGGGGCCCTTCCATATCCATCTTTAAATGCTAATCGGATCGCGGAGTGGCTGCACAACTCCTGCATTCCGCGCTCTCTACCATCAGGTATCCGTCCTTTTCGAGCACCCGAAAGGCCCTTCGCCCTGTTATTTATTAATGTATGCAGATTGGTCAGAAGTGGGGAATATTAAACGACAGCTACGGTAACCGATCTCCCCGCGGGGTCGCCGAAACACAACTCCGGCTCGTTGGGATAAATATCGCGTCCGAAAATTGGTATTCTTAATGAACGAAAAAAACCCTAAAAAAATCCGATAGGGGGGCGGCGTGCACGTGACGCGCCACCCCCGAATCGCGGTCGACCTCGGTGCAGTCGTTGTCAAAATGCAATTATGGCTTCAGTCGGCATTAGCCCGTCGGTTGTCCGCATATATGCAAATGAAGTGCGCCCCGGCGACAGCCCGATGACCGGGCACGGGAGTCGGTGTGAATAATTTTTCGACCGGACCGCACCGGCCGAATTACGTCCGTGAAAATGACGGGAAATCACGCCGGCGGTTTGCTAATTAAAATCCAATCGAAGCGGTTTTTCAGGAACTTCTTGTACAAAACTAACAATCTGGCAACGCTGTAGAAAAAAGAGCGGTGCTCTGAATGGTTCAATTATTGAAATAATTCTAATAAAAAGCCCTACTATTCTGCACATGGGTCATAATTACTTACTAATTTCCGATGTTTTTAACAATTAATTCGGCAAATCGGTTTCAATCAGTAGAACAGTGGAGGACAAATCGCGTCTTGCGCCCGGTATATAAAAGCGCGCTTTGATGAAGTCGCAGAGGGCGTTTTTCCCGTGCACAATGGGGCCGGGGTGTCAAGGTAAATTCGAGGAAACAGACGGTGAAAAGAAAAGATAATTGAAAAATTCTCCGCGATTATTTCTAACATTCTTCAACTCGACAAAGACAGTGTCAAGTTTAAATGAAACCGTGTAGAGAGGATATAGAGGAGAAACGTCGGCGTCAAAGTGAAACGTAATAGGAAAAACCGGGCGATGTGTACTATATACAGGGTGAATTTGAATCGACTTTGAGTCGTTTCAAAATTCGTAGGTAGGTAGGAATGCGCGATATTTACAATTTTATTGAAAATATCGAAAGATATAGCCCATAAATAATTCGTATAATGTTTGACTGCAGCGATGTGACACCATCGGATAGCATAAATCAAAACCAATTTTAACTACACGTATATACTTGGAAAAAGATGATACTATGGCAATTCAAAGACGTACTCTTCAAATTTTCACCACTCAAAACTACACCAATTTTACTACCAATCCACCATCATTTTAATCGATCGAATAAATCCACAAATCGCTTAACATTTCTTTTATCCACCGACTATAAAGTCGCAAGTGCCGGGCTGATTGATTGAGCGAATTAAATACGCGATACGCCGCTGCGTGGTATCGCACAGCATAGGTTTCGCATCCGAAACGTTAGCGCCGAACCCGAACGGTCCTTATTGAATTTCAATATGGAAATCGAATTCATGGAGTTGGTAACGCGGTGCGCGCGGGGCCCGGCGACAACTTAACTTTTTATTTGATTTATGTTTATCGGTTTATAATAATCGAATATTTTACTCGATGGTTTTCGCCGAAACTTTCAGCGCAATTCTCGAATCTCGACTCTGTTTATTGCGTTACGCCGGTTTTATGATCGTTCCGGTTATTTTTTTGCTCGTAATGCTAAGTTACAGTGCGAAGTTTCGGATCGAGTTGGGAGTTTAAAAATCACTGTCATTTCGAACAAACTCTATAAAAACAATAAAAATGTCCAGCACAATCAATAAATAAGTTACATCGTAAAGTTCGTGTAATATAATCGAATCTGCTTTAGATGAGACCTAATGAGTTGATAAAATTTTAGCTCAAAAGGCCCTTCGACAGTTCCCTAACTGACACATCCTTTTATTTAGAATATGCAATAATTTGCTTTGTATTTAGTGTTTAGAGCGATCTCACAAAGCTCAAACCAGACCTAAGGACTGATTATATTGCGGCGAATTTGCATTGCATTACGGATTTCATCTCGCTTTGTTCTGTTCACCGAGAACGCGACGCATTGGCGTATATTCGCGGAGAAATTTTCCGAAATCTCCCAATTTCCCAAGGCTTCATTAACTAATTGCTACCATACACTTTAAAAGGATTTACTACAATTACAATTACTACAATCAATCAGTAACTGGTGCTACTTTACAGTCGTTGGATGCGCTAATTTGAAGTAAACGCATATACAACACCTGCGGGTTAATACTGTAGGTATATCCAGAGAAAAATACAAACGACAGGAGCGAATAAGAGAGGAATATCGCGGAATTGAAATCTACTTCACTGTCACGACAACCCCTCTTTATTGTATTATTCGAGCGATATTCTAATACGTATCGCCCGCAGCGGCGCCTTGTTCTCCTTTCCTTCATTAGGCCGTACCTGACACTCTCTAATTATGTATTTTGCACCGTGTCATCGTCCGTTTCGCCGGCTATATATACAGGGGCGCACACACAGACGGAATTTATCGACCCCAAAAACGCGCGAATGCGATTCCCCGGGCCCCCACCGGCTCCGCCCGAGGGGATGTATAAATATGTAGAACTATATTTCAATTTTCTATTTGCATTAATTTTTCTCCGGAGGGTTGCAAGGCAATAAGGGAGCATCGTTTTGTGTACGGTTATGTTTCGAATTCGAACGAAGGGCGGTTTTCGAGTTTTAAAATTCGATTAGCAATTAATTTATACGAATTTTTATTTCATTGTACGCCAGGAATTTTACTGCTCTCTACCTCTCAACCTCTCAACCTTCTCAACCTTCTCAACATTCTCAACCTTCTCAACCTTCTCAACCTTCTCAACCTTCTCAACCTTCTCAACCTTCTCAACCTTCTCAACCTTCTCAACCTTCTCAACCTTCTCAACCTTCTCAACCTTCTCAACCTTCTCAACCTTCTCAACCTTCTCAACCTTCTCAACCTTCTCAACCTTCTCAACCTTCTCAACCTCGCAGTCTATAAACCTCCCAACATCTCTACCTCTCAACTTCTCTAGACATCTCTGCTCTCGAAAAAGAAGTCTAAAATACTATTTTATTAGGCCTAAGTAAAATTCATGTCGGGCGGTCGATGTCAGAGGTTAAGGTGATTTCGTTGTAGGAAAATCTGCTCTCCCCGGTTCCGCAAATTGGGCGCACACATTTCAAATCCAACTGGCCCGCGATAAAGAATGCAGGAATCAAAGACGTATAAAATGCAGGTTTTCTCCGCCCCCTCGAAGGCCAATAACAATTGAAATACGTGATGGGAAAGTGGAAACAGTCGGAAAAACCGGTTCTCGTCGATCGGCCGTAAATCATTTTTACAATTAGCGAATCGTCGGGAGAGAGCGGACTGATAAGCGAATCGAAAAGAAATAATAATGGAGGAAAAGTTGGGAAATTGGACGGAACGAATTAGAGAATTTATTAAAAAGTCGAGGTGCGCCCGCTAAAGGATCGATCGTCGATTTATAATTCGAAACGAATACATATCGAAATCCTCATTATTCCATTCTATTACGCAATAATTCAATAACCGCCGGTGTTTGTTTTCGCCATTTTACCGTACATGCGAATTTGATATTCGGATTCGTTACATCAACAAACACGACTCAAATGGCATTGCAAACACGAATTTCGTTATTATTAAAATCCGCGGTCGGATTTAACCTCATAATATCAAGCTGTTTTTATTAAATATCCCACTCCCGCGGAGCTTTACAGTTGCTTTACAAATACTTGTATTATCTTCGTAAAAATTGGCTTGTTGTTATTTCCAATTTCGATAACAGCGCAAGGTTTATATTAAACAGCTCTTCTCCCCTTTATATTTGCGTTAACACTCGACTCGTATATGGGAGAAAAATATTCAATTTTTGAGTCGATACGAGGCGAGAGTGAAGAGCGCGTTGACATCGGCAACATCGAAAATGCATAACTCTCTAAAAATGTAATTCGAAAAGTAACGTCGCGCGGGGGATCCCAAAGGAAAGGGGTACCCCCGCCGGATAGGGTCTTCCTACCTTTGATGTCGAAAATGTTAAAGCATGAAAATTGAATTTCTGTGAAGCGCCTTTACAAGCTTTTAGCATGTTTAATCCGAAAGGAGTTTACAAAAAGATGTAAATATGCAATTATTCTTTAGTAGGTACGTTCGTAAGAGGAAAAATGTTAACTGAAAATCGAGTTTATAGACGCTGAATTGCGAGAGGGAAAAAAAAATTCGGGGCGAAAGTCGAGCTTAATTGACGGTTAAAATTTGATAAAAAAAAGCACGTTCGCGCAGCTTTTATAGTTCGAATATAAAGACGAAACTATCGCGAACTTTTCTCTTAAATTATCGCGAATTTCCCCGGCGGTACAACAAACAATACACGCACCGAAAGCGACATCGGGAAACTTCCACCCGCCGAGCGCACAATGCCGGTTTTTGCCCTTTAAATCCCCTGACCTTCTGGCGCGCGACCAACTAACCGGAACAAACGGACCGACCGACGGTGTACAAGGTACTCACTAACTCATTCCTGTCAACCAGGTAATTAATTTCCTTTCTTACGGCCCTCGTATACGCATTCTTGTCAGAGACAAATGCGACAAGTTTTCGCCCCCGGGCGATAGTTTGCGGGGCGGAAAAAACGCGGCGCACAACAAACAAATAGAGAGAGAATCGGGACCGGGAATCTGGTCGAGGTCCGCACGAACTGGCTTCGAGAGGACCCCCGCGGGCCGGCTCGGGAAAGCCCGTCGAAGCGTCCAGTATAGAGGACGTGTCGGGACTAAAAGATCGCCCGAAGGCTGGTTGTATACCCAAGGCTTTCCAGAAAATACAGTAATTGATACGACGGAATTATTTCGCGAAATTTTAATTACACTAGAGTGGTGTAGATTTCATTGTATATAAAAGTCATAGTGACCCACATTTCGGTTATTCTTCCCCCCCATTTATCGCATGGAAATCAAACAAACGGCACGTAATTATTTGTAATACTTCTGCGTGACTGCATTTCGAAAAATACTGGCAAGTTGTTGTTATACACTCGTGCACAATAGAAATAATTGCAATCCCGTCTGCCTCTAAGTCTACACGCACATCTCCCTCCCGTGACGAAAATATCAAACGTTTTGACTGGAACTAACCTGGAAAATTCGGTTTCATGTCGACGTGTTTATTTGTTGAATATGCATAGAGGAAGCTTTACAGCTTTAATGAAAATGCATCACCAACAGAAAAAAAAAAATAGAAGTCGCTCGAGCTGTTCTAATACGTTATTGGAAAATATTTAATTCATTTGGAGTTGCCGAGACGGCACGCCGGTTTTATGGGGCTGCATTTACGCTCCAATATCCCGAGGAGTTTCCTATCTAACGCGCATCTTGCGCCTTCTTTAAGCGAATTATCCGGGCGCAAAAAGCGTCACTTAGATATCAAAGTAATTTCGAAATCGCTTAGGAAATTTCACGGCGACACTACTAACATACATTTTGTCGCTCGGGCGTAATTGCGCCCGTCGGATTAAATTAGGTTCTTCTGTTGTTGCACTCCCACCATCGACGGTTGTATGCCCGGGAAGAAGCCGTAAAAGAAGGTCGAAACGTCCGACCGGATGACTTTAAAAACGGGAGGTATCTAACGCCCGTTTTTAGCGTTTTCTTGCCTCGATTAAATGGAAAATGTTTACGGAAAATACGAAACAAATTAAATTTATCTCGCTTGACTAGCTCAAATTGCTAGTACTGTAAAAACTGGAGATACTTTTTCCAGGATTATTGTTAGTGAAGTTTTGGTAGTAAACGTATTTTATTAACGATCGACAACTGTAATTCTAATTAAACTGCGAGTGTATAGCGTGAGTTTACAGCAAACATCAGAAAATTATTACTTAATTTTCGAACTGTAATTTTGGCAAAAGTGTATACGATTTCGCATAGCGAAACCGGATGCCAAGTTCTTACTTTTATCCATGCAAATGTCTGCCGCGTTATTTATCGCCGTGGAATTCTATTTAATCCGGTTTCCACATCGCCGGATTTTATTTATATTTACGGGGGAAATTCGCCCGCGAACAGGCCGGTTTTGTCGTTCCGATAACGTTTCTCTGAATTTTCGCTAAGTTTGTGCGAGTGTGTTTGTACTCAATGTTTTAATTTTCGCTTATAAGCGATATATTTTTTAGATTTTGAGGATAAGATTTTTTCAAAAAAAATATTGTAAATTTTGATGTGTTGTGAGAAAATTGAGTAAATTGCAATTACTTTAAAAATATCAAAGTATTTAAAGTAATACGCTCGTTACATTTGGATCAAAGGTTGTTTTGTGAGGGATTTGCGCTCCAAAAAATATGATTGATTGAAAAAAAAATAATCCTACGAACCAAATAATATACCAAATACTTTTACAATATTTTTTTTCACTTGCTACCATGCATGACGTAGGTACAAACGCACAGATTAAAATAATTGAAAAATAAAAACCTACAATTTCCAAAATTTTATGTATTTACCTATTCAATGCGCTTTTTTCACTAGTCTATAATCTCTAATCTGTAGTCTCTAGTATCTAGTCGATAGTCTCTAGTATCTGTTCTCTAGTCTCTAGTCTCTAGTCTCTAGTCTCTAGTCTCTAGTCTCTAGTCTCTAGTCTCTAGTCTCTAGTCTCTAGTCTCTAGTCTCTAGTCTCTAGTTTCTAGTCTCTAGTCTCTAGTCTCTAGTCTCTAGTCTCTAGTCTCTAGTCTCTAGTCTCTAGTCTCTAGTCTCTAGTCTCTAGTCTCTAGTCTCTAGTCTCTAGTCTCTAGTCTCTAGTCTCTAGTTTCTCGTCTCAACGCTCTACGCTCTACTCTCTGCTCTAATCTACTCTCAACACTCATCTCTACCCGACATCGAAATGCATTTTACATAATTTTCGCTAGACCGAAAAAAAAACCACCTAGGTACCCCTCTATTTTTTTTGAAAAACTCCATCGAAAAACCGAACTCACCGGGCCCCCCCGTCCCCTCTCGCAATCGCGACACCTTCGAGTCTCGAGCCGAGGCGACTTCCACCGTAGGCGCACGACTCGGCCCGCCAGCGCCGTTTGGCGCGACGCGAGCGCGCGGCCGTTTCGAAAGAGCCGAGAGGACTTCCAGGAGCGCTCGGAATCCGGCCGTTCTCAGTTCAAACCGATGCGACGAGTGGGTCGCATCAGCTCGCCCGTGCTCCGCATCCTTCGTACGTAAACAATGCGCCCGAGCGGCATTTGATGGACCGATCCTCCACGCGAGCACCGTTCGACACGCGGCTTTAGTTTTTTTTTCATTCGAGATTGTCCATCGGACGGCGGACTTTTTGTAATAATTTCCTTGGGTTGTTGTATATGCGTTCGGTGAACTACCTACTCACGATTCGTTATGAGTTTATCCGTATAACGATAAGTTGTTG
This sequence comes from Phyllotreta striolata, assembly GCA_918026865.1. NCBI lineage: Eukaryota > Metazoa > Arthropoda > Insecta > Coleoptera > Chrysomelidae > Phyllotreta > Phyllotreta striolata. The sequence goes on from OU900102.1 coordinate 4,929,030, forward strand.
ATAACGTTCGTAATACACCTGCAGAGTTTGAGTCGAGTGTTATTTTCCGTTTGTAAAAGTACCACGTGGGTGATACGCAATAACAATGGCGATGCGCTTGGTGTTGTTCAAAAGTTTGTTGTTAGTGATGGCTTTGGTCGATTTGAACGTTTTCCGGTCGGCCTGTGCCGATTTCGAGAACAGCTGGACGATGTATATGGAGCAGCCGTGCTGTTCGGCGAACGGGCCCCATCACGTCAGACACCACAGAGGTTCGTATGTCGCTCGAATTGTTCTGTAGATTCTTCTACCTGACCGGTGGGATTCTCAATTCTCATTCTTTTCCCAACGGCGTTCGTTCCACATGAGTCCGCTCCGCTCGAGACCGGTTTCCGTGCGATGGCTTCGTCGAGACATTGTTGCCGATGAGGTCTAATTTCGCTGTTATTTTCCTTATGCGAGAAAACGCGTCGGAAACGAGCCCTCTTTGCCTGAGGAAGAAATTCGGTTTTATAAGAATTCTTTTGTGAGTGGTCGGTCATTCGAAAATCCCGACAATCGCGGAACCGTTGCGAATTATGCACCCCCGCAATAACACGTTTGACAAGCCCTCCGAGGAATTGTACAAACAATATTGCCAATTGCCAACTCCATATACACAATCGTTCCTTATAGACATTCCTATTTCTTTAGTTTCGCGTGCTTTACACTCGCCAAACGAGCTAAAGAAGTAGTAATAACGGAATGATTACTTACCTGTAATCAATCGAAAAACGCATTTTTTTATATCTCGAGCTGATCAAAAAACGCAACATTTGTTTATATGATAAAGAAAATTGTGGGTTTGAGCCCTTCTTGGCGGGCATCCCCCGCGGGTCGGGCGCCCCGAACCGAATCTTATTGAATTTCACCCTGGAACAATCGTCGTCGGATATACAAAAGAGGAGGTACGAAACCGTGAATAACTATCAAATTTGATTATAGGGTTAATGTAAATCGCCATCGTGGGGAGGAAGAGGAAAAAAAATCGATAAATCCGATGTTGCAATTGTTGTGTATATGATTTCGGTATTAGGGCGCATTGGCGTATATGGGTGTATGAATTTTTGTAAATTGCAAATAAATTTGATGCCAGTTACATATTTTCATATAATCGCGATTTATCCAATTATCGTTTATCCGATTCGGCGTAAATTTGTCCCTATACGATTAGCTTTTTATCCCCGAATTTATTTATAGGAAACCAACCCCGTCCGGCCGCCCCGTCGCGACGCTCCCCTCGAGTGTGTGTGTGCGTGCGTACGCGGAGAGTTAAAAGTTTTGGTTAGTTGAATCAGCAGATGCTTGCTTTTGAATGGTTCATTGTCCTTGACAAGGTTACGCCTCGAAATAAAATAACCAGAATCGGTCTCTACTGACTCACCGAGTGAATTTTCGTCGATAACACCGCGATAAGCTATTCGTTGTATTTTCGTTATTAATGCATTGGTTATCTCTTTCGATATGTTCGAAGAAAAAAAAAACTTGTTTGTCTCGTATTGGCTGGTATTGTGGTGCTTTTTATGTTAGGGTGGTCCATTCAAAATTATTGTTCGTTTCTTATCGAATTTGTTTTAAAAATCACCTATACTACAACGATAATAATTTAAATCCTTTCAGCACATTATTGAATCTCTAGATCCGCCATCTGTTATTCTCCTAAGCCGGATGCTGGGTAGATACACCTATAAGCAAAGAAAGTAAATACTCGGTTTGGTTAAAAAGCCACTAAATATTCGAAGGGGTTTTCGTTTATATGCAGAAAAGCATTACCGGAAAAATCTTCCATTAAATCGAGACACGACCGAAAACGGTAACCGTGAAATCTACCGATAAAAATGCCGGATTTCGATTTTTTGGTTGTTTTCCCTTGCATTAGCCGGAGACGGGGATTTTGTTTTTCTTCGGTTCGGAATAAAGGTTTCCTCCTTTGTCAAAGTTCTTCATGAATTAATTATGAAACTCAAACGGAGAAGAATAAAACCGAAAACTGATAATTCCATCGCATCACCGAACGCATCGAGCAATTATAGAGTTGGGATAAATTTATTAGTATAGAGATGAGAATTAACCGTTATTCAAACTACCAATCGATGTATCGCCGAAAACATCAAAGCCATCGAAAATTGTTTGGCAAGAATCGAAATCAAAAGGGACGGGGCGCGCTCGAAACGCTCCGGAGAAACAAGGTAAATCCTTTCTAATGCCCCCTTGCACTTCCTTTGCAATAAAGCTTAGGTTAACCGCCGTGATACGTAAAGTTTGCGCCGAGTATCGCTCGGCGGCGCTGCCGTAGCCGTTTTGAAACTTTGATGTCGGTTAATGCGGGCTCCGCGAAACGTAAATCTCCACCAGCTCTGGCCCAGGATTTCTCTATCGATGGGCCATGGGGTTTATGGTAAAGGGAAACTGAAACGTAACGACTCGACTCGACTCGACTCGTTTCCTTTATATACGGCCCTTTTTTTTCTCTCTTCGACCATTAAGGAAATCGACTTTTGTTTAGATGGACTTTTTCCTGGGATATGCTACTAATGAAACTACCACAAAAACTTTTTCTTCTACACCATTGAAGCATCGTTAAAAATTCCCCTAATTAATAAATCGATATTTAACGGCTTAATTACGCGGACTCGTGTATCGTTTTATTTCGCAGTTTAGTTTATCGAATGCGAAAAACGGGCCGTCGCGACGCGACGACGTGATTAATGATTGGGTTTTTAGGGATTTCGTTTTTTTCCGAAGATTCGACGAGTCACCCCTCTTATTAAAATGCCGGAGTAATTACGTAGCAAAGGGTAATTATGAATGTGATTGATGAACGGCGGGTTCGATTCTGCGTGCGTCGCATGATGATAAATCGAAAAATGATAATGTTATTTTTTTTACCGGTAAATATTGTTAATTTTTGTTATTGTTATTGCCTCGAAACTGTTTCGGTACAAGTTGCAATAAAGTTTTATATAAGTTGTAAAATCGAGTCGATGGGGATATATCGCTTTTATACGATCGCTAAAAACCATCAGCCCGTAGGAATTTAGCTTCTTGGCGGAGTCAATAAAGTAATCTTATGTAGACGAAAAGTGAATCATCAACTCTAACAAACAGATGGAAGCCGTAATTAGACATATGGCGGCATCGGTTTTGATCTGTAAAAGTAGGAAAATATTCAGTTAATTAGACACTAAAATGATTACCAGCTTTTACAGCGTTCGTAAAAAAACGCGATCAACTTAATTAGATTTTTTCGTGGGAGTTTATTTACTGCACTCTAGGTATATGTTTATGACTCGCTTGCATTTTTATTACAATACTTATTGTTATAGCGAGGAGCTTCAATGCACTTATTTTAAAGGGTTGTTTGTCCACCGAAATTTACTGTATACTTTTATTTACCGTACCCTAATTGGTCTCTTTTCTTGACATAATTTCCCATCTTTCGCAATTTCTCCGCGCAAACCGAACATCAAACGTTACTACATATTAATTTCTCGAGGGGCGCTTAATTATCAACACATGATAGTGCACTATCGCGTCCCGCGGGGACTCTCCATGAATAGTTCCCGAAAAAAATACCAGCCCGAAGAATTCTCCGGCGCTTAGTCAGCGCGTTCATTTCGCGACGGTAGATTAGAAGCAAAGGGTGCGTATCGAGTCGAGCAATTACATGCGTTTCTCTGGCGATTGTAACCCGTTCGAGGGCCCTCATCGCAGGACCGTACCCGCTGAATTCTATTCTAACGATAAATTATTTATTTTTTCGCTTTGTAGGTAGGTACTCGAATAAGTGGGATTTTAAGATGCGTTCGATGATACCTAAACTGACAAATTTGACATTAGTGACATTTCGTGTGACAGAAGTTTAATAGAGGTGGGTATCGATATTTTGATGTAGAGATGCAGTAACGACTGTTACAAAATAACCGTTATTTAAATATACTTCTGATTAATTCGTTAAATATTTAGCGTTAGAGTATCGTTAGTTCCTCTCTGTGTTTTATTCTGAGAAATAACATCCCCCTGTGGGGGATTCGTTGAGACCTGGTAATCCAAACAACGGTTTCCACTTGATGATTGATGATTTGTTGGACTCATCGGGAATCTAGATGAAGAGTTAAGGGCCTAATCTTCCAATCTGGATGAACAATGGAAAGTTTATGTGCATTAACGAATTATATTCGAGTATTGCTTTATGACGTGGAAGCATAAGAGATAGGCCATCGCTGTGATTGTCCCTAAAAGTGAATTACGAAAGGAATTTGATTAATTTTTTTTTAGTTTCCCAGCATCTAGGTAAATTACTGTACAATTAAACAAATTACTTTACGAGTAATGGGGATAAAACGCGAACGAAACGACCGTAACTCGGCTATAATTGACTACATAAATAAGAATTGATCGAAAAATATTGCCTGTTAAATAAACCATAAAACGCTTTATAGTATTTTTCACGTTATGTTCCGCACTCTAATAGCGCAATATAAACTCTTTGTTATGTTAAGTAACGTTGCTTTTTTCCCCGATGCGCGGGGAATTTTCGCATGTAGGCGATAAAGATCGCCGGCTCGAGAACTTCCTAGAGTCCTTATGCACATTATACAGAGTGAATCGTTCGAATAAAAATCGAGACTTCATTGTTATGTAAACAATTCGTACGTTCACCTTTGCAACAAACTCCTACATTGCCAATTTACTTCCACCGGTCGGCAGAAACAACAATTTGAATATAAATAAATCTCATTTATTCTCCGGTCGCTGCGAGATATTCACGTCTGGCGAGATTATTTATTAACTCGCCGGTCGCGGTATGCATTACATGGAAGAAGATGTAAGGATACTCGGACTCGGGAAATCAGAACGATATTTTTTTTTTGTTCCATTTTCGTACCGACGTTGTATCGGAAATAAGCCGCGTATAAATCTCGCATCGAGCGTGCTGTAGAATTGGCCCATCGCCAATCGAATATTTTTAGTTCACCCGCATATACAGAGTGCACCACTGTATACAAAAAAAATTGTTCAACATCAAATAATAAACGTTCGTTTCGCGAAAAAAGATCATCTGGAAATAAAATCCCTCTTCGCAAATCGAATATGTGATTGTAAACGGATAAAAGGATATCGATAAAATGAAATTCTTCAGCGTTATTGGCTGTTCAATGTTTTACGGCCGGGGGATTAAAGTTCTATCGGCTCATTAACTCTCTCGTAGTTTCAATTAAATATTGATTAAGTCGTTAGTTCGGAGAATGAGTTTCTTTGAAGTTGTTCCCGCTGAGTTTCGTCGGAAAGAAGTTTCGGGAGGGCGCGGGGGTGTTGCCGGAAAGTTGTTCAAAAGTGGAAACGAAACGAAGGGTATATATGCCTGTTTAATTATTGAAATAATTTACCTTTCAATTATTTCTAATTATCGACGATTATCGTGGAAATCTGGCAACGCCTCGTTGTAAATTTCTCGTTAAATATTTAGTTATAGACCGATTGGAATAGCTGAAGATTATCTAAAAGTAGGAGTGCCATGGAATTTAAAATAATGTAGAAAAACAATTTCTGTCGAATCCGGAAAAATCAGGCCGGCAAACACCCCAATAACACGTTCGTCGATTTTTCGAGCGACAAAAAATTAAATAAACATTTTTGTATTTGAAGAGCTTTGAGCTACAAAACGGAGTTCGAGAGAGTGAGTGGATTTATTTCCGTTGAATTTCAATTTTATAACGGAGGTGAGTCGACTATATTTTACGGGCGCCCTGAAAAATACAAAGTGTCCTCGAAAGTTTACTCGACACGAGTCGATATTTGCTCATAAATAATAAAGTTGTACGTAAATATATAGGGTGTTTGAAGCTCTGTTTTACACGAATTATTAACGAACTCGCTTATGAATTTCTCTCCTGCGACTTGAAAATTAGTTATGATGGAAAGTTGTTTTTGTAGAGGAAACTTTCATCTTTGAATTCGTCGTCTACATTTACAATGGCCCATATAGTTTTGTTTTTAGAAAAAAAGTTTAATCATCAACTTTTTAATTTACGTATATTTCAATTTCCATTTCCATTCCGCCGGTGGAAACTTCGTTTTTGGGTCGAGAAAACTTTCTGCTCGCAAGTTACCGAAATCAAAATAACCGTAATTCATGTTTTACAATGGCCGCTGAGCGAGCGCAAATAACGCAAAAATTCAAATGCACCATCGAAATTATCACACAAACTGCACATATTAGCTTTACAAATCGAATTGTTGTTAATCGTAGCGGAAAACTAAAGATATCCACTGCACGAATGAAACTCTTTGAACCCGGTAATGATATCGCGCCATTGTAGAGCAGAGCTTTTATAATTTTGTAATAGAACGATCAATTACAATTACAAATGCGTCGGATGCACAACAGTTGTTTTGTAATTAAATTATTTACTGAATAAATTTTGCAGCTTTCTTAACACAAAGTAAAATTCTATTTGTTTCGCTGGTATCTGCGCCAATCTGTTAATACATTAAACATGCATCATTTTACCAACAGTTTATTTAGAATACCGATCACAATTCGGAGTGAAATTTTCAATAAATCACGCGGACTCGAATTATTGCGATGGCACATTTCGCGTCGATTTAAATGAAATATACAATAGCGTAATATCGCGTTGGATGTGCCGGACCGAAATCCAAAAAATTTCATTCGAAATACACGGTAAAATGAAAATGAATTTCGCTCACAAAGTAGGTATGTAACAAGCGCGATATGAGCTTTTTATTTTACATAAATGTAACGACTGTTTGAGTTTAAATGACACGTTTAATATTTCTATATTGCGATTTTTTTAGTATAAAGTACTGAGTTTTGTCGGGAATAAATAAGGAAATTGCGGCGCTACTGGTCGACTGCGTCGGCAGAACATTTCAGTTTCTTACTGAAGTGGTTCCCATTGTGGTTACATACAATTCATTTTCCTTGGAAGAAATTTAATAATTTCATTTCCGTATATTTCCTGCTCCCATTCATCCTTCGAAAATGAAAAGGCAGTTAATATATACTTCGACGTAATTAAATTTTATCTCGAAATATCGTCCCGCTTAAATTTTATAATTACACTGTTGGGAAATCCCAAAGCGTTCCCCGTGAGGTATTTTGTCGGTTTTTAATAAGAAATTCGCAAATAAACCAAAAAATAAAAAAAAACGGGGCGATATATTCGAGTAAATGGAAAATGCGAAATTTCTCTTTAAACGATCTTCTCGAGCAAAAAAGAATAGACTCTGATGGTAAATTTTTATCTTATTAAGCTGCGTTTACACTACGCGAAATACAGATGTTGCGAAATATGTTCATCGGAAGTTTTTTTCTTAAAATAGGTCCAAGAAACTTCTCCTTTAGTATTAGCATGTTATTAAAAAACATCCCTTATATCGCACAGTATAAACCCAGTTTAAGAAACGTTTGCATGTTTACCATACGAGGGTAGTTTGAAATATACTACAAGAAAACTGTTGGTGCTTTCGAGTGGCCGATTCGCCCGTCCATCTCCCAGCCAAATTGAATTTTCTCCCGTCAGGCGCGCGATCCCTATCTCGCCGGCACTTCTGACATTTCCAACATGTCTGGAGTAACTCAATAAGAATGGCATTTAAACAATACGAACCAGTAATGGGCACGGAAGTTGCACCGCCACGTCAAGTAAACTTAGTCGGATCTTGAACAACAAACTCGGTTTCGTGGCAGACCTAATTACCGCCCCGGCGAATGGAATGCCTCTCTCGCGACGTCCCCCCGGCCGTCGCGACGCCCCCGACTTTGAGACAATTCGGATGTTTAAATGGCTTCGCCATCAGCTCTCGCGCTCGATCGAGCTCTGAATACATTTACTTTTGTTATAGGATGAGATCTCTATACTCGTTTCGTTTAAGAAGACGAGGGCTAAGGGGAATTCTGATTGCTTTATGTAATTCGTTTCTGATATTTCGTTAAACTGGAGCTGTGTATTGTATTGGTCCATTAGTCGCACATGCAGGTGTACCTACGTCGTGAATTTTGTATTAGAAACAAAGCAGATCTTGCCCGTTTCCATTATATACGAGGTCTCGATTCTATGCGGAACATCATCAGTCAGTCCATCAATTATTCGGCGTTGTGCATTACGAATTCCTCTCATTTCAATGTCAATAATTACGGACGTATTAATAATAATTTATGATTAATCCCAAGTCCATTGTCGGCTTATCGTGGTCGGCAATTGGAGATTATTGACAAACATGAAGTGATCTCTTCGACAATGGTAAACGTCCGATTCTACGAATTCTATGTCGCTAATAATTTATATCCTCGATGGTACGGTCATCAGCAGACGTATTGTCGATCGGAATAAATAAAAAAAATATTTCACATCGATTACACCCAGCAATAAATTCGGAACTATAGCCGATTAATATTCGAGCTCGTTCGAAACAAACCCATTATCATAAGAAAATAATTCCGAATTATTCTGATTCTGTGGAATTTCAATATTTGCCATTGGCAGCTGCCTTTCCAATAATATGCTAATTTCCTTTCGACTCGATTTCGGTATATCAATCAGTTAGATTTTCGCCACTATTCCTCGAGACCTCGAGCTCGAAACTCAAACATGGGCCTTGTTTTTGGTACAAACTCGGGGCTTCGAACGATTCGCGACGAGTTCGGGCGTATGAATAAGTCATCCCGCGACCCGGAATTAGGCCTTTCCGGCGACGAAATAATTAGTTTTCGTTAAAAATCGCGCAGTGGAAACGAGTGGTAATTCGATCGGAGCGTATCCGGGTCTCGCGAGCGAACAAAGCGCAAGGAAAATGGTCCGCTAACCGTATTAAAATGCATTTTCTTCCGGTGCAAGTTACAATGGAAAGCCATCAAAAGAGCGCGCTGGTTAGCAAAGACATTTCCTTCGACAAAAGAAAATGTATTCGCATAGAAGGGAATTCAATCAGCGCTTTTTCACCGCCTGATAAATACGTGAAACGAGACTTTTCATCGAGATTTTGTTGTATTCGAAGCTAAAATTGTATTATTAACTTTGTGTTTCGAGTGGTTAATGGATTTTTCGATTACATGAAGTGCATTTCTTATGTAGAATTGATAAAAAATATCACATTAAATACGCATTACTTCCTAAAAGCAACCAACGATTATAATGAAATAAAGGAAACCTGATGTTGATTTTTTTATCTGTTATTCGTGGAAAAATATATATCTTATTGGCAATTAAATTAATTAATAAATCCTGCATTTTAGTACGAAATAAAAACAATTTTATACCTACCATATAGCTTCCTCGGTAATTACCGACGATAAAGATAAAAAGCGGGCCATTCGGGGAAATCATCACGAAAATTTTACAGACTATAATGGAAATTTGCGTGCGTTCCGTATATTTGATACGTATCCGATGATATTCGGGGAAAATTTCCATTTTCTCTAATAAAAAAAAATATATATAAGCTGATAACGGCGGTTTAGTACAGGGTAAAAGAACCCGTAAAGTTTTATTATAGTCGAGTAAACGAAATTATTAGTTTTATTTCGAAAAATAGTGTGCGATTTGGGGAATTTATTAGGGGGATTTTCCCATAATCGCGGGTACATATTAAATGTTGTGCAGGAGCTGATGTGTATAGGAGTCAGTCAGTTACTTCTGCTGGTTTATAGTAAGTTCTTCGTGATATGAATTTAGGTGATAAATCCGTGATAGTCGGCGACGGTGTGGAAAACGGTTTTCCGCGATATGGCTTATTAACACACATGCGTAAGCGCCATAAACATAATTGGAATATCGGCTCGCCCGTTTTCTTGCAATTTAAGTGCCCTCCGGCACGTCATACGGATATATAATATGCACCAATTCGAGCGGAAGCGGCCATTACATTTTTTTCGGTAATTCCCTCTTCCTTTGTGGCAACGGCGCCATTCGTATCAATACAAAGCGACCGCATTTACATTAACAATTTAAAGAGGGACATGGCATCGCAATAACGATACCTCATCAATAACGGCGACGCACCCCGTACACACATAATCGAATTCGAATTTGAATTTTTATTTCTGTCCGATGTTTGTTCTCCGATCAATCATTCATAATGCCGTCTGTGCGCGGTGTCTCCGCCCGTTCGCGTCGTTGTGTACACGAAACTTAAATTAAAACAACCATCTGTTGTCGTTTAATTCGCGCTGTACCGCGACGCCATCTGGTTTTTCCTGCGGAGCCGCGACTTCGGATTTACATTATTGCATTTTCGATTGCCGGGAAATCGGATTCGGAGGAACGAAGTTCCCGGGCATCCGCCGGTGCCGTTGACCGTATCGAAGCACTCGATGGTATGCCGGTAACAAAGAAGTCGAGGCGCTGCAGGACCTCCCGCGATGCCCTCCAGGCGACAGGATCGCGAGATTGAGATATCTTCCAATGAACCTCCCATTATTTTTTTTTTTTCGTATAAATGACTGGAGCTCTTTATGCCTTATTATACACTCGCAGGTGGTAAAATAGAGTAAACTTGAAGCAGGATAATAAAAAAAATACACCAATAATTTCGTCGTTAAATTTTAACTGAAAATTTATTACACATTCGTGCGCGACCATTGACGATAGTAATCTAGGTGCAAATATTTGTATATCATTAGGTGGAATTACCTGTAGAATTCTTTGTTTAGATGCCATAAAATGAAATCCTTCCAAACAAATTTTTTGATGATTCACACGCTACATTATTTATACTCCGTTCGTCATCAAGAGATATAATATTGATGGTAAAGTGATAAATAATAGCTCAAATGAAGAATTCCAATGGGTTAGTTGGGTGACCTAGCAATAAGCTTTAACTGCTGGTGTTATTAGAGGATAATTATTAAGGGGATGGTGTATAAAAATTTGGCGAAAACGCGGCAATTAACCCAGTTTAAAAGCGGAATATAGATTTCAGGTTTTTTTCTCTCCGCGGCGAAATTGTTGCGATAATTCGTTTCGGCGCGAGTTTTCTCGCGTTTTAATTAGTTGAGTAAACTTTCTTAACTACCGGCAGATAGTTCGGGAAACTCGGCATCGAACGAAACTTAAATTGTTTTCATTAACGGCATTAACAAAACTTAATTAAAGGAAATTATTTTCCTTAATTTAATTTCGCTATAAAATCGCGCCGAGACGCGGGACGGGAGCGAGAGGTGGGAAAAGGGAAATTCGGAAAATATTGCCGCTACACACCGTGCGCCTTGTTGTCGTTCGCGCTCGGTTAGCCCGGACTTTGCACGCGAAAATCGCTTAATGTTCTCGGAGATTCGCAATTAAATTGTCCCTAATAATACTTCTAAACCTCTATATAAACGACATCTACTATTCCTGATTTAATAAGAAATATATCTGTAGATATATAGGTATCTCCCACATATTTATAAATATATAAAAAATAAAACAGAAACTCGAAAATCTCGACATAACTTTAGCATGTTTATTTGACAGGCAGTCACATCCTTCACTCGATTGAAAATACATTCCGTGTCATCTATTAGATGGTTTATTTGACGTACATGACTCGCATATTTACGACGGTCTACTGTCGAAGAATCAACAAGAAAATGTAAATAGACGTGAGCATTTCCATTTTAAATTATCCACCTGTTCGGAATTTCAATATACAATAACTGGCCGCGTTATTTCTAACAATTCGTAGATAAAATAACGTACGAAACACTAATAGAAAAAAAAAGTTAATCCTCTTTACCGGAATTACAATTAAACTAGAGCGAATATGTAAGGGATTTGGTCGGGCGTTTCGCGTGATAGAATTTTCGCCGTGAAGCGGAGTATTATACAATCGACCGGAGAGGGTAAACAGAGCGAAAAAGGGTGGAAAAATCCGGGTATTGTTGTTAGCATTCGTCTTAATTGCGTAAAGCCATGAGATTTCTCTTATCATTATTCGCATGTAAACGACCGAAGTGAAATGTCGAGCAATTCTGTTTACAACGCGTTTTCCAGATAAACCGCGGCGCGTGTGTTTGTTTTTCCCGATATATCGGGAGCTTAATTTTTTTCACACGCGCTTTTGCCCCATTTGAATTTCGCATGGATAAAGAAAAAGGGATTTGCGATTAAATTAATGCGTTCCAATAAAAATAAATATTTGTTTCATTTTTAAGAGTATATATAAGTAATATAAAATATTCATCCTGTTCTTCTTGCCTAAAATTGTATGGATTATTTTACTATAAAATATTTTGTTTCTAATAAAATTTATCATTTCACGTACCTAACTTATATTGTAGGTTGTGGGTAATAATAAATTGGCGGGAATTAATCGGGGGTACAAGAAGTACAAATTATAACGTTATTACCGAATTCTGTTATTAGCCCTAATGAATCGTTCGAGAGTCGTAAATTACGATCATTTTATTAATACTTAAGTGATTTTTACGGCGATAATTCACTGTAATTTCGGCCGTTTTATCGATCGTATACGCACCTCGGCAGTGACAAGATAGTAAAAAATATACAGTGGGATAAAAAATCCGCGTCTAGAAACAAAGCGAACGCTCACAATCGATTATGACCATAAATTTTCGGGGTATATTCTCGCGAAAATCGCTTACTCTTTATAAATTTTCGAGCAAACCTTAGCAGCTACTTCGACCATTTGTTCTTCTTATTTTGCGCTTATACATTAAGTAGGTACTGTGTTCTCGAATATCCTCTATTTACATAATTTGATTTACGGCGCACCATCGATGTGAAATATAATTTGCTCCCTAAATAACCCCATTGAAAAGTTTCAGTAACACTCAAAATTCTTGTGTATAGGTTGATGAATAAGATTTTGCATGAGGCTTATTAAAAGTGGTATAATAATTATTTGATGTGGTAGGTAAGCAAGTGGAATTCGCTCGGTGCATTTTCCGAATTAAAATTGCCGGAGAATAAAGAGCATTATAATGTAATTTTCCTTAATTTCGCCGTTCAGTTCGGAGCGACATAAAATCTGGGCTCGGTGTATGCACTTAACAAGAAACTTAACTGACCCGTAAAATTATATTTAACGGAAGATCGTTCCTTGGGAACTGTACCTACGCGTTTTCGCGAATTTTCTCGATCGCTAATTCGGTATATCGTGCGTAAAATCGATTCGTTCACGACAAAAACTGCCAATTAGTAATAAATTCAAATTATTATCGTTCGAGTAGTATACGGTAACTTCCAATTAAACCGGTCAAAATGCATATTAAAACGCGTTTATTGCGATTAACGGGGAAAAAAATTTCACCGACAATAAAATATGTTTATTGTCAATAAAGAGTCGCATTCGTTCGGTTATTCCCAATTTTCCGAAAACATCATGCTAAAAGTTTTTTGATTAAAACGCCCGTAGTAATAATCGTAAAAAACCTACTCTATGAATGCGACGGGCGCAGGGGTGGAAATGGAAAAAAAGGCGATGATATACCCCCCGAAAAACCTCACGAAAAATCTAATAATTTAATTTTATGATATCGTGAACGCACTGAATATCCGCATTTCGCATAGGTCATTGTCTCTTTGTCCGTTTAAAACAATAAATTCCGGCCTGGAAAAAAATATTCGGGGGGAAAGAAGACCCCGAACCGCGCAGGACCGGCTTCTTCTATTCCATATTTCCGGACATTAAAAAACACGTATGTAAAAAAATTGTGCGTAAATACCTCTCTGGCATTTTCGTGAAAGGCCCCTAAATCTGATAAAAATCGCCCTACGTGCGTAGGAAAATGCTCATATATGCGTTTTTCGTGTATCATAACATGAGACTATTTGTCAAAAAAATGTATTTAACCTTCTAATAAATTTAATTTCCTTCATTTCAAACAACCGAGTGAGTACTTGGTAATTTCTTCAAACCCGCAACGTTGCCAGATGTACTCCATTAGAACATATCTAGGGATATTTCAACTAGCGAGTAAATCACATTTTACCGCACGGAAGTCGAGCCGTGTTCCATTCGGGCGTATCATTAAAATAAATATTTATCCCCGGCCGCGTTGTGTACCGATTTATACTTGGCGCGTTTGGAAGACGGAGTAATAAAAATGTCAGGCGGTTCCAAAATATCCCTACCCCTGTACGGCAAAATCCTGTACAATGATCGATTCGATCGATAGAAATTTCGCACATCGCCTACAATTACTCAAAACCATTCACAGAGTATCAACTTTTAGGCCGGCCAATGGGGAGTGAGTGATATCGGCGACTCGTTTACACCCCGGGTGGACTTCGGCTGATTAATGTGTTTATTACTCCGTCTTCCAAACGCGTCAAGTATACATAAAAAACATCTCGGTTATTTACACGGAAACGTGGCGTTCGGTTTTATAATTGGAGGCGAACACCTGGGCTGACCCAACCTCTTGTCTTTAATACGTAGACCCGGCGTGAGCGAATCCTATAAATTTCCTTCTATTAATTTACGTCTCGTCTCGCAAACGTACCGCATGCATATTTATAACGGCGCGTTCCGCTCGCGTACGTTAAAACGTTCGTTAGTCGGGAAATTTTCTTGAGCAAATTCTAATTTGTTTCGTTTCGATATCGCGACAACGTATGAATATGTATATTAGCGTGCGGGAGCGATCATCGGTGGAAATATTACGAATATTATGCGAGTTGCTGGAAGAACGGGGGATATATTAAATCGCGTAATTACCTTTACCGGGTTCGATTCGCCCCCTCGAACACGAGACAATATCGAACGGGCGGAGGGAGTTTAAAATTCAAACGTACAAAAGGACATTGAAAGATAAAATAAAAAAGGGGGTGTTCACTTTGTGAATCATTTCTGTTTCTTCCCCGAGGATACAAATCGGGATATTGTTTCACGTAGCGTTTTCGTTATCGCGTTGCAAATTTTGCTTTGAATTTTTTAATTATTAATTATTTTTAAATTGGTAAGCGAGTTTATAAACTATTTAATCTACTCTGAATCAACTCTATTTTACTGCACTCTACTACATTGATTTATTTTTTTATAAAGAAGAAAAGAACAGTATAGCTACAATAAACGGTATTGAGTATTTTACAAAATGGCGGATCGGTAATATTGTTTGTTTCATTAAACATTTTCAAGAAATCAAACGTATGGAAAATATAGATTCCGGCCGTAATGGACGGTTAGATGGCATTCATTTTCTTCAACAATTGCACGTCTGTTGACATTCATAGGATTGGTCTTTGTGAAATCCTTTCTACCCTGTTATTATTTTGATATTGTTGATTTCTAAATAACGGACATTACCCGTTTAATATTTCATCGTAAACGTCTAAATTGTTTCCGTTTTAAAGGCGAATGAGACTTAATAATTGGTGTATTATAGTTGCATCGATCACGTGAAAGTTCCGGTAGATATTATTAATAAAAAAAATACATATAAGTGAGTCAAGAAAAACTGTTTGATGAAAAAAAAAAGCCGGAAGAATGTAGGTATTTAACGCGAGCTTTATCACCGCGCGATTTAATAACTCGCGTCGGGACGCTCTATTAATTTTTCTTACTGATGAAGCGCGCCGGAATTTTCCGCAAAAGTTGCACTTAATAAAGACAATCCGGCGGACGGGCGGGCTCGGCTCCTGGCGAAATTCGTGCATATTAAATATTTAGGATTGTTGGAAAACGGAGAAATGCCTCATGTCCGACGAAAGTGGAGATAAATGCGCCGGCATAACCGTTATGACACAGCGGCGTCCAATCCAAGAAACTATTTTATTCTCTAAAAAATCCCACGATATTCAAAGAAACTCAAAACTCAAATTTATGCACCGTATGACGTCACGAGTGCGTTACAATAAACGCACCATACGCACATTTTAATTTTATCTAATATACAAAATTAATTCCGCGAGGAATCGATGCCACTGGCTACTGGGGAGACCATTAAAACGCAAACATAATGGATGTACTTTCCCGAAATGTTTTCTTAATTGGTCGCCATCATTTTCCACTGATCCGAAAGACTTAATGCGATGCGCATTTAATGCGAATAACTCCGAATAGTTTGCGAGTAATTCTCGAGCGTTAAACGAGAAAAAATACAATCAGTGAGTCACTCAGTGACGCATTCTGAGTTATAGTAGCTCGAAACACCTTGTATATAAAATTGAGTAGTGCGGAAGGCAGGTAGCGCGCTGTAGAAAGATTGCTCGAAAGAAAAAAAAATCATGAATATTATTAAGATAAGTTAACAGCTTTATCGGATCGAGTTGGGTGCGCGGCGCATTTTTGAGCGGGATTAAACCAGTTTAACACGTCTTACGGGCGTCCGAAGAACGCTCAATTAAGACTTCGAGAAAGTTAATAAGGCCGCGCCGATAAATTTTCGATTTTAATGCTTTATCTTCGACGGGATTTAAACCGGAGTTTACCGGTGTGTTAGCGACTAAAAAAAAAATAACGGGGAACGCGTCGACTGCACTATTAAAAACCACCGATTACATTCGGGGCGATTTTAATTTCGCGTAGGTGGAAAATGGGAAGACGTGAACTGGAAAATGTCTCTCGTCCGGAGTCGGCGCAACTTCTTATATTGGATGAAAGTTTCGGACTGTACATCAATTCCTTTTCGTACGGAGTCCGGCCAATAAATATCCGAGCACGTATCCGACCGCTAAAAGTTGATAAAACACAAAGCGACGGGAATTCTTTATTTGCCTTGACAGTTTACAGCCGAGCGCCCGGCCAAAAGCGAAACAATTTTCGCGCGAATGTAAGTTTTGTGTTGTAAATGTTTCGCGTTATGACGGGTCGGAAAATCGCATTACTTTCGATCGATTCCTAAGCGGCTTTTACCGCTATTAGAAGCATCGAAAAATGCTATGCAAAAAAAAACGTAATTTACTCGGGATTTATACAATTGAATAGAGATTTGGACGAAACTATAGCGTTCACGAAGAACGCTAATAAAATTTGCATGAAATTAAAACCCAGCAAAGTGTGGAATAATCCTTTTGACAATTTACTGCATATGTTTATATGCATGTAATTATTTCCGTTAGAAACGAACGGAACAAAACAAGGAACAATAGAGAGGGGGAGAATCCTAATTTTTCCTCCGGACCGGCCCGGAATTGCAACCGCTGCGGAATACAAATTAATAACTCGATTGTATTTTGCATACATATCCCATTCGCAGCGTTACTCTAATGAAGTAATTAATTATGGTAATGGGAAATCACGTTTCCACGACGTTCTATTTTGTATATCCTAACGATATTTACGCGGCGATCGATAAGAGATTACCCCCTTTACATATTTATTCGATATATTCAAAAAAAGAAATAAAACGCGCCGACACCGAGGAATTTTCCTCCCCGAGCTTAATTGATTAAACGTACGCTAATGGCGTTCGAATCCAGACGGGCGACCTCCTTCGAATTTCCCGATCTACATGCTTATCGAGAGAGCAAAGATTCACTTAGGCATTTCGGTAATGACGACGTCGAGATATACGCATCGGGGGATTTCGGAAGATTCCTGAGGGAGCGCGCCCGGCGCAGGCAGAGGAGAGGCATTTGATATTCATAAAGTTTTATTAACGGGAAAGCTGGAAAGTAAATACCGACTTACCGCTATAGAATATAAAATAAATCGAGACGCGACGTCGGCGTCAAAGTGAATTCGGTAATTCGCTTGCCTCCGGAATTCGTTCGTGTCAATATTAACGGTATGTGTTCTATTTGCATGCCTTGTAATTTTACCGAATTTCCCTAGTTTTACACGAATCGAGCGTGTAACGGTTATTATTTTTATCAACGCCCACCTCTATTACAATGCATTTAATTCTATATTAACAGGTATCGAGATGGGCGTTTCGAGGGACTGGTTCTTTGTTAGTGTTTCTTTGCGAGTTAAATTTCTCGAAACTGTTCCGGTGGAATTATCTGAGTTTAACCGTAGAGTAAGAACGGATGTCTTCAGTCGCTTGCTTCTGGTGGAGGTCACGTTTCATCAATATAATTAAGTAAACAATGGTAATTGGATAAAGTCTGGGAGATAATCAAGCTTCCAGTTGGAAGCGTGAATATTTTCCGTTCGAATTAGAACGGCCGAAATGAGGAAAAAAAAATGATATGATTTAAACCGGGGCGTTCTATGTGGAATTCGATTTCACGAAAATCAACTACTTCCAATCCTCTTTTGTTTGTCTCTTAAGATCCTTTTCTCAATTGAATTGTCCAGATTGCAAAGTCACCGGACTGTACGAAATTACCCTTGTGATGTACCTCACTGATTTCTCCTAACAAGTCCAAACAAGGCCAAAAGGACCAGATGAAACTTACACCGAGAAAACACTTCATATCTCAATACACTCCTATACATTTTCACACTAAAGTATATTTTATTGTAACGATAATCTCTGAGGTGTTTTGTATTTAGGTACAAATAATCGTTGTATATGGTTATTTGTGGGTTATTTTTCTGAGTGTAGCTGTTGTATTGGGGAATAAATACCGGTTAAATTGAGAGAATTTGTTTTTGTAGGCATTGGCATGCAAGTCGAGAGGAGGATTTTCCGATCGTATAAAGGACGCCGGGACGCGGCCTGTCATGTAAAACTCGTCTAATTCGATAAAAAGGAAATTCTTTCTATTCGACCGGCTACTATACAGGAATTGGATGCGCCGTACGGGCATTAGGGCAATTTGGTAAATGGGAATCTAGAGGAGCGCCATTTTTCTCTCTTTTTTTCCCATGGAATTCAATAGTGTTATCGTCTCGAGACTAATACTTTCTATGAGGGGGAAATGTCTTATTAATGTTCGCCCTGCTCTTTTGATACAAGAAAAAATGTTGTATTAGCGAAGTGCAAAGCTTTTTGATCGAATCTAGAAATCATTTTTTTGAATTAGAAACTAATTAAATTATATAATCGAGTACCGCATTGGAGCCGATGAAAAATAGAGCAAGTTTAAAACCAGCTATCCGGTCCCTTACATTCAATTAATTCTCGTTATTGCTTTTGTAAGTCCCCGACGTTGGCAATATGGCGGTCGCAATAACTCGATGTTATCAGCAACCCGGAGGACTATTGGAAATATCAGTACACCAACAACTCCTCGTTGATTTTTTTGTCGAAAATTCTCATTCGAACATCCAAATCGGAACATAACATAACAATCGGAGCGCCCGTCAAAATTCCATTCGCTACGTATTCGTAGGACATCAAACTGTTTGTCTTGTCGTAATATCCGGTTTAATTCCATCCCATTAATGAGAAAACGCCGACCCGCCGGCGCGGACGGCAACGTCGCAATTGCCACTTTGCCGTACCCATTCCGCCGCCCCAGAAATCTCAGTAAGCATGGTAATGACAAGTTATAAACCGCCGATGTCGTCTGCAACCGCACCGCCCGCCCGCCTGGATAAACATGACAAGATTTCGGGCTTTAATTAAGCCGCCCCGCCGAAAACCGGAGGCCGAACAATAATAGATACACATTGTAATATTTGCACCTCTTCCTCTCCGAAAGGTCGACCTCGGATAGCGCGCGTTTACCCCGAGGAATATCCTGTTTTCCGAAGCGTTTGTAGAATAATTCCGAATCGCGCCGTGTAAACCGGTCATAACGAATTGCGCGATGTAAACAGAGCTTAGGCTGCGTTTTAAAATACTTCTGAATCGCGCGGTGTAAAGTGCGCTTAAAGCTGCGTTTTGCAGGAATATTTGTGAATCGCGCGGTGTGGACTGGGCTTAAGGCTGGGTTTTATGGGAATACATCTTTTGTGCGGTATTTTAAAACGAACCCTTCTCATCAGGACATATATCGGTATGGCGAAAACTGGCAATCTCCGTTTTCGCCGAAATTCAACCCGAACGCTTTTGATGAGAGGAAAAAAAAAGGAGAAACAGTCGCGGGGGCGGGCGAGGGAGCGGCGTTATTATCTCCGTCGAGCCGGCTCGACGAACGTGTTTCCCTTTTTCCTTTCGCCGGAGTTCCTGTTTTGTATGAGGTTTCCAATTCTAACGTAATCTTTCTATTACGGAGGCATCACAATGAATTTCCTAGAGGTTTTCTTATCTTTTTCTCGGTTTCGTTCGGGCTCCCGCCCCGGCCCGGGCGTTCGACTCGAAACCGAACCGGACCCCTTCCAGCCCGATTCCTCTGCGACATGATCGTATTTATTGCGCCCATCTTCGCGTTTTTTTTTTATTACACCAACTACATTAGTAACGAGATAAAACAGGAGTTGAAGGAGCTCGACACTCGATAAACCTCTAGAAAATAATCCCCGAACATATTACTCGAAGTTTTTTGTACCGATGATTGATCTATGTATCTCGACCGAGCAATTTCCACTGCGGTTGAAAGATAATCTTTCGGCGAAACGCTCCGGAAAAATCGCTCTAAACGATACCTGGTATCAGATTTTCCCGTCTCTCCGATATATTCGCTTTACATCGAACTTTTTCTGTACTACGCTAGTACGCTGGATTCGCAAAAAAGGTGGAGATTTCAACCATTCTACACTCACAAACACACACAAAAAAAACTATTAGTATATACCCCGAAACACGTCGTAGATCAAGGCTTGTCGCGCTGTCCTAACAAATTAGCGAGAGAAGCAGTTTAGCTTCGAAGAGACGCATTACGGCCGGGGGCTATTATATTGTTATTAATAGAATGACCCTCGAAGGACCGACTCGTTACTGTAATGGTTTCCGTATAAAAAATTTCGAAATTTATGCGGCGAGCGTAAAACCCCCCGCATTATGCGCTCGGCTACCACCATAAACTATATACGCGTCGGACGACTGCCCCTTTCCATGCGAGTTTCCAGCTAATGTTTCGCTGATGGGAAGTCCCGCGAAGGTGGAGCGGTTAGAATAAAAGTTTGACGTTGTCGAAAATATGGAAAATGTCACCGGCGATATTGGATTATTCGGCGTTTACGTGAAAATGGCGTTTTATCGGTTTTTCCGGAAAAGCGATTAGCGAGCGGCGAATGCGCTGCTTACGAAAAACAATGGGGAATCTGGTTATGAATTGCTGATGTTTCGAATAGTCGTGCATTCGGATAATATTCCATTCCATTTTATGATTATTCGAGTGTTTACCTTTTTATCGGAAGGCAAATAGTGGAAATGTAACGATTTTTAACGGAAATTCGGCGCAATGAAAGGGGGAATCGGTGCAATCGGGCGGTTTTACAGGGTGTTAATTAATACTTCAGGATGTGAATATTCGGACGATTTTAAGAAGAAAATTTGATATAAATGTAGATATGTCCTAAACCTCTTCGTTTTTGAGCTTTTTAAACAGTTTTAGAAAAAAAATACTTTTCTATCATTATTTCCTATCTATATTTTACCCAAATATTCACATCCTGAAGTATCGGCACTCAATTAATATACCAAAAATCGGCACTCAAAAAATATACCAATTCATTAATTCTATTTATTATCAACAAATCAAAAACATTTCTATATTTTTTAGTAGAATATTGTTCGAATTTTTTTCGATGCGATTGCCCCACTCGCCCCGGTAATTTCGCCATAAAATTCAAACACGTTCGCGAACTATTCATAAATATTCAGCGCTATAAAGTGAAAAACGAAAATCGAAAATGGCTTTTTGTATTTGCTGAAATTATAAAACGAAACGCGAAATGGACTTTATTATTTTAATAAAATATACATTATTATTTTATATAATTTGCAACACAGTTTTTTTTTCCAATTCGATTTCGGCCCGGAGCCGTTTCCAGAACGCACGCCTATAGAAGATAAACAAACTTTCAAATTTCTGGTTTTAATTTAATAATTTCGATTGCACATCGACAACAAAAATTAATATTCCGCGGTTTTAATTAAACACCCATTTATTTTACAATTTTTTTGCCGCTCCACCGCGCAATAATTCACATCAGCCGTTCGGACGGTGTAATTTCCTTTCCGATACGAAAAATGCGACATTCCCTATAACATAATATTCAATATCGGACTGCCCCCAGTGCCCTTCCTAAATCCCGGTGAATCCCTTTAAGGAAACTGCTGATTATTTATGGCGTGCGCGTGATGCGTTCCGAAATTCCAACTATCCCCCCGAAAATTACATCAGTGCAAACTAAAATCGTCTCCCTGTGCCCTTCGGGAAATATCTTCGACCGGCCGGCCCTTTCCATGATTTGTGGACCTTCCCGGCGCGCCCGAGTGAATATTTTCACTAAATATTTATCACTAAATTTCCACTCTAAGAAATATCCTTTTTGCCATACATATTTCCATCTTGGACCATCATGGACCATCATGGACCATCATGGACCATCTTGGACCAACATGGACCATCTTTCGGCCATCACTGGACCATCATTAAAGGCCCATTTAATCGAAAACGAGAGCACCAATCATACTTTTTTCAAAATTTCGTGAATTCTGCAGTATCTCCTTGGTGCAATTTTCTCCTCCACATCAGAAGTGAGAACTTTTTCATTCCGCGATTTTTAATAAAACGCGTTTCGTTGTATATGCGGGATATATCCTCGCAGATATGCATTTTTATGGGACCCGGGAAAGCAGAGTACGTGTCTATGGTATGTACTTATGTATCAAGCTATAAATTTTATTGGTGACAGAAAAGAATATTGGATGTTTTCGATTGAATCGGAAAGGGCACCAGCCAAAAGCTGAGGATTCCGATCGAGTTGTTTGCCGCAGGGGCGGGTTTTCCCTTTCGAAATTTCCATCAAACATCCACCACTTCACCATCTAATCGATTATAAATAAATATCTGTTACATATTTTAGTAGTGCGTTAAAAATTGTATGAGTATTCGGGTATTTTTATCGTGTATACAGGTGTTATTTAAGGACGCAATTGAGCGGGTACGGTCCTGATATTGCGATACAAAAAGAAACGAATTGCACGAACACGACTTATTCGACTGCAGAATTTAGGATCCGGGGAAATC
Organism: Phyllotreta striolata; assembly: GCA_918026865.1. Lineage (NCBI taxonomy): Eukaryota > Metazoa > Arthropoda > Insecta > Coleoptera > Chrysomelidae > Phyllotreta > Phyllotreta striolata. The sequence continues at coordinate 4,951,991 of OU900102.1, forward strand.
GAAATCGTGTTGCGCCCACTTTGTGCACATCTCTTCTGCATTTTACCAGTATCGCACAGTATTTTTTCCGCGACCTCTCTCCATGCAGGTGCATCAGGAAATTCGTTAGCGCGCTAAGTCGCATCGTTGCGACACAACAACAACAAAAAAAATAGAGGAGTTCGCTAAAACATCCGCGACTATGTAAACAACTTAGCTCGGGGTATGAAAGTAAAGTTTTCAGCAAAACCAATAGAGAGGAGGAGCGCGACTGAAACCCTTTTAGCGCCGCGTTCGTGTGTCGAGCTATTTACTCTCTCGTCTTGTGGATCCATCAAATTGAAACTTAATACGCCCGATTGTCTACCAAGAAAGCACCTCTTAAGTGCTTAAATTTCAACTGAAAACGGAGATACTTTCCGTTCGGACTGCTTTACAACATTCAAATTAGATCCCTCCGTGGGAGCGGCGCGACGTCGCGGCATTAGATTTAATAATTCAACCGGTAAAGGTGTAGCTTACCTTTCGTTTGGTGTTGTATCAAATGAATTAATCGATTTATTTTTTATTGTTTCAGGTAAGAGAAATGTTGACTTGATTGGGTGAGTACACGTGGTGAATCTCGGTAGAATTACATGCTATTTTTAGCGAGAGTCTATAAACGATAAATGGAACTTATTGAGCTATTTATATGAGGCAGGCCATCTTTTCCCTGTAACGCTATAAATAGCGATTGAACGGTGAGTGTTTTTGACAGTAACTTCTGTTTTAACGTCGACTGTTATGTTGGTTTTTTTTTTCGCCTCCTGCGAGGCGGCAACGAATAATGTTTGCTTTACCGTATTTTTATATTTCGAATGTCGATTAACTCGACTGTACGTAATTTTTTCTACTACATACACGCTCACCTTTCCGCCGGGAGACGTTTCCCTTTGATGCTCTCCCGGCGCGTTCCTTTGGCTTCGACCGTTCGACGTCGAAATTGTTGGCTTTAAGATCGTCTTTTCATATTTAAAGGCCGTAATAAAAATAACGCCCGCCATGAAATATTGCACTTCTCGCGAATGCACTTTTCTGGATACCATTTTTGCCAGGTAGTTGCCAGAATGGAAATAAAAGAACAGTGTTGTAGGATTTTAATATTTCTATTAAATAACATCCATGTTATTACTACATAATAGCGATTACTTAAATTTGAAATTATAATGTAGTGGATTTAGTAAGGCTTTTTTTTAATAGTATGCGGTGTTAATTTTGTTGGGTTTAAAGGGTTTGAAATGGGGGGCGCTACTGGTAAAAGTAAACTGTCGAAATTTAAGTAAACTATAAAATTTTCCTGTAAGCGTATGCACTCCTCGCAAACTGTGTGATTACGTTGAAGTGGTTTTTTAGTTTTAGTAAAACGCCGTTTCGGCAGATAAGGAACGGAATTTTAGGGGCGCGTGTGAAAAGATAAACCAGTTTAGTGGCGGAATTATGATACGTAAAAATGTACAAAATTCGCCCCCTTAGCCGGATGATATTTTTATACCGGGCGTATAGGTGGTAATTGGTTTAACGCGGGGCTTACAAAAATTTTCAATTAGCGAGCGGCGTGCGAACGCGGCGTGTGCGAAATTTTCGGACGGGATTTGTTCCGGGGATTTTCCTCGAAATTAACATAATTGAAAATCGGACGGGATCCGCCAGACGCGGCCGGTTGGCTCTCCGCGGCCGGACAGTCATAATTCCCGGATTAATTGCGAAGTTACGCTCCTGCAATTCCGATATAACGCGCCAATATCCACCCAGTGCGTTTTTGAGAGCGTTACTCTTCGGAAAATTCCATCCGATATTTACATTTAAAGATTTAAAGAAAATGCCTCGATGTTTGTAGCGGAATTCGCGGGTATTGCTGTGCGATATTATTAGCTTGTTTGCTCGGAATGTCCGGCGATGTTTGCACGCTAGCAATAGAGCCAGGATCTGTTTCGGTTTTCGAGAGGTAACCGTAATAATGCACAAGAGCATTCCGTCTGGTCCCATAATTGTCGGACGTATATCAATCCGGCCGAACAATTAATTACGAACGATAGATATATAACGTTTCGAATGAAATATCGGAGATTGATGTTACGGAAACCGTCGAGCGGGATTATTAGATTTGATTGCACAAAGGAATAGCGTCTGGTTTACGAGTTTGCTCGATTTAATTCGGAAACTTGTTGGAACTTCTGACGCTCGTGCGGAATTAAATAGTTTTTGGTGTAGTCGTTCAAACTCCGCTAAACCTCCTACCGAATTCCTGGCAGTCAACATGTATTTTTCCCCCTCGAAAAATACCAACACTTCTAATTGCACTGGAGAATTAAAAGTTGCATTATACAGGAAAAAAATCGATGTTGGAAGTATGGAAAAAGCGCTGCAATATCATCTACATTTCTACATAGATAAAGCAAACATCGGAGTTCCGGAATAACCGATTCTGACGTTTATTTGTGTTACAAACGAGCGCAAAAGGTACCGGATACCTGGCGAAAGGCGGCAAAAAATAAATTGGTCGAAGCATTCGATTCGCCACTTGGACGTTTCCGATGAAAATTGAATTTGTAATTACTGTAGGCAGTGTAGATTATCTTTTCAATTCCTGGACTGGACCCAATTCTGGTTTTTTTTATTATCGCGGCGCTTTCGAATCGAACAAAAAACTACTGGGAATAGGAGTGCAAAGTGGACGTTTGTTTCGTTTAATTTCTCTCTGTAACGTTCAAATTGATAGATATTCATGAACTATTAATACTCTTTCTGACCCCTTTTCACCACTTCATAACCTTTTCTTAATCTTTGTTTATAATACCTCTTCTTTAATTTTCTTATATTATCTACAAGACCTCTATCAATCTCCTCTAGAACTTGATGACTTCTAAAAATTACGCCTATATACCGGCCTATGTAGTAGCAGTAGTAGTAGCATATAATGAATAATTAATTATAAGTTGTAATAAATTCTAAAATATAAGTTGTAATAATTAGAGAGAACTTTAAAAGACTATACGAGCAGCAGAAGCCGGATCCATATTATGCAAGTTTTTGCTTTGTTCCTGGGCGGAAGGCTCCTCCGAACGTATTACTTATTCAGTGTTGAGGACATCCATTTTGTTCATTACAGTTTTCAATTAAGATGGTGGAGTAATTTAGACAGTTCAGCGGAGGATGAAAACTTTTCAGACGAAATTTGTGTATTTGAAGAAGCTTAATTAGTAACTCCGAGAGGAAGACCCTTTAATTTTCGCGATTTTTTTATCCTGGCGCTCTCCATTCACAAGTGTATGAAGGTTTAAAGGAACAAAGTTTTTCGAACCGGCGCGGTTTTTGATCATCCTCGGGTTTTGCGAGGCCAATCTCCCGGGCGAGTTTTCTTAGAAAAGTCCGCTACCGGAGTTAAAATAGAACCATCTCAGTAATTAGTTTTAAGGTAAAAGGAATGGATAATCAACCGCCCATCTAACCCGTTTATTTACCAAAAAAACGAAGTATGTACGTTTGTCAAATTTTAACCCGGTAATTTCGAACTATCGACGAAACTGTTGTCGATAAAGTTAAAGTTGCGAGCGAATTCCTGCGAGCTCCATATGCGCGATTATTTGAAGAGTTCGTAGAGCTGCAACATTGTAGATTTGACCTCAATTAATTACTGGAACACAACGTTATACCCGGACACAAATAGACATAACTCGGGTTTGCGATGAATGGGGGTGTTGATAACTTTCCGGAATGCGTATATTACCTAAAAGGAGTTCGGTAAACAAGCATCTAAATTACCGGGGTATATTGCAAGCGATAGGTTTTCGGGTTTTCTACGATCAAGAATTTACGATCGTGTTTTTTTGGGGGGCGAGTAACTCGATAATTTTTGAGTTAAGGTTTTCTGATTAGGTAAAAATTTCTTTACTAATTTTTGGTATACCTACGTTTCGTATGTAATGAATATTCATATTTATCTCTTAATTAAGAGCGAAGTAATCCGGAGTTTTAGGGAGTTGGATAGAATTTTGCGGCGCGATTTTCAGCCCGGAAAATGTTAGCTATTTAATTAATCTAATCACTCGCTTTGTTGTTAATTAATTTTCTGAACTAGCGTATTTCTCTTCCGGGAAAAAAATAATAAATTCAAACGAATTTTCGAATTAATCAAGACGATAATTGCGCCCCTTAAGTCCTCACGTTTCCCCCAATTTTCGAATTTGTCGCGACCGGGGTTAATACACCCCTTTTTAAACGAACATCTAAAAAAAAGTAGGTAATAATAAAAAAATATCCCTTTACTCTCAAGACCACTTTTCATTAACTTCCGCATTAATCTTGTCGACGTTAAAGCGTGTCGAAAACACCGAGTTTACGCGAGATTTTTCACGATAATTATTAATTCAAGCGCAATTAATATTAACCCCACGCTATTATTATTATCATCGTATTTGATTAGATCGTTCAATTTATTCCTCTACGGTGTATACCTACATGGAAAAGTTGATTTGTGCTTTGTATCAAGTACATAATGGCTTTATTAATAATACATGTCAAAAGAGACTAAACTGAAGTGGGTGTTTAATGTTTTCCACGTCATTAGGAAAGAATCTATACAGTTCAACATTTTACTTTTTTTTATTTCTACTTGTGCAGACAATAGGCGATTGTAGCCTATAGAACAATACTCGTGTAAATAATACTAATCTTTTTATCTGAAAGGTTTATACCCGCATGTGGGATATAAGTTTTGAAATATTCCGTGAAGTAGGCATTAAAAATTCATTCGAAAAAATATATATCCTTTTGTTTGACCGATATATTCGAGAAATTAAAAAGTGCGGTAAATAAAAAATAAGTCCTTAGCGGCAATTTCAAGTGCCTAAGTAATTCATAAACGAATTTTACCGGATGAAGATGGAACGGCATCCGAAATTGTGAATTATTAATGCGTAATTTAGAGTGAATTACTGTTTAAAAAATGAATTCCTTCGTACGCGATGAATATTTCAGCGATGTTCTTACAATTAAGTCGATTTTTTTCCTCATATAGGTGATGTATAAAAAAAATACAGAATGTTAAATTACACTTTTACTGAACCAATAAACTTTCATTACCTGTTTACCGAACCCATTCGAAATCAATTACGATGATGCCCCAATAAAAAATATACAGGCAATCAAAGCGCCGTAAAGCGGCGCGATGGAAAAGTTAATATAAACCGTCGTTTTGAATAAATCCCGCATAAAATCCGGCCCCATACATATAAACAACGCGCTCTCCTGGATCTCGCGAAAATTCTCAGAAAACACCCGGGCTCGTAACTCTCCCGTTCCGGATACAAGCGCGCCTCAAAAGGAAAATTTGTAAGTTGACGCCGAGCGCCGAAAGAATTTACAATAAATCCCGGCCCGGGGCGTTATCGGAAGGCTCGCACGCCTGCACGCTGCAGTTCTCCATACCCATCCGTCTCCATTACGGCTCCCGTTCCTCCAACAGTAATATCAGAATGTCTTTTTCCGAAATCCGAACTCCGAATTCAACAAGAGCGCCGCCATTACACGGTGTCGTTCGAATTCGTTGTAATTTTATTCCCGTCTCGAGTTGTTATTTCTAATATCTCGCTGGTACTGGGTTAGCCGTAATGAAAATAGAGGTGGGTGCTTGAGCCCAAAACGCTTCATTATTTGGAAACCGCCCTTTGTACGCTCCAAATTGACATGCGATCGTCTTCATTACTTATTCACCTTATTTGCTTCGTTATAAAGAGGGCTCGTTACATAATGCACTGCATGGAGGATCGTATTTCAAGTTTCCCCTTTGTGTGGACACTTTTTATGAATTATATTCTAATTGAGAGGTCCGGAAATATTTGTAAATAATAGGCGCTTAATAGGCTGAGAAATCTCCGTGATATTCAGTTTCATTTCAGGTCCATTAAGTCCGGTGACTGGCATGACTGGTCGCTGACAGTAAATACCGGTATCTAATGACATGTTATCTCGTGCTCGTCAGATTCCAGTTTCAACATGTCAATGAGGATGTGTGCATAGCTCGTTTTATTCGTCGAGAATATAATTTTCAAACGAGCGTAAAATGCAATCCCGAGACGATACCTAATTTCGACAGGAACGAGCGTTTCTACCTTATTTAAGGGAATTTCCATTTTTCATTGGGCGCTTCGCGCCGGTGCCCCGTTTTTTCGCAGTGTCTCCGGGAAATTGCATAACAAATCACAAAACAAAGGACGCGATAATTTCGAAAACTAGAATGTAAAATTTGAATAACCCAATAAGCGAAAACGGCGCGACACGGAGCCTTCCTCCACGGGCTGGAACAACTTCCTAATATTGAGTTAGCGATCGCAAGATTGTTTTTTCGCGAAAGTCGTCGGAGAATATGGATATTTTTTTATCGGATTAGCGAAATTGGATTTTTTTTTCCTTTTTCGAAACGCAAAAAACGTAGACGGCAAGATGACGACTATTCGAAATTATTTTATAGGCTCCTCGAGCGCCTGTTTATGCCATAAAACCTAATGAAAATTTATGCACTCGAGAAATGTTCTATTGATGTCAAGTGGGGTCGCTAAAAAAAAACCTTCCGAGAAATCGCGCAAACGTTCACTCGCTCATTACAGAGTGTCCCGCTCTATTTTTCAAAAGCAAAAGAAATAAATGCCTAAATGAAAACCCGACATATTGTTCCAGGGGGCGAGGGAGAGACGGAAACGAAACGAATGACGCTCATTTATCAAACATAGCGACGTTAATAAAAGTGCAAACTTAATAATCTGAGCTCATTACATTGAGCAACGGCCTCATGATAAATGAACGTCATTAATATTCTATTAATACTTGTTTGTTTTGACGTGCACGGCCAACTGTTGCATCGCCAAGTACCTCACAGCTGAATCCTCGAAATAAAAAGCTTATATTAATACTCTATTTAGTTCTATGTAGGTAATCTACTCTACTCTAACGTCCAATTTACAGGGTGATTCACACCTATTAGTACCTCTAATTTGAGCGACTCGCCCTGTATAACCTTTCTGGTGCTATTATTCTTATCGTTGGGGGGTTGGAAACCCTCGGGAGAATGTGCTCTATCTTTCGCGACCTTTCGGAAGTCGGGCCCCAAAGCCGCCCCTTAAGCCCGCCCGGAATCGAATCGCGAACTTTGCCACTCGTCAGTATCGAAACTATCGTTCGAGCGAAATCGCTCGCGAAAGTTGCCGGATTACCGGGCGAAGCCCGACGCGCGATTGAAAATTCGCTTTCGATTTTTCTCCATACTCGTCTACTTATTAGGTAAACGAAAAGTACTCAGAATCTTAAGGCCCTCTTGCCGAATGTCGGCGTGCCTATTTGCACAACCCCTAGTCGGGCTACCCTCGAATATTTCCTTGCAAATCTTCCTAATGGACTCCCAAATTGATCCCTACGACATGAGATAAAAACCACTGGCGCGACGCTATTTCCAACCCCCATATTTCAAACCCTTTAAACTCACACACTTCTATAGAGGGAATTTATATTTTATACTGTATATTCCTCCTTTTTTTCTGTTTATTTTTACTAATAAATGGGTGCTCTATTAGTATTTTTTTAGTACGCCACTGGAGATGAACCCACGGAGATATTCTTAGGGAAAGGGGGACTGGAAACATATTCAATTAAAAATAGAGTCTATTAAAGTGTTTGGTTACAAGAAGGGGGTTTTTTAAAATTTCAAGATGCACTTAAACTCGACGATTTTTCATATTTCTTGGCGCTCTTAATTTCGCTTTCGAGCGGGGTTGGAAGGTTTATACTACAGGGGTGATTAACACGTAAATAAAACGATGAATTAATAATAATAATAATAAAAGGTTTCGCCTCTCTGTCAAGGGTTGTTTAGCCGGGAATCGTTTGATTAATTTTTACGGTATTAGTAGGGTAATTATCCCCGACGAGAGGGTTAATTAATGATTCGTTATTGCCTTCGTTTTATTTGAATTCGATCGGAATATTTAGAGATTTTTTTTTGCAAGTTTCGGTTAGCGGGCGTGTCAACATTTGCCCGACAAATATTTGAGTTGAGCTTTGCGAATTGAGCTTACGTTCGCGTCCTCGTTTTAATATCTTTTATGTTTCGTCGTCGATGCGAATCGAGAGCGGCACCTTCGCCGATTTTTCCACGGGGAGAATTAATTAATGCTCGACTGCCCCGCGCTCGGGAGTTTTTGTTTAGCCGCCGATGCGGAGGGAATGGTATCAATTTTCGCGGGATAATTTATGTACAAATGGACAAGTTTTCCATTTCCACTGGCGGAGCTGATAGGAATCGGCGGAGATGAGCTCCCTATTTTTTCCTCGCTATCATTAAACCGTCGGGTTGTTGGTAATGTGGAGAAGGAAAAAAAATATACGGTGCTCCCCGCACCTTATAATCTAGTTAATTATCAGCAGGAAATTAAACGGTGACATTTGGGCCGAATCGAAGGGACGATACAGGAATTTAAAGGGCTTTTTTTTAATTAGCTTGTGTTATTTAAATGTCGCGTGTATACTCAAAGAATCGCTGTTTCTTTTTATTTTATTAGGCGGTTTTAATCAAGTCGCGGGAAATTTTCCGTTTCGGAAAAGTTGTTGGGAGGGAAAATGAAAAACGCCAAAAGCCGAAATAAAGAAACTTTCCGCCCGGACGGTTTCGGCTTGTTCCAAATGAAACGCCTTATTATATTTGCATGTCGGCGGAAAATTCGCTGGAAACGAGACCGATTCGCGCTGTTAATGCGGAGGGAAAATGAACAGTTATCAGTACAATGCGGGTTTCCAGTGGATTATTTCGAATTTTATGAACAAAACTCGTTCGTAAGTAGGCTGTTTTTCGATCAAAATTTACCGAAAAGCGCCAAAGTAGAGAGAAAAATCTCCACGCGACCTGTTAAGTACGCGGCGAAATTTCCTTTTTTAACGGTTCAACGCGCATTTCCTCCACGTAACCGTATCCTAATCATCACCCTTCACTCATCAATTACCTCGACAATATCGCCCTATATTTTTCCATTGCCCTCCCTCACCTTTCCAGCGCACTTCCGCTATCGGTAACACGGAATAAAACCTTTGTTTACACGACACACAAAATATTATTCAAATGAGTTCTTGATAAAAAAAAGTAGAAACCCCGAACATGAATACCCGACCAAACACCAGAGCAGGATTTCCATTAAAAAAAATTTGCTTATAGTGCGTTTAAGATAAAGTAGTGGTGACGTCACGAAGTGATTTCCATTAAAAAAATTGCTTATAGTACGTTCAAGATAAAGTAGTGGTGACGTCACGACGTGATTAACTTGGATATGTCTAGACGATGGCGTTTTTTGCGAAAATATGTAGAGTACTTTTTTTGGGGTTCACAATGATACAATAAATCGTGCATCTGTTGGAATTATTAATGGCGACCAGACGAAACGGTCTAATAATAAATCGTCCGTTGGGTAAATTTTTTCATTCGAACCCGCGGCAAAATATGCAGGCCTATTTCGCCTTCGGGCCGCTCGATTGTACCTTGTAGGGCTCGATAAAGAATTCATTCGTCCGCCATTTGCGGGGGTTAATAGAATTCCACAGCCGGAGAAAATGACCGCTGATTATAGGGGGACGAGCTTTTCCGCCCGAAAGGGTAGCTAAATTTTCCGATATAGCGCTTTCAAGCTAACACATCGATGACGTCATTCGCTATCTTTATAAAGCGGAGTTTATACGAACAATTATTTTCCTCGTAAGTGGCCATTAACATAAATGCGTCGAGAGAACTGTGGATATTAATCCTCCAGACGGACTATAATTTAACCAACCGCGCGTATACAGGTTGTCCCAAAAAATGCCCTACTCTCGAACGGCTAGAAACTCTCAAAAGTGGCTGAGTGATTGGTGAAAAACGCGCGATTGCAGGTTCCTGCGATGCATTTAGCAAATGCCGGTGGGACAACCCGGTGCAATATTGCATTGTATTCCGTGTACGTAGAGGTCGTTAGGAATATATTTAACGTGATAGGATTGCGGTCGAGTAGAAACGCGACCGTGACCATCTGTCACGGGCCGTAGTGATGAATGCGCGGCGTCGGAGGGCAGCACAATCGCCCCACCTGACTAATGCCTGCGGTGTCATATTCGAAGTAAATAGACGAAAAAAATGATAGGAATTGATAGGGGAGCATGTCGACGTAGCGTTGACCGATAGGGGTTTATCTATTTTTTTTCCATCATCGATTTGGTGGAAAAGGTTTCGATGTGACAACATTGCGGTATATCAAATCGTGGCGTCATCGATGGATTATCGTGAAGGTACTATATTATACACCTATAATTTACTACGTCAGAAGTATAGGCAGTGTTGGAGAACTTTTATAGAGTTTACAAAAACTAAGAATTTTCGAACGATTGCTTGCAATTTAGAATTTTACCTTGTGTGTGTGTGTGGGGTGGATGTATTAAATAAAAAATTCCGCCCGAAGCGAAAATCGCTGTGCAGCGGGAGCGGGAAATAAATTGCGCGAAAATAAGTCGAATTAGCCTTTGGAACATTGAATATTGATAAAAGCCGGGATAATTCACATCCGCGCAACTTTCTGTAACTGATTTAATTTTCAGGAGTATTAGTTATTTCCATTTCGAGAGCCTGAATATTGCAATGCATCGCCGCGTCGCGCCGGATTTATTTAATCCGAAAATAACCGGCGTTTTTTTTTTCGAAACTTCGACGTTTCTGAATAAATAAAACACGCGAATTCCCCTGCAATTTATAATGCATACGAAGAATTCCGCGCCTTTCGTATAATAGGAGCGTTTACTAACAATAGAGCCGGGCGATTCTCCTAACTGCTGCATTAATAAAATCGAATTCCTGAGAACTTTCCCCGCCCGCGCGCCCTCGGCGCTCCGCAAAGCGCGAAAAATCGAAAGTGTGTACTTTTTTATGATCCCTTTTCTGTTTATAATGCGCCGGTGACAGGTTTCCGGTCGGTGTCAGTCGTCACGACCGGCTTTTCCGGGACGATAGCGCCCGCTAGCAGGGCGGCACTCGGCGCCTGTCAACCTTCATTCTTAATTTACATTTTTCGTTCGGTTTATTTTCAGTCGAGAACCTTGTCAATTTTGTATAACGGGCGTCAACGAAACGGTCGTGGATAAAGTCGTGTATTCGACGTAGAATAGAAGGCGATCCCGTCCCTAATCATATATTGATTTGTAATGTTTAACGGAGGGGAAATCTAATTTATTATTTCTACAACTACTAGAATATTTAGGCTCGAAACGCAATCTCTTGAATTACTCGCTCGAGCGACGTTTATTTACTTCTTCGGTATCAATAATTGATGCTTGTGACATTTGAAGATTATTTAAACGGAATCCGAATACATTTTTTATTTATCTACACGTCTACTTTTTTATTTCGAACAAGCTTTGTTTTTTTTGCCTATATCCTCATAATTTATTCAAGAGTTTCAGCATATAGGTGTTTTTAATTTAATACAGTTGATTCAACTTTAATAAATTAATTCATTAGACATTTACCGCATATTTTTAACTATATAGTAACTAAAATATATTAGGTTACATTCAAACAACAATTCCAATAAACATTAATTACAATAAACTGCGGCCGGTTTTTCCTGCTCTCTCGCAAAGCCTTTCACTTTCCTCGCGGTTTTCCGCCATCAATTTCGCTCGCGCGAAAATCGCAATAAACGATCCCGCTAAGTGGAAACTACTCTTTTAATTTTCGCCCCGACGAGCGGATCTATTTTTCTTCATGTATCCCATCTTCCGAAAAACAAATGAAAATACGTGACGCCGCGCCGCCGGGGGAGATCCCGCAAAATGGCGGAGTGACTGATGCAAAATGTAAATTAAGAATGAAGCTTCGCCGGAAATACGTCCCTGTTTCCGAGGCAGAGTTTTCTCGCAGAAGTCCTGCCAGGTATGTGACCGACCGAAAATCCATTTTCTGCATTCCTGGTTCGTATACAACCTTCAGAATTTTTCTCCAGTCGTATTTCATTCGAAAGCGACTTTTCCACCCCGGCTAAATAACTAATTTTCATCGGCTTTTTTCTCTCTCGTTTCTCCCGTTCTCGGCGACGTCCGCAATCGGGAAATCTCTAATCGCCTCGCCGACAAAAGAAATATATTAACTCCTGCACCATAAAGGCGAGCCCGAACTGCAGCTCTAATGGCTCAATATCCCATCGGCGGGATCACCTTCACGTTCGCCGTGTAAAATTGAAAAGGACATGATGTAATAAAGCGAGGCCGAGCCCCCCAATCTTATCGGCCGTAATGGGGCAGCCGCGTCGTAGATTTTCGACCTTAATTTTCGGGCCGTCGAGAGAAGGACCGTTTCGATCTAATGCAATAATTATGAGCAGTCGGTCTTCCGCAAACCCCTGCACTATACGGACTTGTTTAGGGGTCGTTCGATCTAATATCGCTGATGATGTCACGACTTTAGATAATCGATTGAAGTGTTTTACAGGGTGTTTTTTAATAACGAGCTAATACCGAAGGGGGTGGATTCTTGGGGTCATTTTAAGAAAAAAACTTCATGTGAACCTATGTTCTAAACGTCTTAACTTTTGAGATATAGAGTGTGTTAAAGTTTTAAGAAAAAAATGAATTTTTTTGTGTCATTTCCTCACCATTTTAACCAACACCCTGTATAGGAGTGATTTAAATTGTATTTTTTTTTTGATAAAGAAACCTTGTGAGATTTCTGCTCGGGTGATGCGGAAAGGGTCGTAAAATGTCGCCAATCCAATTCGGCGGTCCAGGTAAACACGTTAGCATTTTATTTCTCCCCTGTAAGGCTTAATTTTATCATTTATTTCGCGGTCGGTATCGAGTATTGGGAATTCTACGGGCAGTAAAATCCCTCGGAATTCCATTGTAAAATTACACTTTTCGTAACAAACCGATTTTACGATCCGCTTATCCGGATTCGTGTAAGTGAAAATTTCGAAGCGAATTTTAGTAAATAACTGTTGCTTTTTGCTTTTCTTTAAAAGCGTATAAGTAATTAGGTTCGTACATTAACAAAATAACTTTCGTCTCTTCTTCGAATTTCAATTAGTACCTTTTTTTTTCGTGGAAAATCTTTTGATAACGCAGCAAGAGGGTTAAGGCAAAGAAAAACCCGCCTTATACCTTTCGATGAAGCTCCTATATGTCGATTTAGTTACCTAAGTAATTCTACTAAAAGCCTCTGCTCGAATTAATCCGCCCAAAAATCGTACCTTCCCAACGCGACATAAAATACGCTCGGTCTAATCCCGATGCATATTTTCGAAATCAATTCGCACACCCGAATCTTGTAATTCCAAATGCGGCGCCCACATACTACATCCCGTATCGGCTTATCGGAAAAGGCTCGGGGAAATTCCGCCGAACAAAGACGCCCGTCGCAGAGACTACGGACGGTAAATCTTATCACCGAACACACACACACACACACAGAGGATCTGATGTTCACGGAAAGGTATTGGTTTACACCCGACACGACGGTTCGGGTCCGTTCCGGCACAAGTTCAGCGGCGTGCGAGTTTCCCGGCGAGTTTTCCCCGCTCTGTACGCGGAATGCATTTGATTATAAACTTTCCGAATTTTCACTTTGATCGGCTCCCATTACCAGGAGGAATCTACTACTTCTCCTAATCGGCTAATCGGTGTTTAATTCCTGATAGTTATCCAAACTAATGGTAACATTCTCTCTACCTTTGCAGTCAATTACCTCGTGCTTTCTATAGAGTAATATTAGGAACGGGTTTAAGTCAGGTGTAAAAGTTCGGCGCTACTGTTAAGGGCCGGTGTCGGTCCCCTTCGAACGAATTTACGATCGGGAATGCGTGAATGAAATTGAATATCCGATGGATTTTTGCCTCTTTGCCTGCGTGTCGGACTGGCCTTTCGAGTGTAAATTGTCACTTCTTCGGCTCGTCCTGCTTGGCTGTCTCTGCTCGGCAGGAAACGGGGGTCGCGATAACGTTTCTTCGCTCTGGAAAATGGGATAGTTTTGCTGTTGCGAGAGAAAAAAAAAACGGTTAAATCAGCTAAAAATCGTTCGAAAGTTTCACTGTAAATGATCGAGTGGATGCGAGAGGTTTTTTTTAACGAACGAATTTAATTGTGCAGGAAATATAGCAAATTTAATGTTAATTTTACCGGTTTATTTTCGTTTCATTTCGTTTGAATTCGCTTTTGCAGGAGCCCAACAAACGTATAACATTTATTTATAATTATATCCGTTATTAACGACGCGTTTTTAGCGACCGAAAATCCGCCGATTGTTTTCCGCGTTAATTAAATAAAACTAAAAATCGCCGGGACCGTTTCTAATTAAAGCCGCGCGAATTTGTTTCCCGTCGAATTAACATGAATTATTTCATGCACAAATTCCGAACAATCGATTTCTCGCCGGCCTTTTCCCGGTTTGCATCTTTTATGAAGCATTCGCAAGAAAGGACAACTGTCAATGCTCGCAACCCTCGGGAGAATCCAAAATGGCGAAGGGATGGTCTTTCCCGCCTTCCATCAAATATTTAAAAACTTATCTCCTGATTGCGGTCGTGAAGCCCGAATCCAATTACAATTAAACGCAATGTTAGTGGAAAAAGTGTAGTGCTCGACTCGCAATTGCAATCCAGCGATTTCACTTATACACGGCCCGATGATTATTAAATACACACGGAACGGGCGCGCTGTAATAAATGCTAAAACCGCGCTGTGTGGAATAATTGGAATAATTCCGGGCCCATGCCGGAGAGTAACCGATTCTCCGTCGAGTCTTTGAAGGAATTAATTCGGAAAACGAGCTCACGGAGCTGCAAGGAAAAGGCCAGTTCCTCCCATCTCGCGTACCATTCGAAATTACTTCGTCGCTTACTTATTCGATATTCGGGAGAACCCCGTTCTCCGTCTATTACCCGACTCCCGTCGATAAAACTCCGGCCGGAATTTAAATCAAAAGAACCCTTTCATCGACAGGTTGTATACCAGGTGGCCCAATTAATCTACTCTACTCCACCATCACTTTGTATATATCTACAGTGTAAAGTAATAATCTATAGTAGCCCTTTCCCTTTAGTTAATACCATCATGATTTATCTATTGAAGTTAGAATTTGCCCCGCTCTCCGCGCGCCCGGCGTGTTTAAAAACTTCCTCGGACCGGTCTCGCGTAAATCTCGAGCGAAATTCGAAAATACTGGGGCGCGACTGTCAATTAAATATTCGCAACAGCGCCGGGCGAAGTATCCGCAAAGTATCTAATTTGCGGAGTCGAAGAAACCGCGCGGCGCGAACTTTGCGCCCGGACGGAGATAAATCAGAGCCGAGATAACTTTCATACCGACAGCTGAGCTCGCGATGGGCGAGAGAAAAAAAAACCGATTTTATGCAAATCCTCCCGCCCAATAACCCCTTGCTCGGTTTTATCGCGATTCCAGTAAGTTCGCGTTCGACGGGTATAAATATTCCCCGGTTCGAAGGGATTTTTGGCGGGCGCAAAATGATTTTATTAACCCGCAAAAAAACTGGAATAATCCGTTGATTGTATTCTATGTATAAACCCGCACGTTTCGCTAAACGGCTGGCTAATTGATTGGTCGTCTAATTTATTTTAACGCCACGGCCAAGCTGTATTTCTTACTATTTAATTGACAATTAACGGGCTTTCTGGAATTGTAAAACGCGGCAATAACACTTAATTTCTTTAACTGCCGTACGCAAGGAAAAATATATCCCACTAAAGCCGGTTTATGTTTAGAAGAAGGAATAAAAATCAATCGGCGAGTCGGTGCAAAAATTTTTAATGCAATCAACGGCACGAATTTCTTCGAAATTATTTATTTAGTACGTGGGCCACAATCGACTGGCTTGTAATACGTTATATTCTTCGTATATAACGAACCTACCGGCTATATTTCCTATCCATTTCGGTTGCAATCAAATTAGAATCACGAGCCATGTTCGTCGTATTAATGACGAAAGAAAAGCTTTATTATATTCCAGAAGTACCGTAGCCGGTAATCTTGTTCCGTCGTAAACACGACACATTGCATGTCTATTCCGATTCCCCTTTTTCTCCGTTCGACTGCGACTTGTTCGTTTTCCAGTCAACAGACGAAACCGTGCGCCGCTTTCCCGTTTAATTTCTCGAATTTCCCGGGCGCAAAAGGAAAGGTCCCCGTCATTTTCTATTTCGGCTCCGTTAATATTTAATAACGGAGGTATCTGCTCGTTCGGTGTTTACAGCGACAGGATAATGCGAGTATCAATCGAATCGTGTTTAACCGATATTATAAAGGGTGGAAAAGCTGAATATTTCATGAGCTCGCGAAGAATCGCTTATTGTGGATTCCTCGCTCGAATAGATCGGAAACTTAATCGTGCATTGATTCAGTCGAATTTTAGTTGGATATATTTTTTCTCGGGTTGTGATATGCAAATGAGCGTGGAATTAATAACCTCATGTAGCTGCATGTAACCTTGTCCATTTGAACGGAAATTAAGTTATCCGACTGCAGTTGCATAATAAAATATTATCGCCTTCGTGAATATTAAAATGAGGGATTTTCTCGATAGGGAAAAACACCCCCATTCGATGTACCGGCCGGCTTATCTCGGCAGGGTTTTCCTCGCGAAAATTGCCATGCTAATGGGAAAATTATTTTTTCAGTTTTTTCGCAAGGAAACGATTAATTGTGTAAGGAGTGGTTTATGAACGGGAACGCGAATTTACGATTAGATACGAGCGGAATTAAAACCTTGTTTATTGAAGTTGAGTTTGAAGTTTCGCTTATAAATCGAACTATACAATTAAAAGAGATTAATTTAATCTCGAAATTACCTACACAAGTACTTATTGATTGATAATATAACAGTTTACCAGATTTAAGTCAGATTGTTTTTTGTCTTTTCGAGGTAAATAAAAATGCAAAGCGTTAGATTTTAGGCGTACTTATCTCATTCTACGCGAAGGCATTTTCCCGTATTAATAAAAAAATATTTTTCCAAGCAAATGAACGCACATATGGATCTTATAAACGGGGGGAAATGCCGGGGGAGTGCCGGAAAAGCGCCCTTTTAAAAATACACATAAGCATCGGAACAAAAGAATTTTTATTTGATTCTTTGATGGTTTACGACGGGGATTAGGTAGAAAGGGAAAAAGGTCGGATCGAATTTTGTTTATAGGTATTATTTTTCTTGACTTTTTTAAAACTGACGTGAACGTTTTTCTTTCCGCTCATCCGAAGGCTCGAGTGGAGGTCCTTTGAATCATGGCATTCTTCTCTTTAATCTTTTAACTTGGATATATATAAAAAAAAACGAAAGAGAAAATCCGGTTTTTACGTGGAATTTTTTCGCTCCCTTCCGGAAAATATTGGAAAGTATACCGTATAATCGAGTTTACCCGTAAATTCAATTGTAACTATACGATCCTAGATACAATATTGTACAATACTCCTGATGCTTTTTCATACAAATATTTATGTGCTCAATAATCATCCCTTATTTCTTGGTTAATTGTACAATACTCTAATTACTTTAGACACACATGTAAGTGTATAATTGTCGAATTAAAATCATCCCTTATTTCTTTGTTCCTTGTACAAAATTCTTATTAATTTATACAAACATTTAAGTGTCTAATAATCATCTCCTTATTCCTTGCTTCCTTGTAGGTAAATATTCTTATTAATTTATACAAACATTAAAGTGTCTAATTATAATCATCCCTTATTCTTGGGCTCGGAAAAAACGTCAGGCCGTTAATAAATCACGCCCTAAGACCGGCGCGACGGCGGACGCAAACGGGCGGACGCCCCGGCATAATTTTTCAATTCAATTTCGGATTCTTTATGTGCAAGTGCACTCGGAACGATGTAATTCGCTTGTGTTTCGAGCGTTTCCCCGCCAAATTGGCAATGCAAATGGCCCCGCTTTTACGCACAATTTACGTTTTTATTTATCTGCGCGCCGAAGGTGAATTTCGCTCCTTCTTGCCGTTTGTTTTCCTAAAGGGGGTTTTATTAAAACAAGCCGCCGCCGGATTTGGGGTCGCAGTGAGATTTTTTTTAATACACCCAGTAATTCGCGGCTTCGGGTGGAGGAAAAATCTAGCGCATCAACTGCGGAACCGGCGATAGATTTTTTCGGGCGACCTGGAGTAAAACCCGGGGGCGGGATGTTTCCCGTATTTATAGCCGCACTCTCCGAGACAACGGGAGTACAGCGAGAGCTTGATATACGACGTGAAACATCTGCGACGCCGGGAAAAATATATAATATGCACGTGTTTCCGATGCGTTCCGATGACTTTATCAAAGCTCTTTCGCCTCTCCCGGTGAAAGAGAGGGCGCGCCGCCGTTCGACTATTAAACGGGGGGTGTCTTATTAATTTTGGACTTGATGCGAATTTATGACTCCATGTTACCGGGGAGACTTAATTTACTTGTTATTTATTTCGTACGTCTTTAATATTATGGCCCTTATTCAGCTCCTTTTTGACGCTAATCAATCGTTTAAAGAGTCTTTTAAACAGTACTTAAATAGAGGCTATTAAATAATAAATAAAGCAAACAACGTTCTTAGTTACTCCATATAACAACAATGTAAAACTGTCAAGTGGAACACGCTCTTGGAATATTTAAAAAAGAGACTGTTTTTTTGTTTGTAATTTTTGAGTTTTTTTTAAGAGAGCGAGTTATTCCAGTGAATTTATTTGTTATAAAGGCCAGTAATCCGGTCGTAGCCTCGCATTTGGGCGAACCTATAAAATCGCTTTTCGCAGTAATTCAATCTATAACGGCGACGGACCATAATTTTGGTTTATTGAAGTTTCTTAAAATAGATCGGAGCCGCTCTAGCGGATGGCGGACTTAAGAGCCTCTTCGGCTTGCCAGCGACGTATAAAAAACAATAGGAGTCTTTCGCCGAGACAAATGAAACTATCCGAATCATTGGTTTTTATTTCTATTCTCTATTCATGAATTGAATGCCCGGAAAAAGGGGACGAAGTCGCCGGAATCGCGACTCTCGCATTCTTGTTCCGGGATTTCGGGGCATCCGAGGAAAGTGCTTTTTTTTCTGTTATTTTTTTGTCGTTCGATTTATCGGTATTTTTAAGATAGTTCGGAATTTAAATCAATTTTTTTATTGATAAAATTTCGGTTTTATTCGTTACCTAATTGTCGCAATAACAATGCTCACAATTCGAGATCCTTTTAACGAGAAGTTTCCATTTGAACTTTGTTTTTTTTATATAATTGCCTTTTCCTCAACACCAGGTCAGGACCAGCAGTTTTGAAAACTATACCGAGATACTTACACCTAATTTTCGCGCAATATTTTTTGTTCGAATCCGCCTCTGTTCTCAATTTCCGCGGAGAGCGGCCGATACTCTCTCACGGCACACAGTCCATAATGCAGCAAGTTTGCGGGGGCCAATAAAAATTTGCCAGACAATAAGTTTCGCAAAGTACATTGTTTTCCGAAGAACAATGCCATCATGCAAACTTGCACAATCTGTCTACAAAAACTTTTCGGCAAACTTGTTTGTTGACTAAAACTTTTAAGTTTCGGGCAAAGACAAAAAGCCCGTTCCGCGCCGACGGTACGGAAGCTTTCCCGGGAAACGGCGAGGTTTTCCGATTTTCCTCTTCGATGTATTACTATGTATACGTAGGTGGCGCATTTTATTATCCGGCAATCATAAACTTACTTCTACTTATCTTCTTCTATATATGGATGTAAGTGCAAATTTGTTTGCATGAGTTGAACAAAGAAATATTATTAAAATAACAGTGCCATGATTAGGTACTGTAAGAAAGTTACAATTCAACAATATCATTATTCTTTTTTCATTTATTTATGAGGCGCTATAAAATCTAGGGGAATTTCTGGTTGTATCTACTGCAAATATGAAAATTCGGAATTATGAAGTGCTTCAACAAAAATAATAACAATTTGTAAGAAACTCTCTTTGAAGACGGTTTCGGAGCGGCTATATTTTGATCTAACAAACTGTCGTTGGAGCTCTTCCAAATTACCGTGGCAAAAAAAATAAACGTGGAAAAGACGAAACTCGAAATAACGGCCCGCTATACGTCTTAATTTAACGTAATTACGGTGTTGACACCGTGACAGACAAAAACAACGAAATATACCGAACGGTATTTTTCTCCGACAAATTCGAGAATATTTACCGACATTAGTCAACTCCGGGCGCTCTTTTTACGTTCGGCATTAACCATCATTAAACGTATTTCGAGCGTGGAAAAATTAACGTTGATTTTATTTCCCGGCGGGCGCGGACGGAATTAAATGCTACGAGAAAATGGCGCAAGTCGTACAGGAAACAACAGGTTGGTGTAGGGAAATTATATCTACTAAAAAATGAAAATTCGAATCGATAACTATTTCCTATGCGATTTGAATTCTTCACAAAAGCGTGTTTAAGTGATGCATGATGCATTATCTCCACTCGAAAAGATATGCGGGTTTTAGTTCCTCGACTCCGCTGAAAATTTAAATGGCAGTTTCCTTCTGACCTACAGCTTTCCCGGCTAGATGGCTTACCATGAATTCCTATTTTCCCTTCTTTTTTTCCTCTTTTCAATCGGATTACTTTTACGGTTTCCAAGCCTTGCTTTGTCGTAATTTACTTTAGAAAAGAGCGAGTTTCGCTGTGGAAAAAGTAAAGTATTCCACTGGTTAGTGGGTTGAATAATGCAACTATCGCAAAACGGGAACATTTCGCGTGAAACGTGATCTTTTTCCTTAACTTTTAATTAGTTGTATTTTGAGCGAACGCGTCGGAAAGTTTTCCGCTCGAAATGCGCATATAACATTTAATATTATTCATAAATTCGAAACCGAACACTTCGGTAAAATGCGCCGAAGTGCATTCGAATTTCCCGGCGCCCCGCCGCTGAGTTTCCGCGAAGTTTCCGCCGCGTTCGCTCTTATTCCCGGGTCCCATCTTTAAGTTTTCTTTCGCATTAGAAATATAATTGTTTTGGAGCCTCTGCAAACAACGCCAGGTATTGTCTTTCTGCAGCGCAACTCCCATAGGTGTTAAATTACGCAAACTTGCCCGGCGAAAATTAGTATTCTCGAAACTCCCGCGATGAGTTTCTTGTTTCATTTATTTTCCGATCTATTGTAGACATTTCCGTCGATGCATCCATTAAAAGTTGGAGGTCTCGCTGTGTATCTTTATTTAAAAGTTTTGTTTGCACTCCGGAATTTTTCCGCATATACTCGCCGAGTTTGTTCGATATTTTTTCGTATATAACATATCACCACGGCAACGCCCTGTTACTATTTCAACACGTTCACTACCGGGAATTCGAAGGGATGTAAATATTAAGCGGGACTTTAAGATGCGTTCGATGATATATAAATGTCGCAATTGACATTAATGACATTTCGTTTGACAGAAGTTTAATAGAGGTGGGAATCGATTTATTGGTATAGAGGTGCAGTAACGACTGTTACATAATAAGGGTTATTTAATAAGCGAGTTTATATTAAATTAAATTCATTAGGAGACGGTTTTTTTCTACGTCTGTCTCTGCACAGTTTGCATGTAAGTTTTTTAATGGCTCATATGGAGACGTATAGCCTACTTGACGTTATCAATTGCGTGTCAAACGCATGTTTACACCGGTTTACGTCGGTGTTTAGAGTCTCGCGGATAAAAGTAAAAAAAACCGCGCAATGAAAAACGCCCTTTTTTCCATGGAAAAATGGACCTCCTCGTGATACACGTTGCATTAACGAGGCGATCGACTGCTGGATATATTAACTCGTTCGGCCACGTCCGATAAGACATGGAAATTTCATTTTATACAGCCTTTTACGAGTCTTATGACTTAGAAGGAATGCAAGCTACATGTAATTTTATTTTACGAGCTACTTACTTCATTTCTCAGAACTATAACTATTTTATTTTTTTTTGCAGATCACGTCCGGGAATTTACCTGCGGGATGAATTATTATCGCACTTTTCATTTGGACAACAAAGGAGAGTCCCTATACGTGGGATCAATGTAAGTAATAGTAACATTTAAAACGTTAAATTTGCCGCGGGATTAATTTTATCGGTAATCGTCGACAAAACGGTTTGGCTTAAGTCGAGAGTCGTGTGTGTGTGTATGTGTTATGGAGAGTAAAAGGGGCTCGAATGGGAGTGGAAATTGGGGAGGAGAGAGATCCACTTTGGCGCGCGGCCAGATAAAACAATGGTACTTACCGAGTGATTTACTAAATCTGAAATGGAGTAGTTGAATAGTTACTGTAAATAACTGCAATTTAGTGCATCCTCTCGTCGCCCGGCCCGCTTTCGTTCGGGAAAACAGCTGCGTTAGCACCGGGAAATTTTATATCGGCGGCGAATTAAGAAATTTTATCGCCGTTGAAGACTCGCCAAGATAATTCCGGTGTAAATTCGCCGAGCCGGCACGTACAGTATCGGTCAAAAAATAGTGGACACTTGTTACTGCCTTTAGAAACACTCCATAAGATGGTAGAGATGCAATATTTTCGTTTCGTTCTTGTTCTAGTTTGTAGTTAATTTATTTTCTAATTGAACCACAAAAGGGCGTTTCGTTTGAATTCGTCAAAAAAATGTTAGAAGTCTAAATGAAAATATATGTCAGAATTTGGGTGGTCATAAAATAGTGGACACTTTTAAAATCAACAAAAAAACAGGTAAAAATAACAATTTTTTAATATTTAGTGGCATAACCTTTTGCCTTAATGACTGCCTCACATCTTCGAGGCATGGAATCCACCAAATTTTCTAAAATATTGAGTGGAATTCTTTCCCACTCTTCCTGAAGCACTTCCATAAGTGCGCCGGTTTTTGAAAACGTTCGAGCCCGAATTTGCCGATCCAAATGCTCCCACAGATGTTCTATCGGATTCAAATCCGGACTCTGCGATGGCCAGACGATTCTTCTCACCCCATTGACATGTATCCATTCCTTCACAAGCTTTGAGGCATGTTTAGGATCATTATCGTCCTGGAAAAGCCAGTCGTCCGCCATCTTTTCTTCGGCATAAGGTAACATATGTTGCTCGAGAATGTTTTTATACATATCGGCCTTCATAATGCCCTCAATCCTTATCAGTGGACCTACCCCATCTCTGCTGAAGCAACCTATATGCATATATAATGTTAGGATGACTAAAAATTTACATGTGACAAAATGAGGGAATTTACCCCAAACCATAACGCTTCCTCCACCGTGCTTAACCGTAGGTATTTGGTACTTGGGATTGTTGCGAGAGCCAATAGGTCTCCTAACATACCGTATGCCATCGCTAGAAAACAAATTAAATTTGCTTTCGTCACTCCACAAGACGCGACCCCAGTCAGCCACTGACCAATCAAGGTGTTCTCTAGCAAATTTCAAGCGAGCTTGGACATTCTTCCTTGATATTAGGGGTTTTTTAGAAGGCTTAGCAGCGATAAGCCCAGTACGTCTAAAATTTACCAAATAAGTCTTTTAACCACCTGGAAATTAAAAATAATACCGAATAATCCGCTGAGCCGTCGAAGTGGAGATGGTAACTCCATAATTTTCAGCGGCTGCCCTTCGCACATCGGTGCTGTTTTTTCGGGGATCAGCTTTAATTTGACGAACTAATGTTCGACAAACACGTTCTCCAACTTTAAATGGTCGGCCACTTCCTTTTTTTCGTTCTGTCATTCCCGTACTCTTCCATTTTCTATGGATCGTTGAAACGCAGGATTTACTTACACCAAAGCGCGATGCCACCTCACGAACACTTGCACCTTCTTCAATTTCACGAACAAGCAGTTTTTTAACATCAGCAGATAAAACTTTTCTACTCATGATCCACTTAACTTAAGGTGTCCACTATTTTATGACCACCCAAATTCTGACATATATTTTCATTTAGACTTCTAACTTTTTTTTGACACATTCAAATAAAACGCCCTCATGTGGTTTAATTAGAAAATAAAATACCTACAAACCAGAACAAAAACGGAATGAAAATATTGCTTTTCTACCAATTTATGGAGAGTTTGTAAAGCCAGAAACAAGTGTCCACTATTTTTTGACCGATACTGTAATAATCGATCGCGTTGTTGTGATAAAATATCCGAATCGCTCGCTAAATAACGAGAAATTAAATTTAGTTTAACGAAAAATTACTCCCGTAAAATCTCCCGAACATCGGTTAGTTGTAAGGAAAAGCGTTTTACAACCGCATCGTAAACTGAAATTTTCACGCCGCAATTTTCGAGCGGAATTTACAGCGAACAATTCGCCCGTTGTTACGATGCACACGTGTTTTATTTTCATTTTCGCTTCTAATTGAATTTAGAACTAAAGCCGACAAATAAATATTCCCCCAAAGAATTTTCACTTGAACTCCAAACCCCGCCTTTTTGTCGCTTAAGAAGGACTTAATCTACTATATGAATCTACTCTGAATCTACCTTGAATGAATGAATTATTTTTTAAAAAGAGTTTTAGGGCATATATTGATATAAACTTTTCTTCTTAAAATCATCCAAATATTCACATCCTGAAGTATCGGCATTCAATTAATTAACACCCTTTATTTTGTTGGAAAGTGAGTATTTTTTTACCAACGAAACAGTAAAAATTAGATTGGTTCATTGTGTATTCAGCAGATCAGAGACTATAGGTATGAGTATTGAGCAGATATACCGGTCACGCCGATCGAAAGGAAATAGATACTTGACAGTTTACATTAGATAATCATGTTTACGTTTGATCCGGACTATCAGCGTTACATGTTTGTTATCGTTTGCGTATTGGATTTACCTCACATTCGGTAGTTGGTTTTAACGTTGCACGAATACACAAGTAAACCTAATTGATTTAAGTGCGAAAGTAAAACAACCGGTATATTTGCCACGCCAAACAAATCATCTAACACCGTTACAACTCATCCAAAAGCAAAGAAATTCATATAGTATAGATATATCTCCTACTGTTAGGTATTTAACGTGTAATCGTCGGAATTAATAACGAAACAAAACGACCCGATTCCTCCGAACGTTGAACATCCTCGCTAAATTTCCCGCTAATCGGCCGCAAAAACAATTTCCATTTCCCCGGTTCTCCCGTATAATACAATGACGTCTCCAGCGCGACTGTTCGGAAGCCCGAACTGGAAGCCTAATCTCGCATTCGCGGCGAGTGTAAATTCACAATTAGCTTCACGTGTTCGAAGTCAAGACAGCACAAAATGTATTAACGTAGATGCCTGGATACCGACTTGACGTGCCCCCGTGCCGAATTCTCGTGAACCCCTACCGAATTTCTATTGCCCTACAGTGGCGTTACTTCGAGGAATTTAATGTCTCCCGTTTTCTATTAACCATATACAGCTATATAGAGCATTCTTGTTGTAATTGCTTTCGAGTATTTATTATAGCGGCGTTGTAAATGTTTAAATTTCGGCGTATTAACGGGTTTTTTATGCGAATAAAATTGGAGAAGCCGAATGCGCGAAGGAACGGAGAAAATTCCCGAAGCATAGTAAATATTTCCACTATATTAAACGCTTTTAAATGGTGTATTTATCTTTCTGTCACGGCAACCGGCGCGTCTCCTCTATTCCTTCGCTTCCACACACACACAACGTTTGCTTTTGTGATTCCTTCGTCGATGCGTTTTCTAACGTACACACGGAGAATTTTCCGCGAGTTTTTCCTTCCGGTTTTTTTTTATTTCGCTTATTTTCCAGCGCGCCGTAAATAACCCGGCATCGGGAAAGACGTTTATGAAGTAGCAAAGCGAAAATATTCTCCCAAACTACCGCTAAATCCGTTCGATAAGGGAAGAACCCGAAACGCCCGACCGTTAAAACCGATGGTAAATTAATTACCCGCGCCCGCCCCACATGCGACAATAACAATAAAGGACGCTAACCTAATTATAAGAGCACTTTAGGTGTTAATTTTATTCGCGGTTTCCGATACTCTCTGCGCCATTCGGGCCGTTTCCGAACGGGTTTAATTGGCGCAGTCGAAGACTTATATCCTATACACCGCGGATATCGGGCGATCGATAAGGCATTCCTGGATCTCTTCGCGAAAGTCGGGAAATTCATTATCGCCGATTCCCATCGATTTTTTTTCGTCCCGAAGCGGGGAATACGATTGACCTGGAATCCGGGTCGATGTTCCCGACACCTTTATCTGTCACACAACTGAATGCAACGATGATCCGGAGATATGAGGATATAGAGACATGAAGGATCACGCAGTAGATTACGCTTCTTCCTCGTCCTTTGCCGAGCGGCTAATACAGGTTGTCTTCGAATAAAACCTCCCTATGTATTGAATTCGTAATTTATGGTGTAGGTATTATGTATATTAATGCGAATTTAGTAGTGTATTGAGAAAAAAAATGTTTGCGAATAATGTCACATATTGTTGCGCCACCGTTTTATATTTATGATGTTTATTTTCCTAACGGACAACCTATATTCGGAACGCTTTGCCGCATCGATCAATCATGTTTGTATACATTATGCAGTTATCGCAGGACGAAGGGCTAAGGATTCTCGGGATCCGGGGGATCTACACGGCAAGGGTCTAGACGTGTGTGCAAACAGATCAGCATCGCTATACAGGTGTTTGAATTAATATTCCCTATCGAGAAAAATCGCACTATTCGAAGCGCCCTTGTATGTCGAAAAAAAAAAAACCAGTCGCCCGGTTTTTCCGGCTAATCTTAATTTTTTTTCTCCGGAACGTGAAATATGACCCTTTTCCACCATCCGGCTAATGTCCGACGAGCAAAGCTACTGTTGATATGAAACTAATGATGTACTTTTCGGCTCCTCCTGATAAATTCGTGATTGATGGCAGTTGGAAATACTCCGGGCGAATGGCTCCCGCCAAACAGAGACATATTCGTTGGCTTCCTCGATAAAAAATTGATGCCACTGCAAGTCTACTCCCCACGTTGTTGTGGTTAGAAACGGGAATGATCCGAGCAAAAATAACATATTTATCATATACAGGGTGAGCGCGCTCAAAGAGTTTTGTAGACGAACGGAGAGATTTGGAGAAGGTTTTTGTAGGGAGGCTACTAGCAATGTCAAATGTATTTTAATCTGTGTTGAAAATACTCTTCATTGTGTATGAAATTGTATAAAGTTGTACTTCAGAAAGGAAGCGCTGGGACTATAAAATAGGCGATATTTGGTGTATTAGGCGCATGGACTATAGCAGAATTTTTTCGTTTATAAAATCCACAGTCCCTCGGAATGCGAGACGGCAGTCATCACACGGCTCTATATTTCAATTAATGACCAACGCCACCCCGCCGGCGAGACGAGGGTTGGATTTTTTTTTGTCTCGTCCTCTTCGATCCCCTTTCGGCCGGTTATCGCAGGTCCTCGCGTATACGCGAATCCACCTCGAGCGCCATCGAAAGGGGTAAATAATATAACAATGCAGTTGCCGGCGAAGACAATGGGGGTGCAACGAGCACCGCACTCGGTTCACACCTCGCCGATGATTTTCTAATTCTCCGCCGAACAATGGCTTTTTGATTTTTGCGATTTTCTGAATGCGCCCCCGGTTCGGGCGAGTCTTGGAGCGAAAATTGCGGCGAGAGGCGGGTAATTAATTGGTTCAGAGTCGATTGGTTTGTGGCCTTTTACTGTTCGCGCATTATCTCTTTAATCTTATGTGAGTTTTTTGCGAATAAGCGAGTGCGATCGAACGGAGAGATAGCGGTGGAAATGACCGCTCGGTTCGGTAAATTAAAAAATGATATTTTTCACTGATACAACATCGTTTTCGATGATAAGCTTGATGGATGAACATGTAGATTTCGCTGGTAGTTTCGCGGATATACCGAGTGTAATGGAAAAGTTGATTAAATTTAGCGACGACTGGGCAGTTTTTAATTTTTTTCCTCTACATAAAATTGATTGATAGCCGAATGATTTAGTGGATATATAAATTTTTTCTAGTGTTTTATCTATTGGTAAGCTTGCGTTTCGCTATCTTCATAATCAACCAAATGGCGTGTTTGTTTTCTCTCGTCGCATGTCACGTATCGTCGACAGTTACTCTTGTTTTTCATTTAATTAATGTTTTCTCTAATTTCGTACGGCCGCAATTAACAATTTCGTCGGGTCGTGTGTAATTTTACAAAATAGAATGGAAATGGACACATGCATACCAGATTATATCTCGGTAATACCGACTAGCTTATTATATGTGTTTTATAGCCGGCCACTTTTACGTGCGGTTAATTTTTCAAAACCGAAAATTTACAATGCATTAGGTTAGTTGAAATTTTTTTGTTGCGTGTTTGTTAGTAGATTTTTTGGGGAAAAAAGTGAATCATCTCTTACCGCGGGGGGTTTCCAATCCATCGGATTGACTTTTCGGTGTCGATTGGCGACCGCGTGAACCATCAGTTGCGCCCGTTCGATTGCGAAACGATGAGAAAAACGCACGTGTCGCCGGCGAAAATGCGTAATAACTCTTTTCGAACGCGGACCGGAATCGATTTCAATCGGCGAATCATCATCTACTATACGGTAAATGCCGAGTACGGTACTGATTTCCGATCGAATAAAAAAATCACCCCTCTATGAATCGGTGTACGGCCGGAAGGCGGTGTTCCAGCCACCCCTCGGGCGACGCGCATACACAGAAGTTTGCAACTGGTAGTGACAGCGTCTGATACCTTCGGGGGTAAACCTCTTTAGAACGTGCTACTTGAACACTAACATGGTTAATTGATGAATACGGTCACATGGTAATGCGCTATCGGCGTTGCCGAATTTTCCCACATTTTTCCATGTTTTATGCCCGGTTGCGCCAAAGCATCCTAGGATGAATTCCTATCTTAAGTCAGACCTAAGTGTAAAATCAATTTTATACTGTTGCACCAACTAAAAATCTCTTTCCTGTGATACGAATCGATCACAGATCCTAGGTCGTCGATTTCTACGACTTGAGACGAAAATTTTAACCTCAAAAATTTGAGAATTTTCATGTAGTAAACTCAGGTTGTTGGGGTAACTGAATACTATATTATTGGTTTCACATGCTTATTCTACTACAGTCAGGACAGTTGTAAAATTGTGGATATAAATGCAGATATAAATATTGTGGATAATGTAGATATAATAGATGATGTAGAGGAAGAAATTAATGTGGTAGATGTTCCTATGCAACGACAAATTCGAATAAGAACTAATTATTTTGAAACTTTCTCGGATGAAGAATTTTTTAAAAGGTTTCGTCTGCAAAAAAGAACGTCCCCAATTATTTTAATTTAACCAAAATTTAATTATGAATGTACTAATTTCTAGGTTACAGAGGTTACAGGATATGTTAAAACCACAACTTCTTCTTTTGATCTTTTTTCACTTGCCCCAACAACTAATAGGTTATTTTAACACTTAAAATGACAATTATCTCCTTCTTTTATAAAGTTTTTCAACAATATTGCTACGTTACCAGTTCTTATCTAAGTTAAAATGGATCGTAGGTAAACTAGCATTTTTTTCATACTTAGATAAAATATAACCTAGGATGTATTGGTGCAACCGGGCATAAATTACCTCAAAATCAAGCTTATAACGCAAACCTACTATAGTACTCGTTTGCGATCTAAACTGGTACTTTTTAACCGTTTACTAATTGAGTGTTTGAGTAATTTTCTTAATGGAAATGTTGGCAACATCGCAAGATATAGCGTGCTAGTCCTGCTGTAGGTATATTAAGGCAGGATGTGCTACTTAGGTGCAGTTTATAAACAAAACGTGGTTGAAATTTCACCTATGTAATACCGCCTCGTGAATAACTAAACGAGAATTTCCCGAAACTAATGACCTACATCATACACCGCAGGATTTAAAACGAGATACAGTTATGGCGTTAATTAATTGGATATTTGCGGCGATTTACGTATACACGATCTAAAATCTGTATTAGTCGCTTAGTTAAGATTCTTTTCACTGTTTGCGAAATGTAAATTCGCCACGGCAAAATCGCTAACCGCGAATTCCCGGGGTCCTTTCATCGACGTCCAGGAAAAAAAATATATACCGCTCCAAACTCGATTTGCCCGACGGAAAGTGAGTTTCTATTGAAAGCGGAGGAAAAAGCGGAGGGGGTAGTCGGGTTTTCCGTTCAAGTAATCTGAAAAGAGGCCCGGAACGTAATGAAGCTAATTGCATTAGACCAGGAGAGTGTAATTGGTAACCCTATAGTCCTTCCACATGCGTCCCCGGAGAGGAGACGTCCCAAACATTTGATATCCGAGATACATCGACCCGGTTTGTAGATGCATACGTTCCTATTTAATTAGTGGATTTGTCAATAAATTATTTAAGTAATTTTCTTAATACTGCTGGAACAATTTAAAGTAGCGAAAATCTGAGTGTTTGCAACCGCTCGAAAGTTTTTTAATTTGCATTTTATACGCGGTGTCGTAACATTAGAGTGAATATTATCCTGCTATGTAAAACAATAACTCGCATAACGTTGAATTTTTTAATCGAAACGAAAATTCTAATAGCGAATTTTCTTTAGCGCAAAACGCTCAATTATCTCGCTTATCGAACGATATTAATTCGATACAACAAGCGAATGAAATATTCATAAAAGGGTCCTACTTCTGTTCGACGAAGATTTCCACCGATATTAGCCGGTTTTTCCGGGCGAGTTTTCGTGACACATGCCATTCGAACGGACCCCGAACTTCGAATGGAGACCCGGAAAGTTTCGAGTTTCCACTGGTATTTAATTGAGCCAAAGGGAGTTGTCGGGGCGCCCGGAAAGGTGGAGGTAGATGTACAGGGTGCGGCGCAAAAACACTTCCGCGATCCGAATCTTATTTGTGACATCCTGTATAGTTTTGCGTGCGACGGTGGGTCATTAGATCGACGCAGGACGCGTAAAACCGCTGCTTAACAAACCGTTGTTAACCGGTGGAGGTGACGGGACATCGTCGGGTTTCGAAGCGACATTTTTGCCCTTTCATCCCCCATTTAATCCGTCGCGTTTCTAATTCTAATTCCGGCAGGGATGGCGGACTCGCGGGACCGGCGAGAATAGCGTAATCTGATGATTTTTTGGGATAAAACTCGGGCGATTCGAAAACGCGAAAACGGTTTCCATTAAAAAGTAAATGCTCGACGGACATCGGGCGATAATCCGCCGGAATCGATTCGTGAAAAAAAAAACCGAACAGGAAACAGAAAATCCAATTAACAGGTTTTAGGGCATTAAACTTCAAGTTGTTCAGGTTTTTTAAAAGCTTTCGTTTATCAGATTATGTCGCGCCGGGAAAGATATAGACCGAAAGCTTTCATAGCGCTTTCATAGCGCCGCGAAAAAAAAGTTAAATATAACTTTTGAAATTACGCTAATTCGCTGTAAATTTTTAATTGCTTCGATTTATTATTAGCGCGAAAGTTGCGGATGAAGACGTAGACGGATAAAAATAAAACGCAATTATATTTATGGTTAAAATAATCTCAAAAGGCAATAACACGCAACCGCCGTAACTACAACGTCAGCACAACAAGCATTACAATGGCTTTCATTAATATTAAAACGAAAATTTCGCGCAAATGGATTTAATAGTCGGCGTACTAGAAGTGTACGCGATTTTAACATTTTAATTGCCCCCCTTTCGTTAGGCACAATCGTAATATTTTTACACTAAAATTGAATATCTACCCATAACGCAAAACTATTTACAACGCAACCATATTAATTCAAATAATAGAAAACGTTGGTCCACGTACTAACAACAACCGTTCGCATTCAATGCACAATCATAATTTCGAAATATCCCGAAATAATAAATAGGATGCGCGGCCATTAAATTATAACTAATTATTTTTGGTGGAATTGAATTATCAAAGTCGCTGCTGTGATTCGATGGAATTATGCGCGACGTTCGCGAAATGATTCATTCCAATTGAAATCGGTGCAAATCGAATTAGCGACTAAACTATATGCGCGGCGGTTACGGTTTGTTCGCGAGGGAGAAGCCCCCCTCGAGTACATTCTGTATATCTTTATTACGGCGCGTTCGCGAGTCATTTCGAATTCATAGAAATTCGCCATTTCGGCGAATTGATAATCGCAAAATTGCCCGCGCTCGTTCGTATTTCAATGTCTCTAATCCTTTCCATTGTAAAACCGGCCGCCCGGGGGTCCTTTTATTAAATCCGTAACATTTTAATTAAAACCCCATCTTAGTATTTACAAAACTCGTACTACTTACGTCGGCACTTCTCACAAGGAGAATTGCATAATAAAGTTAAGCAAAAGTTTACACATTAAATAAACCACTCCGAGAGTAGATATTTAAGACCTCTTTAAAGCGAAACTTTCGCCCGACCTAAAGAGCACGAGCGCCATTCCTTTACTTTTAGTTAGCGGAAACTCTTGCTCTCGAGGCACCGAGGAATAAATTACGAAAATTAAAGACAATAACTCCCCCTTTCGCCCGACTTTTGATATGATCTAAACCGGCGCATCGGGAATCCCCCGTCCCCAAAAATTACATATAATCTACATGTATCGCAGTAAAACACAAACGCCATATTGATTAGAGCGCCTCGCTATTCCGCAATTTTAGTTTAACTCCGCATCAATTCCGCGATATAAATTCTCATAATTAAATCCCGCGCATTGTTCGACGGGGAGAAAGTGGAAATTTAATATGAAAATGCTCCGTACGCCGATTTATATAACGCATTAGGTATACGCGGTCTTTTTTTCCGGGATTATGGAAATCGTCGTCGGGACTTTCCGCTCCCCTTTAATAGAAAAACCACGGCGCCTGGAGTTGCATTAGTTAGGCCGGTCACGCGCCGCTCCGGTAAGCAACAATGGCTCCGGGGAGGACATTCCTAATTGCATCGGTGCGTGCCGGGCCTCGTCGTTACCGAATCGAACCGCATCGGCGGCGGTTTCCATTATTTATTCAACTTACATCATACCGTCTTAAAACCTCGCGACAATAGGCGTTGATGAACCTAAACAAACCCGGCTAACCCGTTGAAAAAACACCGGGCGAAGGGCCGAACAAACACGCCCGGAATTCCCGCTTTTATACGGCGATGGCTATCGAAAATTAATCGCTTTAAATAAACCATCCAGCAGGAGCGATATCATGCGCACTATAACCCCTGTATATAAATAAATTCATGACTACTTTGAATTACGTGAAGAAATCATTTTGTGTACGCCTATCAGCGGCGAAGGGCTCTCGCTGGTAATTAATAACAAGATGATGGGTCCAGATAGGGTGGGGCGGCTTCGCCGGCGTCTCCTCCGCCGCGACGCTAATAGCGGCGTCCTCGAGTAAATTAGATCGGGTTATGTCATTATCTGCGATCCTCGGGGCGCGGGCGTATATAGGTATCACGTGATTACGGGACATCGGGATTGATAACATCTTTGTTGCAATGTCATCCCCGGCCGCAAATTAATCGCTACAGATACCGAACGTTAATTAGTCGCCGGGAATTGTACTAAGTGAAATCCAATTACTTCGCCCTTCGGTTTTGTTCGAAAAACGTTTCTAATGTGTTGTTAAGGAGGAGTTTTGCGAATTTGGAGAATGCGTGGCAACGCTGCGAATGCGATTATCGTTTAAATCTGTACAAAAAAATGTTGCATATCTGCTCGTGGTAATCGACTACTTTTTTTGTTCCTGCTACGTTGTTTTAAACGTAAAATAATTACAAATACGCAGGAAGGTGTATGTGTGTGTGCAGGATGATTTAAATGTGGAAAACGTCGACCGGCCAATTTCAGCTAGGCATAAATTTTCAATAAAGACCCGTTTTTTAATTTCTTTGTACGTGCTCATTGTGCCTTGCATTATTTAGAACGCGAAGCCGCGCAATAAAAAAGTCAATTATGCCAAAAAATTAATATTCACGATCCCACCCGCGCGCTCGTCTCGCATCGCAGGAATGAATTAATCAAACCTTGCAGGACTGCAGCCCTTTATATGCGCCCCGCGCCGTTAATTAATACGCCCCGATGTTGATTAGAATTATAGAATCATTATTTTACTATACACTAAACAGATACAGAACGTATCACTTCTATACCGTTTCACTACATTTTCCAAATAAACTTCCCATGATGTAATTTTCTTGGAGTGTGTATTTTTTGGCCCCCTTTTCGTATGAAAATTCGTGACCGTCGTGACGCCTTATCGCTCGACGCTGTGAACTTATTCGTTCCGTTATCGCCGATCTGGTATAACTACAAGTCAAACAAGCTAACTTTTTTATCCGGATCTGATAAGCGGAAAAATATGAGATCGGAAGGAAAAACTAAATTAAAATAGTATTATATGCGTCCTATCGAAAGGGAGCGAAGGGTAAGTTAGTTTCATTGTAATCAATTTTCATTTTCTCCTTGTGAGCGATGGGTTTTTAAAGCGGGTTATTGTGAGCTCGAGATCTTATCGAAATAAGTTTCAGGGGGGTTGAAAAAATCCGGGGGTTTGTTTTAATCGTGTGTAAGTGTAAGTATATAGAGGCGGTGAAATTAATTGCGGTTTTCGCGCGACAATAAGGTCGAGTTTTAGAGTGGAGCGGCGATAAAATTTCCCATCGGAAAACCGCTGAGGTGACCCCCCTCTGGTTATCGCCCGTTAAAGTGAAAACGGCGGGCGCGCGTTTCATAAACTTCTTTATTATCTTCAAAGTGCTGAAGAATGGCCGGCGACTGGCCGTCTCTTCGCGACGCCGCCCCGCGCCCGCCCGCGCCGGTTTTCATAACGTTTTTCCTGACGTTTTCCTTATTTTTATTAACCCTCTAAATCATTGCGAAAGCAGCTCTTTTTCGGAGACTGCCTGCGGAAACCGATGAAAATACTTTAGCGGCGAACAAACATCTTTATATACGTACGTTATAGTGCGGCGCCCCGCGCGCCATATTTTCCATCTATTAAACTTTTTATGGAGTCCCCGCACTATTCCTAACAATAAATTTTAAGCGAAGCTGACAAAGTAGCCCGATTTTCGATTACATTAGCACAAATTCGCTTGTAAAAATTTGATGTTTGAAGTTCGAAATGGAAAAAAGTCCATGAGCAACGCTACTATTACATTTTCGTATAGTTTGTTGTGATAGGATGAGCTCGCGAGAGGTTTCCTTTTCTCTAGCATTCGTCGCGAAAATGGGAGATTTCGTCAATTTTGTACGTTCTCAGATTTGCTGCGTAAACTGTATCAAGTGAAATCGAGCACGTTTTGGTTTCGCAGATTCCGATTGTGTAAATTTTTCCGCATTATTCGCGTTCTTCCTCACCGGTGCTACAACAAAACCACCTGGAAGTCTGCCGGGCATACGAAGTAATTATATTTACATTGGTATTCATGAAAATACGCAAGTTTTAATGGCGTAGGTGTAGACAACAGATGCATTCATTACCATATTGACGTGTGCATCTTTTTTCGTTAGAAAAGTTTAATTATCTGGTAAACAAAATGCGAACTAATACGCTCCTGTCGCGAGAGGAAGATTTCAGTTTTTGTCGAACGGGCGCCTCGCAAGTTATTCGGGGACAAGTTAATAGGATTAGATTTTTATGGATAATATCATATGTTAGTTCCCCGGCGGTAAATACGTTTCCATCGGGGCTCGGGACTGTTTCTTCGTTTTTTTATGCCTTTGTTTTGCTCCCTTTCCGGGAGAACATCGTCTTGTTTTTCTTCGACTTAACCTTCTCGTCTCGTTTCGGGGTTGATCTCATAAACCCGGATTGTTCGGATGTCATGCGATCGTTTCATATGCCCGCAACTAATCCGTCGTGGGCGCTGGAAAAATCCCCACACATACTGCTTTTATCCTAATGCTCATTAAAAATATACCGAGCCTATTTTGAGGTAGTTTCGCGAATTTGGAGAATGCGTGGCAACTCTGCAAATTGTCTAATCACTTTGACAGAAATATCATCATTGATATACAAAGCTACATTGTTGTCAGAGTTCTACTGAAAATCCCCCTTGCAAAATTAACTTTCTACCATGGAATAGTAGTCACTTCATCGACTATTCAAAGCAGTTTATACAATGTCATTTTCGACGTTATCTGTGCCGCATAGAAAACGAATGAGTGACATGAAATAATTCGGCCGTTTTCCCTCGACGGTTTTCTGTTTGTAATATCACGGAGCGACCTTTCTAACGAATTCTGATGTCTTGTCAAGCTCAAACCGAGTCGAATGCACGTTATTAAATTACCCGAATCGCAAATATTTCACGATTTCGCTATTAAATAATTGCTTTGTTTTAGTTGAAAGTTTTGTACGCGGAAGCAAGGAGAGTCTTGTACCGTGCAGCTGAACGCGAATAAAGAAAAATTCGTACAATTTCCTGGCGAAACGAACGAATTTCGTGCAGACTTCGGGGCCGTAATGCGTTGTTGGTTTTCCAAGAAGCCATAGGAAATATATTTCTTGATATATCCTCGGATATCCTTGTTCCGGCTCCTTGGGGATATTAACGCCTTTCGTGTGCTTAGATGGAAGTCTGAAAGCCGTTTAGGAACGTGTTTGAATAACGTTTTGTACTCGCTACATAATCATCATTTCTCTTTCGGCGAGAGAAACAAAAGGGCCCGCGGATCGGATGAAAAAAACCCGCACCGGTCTTCGGGATTTTTCTCGCAATTTCTCTCTCGAAATTCGCATTTACGTGTGCCGAAAATCGCCTGCATGTTGCCGGTTAAATTTGCGGCAAACGTAACGCAACGCTAAGCCGAAACGCTAGACGTTATTCGCCCGTTCGGCCATTTTCAAAGCGTTATTTCCGCTTGAATGTACCTTTTCAAAGGGGAGCCCCGGTTATTCGCTTATCGGACGCTAACCTGATATGACGATATATTATTGTACCTACCCCCAAGAACTCCATTAATATATTCCCCAATAAAACATGAAATTTAACTCTATATATCTAATCCGAATTCCACGCTTTAAAAACATCTAACTTATTACTATTCCGGATTGAATTTGCGACTGTTTGCAATAGGAATTATCCCATTGTGACTGTTAATTCCTAGGTAATCGAATATCGAATGTAAGCTTCAGGTTATAGGTATATACTATCTCTGACTCTATTTGATATACGCACGCAAACACACAAACACGTATCGTTCGGTTGCGCTGCAGCTCGTCCTCTGTTCAAATTAATTAGAATGGAATGAAGCTCCGGTTTTCGGCAAACAGTATCTAAGTTTTAACGATGATTGCGCATAAAAGTCCGGCCGTTGTTCGTCCGCCGAGCCGTTTAATTCGCGATCATTCATGTCGAAAACGCAAAACACGAATAATAGCGACGTGCATGCGGTTTTTCGTACGGCCGTCGAATATAAAACATCGGTCGGGATGATAAAAAAAAATTGCAGGAGTGGAAAACGCCGAGGGACGAACGGAATCGATTCGCGAATATGCGAGCCTAATAACCGCGTATACACCCCGTAAAATCAAGCGAGATACTAATAGAAGTAATAACGGGGAAAAGCCATCAAATATCATATAAGTTATATATATTTTTTTCTTGTTACAGGGACCGCGTCTACCGACTAAACTTGAGCAATATCAACCAATCCAGCTGCGAGGTAAGTACACATTCCGTTTTCGTATATAAGTCTCGTCGGGTAATTTTACAAGAAAACTTTCGCCCGTAACGGCCTTGCATGACATTTCTCGTCTGTTATTTGTCCATATTATGAGCGAAACGAACGTACTTACTTCCCGCCGATGACGATGCGATGATACCGCGCTCGAAGAGATTACAGGACGGAATGAACTCCCCGTTCGCTCCTATACAGGGCGCTCTATTTCCATCAATTTTCCTTAACTTACCATATTTGTATATACACACCAAATTACTTAATTCGAGCGAGTTAGGCAACTAATATAAAGTTGCAAGAGTTGCTAACTGAATTTAACGTTTGATGAGTATACCAAAGTATTATGAGAGGTATGAGAGTTTCACCCTGTAAGATAAAGGTAATCACTTCTTCCCCCTCGAAGTCTCAAACGCGAGCGACCTGGCGGACGTAAAATAAGGCTCCCTAACTATTTACGAGATGTGGATTATCACGTGAGCCCTAATCATGAGTTATGCATTGCGGCGTTGTCGTTTATTCCTTGTTGCGGCGTGCGTTTATTAGAGACAGAGGGCGCGCGGGTCGGGCGACCTACCCGTGGGGTCGGTACAATAATGAGATCGTTCCCGGTCGACTGTACTTACGGCCGCAAATGGATTGAACATTTCTCTTTGTCTCCTCGATACTTCCAAGCGCGCCTATTTGTCGCCGAATTACGCCCGCTGAATCGATGTACCAGTGGAGGAATCGTTGTAACTAACAAATCTTAAACGCCCGGATAGGATCGCTCTCATAACAATCCATCGCGGTGATAAAAGCTACACTATTCATCCCGTTCTTATCGCCCGTCCACTATATAGTAGCTCTTGTAAACTCGACGAAAAGGGGGGCCTTATCGCTCGCGTTTAGGGCTCCATTCAGGCGAGTCCGGCGAATTTAATCAAGCGTACGTAACGAATGTACCACCTTGTAGCCGTTGAAGGACATTCGTTTTCGTAAATCAAACCGACTCGATGCTACGAGGAATTTTCCCGGATAATGTTCGCTTTTTACAGCGCTGGGTTGCGTGTCAAAGTGACTGATGTATCTCGTTTGATAGGTATCATAGCTGCCAGTTAAATGCACAGACAGGGGGTTGGATCGTTAAAGCTCGCGCCCCTCCCGCTTAATTGTATTTTTCTGTGAGGTATATTCCGATAAGAAGTTGCAACCCCCTTGTATCGATGCGATAAACAATTTATAAGAAGCGTGTTTCGCATCACGATATGAATTTTGTTTGGTAGAATTCAGTCGATGGAAAAATCAGTGTCTGGTTCACCTGAATATTTACATGGCGGAAATTAATTAGCATATGGCAAAGGGCGCCCGCATAAGTGCCGTTTCCTCGGCGTTAACGATCTTTATCATCGTTCGATATAGAGCGAATCCGATGTATTATTAAAGCTGTTGATTAAGGTCGTTATGACGCCGAATCCCCGGAGTTTTAAGAAGATATCTTTTAAATTATTCGTAATCCAATTACGGCTCTGACACCGCCGAGTGGCTGTCGAGCCCGAAGGGTCGGAGACCGGCCGGCTCCTGCGGGGACCCGCCAGGACTTGACACACACGATTTTTTCTCCCCCGGGCGACTCGAGGATTAAAACGTTGTTCGAATTTTCATCGTTTACCTATAGCGGGAGTGATGATTAACGAGCGTTTATTAGACTAATCGGCCGAAAACAATATCGTAATGTAATATGTTAAGTTGGAAATCATGAAAAATTCATGGGGTCTCGGCGTAATAAGGGTTTGGGTTTCATTCATCATTATTCGCAGCAGCGGCGTACGGGAAAAACACTGTAATTAGACGGTGATAAAAAAGTGCACGCGACTTTAATTCGTCTAACGACTTTTCGTTGCACGTGAGGAAATTTAAATGGTTTCGAAAGGTGTAGTTAGGAGAGGATTGATGTTTATTTCGATTTTATATACGAATCAAATCGGAATTTATCCAATTATTTCGACGATTTCTCGTCTGCCGTTACCTTTTCCTTATATACGAACACCCGACGCGTTTTAAATTAAAATTGATTGGAAACATCGATTTTTCGCGGCGGCGCTCGCGTTTAATTGAAAAGAAAAAAAAAACGCAATTCTCGACTCGATTTCGCTCCTTAATCAACTGTATTTAAATCCGGCCGATAAATTCAGAAGTTAGATTTATCTGCAACCCATTCGCGCCGCCCCCTCGCGATCCGGATCTTTTGTGCGCCGCTCCCCGGGGGCCGCGACTCGTCCCCCGGGCGGATGCACTCGGGGTAAGGGAATGAAAAGGAATCAAAAGTGCGTGCGAGGCGAAACGAAGAAAAAAAACTACTATTTCGATTCGAATTAGTTTCTGAGTCGCCATGTCTCCGGGGAAAACGGAAATATCCCTAAACTTATCATTGGAAAATAGAAAAAAACGCACAACAACAACGATCCCCCGAGTGGGGCGGCTCGCGACAGGGGTTGTTCCTGACGAATTGATATTTAAAGCCTTACATTTCGGATGAGATGTGGATTATTTAGGAATCGCGGCGTTAGGGATTACTTTGATGGGAATCCCATTTGATCCCACAAAAGAACCCGATAATGACATCTGCTAGGTTGAGTCATTCTGCATCAGAACTGATAAATTATATAGTTTTTCTCTATACACCTACACATTTAATAGGATAATTATTTGACTGCGCCAATTAATGTCTTGTACAGTACTGTCCATTTTTTCGCATTAATACAAAGCGTTTATTATACGGACTGTACACTCACTCAATATATCCGAACCCCTTTCGGTCCCCTCGATATTACAAAAGCACAAAGGACTGGCCTCGTCCTGTACAGAGATTAAATGATTCGCCTATAAATCCTTAGTTTCTATATATCGCGGGCGGCCGGCGGCGGGTGTCGCAGCCACCTATGATCGTTTCGGCTCCTGCTTTTCTAATTAATGGCTGAGCAAAAATAAAAGGCACGTTCCGTTTATTTTTTTTTCGATATGAAAGCAATTCCTGCGTCGGTATTTTATCGGGAAAAAAAGCGGGATATTGGGCCCGTTTTTTATCCGCTGGCGGTGCTCGCGAAGGACCTTTGTACCTTTTGTACGCAAAAGCCCTAATCTGAAGCTGTAAATTTTTCGCCGGGCGGCTGGCTTCGATGGCAGAAAGGAAATCCGCGAGAATTAATTTTAATTGTCTCTTTCCTCGGCGTTCGGTTTCGTCGGATGAATTTATCGGGTCTATTCCTTTTTGCTTGTCACGGATAATATGTTAATTTTCCAGGCGGTGAGTTAATTTCGAACTTTGATCGTATGTTATAACATTCAGTGCTTACGTAGGCGTATAGTGGACGTGAGAAATCAGTAGACTAATCTACCGAATCGGAACAATTCCGAACTCGCCGTATCGAAAATTAGCGAAGAGAGAAAAGTTTATCGCCCGACAAAACCACGGCGATCAGAACATCAATATTTCATTAATTTCCTGCGAGGCCCCGGCCCTAGGGGTGATTAATTTTTCGCAATCGAAGAGGAATATAAGTGTCGAAATTCGGGAATTATCGACCGAAACGTTAAAAGCGGAACTTTATCTTATACTTTTATCGTCCAAAACTTCAATAACCCCGATGTTTGCCGTCAAACAAACGGCAAAATGGAGGAGTCAATCACAACATTTTATATCTCTACAACCTATTTGGCGTACTAATATAAATCACAAAAGATATTGCTAATAGAGTATGTTTGTCGTGAATCTCCCTCGATATACCCGCAGGAAAAAGTGGGGTAGAAACTGGCCAGAATCAGCACTAGGTACATTCAGTATAACAAAAATATTCCTATTAAATGCAACAACTGGTTTAATACATAAACAATTATTTGTTAATAACAAACATTTTAGTGTAGATGAAACAATACATCTTGTTATAATTTCTAATCGATTTAAAATAGGTAATTCGAGGGGAGTCCGGTCCTGCGGATCATCCCCCGTCTTGGGCAAATAAAATCCGCAGGAGTGAAAGAAGTCCGCCTCGTAATCAAACTCGAACAAACATTGACTTTGGCCTATCCGCTAAAGACTTTGGTAGATATTTGTCCGATATTCGCTTTAATAACTCGCAACTTAAAGCCGAGTTACAAATCTCCACGGTAAATACGAGAAATTTCCCGTGGATGTAACGCGAAAGAATTGAAAAATCTCTATAATTGAGGAAACTTTTCCCTCGTTCTTTTGACCGTGAAATATTCCCGAATTGCGAGAAATAATCTAATTATGCTGCGTTTCTTTTCGACTAATTGGGGATTGGATTAGCTTATCTGAAGATGGCAGTTTTAAAGTTAATGCATGGAATAAATCAGGTGAAATAATATAAACAGCATCATTGCTGGGAAATTAGAGATATTTTCACAATGGCCTCGTAAATTGTTAGGTCCTTTTGTGCGTCCGTTGAAAGGGAAAACGCATAAATCCCCGAGAAACATTATAAACCAAGAGCCGTAAATAAATATCAATAATTGGCCCGATATTGAAGCCATATATCTTCGAATACGGCAACGATTATTAACCGAAGTAAGGGGTGAATTCCAGGTGTCGAAAGAGGATTTGCGAATTGAATTAAGGGCGCGCGGGTGAGACAAATATCCGTTTATCGATTATCGAAATAAAATAAATAATCGATTCTTTAGTGCTACAAAAAAAACTCGCGAAAAGTAATCATCGAAATGAACCGCGTTGCGCGAATAAAAAAAACCGACCGGCGGCTTTATTGATATTAACATGGAAAAATTTTCCCGACGGTTTGCTTTCAAAAACTTCGAAATAAAAGGGCACAATGCGCGAGCCAGGTCGCAACTTTTAGGTCAATGGAAAAGTTAGTTATTATAACAGCGGTGCGGTATACACCGGTTTTTGTCCCGCACCGTTTTGCAATATTAAAATCCCTTCGAATGAATCGCGAGTAATATTAGTATCTTAAAAACAGCATAGAAATCGCGTCTTGAAAATGTTCTACTAATAAATAATATTTGTAGTTAATAATCGAGCGTGTTATATCAGTTATAAGCTCTTTTACAGAGGAAATAAACGCGAATGGTAATCCGCGTATTCGACAAAAAAATTTTTGTATACCTACGTTCCGATAAAAAAAAATTGAAACAGTCGACGCACGGGCGAAATAATATTTATTGACCGTTGTTCGGGCGGCATGGAGCATAAATTAAATAAGGGATTAGCATAGCCTGAAGCAGCTAAATCACGTGTTATTGTTTCATACGTTCGCAAATGTAAATCGGACGCCCCCCTGGGGGTATTCATTGTTTATTCGTCAATTATTGCAACAAATCGGACAAATAAACGCGAATTACCGTTCCCGCGTGCGTTTCCCGGCAAACGAATGGACTGCAATCAGGGGTCGCGCCCGCTCGCCGGTAGATTTAGAAGAAGATTGATGAGTCGATTACCATTTAATCGATTTAAATACTTTTGTAAACCATTCATAAGGGTCTCTTGAAACACTACCTATTGTCATTGCAAAACAAATATCAATGCACGATCGGTACTATTAATTTTCAAATTCTTCCTCTTTTTTTCTAGTTAATACACTCTC
This sequence comes from Phyllotreta striolata, assembly GCA_918026865.1. Taxonomy (NCBI): domain Eukaryota; kingdom Metazoa; phylum Arthropoda; class Insecta; order Coleoptera; family Chrysomelidae; genus Phyllotreta; species Phyllotreta striolata. The sequence goes on from OU900102.1 coordinate 4,995,283, forward strand.
CTCTCTACCATAGTTTGTAGAAATTAAATTTATTCTACTATAATACATTGTAATATCCCTCGTTAAAATTTGCCCGGGTCCGATGCGGTGTTGAAAAGACTTGTATTGGGTAAAGTAAGTTTCCCTTATGCGGCCGAAAATCGTTGATAACGCAGGTCTGGAAAGGCGGAAGTAACAATTTCCATGGTACAAATTAAATTGTAATTGGCTATAAATTCCCGGACAATTGTACCTGGAAATTTCGTAATAACGCGCGCGCCTCGGATTGTTCGGCAAGAATAGCAGGAAGCGAATCCTGCTCGGGGAATTAATTCGTTAATAAATGACGGATCCGGAATTGTACGGGACCTTATTGATGGCGCCTCGACGTTAAAGCCGGATTTTTAAACGGTAATTACCTAATAAATTTCGTTAATTAAATCGCGTTAACGAGGGATTTTGTTTCCCATTTTTTCCGATTGCTGCGTCACGATATCGTGAAGTGTGATTGATTTCCCGCGTACGTGCTAACCGGCTTCGTCCTTTTTGTATCCTTATTGCTCCATTTTTCATATCTGGCTTTTCGGCTAAGGCGTTGCATCTCCAGAAATTTCGGAATCTTCTACTCCCTCGGGGGTGCCGATTTAATGGCTTTTCTCGGTTAAAAGAATGCACAAAGTGGACCGGGAGTAGGTATAAAATGATTTTTTTTTGTAGACATAAAAATAAAATTCGATGAAGCGATGCATCAAAACGTTGATCTAATTGCAGGTAGTATATTTTTGCGGGTGTAATTTATGGAGGTGTAAAATTAAAGTTGGAAAATCTTGGGGGTAACGAAGCGATTAATCACGGGCTGCAATGCGGGGGAAAAGCTCTATCTTACAAGTTAAATATACAGTCGATTTATCTGTTTAAAAAGCCGAGTTCCGAACATAATCAACAATATCATAAATCCACTTAGCTCCGGTAATATTGTCGCAATTCGTTTATTAATCGCCCGGCTATCGGGGAATTTATGGCGGTTTTCCAATTATTTCCTACGGCTTCATTGTCGGGCGAAAAGGACCTTCCGCGGCGAATGCATTCGCCCGCAACAACCGATTTATGGCCGGCCGGCTGAGTGAAGTTCCACCGAGAAAACAATCTTGTATCGGACTATAAAATAAAATGTATTGCGCCACCGCCGGTCCGCTTTATTGCTAATATGCTTCGCTTTTTTACCCGCAGCTGATGCATTAGCTTCTTATATCGATGGGAATAAATGTTTGTATACATGAAGATAGGGGTGTAGTTTTTTTCGATCAATTTTCGAGAGTTTATGCTTTCGCGTATAGCACACCTTGGGGGTTATTTGAAAAGGTCAGTTTGCGAAACGCATATAAGAGGTCAGAGAGAAACCGGCCGTCCTTTATTAGCCGTTTATCCTTCGGTGTAAATTTCGCGCCGGGCTCGCTTTGTTTTTAACGCGGCGGCCGCCCTTTCGAAAAAGGTCGAGAGGGTGTGTTTTATCCGTCATTTACAGCCGGCGCGGGGGTTTCGAATCCTGTCGAGGTGTCGCCGGCTTCGGATTATCGCAAAGATTAATGTTAAGCTCGCCTATTTAAACGGTACATGCATCATAAAAAAATTCAACCGATCGATTGATGTAGTATAATACTCGAAGAAGTTATCGCAATATAGCGATGTTGATTAATCGAATAAAATTAACGTTCTGGATGGTGTATTAGCGGAGGGCGTAATTCGGTTCGGCGTACAATAATTTGCGTCCGGAATTTTATTTTCCCGCGGCCGGTAATTTCGTCGGTATAGCAGGAAATTTACGGTTTATATAGGTAATAAAGCGTTTTAATTGTCATTTATTTTAACGCTCTCCGCACACGTATCGATGATATAATGAGGGAAATTCGCTGATGTATCGCAACAACATAACCAATGAATCGACGGTTCGCGCTCAGTTTGCACATTGTATATGCGCCCGGCGGTACGTACATAAAAATATTAATTACACGGCCGTCGGTCGTGTATACAGAGCCGTTTGTTAGCTTGTAAAGTGCCTTAAAAATCTATCGTTAATAATTATTATTTTATGGGGTATGTTCATAGCAATTTATGTGTAAAATGTCTTATAAAATCTCTCGTGAATAACTATTAATTTATGAGGTGAATTTATGCAAATTATTTATAACATACAGATCTTGTTTTGGAATGTATTGAATAAGTACATGTTCCCGTATATCGCTATAGTTAATATCGAGTCGGATGGAATTACGAATTACGAAAATAGCGTAGGTTTATTACATTTTGCAAGTTTGCATATCCAAACAAACATAATTGGAATTTGCGTTTGGCTTTTTGGATTCGGAATTCATATTCGAAAAACTAATTAGTGCACATGTAAGTACTAAATTCAGCAACCTTAAATAAGGGCCGGCTGTAATGTAAATACAAATACAATCTGCTAAATAAACCGTTTTTAATTTTTTTTTCTGCACGGTATTTAATCATCTCGGATTCAGGGACTCGTGGCTGTCGAAAAAGTAAATCCCGGAATTTTGATTTGTAGCCCGCAGATATTTAACGTCAACTAGACGCAAGTAGATTCCCCCCAGTAATGGGGTAATTTTAATTTCGATCCTTTAGGATATCTTAGACTGTAGGTAAATATATGCACTTAGCCCAGCTTCAAAGAGAAACAGGATCGTATAATATATGGGGTAGATGTATATACAACTGTGTAAATAATAATAAATACGGAACAATAATTGCAACTGCAGGTACTTCGCATGAAATCTCGCAAAATTCTGCTACCGTAATATCTCGGCTTGATTTTAATATAGCTCTATTGTGATGCGAGCAAATTAAATATTGCCCGTCTTAGGGAAGTCGAAATAAAGTTCTGAATAACCCGATGGAGAAATTTCATTAAATTCGATGCGAATCGTACAGTTACTCAAACATTTCTAAGAAGCTCGAAACTTGTTAGTAATTTATTAACGGATTTTTTTCCATTCAACATATACAGGTAGCATTCTCGCTTTAAATTGAAGAAACTGAACCGTCATTAAAAAAAAAATAACCGGGCCCCGGGCCCTTTCAATTTGTCGCATTCGGCGACATCAGTCGGCGCCGTTTTCGAAACAATGAGAAGGCGTCGCGGCGCAGTAAAGTGTGTAAACCCGCGGGAGCATCTCGTTCTGTGCCCGAGCACAAGACGAATAATGGCCGCCATTCGTTCCGGAAAAGGGAATTAACTACTTTAATTAGTTCGAGACACGTTAAATTTACGCGCCCGAGCCCGGATATACCCGGCGCAATTGCCGATCGCCCGCCGCCAATAACAATCCCCGGGCCCTTTTAACCTTTTGATAATTTATTTCTTTCCTTTCCAGCGGGAGACGGAGACCTCCTTAGCAGATGGGGGGATTTATTTCGTCGCGATTTCCACCGTCGTAAAACTATTCTTACTTACTATATGAGGTGTTTGGAAAAAGCCAATTTTTACTTAATTTTAAAACCTACTCTTCTCTCCAGTCTCGACTCTCTGCACCGGTTAGAAATGGTCAAAAAAAATCAACCCTTACGCACAATTAGTATGCAAAATTAACAGGGGAAAGAAGCGCATTAGAGTTGTTTGCATAGATATTATAGTTGAAAAAATAACCGAGGCGAGTATAACGATGAAAGGGGGCGCCGAAAAAAATCGGGCTCATTAAAAGCCCGTTGTCTAAAACGAGTCGTTTTCTTGTACAACGTTAATAAAGAGTCCGCTCGAACACTAACAACGAAACTTTCGTCTCGTAATTGTAAAACTTGGTACAAATTTGCGTTGTAGGGCAGACCATTACGGCGAAATGTTTCGCACTTTCCGGGCGCGGGGTCGGGAAAGTTCCTTTCGGTTTGCTAAATAATGCAAAAGAGGGGTAACGTCTGATGTATATCGGTCCTGATGGAAAAGAATGTCTTTTTTCCGAGCGAGGAATCACAACGGAAAAACGAATTACGGTCGAACGTCTGACGTGGCCCCGTACACCTCGTTTAAATTTTTAAGCGGCCCTTCGCGTTTCCTCGTTTCACCCATCACTGCGCCCTTTTCTGACTTATTTACGGGATCATCCGTTCGCCATAAACATGTGGAAATAGCTGGCGAATACACACAATGCGCAATATCATTTATTAATCGTTCGTATTAGCGCAAGTTGCGTCTACAGTTATATGTATCGGTCTGTAGAATATTTTATACAAAAAAAACTTTTGGTGTACCTATCATACGTTGTTTTAATTTATTTGCAATAAAAAGCGTATGAATTAATTTTTGCTGTTGGATTATGTAGGATTATTATTCGGAAAATGCGAGTGTATAGGTATTTGTTGTATCATAAAACGTATATTTAATTCGTTTTTAAGGGTCTAATATATTTTATTCGAAATATGTAATTTTGTTTACAATTATTGTATATTAATATTGTTATTTTTTTGTATTGCAGCGAGATGCCCTCATTCTGGAGCCCACCAATGTTGCGAGTTGCGTTTCGAAAGGGAAATCAGAGGTGAGTTTTTTTTTGTGTTTTTATTTTATTTGTTCAGTTTTTTAATTGAAATCGTAATTTGTATTGTGGACGAAACACAATTGCCTCATGACAAAATGGAATTCGGTTTTTATACAAAAATAATCTTTCCATCGGCGAAAATGGAAAATTACTTTCCCTTTTTCATTAATTTTAATAATCGACCGAATCGTTAAGGATGCAGTTTGATGAAGAAAAAAAATTCATCTCGTCGTACTTTTTTACGTTACCTAACATCTTCTCGTGGAACATTCAGGCGAGCGAATTTTCTTAAAAGTACGGCTTTTGAATTTTTTATCAACTGAAGCCAGACGGAAACAGTTTGATGTTAGTGACCATTGAAGTGTTATTGCTCGTTGCTAGCGAGAGTGTGCAATCTCTCAGGTGAGAGAGGTAAATTTGCCTCTATTTACAGTGGCGCAACCGCCACAAATTATTTATTCGAATACTAATTTTTTACGATATTTTTTAAAGTAGATTTAAGTAGTAGTTATTGTAAGAGATACAGTGGGATTGTAGCAATATTTTTTTGTTATTGTTAATTGTAACGCTACTGAGTTTCAGATAAAATTGTCGGTAAGTGATGAAAAGCCGACGTTTTCAGTAATATATGAAGTCTAGCCTAGCTATTTCAATTTTCCACCTTTTCTCTATAACGCGGAAGAAAAACTATCTCTTTTAGGTATAAAAGAATGTGTCTGAATTGCTTGTCGTACGCCGCTTGAATATTTTACGTCATAAACAGCACACGTACGGTATAATAACGATCGTCTTAAATTATTAATTCTTGCATTTTTTTAACATATAGTTCGTTCATTTTATGTCGCTCGTTACGTCACTACTTCTACTAATATATTCCCAGCGAATGTGCGATTTCGTTCGCGTATATCGTTTAGGAAAAACTATTGTGAAGGGCGCAAAGAATGCGTCAGCAACTCGGTGTAACTTTGAATTTTTCATGTTATTGCTTGTTCGCCGGAACGTGTAGTATAGTCGAATATCCTCCATTATGTAGATGTGTCATCTTGGAGAATCACGTTTTTCAAGTGCCGTTTCCAGCGCCCGGTCGGCTGCGTCTCAATGAGAAAAAGACGTTTTCATTTAGGAGAGAGACTCATAGATTTTTATATACATTTGCATATTTATAGGAATAGCGACAGGGACGTATGTCTTCGCGAAAGGCTCCGCGGGAGTCCTTTGTTTGGAATCGCAAATGCGCCGGGTTTTATTCCTCGCACGAGGCGCTGCTTTGACGGGGTTTTCCGACTTTTCATCGCTAATATACCATACCCCGAACTATCCGCGATTACTTTTCTACCGAATTATTGCCGATTAATCGTCGCTTTTCGGTTGAAAAAATCAAATCGAGCCGAGCTAATGAGTCAAAGTGTCGATCGGGTTTTTAATAGTTAATCGAATAGAAGAAACTTTTAATTGAATAACTTGGAAATGGATATTCGGAGCCGAATTAATTGTAGAATCAAACCGTCCCGTTTTATTAACGTCTCACAAAACCAGTGGTGTTTCACCTATAATATTTTTTGCTACACAAATATTAATTTCTAAATTAATTAATTTCTTCAAATACTCATTTCACAAAAAGTATTTGTTTCTGTATAAGGATTTATTATAGGTGGTATTGGTGACGAGTTGCCGCTGGAAAAACGGAACCGAGCGACTTTCCATTTCGATATTCCCCGTCGCCGGGAAATAACTTATCTTATTAGCCGCGAAAGCGAAAGTTAAACTCGGGAATTAGAGACGGTTAATATAATTAAAATCTCAAATCTGTCGGGGCCCCGGAGTGCAGATGAGACGGGGCCGCTTTCATATTGAAGAGGGTTTTTCCCGGTCGCTCCTCTTCGGTTTTTTTTTCTTCTCTCCTATTTCTGTCTTAAACGCCTCGACAATTACATTAAAGCGAATTTCGTTCGACGGAAAACAGTCTCACTTTCCGACTGGTTTTTATTAAATTATGCCCTTTCAATTAGGCGATGTTAAGAAATGGAAATGGCGGTAATTGAGTCGAGAGCGAAAACGAGCCGGAAAAGTTCCTATTAAAACTTACAACTACAAATATTGAACATTTTAAAGCTCAAATCCGGATTTTTTATTCGGCGCAGACGAGCCTCGGTTTTATATTAAAAGGTTCGGGATTCTGCGATCGAAACTCATCACTGTCACTGAGATTGGATTAGCGAAAAAGGGCATAGACAGAAAGCAAAATACACAAAAAAAAACACCCCGAACGGGAACCGTACAAACACTTTCGCTTCCATTACAGGGGCGGATTTCGATTAATATATGGTAGATAAAAAGATGCATTCGAACAGTTTCATACTGTGCACTTTATGCAGTTTATATGCAGAGTCCTTATGTCTTTTATGAAATTCCTCTTTGCGCGTAATTAAATTAATAAAAGGAGCGCGCGAGTCGAATTCAATCCATTAGCCTCGGAATAATTCGAATAAAGTGTCGGCGGAAGAAATTGACAAATTTGCATATCAATTTCGCGCTCGCCAAATATTGTTATTTGCTAATTGAAGTTTCAATCAGTCGCTCGTCGAGAGAGGAGTCCTTCCGTTTTCGCCTCCTGCGCTCCGGCGACTCCGCCATCTCTCGACGTGAATTAAAATTAATTTTCGAGAGTCGCTCTCTCGCCGCCCTCTGACCCCATTTGTAATTCAAATTTTCGACTCTCGAGATCCGATAGAACAATGCCGGAAAAGCGACGACGACTGCGAGCCATTTCGCTGATTTTTTTTCGGCGTATTTTTCGTTTTTTACGGATCGTTTGCCGTCTAAACGTTCGGTTAACGTTAACGCATGAAAATGTAATAATTAAGTTAGGCGAAACTTATGCACATGCTCCAGTAAATTTCGTAAATTACGTTAAGGGTAAATTGATTTGAAGTTAGGAACTATAACTAGTACTAGTAATATTGTTTAATGAAGCAAATTTTCTATTAGCAAACTTATTTAATATTCAATTTTTTTAGTTAACTATCACACCCTAAAATGGTGGTGTTTTTTTCTACCTGAAGATATGATTATCTAAATGCATTCGACGTTGCTGTTATCCTATAATTTAGTGAAATATATTCCTTGGACCGTCCGCCTCGGTGCACCCTAGTTAACTACCCTTAATGTCCTATTCGCGTGATCCCTTATTCTAATACGATTTCTTATGATATTGGTTCCGATAGGTTTCGTTATTAGCCCAGGCTTGTTTGTGTTTCCAATATAGTTTTGGGAGATTTTTAGATAATACTCGTAGCATTTTTTTGTTTATCTAAAATTGATATCAACCGCACGATACGGTTAATGTTTTCTTGATTTTATAACAGGGTTGTTATTTATACCATTTGACTGAAAGCACTCCTATAATAAATCTCATAAATACGTTATAGTCGAGTTACTAGGTACATTATACTTCTAATTGAAACGATTCAAAGTAAAAAAAAAATGGGAGTAGCGACCAGGGGGTTGTGTAGCAGGGCGCCCTTTTAGGAGTTTGCGATGGTTTATTTTCAGACTGGCTGTGTGCCGGCGTTTCTCTTTCATGTTCAAGGTTTATTAACTCTCTCCTTTTCAGGCCGTAGAATCAGTCAGAAGCCGAAGCGAAACTCCCTTAATTCGTTTCGAGTTTTTATGAGACACGTAGATAGTTTTCCCCGTTCGGCTCCACAAAGGGAATTGCCAGTTTGCTCACGTAAAAGATGCTAAAATTCAGGGATCCGACAATTCCGGCTAACTTTTTTTTTTCTTCTCCGGGCGTCCCTTTCGCTCGCTCATCGGGGGTTTTTAGTTGGTTTTGTTTCGCCTCCCCGCGCGACGGGAAGTCCCGGACTCGCGACCGCTTTCCTTTCAATCCGGCCCGTTTTTACGACTGTCGAGTCGATAAAAAGATTTTCTTTATACCTTGCCGTACAACGTAATTAAACGGTTTTATCGTCGGCTCGAAAAATTCGCTTTTTTACGCTGAGATGACGTCACGGGGTGGAAATATCGAACGCACTGTACCTGTTATTTTTATAACATCAGTATACATTTCGTGCTATCGCTGGTTTTCAATCAAACAGACTCGATTTAGAGGAATTTCACAGCGCTATTTTACTCTCCTTATCGGTTATTTTTCTACTTGCTGTACGACTCTAAAATGAAATATTTCAGCGAGATAAGTCCGCGATTGCATATACGGGGGATGGTAAAATCGTACGAATTACGCGACAGCAAGAGTAATTGCGGGTTGATGAGGAGAGAGAAACGCATCGAGCGACCCTCGTAAATAACCACTTAAATTTTTTTCCGGGTTTTATTTCCCGTTTTGTAGAGATTATATTAGGCGAGCCGGTCGGCAGTCTGTGTATACCCGTCTCGGCGTTGTTGTAAATGTAAATTAAATTTTCGGTGGGGGTAGGAGTTATTTAAAAAGTATTAAATTTTTTTTCATGGGATATAGTTAAGACGGAAATTCATATAAAATTCGCCATCGAGTCGGGATTAATAAACGAAGGGAGGATCGCATTTTCTATTAGGGGATGCTTAATTTATAGCGAATATTCATTTTAAATAAATTACTAAATTTTTTCTTGTAACGTTCGATATATCACCAAATAATTTCAATTTTAAATAGATTATAAATAAGTTAATTACATATTTATACGGCTTTTGTTGTGCTGGTGTAGCATGAAAATCTCATCAATATTTCACAATTGATACCTACATTAATTTTATTTAAATATATCCAGCCCGATGGAAATTCTGTCTGCCGCAATGGCAGTTAAAAAGGACAATTACAATGTTAGTTATTTCAACAAAGCCGTAACTTTTATGCATTTTCTCTGATATTATCGACCGAACTATTGTTTAAATTAACGTTATATTATACGAAATATAATGAATGTAACATTAGTTTTGAGTACATTAATTAATCACCAATGTATGAAGAGTAAAACAATCATTTAAGCGAATTGGCTCGTAATTAAACAACAGTTTAACTGTAATTAAGTGAAATGGTTAGTTTATTGTTGGTTAAAATTTACGTGTGCGCTTTAATTATGAAATTTCCCTGTTTCGTTAATGAATATTTTTTCTTCGAGTCGAAATTAATTTCAACAATATTATGATTTATAAATAAAAATTTGTTAGTTCAATAAATGTTGCATAATTTAGCAATATTATAATTAATTGATAGGAAAAGTAGAGGGAACGAACCGTTTGGGAAATAAATAAAAGAAGTTACTTTTACTTCTCGACAACGGCGTTTTGGGAAAGTCAAATCGGCCGTTCGGCCTGGAAAAAAGTCGGTAATTAAGCAAAACTTGCAAATTATCCGTTCTTTCTTTCCGGGTTTCGGTTTTTGTTGGCTCTCCGGCCGAATTAGACCCGAGCAGATTGACATTTAATTTCCCTCCGCATTTCACAGCGCTCAAGTTTTTCCACCTAATTAGCAACACTGGCAAATTATTCGACGAATTAGGTTCCGAATTTCGGAAAAATACGGCAAAAATATTTATCGAAGTCGCCTCGTATTTTCGTTCGAAAAGGAAAAGATCCGGGCATTGACGGGGAATAATCGCCCGAAAACGGTAAGGGTACAATATAACTCGGACAAGTTGTTATTAAATTTCGAAACCCCCGTAATTCGGGTGGGTTTTTAGCGGAAAATTTCGTTCCGGAAAAGGGTCGCTAAAATGAAATAAAATCCAACTTTAAACGTTATATTCCGTCTCGTTTATCTATCGCATCGGATTCGAATCCGTACGCGCAAATTGGGGATGAAATTATGAAGATATTTTAACGCTAATCTATCCGTAAAAGTATTTTTTTTGTTCCGTCGTGGCGTTTTTTCCGAGTCTACGTTTACGTTACGTTACGCTCGAGCGGGATGCTCGAAAAGAAACCCGAGAGTGACGGGATAAGAGCCTCTCACGTTTGGATTTATTGCGTGAAAAATAGGAATTGAATCTGTAATTTTACCGTACGAAGAACGGGATACGTAGAACACGAGGATCAAGTGATGTTCTCCTTTTTTTTTCTCTTCTTCTCGTCGAAGAGAATTGTCTTTCGCCTTTCCCCGAGAGTTTGACGTTTTAAATGCGCAAGAGTGCATACGAGATGAAAAGCCATTAAATTGTTTATTTCCCGCCCGGGCTTTCACTTTTACGTTGCGCCGGAGAAGATTCAATAAAAGCCAGGGCTTTTTGATATGGTAAAAGCGTTTGGGTTTTAAACTTTGCGCATAATGAGTCGTTGAATTTTTAGAGCTGTCTCTAAAATGTAAAAAGAGCGAATTTATACCGTATATGCGGGCATAAAACAATGGAGTTTCCGCGGAATTTACGCTAATATAACGTTACGATTATTTGATGTACGTTAAATGTTATTATTGTTAATTTTTATGTATATCTGAGTTTGTTTCGAAACAGCAAATTTCTATTCGAAAGTTCGACGATAACTACTAGTATACAGGGTGTAACAAAAAGATTTTTTATGACTATTTCTGTAATAAAATGTGGTAAGAACTACTTTTTGGTTAGACTCTGTATATCTATTGAATGGGCATTACAGACTGGGATTTCGTCTGAATCCAATCACGTTTTGCAGCGTTGCCCGAACACGCCGAAAATCCCCGATCGACCGTTTCGCGAACCGTTTTACGACACGGAACAGGGCAATTATCGTGGAAAAATTCCGGTTTCCGGACCATTTAAACCTGGCGCCGTCTAATTTAATCTGGGCCGAGCATCGGTCGCGGACTCTATGCACGGAAAGTTATCCCAGTTATCCGCTTGTTCTATAAATTTCGACTCTCAAACGTGACAGTTTTACATACGGTCTGCTTTTATATCACGTTAAATTGATAAAACGTTATATCGAGTTCTTAGCCGGTCGACAATCGCTGTTCGAGTGAATTCAGAATGTCGCGGGAGATGCTTGAACGATACGTTAAAATAGCGTATACGCTATTAGGCGCATTAGGGAAAGTTTCGGGGTAATTTATGCGAAATCATTGCAGCGCGTTTTACGGTCTGATCGATGTTGATGAATAGAGCGAAAATTGCGGTAACATATGCGATTTTGCGAACGCGCGCGCCTCTCGTCTTTTTCCCCGCAATTTCAAAAACACAATTGGCTCGTTTCGAATTTCGAACTTCGGCGAATTCGGCGAAATTTGCATGTAACATGTCGTCCCGCAAAACTAGCGCATTTCGAAAATATAATAGTTAAAAATAACGAGAATGTATCTACATTAAACTTTCTCGACCATTTCGAGTTTATGATTGACTTTTTAAACAATGTGTTAGTTGGATACGAATTGCCGCCCATTTAAAGTTCATTACTATTAATTTTGAACTACTTTTTGTACTATAAAAGGCACAAAAATTCTTTTACTTTAGATACTTTAGATCATCCAAACTATACAGTAAATTTACGTGACCCCCGACGCTGCTTCTGATTGTCTATTAACGTCGTTCGGTCTCCGTAATAGTTACATAACGAAAATTGAACGTCATGAATCGTTGAATTTCCAAACTGAACCCGCCCGGGCTCCGCGGGCCCCTCGGGGGCCGTATACGTTCTAATCAATAATGCGTGTAATTGATAGAAGAAGGTTCTCGGAATGCTCGTAAGTTAACGTTGCGAAAACGGAACAAGCTCAGGTGCACCAGAAAAAGATTAAAACGACGCCCCCCCACTGAATAAAATAGGGGGCCAACCCGCAGTGGCGCGCCAATTTTTAATTTTTAAATATGTCTTCTTTTTGTAGTGAATTTGTGGCCTCTACTGTTTGTGCTACACAGTGCTACACAGTGCTTGTATTACTTCGAAAGAACTTATAAATTGTATAGAGCCGTAAAAATTCATTCGTATATACAGCGAAAAAAGTTTCCGTTTTCCATTTTTTTCTTCTTCGTCCTTTTTCGCGATTCTTTGTAATCGCAATACTAAATTGTCGTTATCCTCGCCCTCACACATACGCCCGTGCCCGTTCGAAACATGCAAATTAGAAAAGCTAAACTCGAATCTGCTCGTAAATTATCAACTTAGCGCGAGTAGATGGCGAAGATACTTCCAGAATTTCCTCGGCTCCTTTTTTTTTTCTTCCTTTCGCCCGTCGCTTCCTTAACGCGGACAATCGGCTAAAGGGAGAACTTACGGCGACCTGGATACGTATTTTTATTTATAGGCCACCGGGTTGGGGGATTTCATTTGAGGAAATTCGGCTTATGTACCAAATTTAAAGCGGATATATTTTTTGTTAAAAGAGCAACGCTGTCAACGGAGGTAGGAGGATGCGGATTAAAATTACTTTTTTTTTCTCTCTCGCCCCTTTTTCCCGTAAACTTTACGGATAAATTTAAATAAAGCGCTAACGCTGTGGAAGACAATTGAAAATACCGCCGGATACTTTGCATATTACATTAATTACAATACGAAAATCTAATTAACCCCTTTTCTACGACACAAAATCGATTATTTTTTACTTGCTCGAAAAAGTGGATAAAAAAACAACAATAAAATTCCCGACTTGTACGCTTCCTCCGGGCGATATCGGAAGAAATTTCCGCCCGGGAAAGCGCTGCTAGACGGAAAACTCGGCGGCTTATCGTGCGGCGAAAGCTCTTCACTTTTAATAAAAAGCTCATTGTTAATTGGCGACCTGGGGAGCGGGAGTATCGGCAAAGTGGCGATTTTTTCCTCTCTCGAACGCTTTAGGAATTATTCAAACAACGACGAAACATAAGCAGGGACTTGTCGGAAGGATTCGCGAATTATTCAGAAACATTAATCGAGATTTCTTTTATACAGGGTGCCACATTAATACTCGAAACAAAGGGATTTTTTGTTGCTCGCGGTAACTTACTTTTTGCTCGCCCTGTATCCGCACAAACGCCAAGCCAGCATGCAATCCATTAGGAGTCGAACTCTCGAACTCTCGAGCTCCGGAGTAAAGTGCAATCTAAGCGCCTGGTAAATTACTACCTACAACTTTCAAGGGACAAAACATTCGCCCGGTTTTACTCGAACGGGCTCACACGAGCATGAGCTAAATCACGTGCCGGAATAATCATAATATTATTAGCTAATTAATCGATTATAATTTTTGGCGGAAGTAATGCGAACCAATCGCTAATTAGGGAGTTTTATATGAATTCTAATTAACTCGATTTACCTCGTAGAGGTGTATAAAAATACCCCTTATTTTATAGTGATATAAATGCTACCAACTGTCGATAAAATTGCTAAGTAAATTACTAAATTAACGTCATACTGGCGTATCGAATAGGCGCATATACTATTACAAATGTACTCATTTTTGGTGCAACATGCAGCGCTGCATTCGGTTAGCTTAATTACGAGTAATACATAGAGATGGGAAAATTGTGTAAGTGATACTAGCGTCTCTGTTGTAGCCGGGAAAGGTTTCCGTTCGATTCCGAATATTAATTATAGGATTTTAGAATCGACGAATCGCCCTGTATACGCACGATTTTATGCAATTATATCGTTTTTAATAACGTATACGTGATACGTAGTACGTATCTTAACGGTTCAAACGAAATATTCAAGTGGACCGTTTTTCCAATTAAGGTCGCTTTTAGGCCATCGCTCAGTACTTAAGCAAATTGAGGGAGCGGACGGGTTCCCCTTTTTCGCCTCGGCCCTTTTCCCCTTCGACGGTTCGTTTATGTTTCTTTATTGGATTTCAATTAAACGATGATGATGATGAACGTTTTCGGCAAACGTATATGGAGAGTTATGAATGTGCGTAACAGGAAAAAAGGCTTTTATAGGTATTAGTTATGTGGAGATTGGATTAATTTTTCGTTATATTATTGTTGAATGAATTGTTGAAGGACTTGGTTAATAATCCGGAAACGTGACAAACGGCGTTCTAACGGCGGTAGGTCGTGAAAAATACCTTTACGATTCCGGTAAACTGTTATGATATCAATAAAAAAGCGAGGTAAAAGATGACAAATGCCCTTTTGATCGACCCGATTTGTAGCGTCGAAGAAAAGTAATCGCAGCGCCTTTTATATATAGCGAAGAGGAGTGAGTTCCCGGCGATATTATCGCAAGTTTAATAGCAGAAGCGGATTCCTCCGATTACCAATAAAAGTAGTCCCAAGCGGTCAGGAGCGTATAACACGGCAATTTCCACTTGAATCGAGGCGATCAGAGCCGGGTTTTTTTTTCTCTCCTCTTTCGCTTCCTTTTTCCACCGTGTCCGGCGGCTCGCGGGATAGCTGAAACTTTTTCCAACTTCATATAAGGAGTCGGTCTCCGGGGGAATCGATGGCCGGCAGTATTTTCGCGGTCGGAGGTTAACAGCCATTCTGCTTCGACACCCGCCGATTTCTCTCTCCCGGCATCGGAAGGGGGGCGGCGGCGTTTCCTTTCGATTTCGATTTTTTTTTGTTATACTCAACGTCGAAATTTTTGTTTCAGCACTTCGATTGCCGCAATCACATTCGAGTCATCCAGTCGATGGGAGACGGGAACAGGCTGTACGTGTGCGGCACCAACGCCCACAATCCCAAAGATTGGGTCATTAACGTGAGTATATGAGCTTTTAAATTTTTCATAACTATCGAATCGACGCCGTTCTGAACGATATACATGCATCTTTAATACGACTATCGTTCAGCGCGGGGAAGGTGTGTGGCTCGAAAGAGGTGTCTTATCGCATTTTACACCAGTACCTGATGTTGCGTTATTAGATGCGGCTTTCTCTTTCCACCGCCGACGTTTCCCGTCGCATTAGCTTCGAACCCAGCGCGTTTCGCTTTATTAATTCCGCCATTCTCGTTCGCTATTATTGGGTTCATAACGCTTGACTCCCGCATACGTTCTATATACAGGGACGCATCCAACACACACGACTTTTTTTGTCTTCCATACCAGATGAAATTAAGAAACCTGCTCATGTTCAATTGTTGTTCATCTATACTTCAATTGTTGTTCCATTATACTTCAATTGTTGTTCTATACTTTAATTGTTGTTCCTTTATACTTCAATTGTTGTTCTATACATCAATTGTTGTTCACCTATACTTCAATTGTTGTTCACTTATTCTTCAACAAATTATTGTTCTTCATGCAACGCTTTATTTATTGTTGGTTTCAATGCGTTTGTTTTTTACGAAAACTACCTGAATTAGTGAATGTAGTGAAAGGGAAAGTGTTCAGTGCGTTCCTGGTTCTTTTTGCGGTTCTCTCCCCGTTTTCCATTTGGGAGTTTTCAATGCATCAGCCGTAGAGTCGTATTTAGTCGAAAACGAGAAGATTTTCCCTTCCTTATCGGCCGACGACCCGGGCCCGAATATGTACAATAATAATGCGAAATCCTTGAGTTACATTAGGGAATTAAAGTCCTGATGCCTTCTGGTGGATGATATAAGTAGGATTTCGGTGCGTGCATATATTTTTTTTTCGGATGCCGAGTGAGTCACTAATGAAATGGGGTTGCGTTGGACCGTTTTTTTTTGCTTCGTGTACGACGTAAATAGATAATTTGTTCGAATCCAAATGAACATTTCTATATAGTGGAATCGTTGAAAATTTCCACGAAGCAACAAAGTTGCTAGCGCGCATGTAAAATGCATATACGAATTCCAATTAAATTCCCGTATACTTAGTTAGCTAACGAACTAGCTAACAACTAGTTGCGACCGTCGGGTTCATTAAATCTTAAAACGAAAGATCGATTCCCCGTGTGTAATGACAAGATAAACCCGACCGAAGTTATTGTCAATCATGCAATTTCTAGTTTCGAAAATTACATCATCGCAGCTTGTTAGCATCATTACCCCAGATATCGGTTCCGGCTTGAATCAATATTTGGAGTATTATTAATTTATTTGGTCCCGAGAGCGGCGCGGATTCGAGTGGGTACCTCGCCCGCTCTGAATAAATATTAAATTCCTTCTAAACAAACTCAATTTGCAGGTATTAAATAGTCTGCGAGGTTTACTTTGATTTAACCTTTCGCGTTATTAGTTTATTTCACTACAAACCCCCTATTATTATTATTATTAACTTCCTATTTGCATCCGCCATTTTAATTAAATTTGACAACTGTATGTCACACGTCGTCTGCCACTTGTCAACATATGAAAATCCAAAAAGGGCGACAGTTGAAACAAAATGGCTGAGTTTGAAACTAAATGGCGGCGTTTGAATCAAAATGGCGAAGTTTGAAACAAAATGGCGATGTTTGAAACAAAATGGCTGTGTTTGAAACAAAATGGCTGTGTTTGAAACAACATGGCGGTATGATTTTGCATTGTTTTTCAGGCGAATTTGACGCATCTTCCGCGCAATACGTTCGTGCCCGGCATAGGTATGGGCATAGCGAAATGCCCGTACGATCCGGCGGACAATTCGACGGCCGTTTGGGTGGAAAAGGGCAATCCGGGCGACTTGGCCGGTCTCTATTCCGGCACCAACGCGGAATTCACCAAAGCGGACACCGTCATATTCAGGACGGACCTGCACAACTTGACCACCGGCAGGAAGGAGTACAGCTTCAAGAGGACGTTGAAGTACGATTCGAAATGGTTGGACAGTGAGTATTTTTTTGTTTTATCGAGAAATTTCTAATTTTCCTCTCCGCGGCGCGCTGGAATTTTCCTTTAGCGCGCTCGTCTCTCAATCATATCAAAGGAGCGCCTCTTTTGCGTGTGCTAATCGTGAAAATACAGTAAAATCGTATCGATAATTCAGCGGGTCGTTCCCGGAGCTTATACCCGTCACGCGTATAATTTTTCCAGACATTTAACTAATGTCTCTAAAGCTTACGTAACTTTCATACGGTCTTAACGTCATTACGCAAAATACGTGGCTTCGCATTTTGCGGTTATTGGGGCGAAAGATAATTACGAACCCGCCCCCTACCCACATTGTACGAAGCCCAGGGGCGGCGCGAGTCGTACTTTATACCAATTTTTTTTTATATAAACCCCTGTTACTGTTTATTTCTTTGTGCAATGCACTACCTTGCATCGAGATATTGCCGCTAATTAATTTAGTATTAACATTTTAGTTGTATTTTGTGTAAGAGGGTGATTGATTTAAAAGGCGACACCACTGCATTTTTATCGTATAACGTTCCTCATTCATCCCCCAGACGAGACCGTACACACTCGTTGCGAAATTTGATACAATTTCGAATTTTATTATTTGTTGAATGGGGGATCGTGTTTCACTTTGGCGAATGTGTAAGAGGAATTTCGAGCGAGGGAATTTTTACATGTACGTTTCGTTCGCAGGAATCGAAAACCCCAGGTATTATAATTACGCCGCGAAAATACATCAATCGTTCGAGCGAGATGTATTTACTCCTCGAATTTTCCGGGAATTATTTCATCGGAAATTACGCGAGAATCTCGGGTAGAAAATGTTTTTGTAACTCCGAGATCGAGACGTGTAAAAATGCCCTAATTTACTATCAATTTACATTTTTATGAAGTTGCTGTTTCGAATAATTTACATAAATAAGAAAGACCGTTGAATAACGCGGCGGCGTCCTCTAAGTACGCCCGAGCATAAAATAATAAAAATGCACGAGGTCCCGGGAATAATATGTATGTAAATGTCCCGTAAAATGAGGAGACTTCCGAAAATTACGAGGGTAACTTCGCCAGGTATAAAAATTCGTAACCTGTTACTTGCCCCACTTTACCATACGCTTAGGCAACACTAATTACGCTTGTACAATCGCTATCTTTCGAGTATTCAAGAACGATACGCGCAAAAAACGGTAAATGCTCCAGCAAATTTCCACCTAAGGCACTCGTCGCTGTAATTAAGGTCCTTTATTTACGCGTTTAACGGTTACCTTTCCGCCTCGAACATTTCGATCCGGGGGGCGCTAACAAGAGGGCTATCTTCGACGGGCGCTACTTCGACATCTTTAATCACGTAGGGTGGCCATTAGAAATTAGATAGGCGGACGCGCCGAAAACGCGCCAATTACTCAAGGGCCGGAGGTAGCGAGGATTTAATTAGAGGAAGGTATCTCGATAATTTCCGTGCGGTTTCCATATACTTTCCACGACCTTACGGGAACTTCAAAGGTTGATAAACTTGCGCGATTATCTAGCGTTAATATTTCTATCGTCGGGAACTAGGAATCGAGGTTTTTGATGTATGTAATTTCCTTCCCTGGTGTATTTTTTAGTGTTCCTAAAGACGTGTGTGTGTGTGTGTGTATGTGCATAGAAATTCCGAAGGTGGAAAACGAACGGTGTATTGAGGAAACCGCGCTAATGGAGATAGGTAGGTAGTAATCAAAGGCGCAAAAACTGGTCCAGTAACCACGTCCGGGTAAAAAAGGGAACTAGGGGGATCCGGAAGGGAAATAGTATCGGCGATATAGATAAAATTATCCTGATATATTCGATTACCTGGAGGTAGTTAATTGAAGCGCTTAATGAAGTATAAAAGATTCATTATCATCGTGGATTTAGTAGCAATAATTTTCATTCAACATATTCTTCATCTTCATATTAATATTATGTAGGTACCTACTCTCGATAATTTATAAGAATATTTGCCTAGTTTTGTAATGCCTTAAAATATTTTACAATAAAAAGATTATTCACTAATAATAAATAAATTATTAGATGTAGGTATATACTAACTTTGTTAGTATATACCGTTCGTACTAAAACCGAGCGAAAGAGATCCGCGAAAATAGAAAAGCTCCCCGTTTTAATTATCCAGTTGCACATGCTTTTGTTTGATGACGCCATTTTCTATGGTATTTCGGGCCGGGATTCCGAGAGATGATAGCCTGGTGAATTTCAGATTAATGCGGGCTTTAATGCTTTTATCACAAAGAATTATTATCTAGAATATGTCCCTTTTGTATTAAATAAAAAAAAACCGTACGTGTGTGAATTTTTCCGGGTACAACCTGATCGCAGCGTGCGTTAAGATGAGAATTCCACGACCATTTTTTCTGTTGTAGTAATTTACTTTTTGAAAAAGAATATTTGCTACATCATACTATCTATTTCGCGTTTCAAAGTTGATGACACTTTATATATAAACCCATCAGGTTGTCGTGGAAAATATCCCCCGGTAAGCGGTTTTATGAATCCTCTTTGGAAACGTCCCCTCGCTGTAACCATCATCACCTTGGCGCCGATATAGTGAACCCCAGACCAGCGGGAATCGCAAAACGAAAAAGAGACGCGGGGCGCCCCGGATTATACCCAGTCCACTATAGAGTATAACGGGTAACCCTACGCTCAAAGGTGTTTGGTTGTTTGCTCCTTCCGCCGGAATAACCGGATTAGAGCTGTTAGGAGAGGCGATTACACGCCCGCACGACGGCTCAGGTGTCTCCCTTCTACTCAACTGATTTAATGCGAAACGAAAAAAAAAATAAAACCGTTCGAGGATTAAATGCCTCTCAATTACAGAGCCGAACTTCGTGGGGTCCTTCGACATCGGCGACTACGTGCTGTTCTTCTTCAGAGAAACCGCCGTCGAGTACATAAACTGCGGCAAGAGCGTCTACTCGCGAGTGGCGCGCGTCTGCAAAAAGGACACCGGCGGCAAGAACATCCTCTCCCAGAACTGGGCCACCTACCTCAAAGCCCGGCTCAACTGCTCCATACCCGGCGAGTTCCCCTTCTACTTCAACGAAATCCGTAAGCTCCAATCCCCTCTAAAAATTCGCAATTACCACTCGATCGAATTCCAGAGAGCATCTACAAGGTACCGGGCGACGACAACCGCTTCTTCGGCACCTTCACCACGTCGACCAACGGCCTGATGGGCTCGGCCATTTGCTCGTTCACGCTGCCCGACATCCAGGCCGCCTTCAGCGGCAAATTCAAGGAGCAGGCGTCGTCGTCGTCGGCCTGGCTGCCGGTCCTCTCGAGCCGCGTGCCCGAGCCGCGGCCGGGCACCTGCGTCAACGACACCGAAACGCTGCCGGACACCGTGCTGAACTTCATCAGGAGCCACCCGCTCATGGATTCGGCCGTCATGCACGAGAACGAGAAGCCGGTCTTCTTCAAGCGCGATATATTCTTCACGCGATTGGTCGTCGATAAGATCAAAGTCGATATCGGCGGCGATGTGTTGGATTATACCGTTTACTATGCAGGAACTAGTAAGTATCTATTTCTTTGGTTTGATGATCGTTGTATTAATCTCGCTGTGGTGTGCAGATGATGGTAGGGTGCATAAGATAGTGGAGTGGGCTCGCGAAGAAGGTTCTTCTTCGATTTTGCTCGACGTGTTCGATGTTACACCCAACGAGCCGATACAAGTGATGGAGTTATCGAAGGTCCACAAAGCGTTGTATGTAGCTTCGGATCACCGGGTGAAGCAAGTGGATTTGGTGATGTGCAACAGGAGATACGATAACTGCTTGAGGTGCGTCCACGACCCCTACTGCGGCTGGGACAAGGATCTGAACGTTTGCAAACCCTACTCACCAGGGTAAGATCGATTAAATTATAAATTATCGTAATTATTGAGTGTTTTCTGTAGTCTCCTGCAGGACGTGGCGAACCGTACGCACGACGTGTGCGACAGCAGCGTGGTGAAGAAGAAAATGGTGGTGACGTGGGGCCAATCGCTGCACCTCGGCTGCTTCCTGAAGATGCCGGCCGTGCTGTCGACGCAGACGATCACCTGGTTCCACTATTCGAAGGAGAAGGGCCGCTACAAGATCCAGTACCGGCCGGACAAGTACGTGGAAACGTCCGAGCACGGGCTGGTGATCATCGCCGTGACGGAGGCCGACGCCGGCCGGTACGATTGCTGGATGGGCGCCTCGCTGTTGTGCTCGTTCAACGTGACCGTCGACGCGCACCGCTGCTCGCCGCCGGCCAAGAGCAACGACTACCAGAAGATCTACTCGGATTGGTGCCACGAATTCGAGAAGTACAAGTCGGCGATGAAGACGTGGGAGAAGAAGCAGGCGGTAAGTGGTCTCGGTGGCGGCGCGAGCTCGTTACTGATTCGATGATTGTTTTGCAGCAATGTTCGACGCGCCAGAACGCGAGCAACCAGAACAGCCATCCGAATGAAATCTACAGGCCGTTGGTGTGATAGCTCCTTGAACGCGGCCCGTTGGCACTCACCTATTTAGGAATTCCCTTGTATTGGACTCTCGTTTTATTCGTGTAAATAATTTTTGGACCTAATCGGTTAGATATATTTTTTTTTTAATTTCGTTATTTCGTTTCGAGAGAGTTGCGTACTCGCTTAGATTTCGGCCGCTCCGACAGGAAACGTTCGGAGTAGTTATTAGTTGGTATTTGTTCGAGTTAAGTGCCCACTCGAGGATTCGAGACGGTCGCAATTTTAATCGTTCCCTAAACTCTACCCCCTTTGCCCCGATAGTGCTTGAATTTTGTGCTTTTAAATAATATCGACTTTATTCGTATGTGCTTCCTCGAGTACCGCGATCTAGTAATAGCATTTTCGAGTAATAGTTTACGACAAAATGGCGGTACTCGAGGCGAGTTTTTGAGTTGGTTCGAGACATTTTCGTCCTGTTTGGATTGATTTTCGGATTTTCGTTTCATTTTTTTTATGAATATTGTAGGTCTGTGATATACGTGTACTGTAATTTAAAAAGAAAGATGATATTTTAATAATTTCGAACTTGAATTTAGAAGAAGAAAAAAGTAAATTTCAACAGTCAGCTTGAAAAACTGATCTATTTCGGACCAAGAAAGCGTCAAAAAGCGAAATGAACTTTGTAAAAAAAATCATAGAGAAAGAAAAAAAAACGAAATTGAAGCTTTCAAGACGACGATGAATATATTGTAAATTTTAGTACACTTTTTAAAGCAATATTGTTCAGCTTACATGTGTTGGTCCCTTTGAAAAAAAAATTATATATTATATATATTACACCTAAGTACATTAAAAAAAAATATGTAAATACGTTTTTAAAGTTGCTGTAAAATTTCATAAGAAAAAGAAACCCATCCTCGACTGATGAATATTTTCAATATTTTTTATTATCGAAAAAATTAATTGTCACTCATATGGAGTTCTGCAGCGGCTGGTTTTTGATCTTTCCCACGTATTAATTCGAAAGCAGGGCGCGTAAATCTGCTTCCCCTTTTACCCCCGGAAAAGGAGCTTCACTAATAACTCGCTTAAATGTTTACGGACAATCAATACAAAACGAATATTTAACCGTTTTGTTGTCGAAATTAAATTAGTTTGTACGAAAAAAAAAATAAATATGTCGTCACTCAAACCAACTTGTGTATTCCCCGAGCGAAAACCGATTAAAATATTATACATTAATTATGCGTTATGAAATTAAAAGAACTGAAAAATAATTAGAATAATTTCAACAGTTGATGCCATTTCTTGCCGTTTAAACTCGATATTTTAGTATAGGTTGTATCGTACGTGAACAAAATGGCCGAAAATTTGGTTCATTTCACTTCTCTAATATTAAAATAAGTTAATGACGTCACGTACATCGCGATCCAACCTGTTGAATTTACGAGCCTTGGTTTAATAAGAGCTTTTTCGAAAGTTATTTGGAACACTTGGATTTGTCACTGCTGAGTCGACAATAAAATTGTCCGGATTTAGATGTAGACTTTCCCGATTAAAATTTCGCCGATAATCGATAATCATCGATATTATTTCCTATCGTTTTTTCGTTCTTCTGGCTACTAAAATTTAATTAGTTGTAGGTAAAATCGATGAAAAATTGGACTGTACAAACGAGTTACGAGCTTATAAAACTTTAATTAGTTTCTTTTTAGCGTTAATTAGTAGAGAGCTAATATACAGGGTGTTCCAATATTGTAATAAAATGTTTATTGCACTTTTGGAATTACCAATTTTAAGTTCATTAAATTCGATGTTATAAAATTGAAAGAAAAACTGTTGAAATTATAAGATATACAGGACGTAGCGTTAATTAATTTTTAATGCCTCGTCCTGGATGCGCAAATAATAATATTTGAAGGAAAGAATACCTATTAAGTTTTTGTTTAGATATCATTTTTAGCAATAATCTATTCCTCTTGTAAATACCTATGTATAGTTATTTATAACAAAATATGCTACGTGACGTAGCAATTACAGTAGCAGATAAAAAAATTCTCTTAGCTCCGCTTAAAAAACTTTTTTCTAATAACGATATTTATAAAAAAAAGTTAGTATTAATAATTTTTAATTTTACTTAAGGTCGTTTAATCCTAACGGAGTTTGATTTTTACTGAACATATCTCCACAAACCGCAATAAACGTTCGTTTCTTCGGCGAATCGTTGTGTTTTTTTACTCGAATTCGATTTGAAAAGGAACTTTTTAGAAACTCCTAATCCTACCGCAGTTTATGTAAAAATATAACTGTTCGTTTCTCTGTAGATATTAAGTATTTCTTGTAACGAATTTACAAATTTTAGACTTACACCATGTTGCGCAGTGTGCGAACGTTGAACAGCCTTTTCCCAAATCATTTTCATCGAATAATTTTCGTATGAATATGTAGAGTAAAAATGGAGGATATTATTTGTTGAAATATACTAGAATGCTACACGAAATTGGTTTATGTTATTTTTTTTATTTGGAATGGCTGTTTTTACGCAAATATATTTTCATCTCGTTAGTAATTTTATAAAACTAAACACACTGTAGAATTGTATAGATTCGCTTCTATGAAGCGAAGTATTATTATAACGGGTTTATAAAAAAAGTGAAATTTGAATTAATAATTTACAAACTAAAAGCTGGAAAGGCTCATTTTATTAAATTATTTTACTTTAGTATTCTAATACGTTCTTTAGGTACTTACTAATAAAATAACGTTTTTCGTTTTAGTTTTAGTTTTAGTTTAGAATTTTTTTATCGTTTCCTACGTAGCCGATATTTTTAGATATATTTTACAATATTTTCAAGTATTATAAAATAGTTACGATATTGAAAACAAAAATGACATCCCACGAATTGTAAATTGTATTGGAAATGTCGCTATTGCTCTGGATTATTATCAATAAAAGATTATATAATTCAAATTCGTTTCCCTCACCTCGCACCCAATCCGAAAATTTTTGCAAAACCCCACACTGCTACGCCACCTACGATTTAATTACATTATCGAAAGGTTAAACGATTCTGTATCAACACTCCTTTACGCAACCGTAAAATCACGAGAAGATGCAATTGAATAAATTTTAAACTTACCGGGTGCTTACGATGAGTACTAATGAAGAGTTCACTATCGCTTACTCCTCGACCGCAGCTTATCCACTCAATCATGATGAAAGCTAAAACAAAACTGATAATAATATTTTTGGAGATGCTACAGATAATTAGTCAAGTAGGTGCATATACAGGTAAGTGCAGCTTTGAGTGCAACAAAAACAAGTCTCATAATAAGGAAAAAGGTACAGTGAAATTGTGGGAATGCTTCTCATTCTAACCACTGTTATTTTACGGCCTTCTCGCGAATGCAAATCTTCGTTTAAGTCGTAGAAATTGCCAACAAATTTACACGTATCCGTACACAGACAACAATTCGGCCGCACCTCGTAAGCGAGGAACCTCGGCTGCAAAAGGTGCGAGTCTAACGAGACGGAATCAGTCACTTTCTTCGAACGAGCGCGTCCCATATTCGAAGACGCGCTCACGCCGAGTGTCACGGTGCTACAGTTGCTCCCGACACAATGAAATTCCTGCTCGTCCTCCTGTTCGCCGGTAAGTAATTCAACCGACAAAGAGTCCAGCCTGTACAAAAACATTCGCAGGCGTGTACGCGCAAAACCGGTGCCCCACCGGCACGGGGTTCTTCCCCGACCCGGACCAATGCGACCTCTACTACATCTGCTCGAAGGGCAAGCACGAGGAGAGGCTGTGCCCCGACGGTCTGGTCTTCGACGACAGGGACCCGAACTTCGAGCGCTGCGAGGTCCCCGCTAACGTGGACTGCGGAGACAGAACCGCCCTGCGTGAGTAGCACCCCTTAAAGGGAAACCTTGAACCCATCGAGTGTGTTGTACAGAGGAAGCCAAACCGAGCGCCGGCTGTCCCAGAGCGAACGGCTTCTACCCGCACCCGAGGGACTGCACGAAGTTCCACAACTGCTTCGAGGGCAAGCCCAAGGAGTTCCACTGTCCGGCAGGTAAGCGCTCGCTGGTGCACAGGCTATCGCAATTCAGCGGTGTTTTTTTGAGGGCTCGTCTACGACGAGGTGTCCAGCACGTGCGTCTGGGCGGCGAGCAGCAGGAGGCCGGAGTGCCTGAAGCCGAAGCGCGATCCGCTGGAGGACGGGTTCGAGTGCCCCGGGGAGGCGCAGGGCCTGACGGAGGCGGACGGCAGGAAGGTGCCGCACCCGACCTACCCGCATCCCACCGATTGCCAGAAGTTCTACATATGCAGGAACGGGCTCGATCCGCAGCTGGGCTCCTGCTCGCCCGGCAGCGTGTACAACGACGTGTCCTACAGGTGCGAGGATCCCGCCAACGTGCAGGGATGGTGAGTTTGTTCGGTTTTCGGCGAGGTGCGGTGGTAATGAGGGGTTGTTTTTTTTTAGCGAGAATTATTATTCGGGGAATTCGAAACCGGCCGGGCAGCCGGCGGGGATACCGTCCAGGAAGAATAAGTAATAGAACAGGTTAAAATAGACTTGTAGGTGTAAGGATTTTTAAAATAAATTTGTAAGTTTTGATAAGCGTTTTACTTGTATCGATGAATGGGTTTGTTAACTCGATTGTCGAGTTATTTATAATAAATTCTTGTTTCGAAAGGTTTTCTTTGGGTTCGTTTGCGGCTGCATCAATGCGGATTACCTTGAAAAACGGTTAAGCGTAAAGTAAAAAGCGGTTTTCGCTCAACGTCATAATTAATGCAACGATTTTGGAGTATGTTCGAATTAATTCATTGTCGCCCGCTAATTTTAATACACAATAAATTCAGAACTGTTTGAGCAACAAAAGGTATATACAAAATAGTTTGAAACCCTATTAGATCGGTGAATGTTCACAATGAGAACAGTTTGCCAGAAATGTGGCAACACGAATCAAAAAAATATTGTTTTGAAACTTTCACTGTTCTCGATAATTAGAATATGTCGTTATTACACAATAATTTTAATGCCGCTCGATATTTATAGCTGTATACGGTAGTATTTTAATAAATCGTGAATGTTCTGCTATACACCTACATATACGGGGAGTCGTAAATATCTTTTATCTCTTAAAAATTAATAGTTCCTTCGGCGCTTATAAGGAACTGTATCTTGCCAAATAATACGATTGTCGAAAGAAAATACCATTGCCAATAACACATCTGATGACTGCGAAATATACAAGAGAAAGTACACATAATGTAATGTTTTATTTTCATGTTGCGGTCACGAATTCGGTTACTTTAACTCCAATATTCAATTATCTCCGTTTTGTTGCGGGTAATAAAGTACAGTTATTATCACAGCTCAAGAGGAAAACGAATTGAGATAATACCACAAAAATAATTCGAGAAAATATTGACAGATTTTAGGTGGGTTCGAATTTCTTCACTCTTCCTCTGCGAAAACACAATGAACTCGATCGAATAAATTACATAACGAAATCATAATCATAATGAAGATGCTAATTATTTTTTTATTAGTAGCACAAACGGTTTATTTACGCAATACACCGACGCGGAAACGCTTCTTCCCCCTGTATATCGACCAATTCTCCGATTACAAAAAAAACGCCCTGTATAATGTGCAAGTAAACTCGTGAAAACCAGCTGAGAGTGGTGCGTATCACGGTCTTAAGACACTTTAATTCGCCTTAAACTATTCGTCGGCAAGTCGCCGAGGCGTGTAGAAAGTGTTGAGACTGTCGGAGAACTCGGGCAGTTTATTTAACTTAGGGTCTCGTCAAGGATAGAGGCAGTCGCCATGAGATCGCTCGCCATCGCCGTCCTTTCTTTCTCCATCACCAGTTTCGGTAAGTACCATATTGTTCCTTTACTGTTGCTCGATTTATCGATGAATTTGGTTATCAGTTGTTGTTAAATAATTATGTTATTTGGTAAATACATTTTGGATGTGATCTTGCATTTGATGAAAGTGTGGATTATTAAGAAAATGGCACTTCGAATGGCAAAAATCTTACTCTTATTGAGACAAGAAAATTCAATAATATTAGTAAACAATTTCACATTGCATTTACATTAAGATTATCTAATCTACAATAATTTAATTTATTTAAATTTTTGTAGTTAGAAACGAGAAATCCCGATAGTTTAGTGGTAATATTCAGTTTCTAATTGAATTAATAACTGAGTTTTCAATTTGCAATTTTACCTACATTGTACCTCTAGTAATGCATGCAATTACTTTAATTACTTAAGAAACAAACTGGTTTTAGCCAACATTAAATATTCAGGTGTAACATTTAGGCATTAGGTAGGATTCTAATACGAATTTCGAATGAAAATGTAAACATAAATAAATTGTGTACCAAATAATGTATCGTACATAATTACTGCATTATACGAAGGAATTCGACCATCAGTCATTCGTGTAATGGACTTTTTTAAAAGTGAAATTTCTAATAAAAATAAATTACTGCTAATGGATGAACGAGAATAAACGAAACAAACAAAAAATTACACTTTCTCGTCGTGTCCAAATCAATACCCGACTAAACAAATAATAACGAGATTAGAAAATTGCGCTTTCCATTATCTCATTTCGTTTTTTAAATCCCACAACACCGCAGACCGGAATTTGTTATGTAACGATGTTTCAATCTAAATAATTAATTTGACATTTACATTCACAACACACTGATTATTTATCGCAGAATTTGACACATTCTAGAGCATGCTAAGAAAATTGGTAACAAATAAAAAAAGGAAGTATATTGAAAATGCATGAAGTGCGATAAGAATAGGGAACCGTACGAATCACAGAAGCAATACATTAATTAAAAATACAATAAAATACGCCAACAAAACACTCTTGAGTAACATTCTCGGTTGTGTTCGAATTGTAATTCTAGACCAGTTACCTTCACTCGAATAGGTGCAGTACCGAATAGGTAATTATCGCAACGAAAATATACTTTTGGTTCCGTTAAAGTTACCGCGAAATTTCACCTCGGGCAACACAATCTACATATATTAGTAATTAAAATTAATCGATAAAAAATTACCGCAAAATCGAACTGTCAATGTCTTAATATTTAGGAACTGTCATTGTGTCGTGTCAATTATCATGTACAATCGTAGTAGCCTGTGATTATTGTACGCTTTTATCAAATTACTCGTTTGGTATAATTAAGATTATATTTAAGTATCTTAATAATGTAATTATGTAGGTGTTTTATTGAAGAGTTTAATTAGGAAATAATTTGAAATCACAAAAAAAATCGAGCTGTCAATGTCAAAATGTTGGAATTTCTCTCATGTCGATTTAAATCTACAATCGTAGTAGCCTGTGTTTTTTTATCAAAATACCCGTTTGATATAACAAAGTAATTTTATTATATTACTCCTATTAGCTAATTACTTCTATGAGTACCTATATTTAATTAACCTAATAATATAATTAAGGGTCTAATTATTAAAGAATATAATTACCTGTTAATCAAATCGAAACTCGAAGTCACCATCACACAAAAATTAAGCTGTCAATGTCAAAGAGTTCGATTATCTCTCACTGTGTCATGTCAATTTGTATAATCATAGTAGTCCGAAATTGTTATGCGCTTTTTTTATCAAAATACCTGTTTGATATAATTAGCTAAATTATATTACTTTTATTAGCTAATTTCTCCTAAGAGTCTGACTAAAGAGTATAATTAATAAATCAATTCGAAATCATTTAATAATCACAAAAACTCGAGCTGTCAATGTCAAAAATTTAGATTATCTGTCAATAGATCACGTCAATTCGTACCATCAGTGTAGCCTATGCTTCGAGCGATGTACTTTATCGATACAATCAGGAAACTTTATGTATATTTTTTGACCCGACAGCGGGAGCGGTCTTGGTCCAAGACGGACCGGCGTGCCCGGAGGAGCACGGCGTCCAGGCGTACGCCCACCCGGAATCCTGCAATCTGTTCTTCCTCTGCACCAACGGCACGCTCACCGTCGAAACCTGCGAGAACGGCCTGCTCTTCGACGGCAAGGGCAACGTCCACCATCACTGCAACTACAACTGGGCCGTCGATTGCGGCCACAGGAAAGCCGATCGTACGTACTATACATACAAATACATACACCGTGCTTCATTCCAGATCGCAACATAGTTTATATATAGGCTATAGGTACGATAAAGACAACTTCCATTAGACACTTATAAACAATAAAGACATAAATGTCTGTCATTTGTCAACTTTTCACTCTGACAGCTGTTATTTTATTAATCTTTCTTTGTTCAACTCGTGGAAACGACCATGTTGCGGTCTCAATTGAAGCAATCTGTCAGGCAATCTGTCATAGAGAAAGTATCGTTTCTATTACACAGTGACCCCCATCAGCACGCCGGGATGCGAGTACCAATTCGGCCTCTACCCGGACGGGCAGGAGTGCTCCGTGCACTACATTAAATGCGCCTACGGGGAACCCATACCGCACCAGTGCGACCCCGGATTGGTCTACGACGAGCGAATACACGGCTGCAATTGGCCCGATCTCCTAGCCGAAAAATGCAACCCCGAAGGTAACCACGAACATCACCACTTATTTATCTTGAACACGCTATACACACCCACCACGTCATAACCGGTTAATATTGAATGTAGAGTATATAATTTTGTTGTGTTTTTTTTAGCCGTGGTGGGTTTCAAGTGCCCGACGAAGGTGCCGTCGAACAGCCTGGCGGCGAAGTTCTGGCCGTACCCGAGGTTCCCGGTGCCCGGCGACTGCCATCGGCTGATAACGTGCGTCAACGGGTACCCGCGGTTGATAACGTGCGGCGAAGGGAAGGTGGTGGACGAGCGCAGCCTCAGCTGCGAGGAGCCCGAAACGGTGCCGCGGTGCGCCAATCACGTCAGGAAATAGATAGGTCTCGGAGCGCCCACGGGAGAGTCCTGGGACTCTCATCCTTGAAGAAAATCGATGAGGGGGACGTTTCGTTTTATTACTAGATACTGTTTTCTTTTTCTTCTACTTTTCTCTCTCTTTTTTCTTCACTGAATTGGACTTGATGTCTTCGTTTTCGTTGTATTTTTATTCTTCTTTCCTCTTGTTTTTTTCTACTTGCCTTTCTTTTAAGACGTGGATGTTGTAAAAACACATTTTTTATTGTAGATTTTATGTTGGTTATAAAAGAATTGATTATGTTTCCAAAACAGAAGATATTTGTTGGGTATTTTGCCTATTTATTCTTCCTCTTTTCGTGTTAACTTTAACTCACTATTTCTACCTTTATTTCAATAATTTCTGTTACTTCGTTTCTCTGGTTAGTTCCATCTTTACTACTACTTTTCTATCATATCTTGATTCTCTTTATTACTCTTTTATTCACTTCAGTTCACTCTTTCTTATTATCTACTTGTGCACAACTTCTACTTAGCAGAACTACTCTTTTAAATAATTAGCTGTTTTATTAGCAATTTCCTCTGTTTCCTTACACTGTTTACTCTATTTACTTGGTTCTTTTTATATTCTTCTTCCTCCAAACTTCTCCTTTATTTAATCTCCTTCTTCTATCTTACTTTTTTTTTCTTTTTCATTCTTTGCAGTAGCTCTTCTTGTACTCTTTATTTCGATTAATTTGTAGTCTTCATCTTCATAATTAATTTATTGGTAGGTGTATTAATAAATATCAACCACTGCAAACTAAACGTAGTAGATAAAGTTTTTGGCGAAAATAGAATAAGAACGGTTCGATTTTTGCGGTGAATTTGTAATATTCGAATGTGATCATACCCCAGAGTTTTAGGAATGGATTACTCATTAGCGCAAAACTCGAATTTGTTTCGTACTTAATGTATTTAATGTCGCTTTCTTAATTAATAGCAGATAACTGATTTAAATTATTTTATTTATTTAATTTGATTGATTGGTATTATTCTTATAGTATGTTATAAATGGTAATGGAATATTTAGTTGTTAAGTAGAATTGTAACACATTATTTAGAAATTAAGTGTAGTATTTTCTATTCTAATCTTTCTTATCTTTTTCTGATTCTTCTTCTTTTAATTTCTATTTTCTGTGCATCTTTTTTTAGTCTGTATTGTTTTCATTTCTCTATTCTTCCAGATATCTCTTCTATTTCACTTTGACCTGTTTGTTAAATATACTTTTCATTTATTTTATTTCTCATAGAGTACTCTTGCTACATCATTCTTTCCACTTTATACTAAGATATTTACTGCATATTTTCTTCATTCTTCTCGTTATTTATCTATTCTTACACAATATCTTCTCTACCTACTATAAACATAATCTATTTTTCTTCTATTCTTACGTTGTTCTTTTACTCGTTTGCTCTATTTTTCTGTATTTCACTTTAATACTAACATCAGTATTAATAGAACAATTTTTTTGAATACCCAACAAGTATTTGAATTTCCGAAATTTCCATTTTTTACAGGTTGTTACAGATTGTATAGTATTTGTTAAATCGTTTGGAAAAATTAAAGTAAAATTAGAAAATAATGGTAGTTTCATTACGTAAATCGCCAATTTCCTAGCAAAAAAATCGCCCAAACAATTATGAATAATTCAAATACTTTCCTACTTTTCTCGCTTATTATTCGATTTAATAAAACTCCTTATTGTAAAAGGCAATACAGCCGATCGAGCGTTGAACCACAAACCTAGTTCGACGGAATTTCCAAAGCGGCAGAATCGCGAGAGAAAGAGGAGGATTTCCTACGAAATATTTGCATATTCATCGCATTAAATCAATCGATCGATAACGCGAATTCTTTGGATGTGTGCTTTCACCTTTTCACGCGCTTTCCTCGAATTCCGAATAATCGATCACAAATCCGATTCCTAGCCGATACAGTTCACCAGGAATAGCTGGAGACGAGAGAGTAGTACCCTGCGCACCGAGTCTCGCGCACGCCGCGTCCTCGGCTATCTTCGCAAAACGCGATTAAATCCATTTTGTGGCGACAAGTAGAGAGTTCCGCCGATTTTTAATGGAAACGGAGCGTTTTTAATAAACGAAATGTAAGCCAATCGAGTTCTAGCGTACGACGACCTTGACCCACTGAACCGGAAGAACGTCCACGAAGAGGATGGAAGTGTTCGAAAGTAGAAATTACGCTAGGCAAGTCGGTTGTGTAGTTTTTTTTTTTCTTTCGTCCTGTCGCACCGATCACCAGAAGGTTTCGGCTTTCACCTTGAAATTGACATGTCACTTTTTAGTTTATATACGCTAGGATATTTTCACGTCGAATTTTACTTCGAGCACAGTTTTAGGTTGGTATTACTGGGAGAAACAATAATGCCAACTGTTGTTTTATGTTCTACCAACTGTTTGGTGCTTAAATCACCGCAAATTCGATGTATTTAGTTGGCGTTTTTTTTATTAATTGTAGCGGTTAATGAAGAGGTGATCATTAAGCTGAAGAATTCGACCGTATAAAATCGCTAATAGCTAAGAGAAAACAGTAATCTTCTTGTAAAACACATTGTAAAACAGCTTTCATTATTTTTTTATCTAACAGAACGCTCGGTAATCGAATTATAATTGACCGTAATTA
The DNA here is from genome assembly GCA_918026865.1 of Phyllotreta striolata. NCBI lineage: Eukaryota > Metazoa > Arthropoda > Insecta > Coleoptera > Chrysomelidae > Phyllotreta > Phyllotreta striolata. The sequence goes on from OU900102.1 coordinate 5,028,512, forward strand.
CCACCAGTAATCGCGTTAATTTAGGAAAATCTACACGATTAGAAGTATTGCTGTTAAAAGAAAGAATAGTAAAACCAAAAAAATTAATATTAAAAATAATTATTCGAGGAAAGTATAGGATTTTCACGCGTATAATCTCCGGTTTGGCGCGCCGCGCTCCCTTTCTTCGGCCGCATACCGGAGAATCCTAACGCTTCAATTAATTTCGTTATTAAATCCGAAATTATGGCCGGCTAACTGTTTTCCAGTGAAAGTCGCGCCATTATATTTATTTATGTGCATGTGTGTCATAAGCGCGAACGCGCAGGTTCATTTATCCGCATTTTTTTTTATTTCGCTCGATCGACGAAAACCCTTCCGGCGAGGTGAATTCTTGACATTGTTTCGATAATTAAAAGAGCGAAACGCGTTTTCGATACTCGATGAAAGTACCCCAATTAAACAGCGCTACTCGAAAAATATATTTTTCGGCTCCACCGACTCCACAGGTTCCGGCCCGTTACGCAACTGGCGCTCCCCGGGCACCGTTTCCCGGCGGAAGATCGGAAAACCGAGCGCGAAAAGGAAAAGGAAGAGAGGAAGAAGGTCGACGACACCGCCCCGCGCTCGTACCGCCGCATAAAAGCCGCGACGCTGACCTATTTGTTCAGTTTCGTACGATGAAGTGTCGCTCATGAATCGCAATCAACGCGCTCTCTCCGACAGTACCACAATCTGTGATCGAACATTTATCTACATCACAAACGCCGGCGTTAATGCCATCGCCGATACTCAGGAATTACCCATTGTAATCCTATGATGAAGGTAAGTACAATTTACAATCCGCTATTTTCCAATACTCGCTACTCACCGCGTTCATTGCAGATCATTCTTCTCATCCTGCTATCGTTATGCGCGCTACTTAACGCGGATCAGCTGAGGTACAAACCGCGCGGGCCGCCGCTGAGGCGGCGATCGCCGCCGCCGCCCCCGCCCCACCGGCAGTTCGCGAAGAAATGGCACCAGGCGCCCGTCAAGCCGCTGGGGATGCTGCAAGGCGCCCAGCCGTTCTCCTACAGGGGCCCGCCGGTGAGGCAGAAGCCCCAGAAGATCAATCACAACGTCAACAACGCGCCCGTGTTGATGGCGATGCCGCTGCAGCTGCACAACATGCCGCAACGGCCGCCCACCAGGGGGTTCTGGAAGAACCCGCTCAACGTGCCGGAGGTGGTGTACAAGCCGCAGAGCCCGCCGCAGCCCGTCGAGAAGCAAAAACCTTTCAGATCGGCTCCCAGTCTTCCACTACCGGTAAGAAAACAAAACCATAAACGCAACACTAGCTAAAGAAATACACCTCCACAACCTTGAAAGATCCAAAAACCAATTCCTATCTAATGTTGTAATAATTTTCAGGAGTACGATTATCACATACAAACCAACCAAATTCCTCACTCGCACATCAACCCAATCAAACAAATCGGCGAGAAGGGTCCCATTCACACCATCCCAGCGCCAAACCTGAGCCTCAAAGACAAACCTCCTGTCATCAACGAAGTAAGAAGCGAATATCCAAAGCACGTGCCTCAGCAAGAAGTCAGTTTCCAATACGGGAATATCGCTCACGAAATCCGAGGAGACCTCGGCTTCGGGCAGAAAATCCCGCAATCCACGCACGTGACGATCCAGAAAAGCCACGAATACCAGGTCACCGAGCCGCCGGAGCACAACCAGAAGCTGCTCAGGGCGCAGCAGGAGCACCAGCGGCAGATACAGCTCCAAATCCAGAAGCAGATCGAGCAAATGCAGAAGCAGAGCGCTCAACAGGACCAACCCCAGCAAATCGTGCTGACCTCCGATATACCAGTAGCCGACCAACATTCGAACCAAGAGGGCGCGTTGAGCCCCAAAGACCTCTACCAGCTGGTCAGCGCCGCCTACCCCCAACCGCAGCAAACCCAGCAACAGGACCACGTCGAATTCTTCCAACCGGACGCCGGTTTCGCGGAGCAATACGCCCCGGAACCGTCCGCAGAGAACCAAGAGAAGCTCGCCTTCCGCCCGGAGTACCAGTCGTTCAACTACGACGAGCAGGCGCACCAGAAGAGCCAGTCCAAGAAGGTCTCGGCCACCTACAACTTCGGCTCGGAGGCCGACGAGGAGGAGCCGGAGCTGGTGCGAAACTACTTCGACAGCCGCAGCGACGTCGGCGACAACCGGATCGAGCCGGATGAGAAGATCGCGGGCGTCTACTACGCGTCGCTGCCCAACCAGGAGGCGGCCGAGCGGCTGGCGCAGCTGCAGACCGCCGGGAAGGTCAACAGCGGGCTGATGAAGCTGGCGCAGGGCCAGCGCGAGCCCATCACCATTCTGATACCGGACGACGAGGAGGGCGCCGACGAGGCGAAAATCGAGGATAAGAAGGACGTGGATGAGAAATACGGCGAGTACGACGAGGAGGAGGACAACGCCAAGTCTGAGGAGGGCTCGGAATTCGGTCATCGGATCAGATCGAAGAAACGGGCCGAATAGGAACGCTTATAATTTATTTATTTTTTTATTTATTCTGTTATCTTGCCATTCTGTTCGTTAGAATGCGTTGTATTTGTTGAATATTTTGTTGAATAAAATTTATTAAACGTTTACTTACTTAAACAATGAGGTTAGGTTTCTAATCAACAGTCAATGTCAACAGTGTAGCTATTAATTTTGTGTACAAGAATATTTCGTTTTGTATAGCGATTATCAGCTAAAATGAGTGCAGAAGACGTTCAAATAATTAAGGACCTCCCGGTGAACATCGGTAAATAAATCGCACTTTTTGTATATTTTTCGCCGTAAAAATAAAGGTATTTGTAGTGCCGGTGTCGAGTCCCATTCCGAAAATCGAGCAAATGCTGGAGAAGAAGAAAGCGGCCCAAGAGGCGTTGATGGAAAAACTGAACAAGTCCATGCGCGAGATAAACGAAGACGTCGACGCGGAGGCCAAGAAAAAAACCGAGGAGATTAACAAGAAACTAGATCAAGTTAAACACGACGTTAAACGCCACTATGTCGACATGAAATTCGATTTGAACGTTAGTTTTTCGCTGTATTAATTTTTGTACAGTCGTTCCGAGCCTGTTAGCTTTCAGAACCACCAAATAGGCGATGATTTTTATAAGAAAACCAAGAAAATATTACACAAGAACCAGAAAAAAGCCGTGGAAGCCGTGGATGACTTCGTAGTCTTCATGAAAAAACTCGAAGAATCCCGAATAAAAAAATTCAAAATTCTACTAAAAGACACCAAATCGCAATCCAGCCAATTAGGCTACGAATTGCCCTTTTACATCGACGAATTTTTCGGTAAAAAAATGTCTGTAAGATAACTCAACAAGTACCAGTCACTCGGCGTAATTACCTCCCCTATATTTCCACAGGACATAAACAAAATCACCATCAACAATTACGAAATGTACGACGAAACCGAACGGGAGCTGAAGCTCCAAATCGAGCAGGACCAGAAATCCTGGTACGAGGAGCTGCTGCAACTGAAAGAAGCCCTCAAGGAGCAGATCAGAGTGTTAACCAGACGGGTCACAACGTACGCCATCCTTATTTCTGCTTATGCAAATAATTCGAGTTCAAATTGCAGCTACGCGGAGATCGACGACATCTCGGACCAGAAACCCGAGCAGATGGCGGCCCAATTGCGCCGGCTCGACTCGCTGAAATCCGAATTCAACTACGAGGTGACGAAGGACGACAGCCTGGAGGAGATTCGCCCGAAGATCGAGCGCTGGCTGAAGCTGGTCCAAAAACATCTAGCAGCCGCCGGTACTTCGATCCCACTTCACCCAACGAACCCGCTAACTCGCCACCGCTTCCAGAGCAATCCTCCAAGAACGTCATACAAACGTACAAATCCATGATCTCGGTGCTGTTCAACCGGTGCTTCAAGGAGCTGAAGTTCATCAAGATCGACCTGGCCAACAGCATCGTCCACAGCAGCCAGGTGCAGGACTACCTCAGCGAAATGTACACGCCGACCATCGATCAATTGATGATCAAAAACCTGGAGGAGCTGGAGAAGTTGCAGGACACGTGGAGCAAGACCATCCAGAAGATGACCGACGAAATCAACGAGGCGTACACGTTCCTCAAGGAGGCCGCCACCCTGTGGGACCGGTACTTCAGACGGTTGGAGGAACTGCGGAAGCTCGTCCTGCGCGATCTCGACAACGCCATCAGGAGACATTGCATTTCGACAGGCGTAAGAAACTGCTCGTATCATTGGCGGCTTCTGTTCTAGCATTTTCAGTGCCACGAAGCGTCGTTGAACATCACCATGGAGCAGCTGCGGCAGGCGCCCAACAAAGCCGAACTGGACAGATTGCTGGAGGAGGCCGTTAGGATTCTGGAGAAGATCAAGGAGGCGTACGTCGAGGACGCCCAGAAGGAGTTGAACGTCGTCCAAAAGTACAAGATCTGGATGGACTTGTCCGTGGATTTGCTGATAATGGGAATCAGACGGTATTTAGTGATCCATCCGCCCGACTACGAGAGGGATCCGAAGAAGCAGCGACGCCGGGCCAGCCAAATGTCGGTGCAAGAACAAGGACCCAGTTTGCCCATACAGATCCTCTACTGCGTTTACCAAGTAGGAGCCGTCAGTAACTGGATGTTCGGGTAAAACAATCGGCTATATCGAAAGATAGATTTGAACTACGCACGCGCAGATTGTGGGAGGGATTGGACCAATACGCGAACGCCTGCAGACAGGAAATAATGGCGACAGCGGAAAAGTGGATGGCGAGGCAACGGGAGAAAATCGACGAGAGATTGAACACGAAACTGTCCCTCTACCAACCGCGGGTGTCGCAAATTAAAATCGTCAACTACGAGAAGCGGTTGGAGGAATTGAAGAGGCACGAGAAAATCCTCAACGACCACAAAATGGTGAGCTAATGAAGCCGAAATATCGCTACATTTTTAATCAGTTTATTATATGCACCAAAATGCCCGATTTGGAGACTCAAAGGCTCGTCGTTTGCTCCGAATGCAACGATTTGTACGACAAATACGCGGAAATATCCGATGCTGCTATCAAAGCTCTACCAACTACCAACAATTCCGCGGAAGTGAAGGCGCTCATGACGAATGTCTACCCGAAATTGGAGAGTGTGGAACACGAAGTGGAGACCATCGTCAGCAAATGCGTCGAATCGTTCGCGAATTTCCCCGACGAAGTGAAATACATGAATTACGGCATTTTGGAGAAAATCAGGTTAGTATTGGACTTCGATGAGCGATTAATCGAATGTTGAATTTGTAGACTTTTCAACGAAGGAGGCGATTACAACTTAAACGAAATCCCGGACTTGCAGAAAGAACTGAAAAGAATCGAAGATATTTCGGCTACCGTGAAACTCGACGACAGCATGTACCACTGCTCCAATCAGATGCAAATCGCCAAAACTACCATTTACTCCAGGTTAAAGAATACCTCGTGTTTTGCCAAACTAATAACATCGCAATATTCGCAGCTTGACCAGGGCGTTCAACGAGCACAAATTCCTCGAGAATCTGGTGAAGAAAGTCGAAAGAGTGCACAGGGACGTGCGCGAGATCGTGGTAAACCTGCGAAAGTCCTTCAGGAAGATGCGCCAGCAACTGGAGAACATCAACAGCAAGGCGCGTTACAACGTGGGCAACAAGGACTATTTGAACGAGTTCGTCGGGCGGTTTCAGGAGGTCCTGAAAACCGCTGAGGGATTGAACGATTACCTGGAGCATCCGGAGCCGGTGCAGCTGTTCCTCAAATCCACCAGAAGCACCAAGAGTTACCAGCTGTCTCATACTCTTACCCTTTAATGTGGAATTTCTTTTTAGAATTAGAATCGAGTCACACGAAGAGAAGCTACCACCAGGAGGACCCGTTCAAGAGTAACTTGCAAATAGCCGGTAACAAAGATTTTATATCTTCCATGATGAACGTTTTCAAAACTTCCCTGGACAACATCAAGCACACCTCGCAGGTGAGCCAAATCAAACGAAGCACGTAAGTAAATTTCCACTTATAATTAAATCATCGAGTACAAATCGAGGGAGAGTAGCTGGCAGGTTCCCGGTACCACTCCGGATCCTTGGCGACTCCTTGCCTCCTGTAGAAGGACTCTTTGATCACCGACCACCGGTTGAACCCGTACTTTGTGGTCTTGTGCTTGAACATCTTCCAGCCGTAGGTGGCGTTCACGTTCTCCGGTAGGTAATACTTTACCTCCGGCAGGATGAGCACCCGCTGCTTCAGGTACCTCCTCCTGCCGTCCACTTCCTTCATCAGCTTCAAGTGCTCCGGTTCCACCGGTCGCATGGTATCTAACGAATGGGGTGTTTAATGGATGGTTAAGGAAGGTGTAGGGTGCAACGTACGGTGCATGGCCTTGAGGTCGGGCGGTTCCGGCTCGCCGAATTTCCGGCGCGGTTTGAACTCCCGAAAGAGGGCGTTCTCCACCAGGGTGTCCTCGAGGGCGTCCTGTTCCTCCGGCGGGACGGTTTTCTTCAATTCGACGTTGGCGATCTCGTCTAATCGCTTCTGGTTCTTCCTGAACCACACCAGCTTGAGGGTGTTCTCGCGCACTATGTTGGCCTTCCAGCCGAGCTCCTTGTCGGGGGCTATGCCTCTCCATTCGATGGGCATCTTGCCGGAGTTCCAACAGCGATTTGAGTGAACTGTAATTTCGTTTCGACTGGACCTGTCGATGTGATTGGCGGAGATGTCAAGCGTTGCCAACCTACGTTGGAGCAAGGCGATAAATTGTGTAAATTTTAGGAATTCTACTCGTCCAATAAGCAGACTGGCCTCATCCTGGACTCGACGAAGCTGCAGCCGAGCTACGAGGATTGTTTGGAGGAAATTTACAGGAAATACCAGCCGTATATGTTGCAGTGCGAGATTTGCTGGTTGGAGAACGCCACGAAGTTCATTCAGATCCTAAACGAAATAATAGAATTCAAAGACTCGTTTATCTCGGATTTCAAAAAGGCGTTTTTCGATAAATGCATGGTGAGTGCTCGAGACGGTCTCGTACTTGACGCTACCGCAGCTCGTTATTCAGCGCAAGCTCGAAGACAGCGCTGGATCGATTATGGATGATCTGGAACAAGAACGCTTGAACTTCAACGAGAGACTGAAGCAAATCTACACCAGATTGAAGGTGTTGTTCGGGCATCCGAAGAACAACGAGATGTTGAACCAGTTGAGGAGAGACCACGACGAAATGCACGCGGATAACGAAGAGAAATTCAGAAAAATACTGGATCCTCACAAAGCTAGTTAACTTTCCAATCGCATTCGATGGAATTCACTCGTTTATCTCTTGCAGGAACATTTGGATGATGTGGTGATCAAAATAAAAACCGAAATTGAAAGTTTAGAAACGATTTTACCAACGTTAAACACCGACGATATTATCAAAATGATCGAAAATTTTATGGAACAAATCGAGGAAAAGATTCCCCTGCTGTCTACGGAAATGTTCTCCATGTACTCCTCCTCTTCCGGTAAACTATTTCTCACGGAAATTCGATAAATACATCAATAAATATTTCCAGACGTCGGTGAATACATGCATGAATACTACCAACAGTCGAGAACGAGTTACCAGGAGATCCAATTAAAAATGGAAAGCTTGAAATCAGGCGTGGAAAACAAGCCGAAGGTCGACCCCATCGTGGCCTTGGACGAGGAACTGGAGGCTATCAAAACCAAAATGGACGATTTCGTCGCCAGGAAAATGCTGCAGCACCTCGAGGAGTTCAAGACCATCTGGGACAGCGAGATCAAATACGTGCTGAGCCTGTTCAAAGTAAAATACGACGATGTGAATTACTAAAACGTCTGTTGTATTTTTTCTCCTTTTTATTCAATCAAATACATTTCGTCCGTACGATATGGAACGCTAATAAAACTTCTTTTCCACGCAAATAAAATATAAAATGAACAATATTTAAATAATCCGGTCGCTAAGCCTTCAACGACACGAACTGTTGGAAAACTTCGAGGATATGATGGTCCAAGTCTTGGGTGAACAGCAGAGTCTCCAATGTAGAGCTGTACTTTTGCACTTGCTCGTGATGCTAAACCAAAACAATCACACTAACATATTTGTACAATAAATTAATTAAAAACTTACAGCCAAAAAAACCTGTTGCAACCTCCCGATGGTCCACTTGTACCAATGCGTATTGTAATCCTTACCGTCGGTGTCGCAACGCACCAAATGCTCCGACAAAATCATGATGAACCTCTGGAAGATGATCAGAAACAGATTCTTCTGATCGGCCTGCGCCCCCTCCAGCTTCTCCTCCATCCGCTCGACCATCTCCTCGGTCGGCTTCTCCGCGTCCTCGGGCTTCTTCTTCGCCTCGTCCTCCTCGCTTTCGCTCTCGCTCGATTCGGCGCGCGCCAACTTCTCGCGCGCCTCCGTCAGCTCGCCGCCCAATTTGATCACGTGCTTGTTCATCTTCTTGATGGTCAGGTGCAGGATCTCCCACAGGTACATCTTCGTGAACTCCGACGTCATCTCCTTGGAGAATATCCAATTGGCCACCTGCAAACAAGAAGCTCGATCAACCATTCGAATTGTCTTTCGAATCGATCGACTTACGGCCGAACACTCGACGATCTGGGTCTTCAGCATCTTATCGATCAGCACGACCATCATCTGCTGGTGGTGGTGCCACAGCTCGAACATGTTGCGCAACACGCATATCTGCGCCTCTTCGGACTCGGCCAGTATCTTGAACACGTAGTGGAACTTCGATATGGCCGCGAAGCTGTGCGAGAAACTCTTCGAGCCCAAATTGAGCAGCGTCTGCACGAACACGTCGATCTTCAGAGGATTGAATCTGCCGTCGCCTTCTTCGTCCGATCGCGGATTCGGCAGGTCCTTCAGCACCGCCAGCACCTCCTCGGGCGTGCACTTCTGTCTGATCGACACCACCAGCTTGTGGGCCGCCTCCGTGCCCGGTAGATTCGCTGGAATCGAAACAAAAAAACCATATTCGCGACAAACCAACCACGCTCTATGTACTCTACTCTCTAAAGCTTCACATTTCATTACTGTACTCTTGAATCTTCCGGTTTTGTGGTTCTACTCTCAAAGCTCCACATTCTACGATTCTACTGTTGAAGCTAACATTCTAAGACTCTACTCCTGGAGCTCCACATTCTACGCCTTTACTCTCGAAGCTCCACACTTTGTATCTCTACTACTAAAGCTTCACAATATAAGTCTAAAGTTCTACACTTTAAGACTATACTCTTGAAGCTCCACATTCTACGATTATACTCTTTCTTGAAGCTCCACATTCTAAGCCTCTACTATTGAAGCTCCACACTTTATGTCTCCACTCTTAAATCTTAAATCTTCACACTTTAAGACTTTACTCTCAAAACTTTACAATGTGAGTCTCTACTCCTAAACATCCACACTTTAAGACTCTACTTTTGAAGTTCCACATTCTACGGCTCTAGTCTCGAAGCTCCCACACTTTTTGAATCGTTTACAACTCCATTCTAAAGCTCTACGTGTAATCTTTTATCGACTCGAACGGCATTTAAAATGTAGGGAACGAAACCGGCGCGATTTGCGATAAAAATCGTCGGAACGACAATGAAAACCTAAACGAATAAGTGCCATATAAATTTCACAAGAACCATTAGAGTGCGGAGAATCGGCGTTTGTACATCGCATTTTGCAGGATGCGGTGCGTTTTCATAATTGCGCATAGCATTAGAACCCTGCGATGTGTGTTACATAAATGGTTCAATGTCGGACTCGATGATTGACCAATTCTAGTTTTCTTAATTAAATCATTTTATCGGCCGATCGTAGGATGTTGGGGAACGTTTTAATCCGGTATTAGTTCCGTTATTTTAATCGATTATCGAGAAAATTAGTATCGAACATTTTCCCGTAGAATGAAATTCGGGTAGTCGAAGATGGTGGTAGATAATCGGCAAATAAAATTCGAACAATGCCAGGCTCTTGCGAAATCCTTTACGAATATCTAAACATTAACGGATTTAAATAGGAATTCGCTGTCGTTAGATGTTGAGCAAGTGGGCAATTTGTAAAAAAATGCTCGCCATTAACTCGAACATCAAGGTTAAGATGATTGGTAGATAAGAAATTGGGCAAACAGGATCAGGATTTGACAAGAGGATATTTATAATTATGCGTAAAAGAAAGTTGTAGTAATATAATAATGTGTGCAGTATAGAATTTTTCCCGAAAACACGCGATTTAATATAATTAAACACGAAGAACGTTTGCGGTTGAATTTTCAACACTTTTACTTTCTTTCGTTGTTTTCTTTCCGGTTAATTCATTCGCTTTATTGTCTCGACTAATTACCAACAATTTTACATAAACTGCTAACTAGTCGGTGAAAGTAATTAGAATATTACCGTGTTTGTTCGAATCGAAAAATAATTTTTTGCGCGTCCAAAAGGGACGTTCTGTATACGAGAAGTTCTCATCGAACAACGAAAGATTGCAACAATTAGTTGTGCGAGCAAAATCAGTTAAAAATGCAAACAGAATTTCGCAAGCGCCGAGATCGCAGCCGCAGATTACCGTATAGAAGAAAAAACCGCATCAAAGAAAATGGAAATCCGTTATTCCGAGTCCCGCTACAGGTTGTCCCTGCCAGTGAAATACTCCAAATATTCCAAAACGAAAATGTAAACCACGAAAACAACGAGATACTTGACCCAGAAATTTCTAGTTTAACAATATAAAACATCTCGAAATAAATGCATTTTTTTTCGCGTTAAACTCATTCGAAATTTCCACGGCTAAAAAAATCGCAATTAAACCAATTAACTTCTCGCAGAATAATTTACATATCAATTATGACAGTGTTTTCCAATTTTTTTGCGATTGTTCAAAACAAAATCGGCGGCGAAGCGTGTAAGTAAAATTACCTACACGCTTGCATATCGTTTGAACTGGGGATCTTCCGTAGCGGGGAGGCAGATTGTCGTGTCGAAATCGCGCCAAAACAACGAGAATCCTTCGAGTTTTGGTCGAGAAAAAAAATATATTAGCGAAGCCAGTGATAAAAAGAACGTCGAAGAATGCTCGACGATTCGAGGCGGATATAATTGCGAAATAATTTGCGTTTAAAGCAGCGAATTAATATGATACTTAATGAACTAATAAAGGTGATGTTTAATGTAACATAAATATGGTTCAGTGGTTGTTCGTGTTGATTTTGGTGAGTAAAAATGATTGGTGGTTTCTGATTAAATTTTTGATTCGAAAAAAAATATTACTATAGTTTTTAGTACTATTAGGGTGTTCCATAATGACATGCTAATATTTAAGGGGATGATTCTTGGAGCCATTGTAAGAAAAAAACTTCATATGTCTTAAACGTAAAATTTCGAATGTATAAGAAATATTTTATCGTTTTTATCAACATACTTTTAAGTGGATTTTTTGAATAAATAAACGATCAAAATTTCGTCTACATAACATCCCGCCAGGCCCGAATAATAGAAACAATAAAGAAGAAAATGTCACACGTATATCACGTACTCGGTGAAAGCTATACGAATCGCATTTTACGTAAAAAAAATTTACCAAGAACATGATTTGTGTGTGTACCTAAAACGCAGATAAAAACGCTTCGAACCAATTACTCATTTTATTAACTTTCAGACGGTAATTGTTCCATGGGAATCGACGGCTATTACCAACAAAAGACCGTCTACCGAACAATCGGCCGGCGTGAGATATTTCCGACACATCCCCGCAGGACCAACGTCAGGACCTCTAGCCAACTGGGAGGTAACAAACAATCCACATATATCCCCTCAACAATCTAAGAATAATCGCGTTATTCCAGATAGGCCTCAGGGAAGCCATACACCAAGCCCTCCTGCGCGAAGGCTACTGGGAGCCCAACCTACGCCAAAGATTAAACGGCGCCCAATTGATCGGGCGCCAAGACGCCGCCAGGACCTTCGGCGACGTCGTCGTGTTGGCGCGCGGCCAATTGTACGCCGCGCACGGCGGCGATTTCCTGCTGTTGCAGGACCCCTATCGCAACGATTGCGACGATTGCCACAATCCGAGGCGGTGCGAGCGGCACGATTGCCGCCCGTACGCGCCCCGAAACAAGGAGATCCTGGTGGCCCTGTGGACGGTGAAACGACTGAGGCACCGGGACCCCGACGGGACGCGCTTCGAACTCGAGTACATCGTCAGTCCGGTGAACGAGGCCAACGATCAGATAATCATGCGGCGCGATCGGTTCAATTACGCCATAGCCGGGCACGTGTTCGTCATCAGGAGCAGCGAAACGAGCAAATATTATCCGGAAGTAAGAGATAATCGCTTAAAATTGCATCGATAGACTAACGTACGCTTGTTATTTTTTTAGTATTACAATAGAAAAATCGTCCAGACGCAATTCAAGCCGGAGGTGGTATTGGGCGTGGACGCCGAAGGGCACAAACACGTTCTGTACAGTTACCCGGGTTTTCTAACTTCGGCGCCGCAATTGAACGAAATCACGACGACTTTACCAGCTACATCGACGACAATTCAAGTACAAGCTAATCTAACGAAAGAAGCGGAACTGTACAAAAAACTGCTGGAAATTTTGGCTTCCAAAACCGATCAGAATCGCAACAACGAAGGTCCGCACAGGTTCTCTTTCAATAGACTCGATGACGGCAATTCGCCGGTACTCACCACCCAATCGCCGGTAGAAACCAAACCGAGCGCTGGAAACGAAAATACCGAAACCACTGTACATTACTTTATGCCTACGGGCGAGGAAGTTTTATTGACGGAAATCGCCTCGTCCACAACCGCCATGATTCCACCGACGACAATCTCATCAACACCGAAACCCTTCAGCCCATCCACACCATCCACAACACCAAGGTTTACGAAATTCGTCACCAAACCGAGGTTCAAACTCACCACAACCAACAAACCCACGAAATCGCCCGGTTTCTACAACATTTACAACAGAAAACCCAAACCGTTCGCGACGAAAACCTCTAAAACTCCTCTTACAAGCACTACTACTACTACAACTGCTCCAACCACACAATCAACAACAAAATCAACAACTACATCAACAACACTTTCAACCACTACATCAACAACACTTTCAACGACAAAATCGACAACACATTTAACAACAACATCAACATCTTCTGCCAGTACTCATCCTGAGCAATCAACTACAGAATCATCACCACAAATTCTATCCAAAGCTTTACCGGACACTCCACAAGAAACATTAACATCACCGATGACAATATCGGAAGCTGTAGCATCTATTACGCCATCTATCACAATCGTAACATCAACTGAACCGAACGAACTAACCATCATCGATAGTTTACCGCAAATGGAACCAACGGAAGCGATGAGGCCTTCGACTGAATTAACCAACCAACCAACCACGCCGGAATTCACCACGACGGTATCGAATCAACCGATAGGTACCGAAACTACGATTAATTTCCCAGCAACAAACGCTACTGTACCAACTACAGAAACATCATTACTTTCAACATTATCATCGACTTCTTCTACAACTTCTTCTACAAAAACCACATCTACTACAACGAGCAGCGATTTTCTAACGGAATCCGAACCGTACAAAGGCCCCCTGTACGTGGGCACCGTCAGAAACGATTACAATTTGGACGATATCTTCGGTACGACCAAATCCACTCTGAAGCCGAGCACCAGTACGCGCGAAACGCGCACGGAATCGGACATTTCTCGTCAATTATTCGCCGATAAACCGAAAATAATCTTTTCCGATTTCTACGAGGCGAGCACCGACGGCGAAACGGAACGTGTAACCAGCCAAAGTTACGAGACTTCGGTGAGTTACCAAGTGAACAAGAGAAATCAACCGGAATACACCACGGCGCGTGCGAAAACTAAGCAAAAAGCGGTCGAATACAAGAGCAACGCGTCGAAATTGCTGCATTACAAACCCACCAAATCTCCAGCTGTTAGCAACAATAATAATACTGATTATGTGACCCACAAAGCGGAGTATCCGGATGAGACTAGCACGAAGAATTCAATGGAAACTACCAAAGAGATGTTCGATCGGGCGGCTTTGGTTCTGATCAGTCACGCCAAAAGTTTGGAGTTTTTGAATAAACCAGAAAACAATACAATCAGATCGAAATACAGAAGGAGGAAGACTTACGTGCCGAGATCGAGAACCACTAAAAAACCACAACGGAGGAAATCGAATTAACAATAACCTTGTCGTATTTTTAAGTTTTTTTTACAGTAAACGTTTCGTTAAGTAATTCCTGTAATGTACTTACCGGCGCCGTCTTGGGCGTATTTGTAATCGGACTCCGTCTTAGCCGGTATAAATTTCTGGAAACTCTCCGGTAAAATTTCCCTAATCCTCTGGAAATACGACAATCTACAATAAAAAAAAACGAATTACTCGTACGCAACGAATACAATCGCTCACTTACCTCATACACCTCAAAATCGTCTCTCTGATAAACTTAGGCTTGGGATGCTCGTCGTCCAAGCTCAGGCAAGCGTCCCAATCCTCCCACGACCACCTGAACTGGAAATTGCTCAAATGGTACGAGAACCACTGAACGAACCTATCGAAACACGACACGTTCATCGTATCGATGCGCATGAACAGCATCTCCGTGGCCTGGGCCAACACCTGCGGCATAGTCGACGGCTGGATCTTGCACAGCTCGATCAAAATCGCCCCGTAGGCGATGTCCAGGTAGCGCGGCGCCGGCATGTGGAACAGCTCGGCGAAGATCACCTCGACGATGCAATACTCGAGCGGTATCTTCAATTTGTAGGGGAAATTCAACAGGTGCGCGGCGCAATCTTTCCTCTCCAAATGGTAGAGCTCGATGATCGAGTGCAGGTGCTCCTCGATGAGGAAGCGCTCGATGGAGTGCGCGCCCGGCAACAGCGGCCCCTCCGGGCAGTCGGTGTAATCGAACAGCCTGAACACCACCCAGGGCATGGGGTACTCGTAGCCGTCGTGGTGCGGCGGGGGTATGATCGACGGTAGGTTGTGCTGCAGGGCTTCGCACAGCGTGGAATCGAACGCTAAATAGGGCCTCGGGATGTGCTTCTCCGCCCAATTGTCCTGCTTCAATTTCCTCAGCTGGGCCCACAGGCAGTCGAGGTACTCCTCTTGCGGGTGGGGCGCGTCGTTGGCCCACACTCGTAGAGCGTTGTGGTGTTTCTTGTGTCGCTTGTTGAGGAATATCTCGATTTGTATCATCAGATGTTCCAAGGCTTTCTCTTTTTTCTCGTAGAGCTCCCTGCCCACCCAAGGTAGGGTGCTTAGCACGGCGAATACGTAGTAATCTCGTCTCACCTAGCAAACGATGACTCGTTAAATAAATAATCAAAACGGTGTAATTAGCTTACCTGTGGGACGCTGTCTTCATTCGCTGCGTCTATCATATTATCTAGTAGTTGTAGCAGGGAAGTGGCGGATATTACGTGGCAATTTACTAAGTCTGCGAGGAACCTTAGGGCGTATCGGGCGGCGTCCCATTTGCATTGTTTGAGGGATTCTTTGAAGCTTTTTACCATGTATTCGACGAATTCGCCGCCGAAATGGTAGTTTTTCGCGTTCAATAAGCCTACTAAGGTCGTGTAAATGGTGCATTTTTCGGGCATTCGGATCGCACAGTCAGTCAATATTCGAAGTATCTTAGCTCTAAATGTGGACAGATCGGCTTCTAAAACGCTAGCCAAGCCTTCTAGGTTACTTTCTAAGGAGGACGTGCTCTTTTCTCCGACTCTAAGGATCAAGGATTCCAATCTGTCTTCGATTTCTTGGTTTTCGGAGACGCGACGTCTTTTCCTGTATGCCCTTTCTACAAATAATAATAATTATCTATTTGTTTGTTTGGATGTTTGTGGGACTTACCATAACCATCATCCTCCTCGTGAGCCCTTCTTCGGCTCATTTTCGTTATTAAATCGGTTACAAATCACTAAAATAGTATCTAAATAAACCGAAAATATAACCAACAATTACAATACGCAACGCATCAAATTGGTTGTGACAAGTGACATTTGACGTTGTTTAACTGACTTTCATATTAATAGCCGCAAAGTAAGAGACTATAAATTAAATATAAAGTTGTGAAAGAATAAAAGAAGAATTTTTGAGGTTATGTTTAATTTGTTAACATGTTTGTTACAAAAATAAAACCACATTTTAATTCGTAAATATTGTATTACAACTTTATATCAAAATGGGAAAGGTAGTGTATAAAGAATTAAACTAAATTAGATATTAAATGTAACTTATTTTAAGCAAACTGTCCGTTATTTCGAAAAAGAGGAATCGGCAGAAAATCCATCGAATAATAATGGCACTATTACATACGATAACACAGATATAAAGAAGAAAGCTTGGGGTAGGAGAATCGAAGATAAAAGAATAAAGAAAGGAAAAAAGAGAATTATACAAATACCTAATCCGAACCCGAAGTATAAAGGCAAAGTTAAACCCCCCAAAGAACTGATCGAAAAGTACAGCAAAGGCGAAGGAGTCGAGCTTAGAAACGTCACAACATCAGTACACCGTAAGAGGATAGAAAAAAAGGAAAAAAACATCAAATTTTCAGCGGAACACGCCGCTCTAACGGAAGTACTCCTTACCGAGGAAGCCGGGTAATGCATCAAACCTAACCGAAACCTTTTAAGTTTTAAATCAACCGTTCTCGCAGTTTTCTAGAAGCCGACGATGGCGAAACCACCACTCAATTTACGCAGAAACAAATCGCACAACAAATCGACATCGCTGCGGCCGCCAAACACTTCGATTTGCGACTGGAATTCGGACCATACCGAGCCAAGTACACGAGAAACGGCAGGCATTTGCTCATAGGCGGCAAACTGGGCCACGTGGCCGCTTTCGACTGGGTCACCAAGAAACTGCACTGCGAAATCAACGTCATGGAATCCGTGCACGACGTGTCTTGGTTGCACATCGAAACGATGTTCGCTGTCGCCCAGAAGAGCTGGGTCTACATATACGATAACCAAGGGATCGAGTTGCATTGCATCAAAAGACTAAACAAGGTGTCTAGATTGGAGTTTTTGCCCTATCATTTCCTATTAGCTAGCTGTGTAAGTGTTTACATCGATTCCATTTACAGTCGATTTGAATTGTGTGTTATTTTAGAGCGATGAAGGGTATTTGAGCTGGTTGGACGTTTCGATAGGCCAGTTGGCCGGGCAATATAATACAGGTTTGGGAAGGCTTTCTGTATTGACTCACAATCCTTGGAACGCGACTCTCTGTTTGGGTCACGCCAAGGGGGTCGTGTCTTTTTGGTCGCCCACTTCGAGGCAACCTCTAGCTAAGATGCTTTGTCACAAAGCCCCCATATTGGGAGTTCACGTAGACCCTAGTGGAAGGTACTTGTTCTACACTATACAATAGAATTCACCGTAGTAATTTCTACGATTTTTTGTAGATATATGGCGACATCCGCTTCGAATAGAGAACTGAAAATTTGGGATATTAGAAAACTCGAAGGTCCTCTACAGGATTACAAACTAATCCAAGCGGCTAATAACTTGAGTTTTTCACAAAAGAAAATGCTGGCAGTCGGAATGGGAAACGTCGTAGAAGTTTATAAGTAAATAATCTACTTTTATTTAAACATTGCAGTGTTGCCAATGTGTGTTAATTTCGTAGGGACTGCTGTTTGACAACGGCGAAGCGAGCTTATCTGAGGCACAGATTCGTAACGCCGATAAATAATTTCAATTTTTGCCCATACGAAGACGTGCTCGGTGTGGGTACATCTAAAGGGTTTACGAGCTTGTTGGTGCCGGGCGCCGGAGAAGCCAATTTCGATACGTTGGAGGCCAATCCTTACCAGTCGAAGGCCCAACGAAGGGAGGCTGAAGTTAAATCTCTGTTGGAAAAAGTAAATTTCTACACTCTACACGTTTTTAACGAATAATAACGCACGTTTTTGTTTATTTTTAGATACAACCCGAGATGATAACTCTAGATCCGACTAGCATAGCTGATGTTGATGTACCTTCTCTTCGGGATAAGATCGAAGCGAAGAAAAACCTACTGGTAATATATTGTTTTATTCGCTCAATCGATGAGTTGTAATGTTTTCGTTTTGTAGTATCTCAAACCGCCTGTAATAAATTACGAACCGAGGAAGAAAGCGAAGGGCAAGGGAGGCAGCGTTAAAATCGCGAGAAATAAGAAGATAGTACGAGAGGATGCCAAGAAGGAATTTATAAAGAAGAAGAAAGAATTGATGGAGGAGCCGGAATCCGTGGATGCCCCGAAACCAGAAAAACCTCCGCACGTTTTAGACAGGTTCTTGCCTAAAATTAAGAAATAATTTATAACAATATTTGGTTAATGCAGCATTGTGATAAGTGCTGTTGTAAATAATTTCAATTTGGAATAAAACACAGTTACTTAGTACCTACATTTTTAGTTAAAAAAAGTGTCCCAAGTACGGCATACGAAATTAACAGTAATAAAATTCTATACGGGACATAAATTTTCATACGGACATAAATTACGAAATCTCTCGAAGGATCTCGAAACGTACATTAAAAAACTGATACGACTAAATAGTAAACGCTTCGAGACCCCTATTATTCACCATTTTAGCGATGTACTAAATCTCATTCGAAACAACGGTCACGAACAAAATTTAGTATCCGGTAGTACGATTTACAATCAGTAACCGTAGGAGAGCCCCTTTTTCTGTATAGCAACAGACACAGCGGCGCTCAGAAAGTCCATAGTCTCCACCTCCGAACGCTCCCCGTTGGTAATCTCCCGCTCTTTCCTCTCGTTCTCGAAATTCTCCAAGTTGCCGCGCGTCGACGGCTTGCCCTCCTCGCGGCTGTTCGAGCCGAACGGCTCCTCCAACCGAGCGCTCGACTGCAGCCCGTGCGACTGGATGGCCATCAGAATGGCGTCGTCCTCGACGCGCCCGTCGTTCTCGTAGTTGTCCACCATGTCGTCGGCGTCGGTGGGGCGGCTGGAGAGCGTGTCCAGCACGCAGTTTATCGTGTTGTCCACGTAGCCTCGGGCTATCTGGCGGGCCTGCCACTTCCGCAGGTAGTACTCCTCGTTCTTGGGGCTCGGCTCCACCAGCGTGAGGGGGACTCGGTCGGGCGGCGCGTCCGCCTCCAGCCCGTCGGCCTCTTCGAGGATCTTCTGGATGCAGCAGCTGTTGCAGCACTTTGTGTGTGGGGGTTCTTCGCTTCGTTCGCCCGACTTGGCGCTTTCTTTGCTCGCTTTGTTCCGGTTGTTGTTTAGCGTGAAATCCACTTCGTTATTGTTGTTGTTGTTGTTGATTTGAGTGGTTTTGTAGGTTTCCTTCAAGTGGTGTTTTCCTTTGACTTCCCACACGTACCTGGCCTTTTTGAGTGGTTTGTTGCCATCGCTCGGTTCGTCTTCCTTGTTGTGTTCATCGCGTAATTGCTTAGGCATCGAAATAGCCGAGTTTTTGCGGATTTTTCAGGCACGAAACGATTTCCTGCAACACATTAGGTTCTATTGATTTCCAGCAGAAACTGAACCGAGACGGGTAAAGTGTCACTTTTTCTCACGATAAAATCGAACGCATTTTCAGGTTTATGCTCGCGAAAAACTCGATAAATAATGCGGACATTAAGATTAGCGTAGCCGAAAAACGCGATGTTTGAAACTTTGATGATTTTTAATCAGATGTTTTTAATATGTATTTAAATTAAATATAGAAACGACGCACGGCGATCATCGTGTATTACCATTTCAATGGTGTAGAAGGAGATGCAATGATTAAAATTCGTTGGCCAAATTTGACAGATAGATTCACAGACATCTATCGAGAGAATTTTAAGTTAAAGCATGAGTAGTTTTTGTTATAGAATGAATAATCGTTAAGTAAGAGACCAACTGACTTTTAAAAACGAAGAAAATTAAATAACTAAATTGTCAAAAAATGGCAATAATTAATTTAAAAGTTTTATAGTTAATATTATTATTTTATAGTTTAGTGAGTGTGTATTTGTTTCTGCTGTTCTACTTAGAGAGGGGCATTTGAATCATTTAGGTAAGTTTATCACATATTTCTTTAAATAATAAGCAATGAATATTAAAAATAATACGCATTCAGCATGTTAAAAAATACATAATATAATTTTTATTATACTCAAATTTATACAAATAGTAAGTAATTACAAATCTTAAATCTAATGACTAATACGAAACGTGTATAGCACGGTATATAGTGTACAAATTTGTTCAAAATGAAACGTTATTATTTACAAGAAAAAACGTATTTAAACACAAACCTTTGGTGTTCTCCAGCTATCACAAATGAAAAAATACACTCAAACATAAATAATTTCGAACGATTTTTTTACAAGTCCTGAGCATTCTAACTTCCCCATTAAATAAACAATATCGTAAAATCGTATGTATATAATGTACAATACTATTATACCGGTTTTCCAATGGAACAAAATTAATAATATCTAGGTAAATGTGCATAAAATCCTGTCAAATTGCCTTTATAAATTGTTAAAAATATAACTATAAAGGCAGTTTTATCTACAACAGACTTTCTATAGCAAATATATGAAATTTATTACGATTTATTTTGGTAAATAAACAACTATTGTAATTAAACCAACAAGTCTGGCCGGATGCGGCACTTCGCAAGAGGCCATGTAAATAAGAGAAGAAGAAACTAACAACTTTTTACAACACAAAGTTCTTTTCATCACTAATCAATTTAGTCAGACATTTATGTTTCACATAAATGACTACTAGTCTTACAAACGTTACAACCAACCAGTCTCATTGAATTTCCGTCGAATTTACACGCATTTTTACAATATTTACAACAAAATGAGATCAATACCGGTAAACGCCGCACAACAACGTGCCAATCCCCTCTCTACACCGCCACTATTTTGCTGGGATCCACTTTCACTCTGATAAACAGCGTGTCCTCTTTCATGAAGTGCCTCTTCTTGAGCATCTCGTGCGAGACGAACTTGGGAAAGCCGAAACCCAGCGAATCCGGCTCGATGCTGGGCCTTTGGAAGTTCTTCCACGTCGGGTCCGGTATGAAGCTCTCGACGATGTTGCACGCCTTCTCCGGGCACGCGCTCTGATCGAACAGAGTGAAGGAAACCGAATGGGAAAAGGGCCATCTCAGCAGAGCATCGTACTCGCCCGGCAGGATTTTTATGTACACCGATATGTGGGAATCCTCACCGGCACCGTTACCGTTCGGAAATATAGACGCCTGTAACGCAAATGAATTATTAAGATGCTACTATACTAACGAATAGAGTTATTACTTGAAGTTTATAACCGTATTGACTAGTATAGAAAGGCGGCGACACCAGCTCCATGCCTTCCTTGCTCTTGGCCTCGCCCATCTTCGCCGTGAACTCGCTTATCTTCCAGATAAGCGTGCCGGAGTAGTTGAGCGACAAGCGGGAGAGGGCGCTCTTCAGCGAGGCGATCTGGTGCTGTTGCTTGGTCACCACGTTGCACATGAGCGTCAAGTGTTGCTGGCAGTGCTCCTCCAGGTGTTTCTCGATGACGTAGCGGGACCCCTTGAAGCGGCAGCCGGCGTCCTTGAAGTGGCAGCCGTGCACCGACACCGTGCACTCCTCCTTCAGATGGGCGTCGAGGTCTTCGCGCGCCAGGACGCTCGCGTCACACCTACGGTTAAAAAATGTTACAAAACGCTGTTGTGGAAGATTTGGAATGGACGTTACCTGTTGGGGCATTGTATGGGTACTCGGCCGCATTTGACGTGGTGCGCCGGTAGAGTATCGGCGACGAACTCCTTGGAGCAGTACCTGCATGGTACCAGCCGCTTGGAGCAGCCGTCGCTCTTGTGCTGGCCCAAGTGCCTGCGGTGGACTTTCATGCCGCATTTGTTCTCGCAGTATAAAGGCTCGTAGCCGCAATGACCGGCGTGGTTCTGGAACAACAATCGAGCGATACTTGTAGACGATTGGTACAAAAACTAGCTCTCGTTGTTTATCGGATTAAAGTGCTTACTTCGAGAGCGTGTCCGGTGAATTCTTTGTTGCAGTATTCGCATCTCGTTCTCCTCTGGGGGCAGGTGTACTTGAGGTGGTCTTCCATGAGGACTCGGGGGATTTGGGCGCCGCATTTACTCGTGCATGGAATGGCGTCGTATTTGCAAGTATTCAAGTGACCCTAAATAAAGAAATATTGTAGAATTTGGTCCACGAACAACTACTTCTATTAGCAAGGTAAATTCATCGTATATTCTCATAAAATCCCTAATTATTATTATTTTTTATAAAGTTAATTTACACGGTGTATAAATATTTGGGTCGCGTGCGAAACAATGAAACAATTACCTTCAGCTTCCTCAGCTCGTCCGACCATTTGCAACCTTCTTTGTGATGAATGCAATAGACTATCGAGCTCATAATAGCCTTTTCCGATTCGGGGTCTGAGTATATCTGCAACAAATATTGAAAAAATGAGAATTCCACCTGAGCGCAACCAACGGTACAAGCTAATGCATTCCTCATTTTCTACGTATATACAGGGTGAATCGAAGAAACCGCGTACCGCATGCACTAAAATCCACATTGGATTGTGCATTGCATAAGTACGCTGCAAGTGAATGTTAATTCTAATGAATCATTCTTCTTAATTCGTTCTCACGGAATTACACTTGTATAATAAAGGCGGTCGCGTTGAAATTCCACTCGAAATTTATCTAAGTAGATACTCTTGTTTGTGTCATACGCAGCACTTTATTTTACCAGCGTTTTCCGCCAATTCAATGCCCATCAATCGCGGTATATTTCGTCGAAGACGATTATTTCATGCGCGTTGCATTGTGTACAGTTACAATTGCGAAACGCGTCGAATAATTGACCAATAAATAACGTAATGCGGCCGAAATATCGCCGTAGAAATTGCTCGGTTCCATCGAAAGAGAAACCTAAAATGTGTTACAGGTACTAAAAAAGTAACTACAGTTAATTTCCGTTCAAAAAATTACTAACGCATCCTCTTCATCGTAAAAGGACATTCGAGCGGTCGCAAGAAATGGACATTTCGAATGCAATAATAAAATAGTTTGTATCACACAATTTTTTTATTGTATTATAAGCAGGTGATCCCGTTCGAGTGGATTAATCGAGAAAAACAAAGTTCGAGCATAACAAAATTGTACGATCGCAAAGCCTACTAAACTGGTTTCTAGTAAACTTTTTTTTCAGGCTTCGTGATTTCTAAATTAACGCCCGAGACGGCGCAAATTAAATTAACGATTCGCGGGGATTTCAATTAAATTCGACGGCGTCCGTTTTTCGCGTTAAAATTATGGTCAGATATGCGTAATTATTATTCATACAAGACCTAGCGCATTTTGTTATGGTTTGGTGCATTTATTCGGTATTGAAGCGTCGAGAATTGCACAAGTTCAAACAGGTTAATAACCTAGAAAACGAGCTCGCATAGGAAGCGGGCGTTTACGGCTCGAAGTATAACGAAAAACTGTTTCTGATTGTATTCGAGAAACCTGCAATTTTTTAATATCGCTGAATATGTAATAAAATTAGTTTCTCTAGTAGGTAATTGCAGCGAAGAGTCTTTTACTCGTTGACATAATATGTTAATTGATGGCTCGGAAATTACAGTTAAGGTCGAATAACTTCGAGCGAGATACAGTTCTTGTGAGAAATTGTAAAATTCTGTATGAATAATTTCGGAAATTCGTACCTAATTAGGTTAATTGCGCACCCACTAAAAACGATCCCAATCGTTATTCGAAACTAAATTCTCGGTATGTTTATCTTCAAACAGAAGTGAACGCACCCATTTAGGAAGTTTATTGATTTCAAACTCAATTTGTTTCAAACATTTTCAACTCACCCATTAGCATAACGTTGAATGTTATCTTGCGATTATGCATAAATCATAAAAGTAATGAGTAAAGGAAAGGAATCTTTACCTGCTCTTTTAGATACTCATTATTTTCGAAAAATATCGTTTAAAAGCAGAATTCATACATCCATATAACTCTACAACTACAACCCTTAAAACGGGCTCTATAATATCACATATACTTCAGAATTAATTATACATTTTTTTAATATGAGTCATTTTACTACCCCATAAAATTCGATGCGGTAGGTCGACTACTTTATTCTTTTTTCTCGTTTGTAATTCACCGATTACTAACAAGCTGGCAACGCGCCCCAAATTGAAACGTCGAGAAATTATACCGAATAGAAGGGCCATAAATTTTCGAAAAAGTTAACTGAATCGGTCGTAAATAAACGGCGCAATCACAAAGGGCTCGGTATCTAACACAAACAGATCCAGAAATGGGTAAATAAGAGCTGGCTTGTATTTACAATACGAAACGCTAAATCGCTTTTAATGCTGGAAACTTTCAAAATAACGATCAACCGTTGAAAATTACCGGTGAAAGGTATTCGGAAATTGACAAAAAAGGCAACTCTTTTGCCGAGTAAATAATATTTATGCAACGATTTCATACTTGACGGAGTAGGTAAATAATTATAAATAAATTTTTGCGTCAACAGTTTTATTAAACCAGCAAGAATTTTCGATGAGTGTGTGAGCGGATTCGTCAACTAGCAATCTAGCAAAACTATATCTATGTCATCGATTTAAAATCAATCACCTTGTTTAAAATCGCAATTGAGGTCAATTGCAATTTAATTGATCGTAATTTTTCAACACTTTCTTCGATTACAATTTATATCTCCGAGCCCTACCTAATGGTACAAACATTTTTAATTGCTCTTTACGTAACGCCTCATCCAATACAACAACCCAGTTACTTTCTGTGGAAATTTTCCGCGTAAAAAGATAAAACGTTGCAAATAATCACTCCGTACTCGTACCTAAGAAATAGTATTTCTCAAGGAACGATCCATATTTTAATATTCGCAAATATTTTAATGATGAATTTGTCGTTAAAAATAATAAAAATTCTTATCAGGCGTGTCGCATATATCGCGACAACTAACAATTCGTAATCGCGAACTTGTTTGTTCTTGTTCGACTGTATCCTGTTTCTGCAGAAAAGAAGGACAAACACCTGGCGAACGGTCGTTTACACACAAATCGAATGATGCAAAAATTTGCAGCGGTATGCAATTTTGCGCTCGCTCGGTAAAATCCGATCGCTTTTAAAGCGCATTTACTTACAGAAAACAACGAGAAACTCCACGCAAAAAAATTAGAAACTCACTTGATTGACTTCGCTTAACGAGGCATGATTGTTCATCATGGTGTTGATTTCGTTGTTTTTCGACAGGGAATTGTTGCTCAAAGTCGGGGTAATCGTTGGGCTGACTTGGTGGATGTTGACGCGATCCTTGGCCGCCTTGTTGGGCGATATTCTAGCCGGGAAGCTCAGAGTTTTCGTCCATTGGGCCAAACTGCGGACCATTTTTCCTGCACTAGCACCGTCGACCGGTCATGTACGAGGAAATCCTGCGCGCCGATCAACTTGGGGGAATCCACGAAAATACTGTCGAACGAAACGAACCGCCGTCGACCGAGCCCCGGAGTAAACTAAACAAAACCGTTTTCTGTTTTGAATTGTTGCGTGTTTGTGCTCAATCGGCCTTTCTGTGTCCTTTCTCCCACTACCCATTCACCAAACAGCTGTTCCTATTCAATGCTTTCCGCGGCGATGTTGTCGAAGTCTATTAAACTTCTACAACTACTTATTTCTAATACATCCTCATTACTTAACACATCCTTAAAGATCCTCTATGCATACTCTAATATATCCTCATTACTTCAACCGATCCTCTTTGTAAACTCTAGTAACTTTTAGGTTAGTTACATTAGAGCTTATCTTTAGGTAACTTTAGATTGGATTATCTGATTTAGATAAGATCTGGGTATTTTATAGTGAACGTGGCAACGCGGCATAACTATTACACGTTCCGACAAGTGGAAGTAGGCGTTTTCGAAGCCCAACCGACAGGCCATCTTCAACTGTACTCGTACAAACTGTAACGTACGCGTTTTTGTTGTTATTAATTTTTTTTTTATTTCGAAAGTATCTCTTTGGTTCGGATCCGAAATTGACCAGTTCGCGCTTGCACCGTCTTGTTCGGGCGAGAGCGGAGGATGGCGATTTTTAACCGGGACTCGTTGACCTTTTCTTGTCGCATTTACACCTACATCGAGTGCCTACTTCGGTATTCTAAATTGCGTTTTGATTAATTGAGTAATTGACCTGTTGGTTAATTAGGAGGAAGGAGGAACTTGACGATTTTAGCTCCGTTTTCGTTGATCTGAATTCTGGATTTGTCTCTTCTAACCATCTTCAGCTGATTGTTTGCACTGTTAAGTAAATATCTACTGCAGATAAAGGAATTAACACTTTTATCTCGAACGTTTCGAATATGCCAAGTAACTGTGCTCATTCGTTAAAGTTATCATTATATAGAATTCTTATCCGTTTATTGCACCATATCTTCTTGTATTTATATTAAAATTGCATGTTAATTTTTTTAATTAAACATATTTATTAATCAATGAATTATCAGTAACAAATGAAGATGAGAGTAGAAACACGTTAAAATCAAAAATTTGCTAACTATATACGATCCTTTAAATCTATCACATTTACTAAACATTCCCTGCAAGTAGCATAGGCGGGTAGGTTTCATCGGTTTGCTGCTGCTTGGTGTGCACATGCGGCTGGATTTTCTCTTCCAAAGGCGTTAAACTAAACGAAAAATAAATTTAATCGCCACCATCGATATAGCGAATCGTGGTCTTACCCGAATTCATCTTCGCGCGGAACGTACTCTTCGAACTGGTAAATCCAGTGCTGTTGAATGAGCTGCGGCAGCTTCTCGTCGAAAGTCTTGAGAATGGTCCTGATGGGTTCCTGTATGGCGCCAGCTAGTACCAAATTATCGACGTCCTTCATCAACCGATCGTACTGGCCTTGCTCCAGCAATCCCTCGTACTGGCGGAAGACGTGCGATAGGAAGTTGTGCTGGCACACCGGCTTGTTGTCGAAGGTGATCAGCTTGAGGAGCTTCGGATCGAGCAGCTGGGGCTTGAATTTGGGCGCGAAGCGGGCGCCGTCGATGAGGATTTTCTTGGAGTAGGAGTACGGCGTTTTGAGGATGATTTCGACCATTTTCGGGTTGGGGCCGTGCTTGTTGACTCTGATCTGCCTGCCGTGCTCGCCGATTACCAAGATCGTCTCGTCTTCGTTCACCACGACGTGCTTACCGACGAACGTCGATGAAGCGTAGGCTACGATGAGCGACAGAAGAACTAGTACGGTTTTCATCTTGTACTGGATTGCAGTTTTTTTGGAGGGTTCTCCTATTTATACCGAGAGATATATGCGTGGCTTTGGAAATATGCACGTGGAGTTAATAATCAAAAAGTAAATAATTTTCATAATATTGGCAGAAGATTGTATAATCATAATCAGGGTCGTATCTAAATAATTGATTCTCATAAGTTGTGTTTGTACTTTAATTTCTTACGTAGGGAGGTTTCTTATGCTTCAAAAAAGCTCATAGAAAAATTGAAGGAAACTATTTGACTATTTAACTATTACTTAATTAAAAATTATTAATATGTGACACTTTTTTTTAATATTAACTTAGATTATTTTCTTCTTGAGGAGTGTACATAGAATGTTACAATATGTATAATAATGTAGTTAAAGACTGAATGAATAGGTACAGTACTGATGGCTTATAACTTATAACCTTATATAATTTTTTAAAACTTGATGCAAATATTTGTAACTATTTAATTTATTTTGAACATACTCTAGAAAAAATGCATTAAATATTTTGAACATATGACCATTTTGGCCATGAACGATGAAATTTGTGATATAAATTAATTTTTATGCGCTTCGTACAGTCCTGGGCGATTTCCAAAAAAAATCTTACTCAACGTTTACCCTTGTCATTTATCATTTATGATAGTGGTATAAGTGGTCAATAAAAATAAACAATTATTTATTAGCTAATTAATTTATTGAAAATAAATTTGAATAATTTGTTTTATTATCAATTTGTACATTGGAGCAATAAATGTTTTGAATTCGACAAGATATCCCAACAATGATTAGCTGATTTAATATCTTATTCAGTATTTGGGCTGATTAACGGCTGCATAACCTACTGCTTTCACTGGTTAAGCAATCTGTTGAACAATATGCTGAATAAGTATTTGTTCAGTCAAAATCTAGGTACACCTCTGTAGAGCTTTGTTGAATTTATTTTGGACAGCTGAATAAAGAGCTGAAGAGGACATTTTTTTTCATTTTAGCTTTAGAATAAACGTAAAATCAACTTTGCTACAAATCGGCGATAGCTAAACCAGTTCACAATATTTGCCTATTTAAGAACTGAAAAGACGTTACATCATTATGTATATTCGACAATTGTTCAGCCTGTATAAGATTAGCTGCTTAAACTACTATAGTTGTTAAACAGCCTATTTTGTTTATTGGGATAACTAAAAAAATGTCTTTATTATTGATGCAGCACATGTTATTTTTTAAATCAAAGATTGCTATTCAAATTATCAAAACACCAGTGTTACTATGCTCGTTTATTCAATATAACAACATACAATGCAAATTCAACAAGTTCAGTACCCTTCGATTAAGGCTTGGTGCTGGTAGGGCTTGTTCCACTGTTGTTGGGGGTTCCACCATTGCTGTCCTTGGTACCCACCGGCGTAGTATTGTTGCTGGTGGGCCCAGGGACCCCAAGCGGATTGCTGTTGCCATTTGTAGTACTGGTAGGGGTGCTCCCATTTCCCTACCTCGACGCCAGACCTCGGGAAGGCTCGGTGTTCCTGGTACGTTTCGTGCTCAGGCTCGTACTGCTTGTACCAGTGAGATTGGGGGTAGTAGGTTTGGGGGTAGTAAGTTTGGGGGTATTGGTGTTGTTGCTGGTAGAAGTGAAGGCGTTGAACGGGCGAGATGGTTTGGAAAGCGGGGCTAAAAATAATTGATAATTATACCTGTTAATCACATAATTATTGGTTAATTACCTGTGGATGTATTGGTTCCATTTTTGCCAGTAAGGAGTGGCGTGTCTGGAATAATATATTATTAATAACTCCGATTGGTTGTACCTATAAATTCTTACTCGTATTCTGCTTGAGGGTATTGGTGCGATTGTTGGGTCCAGTAGTGTCTTAGAATATCTCCAATGGTTTCGTGGACGTAACCGGCTTGTACGAATTTGTGGAGTTTCTCCAACAATTCCTCGTACCTGATGGCGTCCACTAACCCCTGGTAGGGGTGGAAGAGGTGGCTCAAAACATCGTATTGGCCGTGTGAATATTCGACGTCCGAGGGGTTGATGTTGTTGACCTGGTCCACTTGGATTTTCCTCGACGGGGCGTAGGGGGTTTTCAGATGTAGCTCGACGTGCCCCGGGTAGAGGGCGCTCTTGTACAAGTCGATTTCCCTGCCGTTGTCGCTCTTGATGGTGATGCCGTTTTCCCTCACCAGGACGTGCTTGCCTTGGTAGGGGATTTGGGCGAAGCAAGCCGCGGCCAAAGAAAGGATTAGGAACGTCTTCATCTTGGTTGAAGATTGAATGATGGTTATGGTGGCGAGTGGTTGGTGTTTTTATACGAATTTCACGTTTTGTTTGTCGCACTTTATCCGAGTTATCGCTGTTGGAGACATGTATCTTGCACAACGCGTTTAATTACATTTCACCTATACTGTGTCGCGTTGGGTTTATGGAAAAATAGTTGCGGTGGTGATAAGTTTAATTTATTGAATGGGAAAGTTTAATTTTAGCCTGTTGATTGATGCATTGACAATCCGGATTTTTGTTTTGTTTTCTTTTTCTCGTTGGTGTTTGCAGTAATTACTTTAATAAAAAGTTTCCAGTATGATTTCTTAACATTTAATTATTTTTAGTTCAGGAATGTTTTTATCAACTTTTCGTATTATTTTTGGCTCAAGAATGTGTTATAATTATAAAAAGAAGATAAGTATGCGTCGAATTGTCAAATTAATCATCTAATTTAATTTATAATTTATATCGAATTTATATTTAGGCAGTATGGTTTAAATATCCATACAAGCTGCTTCAAACTTAACTCGCGGTTCATTTTAAAATAAATCGATAAATCACTTTCGATTTTTAGACAATAGAATAATTCGAGTAGGAACATTGTCATGTCAAATTCTATTGTTTAAAAGTAAAATAGAAAAAAAATCAATGCCTATGAATTTGAACAATACGCTAGTAGTTATCATTAGGTACAATGGTCTAGGAACAATTTTAATGAACTCGTGAAGTGGAAGAAAACTAAAAGAATATTTTCTTTAAATACAACTATGTTATTTTCTAATTATTAGTTTTTGGATGAACCTGATTATTATAAAATCTGCTAAATAATAGATTATTTTCTAATCTAGCACATCTAGATTAAAATTATCATTTAATAGTAATAAATAGAGCACAAATGCACAGTTTATTTTCCTAAGAAATATGATTTCTGTAATTATTTTAACACATAAGTATACCATTTTTAATAACCCGGATTAATAATAGGGATTTTTACTCCTGCATACATAGCCCAAAATAAAAAAAAATATGTTCATTACTATTGCATTATTTATTCAAACAAAAACATTGGGTACAATACGATAAAGCCAATTTAATATATCAACAATATTCTTCTCGACTAAAATCCAAACTGTTGCTGAGGAAATCTCTGTCCTCTCTGGAAAAGCGCCGGAAATCCCGATCTTCCTCTCCAGTATTGCGGAACACCTTGTACAATTTGTTGTTCAGCATTCTCGATTTCCCGCAATTGCTGAACCTCCTGTCCCAATTTCTCCGCTTGCTGCCATTCCTGACCTCCGATTCTCTGCAACTGCTGAGCCTCTTGCCCCAATTTCTCCGCTTGCTGCCATTCCTGACCTCCGATTCTCTGCAACTGCTGAGCCTCTTGCCCCAATTTCTCCGCTTGCTGCCATTCCTGACCTCCGATTCTCTGCAATTGCTGAGCCTCTTGCCCCAATTTCTCCGCTTGCTGCCATTCCTGGGCGCCAATTCTCTGCCACTGCTCATTTTCCTGCCTCTGTTCAATACCTTCTTCATTTACGAGTTGTTGTTGGACCTGTTGCACCAACTTTTGAAGTTGTTGCTGTTGCTGAACCTGTTGCACCAACTTTTCAAGTTGCTGCTGTTGTTGGACCTGTTGCACCAACTTTTGAAGTTGTTGCTGTTGTTGGGCCTGTTGAAACTTTCGAGGTTGTTGTTGGATAGCTTGTTGGTATCCTTCCAGTTGCCGCAATTGTTGGATTTCTCGCTGCAATTGCTGGATCTGCTGGGCTCCTTGTTCCAATCGCTGGAGCTGTTGCTGTACCGGAACGGATTCGAGTTGGATTTGCTGTAATCTTTGTTGTTTTTCGAATACCGGATTGTATTGGAGTCCTTGTTGGTTTCGGGCGAATCGTTGGAATGGACCTTGTTGTTGTTTCCAAGGTAAGTTCTGGTATTGTGGTTGGCGGTTGAGAGACTGGAGGATCCATTGGAATCGTCGAGCGGGAGATTCCTGTTGGACTTGGTCGAAGGCGCGTAGTTCTTCTGCTTCCAAGTTCCTCAATACTTGGTAGATGGACGGATGTACGGCTCCCTGTTGGATTAAATTCTGAATTTTTCCCAACGCGCTCGAGTAGGACTGTTGGTTCACGAGACCCTGTTGTTGTCTGATTATTTCAGCCAGCAATCCCACTTGAGGGAATTGCCCTTCGCCTGCGTTGTCGATTTGCAGGATCCTGGCGGGTGCCGACGGTTTTTTGATGACAACATCCAGTTTTCCGGGGTTTATGGAGCTCTGGAACACGTCTATTTCCCTTCCGTTTTGTCCAACGAAGCGGAGGATTCCGCTTTCCTCGGCCCAGACTTGCCTGGAGCTCGGTATGGCGGAGCCAGCGCTGAAGGCAACCAACGAAAGAAGAACTAGCACCTTCATCTTTGCTGAACGTTCGAGTACGAATGTGAGGATTGGCCGGTCTGGATAGTTTTTTATACCGAATTTTTAGGGCGGAATGTTTATTAATTTGCGTTTATTGATTAATATAATTGGTAAAAAATATATTTACAGAAATATTGTCGTGATAATTGCTGATTAGATGTCTGCCTTAACATGTAAACGATTGGGTGGGTTAATGACATTTTAGTGTGTAAGGGTATGTGAAATTGCATCATCATTTTCTAATTCCATGTTTCAGTTTTTAGTTTCTTTCAATTTCTTTGTTATGAGATTCTTGGAAGAGTTTTGCAGGTAAAATTGGTCGTTAATTTATGATAATTACATCGTCTGCTAATATTTGATCCGATGATTATTCTGTTATTGAAAATTTGTGTTTATTTGCTAGTACCATTAATAGAATGTTTTTAGAATATTTTGATTAATCCGTGACATTTAGTAAGTGATAATAATTGATTATGTCAATTACCTAATATTTAGGTGCGTACGTCAATTATTGAATAATAATTATTAAATTTCTAGGTTTATTTTAGGAATTAGATTTGATAAAATATATTTATTAAAAACTGATTAATTGTTATTTTATGTAACAAGTAGTTTTTGGAAAGTCAAAAAATACAACTCGATGCTAATTTACTAAATTTTATTTATTACTTTAATCAATCAACAAATGTTTACATCATCATTTTGTTCATCATCATCATTTTCATCATGTCGAGTTCTTGCGGAAGAATCATTCGCTGTTGAACCATTCGTTCCAAACTCCCGTATTCCGGAGTTTCCATCCATTGACCCGGATTCCAGCTTTCCTTTCCGATGAATTTCCAGAATTTGTTCATGCCCATCGGGGGCATGATCACTACGCGTTGGAATCCCGGAGACACATTTCCAGCCATCATTTCCATTTGGTTTTGTTGCATCATGCGTTGGAGAAGATTTGCTTTCCTGATATAATCCATATTTTAACAACCTCAGAAAATATATTCAAATTACTTACCAAGTGGTTTGTTCAGGCATCGTAGCAGCTTCTTTATTGTTACTGGATTCTCCATCTATCGGAATATTTTTCATGTAGTTTAAAGTGTAGATTTTATTGATTAAAGGACTCCCTTGCATCTTCTTCATTTCTTCCAGCATAAACAAGTATTCTAAATTCTTCAGGACATCGTATACAGATAGGTGGATGAGGCCTGTTTTGGTCATGAGTTCGATCTGTTTCAAGAGCGTTTCGAGCATTATTTCGTCCATCATCATGCCTTCGTACTGACGGAAAAGGCGAGTCAAACCTTCGAATTGGGTGGAATAGCTCTGGAATGGTAACATTCCAAATGCTTTAGGCATAACAGTGCCTTGGATTTCGTCGATTTGGAATTTCCTCGTCATTCCCTTAGGGTCCATTAGCGTGATATCGACTTTCCCTGGATAGTAGATGTTCTTGTTGATTAATATTTCCCTACCTAAGGGGCCGGTTATGGTGATGGTGCCATCTTCTCCGAATAAAACGCGTTGGCCGCTGGAGAACTGGGCCGAACAGGAAACAGCGATGAGCGATAGAATTGCAAGTACCTTCATTTTGGTGTTCTATCCGCGAAATGTACTTTTCGATCGAATTTAGTGACTATTTATAGCGTTTGAAGAGATTTCATCGTCCTTGACAACACCTTTGAAATAATCGTGGGTCAATGTCGATAAAATTCTTACGAAAATACGCGGGGTTACTAATCTATACATAAATTTCCAGTAGGGTGTTTTATAAAAATGAAGTATACAAGCCATAAAATATTATTTATAGTCGTTGCAACATATTTCACAGATTAAGATATTATTGCATTTTTTCCGTTCTGTTCGGCTTTTGTCGACAATTTTGGAATTCTTCCAAGAATCAATTTCGTTTATTTTAGTGCCTTAAATGCTGCGTTGCTCAACGTAAAAGTGTTAATGATTTAGAGAGATAATAGAATTTCCGAAAGCAAATTTATCTTGTACGAACTCATTGTGTTGAAGAGGAAAGAAATGATCCTCGATGAGATAGTGGTTTGGTTTGTATTTTTTTAGTTTATCTTCAATCAACATATTTACAATAGCTTATGTTAATAATAAAAAATGAAAATGTCCTTTGATGCGTGGACATACAGTGTATTTAATAATGTTTAAACATTTAAATATCCACTGTTTTTTAACAGTAATAATTAAATATTAGTGTTTTGCATTTCATTACTGGTAGAAAAGTAAAACGAGTAAATTTTTTATGGATTCATCATATTTTATTCAACATAAAATGTAATAAGGTTTTCATTAACATTTTAGTGTACCAATGGGAATCTGCCGTAGCCGAATTGTTGGTTGACGAAACGGGTTTGTTCGTATTGTTGGGGAACCATTTGATGTTGTTGGTAGATTCCCTGGGGGTAGGTGTGTTGGTAGTATTGTTGTTGGTAGTATTGTTGTTGTTGTTGTTGTCCCAATTCTCTGAGTACTTCCATCTTCTCCAATTGTTTCAATTGTTCCAATTGGTGCAATTGTTTAAGTTGTTGCCATTGTTGGGGAACGTATTGGCCGTGGTATTGTTGGTAGTACTGTTGTCCCTTGATGAGTCCCATGTTGTTCATGAAACGGGTCAATGGGGAGACTTGGGTTTGGGTGTATCTGTATTGGTTCATTGGCTCGACGATTTGTTCGAGTTCTTCTACTTTCAATACATCAACGGGGTTGACTTTTCCTACGAGCCTTTCGAATTGGATTTTTTGTTTCAATTGTTGGAGGAGTACTTGGCGTTGGTAGGGAGTCATGTATTTGATGTTCCTGTTGTAAATTTTAAGTTGTTATTAAGAATTATACGTTAATTTAACAAAAATTACTTACCATAATCCTTGGATTCCAAAGAATTTTTGGTAAGGCAATACGGTTTTGTATTGGTTCAAACCGTATACACCTTGTACCGGTACGACTTCACTGTAATTAAGTAAAAAATGAGCACAATTGTAAATTGATGAAATAGTTTTACTTACCTAACTTGGTGCATTTGAGTGAGCATTCTGGTGGGGATATGGCTTTCTTCGGCCAATTTTTCTCTGACGATGTGGCTGACGATGTTCTTGGTCTGTTCCATTTTCAATCCTTCGACCATTTGGACCTTTTCGAAGGTTCTCAAAGCTTCGAGGATGGCTTGGTGAACGTATCCGTGTTTTACCAAAGTTTCGACCTTCTCCAAAAGAACCAAGTAGGTGGGTTCATCTACGATGCCTTCGTATTGACGGAAGATGTGAGCGAGGATCGAAGCCTGGGTGATCACTTCCTTGGGCAGGTTGTGGGCGAATCTGGCGTCCAAAACGTTGAAGTTCACATTTTCGATATCGTTGGTTTGGTCGACTTCGATCTTCCTGACGCCGAGCGGGCTCTTGATGATGAGGTTCAATTTGGTGGGATCGACCAGAGATTTGTAGATCTCGAGTTCCCTACCTTGAGTGCCGATGATGCTAATAGTGCCATCTTCTCCTACAGTAACATGTCTGTTAACTGTAAGGGGAGTTGAGTAGCAAAGAGCTACGAGAGATAAGACAACTAATACCTTCATCGTTATACACTTCGTTAGTGAATGTGATTTTTTTCTAAAAGTCCAACGATTTTTATACTAAAATTTTTACGAAATATCTACTTAATATCACCCTTGACAACACGTATTGAAGGAATAATCTCGATAAACATAGGTCATCAAACGCAGAAAGGATGTAGATTAGGTACACTTGTTAATTACTCAAAAACAAAATTTGTTTAGAAAAACAATATTCTTTATTAACTGATAGTTGTTAATATCTATTTCGATATTAAATAAAAATTTTTAATTAAACACGTTAATATTTCTCGACGAAATAAACTATTATGGACGAACAGGTTTTAGCAAATCACCGCTCGTTTAATAACCTTTTTAGGCTCGTCGATCTAAAACCTGCAAATGTGACCGAATAGGTATCGACGAGAATTTTCTTTTTATCGACGGTTTCGTCTTCGAAAGAGTTCCTGTTCGACTCCGATCGAAAGTGACCTTGCCCGAAGGCATCAAACGTTCGAGATTCAATTCGCAATGAAGGCTACATGGCCATTCTCTCGTTGTATTTTGTACTTAACATTTCATAGCGTAGGCTACAAGAAACGTTAGTTCGCATACGTTAGTAATACGAGGCGTTCCGAAAACTTAGTATTTAATTTATTAGCGATTCGGGGATTATGTGGGAATTGGAAATTTTATTCTGGTATCTGGAATTTGGTGGGAAAATTTAATTTTTCTTTATGGGCAGAAAAAATTCCAATAATCAATCAATAACCGGCGAACAAGTAAACACCGATACGACGAATTTTGAAATAAATTAATCGATATCGTTCGGTTAATAATTTTCGTGCGATCATTGTAATGTCAAAGATATATTACTTAAAAATACTTTTACTAATTAACCTCTCGGTTATCGCATAAATTATTATCAATTTCTAACGTCCGAAGTTGATAGTTCTAAAGAGATATCGCGCAATAGAGGGTTCAATAAACTTTTTTTTATCAATTTCACTTTCAATTCCATTCGCGAAATATCCCAACATTTTTCCACTCGCTATGAGAAAAATTAATAAAACTAGAGAGAAAAATAATAACATTTTCTTCCGCATTGTACACACTTTTATGTAGTACATACAGAAACTCGTAGGTTGACAAAAATCGTTAAGGCGATTCATTCGATCGCAATTCGAAGCAAACAAAACAGGTATTAACCTGCTCGCGGTGTGTCCGGCCGAAGAAAGAGTTTAGATTTTAATTCTCGCGTTTCTCGATCGCCAGTAAAAAGGAATGTTGCAGCGATAAAACGAGGATTCCTGTATGATCACGTCACTTTTGTCGGTTATTTCGTTCCTTTTTGTGTGTATTCCACGTCTTTGTGCGGTCGAATTTCTGCCATAGGCGCGGAACTGTCTCAAAAATCTCATTTATTTAACACCCCTCACTTCCACTACTTAACTATTATAATCATCACGAATCGATATGAATTCTACAAGATATCAAACCAGAATTAACTCCAGCTTTTAAGGGAATTTAAAGCTTTTTACTGGTGTAATTTGTATCGTTACGTCTATGCGATATTCTTTCAGTTCTTCTCTCTGTATAATAAATATGTTATAGCTATATTGTCGCCGTTAAATTAGTTACATAGTCATTTGGGACTAAAATGTGCCGGGAATTTTAATGATGAAGATTAATGTTACGAAAAATTTGTCGGAATTTAAATTTGTGGTCTATGAAATAAGAGAGATCGTTATCGTTGGATTACGAAACGAAACGTTAAATAAATTGCGGGATTAATTAATCGGGGATTTGTTGGATTTCGTGGTGTTGATACATATGTGGAAGGAATTTAAGCTGAAATTGATATCTATCTGGTTTTAGTGTCCGGTGTATATTTTTATAACAAAAAAAAAAATTAAATGCGGTCGCATTGTTTACAAATTATGTTTGCTAATGGTGTGGTGATTGCCGGATGCAAATGCCTACTAACGAAATTTGTCATTTTGACCTTAATTTCGCTGGATTTATATGTGAAACATCACAAAAGCGAAGTACAAAAACTGTTCGTGTATTACACGAAAATGTAATTAATAATTTCGAAATCGATATACTCCTGTTATCGAATTAAAAATAAGAATAAACAATCTATTAATAATTAAAGAAAAAGACTACAATCACTGCCCTTTACGTTTACGATGACCTGACGATTTACGATTAAACCGAAAGTGTTGTCAAGTGTGATAAATTTCAAGAAACAAGTAAACAATTCCACAAAAATTTTGTATAAATACCCGTCCGAGACCAACGAAAGGCACATTCACTAACCAGTGCATTACAATGAAGGTATTAGTCGTTCTATCTCTCGTAGCCCTTTGCTACTCAACTCCCCTTACAGCTAACAGACATGTTACTGTAGGAGAGGATGGCACTATTACCGTCACTGGTATCCAAGGTAGGGAACTCAACATCTACCAATCCATCGTCAATCCCGGAAAACTCGACATCATCTTCAAGAGCCCGTTCGGCATCGCCAGGAAAATCCAAATCGACGAGATGACCAACAACATCGAGAACGTGCCCTTCAACTTCTTGGACGCCAGATTCGCCCACAACCTGCCCAAGGAAGTGATCACCCAGGCTTCGATCCTCGCTCACATCTTCCGTCAATACGAAGGCATCGTAGATGAACCCACCTACTTGGTGCTCTTGGAGAAGGTCGAAACTTTGGTAAGACACGGATACGTTCACCAAGCCGTCCTCGAGGCCTTGAAGACCTTCGAGAAAATCCATTTGGTCGAAGAGATGAAGAAAGATGAAGCCGAACGCATCGTCGACAACGTCGTTAGGGAACAATTGACCGAAGGTGTCCAATACCCCACCCAAGTATACAACAAAATGCACCAAGTTAGGTAGGTAAAACTCTTTTGTCAATTTGCAATTGTGCTCATTTTTTACTTAATTACAGTGGAGTCGTACCGGTACAAGGTGTATACGGTTTGAACCAATACAAAACCGTATTGCCTTACCAAAAATTCTTTGGAATCCAAGGATTATGGTAAGTAATTTTTGTTAAATTAACGTATAATTCTTAATAACAATTTAAAATTTACAACAGGAACATCAAATACATGACTCCCTACCAACGCCAAGTACTCCTCCAACAATTGAAACAAAAAATCCAATTCGAAAGGCTCGTAGGAAAAGTCAACCCCGTTGATGTATTGAAAGTAGAAGAACTCGAACAAATCGTCGAGCCAATGAACCAATACAGATACACCCAAACCCAAGTCTCCCCATTGACCCGTTTCATGAACAACATGGGACTCATCAAGGGACAACAGTACTACCAACAATACCAAGGTCAATACGTTCCCCAACAATACCAAGGCCAATACGTTCCCCAACAATGGCAACAACTTAAACAATTGCACCAATTGGAACAATTGGAACAATTGGAGAAGATGGAAGTACTCAGAGAATTGGGACAACAACAACAACAACAACAATACTACCAACAACAATACTACCAACACACCTACCCCCAGGGAATCTACCAACAACGCCAAATGGTTCCCCAACAATACGAACAAACCCGTTTCGTCAACCAACAATTCGGCTACGGCAGAATCCCAATGGTCTACTAAAATGTTAATGAAACTCTTATTACATTTTCTTGTTGAATAAAATTTGATGTTTACATAAAAATTTACTCGTATTAATCCATGCACCGTTCAAAAAAAAATCATATTCTCTACATTGAATCGACCTCTGCATAAATTTCCCCATATACCGAGATCAAAATGACAAGGCACATTTCTATTACCAGGCATTTGCATGTGCTGCAAAGTGCAAGAGAACCGCCTTTTGCTCCTCGTGAGAAAACCAGCCGCTAACGACTCCAAGAGGTTAGTGACATCCGCGTGTTTCATTAACGTCCATACATTTATTAAACGATTTATCGCCATTCGCAATCGAAATAATAGCGCAAAAAATCCCCATTTCGAGAGCTCAAACCTATTAATAGGTAGAGGCAAGTATCACATCGTCGCTAAACGAATTAACACCCGTTCGAAATGTCGTTAAAAA
This sequence comes from Phyllotreta striolata, assembly GCA_918026865.1. Lineage (NCBI taxonomy): Eukaryota > Metazoa > Arthropoda > Insecta > Coleoptera > Chrysomelidae > Phyllotreta > Phyllotreta striolata. Next base: position 5,068,230 of record OU900102.1, read on the forward strand.
AAATCAACGGACACGAGCGAACTTGTTCTACACATATACCGAGTTCGCAAGGACACAAGTACGTTCCTTTCCATTTAATTTATTCCAAACCAACCGTTATTAATGTTATTGTCATCGATATTGCTTTACGATTCGAATGAATATAGAGAATCTAATCATTGCCTTCTCCTGTATAGTGCACCAACAATTAGCGTATATTATGCAATCGCATTCAGCATTATTGCGCCGTGCAACAACACGATTGCACACATCTATAAGAAAGGTCAACATACTTCGAAATCCTCCAAAGACTCGTCTCTTTGTATATCGCAGCGCCATTAAAAAAATGACTCAGATGCATGTGCGGTAGCGGCGCATCGGAGTGCATATAATCCGACGTTATCACAACCGATTCGGTTGAAATTTTACGATCGAATTAACGCGGAAACGTCCATCGACGATGGGATACTTTTTTTGGGGATTTTACGACGCGTTTCCGCGTAAGAAATTCATCACAAACCGCGGTCTTTAATGCTCGCTTTGTTTTCGAAAAAACAATTAGTCGACAAGATAAATAAAATAAATTAGAGTCGTATTATATTTCGCTACAACATAACACGAAACATCTGTTCTGTTCGATCTAAAGTCAATAACGCACGCTTTTAGCCATGCAATCGTTCATATTTGGGTACTTAAGGGCTGCTGAAAATTTGTAGTAGCAGTTTATCAGTGGGGAGTTTTCGAGTGCTGGGTATCCAGTTACATGTGGGGTGGGTTTACCTCTACATTCGGGCTTAAATTACGCGCTATATAATTTCAGTAGCTATTAAAAATCGTAAATAACTCGACATCCAAAGCGATTATTAAATTATAACAAAAAATGCTAAAGTATACTAACCCCGAAATAGCATTCTTTCTATACAAACATTCAAATATGCATAAGAATAATAAACGCGTTATGCGCCTCGTACAATCGGGCATAAAAGAAGGAAGATAAAGAAATTTGATAGGATCACTCGGACCGTAACCTCCGAGCCTTTGAATAAACATTTCGACGGTATCATCCTTCCCAAAAAAAAATGTAAAGAAAACATCCATAAACGTCTTCTTTTGTGCCATGTTTGAAGAGAACCCCCGGTGGAGTAGTTTAAAAATCGCTTTCAATAATTATCTACTAAATTTTTATTAACGCGCTATTTAGAGTTTGAGAGTCTCGTGATAGTTTTTTTACGATTAATTCACGAGGAATTTTTCTGTCATTTTTAAGCGGATACGCCATTGAATATGGGGATGGATTGATTGAAATCAAAGTGGGATTACTGTCTTTATTGTTAGTCCACTCGATTTAAATATGAAAGAACTTGAAATACCTCTCATTAGTGACCACAGTGCACCGAATTTTCCCACCCTTCCACAGGGCACTTCTTCAGAAATTGTTTAATAAAACGAGAATATTGTATTTGTAGAATTAAATTGAAATTACGTTGGTTCAGACTTTCCTTCCCCTATGTTACGCGTATTAATGAATTTAAATTGCCTTCGAAGGGTTCTTCATACGAAAAAAAACAATTTCCTGTAATTAATTCTATTAATTTCCCATCATGTGCTGAATCACTCTTTCAATATTAACTCTCAAGGCGCTTATTATACATCTAATCAACGTGTTGACGACTATATTTTATCTACTGCTGCAATTACAATTACCATCGCAGTAGATTCGTGTTCGATGGTAAATGGCAAAAGGTGTTTATAAGTACATTTGTCGCCGAAGTGGCTCGGCACCGATCGCAACGGTTAATACTCATTTATTCGATCGGACTAGACGAGAGCGCATTAAAGTTTTAAAAGTGCTGGATAAAAACGGAGTCGGAGACGCGCGACCGCGACTCCAAGAATGCGCCGCCGGTTCGCCGGAAGTCTCCTGGTAGATCGTGTTCACATCACAGTTAAAATGGAAAAAAAAACGCCAGCGACTTATAATATGCTAATTTGTATGTGCTATAGCCGGCCGTACACTACGAATTCGAGTTGGAATCGCTCTACGATTTATGCCAATATTGTTAGTACTGATTTATTTTTATAAACCAGGTGATGTATAGACATAAACGGTCTTAATGGAAGTGTTTATTATTCGCTATAAAATCGTTATGTTTTAATAAGTAGATGGTTAACTTTAATTTTCTCTAAGTAGGTATTCCTCGCGCATTAAACGCACGTAATTGCTTTCGAAGTAAGTGAATACAATTTACATTTATGGTCGATTGTTCTTTAAAAAATTTACTGGGTAATTTTACGAGAAATACTCCGCGATAGTAAAATGAAAAAAAATCTCGAGAGGCGATAAAATATTATTCTTACAAAATTTCGCTGGAGCAAGCAGATGTGCAAGCACACAAGGAAACGAAAATTGAATAGAAACAGACGCCACCCCTTCGTTCCTTTTTGCCAGTATATTTCCAACATGTGTTGAATTCTAAATTCATCTGGTGTTCGTATCCGTAAATATAAGCGTTGAAATATACGAGGTAACACAAAATTACACCATGTTTCTAACACTTGAAACATTTCATATCTAGAGCATTATTATCAATAAAATAACATTTCTACAGTGTATAAAAAAATAATTAATAACCGCTGCTCGTGCTTATGCACGTGTTTCGAAGTCTCTTATATTTTTTTTTGTATAATACAATCGTCTTCCGGTAACTAAAACCATATACGGCGTACTTAAAATGCCCCGAGACAAGAAGTGGTACCGAGTGTTACGATTTGCATGGTTTCACCCCCCTTGTATTGTTCGATTCAAGGACCACACCGCCTGATGGCAGGAAAGTTATAAATAACAATAGCAGCGATAAAGATGGTAGCCAGATGTACCGCCTTTATGTTTGACCCATTTGCCACTTTATTATACTTAAACAGATTTATAAAAATACACAGAAATTATCAGTAAGTAACTATCTAGTTAAATGTTATTAGAAATGTAAAAATTAATTCCGATTTCATTGAACTTACGCGGGTAATAAACGTAAAAATTCATCGAAAAAGAACAAAGCCAAAGTGTTGAATATGTAAACGCTCCACAAGGCAGATTAAACGGCCGTCATTAAATCCCCGTCATGAAAATCATCCGGTGATTTATTATCATCGGGTTTCTGTTCTGATCTACCTACGGAATCTCTTTTGTTCCGTCACGTACGGGTCGCGTTTTTCGGTCTCGTTCACAGGACGGAGTACGACCTTTTATCGACCGGAATTCGTAAATAACATTCGTTTTTTTCAATCGAACTGGAAACAGTACTCACCTTCGTGCGATCGATGATCGTTTTGTGATCGAACTTTCGAAGTTTATCAGCACTGAAACAATAATAATAAGTCATCAAAATTTGATTCTATCTCCAGAGTACTTTTAATAGTTTTATGTATAGAAAACGTGAATAATTTCATACCCAATGAAGATCCTCGGTAAGCGTTTTAATAACCCTAACTTTTTGCTCTAGTGGTTAGCTAATTACAACAGTACCCATCCTATTATTGCCTGTATAGAAATTTTTCGAACGTTACCGGCGAAAACAGATTAAAAAAAATACCGTGCGCTAAGTACTACTGCATTGAAACGACGAAAACATCTTGCAAATCGCGATAATTGCGCTGTTTACTTTCACCTGCTTCTCGCGACAATGAACTCATAAAATGCATCAATTGCATTGTATTCAAAACCGTACCAAACCTTAATTAGCGCGTATATTATAACCTACCAAGGGAGAGAACTTATCGGAAACGAACGTGCTCGAAGAATTAAAACAAGTACCCAAACACCATTAATATTCTTATGTACTTAAGGGAATTTTTAATTAATTTAGTAAAACACATTAAATAAAAGTGTAGAGAAAACACTTTTAACATCTTACCTAACGATATTGATTGTCACATCAACCGGTAGAGGCATCATCAAACAAGCCGTTCCTCGAATCGAATCACATTCTAATTTTTTCTCTACCGTTATACACAGGGCGCTCGGACTATACCGATGTACCGAAAGTCGCGGCGTTTGCTATCAACTTTTTTATCGATATCGCATCGAATAAATCGAAGCGTCCGCGTCGCGAGGCGTGCTATTTTCGAGCGAACGACACGCAGAGTGGACAGGTGAATAGTTGGATACGAAGTAGTTACGTGCGAACTCAGGTGAATTGAATAATTTCATAGGCAGAAAGATCGGTCGCCGGATGTTTGAGTTATGGCGGGGTAGAAGCGACACACATCAGACACATGTGTGTGTACACGCGATATGTATATCGCTAATAATACGCGTGCATATGAGGGGAAAAAATGTATCGTGTGTCTTGTATCAGGGGGGTAGAATAAGAAAATATGTTTCCCGGGTCAATTTTCAGGGGCATTGGAAATTTAAAGAATAGAGTAAGTGCGCCTTGTATGAACCACCATAAGCGCTTTTCTTAATAAAATGTTAAGAAAAACTCACAATATAATTCTTAAAAAAAACAAAACCTTTGAAATAAACAACATTTTCTAAAGTATATCATTTGTATAAACTCTCAGAAAGTGAACCTAATATGGACAACATCCAGATTTTTCCATTTCTAGAATATAATTGACTAATTCATCTTCCAATTCACTCAGTAATGTTGATTGTCTCCCAAGTTTTTGGGTGGTGATATCATTAAGTGATTTGTTTTGGGTGAATCTTTTGGAAGCATTCAAAAAGCCCATTTTCTTTTCTCCTGCATTTTTAATTGCTTCAGCCATTGCGTTTTTTATCCCATGTTTGTCTGGTCTTCTCTATTGTTTTAAAAGCCATTCTAGAAAATAAAAATTAATTTTTAGCCCCTCCATATTTAAAACGTACCACCGGTCCATATTGTGATACTTACTCATTTTGAGATTATTTTTTTTTTTCAGAAAATTGGAATGTTATAAAATATTAAAACTTCCATATTTGGCGCATTTGCTCTAAAGTATTCAAGCAGTGCAGTTCTCATATATTTTATTTGTTCTTTTAAAATACAGATTTCTATTTTATATTTCTATAATACTAATTTTCCTAATAGCTTGCAAGTAATAAATACAATCACTTATCATAAAAGAGTCATTTTGTCATTTAGTCATTTAATCAATCTGTCATTTTGTCATTTTGTCATTTAATCATTAGGTCATTTAGTCGTTTAGTCATTAGGTCATTTATTCATTAGGTCATTTAGTCATTTAGTCATTTAGTCATTTAGTCATTTAGTCATTAGGTCATTTATTCATTAGGTCATTTAGTCATTTAGTCATTTGAGTACAAAAATAAATTTAACAAAATTTCAATAACTACACGCGATTTTCCTCATCAAAATCACCTCAAACTCATCCCCGAATCTACACGCTTCGGCCGCCCGTCTCGCCCGCCTCTCCCACGCCTCCTCCGGCTCCCTTTTGCCCTTCTTCATACCGTAAAACTCCAATCTCCTCCGCACGATTCCGTCCACCGTCCCGTCGAACAGGCCCCACAATCGCTCGAAGGGGGCGCGCGCGACGGCGGCGCCGCCGCCGGCCAGCGTCTCCAGCAGCTTGTAGCTCTCGGCGTCGAGGACGTTGAGGAAGAGGGCGCGACGCCTGCGGGCGTCGGCGACGTCGTTGAGCTCGAAGAAATGCTCCAGCTGGCGCTTGAACACCGGCCAATCGGCGGTGTACAAATCGAATTCTCGCAGGAAACCGATGTACATTTTATCGATTATTAACCGAGCGATATCGATTACTGAATGATTCTTTTTGCACATATTCGCTTGTGTATAATGATTTTTTTTTATTGTTGTTCCGTTAAATTCGAAACAAAGAAAATGCATTGTGCTAGTTTGTGGGATTAGTATATTGTGTGTAATGAAAATATATTTATACACAGTGTGTTTGTGTGAAACTTTTAACACGTTTTCTGCGCGTCCTGTTAGTAATAGAGCGGATCTGGAAACGATGCGATATAAAATATTAATGCCCAATAATAGCGCAATCAATATTCCCGGTACATTATAGCGCGCGTGTTCCGGTAGAGCGAAATAGTTTTCCGATATATAAATTTCTATTGATCGATAGAGATTCTATTGAGGGATTAGTGATTATAAGGTGTGTACCCTTTCGATGCGGGGCGGGAACCCCGAAGAGGCCGGATGGAGAGAACCCGAATGTCCATCGAACATCTGCTTCGACATGTGCACGTCGAATTCCTTTTCACCAGGTGCCGGTTTCCCTACGGCCTTTCGGATTTCGCCGGGTCTTCAGTGATGTATCTACTTTGTTCAATCGAGAGGAGAGTTGAGGATGGTTGAATGTAAAATATACCCGAAATTTTGGATGTTTTTACGGATTGTTTGGCGTTGGGAAATTAACGTAACGTTATTTTAACGTAGGTTTTTAATGCGTTGGAATCGACGGCACTGTTTGTGGTATCATTATGTTCGTTCACATCTGTTGATCGGTTTTTTCTTTATTAAAAAACCCTTTTTGGTAAATAATGCAAACGCCGTTATATTTTCTTTGAATTTCGGAAACGTTTTGAAATAACCGTAAGCGTTTAAAATAATCTCGCTAGCGTGTAGAAGTTTACAAAAGAGTTCGTAAATTGAATACACTTTTGGGTAATAATACAAAAATTGCATTTATATTTGCATAAAATATGTTTTTTTTAGTAGACATCCGCTTCGCATCAATCAGAAAACCCATGAAATTCGTTGACCCGCAAAACATCCGCCCTTCTTTTGCCCAAAAAGTAAAAACAACAACCAGTCTTTTGTGTAAAAAGTACGTTGGAAAAAAAAGTTTCTTAGAAACAGAACACTGAGAAAAGAAATCAAAGCGCAATTTCCTTCGAAACGCATCGTCTTCCGGCCGGTCACCGCGGTTGACTTAAGGTCGAAACAATGAGTTCGCATTCCTCGCATTCCTTCCCACAGTTTATCCGTATTTTTTTAATACCTGCGACTAATTGTCGGAAGAAACGCACATATTGTCTTTTTATGTGAAACGTTTCACCCTAAACCTAAACGATTTATCGGCACGACCGAGTTTAAACAGATATGCATATCAAGAATGCTAAATTGTCAAGGATTGCTAGATCAGACTCTTCGTGTATTACCATTATGACGTAAACACGCAACTTGATTTTGATAAGATTTTCGAGTCGCTTCTTTTACCGGAGTGTTTACTTTCTAAATTTTCACAAACGAATAAATTATAATCGAAATATTCTCATGCGAGATAAAACCTCCGAAATTAATGACATAAAAGGTTTCGGTTTTATCTTGTGTACACCATCGGTGTTTCGATTCAATCCCGCAATTACTATTGTGTCGCTAATGAAAAGAAAGTTCGTTATTATCAAAATCCTTCCGTATCGTGTAAAAGTTTATGTAATTGTTAATAGACTATAATTGTATAAAGTTATTATGACACATTGTCATTACTGTCAATTTTTGACATCTGAATCTGCGCATTTGACTTTTATCGTCACGTAAGTTTTTTTTTTCTGAAAAAAAATGCACCTATGGCGTGGCCGCTCGATCGGCAGATGAAGATTCACAGGTGATTTTTCGTTACGAGAAAACATCTGTCGGTCGCGTGTCCAGATGGACCTCTCTCATTACACCTTCGATATGATTTATTTTATTTTATTTTTCAAGCGATTTGCGATATTATTTGAACGTACGTCAACTGCCACTAATTTGACATTAATGACATATTCGATTTAAACGTTTGATCAACGTTAGGATTTGCTTCGGAAAACGTATTTCTATGATTGAATATATTTAAATGTAAAAAAATTCAAGATTACCATCGACACAACGCTATTCGTTCCAGTGTAGTAAATTGGCCGGCATTGTTTTAACGTGCATATTACGTATTAACACAGAAAAAGAGGTTCTTCACTTGGTTAAACTCACCTGTGAGTTACCGATTCGTGAACACCAGATGTTTTTTTTTTCTTTTATACGGGGTTAAAACAAAATTACTAACTATAATTCGGTTATAAAATAATTGGTACAGTTGGTGCAAATAGATATGATTTAAGTTTAAGTTGGGCACAATGCTTGGCAAGTAGTGACGTGCCTGCATTGATATTTGTTTTGCAAGAACTGTAGATTCCAATTTGCTCGTTTTCCCTTGAAACATCCTGTATATAGGTACGTGGTTATTTTGCAATACAAAAGCTTAATGTTTTCGTTAATTCGGGTTATTAAAAAAATGGTATATTTTTTAAGTGATTAAGGGAAATAAATGTATTCGTGTAAAATGCGAATCGTACAAGAGTTTATTAACCGTAATTATGCATTGGTAATTCGCGTGGCGGAGCAGAAAGAGAAACGACGATTCCGATTCAAGCGTGATAATTGCCGGTCCATTAACAAAAACGCACTGAAAATTAGTAGATAGTACGAAAATAGTATGCAAGCGAGTTATACTTTGGAATTTAGTTCTTTGCACGATGTAACCGACGGTATGGACGGGCAATAATCGTCTTCCGTATTGCAATATTTCAAATTGTCGTTGTAATAGAGAGACACGCTGGGTACGTGGTAGTTTTGGGACAGCCCGAGCTCGGTGAATTTATCGCGTTCGTCGCAAATTCCGTTCTCTTCCATCGTTTTGTCCATATTCAAATTTTGGCCTAAATATCTACAATCTAATCGTCATATCCTCTTAAATTGCTAGTATAACAAGGGAATTACCTCCAAGTGTAACATTCGGCGTCGTTATTAAACTCCATATACCTATCCTCGATCCTCCAAAAGGTATCTTCGCAACAAACATTTATCAAAACCTCCCTAGTAAAGGGACAAATCATGTTAATAATGCGCAAGGGTCTCACTCTTTTAGTCAGCAATCCGATTTGGTATCTAAAGAAATCGGTTTAGTATCTCGTTTCTATCGATCGTGTAACAACAATAACAACAACCTTTTGTCGTGCCACCAAGGGGGTTTGCAGAGGGGCTGCCAATCGGTGGCCGGCACGGGCACCCGGACGTCGGGAAGGGGCCCGTGCGGGCAGTAGGGCACCCGGCACCCGGTGATGGGGTGCACGTAGTGCTGGATGTCGCCGGTGGTCTCGTCGAACCAGTGGGAGACGTCCTTGCCGGCCATGGTTAGGAGGGGGGCGATGCACCGTTGGCCGGCGTACTGCCGGATGACCGGCGTCACGTCCAGGACCTTGCCCAGCAGGGAGACCCAGCAGTCGTCGGGTTTGTTGTGGATGACCACTTCGAACGGGGCGAAGTATTTCCAGTTTTCGGGCATTTTGGGCGAACGGGTTTTTTTTTAGGTTGATTAAGGGGGATCGGTGACAAGTTAAGGTTAGGTTTCTATATACAGTTGGTGCAAAACAAGTATCAATGCACGTCACTATTGTCGTCAGACTTGCCGAGCATTGTGCCCAACTTTTAAAAATAAATACACTAAATAGAATATCTACTCGGTCGAAAATACTCACCCTGTAGAAAGCTATAGATAAGTACAGTCTTTGTTTTCTTGCATTCCAAAATCTACTTTAGCCCAGTAATCAGAAACACAAGAGGAATATTGAATATACTCTTCTCGTTTGTAAGTGTACATTTTGCACCGGAAAGGTAGGCAAAACACATTACTGTTTAACTTATAAATGGGATAATATGGCGAGTTTGAAAAAAAACCTCGGTTGGGTTTTTTAAATCATTTATTTTGTGCTGAAAAGTATTACGAATTCACAAAAACAAATATGACGAACGTAGGTAAGCTAAAACTTCAACAGAACAATTTACTATTTGTTACCGGTTATTTTTATAATATTACAAGTTTCGATTAGTCGGAGTACGTTTTATAAATAAATATTCAATGCACTGCACTAATCGAGCCTCGTAAACATAGGAAAATAATTAATACAAATAAAAAGAATAAAATAATGAAAGTGGTAAATATTAAAAAATTGTAAAAACCATCAAATCTTAAATTTTAAGCAACGAACTATTAAAAGGCCTTGTTTAATTTAGCACCCAAATATAAAAGAAGAATCACGCTTTAACCCTATAATTCTTATTTAAATCAACGATGTTATTAATTTAATTAATTACCCACTTCAAAAGGTTAATTACTTTAAGGGTTAATTCGCAATTCTTTCGCAATAACTTTAAAATATTTTATATATACAAAAAGAGTGCATAGCAATCACATCAGCACACCTAAGCATGTAAAAAGCTCAACTTAGGATAATATAATATTGTATTCATTTTTTTTCATGACGCTTTATACGGTCAACTGATTTATTATTATCTTGTATAATATATTAAACTTAAAAAATATTCTTCGATATAATAAAAAAAGTCCGTATGTATCCATTAAGTATCTGTTACTAAATTTTACCACAGCACTATACACACAGAAGCGAAATGCTTTCGAAACTCGACCGATAAAGTTAAGAGTAAAAAAAAAACAGTAAGTAAATTTTAGTGTAAGTTTCAAAAACATTCGTCGATACAATTCCAAAAACCTAAAAAGTAATTATAATAATAAAAAAAGGTAGGTGTAAAAAAATCGGACGTGTCGAAACGAAAAAATATAATTCACGTCACTTCCGAATTTTTCCAACTTCCAAACCCCTAAATAGTAGGTATAATATAAATTAGTCGGGGGGGAGATAAGCTGTTAGTGAGGCTATCATAGTTTTATCGATGACTAATTCACTTCTGTAACGATCGCGGCCACGCCATTTTCCTTTGGTTTCTCGATTTTCTCAGGTTTCGGTGAAGTGATGGTCTTCTTTTTATTCGCTAATGTTGTTGTTGTTGTGGATGTTTTGGTTACAGTTCTTACCGAACTCACCTAAAAATGTCAAGTTTCTTTTAAACACTCGTCTATTAGTGATAAATTATTTAAGGGATTAATTGGGGAGCAAACCTTTTCGTTTCTGTATCTTGAGATTCGAAAACTGCGTTAATAATTCAGGATATTTTCTAAATTCATATAAAAATAAATACGAGTATTTAAGTATGTATCATCCTGCACATTACAAAATGAATCTACCACTCAAATATGTAACTCAATTAAACCAACAAGAAATATTTTTCGTATATTGCTTTTAAATGTACATAAGTGATGGGTTACGGGAAGACATCGAAAAGGGGGAAATCTGGTCTGGAAAAGTACACTACCACAATCTCGTATGCGATTGTAAAAATTGCTTTTTCAGATTATCCTAAAATCAACGCAATCATTTTAGATTCGGGAGAAAAAAATTGCACACTGGGAAAAATAATTCCTCGCTCATTCTCACCTTAGTTTCGACTTTTTTAGCATTGGAAGATGCCGGTTTCGTGGCAGTTCTCGACGCCATCAATTTATTAACGTTCTCCTTGTTTTGCTTCTGCGCATCCGCCTTGGGCGCGTCCGTTTTCGCAACAGTCTTCGTTAACGGTACTCTAGGCTTCGGCGGGGCTGTCAAGGTGCTAGGTTTCGGTTTCGTCGCGACGCCGCTAGACGGAGCTTTAGTCGCGTTCGATACCTAAAAACAAGTAGAATAGATTTATGTTCATTATAGATTCATACAGTCGGTGCAAAACAAATAAGAATTTTTTGCGTAGTTATCTTCTCCACATGTTAGAAATTACACGATTTGAGCTCTAAATAATTCAAATTCAGAAGTTTTCTCAGAAATTTTACTATGTACTTTTTTAAGGGTCAATTTAACACTAAATTTTTTACTCGCGCTGTTAAATATATTTCAGATGATAAAGGAATTTGATGATTAATTATAGTGAACCCCTAAATTCGTTCGTCGTTTAGAAACGTGAAACAGGTATCCCTAATTTTCAATTTGTTTTTGTCATTTTGCCATTTGACAATTTTAGAAAATTCTTAGATTTTGTAAAATCTATAACAGTTCGGCAACACTGCCTACTTGTGACGTAGTAAATCATAGGTGACGCGCATTGATATTTGTTTTGCACCAACTGTAGACGAATTTTGAATTAGTACTCACCTTTGTTGCGGCCGATACTGCGGTATTTGGTTTATCTAAAGGTTTTTTGGCAACGGTGCGTTGTTTCATTTCCACCGATTTCGTAGTTTTAACGGCGGTCGGTTCCAATTTTTTCGTCGGTGCTTTAGTCACATTCGGCTAAAAAAAAAAAACAAGAAGCGTTAAACGGCCTCTTACGTACTACTACATCCAGCCACAAACAAAACTCGCGCTGTTTACCTTCGATGTCGCAGTCTGCGCGGGCAGCTTAGGCTTCGACGCCGTTTCCACCGGTCGCCTAGCCGAGGTTAGTCGAGCGCTAGGTTTCGCCTCGCCGTTTAGAACCTTATCAGCAGTTTTGACCGGCGCAGATCTAGCAGTCGGTTTAGCGGCCAACGTCGATTTACTGGCCGCTTTCACCGTACCAGACGCCTTCGACGCCACAGAGGTCTTGCTCCTAACAAAAATAATCACAATAATAAATCGAATAATTCGCTCGCTTACCAATCAATTAATAAAACTTACGCAAGTCTATTAGTAGCAGAAGCAGCGGTTTTGGACAAAGGCGCTTTGACGGCCGTCTTGGACGCCTTGGGGGCGGCGACGGCGGCGGCGGCGGCGGCGGTTTTCGACGTCACGGGCTTGGTTTTCGGCGCTTCTTCCTCTTTCGGCTCGGGCTCCTTTTGTTGGTTGTCCTGGTGCTCCTCGAGCGGCTCCTTTTCCGCCTCCTGCGGAACGTCCGCCGCGGGCGCTGGTCGTTCTTTTTCGGTGAGGACGGCGGTCAAGGCGGCGCCGGCGGCCACGGTGGACGTGATTCCGATGGCGGTCATTTCGGATTCCAATTCGGACAGGAGTTTTTGCGCGTCGTTCGTATTGGTCGTTTGGCTGTCTAAAAATGCTGTTCGAAAAAAAAAAAACAAACCAAACGTTAATCAATGAGTAGAAGAAAAAGTGAATGGTGTGTGGTTAATAAAAATAGTTCGAACTGACATCAAAATTAGATAGAGAGTGTTTGTAAGTTGGGTGGAAAAGATACGATACCTTTACAGACGAGCCATTCAACTACATTACTCAAATGCGTGCCGTTTTTGTGAATATTATCGAACACTCGAGCCATTGCTGTAGCTGGAAACAAATTTTTCCACATTTTTTTTTATTAAACAACTATTCGCTAGCGAACATTTGCGCACAAATGGAAACAAACGACAACTTGCACAAAAAACAGTAGTAATTCGCAAAACCGGTCCTAATGTATCATTTTTACCTGTGCTATCGCCGTCGATTTTCTTCATTTCTTGCGAGAATTCGTTTTTGAAATTCGACAACGCCGACACAAGCGTGCTGGCCAAAATCTTTCGGAAATTAACAACAAACTGATCCGGGGATAGGGGAGCGTTGGGCGGGCGATTATCCTCAACTAATCAAATTTAAAAAAAACGAATTAATAACTCAAAATAATCACAAACCGACACCTAAAATACCGATCCGAGCGCGTACGACAACAGCAAAGTATCATTGGTCGCATAGCCAAATTTACCTGTGAAAGGTAGCACCAACGAATCGATGTTTTGAAATTCCGTAACGGCCAACAGGCCTTCCTTCATTTCGGTGGAATCCAAACTGCGCTCTTGCCACCGGTTCGGCGCTTTCTTCCCATCGGCTTCGATCGCGTTGCCCTTCGACATTCCAATCGAATCGACCGATCGAAATTCTTCACGCTTCCGCACGTCAAACTCCTTCTTGACGGTGGAAATCAAATCGCCCGCGAGCGCCGGCCTCTTCGCCTCCGTCGCCGACGTCGATTTCGTCTTGCTGGGCGACAACTCCACGGTGATTTGCTCGTCCAAGTTGTCGAACGTCGGCTGGTGATCGTCGCGCTGGACGCGCTCGTCGTGCTCGTCGTTCGGCAAGTCGTACGAGTAATCGCACACCGGCTGGTACTTGTCGTCGATCGCGATCTCCCGGTAGGTATCGTCGAACACCGATTGGTAATAATCGGTATCGGAAGCGGAGAAATTCAGTTCGATATCGGTATCGGACAGGTGGTCGATGTATTCTCGGTAGGATTGATCCGAATTGTTTTCGATCAAGTGCGAATCCGGCGATTCTTCTACTGGATCGTTAGTATCTTCGACAGGAGCATCTTCACTTTTACTGACAGCACCGGGTTTTTCTACACAAATTTTAGTACTTTCTACTCTTTTGGCAGCATCATTCTTACCAGTATCATCATCGTTTCTACCAGTTCTTTTACTACCATCAACTTTCCGGTTGCTCCGTCCCGACGAACGATCGCAAGTAGATCGCGGCTCGTCGGCGTTCGTCTGCAATCGATGATCGCACACCGACGGCACGTAGAAGTAATCGCAGATCGGCCGATCGGACGCGGTGCCGGGCGACCGCTTGGTCTCCTTCGCTGAAGTAGCGTGCGCAATGTTGCAAGTGCGCCGATAGTTTTTGATCAACTTCTTGACGGTCTCGTCGCCGCCTTTGACGGGCAAAGCGAACGAGTAATCGCACGCCGGCAGGTAGGCGTCGATCGACGCATCGAGCGCGTCGTCGTTCTCGTCGACGGTGGACAGGACGAAGGAGTAGTCGCAGACGGGACGGAAGGCGCCCGACGCCCAAACGGCCCTGTCGTCGGGCATCGGGGACGTGGAAAGGGCGAAGGAGTAGTCGCAAACGGGCCGATAGTCCGGCGGGTCGCTCTTCGCGGTTTCGTCGACCGGTAGGGCGAACGAGTAGTCGCAAACCGGTCGGAAAGTGTCCTCGAGGTGCACCGGAAGGTCGGGGATGTCCTCGAATAGCGACATTTTGGATGGTTTTTCGGAAATTTCGATAACCTTTTCGACGCTTTTCGTAGCATCGTTGGTTTTGAAAGCGTCGACCAAGCCGGAGGCGTCCTTTCCGATATTTCCCAAAGCACTTTCGATACCATCTAGAAGGTTATCGGCCAGAGAAGAGGCCATTTCGCGATTGCGACTTTCTTTAGCAATTTTATCCTTAGAAACCTCCACAGACGCAATCACGGAAGACTCAATTTCCTCACCGTTGGAATAAACTTTCGAGATAGGAGGCGCAAACGAATCCGCTTCTTTGGTGAAACCAACGGTTCGTTCCTTACCGGCTTCATCACGACTAGAAACTGGTTCATAACCGATCTCTTCGTCAACTTTATCAATCATTACAGAGACAGTTTTACCTATTTCAACGAAACTGATCGAGCTACAATCATCTACGAGCATTGTAAAACCGATATAATCACCAACAGATTTTAAACTATCCTCGACAGAAGCGACTTTCTCGACGCCATCAACCTTTTTGGAATCGGCCGTATCAAGAGCAAACGAATAATCACAAACAGGCCAATAATCATCGGGCGACTGTGACAAATCTTCCTTACTTTCACCGGGAAGAGCGAACGAATAATCACAAACAGGCCGATAACTGTCGGGTTGTGACAAATCTTCCTTACTTTCACCGGGAAGAGCATACGAATAATCACAAACAGGTCGATAACTGTCGGGTTGTGACAAATCTTCCATACTTTCACCGGGAAGAGCGTACGAATAATCACAAACGGGTCGATAACTGTCGGGTTGTGACAAATCTTCCATACTTTCACCGGGAAGAGCGTACGAATAATCACAAACAGGCAGATAACCGTCAACTGACTGCGACAAATCTTCCCTTTCTTCGCCGGGAAGAGCAAACGAGTAGTCACAAACCGGCTGGTACATGTCAGTCAACGATAAAACGTCTTCACTTGCTTTAATTGGCATCATATAATCCTCAATAACTAGAGAAATGCCATCGATGTCGTTAGGAAGAGAACAGGGAACCTCCCGGACATTGTCAATCGATGATGCTACTATGCCGTACGTAGGAAGAGCAATCGATTGGTTATTGACAAATTCACATTCTTCAATCACAGGAGAATCATTTTGAGCGACGCCATGCTCAATAGGAAGAGACGAAGAGGGTTTACGGTCATCGCAAAGACCAAACGATTGATTCCGATCGATTGCTGGCGAAACATCGGCCTCGTTTTCGACGGGAAAAGAAAATGCAGAGCCACAAATTGGTTTGATCGAGTGATCCAAAACAGGTTGGTGCTTCTCGAACGTAGGATTGTCGATATCTAAACTATAATTCCCGGAATCTGTGAAACCCGAAGGGAAATTATCTCTGTCGTCGACGTTATCATCGGTAGTGATGGAATATAACGAATCACGAACGGGCTTAGAACTATCACTAACAACAATAGCATCGTCGACGGGATGACAAAACGAGTAATCATAAACCGGTTGGTACCTCTCAAACGTAGGATTGTTACAGTCTAAACTGTAATTCCTGAAATCGGTGTAACACAACGATAAATCGCGTTTATTCGACAACGGATCGTCGTCGAGAATAAACGAAAACGAGTCACAAACGGTCGGGGAATCATTCACGGCAGTATCATCGACGGGATAACTAAACGAGTAGTCGAAAACTGGTTGGTACTTTTCATACGTAGGATTGTCAATGTCTAAACTATAATTCCTAAAGTCGGTGAAAGGTAATGATAGAGGCAAAGAAAACGAATGGTGATCACAAACGGGCTTGTAGTCGTCAGTAGATTTCATCGAAGTCTCGTCGTTGTCTGTAGGTAAACTAAACGAATAGTCACAAACTGGTTCAAAGTCATCGTATTTAAAAGTAACGTCTTCGTTGTCACCGGGTAAAGTAAATGAATAGTCACAAACGGGGCTGTAAAAGTTCCCAACCAAAGACGGCACGTTATCCGCATCGCCCATAACCCTCGCTACACCATCAGACATGTTAAACACAAGAGAAACGATTTCGCTAAATTCTACGATAGGAATCGGCGGCTTCTCCACCTCCACAGCCGGAGAATCGTCTCGAAACTGTACCGCTCCTTTACGAACTTTAGAAGCGGTCGCTTTGCTATCGACGACTGGTACCGGCTGGTTCCCAACGGGCTCGCGAATCTCGGTAAACGAAGCCACTCTTTTGATAACCAATTCGTTTTCTACGCTCTTCGGCGCGTCGGAAGCGACGATCGGTGTTAAGGAATAATCGCAATCCGGTTGATCGCGAATATCGACAGCGGGAATAGACGAGCAAGTGGTGGGTAGAGAAAACGAGTAGTCGCAAACCGGGTGATACACCTCGTTCGATGAGGTTGTATAGATAAGCTCGAAAGGAAGATGGTACGAATAGTCGCAAACCGGTACATATTCCTCAGGTGGTGAAGTATTCTTCTCTTCGGTTGGAAGGGCGAAAGAATAGTCGCAAATCGGTTGATACACCTCACTCGATGAAGTTGTATGGATAAGTTCGAAAGGAAGTTGGTATGAATAGTCACAAACCGGCACATATTCCTCAGGTGGTGAGTTGTTTTTTTCTTCGGTTGGAAGGGCGAATGAATAGTCGCAAATCGGTTGGTATTCGTCGAGCGATGAGTTCTCCTTTTCTTCGGTTGGAAGGGCGAATGAATAGTCACAAATTAGTCCGAATCCATCAAGTGATGACAAGTCATCCTTTTCGTCGGAAGGAAGAGCGAATGAATAGTCACAAACTGGTCGGTGTTCATCGAGTGATGACAAGTCCTTTATTTTATTAGTTGGAGGGACGAAGGAATTATCACAAACTGGTTGACGCGTATCTGCTAATGACACATTTTCACGTACATCTAGAGGAACTTTACCTGCTAGTAAAAGAATGGAAGTCGAATCATCAACCTGTTCAACGCCAATCGAGGGAAACGATGGACTTCCGAAATATTTATATTTTTTATTTGCAGGCGGTGCGATATTCTCGTTTTTAGGAAAAAGAACAAACGGTTGAACATTCTCGATTACTTGCGAACTATTACCGCTTATTTTAGCACCATCGACGGAAGGAATCAAAGAGTAATCGCAATCGTAAGTAGTAGCCCTAACATCGTTTTCAACAGCATTAACTGGAGTTATTTTAGTATCGTCAATGAAAGGTATCAACGAATAATCGCAATCCGGCCCTTTGCTAATAAATTCCCGCACATCGGCAGACGGAGAAAACGTTTTGAACTTACTAAAATCGTTTTGCAAAGGTTTCACCCCGTCATCTAAAGGAGCCGAAGGATAATACTCGCTATCCGGAACGTCGAATGCAGAATAATCGTCTTTAACCTTCCCTAAATTAACTATAGGACAACTAGCCGAATTGGAATCGTAATCGACGGAAGGCACCAACGAAAAATCGCAATCTAAAGCACCGTCAACCTTCATTACAGGCCGAGGTAAATCAGAATCTTCGATACGCGGTACCAAAGAGTAATCGCAATCAATCACACCTTGAACTGCACCAACAGCAGAAGAAACGCGAGTAGAACGCTCAAAAGGCGCTGTGTTATCATCGAAATTCACAACCTTCTCGACCCGATTCGAAACGGTAATCGATTTATCAGTTGCATCATCAGCTAGAGGCTTCTCCAGCCGATCCAAGCCGGTAGGAACGACCGACGATCCACGACCTATTCGAGATTCATCTGTAGCATCGATATCATTCTTTTCCGGTGCCGGTATAACGATATTTCCATCGTTGTTAGAAGTCGACGGTAGAAACGAGTAGTCGCAAACGGGTCGAAAACTATCAGACATCGAAGATTTGACGGTATCCTGGTTGTCTTCGTTAGTTTCCACGCAATCGCTAACCGGTTGCTTCCTCTTCTTCTTGTTGCTAAACGAATCCGGTAGCGATTTGGTTTGCTTCAATTTCTCTATCCCGCTCCTCAGCATGTACACCATCAACGTGTTGGAAGTCTTCAGTTTGTTGTCCTGCAGATTCGCCGAGATGGTGTCGATCAATTGGTTCATCAGCGATTTGGCGTACTCGACCTCCGCCAGTTCGGATTTATCGCTCGCTACGGAATCGAATCGATCGCCGCTGGCCGATCGATTGGGGAAAATGTCCGAGTTCGACGAGCAATCGTTGTCCTCCAACGTGTAGCCCAATTCGGCGTTGGACGCTCCGTCGACGTCCACGAAGTGGACGCTCTTCGATTGGATCTTTTCGTCGGCGCGATTGTCGCTGGCGTCCTCGTTGCGAGACGTCGGTTCGACGAAGATGCCCTTTTCTTCGATGGTGCTCGGCCAACGGACGAATCCGTATTCGTCGGCGGTTCTTTGGTAGTCCAACAAATCCGTTTCGCTCACCACCGATTGCATGTTTTCCATGTGACAGTGCATCTCCGGGTTGATGCAGATCCCTTTCGATACCAAAATCGTGGAGTTCAATCGGTCGCCGCAGTTTTTGCAATCCGACGCCGCGTTCACGTGGGAATTGTCGGTTTCGTCGGCGGGCGTCGATGACGACTCGATCGACGATTGCGGTCGCTCTTCGGTTCTTATGACTTGCTGCAGAAGTTGCTTGAGCGCCACAATGCGATTTTCTTCGGGCGATAGAGATTCCTCGTCGTTTATCGCGTACAAATCCCCGTCGAGCACTAAAGCTTCGCTAGCGGGGAACAAATGGGAGTAATCGTAGAAGGGCTGGTAATCGTTTTCTTCGATCGATTCGGGAAGATTAAATTCATCTTCGATTTTAATTTCTATTGGATGGGAATTAGGGTAAATGAGTTGGGAAGTTTCATTAGGATTCACATAGACGTATCATCGTATTAATTGTGACCAACATACTTTCCCGCTATTAAGAGATACAATTTCAACCAGCATACATTAAATAAATGATACTTTACCTTAGTCGTTATTGTCCATAAAGGAAGGAATATAAAATTCACATCAAATTAAAAAAACAAACTTTAATCAGCATGATATTTAGAGAGAAAGTAAATCGATGACACTTCTATGTGAAATCCACACCAGTTAAATTTCAATGACTTACCCGAAGAGGAAGCAACGATTTCCGGTATTTTATTTTCCTTCCCCATGGACAATGTCAAACGCGTAGCGTTAGGGACAAACAATTTAAAACTCTCGGTTAGAAGGCGAGGAATCGCATTCGTATACAAGTTATTTACGTCCGACGAATTCAATATTATCGTCGATATTAATGCGGAATCGCGGTCGCGCGGTACCAGGGCTATCAAAAAAAAAACATTTCCAGTTATCACCGGGATTGTCTCTCTAGGACCCTTCCATTGTCCCTCCGAGACAATCCGGCGATCCGAGGTGTGTACAGAATAATAGATACGTTTCGAACTTACAGCCGAAGGACTTGTTAATGTCGCTAGTTCCGATTATTTCTCTTCTGAAGGCGGCTTGGGCTGACGAGCTACCGGCCAGGGGTATTTCGAGGTTATTGAGGATAATGGAGGCGACCGTAGTTTGGGGGGGTATAATAAGCTTGGTATTTTTCGAACTTGTTTCTACAAATATTATAAAGTAAGTTAAACCGAGTAGTTATAGTGTAATAACGTGCCCTTATGGAATCTATCAAAGTATATTTTGATGTCAGTTGCGATAAAATAATTGAAAGAAACTAACCTGGTGTATCATCTATTTTAGGTGCTTCAGGCGCGACGACCGTAGGTTCGAGAATAGGTTCAGTCTTTATATCGCAGGATTTCAACAAACTTTCGTCCTCATCGTGTTCAATCGAAGGAACCATCACATTGACCTCTTCCTTAGGTAATTCGACTAAGTTCTCTACTTTCGTTGGCTCATTCTACAACACATAAATTACAATCAAATCGTCTCGAGCAATCAAAACAATTCGCTCACCTCGGCGATAATCGGCTCCGGCTCGGGAGCTACATCGGCCACCAAACGATCATCGGTATCTATTAATCTGACGTCGCCGTTGTCGTTATCTCCCGTTCCCTCGGACAAATCGTCCTTAACCGAAGACGTGACCTCCTCCAGCGGCGACTCCAAGGGCTTGCACAGCTCCTCGAACCGCGCGTCGGCCTCTCGGATCAATTCGGCGGGCGTGGCGTCCACGGAAGTCTCCCTTTGCAAGTCGCGCGGCGGCGGCTCGGCCGAGCAGAGCTCTTCGAACGACTGCCGGGCCAGCTCGAGCGCCTCCGGGCGAGTGTAGTCGCTTTCCAGAGGCGCCGGAGACTTCGATAGGACGTCGTAGGAGTCTCGACTCGACTCGACCGTGTTGGATTCGTTGGAGCAACAAATCGATTCGGATTCGACGGAGTTGAGCAAATCCCGCGCGACGTCGTTGGGACGGTCTTCGGAGGAGACGTTCAAAAAATCGATGTTGGGCAGAAGTTTCGGTTCGTCGGATTTCAAAGCGTCTCGTTCGGATTCCAACGGCGACGCCAGTTCTTTCTCGTTGTCGAAGTTCGACGACAATTTGAAGGCGTCGTTGTCTTTGTGGGGTTCGCGCGACGCGCCGCGATCGGACGTATCGTTCGAAATGTCGTTATCGGATTCTAAAAACTTCTCCAAATCGTCCGGTATGTCGTGCAATTTGTTCAGATCGGGCGACGCCGTCGCCGGGTCGATCGAAGCGCAGGAATCGGCGGTGCTCGAGTCGTCTTGCTCGTTCGGTTTGTTGATGAAGGGCAGCGCCTTCGGTCCAAAGTGGAATTCATCGGTTTGGAAGACTTTCTTCGGGCTGTCGCTGTTCGGCTGGAATTCCGGTATCTCGTCGATGTTCTTGCCGTTTAATATGTTCTCCATTAAATCCTTCGATGGGTTATCCTAGGAAATATTAAAACGAACAAACATTAGAAACGTTTAGTAGGATTAATCGGTAAATTGGGGGCTTACTCTCGAAGAACAAATTGTCGGTAAATCTTCGAATGATCTATACACGTTCGAACTTGAACTGTCGGACGTACTACTTTTACTTATACTCTAATAAAAATAGAATCAGTTGTTAGATTTGCTGTATAATTGTACCAAACTGTATCGAACATCTACATAAACTATGAGACTCCAGTATTAAAAACATCCGCAAAAAACCAATTTCGCGCCAAGCTAATCTAATCGGAAGTTATATTTAGTGAACTTTACCATCATATTGACATAAAATAACTGATAAAATGTATGACTACATCCATTTAATAACTAAACAAAAAAAAACGCCAATCCAATAATAATTTCTCTTCGATCTACGATAGCACCAAAGCAATCAAAATATACAACAATATTCGACTTACGCCATCGCTCAAATTGATATCGCCCGGTCTGGATTTCACCTCCTTCTCGAAGTCCCGAACGTTCGGCAAGCTGATATCGATGTCGATGGCCTTCTTCGGCGACTCCGAAATGATGGCCTCGTTCAGGCCTCTAATACAGCTCGGCGGCGAGGCGACGTTCCTCGTCGGCGACACGGGCACAAACTCCGCAGCGTTCGGATTCAGCTGCGACATGGTATCGTCCTCTTCCGCTATGTCTGCCACCTAAAACGGCCATTTTTTTAATATAAACCCAAAAAAATCGGCTTAAGGGTATGGAGATTTTGGGAGATTACTGACCTCCTTTTCCAGCTGCGGGGATACGTTCTCCTTGTCGGCTTCGCCTCCTTTGAAATAGTTCCACTCGTCCTCCGATTCGCTGTCCACTAAACCGCTAGCATCGTGAACTGCAAACGAGAATTGTCTGTTAAAAATGGGGCTTTCGAATGCGAATATTGCGGGTTAGAAAACACTTGTTGGGCGCCCACCTACGGGTCTCATTTTTCCATATTACAAACGCGGGCGTCGGCGAGTCGACTTTCGCTTAAACGAGACCAACTCAAATTGGTTTTTGAACGTAAATTCGCGTGCTATAAAGCCCGCCTAATGAAACCCGTTTCGATTTCTGACGCGGAATTTCTTCTTATGTGTATCGCAATTCCATTAGGAATACACACGAGTTAATTTTTTTTGTATCAAACAGTTTCATAAAATTTATAAACGTTGCTACAATTATTTTGAACAATAAAGGTGTAAACTGAATCATAATACATATTAACAACGCCTCTTATCTGTTTAACGATTAAATCAAACGCGTTGGTACTGTTATTAAACAAAGGTGATAATTTGCAATGTTTTACAATTAAATACATGTCGTTGATAGAGAAAAAAAAATAAAACATACAATTACAATGCAATTATTCTGCGGTTGATAATGGCATCGCAATTTTATTTACGAGATTTGTACCGTTGCGGTGGAAACTTCGATTTTCAAGTTTCCCATTGCCCGCGAATGGATGTTACAAAACTGCCGCATTTTCTCAATGTACATTCGATATTGTACGGGCAAAAAGCCAACAAAAAAAAAACCGAGTGGAAAACGCCTTCGTATCGCCGGCAACAAATCGTTAATAAATCGGACACCTGTTAGATGCTATCCAGAGAAAACGTCGGGCGGTCCTTGCACTCTCTCGCGCTTACCAATCCCTTTCGCAGATCGATAGATAGGGAAACATCCGCGAGAACCTACCCTAATGCTGGAAACGGCGAGTTATCCCAGGGTGTGGCATGCACATTAACGAAATCGGGAATGCACGATTTCCGCGAAAATTATTATGATAACGTTGCCACACGTCGGTAAGTAAATCGTACGGAAAACTGCATTGAAAATTGCGAGGGGAGAGGAAACAATGCGCAAAAATATCGTTTCGACGATAACGAAATGGTAACGTAATGCGATGCGAAATTGCCGGTACATTACACGGTTCGATGACAGTAAAAAAAACCGCGTTAAAAATACGAAGGTCTTGTCATTTTCGGTTTTATGAATATTGCAATTTTCCGCAGGAAGTAAAAACAAGAAAATTGGTTCCAGAATCGTGTTAACCTCGCTGAAAAATGTTTTCAAAATAAACCAATCTAAATGTGGTTTCATTCAAGTGTACATATGATTCAATTCCTATATTTTGTGTATACAATGAAACAAAAAAGAGTATATTCAAAAATGAATAATTATGCATTTTTACCGCGAACTAAATCGATTACTAATATCTGATAGATTACTGAGAACATTTAATGCAAACAAACAGAAAATTGTTTCTATAAATAATAACATGGTAAAACAAACACGCTGTATACAGTTTTTCTACTAACTCCAGCTTTCTTCTTTCAATGAAACGAACTAAAAGTACAAATAAAAAACAAACAGTACTCACTAGAGAAAAATAATATCTGACGAAAACTTTAAATGGAACAAATATAGAAAATTCAAGGTATTAAAACGAATATAAATTAAATATGTAGTTCATATGATTAAATCATTCCCACATATAATATGCAGATAGATAAGTTTTTTTTACTTAACATGCCCAGAGGTATGTAAGTTATCTGAGAGGTAATACGAAGGTCGATGAAAGTTTCACGAACTTGGCACGACTTCTTATGAATGAATTCGTTAGGTAAATAATTCGAATTTGGTTATAAATAGTAGAAAAGTACGAAATAAGAATGCACGTAATGTAACATGACAAATGTCTGGATTTAAAAAAATACTTTGAGTGCACAACATCAAATTTCGCGAATAACAGAATAATTTGAAAATTCTGTTCGTGATTCAATCAAAATGCCACAACAATTCCGTTACTTTAATGCGTAATAATCGTTTCGATTATTCGAAAATTAATACAATCATTCGGTAGATAAAGAAACTTTTGACAAGTACACATAACCTCTAAATGTCATTTATGACATATGACAGATTTGTTGCTATGTTCACGTCGTTAATAACAAATGTACAAAGCCAACTTATACAAATATAATCGAACATAATCCTAATCCTAGAATCCTTGATACCTGTGAAGTTTGTGGTATTTTTCCATTAAACAGATAAGTTATAGTGGGTATACAAATTTGCATTACACATCCTACCTTACACACAACAATCAAAAATGCTACATTGTGGAGGTTGTTGTTAATATTTATTAGGCATTAAATTGTGGGCACGTTTTCCTTTCTTCCAGGACAAACCGAAGAGTAATTACACAATTTATCAGTTGAAACTTGAGCAAAATCCTTGACACATATCTATCGCATCAGATCGGCATTTTACAAGAAAAAAAACGAAACAGTTAATGAATTTTCAGCGTTGAATAATTATTAAACGATTCATAACGGTTATGTGTAAGTATTACAATGCAATGTATGCACGGTAACCTCCAAATAACACTGCCAAATTTTTATTTTTACAAAACCGATCGTCGAAAAAACAAGGTGAAACCAACATACAACGCATTCCCGTTCATTTATCCCAAACAACAATTGTAAAGCACTTTTCTTTTTGTACAATACATTTATAGAAACACCGAATTCGATTTGAAACCGTTCACATTTAAAATTATGTGCCCGCTTATAAATAGAAACTCACCTTATATTTAGCTCAAAACGCCGCAGCTGATCCAGCCAGCGATATTCTCCACAATCACACTACCAGTAAATCGTAAAAAACTATCAAAAACGTTTAAAAAATAAAGGCACTATCAGCATAAGAAGAAAGTTAAAAGCTCGGAAAACTTCCCAGAAACAAAACAGTCGAAACCGGCGTAAAAGACTGAGAAATCGGGTTGGGCAACGACTTGCGCGTGCGCAAACTGTAAAATCAACAGAAATCCTCGGCGACATTGCCAAACCGACCGAAAATTCCCAACGCCTACTTACACGCCGTGATTTTATCTCGATAAATTTGGCGAGTAAAAATAAACAAATTAATAGTTAATAACAATTTACGCTTTATTTTAAAAATAGAAATCGGAAGATTACCGGGAAATTTTCGATTCATAAATAAATCGTGCGTTTTTACGATTAGATAAGAATTTAACAAACTAAAACCGGCAAACCGCCTTCGCCGGTTTCGGAATCAAATAGTGGCTACGTGATCGGATACGGTCTCATAAAAAAATTAAATCTAGTATAATAAACAATTACACATCATTTATTATTTACGTGATACAATCACAGGTTAGATATTAACGCCAAGATTAATAAACCAGTAAATTGTTTCGATTTTACTTTGTACGTTAAAATACCGGCACCGCAGCCATAGGCATTACTGTACATAATCGACGGTGTCTAAAGTTAACGTCTCTTTGACATACGTGCAAAAGGGCACGTGTTACGCGTTGGAAGAAACTGAAGTACAAAATAAGTTATTTTTTTAATAATTATGGTAATAAAATAAGAAAAAAGTGTATTTGATTTTTTTTACCTATAGAATTCAAGATGGCAAGTGACATATGTCAAATGCCAACTTCATATTTGAAAATTGTGAAATGAATAGAAAATTTGAACTTGTCAGGGCTGCTAGTGCATTATTAAATTTGCACATTGCACAAATTTGATTTGATTATTTCCGCAATTTAATTTCCATTAAAGATCTACATACCCACGCAGAGGCGAAACCGTGAATGCGAATACCATCTTTGAAATTAGAAATAAAAAGCCCCAAAGCTAAAACGTGACGAGTCGACGCAATTAAAAAATACCATTTCGATTTAATTGTACGATAAAAAAATAAGAATATTCAACGACCCGTTTTAATTATTTATAGACTTCCAAACCAACAAAATTCTATTACAGTACAGACAATTAAGTGATTACAAATGATTGACAGTTCGTGCGTCAACGTCAACAATCGCGTTGGTAACACTGATCCGTAATTCGATTGTGCATCCCCCATTCAACACGAGCTCTTTTGGTTTTCTTGTTCGCATACCAAAGCGTAGTAAACTAGCGGTTTACAGGTAAGACAACTAACTGTTCTCCTCGTCCATTCGACGATTAACAATTAAATTGTTCCCGTTTAACAGTCATGCACCGAGCACGCCACGTTCTTCGGTTTTCCTTTTGAATTTCATGATGATAATCTCCAAAAATTGTACAAGTTGAACGGAAAATGTACGATACACCGCGCCTATTGTCCAATTCACCGTGACATTACGTTATTTCGAGCGGACCAATTCATCTCCGAAGGAGATAACGCTTTAATGCAGGCGCGGTTATTTTTGTCGTTGGGAAAATTTACGATCCTCCGGTATATAAATATAGCTCTCTCTTCGCGTTATGTTTGCTAAAGTGGCCGGGTTGACAGCGCGCATCTTTCGGAAATTACGAATTAAACCGTCTCAAACGTACAGAGAGACAAGACCCAAAAGTTCCCCGAAGATATTTCTGGAGGTTTTCAGTTCGTTAACACCAAGTTCAAAAAACTTTGTTCGCACTTTCAAGTTTGTTATTTTTTTTGGTAAAGTAATAGTAGAGATTGGTCGGGAAATTCGATGCTAGCTATTGATTGGTATTCGTATTTATTTAGTGTTGTTTTCGATTAGAAAATTGATTAAAATCGTTGGAATCGAATTAGAAAATTAATTAAAACACGTACAGATTGTAGATTGTAATTAATTTAGAACGTGTATTATGTTGCAGTTTGTAATACCATTCGACCAACCTTTAAGTCCAAATTGAACATAAATACCTCAAAATATCTACCTCGACCGGCAGAAACCGATAATTTCGTTATACATTCCGAACACGTATTCAAATGGACAACGAAAACCAAAGAATACACAACTTTTATTACCGTAATTACGACTCCTATCGACAAGGACCATCTTCACCAATGTTAGAATACAAACGGCTCGAATTATCTCAACAGAGATCTCCACCAACGGATAATAAACAAATCGTGATTGTGTTATTTACGTTGGAGAAAAATCCATTCACGAAGAACATAATATAACATCTGGACAAAAAACTCACCGGCGTCGGCCGGAGGCGTCGGCGTCTCCTCGCGCGCCTCCCGTTCCTCGTCCTCCTGAAACTCCACTTTCTTCTTCACCTTCTGCATCTCGGCGCTGGCCTTCTCCTGGTGCTCCACGAACGGATTGCAAACGCCCTCTTCTTCGAAGCCCGAGTAATTGCTGATCGGATCGAAGCATTCGGCGAAACTCTTCGGCACCTCGCACTTCGTACCTACCCCAATATAACACATACAACGTGTCCAAAAAAAAATGCTCATCTATCTCACCTGTTGTAACTGGAATGACATCGTCGACGGCGTCTACGTCCGTTTCCGGGCCGAAATCGTCGTCTTGTTCATCGAATTCCGAAGCCAATCGCTTGCCGTTGGACTTCTCGAACATCTGCTCCTGCGCCAAACCTGGAACGTTAAGGGAGATTCGAAGAGATGTCGAGAAAAAAGGCGTTGTCTTGATATTACCGTTCTGCTTGTGCAGGCCTCCTTCGGTTTTGGCGGCCGGCGAACCGTTGGCGCAGCCGAAGGGGTTCGGATTGTTGGCGTTGTTCAATCCCTCTTCCATAGTATACAGGTTGCGGTTGGCCCAATGGGCTTCCGCCGCTATTTTCGAGGGTTCTCGGAGGAATACAACTATCACGGAGATGTTGTCAGAAGAGCCTTGTTGTTTCGCTTTCAGCACTAGGAATTTGCTGATCGAGTCGGTGTCGTCTGGAAAAATGTTGTGAAAATTATCGTGTACTGCAATTACGTAGAGAACATTTAATGGGACAATCCGGGCGCGACTGTAATCTGGACGAGGTTAGGAAAATTAACAGAATTATTACCTTATTATTTATAGTTGATTAAACTGGATATGGCGATGAATATTTTATGACGAAGAGACATAGAAAGTTTTCTTTAAAATATGCTGTGATTCGTGTAGCGTTTTTTGTCCATGATCTCTCGTGAATACACTAAGAATTTTGCGTCAGAGGAATTTTCATGAAATTCCTAGTGAAATGTTACTGGCATATGTTAGATATTTTCTGACATTTTCTTAAACTGAACGTCGCCTGTAGTTGTTATGGAAGTAGTTAGGAACTAGTTGGCCGTTTAAAAATGGGGAATTTCTGGTAACACTGACAATGTATCAGATTTTTAAACTTGACGTCGTCACCGAAATGTTTATACATTCTTAAGCGAGTTTGATCACTCCTTGGCGCTTTAGTATACTTAGTTGCGTCGATCTAATTTTAAGCAGGCAGGAAATTGGAAAAAAAGCACTGATCTTTCGCAATGTGCCAGGTAATTAACAATCGCAAATGGTAAATAATTAGAGAAAAAAATTACGGTGAAACGTTATTGAATTTACATAAAAAAAACGTTAAGGAGTTGTCACGGTTGCGAGCTCGGTAATTCTCTGCACTTTACGGCGAATCTAGCGTAGTGATTCATACCGAGCAATTACAATTCAATTACCGTTTCATGATTGCAATAATTACGATCGTAATTTTTCTTAAAAATCCATTATAGAATGAGACCGTTTTTTTCGTTCGATTTACTTACAATAAACTTTCCCGAAAAAACCCACAAGTGGAAATCGCTAATAAACGACGCAATGTTTACAAAACTAACGGTTATTTATCAGATATACCACAACTGTAATAAACTAATGCTAGTTAGTGGTAACGCAATCGTGTGATGCAGTGACTATTCTAGAGACAGTTATGGATTACAGTGACACCCCGAAGATTTACGATGTCGGTTCGCAAACAGTGGATTAGAAAAGAGCAATTACCTATAACTCGCAGATAATTTTCTACGCGCATTCCTTCACGATGTAATAAAAGAAACATCCTAGAGATAATACCGAAAACACCCTGTATATATAATGATTCGTTACATAAATTACTCGAATGGTAAAGAGAAAGTTAAAAAAGTGCGCATATAAGGTATAATTTTTGACAATAAATAAGAAAACTCAATTATTAATATCTGTGTGGAGTCGGTTTGAAAAAACGTGCCAAGTAGAAAAAATACCGTAAATTTGAAATAAATACGGTCGAATTCACATGGTTTTAATTTATAATAAGACGCATTCGTTAAATGTATGCACGTGAGAAATTCCATTACAATGTAGACAAAAGGCTTTGCATGGAACATATTAAGTTATTTTTCATCGACCTGATTGTTAAAAAAACTTTTATCTTAAGTAAAATATTAAACATATTAGTTTATATGCGATACGTTATATTCAAAAATCGTAGAACCAGACAGGAAATAATGGGTTCATTTGATTTGCTCTAATAATCCTATTACAAGTTGTGACTGTAAAAATCCTTTCTATCTTTACATCGCATATCGAAAGAGGTTTTTTGTTTGTAGATTAGATCTAATTGATGTAAATTACGCTCTTCTTGGACTTGAAATTAAACAATTATCGAGTCTTTTCCTGTTTAAAGCAGTCGTCGGAGTGTTTTTAAGAAGTCGACGTTTGCCAGACCAAAATATTTACTTTCTGCCAGCTAAACTTAAACTTTGTGTTTTTTTTAATCCACCCGTAACATTTGTCAAATCGGTACTCGAATTTTGGTGCCAATATCACTAAAAAAGTAACTAAAGAATTGCAATTTTCAATCCTTCGAAGGCGGCTGGATACGGAGCGGATAATTTTTCGCTAATTACATTTCTCATTAGGCGAAATT
This sequence comes from Phyllotreta striolata, assembly GCA_918026865.1. Lineage (NCBI taxonomy): Eukaryota > Metazoa > Arthropoda > Insecta > Coleoptera > Chrysomelidae > Phyllotreta > Phyllotreta striolata. The sequence goes on from OU900102.1 coordinate 5,098,541, forward strand.
GCATTCTACAATGCGCGTATGTAATCAAGCGTATCCGTCTTTATGCGCATTAACGTAACGTCTCATTTCCTTTTAGAAAATGACTTGCGCTCTATTACCTATTTGGCCTTTGATTGAAGACGTCTCAATCTAACTCGAATCGACGGCTTTTTTGCCTCGATTCGACCTTATAAGGGCAACGGGCGAGTCGCGATATGTATACAGGGCGAGCCGATTAAGTCCCATCCACGATGCACTCGAGCACAATGAGCATTAATTAACGAATCTATATATGATAATTTTCGCCCCGGATCGAATCCTGTTAGCTACGATAGCGCTCTTGCGGCGCGATATTATTTTTATTTTCTACAATCGAATCGAACAATGCCGTTATCATGTAGGAAAACAATGAGCGTTTAGAAAAGGCAGAACAATGAAACGACCGTATCGAGTGAAAGATGCTCGACTAATAGCCCAATAGACTCTCCCATCAATCGCCCGATACCCCGGGAAATCCATTTAATAATCCACCTTCGTTTCACCTCGTGTATATACAGCGCGTCCGAATTTATATACACGTTGCATCCGAGTGACAGCTGACAGATTGACAGCTGACAGATTGACAGCTGACAGTTTGGTAATTTTACATTGAGTAATTCGGTGTGTAATTTCGCTGGAAGGACAACAGCGAAGCGATTTCAAATGCATTAAAATTCATACGGGGCTTAGTCATGCCGGGCTCCTTAAATGGGTTCACGTCTATTGTTGTTCACTTCCACCGTGATGTCATCTTTTTGTACATCGAATCCATCTCGGACGCGCGTTAAATTTGTTTTATATTCTCGTCGAGAGAGAGAGTTTAGTCATATGTGCTGTTATTTAGGCGTTAGATCGTCGTAATTAAATATTATGCGTCGGAATTACCGTCCGGATGGCGGCGGTTTATTTTCCCAACGAGCGATTAAAATCGCTTCATTTTTAGATACTCTCGAGTATCGTACAAATAAATGCACTAATATAGAGTGCGATGGTGTCATAGAGTGAAAAATTTTCGACCTGAATCATTTAGAACTGACCAGAATTATCTTGAATTATTTAGATCTCTTTAGAACGCCCCAGAGTCATTTAGAACTGTTTAGAACGCTCCAGAATCATTAAGAACGCTGTAGAATCATTTAGAAGTATCTAGAACCATTTAGAACACTCCAGAATCATTCACAACTGTCTAAACTTATTTAGAACGCACCAGAATCATTAACAACGCTCCATAAACATTTAGAACTATCTAGAACCATTTAGAAGGCTCCAGAATCATTTAAAACTATCTAGAACCATTTAGAACGCTCTGGAATCAATTAGAACTCCCGAACTAAAGATTTTCATCTGAAAATCGCTATTTATGATTGTCGGGCCGAGAACTTTTTACCTTACCCTTGTAACTTGTGCAATATGTGAACATCATGACGTCAACGAGATGTTAAAGTGAACATGGTATATATTTCTACCGGGAAGTCGTCTTTTTTGTGGAAGGGAACTCGTGTATCCCGACAATCCATATTTCCTCTTTGAATATTGTTCTTGCACGGTTTAAAGCGCATTCCTTGGCTCGATTTCAAATATCGTCCGTCGTTTTATTTATAAAACGTCGTTCCAAGTTCTTTGTCGCATGTCACCGACACGGCTCTAACTCGATTTAAGGATTATATGCTCTTATAGAGTACTTTACAAGCGGCCATCTTGGTGTTATGACATAAAACCTCCATTTTGATAACTAAAAGTTTCACGCTAATCAACAAAAATTTATTTGCATATTAGAGGATAATTAAAGTTTTTTTTAGGTAGCTTTTAATCCTTTTAAACGAGCAATTCGTTTGCCCGCCCTTAAATGCCTCGTTAAATTCCCATATAAAAAAAAGGGGCAAGTCCGGCTTTTCGAGTTTTCACCGCGCCCCCGGAGGGAGAAGCTCCGGGGAGCGGCCCTGCTAATTTTAATAATCCTAATTAGATGTATTTGTTATTATTATACGAAAGATAATTGAAATTAGTTAAAAAGTATATTTTAAATCCAATTTTTGTATAAATGAATGAAGAGCGATGGATCAATTTTCATTAAAATATTCCGAACGGATTTTCCAGTGACCGATGAAAGTTTCACCGTTATTCGATTAATCAAATGGAAATCCAGCGAACGTATGCAGTAAAACGAATTAGTTCGCGATTGATTCGTACCTGCATTTGCATCGAATTAAATCCATTTAATTATACAGCGGGTTGTAATTAAATAAAGAATTGCTAATTGTTCGATCAGGAATATTCATTAAATGTATAATGCACAAAGAGCTCGGTCATGTGTCGATAACAATATTGTTTTCGACGCATCGCCCAGTTGGAAGAAAATGAATCAAAATGTGTAGTCATAAAATGCACCGGGAAAATTAGTCATAAATAAAGCGAAAATATTCACCAGAAATCGGGGAATAAAATGCGGATTTTCCGTGCGAGCGAAATTTTGGCGAACGTTCAAACGTATTTTTAACTGTATACACATAATAAAAAGTAGCGAGGAATTTAAAACGGGAAAAAAAACATCAACAAACCGGGTAATAAAAAGCCATCTTACATCTGTGCAATTTTAGCGAATTTCTCTTCGCTTATCGAAGCACTAAATCGAAACAAACTTTCTTCGTACTTTACGCCTTTTTTTAGGTACAGCTCAAGATATATAACACGAGACGCTACCTGCGCGATTAATCTCCAGTCTCCAGCTATTTCCGTCTATCTGTAAGCGATTATTTTCAAACGACAATTCGCGCAACTTCGATCGAAACGAGCCGTTTTTTTTCGTTTACGAGAAAAACGTTTTGCGCTCGATTAATGGAAAATATGACCGCAAAGCAAAAGTACGTGGTTGAATGGATGTGATTAGGCGGACGTTGATACTTCGGTTCTTTATACGGCGTTGATTATTCCTCGGCTCTTTTTTTTATTTCGTTCTCTCCAGCTCGCCGCCGTTGTGCGGGGTCCTTATTCCGATACGAGACGGCAGCCGTTTTCAGTTCACTGGCTCAGAAACCGCTAATTTATTTTTTTTAACGAACGTACACGCCGGTAAGGTATGTCGGTCGTCTTTTCGATAGGCTGCGCTGAGGTATAGGCGAGTTTTTGCCGAATTCCCGATTCCACGTTTATGGCAGAGTATTTCGGAATTTCAACGGGAATCGACCAAAAAAAAAACTAATGGGATTCAATAGTAATTTTCTTCTATTCGTAGTAAATTAGTTTCTTCTAAAATGAAGGTATTGTACGAAAAACTGTTATCTTTATCATAAAAAGCAACAGTAAACTATAGAAAATAATATACAATTATAAAGGCCGGGTAAATGATATATTTTTATCGAAATTTGTTACCTTTAAAATAGAATCAAACGAAGTAAAAACCTCCCCCACGTTGCACCGCAAAGTCCACTAAACCCACCGAAACAACATCCACCACAACCGCGAAAAACCGCTGGTTAAAAAAAATAATAATAAAATACTAACGAAAAATCCCCTTCGAACAACCGGCACCGACGAACTCGCCGTACAAAAAAAAAACACACACACACAAATCGACCGGCGAAAAATAACAAAACCAGCGAGAACGTCGCGCGTTCGAATCCTCGATCCTCGACCAAGTTCTATTCCGTTCCGTCCAACGCGGCAGCGGAGTCGGCTCGCCGGCTGTTCGTTCAACTTCGCCCGGCCGGCGTGTAGAGAAATCCGTGGGTTCTGCGACGCCGGTGAGTCACCGGGGCGCCGGCCACGCGCCGGCCACTCGCCCCCTCGAGGATCCTCCGCGGTCTCGAGTCGCCGGCCGACGATTTCGCGATTTCGCTTCAATCGACTATACAACGCACGATCTATCGTTGTTCATTAACTCCATGATAAAATGGACGATGAAACGGGCATTGAAAGTGCACCAAATTCATTCGTTACTCCGTATCTAACAGCAAAATGCGTTTTGTACCCGAACTAGTATAAACCGATCCGGGTAATCCCAAGGGCAAGTGCAAGGAAATAATAATGTAATGTTTGCATTTCCAAGGGTGTATTGTCATTGGATTCGAACATTACTCGGCTCGATTGGGGTGATTCACTCCCCTACTAGGTAATTTATTTATGGGGACCGTTTGATTCATATACGTTTTTCCCATATAAAGTCGGATTACAACCAGATAAGCCGATCGGGCGACATTCAAGAAATTTCGCAGGAAATTTTGGAATTTTCGTCACGCTCCAATTAAACCGTTGCGCCATTCGCGAATCGCGACGATTTCCCAATCGAATTGCATCATTTGTACCGTTCGATTGCGTGCAAAGTGCACATATGGCAACGGATGCGGCGCATTTTAGCGTCTCGGCTTGCCCGTTAAAGGAGTGCCCGACTCGATATGAACCAATTAATGCGAAATATCGACGAAAGGTGTCAACGATCTTTCGCCAATTCCCAAACAAAATATCCCCAAATCCTCGAAAAAAAAAAACAACGATGGCAACGCCGCGTCCACAACAGCTTCGAACGTTCGCGCGTCAAACGACAAGCAACCCCCGTCAAAATGAACGCGAATTGCTACGGTAATAATAGTAACTCGCAGAAGAAGGACTGCGGCTTCGTGTTGCTCACCACGATGCTGATCCTCATCGGCGGCACGACGGCCTTCCTCTTCGGCTACTTCCTGCCGCCGAAGATCCAGGAGGAGCCGGAGCCGGAGGAGGAGGAGGCGGCGAACATCAGGCGCTACCCCACGTCGTCGTTGATCAACCGGGCCGAGCCCATCGAGCCGCCCACCGACAGCTCCTTCGACGAGTACAACTGGCTGGCGTCGGTCAGCATGTACAGGTACAAGGACCAGCCCGGCAGCCTCGAGTTCTTCTGCACCGGCACCATCATGTCCCCCGATAAAGGTAACGCACCCTTACACTTACGGTTCATCTTTAGCGATCCTTCGGGTTTCGCAGTGATGACGGGCGACGCCTGCCTGAAGGAGTACTTCGACATGAAGGACCTGAAGGACGCGATCGTGCGGTCGAGCAGCGCGTACTTCTACGGCGGCGGGCAGATCCACACCGTCGAGCGCATCTTCGACAATCCGAAGCTGAAGCGCCCGTTCAGGAACGTGTTCATCCTGGAGGTGGTGCCGAACTTCAACGACAACACCATCAAGCCGGTGATCGTGGCGGCGGACTCGGTGCTGCGGCCGAGCACGCTCGAAGGGAAGTTCGTGACGCTCGGCTGGGGCGGCGATCAGGTATTAGAGCTCGATAGAATACCGCGCGATCCGGATGACCGTTTTGCTTGGGTTAGGACCAGACCGAGCAGGTGGAGAAGAAGAGGCCGTTCACATTGCGCGAATGGTTGCCGGAGAAGTTGACCAATTGCAAGAGCACGCCTTGCCACAACGCGACCGCCGCTTCGCCAGTGTGCTGCAACCAAGCCAACATATCCAACAGGCCTTTGTTGAAAATCGGACCGGTCAGCGGGAAGGTGCTGGTGAACATACGCTCAGGTAACCAGCTCGATCGGCTCGCGACGATCGTTTCTCCACACGGTTTTGTTGAAAGGCAATCCGCAAATCGTGGCCATTGAATTGGTGCACGTGTACAAAGGCGAAAGGACCACCGAGTCGGATTTGGAGTATTTCATCGACATCGGCGACGGGCCGTTCATCGACTGGATGAAGACCATCCTGCCGTCGTCGATCGAGAAGCCCAACGAGAAGATCGAGAAGCACCACGAGAGTTCCCTGCCCATATACTCCACCTGGCAGACGGAGGAGTACCTCAACGATTTGAAGTTCGTCGAAATGTACAATCCCTTGGCCAAGTACATCACCGACGTCACCGAGGAAATACACGAGTAGTTGCGTTTTTTTTCCTTCTAATGTTAAGTGAAATGGAATAGGAGTTGATAATAAAAGAATAAATATATGCGGAGGGTGTTTTAATGACGCGACACTTATTTACATATGAATGTAATTGCACCGTCGTTTCTAATAAAAACCTGGTTACTCCCCCGATTGAACCCAGTGGCGTACGCGGGGGAAATGCGTGGTAAATTAGTAATAAACGCATATAGAAATTTCGTCACGCGTTAAACAGGAAATTACGCGGGCGCTTCGCCAAAAAAAGAAGCAACTCTATTATGCGTTTTCGTTTGTAATAAGTTCAACGGCCTTACGTGGTTTTCGTCTTGATGGTATTTTAATAACAGAAGCTGTATAGGCGCATTTTGTTCGACACATACTTGATAATAATTGGCCTAGCGAGTAAATTATAATTCGGATTGCTCAAGCAGGGGAATCCCACGAGTCGAGTCACAAATTTGCTCTAAATAGATATCCTGTCAATGCATTTTTTGCCACTAAAATCCCGGTGTTCCGTTTGATTCAAGTTTTTAACTATAAATATAAAAGTTTGGAGTTTTTAATTCGATATATTACATCCTCATCCTGATCGGGCTAGGGTTTCCGATTGTGTAAGTCTTCCGAACGGAAGACATTTCGTTGCAATCGGCGGATGCATTTAAATTGCACCGATGATGCACTCTGTGCCTTTGTTTTGACGAATTACCCAATACCATAATTCCCATCTTCGAACCCAAATCTACAAAAACGTGAGGTAACTAGATCACAGTACGAGAAATTCTTACAAACTGTCAAGTCAACAGTGACAGGAATTAACGTCGAATTTAATAGAGTTGGGAATCGATTTCTCGTTACAAAATAACTGTTATGAAAGTAAAAATAACAAGTCGTCGTCGGTTATTCATAAAAAAAATCGGGGTAACTGTGCCGTTATGGCGACGCGATCGGTAGAAATTTGCCCGTAATGCTCTAGTTGCATTTAATAAATTAAACGGCGAGAAAAAAGAAACTACCGATCGGGGACAATGTAGTGAAAAAGTCCGTTTCCATACCAGCGAAACTAAAAGGGCACAAACGCGAGATGATTGCATTATAAGTGCATGTTATAATGGGAGTTTTTTTTTTCGAGTAAACTGCTCAAAAAGGTATAGAATATTATTGTTCGTACGATCACGATTCGAAGAGTTGATTAGCTCGTGGGCTAATCCTCCGCAATTACATGGCGAGAGTTTAATTAAGGCCCCGTAAGTTTCGTTTGGTTGATTTACGAGCGAATCCCACGTGAAAACGGCGCTTTCTGACCGACGACTCGTTAACTCGACGTTTATTTATTGACACTTTTAAATCCCCCAGCCTCGAATGGCACGAATTACTCGAATTTTCCTGCTTCTTTGGCCTTCCCTTGGCCATTTAAAACCAAATAATTAACAGAGTGATACTAAAATTTAGTGAAAAGTCTTATTAATTACAATACTTTCAATAGACCAATTTCTATAATATCATCAGGTAAATATTGCCTAGTTTCACCCACAATTAAATAAACATTCCGCATGTGGAATTTCACCGAAATTCAGAAAGCGTGCAGGCCGAACTAAAATTAATATTTCTCGACGAAAATATCGGATACTTAATTTTTTTTAAACAAACACATTAATTTCCTCACATCGCCAATTTAGCCAATTAAGTCGAATCGATTTTCATCAATTGCGAAATTACCGTTATCGATACCGGCCTAATTAATATTGTTTGTTAATTGCTTAACGATCTGTGAAATGGCTCGACGAATTTTTCGATTAAAAAATAATTACCTACCTAACCACAAAGGCAGGATTTACCGGAGATATTCTTCTTCGGATCGAGGCCTCGTCTTTTACGGTTGTTCGGTTGCTTGAGTGACAGCTGGTGTTACCAACATAATTTTTGACATTTACAGCCAACTTCCTAATTTTCGTGGTAGTTAATAGGGAAAGTGATATTATATTGTATGTAAAAACAGTGGAGAAGAAGCGAAGAAAGGAAGAACCTCATTTCGAGATGACTTATCGCCGCGGATCGATCTTGCCGGTGCGTGAATCCTACTTTCCAACTAATATCTAAAAATAACAGGTTGTTCACATAATGCAACGAATAATTGCTATTATAATACAAGCGGCAATTAATGAAAAATTACCGTATTAATTGCACGAACCCTTCTCGGATATATAGCGCAAATGAATAATAAATCGTAATACAACCGCGGCGTTGAAACAGTGCGTTTGGCAAGCGGGAACTGATGAACCGAGCGGAAAAAAAAATTAAAACCTCCGATATGCATGCACTTTAAAAATGCTTTTATTAACGGGGGAGAATTCGCCCTTGTTCAAATACGAATTAAAAGGGTTCTTTTGCTCGACGGATCGCCGGCGGCTCGGATTTCCTATCGGACCTCTAGTCTAGTGTGTCATTTACCGCCCGAACGTACTTCCGAGGGTTTATTTTTAGATTATTCCTGGGGCTTCTTAGGCGGACGCGCCGTGCCACAAGAGCCTCCTATTAATAGATAATTAGAAGCAGAAGAGAATAAAAAAAAGGGTTGACTTTCGTGCGACCGACAAATAACTTTGGCACCCTTGGGGTTGTCCCGAGGAATTTATTTTTGGGATACAATAGAGCACGAAATTTGACGCTTCCATTAATCGGTCATACAGCTACTTACGTGTATGATTCTCTGCGATCGTTTTTTCGGTTGTTACTCAGCCAGGTTCGTAATCCGGGTCGAATCGCCGCAAATAAATAATTTTGCCAGCCGTTTTCGGCGGCGAAATTCTCGGTACTATAGCGGTGATGTAACGAGAAATCGACTGCGACCAGATGTTTAATACCACATAAATTACACTTTTTTTTATTAATGTTAATAAACTCCCATATTTAGTCATTAGTTTGTACATAAATGTATCGTTAATCGCGTGAAATTGCTTAAGGGCGAGTTGCAGCGACTGATGTCAATATCCTATCTAGATCATGTATGAATTTATTAGATTTTTTTAACGTGAACCAGATGATAGAATTGATACTAAATATGTACAAAGTATTGAAGTTTTAAAAGGCTTCTTTTAGGTGAAATTGCCGGTACAAACTTCAGTGAATTATCGATTTCATCATCACTACAACCGATTATTTATTTTTGTAGACGGTATAAGGTTATTTTTAAAGAAATATCATTAACGCCATTAATGTTGTCGAAAGTACTCGAGCGTACACACCGAATCCTCGAGTCAAGGTCTTCCAACTTCTAGCGCATAATTCGTTTCGTTAGGTAAGCGATCGGAATTCAAAAAAATATATAAATTCACACCTTAGTTATTGACAAATACGTCTGCAAAAAAAATCCCCAGCAAATAAAAGTCTGGAGGTTATTAGGCTCCAAATAAATAAACTCAAACAATAGTTTCGATATTGTTATTGTTAATATTCCCTGACGGAAATGAATTAAAACGAAGACCTCTCCGGCATACAATTCCGATTAGTTTCATTTGAATATCGAGGTTAACGTATCGCGTTTATTATAGACTTTTATTATTTTCATCTTTAAGAGTGCATGACGGGCTCTCCAAGGACTCGCCTGCTCTTCGAGTTTTCAACCGTCGAAGAGAATAGCAATTGCTTTCTCGTCGATGGGCGATTGTTGTTTTATCACTAATTAACGCCGGTTATCGGTTTAATGCCTCCGATTTTTTTTTTAATTGAACGATAATCCGCACACGTACCAAACAAGGCGGAATGTATTCAACGATTTTATCTCCCGTTTGTTGTAATTTTTTAATTAAAATTCAGTTCAACACCCTGTACTTCACAAACTTTAATTCCTAATAAACAACAAGTTGTACATTTCCTCTTATTTTTACATCTCTAAATTATCCATCGCAATTTTGTTACAAACTAAATCGCACTCGAAGATAAAAATCAATTGCAACAAGCGGTAGGATTGGGATCTTTCCCCGAACGTTTCGTAATAGTCAACCGGATAAACTCCTCGGCGATGGTGGGATGTATACCCACCGTATCCACCAGGTCCTTGTAGGACATGCACAGCCTCAACGCCGCCGCGTAGCCCTGTATAACCTCGCCGGCGTTCGGCCCGACGAAGTGCATGCCCACGATGTACTGGTCGCCCTCGCGGCGCGTTATCAACTTCAAATAGCAGTTCTTGTAGCTGCGCTGCGGCACGAAGAACTCCGTCGGCTTGTAGAAACCGTGGTAGATCTCGATCTGTTCGGGACCGAACTGCCTCACGGCCCGCTCCTCGCTCAGGCCCACGCAACCGTACTCCAACGGCGTGAATATGGTGGTGGGCACCGTCGTGTAGTCCATCACTTGCTTCGAATGGGCGAACAACCGCCGGGCCACGTACCTGCCGGCCAAAATGGCGACCGGCGTCAGCTGCGGTTTGCCGTACAACACGTCGCCCACGGCGTAGATGTTGCTCACGTTCGTCTGCTCGTTGACGGCGTCGATTTGGTCGCCGTCCTGCGCCAGCTTCACGCCGGCCTTGTCCAATTGCAGATCGGCCGTGGCGGCTACGCGACCGATGGCGAACAGCACCGTGTTGAAGGTGTCGTTGAACGTGTCCTTCTTGTCGTTCTCCCAAAACACTTTCAGATTGTTATCGTCGATTTTCTCGACTTTGGTCGGTAGACATTTGTTGAGGAATTCGACGCCGCGATCCTGCAAATCCTCCTTGATTTGCCTGACCATGTCTTGGTCGAATTCTTTGAGCGGTTTCGATCGCACCATCACCGTGGCTTTGAAGCCCAAACCGTTCAGGAAACCGGCCGTCTCCATGGCTATGTAACCGGCGCCGACTATTAGAGTTTTGCCGGGCGGCGTTTTTAAACTAAATATATCGTCGCTGGTGATGCCGTACTCGACGGCGCCCGGTATGCGAGGGTAGCGCGGCCTTCCGCCCACCGCTATTAAAATATATTTACCAACTAAAATCCTTTCGGTACCCTTAGCGTCGGCTTTGATCGTATTGGCGTCGGCGAACGCGCCCAAACCGTTCACGTACTCGATACCTTTGTCCTTCAAATCGACGCGCACCAGCCAATTCACCGATTTGATGTGATCGTTGATGGCCATCCGCAACGTTTCCCAGTTCAATTTCACGTCGTCCGGGACGCTCCAGCCGTAGTGCTTGGCGTCGCGGACGGCGTCTCGGAGGAGGGCGGCGTGGTGCATCAGCTTCTTCGGTATGCAACCGACGTTGACGCACGTGCCGCCCAGGCCCCATTTCGTGCCGCGCGGGCTCGGCTTGACGAAGTCCAGCACGCACACCTTGGCGCCCAGCGACGTGGCCTCTTTGGCGGCAGAGAGGCCGCCCGACCCGCCGCCCAGCACCACCAGATCGAAATTCTCCGGACTGGCCATCGACCGGCGATTGACTGACGGATTCGAAGCGTCAAACTCGGCGTTTGTCACTTTAACGCGAACACACTGTAACTCGCTTCGATCGTGAAGGCGCGCTCCGATAGGGTTTGTAAGGGCCAATTGAAGCGACTTGACTTCGAATTTTATTGGTTTGAAAGGGGCAATAGGGATTTCTATGGGATTTCTAAAAAAACGGAAAATTTCTAGGAATAGATTAAAAATTATCGTTGCAATTTTAATATAAACACAATCTACAATCATGTAGAAAGTTTGTTTTATTACTCTGCGGTTTATGCGATAACGAACGTCAAACGAATTAGATAAAAGTAATTGATTAACGAACCGAATTTCATTAATTCCTCTTCATTAGAATTCATTACGGAGCGTATTTACTGATAAATCAACGCCCGTTCAATTAGAACGAATCTATTCGATTCAATTGCATCCAATTAACCCCGTCCTTATGCTATTTAAGATTCGAATGCGGGACGTAAAATGTTATTCTGAACGAAGCAGAGATTTATTACCTGGATTTTTCGATATGCAACTGTACACCATATGCGCCACGGCCTCCTCCGACAGGCTGTCCCACAAACCGTCGCAGGCCAACACCAGGAAGTCGTTACCTTCCAAAGGTATCTCCTGGATGTCCGGCACTGCTATCACGAAAGGTTTATAATCCGGATCACCTAAACACAATTTAGATACGTAAAGTATTTATAAAAATCAATGAAATACACTAATTACCGATAGCTCTGGATACAGCTAATTGCCCGTTGACTCGCCACGTTCCCCATTTGATAACGCAACCGCCCTGTTGCTCTATGCGCTCTCTTTCGTCCTAAAATCGAATCGTTTAATACAATAAATTCCGAGATATCGTCCGGCTTACGTTTCGACAGGGTTTGTGAGGATTCACCAGTTGCACCACCCTGTCTCTGCCGACCAACGTGGCTTGGGAATCCCCCGCCCAGGCGATGTAGAGCATTTTCTCTTTGGGACGGACCAAGGCGACGACGGCCGTCGTGCCGCTGCTTAAGTGCTACGAATAAAACGTATCTAAATTACAGCGCATTTGAGCGGTGCATTGTTGAATGGCGAAGTCGGCGTTGAAACTCACGGCCAACTATTCAATACGACTTACTTCGACTTCGCATTTGTTGATGAATAAAGCGTCTGTTTGGCAAAAGGCATCTGATAAGGCTTGCTTGGGATCGGTGAGAAACGAATCGTTTTCGGCTAGGAATTGGTGCAAATGAGCCGAGCTGTAGGCCGCTGCGTCGTGGCCGGCGTGGCCGTCGAATATTGCATAGTAACTGGACGGAATATCTTCCTAAAAAAACATACATATATTACATGTATTATCTATAAAATTTAACACGAATTATGTAAAACTTAATCGTTCGTATTCAGCGCTAGTTTTTAACGCTATTCACTCGTTTAACGTAAACAAAGTCAAACTGTCAATTTAAATAATGTCCTTAGTTACTCCATAACAACAATGTAAAACTGTCAAGCAACTGGCCTACTACATTCTGTCAAAAATTACACAAGATGGCGTCGTAAGTTTCTACCTACCTGAATATTGAACATGGTATTCAAATCATGTATAACGACGTGTCTATCCTCCATTCTTCTTCGCGTGTTCTTGATGGCGTACACGCTAGTCAAATAGTACTGGTTCCCCGATTCCGGCGATGGTAGCGAACAGAGCATACTATTGTCCAAGTACCTTAGGCAAACCTCGTTCGTTTTCGCCATCACGGTCTGCATCAGTTTCAACGGTTCATAAGCTACAAAACACACAAAATCGTTTAACCACCTCGTCCGTTTTGCATAATTCAAAATCAAGTCGCGTGACTTGGACTTAATAAACTGTCATAATTCGAACGTAATCTAGCTAACTTCATCATAGAGTCAAGTTGGTACAAACGTCAACGCTCGACATTCACGGCCAACTTTTCGTATACGCGTTTACAAAGTGAAGTTGGTACTAATTACTAATGTCAATGGTTGACGTTCACGATCAACTTTTCATAAGGAGATAATCCGGTTCGGGTCGACCGAAACTTACCGTTATCAGCCGGATTGAATCCGCAATTGACGGGATGCTTCTTGCAGGCCTTCCTTATCTCGTCGATAACGATTTTGATCAGCGGCGCGCACAAATTCGGCGGACATTTTCTAGAAAAACACAACGCACGCCATTATTAGCACGTAGACATTACGGGGGGACGGTTCTCTGTGGGAGCGACAGGAAGAGGAATCGAACCGAACGGAAGCAAGTGTTGGATCAAGACGGGCGTAAAAAGTATTTTTAGAGGCGGCGAGTTGTAAAAACAAGTCGCTCGAATGCTTTGGAATCTAAAAATATTCATTGGTATTTGTCAATGAACGAATGAAACAATCATCCGGAGAATTCGCGAACTTACATTTTTTACGCACCTCGTATGTGTGTATACAGGGTGGACAAATTGTACACTAAAAAAAGTACACCAATTCGTTGATACGACATTAGAGTAGTACTAAAATATACAGGGTAGTAGATATCTCTTAACAAAGAATCAATTTAATTTGACCACCCTGTATGTGATAAATGAAAATTGGAAAATAGTAATATAAAACAATTACCTCATAATGATAACATTGAAATAATCCACGGTAAATACTAAACAATAATAATAAAAATGATAAGAACAATAAAAAATATACTTACTCTTAAGGAAATAAATGGTAACAATTAATAGAAATGAAACTAAAGAAAATTAAAAAAAAATTTATTATGTGCATTGCCTACATAAATAAAAATTTTGCGTCTTTATAAAACTAAAATGTAATATGGCAGCTCCGGTGGAAATTTCCCTGCTGGAAACTCGAAATCGAAAGGCAAACGGAAAAATTACTTACGAATCTAATATTTTTTTACTATTATTTTTTTAAATTGTGAATGCGAGAAAATTTCCCCGGAACTGCGAAATTAACAAAAATCGTACAAACAAAAAAAAGTACATTTGATTTCTATTGCAGTTTTGTTGGCATTGAAATAATTCAATATAATTTGCAATTAGTAATTAAACTACTAGTTTATTCGATATTTAAACTAAGCGATTATTCATTAATAATAACACAATTTAAACTTTTTTAATATGCAGTTAATAAAAAAAATCATATTGTATTCTTTTCGTTTGGTTTTTAAGGAAATTATTAATGAATACATAGAAATTATATCGATTGGTTTTTAGGCTGGAAAGGTTTTACCTAAATTTTATCCATACCTAATCATTTTACTAATTTAGGTACAAAATTAGGGCGGTGGTTTTTCTAACAAAATCGGAAAACATTTAAATCTTACACCCAAAAATTCGTTAAAAAAAGTGCTAATTAAAAATTAACTTGCTCAACTTCAGTCCAGCATTTATTCGTGTCTAAAAATGCGCTAAAATCACTGCAGATATAAATAAAATTGTTTTGAGACGAATTTCGAGTGTCGAATATAAAATTTCCCTTTTTTTTTTGATTTCGTCGTACCAACTAGCACCCTAGATATAGAAATACTGACGAGACAGATCTGAGTTAGTACGTTATTTGAAAAAAAAAATACATTATGTGACAACCAAACGCGCCTTTTTTTTCAAAAAAAAGTTTTATTTTTAAGTAAATAATTAATAAAAAAATTGTATTAATTTCAGTATTTTTCTATTAACAATTTACTTAAAAAAAGCGATATTTAATGAGATGAAATTAGTTGAAACAAAAAACATATTTAGCTATAAAAGGGAAATTTAGTAAAAAATATAACACGAATAATTTAACTTTTTACAAGGAATGTATAATAAAACAAAAAAAAATGTACACTACACAGAAACATGATAAAAAATTCTATTTACTACAAAATAGGAGAAAATTACCTAAAACAACGCTGGAAAAAAAAATACAATCAAATTTAAATAAACATTTCAAATTAAACATACATACAGTAAAAGGGTCGTAGTTGATTGTCAAATACTTGGCATTTGTATTTTTCGCTCCATGTACTCACTCAGCTCGGTGATTAGTGATTTTACAAACAATTAAACATTTTTACTCTTATATACCGAAAACCCACATGTTTATTTATTAAAACGCGACTCTAAAAAAAATCAACAAAAACAATTCCGCGTGACTCTACTGTATCAAATTGCAAACGCCCCTCCCTCGCGAGACGATAATACGGAAATATTTACGCGACAAACAAAAAAAAAAAAACTCGAAAAAAAAATCTTTAAACAACAAAAAAAAATCGACTCCCGATTTCCGTCCGATCGATCGACTCCCGATCCTCGAAAATCGATCCTCGATTTTTTTTTTACCCGAAACAACGCGTGAATCTAAGTTATTTAACCGGCCTCTAAACGCCCCTCCCTCGCGGTACGTTACTGAAAATTATTTTTTTTTATTTGGTTTTTATACGCGATACACAAACTCAAGGCAGGTGCACTCAAGCTTTCCCACCCATTTTACATAATACTCGATAAGTCCCCATTTTTTTTTTAATTTAACCAATGTCGATTGTTAATTTCATACCCCGTATATTTCTTGCAGTTTTAATTTCAGAGGTTCGGGGAATTGCGCGTAGAACTGCCGCCAATGGTCGTCGCCGCATTGCTGCTTGAAACCGGCCAAAACGTTCCGGATCATCTGCTTCAGATCGACGCGGATGTTGATCCACGAGGCGGCGGCGTCGCAAAAGAATATGAAATAGTTCTTGTTGAACTCCGGATGTCTGACGATGACCTCGCACAGGCCGCGAAACGCCAGGTCCTTTTCGTCCGAATCGCGCACGTTCCTCACTAGCATACAGCAATTCTTCACTATCACGTCCATGTCGGGCACCGTCACGTCGGGGTACACGTAGAACACGATACACAACGATATGGCCACGGTTTTGTGCATTGTTCGGGCCACCGCGGGCGTTCGAAGGATGTGCACGAAGGCGTTGAGTATCTCGGGCAGGAACGGTTGTATCGATGTGCCCATTACCGAGCACAATTTCCCGATCACCCACGCGGCGTTGTTGCAAACGCCGTCCGTGTGCTCGTCCAGATTTCTGATTATCAAAGGAATGTATTCTTTCACGCTGGCGTCTAAAAACGGGTAACACAGCCCAATCAGTTCCCCGTACAGGGCTATGGACGTTTGTCGGATCAAATTCGAACTATCCTGCATGGTGGTGTACAACAAATAAATCAAATTGCTGTTGGTAACGTATTTTACGAAGTGCGTTTTCAAACCCAACGCCATGCTGTATAAAACATCGTGGGCTACGTTCATCGGTTCCTTATCGGGCGGATCGTACTCGTTGGGGTTCTGTTGGTAATTCAACGAAGCCACCAGGGTGTCGTTAATCAGCTGCAAGCAATGCCAGTAGACGATCTCCGAGTAAGGCAAAAAAGACACCTCTAGAGCTGGGATGACGTTCGAAAGGCACTCCAACACGGCTATGAAGTGATCGTCGTAGAAATTCTTCAATTCCGAGAATTTCCTCATCAAAGGCGGCAACAACTTCGTCACGTACTCGTCTTTGCTCAGGTGATTACCGACCGATTGGGCCAGCACTCCTATGGCATCGTAGAGCAGGTACAAACTGCGACAATGGAACTGCTCGAAACCGTACTTGAAACCTTCTAAAATAAAATCGATGTACGGTATGAGCTTCAACTGGGCCTCCTCTTGGAATATACAAAACGCCGATATGGCGGCCCGTTGCACCCTCTTGTTCTCGTCGACGAAATGCTTCAATAAAATAGTCATAACCGGCACGAAATACTCCTCGGGATTGTCCACGCGTACGTTCACAATCCACGACACGTACCGGCTCAACGTCCAACAGGTGATCACGCGCACCACGGAATTCTCATCGTTCATGCAATGTATCAGGAATTGAATCAACTCCGGCAATTCGGGCTTCAGGCCGTTGAAGCAACCCTCCGCTATCGCGCCCAACGCTAATATGGCGGATTCTTTCACCAAATGATCGGGATTCTGCAGCATCTCGCTGATGAGCGGTATGAGCAACGGCAGAATTTCGTCGCCGAATTTCACGGCGATCGAGTCCAACGAAGCGGCGCTGCACTTCCTCAACGTCCAGCCCACGTAGAAATCGTCGAAGTCGTCGCTCTGATCCTCCGCGTCCTCGTCGCTGTAATACTCTTCGCCTTCGCCGCTGTTGTTTCTATCTCTGAAATGGAACGGAGAAATGTCCTTCGACAGGTCCTTTTTGTTCGCGTCGGAGCCCAAACTGTCCTTCAGCATGTTGAGCTCGCTGTCCGAGTACCGCATGTTCTTCAACAACGTGGGCAGGAGTTTTTCCACGTACGGGCTGAGCAGGTCCTTGCACGTGTTGATTTTGGTGGAGGCCAGCCAGAATTCGCACGCCTGCAGCGCCACGTCCTGGTCCTCGTGGTGGCACTTCTCCAGCAGGTAGCAGATGATGTCGTGCAGGTGCGGCAACAGCGACTCCTCGTGATTGTCGATGTAGATGACGAACGTGTGGCAGACGCATTTCTGCAGCTCGATGTCGTCCGTATTGGCCAGTTGCATGACGTTACGCAGGTACGTGCCCATGTCGATGCTCTGCTTCATCACGGCGAAGTAGTCTTGGAGGAATTGGTTGGTCAATCGGACGATGTTTTGCTTGACCATGCATTTGTCGACGGCGAGAAATTCGACGAATTTCGGGAACACTTCTTTCGTTATTTTGTAGATTTCTTCTTGCGGTTTTTGGCTGTTTATCAGTTCTTCGCAGACTTTGAATAGGGTGGTGAGGGCTACTTCGCTGTACTCGTCTTGCGTTACGAAATTTTTGGTTAGATACGGTACGAGTTCGGGCCATGATTTCAGATGATCTTTAGCTATGATTACGATAATATTGCTTATGCTAATTCTGACCTCTCTCGAAGGGTCTTTCAACAATCGTAAACATTCGTTTTTGATTTTTAACGTATTCTCTTGGCTCAAATTGTTGTAAGTGGATTGTATGTTGTTTTTTAATAATATACCGCTCAAGGATCGTATGTCTTCAGAGAACGCTGGGCTACCCAATATGAACAGGAGATAATTAGGGAAATCTGTCAAATTTTGCATAAGGATCAATCTATCCTGCACGGTTTTCTGGGCATCGCTGTTCGGCACCAAAGCCAATTGCAACGTATCCTCTATATTCTTTATAATGCTCTCCTGAGGCCTCCATTCGCTCAAATTCATCATGAGGTCATAAGAAATCTAGAAAAATCAAAGGTTATGTTCTGGCGAGCTGTACGCGTACGTTCTGGCACGTTATCGACGTTATTTCGACGGCTAGCCATTACGAAACGCCCCGCGGCCGTTTACTTACTCTTTTCCGTAGGTCGATGAGGCTCCAGATGTTCCAAAATTCACTTTTATTTTGCCACCTAGCGCCGCCAAATTATTGACAAAGATCGAAGGATGGAGGATGGAGGAGACAACCGGCATTCATTTAACAAACAGCGGAATATGCGCCGTTGCCAACTGCACATTTCGACTGCGCAACGACGTGCGCTAGTTAAAAATCCCGGGCCAGGACGATTTTCGGATACGACGTTGCCGGATTCACTATCGATACGGTCAATACAACCAATACTTCGTTCGAAAACAATCAATAAAAGACATATTCTTCGATAGAATCACTAAATAACAATATTAACTATACCAAATAAACTCGTACTGAACGTTTCTTATCAATACTATCGGAATCATCATGTTTTATTAAGAATAAACAGACATGTATTTCTTACACAAACATACAATTTGGCAACGTTGTATTTCAATGCTTCAAAACTCTAGCAATTTTTGCTCCTTCAATCAGTGAAATGATCAAAATTATACATTCTGATCATAAATTATGCAGGTATTCAGCCGTCTCAATGTCTCAATTATTAAATTTTAAAATCCTAATGTCACAAATGTCTAATTACAGATAAGTGTGCGCGACGTTGTCATTTTCACAAAAGTCAATAAACCGAATAACAAACAACACCTATTTGCACCTATTAACACCTACAATACAATTAATATGATCGAAATGGATGCAATTCGTTTAAATCTGTAGAATTGTAATACTACAATATAAGAATCTAATAAACTTCAACTGAAAACACCGAAAACATAAATATAGTAGGCTGTGATTAGTGGAAGAATAAAATAACAAAATAAAACAACTAAAGGCTTTTAATTTATTCACATAATTACGCAATATCTAAAGCAATTAATTTACATAATTGTTCGGTAAAACAGTTTTCTCATAATTACCGCATGAATTGGAAATGTTTCGATTAGAACTAAATTCCTATTGGATGATTGTTTTGTTTTTATTTGAAAACTGTCAAAGTGAAATCACAACGCAAAATCGCGTATGCCGTGCCGTGACATGACATCCTGCTTCTTTTATTTTATGCAAATGTAAACTTCGACCGGAAGGAAGTAGAAAATAAGGAGAAGTTATTAATTTAAATGTCCCACTTACTTCTGAGATAAATACTGTGTGGTCCAGTCGATTATTCCTCCCACGATTTCGGTGTTGACCAATTTGTAACTGGCCAATTTAACAGGTAGCTGATCATTGGGGTTAAGAGTCTTGGCGAAGTTCTCGAAGAACTGTCGATAGTAAGTAAGATGATCATCTTTATCGGCCATTGCTATGTTGATTTAATATTGTCGCAAATTCCTATACTACCATACTATACGGATGTGGAAATAAACAAAACTTAACACTTTAAAACACATTCACAGAAATCGATGTTTACAAATGTTGATATGTGTATTTGTACTCTGATAACGGGCTTTTCTCGTCGACTTGAATCAATACCGCCTGGCAATTTAATTATATTGTGATATTTTATTTGTTCTTTATTAGGCGTCAACTTTATAAAAGTTTTATACAATTATAATTAGCCTTTAAAAATGAGCAAATCTGACACACGCACACACACACACAACGCAGCAAGAAGAATTTTACTAAATGTCAACATTTATCTGTCAACATCAATGTACGTACACAAGTGACGTTGCCACGTTTCCTATTATTACTCACAACCTAAGGATTTTTATGAGTAATTTAAAAAAATTCACGATTATATAAGAGATAATCGCCGATAATCGATAAATTGTTAGTCACGTCCGAATATTTGCCATAGGAAATTCATGAAATCATCAAACTCCAGTAAAAATACCAAATATTTATACCTCTACAATAACAAATCTACTTAATAGTTTCAATGCTCTTAAAATCGGATATCTCGCAACCTATTCTATAAACCACTTCTTTAGCGCTCCCGTTCTCTTCTAGGTCTATATTCAAAATCTTCGCGCAATCCAATATGTACGACTCCAAGTCCTCCCCCTTCTCGCCTTCGTTCATCGCGAAATTATTCGTAAAATGCGCCAAATTGGTGAACACCGAGCTGAAGGCGTCGTCCAAATCGAACAGCTCCAGCGGGGGCGGCGGCAGGTCCCTGAACGACGGCGGAAACACCGCCGGCTGCAGCGGCGGATAGGGCGCCTCGAACTTCGGCGTGATGATCCTCAAAGGCTCGTGCTTCACCCCCAATTGCTCATACACCTTAATGGCGTGCGTCACCAGCGCGGTGTTCATCGAATACATCTTGTGCTCGAAGAGCTTAGTGTAATCCACCGATGTAGCCCTACCGGCGGCGTCGCTCAGGCATATTTTGGGCTTCTCCGCCAGCGTGGCGGTTTCAGGTACTATATGATGATCCATTAAATCTATATCATCGTGATCCGTTGGCGGGAAGTACACCTTCTCTCTGCTCAGCAGGAACTCCAAGCACAGCTCCCTTAATTTATCGTTGTTGTCCCTGTCGATGTACTTATCGGAGAACAAGTGGCCCGAGCCTATAGCAATCAGTTTTCCTCCGGTGTTCTCGTTGTAGTATACGGCCCCGATGGGTCTGTCTACGGGGAAGGAAGCGAGGCCGCTGGTGAAGGCGGCCACGCTGGGTTTGTTCACGCTTAAGGTGCACCCGAAGGGGTACACGAACTTGATATCGAGCTTGTCTTTGTTCAGAACGGGGTGCACCTGGCCGTCGCTGATGTAGCACTCTTTCGGATGGAAATACTTGTAGTAGTGCGTCCTGATGAGGCAATCGATGTTGGGCGTGATGCCGAAATGTTCCAATAGAATGTTCACATTCGAATTGTCTTCGGTGGCCCCTTCGGATAGTAAAACCAGCATCCGTCCTCCGGTTTCGATATAATCTTTCATGGCGTTGATTTCGTTTTCTTCAAAGTCCGATTGCGCCCCGGGTAGGATGAACAGGGCGCAATTTTGCAGCACTTTCGCCGTTATTTCTTCTTTGTTGGTGAGCAGTTTCGATTGGAGTTTGAGTTTACGTTGGAATATTTTGAAGTTTTCGTTCGTTCGGAATAGTTCGCGCTTGGACGCGTTGAATATTATTGTATTTTTGGCCTCCGCTGACAATACGTCGTCTGTGGGTGCCATTTTGCTTCGTTCTAATGCGCTACAAACAGAAAAACTGTCGCTTAGCAACCGCTAGATCACAACAAAAATTGTTACAAAATTTACTAAATCGCTTCGAGTATCTACAATATGTTACATCTGTAATTTATATCGAAACTAGCCGGTAATTCCCCTTTCATTTCTTTCGATTTCACACTGAGGTAGCTGTTTTCATAATCTTTCGAAATGTAGTCTGGTAACGGTTCGTTCCAATTTTCGGGGG
This sequence comes from Phyllotreta striolata, assembly GCA_918026865.1. Taxonomy (NCBI): domain Eukaryota; kingdom Metazoa; phylum Arthropoda; class Insecta; order Coleoptera; family Chrysomelidae; genus Phyllotreta; species Phyllotreta striolata. Next base: position 5,120,586 of record OU900102.1, read on the forward strand.
GCGATTTTCTCTTTTTCCACACGTCATTTGAATAATGGGACATTAATCTTTCCCTCCGTCGATTTTTTTCGCTTTGTACTAATTCGTTCTGAAACATATCAATATTAGTTTAGATAGATTAATTCTCTGTGTACATACAGCAGCGCTTTCATCTTGGGATTCCATGTATTTGTAACAGTTTATCGAATCTCTCTTCCATTGGGAACAGTCTACAGTTTTACCGTGTATGAAATATTGGTGAAATCTTGCTCTAAATGAGGTGCAATCTTTATACTCCTCGTCGTAAATAAAACACCGCCGTATCTAACAAAAAACTCAAGGTATTTTACAAATTAATGGGAGTGATTATGGACGTACCAACCACTCGTCTTGAATTTTAGTCTTATTTTCGGTTTCATTCGAATCGTTATTCGAATCTTTATTTGCTTCTGCTTCCATTTCAAATATAAATTTTAAAAATGTGTGGTTATGTAACTTTTAGATGACATATGACATTTATAAGACGTTCACGTGAACGAAAGTGGTCTTTTCTTTAATAGGTATTAAGATATCAGTACAACTTTGATGAATAACCAATCTAACTTATAAATAATACAGCGTAATTAAATTATTTATTACGTTTCTTTCGTAAGTTAATAAAAATCTTCCATTGATAAGAAAAGTACAAAAAAACTGTAACTGTTTGCATAACACATTTTATTTTTCTACTAGCTTTCGTGACATTTGCACTTGTCAATGTCAATTTTTAGAGATGTCAAAATAAATAACAGGAACTAGGAATAAGTGACGTTATTCAATTCGCACAATACTTTTTACTCGTTTTGGTCGGCAAACGGGAGTTATTTTAGTTAAGATTCCAAAAAACTACCCTAGTAAAATGAATCATAGGCTAATAAATATATGGGATTTTAAAATAACCTTTTTTCTACTAGTTACTGTAAGTATTATGCACAGCAAATCTTAAAGTTACATGTATACCTAATCTGAACTTTTAATACCTAATTAACGTTTCTCAGATAATAAAGATTATTAATTAGGTGATAAAAACATAGTAACTTAGTAATTGTTAATTTATGTATTAGTAAATACGTTTAAAGTTGTACGTAACCTTAAAATATGTATTTTAAATCGCTGTTATATTTCCAGATTATTTACCTATGCGATCCTACGAATAGCGGAGCTGTGCAACTTACGCAGCAAAATATAGACATGACTCTAGGTAAACGAAATGCACCCACTTAAACCCAACAGATAATTTAAACGAACCCATTTTCAGCTTCCAATGAATTAGTGTTTATAAATTTCTACGCCGATTGGTGTAGATTCAGCAGCCTACTCATGCCGATTTTCGACGAGGCCGCCGAAGCAGTAGCCAAAGAATTCCCCGAAGCCGGCAAAGTCGTTATGGGAAAGGTGGATTGCGACAAAGAAAACACCGTTTCATCGAGATTCCACATCACCAAGTACCCCACTTTGAAGCTCATACGTAACGGCCAGCCGGCCAAACGGGAGTACAGAGGCCAGCGATCCGTCGAAGCCTTCACCTCCTTCATCAAGAAACAACTCGAGGATCCCGTCAAAGAGTTCGCCCAGTTGAAGGAATTGGGCAATTTGGAGTCGAATAAACGAATCATAATCGGTGCGTGTTAATCGATTTAAAAAAATCCATTGTTCTGTTATACGAACGGTAGTCTAAATGCATTATTTATGATCCGTTTATCTTATCAGCGAGTCGTTTAAATATGCTAATGCATCGAACGTGTACGTTGCAGGTTACTTCGATCGCAGGGACCAGCCCGAGTACAGCATATTCAGGCGCGTCGCGACGAACCTGAAGGACGATTGCCAGTTCCACGTGGGCTTCGGCGAGGCGTCGGAGAAGATGCACCCGCCCGGCCAGCCGATCGTCGCCTTCCGCCCCGACAAGGACCGCTCGAACGATTTGGACGAAACCTACCCGGGCAGTTTGACCAACTTCGACGAGCTGCACATTTGGGCGTCCGAGAAGTGCGTGCCCTTGGTGAGGGAGATCACCTTCGAGAACGCCGAGGAGCTGACCGAAGAGGGCCTGCCCTTTCTCATACTGTTCCACGCGCCCGACGATAAAGAGAGCATCAAAAAGTACACCGATATCGTGCAGAAGCAACTCATAGTGGAGAAACGTAAGCGTATATTTATTAATACGCTTTTGGTTTTGTACTAATTAATTTTTGTTGTATGTGTTATGAAGAGACTATCAATTTCCTGACGGCCGATGGTAAGAAGTTCGCCCATCCGTTGCACCATTTGGGGAAAAGCGAGAAAGACCTGCCGTTGATAGCGATCGATAGTTTCCGGCACATGTACCTGTTTCCGAATTACAGCGACATCGACCGGCCGGGTAAATTGAGGGCGTTTATTCAGGATTTGCATTCGGGGAAGTTGCACAGGGAGTTCCATTACGGGCCCGACGCCGCGGCGGAGACGGAGAAGACGCAACAGACCACCCCTCCGGATAGTACGTTTAAAAAACTGGCGCCGTCCAAGAACAGATACACGTTGCTGGATAAAGATGAATTGTAGATACTCGTTTTTTTTTTAATGAATTTTTTGTTTGCAAGTTTACGTATTTTTTGGTCGTTTGGCTGATCCGAAAAGTTTATTGCGTAGGTAATTTAATTGTTGGAGAAATTGTAGTTATTTTTTTGTTTGTTGGAAAATTCGCTCGTACTTTTGTAAGATACATTTTTCTTGTACTCTCTACATACCGGTGTCATTTACTTGTTAATTTTATGAAATCAAATTCGGCTATTCTATACAAGTTTGTGTTAAGGAATGTTCTGCGTTCCCTTTAAATATTTTTTTTTAATAAAAAATTGAATTTTCTCTAAGTTATCTAACATTTTAATTGTGCAAAAATATTCCTCATATTTTGCTCGAAATTCCTCCTCATTCACCTCGATTCGTTCCTTTATCCTCATTTTTGTGTACATAAAATGTTTCTAAAGCGATCAATTTATTATCTTTCGCTTTGTGTTCAATTGAATGATTAGAAACAAAGAGAAAACGAAATTTTGTAGTAATTTCTGCATTTAATCTACATAATTCCGGCAACATTGCCGGCGTAATTTCCTCGAGCTCTTGACTCTTGAGCACAGCATAACACTGCATCAGTAGTTATTCTTGTTCTACAATGTTAGCTATATGAAGCTTAAACATTTACCCACCCTATTCGCAACGATTTGTAAGCATTCGGATCAGTTTATCGGTCGTACTCGAATAGATTGCCGCGTTTCGATCCGGGCTCGCCGAAAACTATGAGAATTTTCCTGTACTAACGCAAAACAGGGTGAGTAAAATTGAACATTATATTGTAAATGTAAATAATTAACATTAACAGCGTAATGTTTAAATAGTAATTTTTTGGGGTATGTGCGCTTTGCCCTATAGTCCTCGAACATAATCTAAATTGTACATAAACTTAGTGGTTGTAACATTAAACTCGTCTTTCTTAGAAATAGATGTTTAGATGTACATTATATTTTCATTGTGTACCCGAAAGCAAAAGGTCATCAGCTAAGATAAGACCGTTTTTATCGATACTCTCTGGATTTTTTTATTTGTTCGAATTGTTGACACCGCTAGCGAAAATATCCGATGCTCATTTCACGTTCTAATTATGTATATGTAGAACGTTATTCTATTTCCTACAAATTACCGTCCGGTTCAATATTCTTATAAGCGTTTGCGTTATCTCTTACGATTCGTACTTTTAGAAAATCGTTGAAGATGAATTCGAGCACGGCTTTGTGGATGGTATTTTTGACCGTGTTATCGACTGCAGAAGCCCTAGTCACGTAAGTAACGTTTTTTTTATTAGATATTTTGCCTCGGTGATATACCGGGTGGCTACAAACGCTTGGGACTTTTTTTTCAAAAGTTGGCAATGCTTACTTTTTGACAGCTGTTTGACATGATTATGGAATATGTTTATTTGAATGTAAAAATGTAATATTTATCAAGTTCCACATATTTCTAGCTACATTAATTAACTTTTATCTACTTTCAATACAACTAAGGCAATTTATACTGCTAAATTCTAATTTTCTAGCGAAAAAGTAAATTTTTTGACATTTCATTCATTGCCAACTTTTCAAAAAAACTACAATAATATCGCTTCATATTGCGATAATACAATCTGAATTTTCAACGTCTCCCGTATGCATCGATCCTAAAATAACAATACAAGGGGCTCATCAATCAGAGCCGTCCTGAACCTACCAGCATCCATAACAATTTTAATTACTCACTAAGTAGCCGAACGAAATCCGTCGAAAACGCAGATGCGTCCATTAAAACTTATAAATAAACCGCCGAAGAGGTTCAAGAACTTTTCAACGCGTACTTACCAGTCGAAATAAGCGAACAGTATATAAGTTTATTATTATTTCGCGAGCGCTCTCTGTTTTATTGGAACCCGTAATGGCTCCTTCGTAAATCGTATCAGAGCGCTTCATTCATTTCTAATTATAGCCGGAATGAACGGACACTTGTGTCTGGTTCAAATCGAGGGATTTATGGTGAAATTAACGACATTGTTGCGCCCTTTTTTATTCCCTTCAAGCGCTTCCTACTAGTATAGGCAACACATGGTACATGTACCAGCTAACCGAAAGTGACAAGCCATTTCAGTTGACATTGACAGCCAAAAAATGTTTTATCGTAATGTTGGTTGCATACGTTCAAGTAGATACATTTAATCTACAATTATTTACGAAAATTCAATACAATAAAGATTTACATCGTAAATATTCCTCTCCTTTACCTACTGTTAATCTTCCACTTTCAGTGAATTAGAGTATAATACACATATTCTTTAGAAATGAAGACATACGAACAGCAATCTTGCAAATGGTGAACGTAGTAAGATCGACTGATGATAAGCTAGAAAGGCACGAATACCGCGACAGAATTGTAGGCGAGCAGCTGAAGAAAGGCATGATAAACATAGACAAGAGAATAAAGATGCTGGATCCATTGAAGGGCACCGTAGGCAGGTTGGACGAGAGGCTGGCAGCGGTGGAGACCATCCTCATGCAGAAAAACGAAAGGGAGAAAATGCAATTGCAACGCACCTACGAAGCCGTTATCGATATACAGAAGAACCTGCCAGTTATTATGGAGGAGCTCAAAAATGATATCATAGCTAAAGTAGACACCTCCAACACTCTATAATACTCTAGTAATGTAATGATTCTATTTCAGGTAAGTACCCACGAACCTCCAGCGCAAATAATCGAGCCCGTCATATCCAAAAAGGACTTCGAGAAATTAGAAAAGGAAGTAGTTTCGAAAATCGACCGAGTCTCCAACACCATCAGCAAGCTGGAAAGCGAGTTGTCCAAAATGAAAAACGACAGCAAGCAGATGAAAGATTTGCACAACAAATCCTCGGATAATCTCGAGAAGCTCAAGAGGCACATAAGCGACAATCAACAGTTGCTCAGTAAATACGACAAAAAACTGTCCGAGTACAACAACAAAATCCCGGAAATCGCCAAAATCCAATCCAAGGACGCGGATGAGTGGAAGCGCGACATGCTGGAGTCCTTGGCAGGGCAAAAAACTGGCGTTAAGGAAGTTCTAACGCACCTGAACGAGCTGAGCAGTAAAGTCGATAGATTACCGCAGAAAGTGGACTCTTCCTTAGGGGTAATCAGGAACATCGTTAGCGATAATTTGAATGCCACTTACGATAATCTCACGAACGAATTGAACGGTATACTCAACGCTGTAACAAACACTCGGTTCGGTAAATATTTCGAAGTTTTGATAAATTTTTAGTAATTTTTTGTCGATTTTAGCTATCGATGGACAGAACACGAACGTAATGGAAGTGTTACAGAACGTGCGAAACATAAGAATCGATAAGCTACCAAGTAAAGAGGACCTCTCTATTGCCCAACGGGACATTCTAAGAAAACTGGATGAAGCGAGAATAAGCCCCGCCATAGACGAGATTCGTCGACTTTTATACAACATCGACAACAAAACTAGCCATTCAGGCGACTATTCCGGTAATATAGTAATATATCAATACCATTTCTACCTAGTACTTGTAAATTACTCTTCATTAGGTACAGTACTATCGAACATTCAAGCCCAAATCAGCAGCCTGCCGCAGAAACACGACCTCGCCTCCGTGGAGAATTCCACGCTGGCCAAGCTGGAGCCGCTGGCGAGGGAAATTCGCTTGGCCGGCGAAACCTCCAAGAAAAACCACGAGGACACGTCGAGGAACCTCAACGATTTGTCCGAAATCATCCGATCCATAGCCGACAGCTTCGCCACGAACATCAAGAAAATGCGAACGGACGTCCAGGCGCTCACCAAAGTCGACCAAGTGATGATCAAAACCGCCGACGACGTCCTCGACACGAAGAGGCGCCTCGAGTACGGCGTGCACCAGATCCTCGACGAACTGGCCAAGCAAATCAAGAAGAGCGCCGAGCACATCAACCAAGGGCTCAGCGACAGGTGACCGCCAAACCGCCGCCGTTTCTCCTTTTAATCGACTGCTTGCAGGTTCGATTTGTTCGAGGCGAGCATCCTCGACGAAGACACCGGCGCGCTGGCGAATCTAACGTCGAAGATCGGCGAGGACATCCACCAGGTGTGGAGGCAGATCGGCATAATGTACCAGCAGATCAGCAGCAGCTCGGACACGTTGAACCACCTGCAGAACATCACGGACAGCTACGTCAACGGGTCGCTGGGCGCCATGGACAGCATGAAGGGCAAGGTGGGCCAGATCAACGGCCGGATGACCGAGGTGGACGAGAATCTGAACTACTTGTTGGGCCGGTTGTCGCTGGTCACGCAGGAGTTCAATCGGATCAAGACCGGATTGGGGACCGCCTTGGATCAAATCAGGGATAGTTTTCACACTGTGCAGAGTAAGATCGAAAATACGGGACCGGGGCCGCACAAAATATCGAGCATCGAAGCGGCAACGTACAAGTAGCGATAGAGAGGCAAACATCCGTTTTAAGTATAAAATTTATTTGAAAAAAAAAATTATGAAAAATCGTAGAGGAGAATCTATTAAATAATTTGACATAATTTTTATTAATTCGTTTTAAGTTTTAATGTATTTTTATTAAAAATGTTTACACCATTTAAAACTAATTACGATTGAATTTTTATTTCGTAAATTATAAAACATTGCAGTGACATTAATTAAATGTTGCCTTTTCCCTGGTTTTTTTATACTGTCGAACTAATCAAATCTTTCAGAAATAAGCTACGTTAACTAAAAATTTATTTAGAAATTATGTATCTTAATTTGATAAATACATTTATGTACATTGAGATTAAATATAATACATTTTTTTACAGTATCCTCCTATAACAAATTCAAACGAACCAATTAAGACGAATAAATTCGAATCTCTACAAAAACAAGAGATCGAATTTCATACAAAAAAAAAATGAAAATTACTTTAAATCTGCAACATCTAAAAATACGTTCCTTACAAACTAACTTGTAAATTGAAATGTGAATAATCACCAATTTTTCTACTCTAGTTCCAAACTCGCGTACTCCTCAGGCGACACCTGAGTTACCATTAGGTTGCCATCGGGAAGCATCACGACGACTTTATGTGTGCCACCTATAACACACACAAACGGAAATATTAGATAAAATATTATTAATAATTTAATAAAACGCTTACCGGGACTCGGTGGTTCTGCTCTTACAACTTGCGCTACGACCTGATCGGCACTCTCCATCGAATCGGTTTTCACCGAAAGCGGCTCGTTCACGTCAGCGCTAATCTCCGGCATGGAAATCTCCTGCGGCTGTTGTTGCTGTTGTTGCGTTTCATCCGCAACCGGCGTTTCCATCGCCTCTGCAACTTCGTTAGTCACCAAAAGGCATTGCTGTTGCCCGTCGCTGCCTTGCGTCAACAAAATCGTCTGACCCTAAAGGAACATAAATATGCAACAATTAACGCATTATTCGCGATTCGTTAAACGCGACGTACCTGTTCGTTTTGTCCGGCCACTTGGTACACGGTGCCGTCGTCTCCCGTTATAAATATGGGATTGTCGTTGTCGGTCAATGTAAACGAGGACATATCGGGCGCCAAGGCGGCGGCCACCGTCTGATCGGGATTCACGTTAGCGGCCAATACTTGCGTTTCTTGCGCGTTCGACGCCACCGACGTCATGGGCTCCTCGTGCGCCAAATTCGCCGATTCATCCACGTGGTACATTTGCGGCTCCTCCACCATCGGAACGGACTTCATTTTCGGCTGAGGCGTCGCTTTAGCCGTCAACAGAAGCTCGTCGTCGCCTAAATTACAACACGTTAATTACAGGATTTTAAGCGACGGAATTATAATAATTACTCATTAACGAAGGCATGCTGATGACCGTCTTTGGTTTCGCCTGAACGATTTTTCTTTCCACCTTTTCCGGTTGTCCTCGTACAATCAACGGTTGCTCCTTTCTCATAGGAGACGACACTATCCTTTGCACTAATCCTGTACTGGTTCTCACCAATTTAGTCGTCGTTTTCTGTTGTTGTTGCGGGCTGTTCACCACCGGCATACTCGAGCTTCTAAAATTCAACTTTATTTAGCACAAAATAATCGTATATGAGTATCAATCGTACCTAATTGTGGTACTTCCGATTTTCTTCGTCGTAGGCGAATTCTGAACGATCGGTCTGGAATAAGTGTAAACGTTCTTCGGCGACACCTCGTGCACGGTCCTCACGAATTTCGATTCGCTCGAGATGTTGAATCTCGGCTTCGGCGCCACCGGTTTCGTTCTTACGTAAGTATTCACCTGCCTCGTGACCGAATTGACGCTCTGTGGATTCCTCGCGACAGATTGATTCAGGATTCTTTGCTGAAATAATTTAAAACAACGGTTTAGAAAATGGTAAAATTGTTGGAATAATTCCTGTGCTCACTTGAACTCTAGGCGTTCCCGCACCGACCGCTCTCCTGATAACTTGCGGACCGGTCAGGGCCTTGTTGAGGATAGATGTCGGATTGGCGGCGACTTTTCTCGGGGTAACAGTCAATTTTACTACTTGCTTCGATGGCGAAGCGGTCACGAATCTCTTGTGTGCCTCCTGCGATTGTTCAGTCTTTTGTATAGCCTTCATCTTCTGTTCAAACTAAAATATATACAAACAAATTATTCACCTCTATATAAAATTACAACTAACACGTACTTCTTGTTCCATAGCCTGCGGCTCGACGTCCATAGTATCGTTTTTCAAATCCTCCTCGGTGATATCGGCCGCGGCCAATTTAACGATATTATCCAAAGTCATGTCCGATTTGTTCTCGTCGACCGGATCCGGAGCGGGTATATCGGGATACTCCACGCCGGCAATCTTGCCGGTGGTCGGGTCTAAAATGAACTCGGACGGCTCCTCGCCCTCTTCGGTCTCCGGCACTTTGATTTCCTCGGGGAACGGCAACTCCTCCAAACCGTCGTCGGATTCGTCCTCCTTCGACGTCTCGCCCGACGATTTCGAAGCGGTCTTCTTGGCGAAGTCCGGCAGCCTTTTCAGGCCCACCTTGCGCTCGATCTCCTTGTTCAAGATGACCGGTTGCTTTTTCACGATGTCCGTCGATTTTTTGACGATCGGCGACGGTTTGAGATCGGTCACGATCTTCTTGGCCTTGGCGAATTGTTTTTGGACGATCTTGGGCGTGCCGGCGGCGCCCTTGGGGCTCATCTGGACGATTTGCTGCGTCGACGTGCCGTCCTTCTTCATGATCTTGATGTGAGTTTGGCCGATTTTCGGCGCCACTTTGACGATCGTCTGTCCGCCGCTGGTGGCCACTTTCGAAGTGTTCGAATCCAATTTGATGATACCAGCGGTTTTCGACATGATGTAGACACCGGTGCTCAACGACGGCAATTGCTTTTGATTGATTCGCACCACACCGTTGGCGTCCGGTATCAGAATGTTCTGCGGCAGCGGCGAGTTCTTGCCGAGGCCGTTTTTGAGCACTTGAATCGAAGGGCTCTGCGCCGTCGGTTTGGGCGCGATCTTCCTGTAATGCACTCGAGCCTTGCCTTCGTTCTCCGAATCGTCGGAGTTCTCTTCGAACTTCAAGCGTTTCTCGAACGAATCGTCGCTGTCCGGCGATCTGGACCGCTTCAAGCCCTGGACGCCGTCTTCGTCGGATATGTTGCCGCACCAGGCCTTCACTTGATCCAGAGCTTTCTGCTTACTGGTGCGTTGAGGACGACTGCAAAATGTATAATCAATGAAATGAATACGTACAGAGTGTGGTGGATTTAATTGTGTGTGATAATTACTTTGCTGTTAGACCCTTCGATTCCAAATTGGAAGAGGAACCGGGGGACGTTAAAACGGTCCGTATTTTCGGCGAATTTTTCGCCATGTTGGCGGCCTGTTTGTTTTTTTCCGCTTTCAATTTCTTCAATTGCTCCTCAAAGTCGTCGACCATTTGTTTGCAATGGCTTAAATTAGCGACTGGCTCCCAAGTGTTCTCTTCGCTAAAACAAACCAATTTAATAACGAATCGTGCACGCTTTAGGCAAACGCTGTATAATATAATACCTTGTGAAATGTTCCCATTTTATTTGATACTCCCAAGTTCTCTTCTTGGGATTGAAACGTTTCGCGACGATTCTTTCCACTGCGAATTCGCTCTTCGTGGTCTGCATGGTCCTCATGGCTCTGTTGGAATTGGGATCGTTCAGCTGAAACATTTTTAAACGTTATTAGTAATGAATCTACATAAAAACATCAGCAAATTCTACCATACAACTCGATAAAAAAATAGCTACTTATTTACTCATCATATTTTGTAAAACTTACTGACTTATATAGAGTAAGCAAGCACTACGATTATAACTGTCTAATAAATAATCAATGTGAGCATGCTAAGATTACCAAATTAAAATTGTACAGCAAAAAAATAATAATTTGGATAATACATGCGTAGTACGGTCACTGTATGAAATACCTTTTGAATTGTAGTGACAGCTTTAGGTTTATTAATAACTGTTCTTTTTACCTCAATCAACGGAGATTTTGATGTATCGAATGTCGAATTTTCCTTATTACTGTCTGCTGAAAATAAATAATTACAATATAACAAAAATCACTGTAAAATATTCCTCAATAATTCCTTACCTATATTCTCCGAATCCTTATCATCGTCTTTGATCACCTTGTGTACCTTGATTTCAGTCAATTTAGCACTACCAATCTTATTGTAATATTGTAGGGCCTGTCCCGCCGATACCCAAGCGTCTCTATCGACCTTCCCCAGCAGGCACCACCTTTTGTACATGTCCCAATCGCCCGTCGCCTCTTCGGCCTTCCCTTTCATCGCCTTCTTCTGCTTGTTCTTCCACAACACGAATCCCCAAATCTGCGGTTTGCTTTCGAACTCGCACGAACCGATCACCTGCGACTTGTCGCACGCCTCCTGCGACTTGTGCTTCTGGAATTCTTCGACGAAAGCGAACACTTCGTGGCATTTGCCGCACACCAGCACGTCCAGGTTCTTTATCTCGTTCTGCGAAGCTAGAGAAAATTAACGTTATAACGGTTCGTACAAAAGTACTCGAGTGGTTAAGGTACCTTTAATGGAGCCGGGGTCTTGTAGAACCTCGTCCGCAGACAACATTTCCTCCAAATCGGAGTCTTTCATAACGCCGGCACTTTTGCCCTCTTCGGTACTACACTCTTGTTTCACTTCGTTTTTGACCGGCTTGGCCTCGTCCGGTTTGCCGGCCACCATTTCGCCGCCTTCGTGCATCCTCTTCAGCTCCTCTTCGAGCGAGTACACGGCGTCCTCGTCGGGCTTCGCCTTGCCGTCGAGGTTGTCGTCCATGGAGAGCGCCAGGGCGGCCATGTCGTCGGCGCGGGGCGCTTCGGCGGCGGCCCCCTCGGGCGCCCCCGACGCCAGGGCGTCGAGGAACGTGTCGGCGGCGTCGGCGGCCGGCGGGGCGTTCAGGGCCTCGTTCAGCTCGGAGATGAGCGCGCTGGCGTCGGCGTCGGTCGGGGTTTCGCCGGCGGCGTCGTTGTCGGCGGTTGGCGCGCCTGTGCCCGTCGCGACGTCAGCGCTTCGATTGGCGCTGTCAATGCCGCCGCCGGCGTCGTCTTCGTCGAAATTGTCGAGCATTTCCGCGGCGGGATCGGAAGGCGAGTCCGTTTTGTTGTCCATCGTTCCGCTTTATTTACCAAAACTACTTTCCACGGTCGAGTTTGACGGCTGAAAAATGCCCCCCGTTAAAATATGATAACCGAAAAAACCGGGTATATCGACTGATTCCCGCTCATTTCGCATATCTCTAATCGATTCTATCTCGAATTCTATTATTTAGAATATTTTAGGTGACCTCGATTTGACTTGACTGCTGACGAGTCTACGCACACAAAATGGCTGTGGTAGCCTTGCGTGCCGAAGCGAACGCATTCCTTGACGTGACCGTAAATTTTCGCCGGGAAAATAACGTATCTGTAGGAAATCGAGGAAAATCGGCGCAAAACGGTGTGCGAAACGTAATTAAAGACATGAAAATTACCTTGTTTGTTCTAATTCGTGCAAAGATCCACCACAAGCGTTACAAACATAGCGAAAGTGCTGCCACTAACTAAAAACTAAATGGCAACCGTGTCGCTTGTCGCTGGCGTTGCTCGGCGGGAAATTCGAATTCGGCGTTCGGAGGACGATTCGGACCAATCGGATCACGGGATACGAGTACAGAATTTTTGATGCGGTTTGATGGATTTTGATTGGTGGCGATCGATTTATGATTATTGCACCCGAGAATTTGCATATGCTGCGATAAAAGATAAAAGCAAACGTTTTTTATTTTTCGCCTTATTTCTATGTAGATAATACCAAAACTGGTGAAATATATTTCTACTTTATCTTCTACTAAAATGTACACAAAATAAACAGCACGTAAATTATCAAAACTGTTTTCTACTCCTTACGATCTTTTCTCTTCTATTTCTCTGACGAGTTGAAATTCATGAGATATCACAATGCGTAATATCACCAAATATACATATTTGAAAATTTGAAAATTATTTATTTTCAATTTCGTTTAAAATGTATCAACTTACATATCATTTAGTGAAAAACGCTTACGTACTAATTACCATAGCTTAATAATAAGCTCATTTAACCATTTAATTATCAACAATCCACAAACCACGCAAAAATAAAAACTAAACTAAACGATAAATACAACGTTTAACCTTGAATACGAAAAAAACAAAATGACAAATGACACTAATCACTAATGACAGTAGTGACGTTTTTTAATATTTTTAAATACCTAACCTAATAATAATTAATGTTTACTATAACCATCAATTTTATTATATTATTCCTAAAAAATCAATTAAAGATCTTAAATTACTATTAAAACTGATACGATTTTGCACTGAATTGAGAATCCCCTAGCGTTTGAGATGGCAGATGAAGATAATCCCAAAGAATACCGATGGGAAACCGGCTATGAAAAAACATGGTAATTCATTGTTGCTATTATTATTATAAATTTCGCCTTTGTTATATAGTATTCCATTAATAAGAATTTCGCTAGTTTGCTATATAAATTCTGGTATTTCATCAGGGAAGCCATAAAAGAAGACGACGATGGTTTCCTCCAAGCTAGCGTAGACGATATAGTTCAAAGGGCCAAAAGAAAGAGACAAACCCTGAAGCATGGAAGCCAAAAACTGGGAATGATGAGGCACTTGTACCTGCTCTTGGACTGTTCAGAATCCATGGCCAGCCAAGACTTGAAACCTACCAGGCTAATTTGCACATTGAAAGTATTGTAATAATTAACGTATAATCGTACAATTTAATGTATTATTTGTTGTAGTTATTGGAAATGTTTTTCGATGAATTCTTCGATCAGAACCCCATCAGTCAAATCGGGATAATATTGATGCAAAACAAGCGAGCCGAAAGGGTCAGCGACCTAACGGGAAATTGTAGGAAACACACGAAAGTTTTGGGTAACTTGGGCAAAACCAACTTATCAGGAGAGCCTTCCTTGCAGAACGGCCTAGAAATGGCCTTGTCCTCTTTGAAATTGCTTCCTTCGCACGCCAGCCGAGAAATTCTCGTGATAATGGGCAGCCTCACCACCTGCGATCCCGGAGATATTACGCTAACAATCGATGCAAGTCACGATTCACTCGATCGTTTGTCGAATTACTCTGATCGATCGTTTCTTTTCCAGAGTCTCAAATCGGAAGGAGTAAGATGTTCCGTGATAGGCCTGGCAGCTGAAGTGCGCGTTTGCAGGCAGCTGGCCGATCAAACCAACGGCATTTACAACGTAATATTAGACGATAGCCATTACAAAGATTTGCTGTTCCAGCAAGTGAATCCCCCGCCGGCGGCGGTTTGTCTCGAAGCGAGCCTAATCAAAATGGGCTTCCCGCATCAACCCAACAACGAAGGTTCCGAGGAGCCTCTGACTATGTGCATGTGGTAATAGGATACCAACGATGATGTTGAGAATTGATTATCATTTTTTTGGATTTGTTTCAGTCATGTTGATAGCGTGGATGAAGGGAGTAAACTCACAACGGGGGGTTATTATTGCTCGCAGTGTTTTAGCAAATATTGCGAGTTGCCGGTGGAATGCAGGGTGTGTGGGTTGACTTTGGTGTCTGCTCCACATTTGGCTAGGTCCTATCATCATTTATTTCCTGCTGCGAATTACATGGAAGTGGATTATAGCAGCCAAACTAATGTGTGTTTCTCTTGCCAAAAACCGTTTGGAGAGGGTGATAAACAGGTATAATCGAGTTCGATTAGCGTTGACTTTGTGATTATAATATTGTTTTTTTTAGGTGTATAATTGTCCGAACTGTAAGAAGTACTTTTGCTTAGATTGCGATATTTTCGTACATGAAACGCTGCATATTTGTCCTGGTTGTTCGACTAACCCGTTAACTTTCCAAATAGCTGTTACTCATTAATTATTTAAGTCAATAAACTAGTATTACTTTATTAATTGTTATTCACTTTATTTCGTTTATTTTTCTTGCCACGTTTGTGTTCTATTTCAGAGTTGTTGCGGTTTTGATTCTTACTACTGCTATTACTGTCGTTAAAAGAAATATGTACTCCTGGAGCTTGATAACTGAAAAGTAAGAGGTTTTGTACAAAATTATTGTAAATTACGATCAATTTTTACCCCAATTCATCGACATTTGTGATCTCATATGCTAGGTAAATATGAATCATAGGTAATCTTCTTTTTACGACTAATTGATCTAACTCTGGTAAAAGTGGATCCCAATATTCTTCAACTCTAAAACAATAAATGAAATAATTCCAATATCAACGAATTTACGAAGATCTTACTTCCTGTATGATAGTTTCGTAATTTGATGTAACTTATTATTAAATTCTCGTTTCATAATTTCCACACAAGTAATACATTTTCCTACAGATGGTCCGAAGCCCGTCCAAACTACACTTTTCACTTCGGGAAACTCTTTAATAGCGTGCGTTAAGAGATTTCTTATTTTACTACCAGGTTTTACCTAAAACATTGTTTTAACAAAAATCATTTACCTGCAATTATGCATACCTGCATCCAAAGGAAATTAGTGGGAAGATTAGGTATGGGAATTTTATCCCTTTCGAGAGCTTCCTCGACGTTTTTTCCTTTTTTATAGTTTTCCATTGCAAAATAAAAATAAGGTAACGCAAAGTGAGGTTATATTTTATTACAATTTAAACAGAAGATTTCAATTGCCCAAATAACCGAATAAATTGAGGTCAAAATCAGTCGATAGTTGAAAAAATAAATAACAAAAAAATGTGGAACGCTTCACGATTTTGCGTGTCATCCTTGCGCAGGGGCCATGCTAATCTTCTCTGTATCGTTCCAATTTTAGTA
Source organism: Phyllotreta striolata (assembly GCA_918026865.1). Lineage (NCBI taxonomy): Eukaryota > Metazoa > Arthropoda > Insecta > Coleoptera > Chrysomelidae > Phyllotreta > Phyllotreta striolata. The sequence goes on from OU900102.1 coordinate 5,136,519, forward strand.
TATGTACCGCCGAAGCGAGTACACTAACTACCTTTAACTACTCGTATAAGTATCGAAAACAAGTAAATATATGTAAGCGAGATAAAAGTTACAGAGCCATCTATCGAGTAATAGAGTTTCAACTTTTCTTTCAAGTTGGCGCCATTTTCGCTACCTAAAATCTAATTATTGGAGAATTGATTTTCTTGTAAACTGAATCAATTTATCATATTTTCTTCAAAAGTATCTCATTTTTTCTTGCACTTTAGCATAAAATAAAATATATTTTATGGACTGGATTTGTCAAACAATTCAGCTACTCTCACAATTGTCATAATTGTCAATCTTGTCATTGTAATAAACGACGAAAAGAGAACAAGACGAGAAGTTGCTAGAAACGTCTATTTTCTAGTTGTTATCTTTGCGTTACGAATTGTTTTTGTTTGAAAACCAATCGAGTAAATTCTCCGATCGAACCGAGAAATGTCCGTGTTCGGTTCTCTGATGGGCGATATGGAAGAGGACCCGATTTTCGGGTAAGCTTTCGAATCAGTGAAAGTGAATAATAAATTCGCGATGCGATAGAATCCAAATAGAAGACGGCCATGCTGGTTTTTTTTCGTGAATACATTAAACGTTTCTTTTTCGTAGATCTCACATGCGACATATGCGCCAAATGAGCAACATGATGAATTCTTTGTTTTCCAATCCCTTCGGCATGATGAGAGGCTCAATGTTGGGATTCGACGATTTCGAAGAAAGCAGAGCCCTGGCCAGCCGCCACCACAACATGCACAACTCTCTAATGGCCCCTTTCGCTATGCCCATAATGCCCAACTTCAATAGACTCTTAAGCGGATCGTTAGGTATTGGATAACATTCGCTAACCCCCAACGCCTCGGTACTGATGTTATTTGTATGTAGATTCGATGACTCCTTCTACGAACTACCACAGCTCCAGTACGGTTATAAGTATGACTTCGGGCCCCGACGGCAGGCCTCAGGTGTACAAAGCTACGTCCAGCACAAGAGTAGCCCCCGGGGGCATAAAAGAAACGCAAAAGACGGTCACCGATTCCGTTTCCGGTACTAAGAAAATGTCCATCGGCCATCACATCGGCGATAGAGCGCACATTATAGAAAAAGAACAAAACGTACACACAGGTAAAGTTTATTGTTAGTGAATAATAAATGGAGTACAAGTAACGGGATGTTTAGGTGAAAGGGAAGAACGAGAAGATTTGATAAACATCGAAGATGACGAAAAGGATGAATTCAATTATGAATGGGAGGCCAAAACTAGGAATAGAGCGGAAATTCCGAGGATTTCTTCTGGACATTCGAGGAATAGACACACTTACGCAGGACATTCTTCTATACCGGCCATTACAGCAGGCTCGAGGTACTTGAGACTTGTTTATTTTTGTTTATAGATCTTCTTTATACAGAGCGAGCCAGTTCGTTCAAATGATTTTGAAGGTGCTGGTACGCCCTGTATATCCTAAACTTTTTTTTTCTTATTTTCTGTATATTTTTTTTTTTGTTGTGCATGTATAGTAGTCGCCGACATAGGGACAGAACAACGCAATTACCATCATCACCTCTGGTATCCGCTCGTAGAAGTATAAGATCCCCAAAACTAGCTTTACCTTCGACAAATAGCACTAGGTAGGCGAATTTCTAACGATATGATAACGATAATAATTATAATTATCTAACGTATCCGTTTCGGCGCCGATTTTCATCTAATCATTCATTTTCAACTGCTTTGGAAAATTGCATTCATTTGGTGTTGGTATCGTTGCAGGTACTCCAGACATTATTAAACTTTGTAAATTCAATAAATTCGAGTAAATGTCACTGCTAGTTGCGTCGTTTACTTACACGTAAGTATCGCTCCGATTGAACTGCGCTTATTGAATTGTAATGATTCGATGAAAAAATATTTCGAATAACCCCCTTTAGCGTTTTTTTTTTTCGTACTAACACGATTCATTTATCGAGCATATGGTGGTGGTTTGTTTTCATGCTTGTGGATAAAATGCGATTTATTTGTTGGTTTTTCAGCGCTGCTGGAAGGCATCCGTACAGTTGTCCCAATCAACAGCAACCTCCGAAGAAATCCAAGTCGCTGAAGACTTTCTCGGAGTCTCCTTCGCCCGAACACTAGGCGGATTTGTATTCCACTTTTTTTTTGCGTAGACGTTTTCGTCGCGATAGGTGTTTAGCAAGGCGAAATTCGACATTGAATCGGTGTTATTACATTTCTTATCTATTGGAATTTGCGATACTTTGTTTCTCCCGGTTATTACTTGATTTTTCTGGACGACATACCCCCGGTTGAATTTTGTCTTGTTGCAATTTTTTTGCAGACTTTTATTTACTGTTTTTTTTTGAGGAATTTTCATTTTAGAAAATTGTAGGTATAAGGACGTTTTTTATTTTGTCTTTTTTTGTTCCATCAACAGCTTTACAACCTAAACAGGAATATAAAATAAATCATAGCTTGTGATTGTGCCAAGAGAATTTTCATAATTTCCGGCTGTTGATCGTTCTAATTTATTCGTGAGTAAGACTTTAAATTCCTAATTACGTTTAGTTTAAATGCTGTATATGTGGTGGATATATTGTTATTTGTATCGTATTTTGTGTGGTAATGTTAAAATGTAAAATTGTAATCTATTCATTAGTTCTAGTTATATGTGAAACGTACGTGGACGATCGATTGGGAAATTCTAGTTGGGCATTTTGTGGATGTGGCGAAATTTCTTATCGGTTTTACCGAATTAAAATGCTTGTATTATTGAGCAAATACAAGGGTAAGGTGAACAGTTCTCGGCCCGACAACGAAATAATGCGATTTTCAGTTGAAAAATTACATTATTCTTATTAAATCGAAATCTTTAGTTCGAGACAGTTCGAGAATCGTTCTCAATGGTTCTACACCGTTTTAAATGATTCTGGACCATTCTGAAGCGTTCTAAATGGTTTTAGACAGTTCTAATTGATTCTGGAGCGTTCTAGATTGTTATAGATAGTTCCAAATGATCCAGGTCGAGCACTTTTCACACTACCCTCGTGCATGTCGTTCACATTATGTCTAATTAGTTCTGATCAAAAATTGCCTGTATAATTAAGATTAAATACCATTATATTCCACTTTAGTTTCTTTTATCTCGAACCCCTTAAAATACACAAAACTGCTTAAAAACTCAACTTTATTTGTTACATAAATAAATGCTGATATGTAAGAGTAAATTAGAGATAAATTTTTTTTGCTACGTTTTTCTCATTACTTCAAAGATGACAAATTTCAAATAACTATGCGAATAACCAGTGAAAAGGTATAGAAAATCAAGAGGACATCTATCACTTCATTTTATAATATTTAGTTTCTATCTATTATTGTTTTTTATTACAGACTGATGTAATATTTAAAAGTACTTAGCCAATTGGTAAAAATGCAAAACAATCTTCACAACATCGTATATGAGCATTATTAAAATATGGTAACAATTTTATTTTAAAGGGTACCGCCATTCAATCGACACCCTCGCTTGCTTTATATACATATCAATATAATAAATCAACGAATAAACGCCTACATTTTTTCAAAAAGTTTGTACTATACGAATATAGAGGTATATTCGGGGTTCGTTCCGGCGAATCCCAATACGAATTCATCGGAACAAACCTCGAATCGAAACAGATCTGATTTTCTTTATATCCAAAATACGACGAAGGCTTTAATATACACGGTGCAACATAATTCGAACCAAACGCAAACGCATCGATAAAATGATCATCTTAATTTATGCAGGTGCCCGCCTGTTCGTGGCCCACGCAGAAGATGCGCGGGCTGTGCGAGCTGTCCCAAATGCCGGGGCCGCATCGCGTGCAGAGCCCCGCCAGCGTGCACGGAATCTCCCGCATTTGCCTAAACTGGTGCAGCAGCCCTCGCGCCTTCCTCGCTATCACTTCACCGTCCATATACATCGCTTAAAAAAAACAAAGTTTTTAGCGTTAATCTTAGAGTTAAAATGGTCGGTTTGTACCTAACGAGCTGAAATGCAGCAACATTTCGTCTGATCTCAGATCCTGAGCGATGACGTCTTCAGCGTACACCGATATAATAGCCAAGCATAGGAACAAATGGAAATAATCGGTTAGGTAATTCGCCCAGCACGCCTCCCACATCCTCAACGCCACACCTTCGGTGAACTCCCTCTTGAAGCACCTGCACTCAAACAATCTTATTCGCAACAACGCGATTTTACCAGCAACAAACAACGTACAAAAGTATCCATCGGTGGCAAAAGAGCAACTCCAAAGCGTCCTTGTGCTTCTCGAGGTGTCTATAGAACGCCGGCACCATCAACCTGATCAACTCCCTCAAATATCTCAAATTCCTGTCCATGTCCCTGTCGGTGGGCGTCGCCACGAACACCGCCCTCTGCATCAGCCCTACGAAGCACCAAAAGGCGGCCACTTCGTCCTGTAACTCGCACAAAACCGGCGCCAACAGATCGCTCATACCCTGCGTGTAACTGCAAAAAAAAATCACCATACAATCAACGGCTCTAACACGACATCACCACGCACCCCAATCCGGAATTGTAAATGGCGTAATTCAGTAAAATATTCTTCATAATCTCCACGTTGGGGTTGTTGTCGCCCGAGAAAAACGGATTCCCTCTATCGGTTCTCACCACGTCCTTCTCGACGACGCTCTGGATTTTCCTTCGAAACTGATGGAGCCTGTTCTCGCTCAACTCCAATCGCCTCTTGTTGATCTCCTCGTACTCGTGCCGTCTGATCTCGGCGATTTGGATGCGCTCCTCGAACGTGCTGAGGTAGGGATAGACGTGCAGCAGGAAGGGCCACACCTCGCGCCTCACGCTCCGCTCCATGCCCGAGAAGAACACGTACTTTCTCAGCGTGAGATCGTCCTCCAGCTGGCCCGATTCGTTGAACAGCCCCCTGAACGTCTGCTCGGTCAACTTGGGCACGCGGCCTTCCTCCGGGTGCAACTCCAGCAGGGATATCTCCGGCCTGCACACCATAAAGTGCCGGTAGGGAAGGTTCTCTTCGATTCCTAGCGATTGAAAGATGTAATGAGGTTCTTATGCTGGATTATAGAGTGTACCTTTGGAGTATTTGATGGCGTGAAGTAAGGAGTGCCACTGGTGCAACACTTGGGCGAGGTGATCCAATCCGCCGTGGTGGAAATGGAGGATTTTGTATTGGGATTCGCGCGATGCAACGACCAGTTGCCCGCACGTGCAGCTCTGGTCGTTGAAGAACAACCTCAATGACCTGTACAATATTCATGTTACTCGAGATTAGTGATTTGTGAATCGTTTCGCACACCTCATTTGACTCAAGTCTACGCTGAATCGCCTGCATTGGTGCATCTGTTTGGATTTGGGGATGGGGGAGTTGCAGGCGCTGTCGGGGAAAAACAGGTTGTACTGTTGCATGAGATTTTCCGGCGTGGAAATCCAGTTGCACGTGCTTTCACTAGATGTCATCGATTCCGATCTGAAACGGACATTTTATTTCTAATTTCGTTTAATAGTTGCTACGTAGACTTGTTTGATTAGTTATTTATTTGTAATGAGAACCGTTTCGCAATTTTAATTGCCGATTGTTGTACCTACTTGTTACTTTTGTTTGTGTATACATGTTTTATCAATTCCGTTTATTTTTGACCTAATTTCAACTAAATAATCAGCAAAATTCGTCGTTAAAACTATCATAAATATTAATGAACCGTTCCGTTCCTTAAAAAAAATAATCTAGATTGCTCAATACATTTTTTAGTAAACATTCCTTGACCCGCGGATAATTTATGCATTCAGGGTAAGTAACGCACCTGGAAAATTCGAAAAACTCCGCCGGATCTTTCACGCTGTCCGGCGTCTGGATGATCTCTATCTCCGGATTGGAAATGTCCACGTTTATGCTGATGGTGGGCTTGTCGCTACCCTCGGAACTCGCGTCCGATTTATCCTCGTAGTTCAAAAAGGGATTGGTGTTTTTGAATTCCACCATCGGCCTCTCCACCGCGTAATCCCCCGAATCGTTCGAGGTGAGGCTCTCCAGGCTGTAGCGCTTGCTTTGCTGCTTCAACGGCGTATCTACACCCCAATCGTTTACCCCGTTAGTAAACCGTTTACCTTATGCGATGGAATCTTACTGATTAGATTTGTGTTCTTGGTGATGGAGGCGTTGGGGATCCAAGTGAGGAACAGCGTGGGCCTCCTCACGTCGTTGTATTGATCAATGAAGACTTTGCTGGTGACCGTTAGGTAGCCGGGATTGTGCAAGACGTCGCCGTCGTGACGGCAGCTCGCCGGCGGATGGACGCACACGTTGTTTTTGCAGAAGAGCACCTCGTTGTCTTCGTAATTTGAGGACTCCGTGAGGGCGTCTTCGTGGCCGGTGATGTAGGTGGAAGCGCGCCGGATGATGTCCGATAGAGGCATTTTTCGATCTTTTTAATCTGCGTATTGTTTTATTATAGAGGGTTTAAGGAATGTTGCTTTGTGTGGTGTTGTTTCTATACCTTCTGCTATGCATGTTTCAGGTTCGAAGTATGTGTCTCAAATTCGTGTTTTTTAATGCTATGAAAAACTTGTGACAATAATCGATTATTAACATTTCTAATTGTACAGTCAAATTTTATGATGTTGTCACCTTTTTTACGCATACCAAAAAGTATAGAGAAAAATAATCCGACTCTTACTTGATAAAAAACCAACAAAATTAAACGCAAATCTGTTTACAACTTGATCGATATATTATATTCGATAGTGTGTAATAAGCATACATATGAAGAGCATTTTAAAATACGTAAAAAAAACTATATAATTTCCATTCTTACCCGTCGATTATTCCAAATTCGTGAGACGTGTTGCGCCGCGATTTCACATAATTAACAACAAAACTCGTCCTTGGCGGCGCTCACCGCATTTTCTACGGATGAAAATGGCGAAAAATTCATTTTCTATTTTATCTAATCGCCAACGAACGCCTCCGCCGCCCCCGAACCGAAACTGATGTCGTATTGATCGCATTTGAAAATATATTTGAATTTTTCCGGGAACCAGCACCATCTAGCGACACGCCTCTTGCCGAAACGTTACGTCAGTCTGTCAAATTATCGATTCTTTAATTTATGTTCTGTGAATCTTTTCTTATTTTGATCGTGCCTGAACAGCCACAATATTTTAGGCCTCGAGTAATAAATACTTTTGACAGTGACACTTATATAATATTTGACATTTTATTTTGAAGCGAATTGAAAACAAAAATCATGAATTCGATTGTAAAAACATGCTTACAGGCAAGTCTAGCCAAATTTATGTGCTAATTATAAAATAACGCATCTACTTGTAGGGAAAGAATTGGAGATTACTGGCCCAGAATGTTAAATATTTTAGCAGTCAAGTCGTAGATCCCCCAGATGATTTATTCGCAGTTCCCAGGCCTGCCTCGCGGGATAATGAACCGATTGAAAAACGCAGGGCAAGGTTTGCATTATATCATCTCAATTTGTGTCCATTTTCTCTCCAATTCTCAATTTTAGGTTACTCTATCAATCCAGGAAGCGGGGCATGCTGGAAAACGACTTAATATTGAGCACATTTGCTGCCAAATATTTGAAAACATTCAACGCCGATGAACTGTCGCAATACGATAAGTAATAATCAACATTTCTGTTTATTTTCTTTTTGAAAATTAACTTCTGCTTTTTGTTCAAGGTTAATTAACGAGCCTTCCAATGATTGGGAACTGTATTATTGGGCTACGAACCTTAAAGTAACTCCAAAAGAATATCAGAATAATGTGATGAATTTACTACAAGACCACTGTAAAAATCTAAACAAGGAGATGCGTATTCGCCAGCCTGATTTATAAATGAATTGTGATTATGTGCACTTGCAGTATTTTATATAATATAATTTATTTACAGTTTTATATGTATTTCAAAATTAAAAATAGTCCCTTCAATTAGGCAATACTGAATACACATTATTTCACCCGATTCATGTTGGTAACACTGTCTGACATAAACAAGAAACATAACCTTGAAATACAAATGTCATATACGAAAAGATATGTAATCTCTAAATTTAGATATCAATTAAGTTTATTTGTGATTTCTACCCTTAGGAAACCGAAATGGTTTTCCAAAGTGCATTATCTTATCTATTAAACAAATACCTGGGAGAGTTTGTTGAGAACTTGGACGAGAAGCAGTTGAACGTTGGAATATGGGGAGGTAACATGGCTGTAATTTTTCCTGTATATTTCATTTAAAATACTCGCAATTGCAGGTAACATAGAATTAAAAGATTTAATTATAAGACCATCCGCTTTAGAGGAATTAGATATACCTGTACAATGTACTTACGGTAAAATAGGTGAGTGGATTTAGATTTTATAGTAGGTGGATATTTATTCGATGAGGTCAGTTTTATTGACCTTCTATATGAGATATAAACAAAAAATGTTTTTAATGTGTTCATAATTTTTTTTATGAATCACTATAAAATTTGCTATTTTTTAATTTTTTTAATATAATTTAACACAGGAAGTGTCTGAACGATTATAATAGGTGTGTGATTAGCTTATCAAAAATTGATTAAAAAAAATTGCCAAAGATTTTTGAAGGCCGATTTTTTTATCAGATACTTCTAATTTCTAATAAACAAAAATTATATATTACAGGCAAACTAATTTTAAAAATACCATGGAAATCTCTATACACCGAACGAACTATAATCACAGTCGAAGACGTGTATTTCCTGGCCCAACCAAACCAGCAGGTCAAATACGACCCGGTCAAAGATGAACAGACCAAATTAGATTTTAAACGTAAAGAACTCGCAAGGATCGAAGAAGCCAAAAGAATATCAGAGGAGCAAAGTAAGAGCGCTCATTATTACTTCATAAATTATATTATCGTACACAAATAATTTTATCGTTGTTATCATTTCCTATAACGCTATTCTATTTAAAGCGAACGTCACCTTGAAACGTTTGTTATGCGAATAATAATTGCTGATTTATTTCTAACGATGGTCGCATACATTAAACCGAGTTTTGTAATATTTTAGAATCTGGAAAGGTCGCCAAGCAAGGATGGACGGCCGAATTCGCCGAGAAATTGGTAACCACCGTAATAAAGAATCTCCAATTGAACATCTGTCGCATCCACTTCAGATACGAGGACAAAATTACGAATCCCGAGCAGCCTTTCTCCTTCGGTTTCACTCTCGACGAGCTGGCCGTCGAAAGTACCGATGCCAATTGGGAGAAGGTGCTCTCCGAAGATCTGGTTAAAATTTTCAAAGTAATCCCCTTTTCGAGGAATTCGCGCGTACTTAAATTTACTGTTATGTTCGTTTGTAGATCTTGCATTTGAATAATCTAGGCGTTTATTTGAACTGCAACTCTACCATATACGGAGATCTGAGCACTTTAACCATGGTGGAGAAATTAAAGACCGGAATAGCCACTTTGAATGAGATACCCGAGCATTATAGATACAGTATGATATCGATTTTTTATGTTTGGTTTAAAATAACGGATTTGTTTCGTAGTTTTGGGGCCAATTAACGCTTCGGCTCGACTGAAAATGAACCAAAAACCGGAGCTCGACGAGCCGCCGTATTCCATTCCCAAGTTCCATTTCAACTTGCAAATGGATACGCTCTACGTGGGCTTAGACAAATGCCAATATCAAGACATCATAGCTTTGGTCGATTCTATGGAACGAATGGAGCGCGGCGTACCATTCAGGAAATTTAGACCGAACGTCACCTCGTACAAAGGCCACTACAGAGAATGGTGGCGATTCGCCATTACCTCAGTATTGGAATGCGACGTGAGAAGGAGGCGCAGAGAATGGGATTGGAACCACATCAAAAACTACAGGGAAATGTGCAGGGAATACTGCCAATTGTACAACAAGAAATTGAACAAAAAAGTACGTTTTTACACACTATTTTGCATCGCAAATTGTATGGTTTTTTTCTAGTGTAAAGAATACGATAACGCGAGAATCGACGAAATCGAGAAATTACTACACATCACTAATCTAGTTATAATTCGCGAGCAAGCGCAAGCCGAAATACGAAGGATGTCCGATTCCCAAGAGAAGAAGGGCTGGATCGATTGGATATGGGGCGGTTCGGGTCAATCCAAAGACAACAACGGAGACTCCACCAGTCAGTTTACTTATCTTTTAACCATCCGATAGGCGCTAATAACGTATTTTTCTCTCGCGCAGTGTCGAAATTGAAGAAAGAGATGACGCCCGAAGAGAAACAACAACTCTACCAGGCCATCGACTATCAAGACAACACCGGCCCGCTGATCTACCCGGAGCCGTACGTAGCCATCGTGTGCACCTTCCTGCTGAAGAATTTCATAGTAGAATTGAGCGATGTTGAGGGGAAAACCAACGATCGCATCGTAGTCTTCAATCTCGATTTGAACACTGTAAAATGCAGATTAGAGACTAGACCCGCCTTGCAGGGGATTTCGTAAGTGTACTCACCCCCTTCGGTTTATTTACTATACATAATTTGCATTTTGTTGTAGAGTAAAAGTGAAAATCGACGATTTAACCGGCGTGGGTTTCGAACGCAACGATTTCACACCGTACATCGTATCGTCCGAAGCGAAAAGCGGCGCTGGTTTGTTGGATATATTATACGAAAAGAATCCGCTCGATAAGCAATGCGATCAACGCGTACACGTTACCGCTCTACCATTAAGGATCGTATACGATGCTAAAACCATCAACAAGTTAGTCGATGTGTTCACCATACCGCCCGATTCCTCAGTAAACCAGTACGTTAATAACACTCCATTATTAATTCACAGTGAATAATTCATTTTCGTACGCAGATTGCAAGACGCCGCCGCGAACAGGATCACCGAAATGAAGGAAATGTCCGCGTTAGGTCTGCAGTACACGCTAGAGAAACACCAAGTGCTCGATATAGACGTGGATTTCGAGGCGCCGTATTTGGTGATGCCGTACGGCGGGAAATTCACCGGCGACGAGAACGTGATCGTGGTGGATCTCGGTAACATCAAAGTGAAATCGCTGGGCCGGAAGGCCGATTTGGGCGAGCTGCGCGCCGAGTTGTTCAAAGGCCTCAGCCAGGACGAGATGTTGAATTACATGCAGGAGAACGCGTACGATAAATTCAGCTTGGAGATGACCCGTTTACAGGTACAACGAAAATGCTCGGTAAACGCTTATTATATTGATGATTTTTTTAGATACTGGTCGCCCAAAGCGACGAGGATTGGAAGAAGACTCTGCACGCGCAGAAGATCACCAGCATGCATTTACTACAACCGGTGAATTTGTCGATAAATTTCAGCAAAAGCTTGATTACAGATGATCCTCGGTTACCCTTGACCAAAATCCACGCTGAAATACCGTCTATTAATATCGTAGTATCTGATGCTAGGTTGATGCTAGCTATAGCGTTACTAACCAGCGTGGATTTCCCTAATAAGAACGACGCCGATGAAGAATTTAGTTTGGTAAACATTTCTTATAAATCTCCAGCTTGTATCGAAGTTATGTAATGATTTTTCAGAGGCGATATCCCAGCAGTTCCAGCATGCACTCGCTCCTCAAGGACATTCAAATGCCCAAATCGACCACTCTATTACCGGTCGAAGAAGTCGCCCAGCAACCCGCCGATAACGCGGAATTCATACAACTACAAGCGACTTTCGTAATGGCGCGTGAGTGTAAAATACGAATTATTTAACGGATTTTACGCCATTTGCTTCATTGTAGAGTTCACTGTGACGATCAACGAGCAACAATTGATATCCGATAGAGCCGTTGAAATGGCCAAGTTCAGCATAAACACAATAACCTGCGAGATGAAACAGTTTCCCTCGGTGTTAAAAGTCGAAGTGAACCTGGTTAATATGGATTTCAACGTGGAGAGGGAGAATCAAACGGTGAAGGTTATCGAAACACCGCAAATCGACGGGCGCGAGAACACTCTCTTTAAAATCAAATTTACGCAAGTAAGGCGCTCGATTGGTTCGTAACGAACGAGTTTAATTCGATTGTATCCAGGTGGATCCGAAGCATCCGGATCTCCATTCGGTGTACCATTCCTGCGAGAACAGTTTAGCGTTGAATTTCGGGAACTTGAGCCTGACGGTGCACAAGGAGGCCATTTTGTGCATACTGCAATTCTACTCCAACATCCAGGATCAGTTGCTGCCGGCTCAAAACGATCAGATCGGCAATAAATTCGCCGCTGCGAAATCCTTAACCAGAACTATCTCTAACTCTTCCAGTATACATCTACTGTCTGTTGGGAAGCCTTCGAAGAGTAAGTTCGATATCTAGCAAGGCCGTATATTCCTAAGGTCTGGAAACATAGGTTGAAAAAGTGTCCCGTTATTTGAGGATAAAACAGGGTTCCTAAAACGGCCGCTAGGAGGCGATGTTGTAAAGGACCACGGTTTTTTGCGTACGAATTATCTAAAATTAGCATTAAAAAAGGTTTTATTCAAACTAAAAATAGATACAAAATGTAAAAATATACTTAAATCAGCGATGATTTTGTTGTTAACATCATATCTCGCGTATCTTTGGTATGTATTTCTCCTCGAAATGTCAAAAAATAATTTTTGAAGTTTGACAGCTTGAACTGTCGTCTCACAACCGCGATTTATAAAAAGTCTTCAAATAACGGGACACATTTTCTAATGCATAAGCTTAGGCTGTTTCCAGACCTTAGAAATATAGGGCTGTGATATCTAGTGAGTCTTATTCCGGGCAAGTTTATGTCACTAGCGCCTCTAGCGGGAAATTCTTCACACTCTGTAAATAAAGGCTCTATTACTCTATATACTGTACGCGTTTTTAGAGAAACGTTCGTCGCGCGTTAACGAGACGATAAAGTTCAAATTCGCCGCTCGATTGGAGGAAGTGACCGTGAAATTGTCGGAGGATTACAAAGAAATCGCGAAGGTTTCCATAGCGAAATGTAACGTGGTCACCATCACGAAGGAAACGTACACTCAAGTGAACGCCGTCCTGGGGGATTTTTGCGTGCAAGATTTGAACAGACTATCAGCGCATAAGGATGTAAGTAATTCCTTTATTTACTAAGCGTAATTATAAGTTGTTTTCTTGTAGATATTAACTCAATTAGAAGATGAATCTTTGCAAGTTCAGTTAGTGATAAACAATTTGGAAAATGAGGATAACACCAGCGATTTGAAGAACATGGAGGTGACTGTTTACCTGGGAAGGACGAGGATTGTGTTTTTGAATTGGTTCGTTTCGAACATTATGGTATGTTGTACGTAATATGGTATCTATGAGTGCAACAAAGACGACTTCCACTAGTCATATTGCGACTCGCTCACTCTAACAATTGTTATTTCGATATCCTCTCTTTGTGCAACTCGTAGAATTGACCGTATTTGAGTTACCCAGTTCGGTAATGAAGCGATTACTTTCACATTTTAGACATATTTGAATCAATTCCAAGTGGCCCAAGAGGCGATAGCCAACGCCTCCGCCGCCGCCACCGAAGCGGCGGCGAATAACATGAAAGACGTCTACGTGAAAGCCCAGAAAATCGCTTTGAACATCGAACTGAAAGCGCCCATCATCCTGGTGCCCATCAATTCGAAGAGTTACGATGCTCTGTACTTGGACTTGGGTACGTTTCGATCGATATTCAGTATCACAAGAACCTCTATAGACTTCGAATTTTAGGCGTGATAACGTTACAAAACGAATTCATCAATTTGGACGTGAAAAACGACAGCGGCTTTCCCGGCGTCATCGACGATCTGACCGTTAAATTGGACCAATTGAAAATACTACGGGCCCACGTCGACGAGTACTACACCATCGTCGAGGAGCACATCATCTTGGAACCCACCAATCTCAAATTGTCCATTAAACGGAACTTGTCCATCAGCTGGTACACCGCCATACCCGACATCGACGTCTCCGGGAAAATATCCAAAATACAAGTATATATATTCTCCAAAATCTTTCAAATTGCTTCAGCACGAATCAGAACTGTCCAGAATGATTTACGATTTTGTAGAATGATTTAGAACTGACTAGAATGATTTACGACTCTGTAGAATGATTTAGAACTGCTCAGAATGATTTAGAACGGTTGAGAATGAGTTAGAACTGTTTAGTATGATTTTCAATTATGCAAAAAGGTTTACTACTATCCAGAAAGAATTAGAACTGACTGGAATGATTTACAACGATGCAGAATGATTTAGAACTGTTCAGAATCATTTAGACTACTTCGGGACGAATCAGAACGATCGAGATTCATTATCAGAACTTTCCAGAATCAAAAAAATCGTCCATATTATAATTGCTGGCTCGTGCTTTAGGTGAACCTGAGCAACGTCGACTACCAAGGCATCATGCACATATTGAACGGGAACCTAGCCGAAGGTCGTAACGTGGAACCGGCGAAATCCCAAACCGAGCTGGTGCGCAAAGATCCCAACGATCCGCTCAAATCGCACGTGACCTTCAGCAAAGCCGAAATGGCCAAAGAGATTCTATCGGCGAGCAAACCAACGCCCAAGCCGCACGTCTCGCTGAAATTCACCTTTTCGATGGAGCAATTCGTCATCATGATGTACTACAAACGAGGCGCCACCGTAAGCCGAATTCTTCCACTCGAAACTCGGGATAATCAACGCTTGGTTTCAGATACAAACCGGCCTGGTGCGCAGCGACGAGAGCAAATTCGCCAAGTTCGAGCTGGAGGGGCTGTCGGTGAAAGGGAAGATGCTCACCGACAACTCCATGGTGACGTCGGTGTTGTTTTTGAAGTGCACCATGGACGACATACGGCCGAATCGCAACAACACGTTGAACCGCATCATCGACAAGTCGCCGGAGAAGCACGGGAACGCGCGCGAGTCCAAGAGCATGATCGACGTGACCTACCAGCAGCGAAACGACGACGCCTTCGGTGAGCAGCGCGACTTAATCTATAATTACATAAATAATTTCTATTAATCTCGTTTTGTGTAGTGGACGTGCGCATATTCAGTTTCACGATCGTCGTTTCGATGGAGTACCTCATGAAGTTCTCGGATTACTTCGCGATACCCGATCAGGACGCGGGCAAGGTGGAGTCTTCGAAAGTCTCGAAACAGTCCGGTAAAAAACCGGCCGCCGCTCCGTCGGCTGGACAGTTAACGTTGAATTTGAAGTTGGAGAAGCCCGATATAATATTGGTGGAGCACATGGAGAACAACGACGCCAAAGCGGTGGTTTTTAACGTACGTAAAGTGGATGCGAAGAGTGGTCGGTTTGTAGCGCGATTGTTAATTTCCAGGCGGAGATTCTGCTGAAATATCGCCAGTCCGGCGTGCATCAGGTAGTGAGCGGTATAATAAAAGATTGCGAGTTGTACAGGAGCGTTTATAACCCGGAGTTTCGATCGAAATATAAGGTCACCATTATTCACCCGTTGGAGATAAGCCTGGCGGGTTCCACTCCCCCCGAACAAGGACTACATTTAGAGGTAATTCGATTCCTAAATGATATCCCTGTAATAATTTGTATTGTTTCCTAGTTATTGGTCGCTAATATATTCATTAACGTATCACCGCAATCGATCGAATTGCTCAACCAAGTCCTTTCCGGATTCAGCGTAGAATCGAAAACGAATCTGCAAGAGGACAACGAGTTCAATTACGTCGATTTGTGGAATCCCAAACCGTTCACGGAGGCGGATTATTGGTTTTTAAGCACAGGTATTCGCTTTATACACAAAAAAATACAAATTTCTAACACCTCATTTTGTAGAAGTCGCCACCGACGTGCTGGAATTGAGCGAGAGCGACGACGGCGACTTGCAATCGGTCAACGTTTTAGAAGAGATTTGCATCATATCGGTGCCGTTGATCTCCGTGATAATCGAGGGCGGCGACGGCAGTAAAACTCAACCCTTGATCGTGTTCGAAACGGGTTTTAAAGGCAACGTGAAGAATTGGTCTTCGAACGTAAGTTAGCTACGTTCAGGTCGAATTTTCTCGAATAATCCGGTGCATTTTAGATGACGGTCGAAGCGAGTTTGACGATGCAAATGGCGTACTACAACAACACATTAGCCATGTGGGAACCGTTGGTCGAACCGCAAGTAATCAACGAATCGACCTACACGCCTTGGGAATTAAAAGTCGAGGTAACCTACCCGAACGAGACTAATAAATCTTCTAAACTAATGAGAACTATTCCGCAAAGGTCGCCATGAGCCAACCCGATCGATTAACGTCGAAATCCTCCCTGGGCACCGTGTCGTCGCCCACGAACGTGTCCGATACGGACTTCGAAAGCACCGAAATCGACATCCCCAAGCCGCTGCTCAGCATCGGCCTCTTCTCCGACAAAACCCTCGAGGTCACCGTCACCAAAACGCTGCTCGAGATGGTCGAGTACCTGCAGAAGATCTTCTCGGCCGCCCTCGACAAGGACGCCGCCAAGGCCGTCAAGGACGCCGTCGCCCCCTTCCGGGTCATCAACGAATTGGGCGAGGACGTGGCCTTGTTGCTGGAGGACAGCGCGTTCACCAACATGGAGGCGAGCGACAGCGATTTCAACAAGACGGTGGTGCCGTTGCAGCTGAAGGACGCCTATCGGGACGATGATAAGTTGATGCTGAGCAAAGCCATGATGGCCGTGGCTCAGTTGAAATGCTATTCGTTGAAAATTGAGGTTAGGCTCTATTCATTATAAGACAGATTATAGTAAGACGGTGTGTGATGATTTGAAATCTCTAAAGTACGGTTTCTGGTAGCTCTAGTAGCTCTAATTTTTAAAATAGTTAACTTCTAACGCTTTCTCAAAGTGCAATGAGTGAATGGAATAGAGCTAAATAGCTATCTGTAGCTCAAAAACTAGAGCTGCTGGGTGAAAAATGAGTCAATATTTTGTATATGCCTGTGTTTTAGATAAATTCGGTAGACTCTACGTTAATTCTACCGGTTTCGAGGGCCGATAAAAGGTACTTCCCGTTGAACCATCGCACCAATTTCCACGAAAATTGGGGAATCATATCGGACATAGCGATCGAACACGGCATAACTACCATACTTTTGAGGAGCATCGTACAAGTAAGCGTTTAATTGCAGTTTTATATAAAACCGTATTAAAAAAATAACTCCCAAGGTTCACAACGACTTCAACATACCGGTGGACGTTTACTTCAGGATCGAGCAAGGCAGCCACTTGGAGTTAATCAGCCAAATACCGCCCAAAGGGAAGCTGAACGTTCCGTTGAAAGCCGTCTACACGCCCTCGACGGAACTCTTCTTCGGCGTCGCCGATTTCTCGTTCACTACGGCCCCGTTCGCTTGGAAAGAACTGCAAACCAACTTGAAAGTGGTCAAGAAGCTGCAGTGTTTCCCTAAGAACGCGGAGAAGGAGAACGTGCCGTTCGTGATACAGGCCATCGGCGAGCTCGAGCAGGTTTACTACGAGCAAACCAACAGGCACACGATGACCAGCACTTGCTACAACATCCACCTGAAGCCCTGCGTCAGCTTCATGAATTACCTGCCGGTTACGGTGGTTTGTTGCGTCGATGAGTCCCCGGATGAGTTTACGGTTGAGCCGGGCGATAGCTTGCAATTACCCACTATAGAACCCGGTAGTAATTTCCTCGTTATAAGGGTGAGTCCCGTTGATATGTATAAAGATAGAACCGAGTTAGAGTTAACTGATTGGCGATAGAAATTAAAAATGCTTTTCTGGGGCATACATAGGGGGAAGTAAAGAAATTTGCTGATTATGAAAATCGACCACTTTTCGCCAGCCAAATTCGGCTTATGCCGTAAATTGAATTTAAAAGTAAATTTTTTTGACAGATTTGATTGACGTTTCCCGTTCTTTTGGTTTAAACGGAACTACACCGAAATGAGAGACTTTTTCGTTATTTAGACCAATTCGTTGTTTTTAATGGACGAGAATAAAAGAAATTGCAATAATTCGCAAAAATATTTGATACTTGGTCATTTGTACTTGCCAAAAACGAGGAAACGATAAAATTATTTTTAAAAAACCTACTCTAATGACAGCGGAGATGAACAAACTTTGAACTGTCAAAGTTGTCATTTCGGTTACTATGGGATACTTTGATATACCGGGTGTTTTTTCATTAAGGAAATCAGAAAAATTGATATACGGGGTGGTTTTTATATCTTAAATGAAAAATTATGTGAATTTAAATTGAAATATAGTACAGGGCGATTAATTTTCGTTAAATGTGCGTTTTGTTTTTGGTAGATTCCGAATTACTTGGAGAAGATGTGGTCTTGTAGGAAAGAAGTGAACAATGATCCCGACGAGTTCAATGTATGGACGTTTTACAGCTACGATAGCGCTAGTAAAATGGCGCTGGATTTGGGAATACACGTGGAAAAGGAAAAGGGCGCTTTGCTATTGACTTTGTATTGCCCGTTTTGGATGATCAACAAGACGGGACTTTTGTTATCGTACAGAGTAAGTAATCGATTCGCTTGATCAATAGAGACATTATATGTGATGATGGTTATCGGGTGTTGGTTGTTATCAGTGTAATTATTTTTCAGAAATCTAAAAAAGGTGACAAAAATGACCCCACTAGTTCACCGCAGGTTCGACAAAATTTCGTTAATTCCGCTTTTTTATTTTCGAACATTTTCTTTCAGTTTCCGTTCAATTTCGCTGAGTTCGCTCCTTTATTTTCGTTGATAATATTAACGGGAATTTTTACGCAAATTCGGAGCTTATCGAACGGCAAACGCAATTTTCATTAGCGCGCGAAAATTACGTTTACTGCACTAATTAAAAACCGATCAAACCAACAATTTAACCGTTACTATTATTAAGCAACGAGCCACGCATTTTTTGCTTTGTTTTTTTTTCTGTTTTGTTTTTCTATTATTTCGCATTTAGTTACTCACATCAATTTCCTCCTGTATTAAGAGCTCCGATGATAGCGCGAACGTGTTGTACCACCCCGCCGAATTCGAAGGCCCCGTTCTCTTCTCGTTCGCCGCCAAGAACTTCTTCGGCAAGAAGAAGGCCTCGATCCGCATCGAAAACGGCCAGTGGTCGGATAAGTTCTCGATAGACGTGGCCGGCTCCTCCGGCACCGTCACCTGCAAATTCAACGAGCAACTCTACGAGGTAAATCCCCCCGCCGGCGCGTAATTCGACTACTAAATACCAAATTGTGTCGTACTAGGTGGGCGTGCAAAACAATCTCACCTCGAACGGTTTGACCAAGCAAATCACCTTCGTACCTTATTACATCGTCATAAACGAGGCGCCGTTCGCCGTGGAATGCCAGGAGTACAGCAGGCCGGCGGATCCTTGGAGCGTCATCGAGCCGAAATCCTGCTCGCCCTTGTGGCCCAAGGACACCTCCCAGGATAAACTGATGAGGATACGAGTGAAAGACACCGACGAATGTTCAGCTCCGTTCTTATACACCGACAGCCACACCACTCTACTCAAATTGGACAATAAGGTACAATGAGCTAACTTACAGTTGCGATAGAACTAATTTTTGTACTTGCAGTTTGGAGGGTTGAACGTAGACATTCAATTAACCGAAGGAGGGATTTTGATCAACGTGGCGCCTTACGAAGACGGATCGGCCCCGGCTCTGCTACTAAACCACTCCGATTACACGTTGTGCTACTGGGAGAAAGAGTCGGTGCAGAAACGGTACCTGCAACCGAACGAATCCGTTCTGTACACGTGGGAGAACCCGTCGGGGCCGCGCCAGCTCGTCTGGGACAGGGGCAACCGGCGCGAAATCATCGAGGACCTGCGCAAGGACAAGTACGGCGAATTCAGCCCGAAGGACGGCGTCTACGTGTACTGGACGTCCTTCTTGGACGGCATGCAGAGGATCCTGTTGTTCACGAAGGAGCACTGCTTGGCCGAATCGGCGCAGGCCAGCAACATCTTGGAGCAGATCCAACAGGAGATCGACATATCGATGCACGGCATCGGATTGTCTTTGGTGAACAACGTCGCCAAGCAGGAGGTGATGTACGTCGGCATCGCCAGTTCGGGCGTGCTCTGGGAAACCGCCAAAATCAATTCAGAAAGGTACTTATGAAATGTTGTTCATTACCCTCCAAAACAGCCCAAAGATAACAGCTCAAGGACAAAATCGCCCAAGACAAATTAGTCCAATGACCCAACAGCCCAAGGACAAAATTGTCCTCTGTTGGGACAACTTTGCCGGGGTTACTGATGCGCTCTAATTCATTTAGGTACAAATACATGGACAAGAGAGCTTCGGACGTGGTGGAAGCGGCCTACCAGCAGCTGGTGCTGGATTCGGTGGGGAACAGCAAGCAATCGTGGCTGGTGCAGGTCGACAGCAAAACGGAGATCGATTTCAAGGCGGGCCGGATGAACAGGCCGCAAAAGCGTAAGATCCGGCGGTCGTTCTTGCCCGGCCTTTGGTTGCAATTGAAGACCAGTCCCAGTCAGGTGCAGATCCACGCGAAGATCAATCGATTGCAAATCGACAATCAATTGTACGATTGTTTCTTCCCCGTCGTGCTGGCGCCGGTGCCTTTGCCGAAGAGCGTCGCCTCGGAAAGTAAGCTTATTAAATACAGCGAAAAGTACTGTTTGATAGCATCGTTTATTTTTTTTTTTAGCTATTAAACCTTTCATCGAGGTCAGTATAGTACAATTGTTGATGAAGAACAGCCAAATACGCCAGTTCAAGTACTTCAAAGTATTGGTGCAAGAGTTCCACGTGAAGATGGACATCGGTTTCGTGAACGCTCTCGTCGAAATGTTCTCGGCGAGCGAATACACGCCCGAACAACTCGTAAGAGAATATAATTATAATTCGAAAAAGTCGTTATACTCGAACGTTTCGTTTGTAGAAACAACAATTCCTGTTGGACAAGGAGAAAGTGGGCGAGGACCTGTACCAATTGGCCGCCATGAAATCCATACAGCAACAGAAGAGCTTCTACGATTTGTTGCATTTCTCGCCGTTGAAAATCCACGTGAGTTTCTCGCTGGCCTCGTCCGGCAATTCCAGCGAGCAATCGAGCACGCCTCGTTTCGTTAACGTGCTCCTCCAAGGATTGGGCGTGACTCTAACGGACGTCAACGATGTCGTTTTCAAGTGCGGTTTTTTCTAACTTTAGATACGTTTTTTGGTGCTGATAATGAGGATTTGCAGGTTGGCCTTTTTCGAAAGGAACTTCAGCTTCCTGACGCAAAGCCAGTTGATCAACGAAGCTTCCAAACACTACATGGGTCAATTCATAAAGCAGTTCTACGTGTTAATTTTAGGTTTGGACGTGATAGGCAACCCGTACGGTCTAGTATTAGGCATAACGAAAGGCGTCGAGGATCTATTTTACGAACCATTCCAAGTAATTACTTTAAATTTACACTAAAATCGCGAGATTACAATCGCTTCATTCAAGGGCGCCATCCAAGGACCCGGCGAATTCGTCGAAGGCCTGTCATTGGGCGTCAAAAGCCTCTTCGGGCACACGGTAGGTGGCGCCGCGGGCGCAGTATCCAAAATAACCGGCGCCATGGGCAAAGGTATAGCGGCGTTGACTTTCGACGAAGATTTCCAACGCAAGCGAAGAGAACAGAAGAACAGGAAGCCCCACAACGCGCAGGAGGGCCTCGCCAGGAGCGGCAAAGGCGTCGTTATGGTAACAATCATCCGCCTACCTTCTATATATCTATCTATTCTCATGCGATCTCGTAGGGATTCTACTCGGGAGTGACGGGCGTCTTCACGAAACCCGTGGAAGGAGCGAAGGAATCGGGCGTGGAAGGGTTCTTCAAGGGCTTGGGCAAGGGCGCGGTGGGTTTGGTGACGCGTCCCGTGGCAGGCGTGGTGGACTTCGCCAGCGAGTCCTTCGACGTGGTGAAGCGGGCGGCCGAAGGGCAGAACGAGGCGGTGAGGTTGCGCGCGCCGCGGTTCATCCAAACCGACGGGCTGTTGAAGCCCTACAATCGCACCGAGGCGATAGGTAACAAGTATTTGCACAGCCTTTCGAAGGGCAGGTACGCCAAGACCGATGTCTACGTGGCGCATTACGATATCGTGGAGGATAAGGAGGTGTTGATGTTGACTAATCAGAGGATCGCTTATATAACGCACAGCGATATGTTCGGGCATTGGCAGGTAAATAGTGGTCATTACTGAGTAGGCTATACGGTTCAATTGTTGTTTTTTTTTAGACTGATTGGCAATTTACGTGGGATGAGATCACAGCGCCTGCCAAAGTCAATCCGAAAGGGGTTCTGATTCAGTTTACGGAGAGGAAGAAGAAGGTGTTTTCTTCCGGGGAATTCGCCAAAGTATTGTTAATACCGAATCCGAAAGTGAGGGAGGAAATTTGCCAGAGAATCGAGTCGCTACGGACTGCTTAACTATTCGCTTAGATTGCTTGTGTACTTTTAACGTCTTTTTTCTTAACTAAACATTCAGAATATTGATTTTTTTTACCATTGTTTGTTGAGTTTTGTTTTACTGCAAAATTTTTATATTGTTTTGAATATATTTTTGATGAAGCACAAATGAAGCACTAGTTTTTTTATTATACCAAATGTTGTAGACTTAAACAATATATTTTAGACATTTATTAATACATTCAAAACCGGAATTAAAGAATTTAAATGCTATTTACAATCAGGTAATTTGATATTTATTTTTTTCAACACATTAATACTAACAACAGAGTGGCGTTTTCCTATGCAAGCCACTGTTTGTATTTACGAACATTTACAACATCTCGTCAGGATTGAACATACCCTAAAAATAGTGCGTTAATAAAGGAAACAAATGCATGTGTTATTAATTACCTTGGCCCTTCTCAATATGGAATCTTTGCTGGCATCGTAGGGATGGTCTTTCGATGGAATTTCAAGTATAGCAGGTATGGGGGTGTTGTGACTATCGATTACGTGCCTGATAATTTCCGCGATGTTTTGATTGATCAAAATAATATCAATGTCGTCTCTTTTCATGAACTTTTTGAAGGTTTCTTCGAT
Source organism: Phyllotreta striolata (assembly GCA_918026865.1). Classification (NCBI taxonomy): domain Eukaryota; kingdom Metazoa; phylum Arthropoda; class Insecta; order Coleoptera; family Chrysomelidae; genus Phyllotreta; species Phyllotreta striolata. The sequence continues at coordinate 5,159,605 of OU900102.1, forward strand.
TTCGCTCACGGCAGTATCTATGAGAAAATTATATCAAATTACGAGGGGAATACGTTCATATATAATTGAAATTAGTACTTTTATCGACGACCAAAAAATTAGGGTGTCTGTTTTTGTTAATTTCCCCAACTCCACCCAGGAGGAATCCAACGCAGGTATCCTAAAAACACAACATTTGCTTTATATTTGAATTTACGTATAATAAGACTTACCTCGTCCCCGATCACTGATATCAATTTACCTTTCATTGCGGAATGTAAAGCCATTTTTTAGGAGTTAATTTTTAAATATTTTAATCACGAACAAACCCAAAAAAGTCACCTGACTTGACACAAGCAGCTGACTTTGACAGTTTGACAATTGATTTTCAGTATTACCAACAGAATAGTTTGTATGACTATCCCTTTCTTTTATGCCACAAAAAAGTGAGAGCTTGTTATGTTCTAGTACACCTGCCACCTGTCATATTATCAATAATGTCAGTTGTCAGTTGATGTTTATTTATATTGGAAAGAAGAAGTTGTTTATTTTGACAAATTTTGAATTTTTGATTATGATTTGTTAAAAAAGTTTTATGGAAAAAGAAAAAGAAATGTCGCAATCCTACGCACTCGCTCCTCTAGCAGACCAATATATGGTGGTCGAAGAAATGGAAGGCAACAAAGACTAATTATTTTATCGCGCAAAATGAATAAATACCAATTTTGTTTTAGACGAGCACGATCAATTAAAGGCAGAAAACACGGACGATTCGAATCACGACTACGACAAATCAGGCGCTCCTCTTCGAGAACAGGACAGATTCCTTCCCATAGCAAACGTCGCTAAAATAATGAAAAAAGCCATTCCCGAAACAGGAAAAGTCACTAACAAAGTACTCACATAAAACCTATCCCATTCCCTGCTCAAAATTCTAACTAAACGCATCCACAGATCGCCAAAGACGCCAGAGAATGCGTCCAAGAGTGCGTCTCCGAGTTCATCAGTTTCATCACGAGCGAGGCCAGCGAACGATGCCATTTGGAAAAAAGGAAAACCATCAACGGAGAGGACATTTTAGTCGCTATGAACACATTAGGCTTCGACAACTACATAGAACCTTTGAAAATATATTTACAAAAGTACCGAGAAGTGAGATCGACATGTTTTATAATCTTTCGAGTTTTACGTCTGTTATTTTACAGGCCGCCAAAAGCGATAGGATTCCTCACGGAGACGAAGCTTTTGAAGAGATGCCCGAAGAATCATTCAGTTAGTTATTATGCTCTAATAAGTATTAGTTTTATATTGTTAATATGTTGTAGGTACGTCTGGGAATAGCGCAGAAAATGGTAATACTGAAACTGTTTTGTACACCTACCAGGACAATAGCACCATTCAACAGTTTCAATTAGGCTAACAATATTCCTGTTTTTTTTTAGTTTAGTTGTTTGAATACATTTTATAATTCGAATTGTATAGGTACTAAGTAGAAGTTTATTCGTAGATAAGTATAATTTATTACAATAATAACTCTAAAACTAGAAAAAAAAAACACGATTAAGCCTTGAGATAAGCCGCCTCTACTATCACCCGCAGAGCGGCCAGCGCCTCCTTGGAAGTTTGTTTTATTAACTTCGACGGCAATAAGAAACCGTACCTGAAGAATATCACCCATTACAACATCTGTATAAGCTATAAATAAACCCCATTACCTTCCATTATCGCCCAGCTCAATGGTGTAGGAGTACTTGGCGCCAATCGCCGCCTTGGCCCAATCATCGGAGCCCCCGGCGGCGGGATAGAGAGTAACAGCGGACGATCCGGCCGTGTACCTCGGCCCACCGACTCTCACGATGGCCTCGACCGCTTGGTCGGCAGCCAGCTTCAAATCCAAATAGTCCGGCGGCACCACCTTCATGTAGCCCCAGGGGTACAGGATGTACTGCCCGTACGAGTGGAACGAAACGTACGCCGCCAGTTTCTTCGGAAGACCTATTAACAACGAATACATAAAGTATAGTTAATGGTTTGTATTCAGCGACTTATTTAAACTTTAGCGTGACTCTAAATACGCTTCTCTAGTCCCTAGTTACTCCATAACAATATAGTAAAACTGTCAAGTTAAATAGGCGTATTTAGAGTCACTCTAAAAGTTAAAATGAGGTGTTGAATACGGTCCAATGTTTGTGATAGATTGCCTTTAATGAAGTCCCTCATGACGCGAGTTTCCGGCTCGGAAAACGGCCCTTTACCGCAGAAGGTGTCGTGGCAGGAATTGTGCGACACGCCATCGTAGCCCCATTTATACCTGCAACAAGAATCGCATGGATTCGCTGGCTCCAATCGTGCCTCGAGCTCACCCGAAGTTCCTGTTCAAATCGATGCCGTAGCAGACCCTGCCGGTGACGAGGTCGGGCTGCTGGGGCCGCCGGTTCTTGCGCCACAGCCGGTCGGACGAGTGCGAGTACTCGTAGCCGTCGGGGTTCAGTACGGGCGCCACGTAGAAGTCCGTGTTCTGGATGTAGTCGCTTTCCTCTTCGAACTTGGCCACCAGGTGGTTGATGATGTAGGTGACGGCGGCCGGGGAGATCCATTCGCGCGCGTGTATGCCCCCGTCGATCCACACCGGCTTGTTGGTTGGATTGCCGTTGGATATCTTCAGGACCTGCTCGGTGGATAAGGCGTTAATGAGGTGGATGGATGCTGGTCGAAGAACGAACCTTTATGGGTCTACCTTCGTACGATTGTCCGATGTTGTAGACGGTGCATAATGATGGGTAGACTTTCGCGAAGTACTCCAGGAAATCCCATATGACTGTTGTCCTGTGGTAGGCCACCCAGTTCAAGCGAAAACCTGCGTAAATGTATTATACTAATTTTGTATGCATTGTACAACGCTAGTACCTGATCGATCTTCGTTATCATCGGCCACTGGCGGGTTTTCCGCGTCTATAGCTTCTTGTAGATTTCGTATGACTATTTCGAATTTGATGTCTTCGTTTTTGAAAGCTTCCTGGACTTTCTGTATGGCCTCGGGCTTCACAATCACGTCCAAATTGGTCGCGTTACCGCCCCACGTCGATATCCACCCTTCCTTCTTCAAATCGACGATCACTTTCTTATCCTCCGCGTCCTCCAAGAAAATCCTCCACAGCTGGTTCCCGTCGTACGAAATCCTCGTCGAAGCTTCGCGAAAACAAAAATATTAAAAACCATCTTCTGTTTAGAATGCCTTAAAGAGATATCGAATTGAATTTCGAAGAGTATCGGCGTGGAGGAAGAAAGTTCGCCGAACTCGCATGTCGAATTTAAAGTGGCGAAAATTCTGAGCGATCACTGACCTGCAACGATTCCCGCGGCCAGTTCGACCGCGACGAGAAGGAGGACGGCGCGCACCATGGCTGTGTGACCGGCGGCGCGACGGTGCCCGACTTTATATACCCGTTTGGACCCGTTTGGTGGACCAACGGTACACGGAGCGGGTTCTTCCAATCGCCGCGGAACATCTACAACGTTGCACAGGGTCATCCTTTACTCTATTCGGGCTGTTTTAATAGGAAATGTACGATGTTTGTCTTTTTGTACATCGCTTCGTTCGAAGGGGTGGTTTGGACCTCAGGAGGTGGGTTAGGTAGAAGATACTTTGGGGATGTTTAGATGATGTATTAGGGTAGGGTAGTTAAAAATATCACGTTTCTAGCTGGGGTATTAACGATTTTGTAGGGGTACTAATTTTGACGGGTAGTGTATAGTAGTATGAATGATGTTTCATCCTGTATATCGCCCTGTATAGTAATTCGGGGATTTTATAATTGGACAAGTCGGAGGAATCGCCTTGTATGTTGTAATAGTTGTTTTGAAAATAAACGGCTATTTGAATGCAAATGGGAATTTGGTCGAAATCGTCTCTTCGGAATTCTACACAAATCGAAGATTATCCACGATATTTTCGAATTTTTTAGGTTTTTCTTTTCGCGGAGATTAAACGGTTTGTTTTTTCTCGCATTTTTTGAATAATCCCCGCTCGTTACACGTAGGTTTTAATTTCATTTTTTTTATTAACTGCACCTTTTGTTCGAGACTTTGTTTTCGGATTTGTTGAATTTTAATTGTTAGCCGACATAATAGATGTTTACATTTTTTCGTGAGGTAATTGAAACATAAATTAAGGCTGTGTTTGGGAAATCGCGAAAATGCGTACATTATATGAAATTTTCTTTTGGATTTTTTATAAATCACGCGCGAGAAAACTGATTTTTCTAAAACGTGACGAAAAATCACGAAAATCTCGAACAATGAAGGTAGTTTTTTTTAAGCAATACTTACATATAAATTAAAATATTCTTATCTTACTTGTTTTTATACAATATAAAACAATTCTTAAATGAAACAAGGCCGTATGTGGAATTCGGAATTTAAATATTAGTATAGTTTTGAATCATTTGCCAATTTAAGCAGTTGATAAGATATCATATTTCTTATGACGTTTTACCTTATGAAATTGAAGAAGAAATTAAATAAACGAAAAAAATGTACTACTTGAAATTACCACAAATTTATATTTTATACAGGGTGTTGCTTTTTTAAACCCTTTTTTCTAATTATTATATTCGTAGACTTGTTGAGTCACGATATTAAATAAATTCCCTATATTAATACCCTGTAAGTAATCGTATTGATAAGTACTTAAACAATGATATTCTTAAACAAGAATGTTTAATTTATAATATTCTACCAATATTTATATAGATTTAATTCATCCACACTTATATAAACCTAATTTCCTTATATTCTCATCATTTTGCTACACTAGTTTCTCAAGTATAATTTTTAACTGTACCAAATAATATTATAATGCCCTAATAACGATGGATCACACAGAAAAAATCACCAGACCGATACACCCCAGGGAACAAGCCAACATTCTATCGGTGTTGTTCTTCGGGTAAGCAAACTCCATCAGGGTTATTTAATAATAATAAAGCAGAAAGTTTTACATAAAAAAGCCGGAATAATTCTCTGCTCGCAGGTACACGGGCAGCATACTCTCCACGGGCTTCAAAAAGGAGCTCGAAGACGACGATCTGCACCAGGTGATTCCCAAGTGCCGGTCGAAACAGTGCGCGGATCGACTCGAGCACGCTTACCTGAGCCAGAAGAAGGTCAAATCGCCCGACAAGCGGGTCTCCCTTTTCCGGATAATATGGAATCTGTACGGGTTGCAGTACGTCGCCATTGGACTCTTCAGCATGGTCTCCAAACTATTAATCAGGTAAATTAATTCGTTAGTCAACTAGCTGGATTAGTGTGGGGTGTAATATTAAGGTTTTTTTTAATGAGATCAAATCACCCTGTATATCAGATTTGACGTCAATTTATCAGCAAATGACATGTTTGACACTTTGAAGTTTGTTCTTCGCAGCTGTCATTAGTGTAGATTTTTTTAAATTAATTTGATTATTTCTCGGTTATTGGTAAATATAAATGACGAAAAAAACGTATATTTTAGAGAATTTATAGAGTTTTCTTTAATTTTTATTCGTTAAAAGCTACGAAATTGTTTAAATAACGGAAATTTCTCGCACTTTGGTGTAGTTCCGGTTAAACTAAAAAAACGGGAAATGTCAATAAAATATTTCTTATCTGTCAAAAATTTCACTTTTAAATTTAAATTAAAGAAAAAAAAACGATTTTTTTCGTATCGATTTTTATACAGAAGTGCAAATTTGTACGCAATATGGTATCAACGAGTGCAACAAAGTCAACTTCTCATGTAAACGAAAAAGAAAGAGCGATATTACGAGATTGCAACTTCCTCACTCTAACGACTAATATTTTAATAATCTCTTTGTTCAACTCGTAGAATCGATCATACTACATTTGCACTAACCCATAGAGTGATTTTCCAGCTCGCTGGAACCGGAAGCCCTGTCGAACCTAATCGGCTACTTCCGCCCCGGCCAAAACAAATTCACCTTCTACGACGCCCTCTACTTCGCCGGCATGCTGATGGCCCTCAAGACCTTCCACGCCCTCTACCACCACAACTACATGGTCTTTTTGAGCGAACTGGCGCTGCAAATTCGCTCCTCCTTCTGCTCGGTCATCTACAGGAAGGCCCTCAGGCTGTCGCCCACCGCCCTCGCCGAGACCAGCTTGGGCAACATCGTCACGGTCATCACCAAAGATGTCACCACGTTCGAGGATTGCCTGCACACGTTCAACAGCATCTGGGTGACCATCATCCAAACGGTGTTCCTGTGCTATTTGATCTACCGCAGGATCGGCTATCCCGCTTTAGTCGGGGTTTTTATATTGCTCGGTCTGGTGCCTTTCCAAGGTATGTATGTATTACCTCATCGAATGTAGCTTGGCTATTGAATTATTCCAACTGGAAAACTACATCTGACGAGGTAGAGTTTTGGAAGAGTCCATTTTATTGCTGAAATTCTAGCTTACACCGCTAAAATAATACGAAATCTTCGATTGAAGATGGTTAGATGTACCGACGAAAGGTTGCAGAGGATGCAAGAGGCTCTTTCTACTATTAAAACCGTAAAAATGTACACCTGGGAGAAGATACTGGCCGATAAAATAGGCGAAACGAGAATGTGAGTATCAGCTCCTCATCAACTCTATCGTAGGATACAATCTGTATCGTAATTAACGTTTGCATTGCAGGAGAGAAATGAAGATCATGCTGACGGGTTCGTACACGAAAATCGCCGTGATGATATCGAGCAGCTTGGAGGCGAAGTTCGCCTTCTACGCCATCCTGATGCTCTATCTCTCGGTGCACAACGACATGAGCGCCGAGGACATCTTCTACGCGATGAAGGTGTTCGGCAGCCTGCGCGTCAGCATCGCCATCGTCTTCTCGTTCGGCTTCTCGCGCCTCGGCGAGTTCTCGGCCTCGTTGCAGCGCATCAATCACATCCTGGAGCTCGACGAGCTGGCCGACTTCGTCGACAAGCCCGACGACGAGCCGCAGATCGACTTCCGCGACGTGTCGCTGACGCTCGGCGACAGGAAGATCCTGCGGCACGTCGATCTGAAGCTGCAGGTCGGCCTGAACGCCGTCACCGGCCAGCTGGGCGGCGGCAAGAGCTCGCTGATCAAGGTGGCTTTGAGGGATTTCCCGTACGAGGGGGAGGTGAGGACGCGCGGCAGGAAGAGCTACGCCTCGCAGGATCCTTGGTTGTTTCCGTCGTCGATCAAGCAGAACATTCTGTTCGGCGAGAAGTACGATTACGATAGGTACAAAGCGGTGGTGTCCGCTTGCGCTTTGGACTACGATTTCGATAATCTAGAAAAGGGCGATGAGACCATAGTAGCCGACGGTGGTAATAACTTGAGTAAAGGCCAGCAGGCTAGGGTGAACTTGGCTCGATGCGTGTACAAAGACAGCGATATTTACCTCATAGATGATGCACTTACAGCGTTGGATCCCAAAGTGCAGGAGCACATCTTCCAGCATTGCATCCGGGGTTTGTTGAAGGACAAATGCGTGGTGTTGATAACGCACAATTCCAGGCACATTAAGAAAGCCGATCGAGTCGTGGTGATGCACGACGGCGTCGCGAAATCCTACGAAAACGTTCAAGACGTCTCCGAGGAATTGCTCGAAGCCATCGAGGTCGTCGAAGACAAGCGCACCGTCGATGAAGAAGTTAAAGACGATGAGGTTGCGAACGAGGAGGATAAATTATTGGTCGCCAAGCCGCCGGCGAGCAAGAAGATGCAGGTGTACCACGAGAACAAAAAAGCCGGCGGTGTTGATCTCAAATTGTACCTCAAATACATCAAATACTCCGGGGGATTTTTAATGGGCGGGCTGCTGCTCGCCTCCTACGTGGGCTCCACTTTGCTCGAAAGCACCTCCGAGAAGATGCTGAGCAACTGGTAAGTATACACGTCTCCTTCTGGTCACATTCCTACTCCAGTTTCCGCTATATCTGTAGCTGATCCTTTGAGCAACTTGTGTCTTCTAATATCCCTATTACTACATCAAAATCCATCTTCTCGCGTTACAGGATCAACGAAAAATCGAAGATAACAAACGTGAAAGAAAGAAACTTCATCAACTCGACGATCGACTTGGATTCGCTCGACATCGATAACAAAACCACCGTGTTCCTGAATAACACCTTCAACATTTCGACGGAAGTAATCCACGAAGTGGGCAGACTGGAACTGCACGCGGACAAGATAATGAACATCTACACGATGGCGATCGTCGGCTACGCCGTGGCGGAGCTGGTGAAGAACTTCCTCGTTTTGAAGATGAGCCTGGCCGCCTCCATTACGCTCCACAAGAAAATGGTGGCGAGAATTCTGAACGCCACCATGCAGTTCTTCGACACCTACTTCATCGGCAACATACTGAACAGGTTCTCGCAGGATTTGAGCGTCATCGACGAGCAACTCATGTTCATCGTGACTATGGTAGTCGGGGTAAGATGGCGCTTTTAATAATTAACGAGTCAGTTTATTGAGTTTAAATTAACAGATTGTCTTCCATTTGGTCGGATCGTTGGGATTGATCGCCACTATAAACTGGAAGTTCATCATACCCGCTATAGCTTTAGGGATATTTTCGTTTTTCTGCCGATTGGTTTACATTAGAACGGCGAGGAGTTTGAAGCGACTCGAAGCGGCTAGTAAGAATTTTTCAAAAATCGTCAAACTAACAATCTCTAATTACTACTATTTGCAGCTCGTAGTCCATTAGTAGGTCATTTGAACTCCACCATGGACGGCCTGACGACGATCAGAGCCTACAAGGCTCAGGATATTCTGAAAGACGAGTTCGACAGACACCAAGATTTGTACTCGAGCGCTTTCTATTCCTCGGTGTGCATCAAAGGAGCTTTCGCCTTCGCCATGGACATCGCCTCCTTATTCTTCTGGCTATCAGTCGTCATTAGATTCCTGTTTTTCGACACGGGATCCAACACGGGCGACGTGGGCTTGACTCTAACCCAAGCGGGAATGCTCAGCGGCATCATCCAAGGCGGTTTGATGGTCTGGTCGGAGGTGGAGAAGAACATGACGTCGTTCGAAAGAGCCATGGAGTACACGACCGTAGAGAAAGAGGAGAAAACCGGTTCGGAACCCGAGAATTGGCCGAGGCGCGGCGAAATCGTCTTCAAAAAGGTGTCGCTGCGATACGCAAACTCCGACGACAGAGTATTGAAAGGCATCGACTTGGCGATTAAAGGCGGAAGTAAGATAGGCGTAGTGGGAAGAACCGGAGCCGGAAAATCCTCGCTCATTTCCGTCTTGTTCAAACTGTACGACTTCGAAGGCGACATACACATAGACGGTACCGACGTGAAGAAGATCTCCTCTACGTTCCTGCGCCAGCACATTTCGATCATACCGCAGGATCCGATCATATTCTCGAGCACCGTGCGCAGCAACGTCGACCCGCTGGAGACCTTCACCGACGAGGAGGTGTGGAAGACGCTGCACAAGGTCCACCTGGACGGCGCCGTGCCCGCCTTAGACACGCAAATCAACGAGCTGAAGTTCAGCACGGGCCAGCGGCAGCTGATGTGCCTGGCCCGGGCCATCATCAGGAAGAACAAGGTGGTGGTGCTCGACGAGGCGACGGCCAACATGGACCCGGAGACGGAGCGCGTGGCGCAGAAGATCATCGACGAGAACTTCTCCAGTTGCACGTTGATCGTGATCGCCCATCGGCTGGACTCGATCTTGGACTGCGACAAGGTGCTGGTGTTGAACAGGGGCGCCGTCGAGGAGTTCGATACGCCGAGGGCGCTGCTGGGGAATCCCCGCGGGCAGTTCTTCGCCATGTTGAAGAATAGCGGGATGCAGGAGGATATAGATAGGATCGTTTCGAGTACGTAGGTTGGTTTTGAATTAATTAAAAGACCGGTGTTTTTTTTTTTATTAAACAATCATTTTTATTAAAAGAAGCGATTATCACAAAATGACAATTTTTATGAAATTATCGTTAGAGTCGTTTTACACAAAATAGGACGATATAAATAAATTGAATTAGTTAAATAGCGTCACGTAATCGAAATTATACATGTATAGAAGAGAAACAAGAGATTCGTTGTAAATAAATACAAAATGCAAATTTTCGTTAAATTACTGGTCGACTTATATAAATTATTATAGGTACTATAAATCGATTTGACTAAAAGTTTGACTGCTTCGAGTAAAAAATAAAAAAATCAGTCAGCACCATTATAAAAAAAAATGTGCGTACAATGACGCTAGAAGTGATAACTTCCTCCTAATTATTCCGATTTTCATAGACTCTCCTTATCCATTTCCATAACGAAATTATCACTTCAAAAAATCCGGAGCAATTCGCAATTGTTCCTCATTCGATATTTTCATTCATACACTTTATACATTCTCAAAGAAATAATTATTTATATACTTAACTAGCTTAAAAAATACATTCCACGTCTTCCAAAGGCTGCCAAAAATATTGGGAAAACTGTCGATATTTACAAAAGATTAGTTTAATTCAATACTTAATAAAAGATAGAGAGAGAGTCGAGATAATTTTTAATGCTTAGAGCGTTTCTTTAAACAAAACCACCACCGATTTTTCCCTTTTAATAACGAGAGAACACTGGTTAATCGCAGCCGATGGAAAAGATAGTTAAAAATGTGCACGAAAACGGCACGATTGGGCAACAATATCGTACACATTTTCATAAACTAAAACATAAAGCATATTCGCTATATCCTCCGCAAGACCGGCGCTTCCTCAATCGGCAGTATACAATGTAAAAGTGAGCAGCGTTGGGACGGATTCAATCGGAAGCTAACCGAATCATTGCGGATTATCGATTTTTCTTTACAACGTTCGAGTATTTATCGTTCGTTCGTTCGAACGAACGATCGAAGAGTATTGAGGCTAATAAAACAATAAAAAAAATAATAAAATAAAAAAACATTCGCAGTTTACGTGAGGTAGTCTGGACTCGGCTCCGCCATCGGCTCCGGAGTGGTGAACAGCGGATTAGGAAACTCCGGCGGATGCGGCAGCGGTCCCGTCGACTTCGGCCTGCGACGGTAGGCCATCAGCCAGCAGGACACCGCTATGGCGACGGCGACCAAGGCCAGCAGGGCAGTGATTATCAGCGCGATGATAAAGCCGATCATCGACACGCAAATGTCTTCCGAACGTTGAGCATTCGCCGCTGAATTATGGAAAAATACATTGGTAAGAAAAAAAAATTATTGTTGAAATTGATGACGAAATTGACTATGTCGTTGGCGATGTAATTGATTATGAAGTTAACGATAAACTTGATGCTGAAAGTGATGATAGAATTGAGGATTGACTGGTTCATTATTTGTACTTTCGCCATTAATTGAACGATCCTACTAATGGATGGAAGACTGTACTTACCAGTTTGCGAGTCGGGGTATTTTTCTTCTCGTTTTTCTAAAGTCAATATGGCATTCGATTCTATGGTGATTTCTTCTCTCAATTGTCCAGCTAGTAGTTCCCCGCCTAAGGCTAATTCGGTACCGTTTTCATCGTCGGAAGCTTCAACAGCTCTCTTCCTTCTACCGAAAGCGTTGTAACCTCGACAATTAACCTACCACACAAACGAATTCATTATAAATCAAAACCGAATCAAAAGGAGTATGCACACTTACGGGTTGGCATCGACCGAAGCACACCCTGATGTTGCACTGGAACCTGATGTTGTCGCTGCTGGGGAACTTGAAGGCGTTGAAACTGGCCAGTAAACTCTGCGTGTCCGGATTGTACTCCCATTCGCCGAATATGGTGGGATCGGTGGCGCAGCCGTTCTCGTCGGTGACGATGTACTCGTTCTCGACGTTGTCCTCCATCGTCTTGGCCACGCAACTCCTGGCGAAGCCGCCGTAGATCGAGCCCGGCTGGACGTCCACCTGCAGCATGAGATTATCGCCGATTTCCGCCGAGTTTATCTCCTCGCCGGTGGGCGTGACGATCTTCATGAGGCACGTGGGCGGCGGGCCGGTGTTCGCTATGGTGCCCGCCGTCGTCAACATCGACACGTTGAAGCCCAACGTGACGTTCTGCTCGCCGGTGTGGTACACGCACTTGATGTGGTACGCTTGCGCTTTGTACGTTACTAGTTTCGGGTGTTTCTGGATCACCAGCACGAAACTGGCTTCTCCCTGTTGCACAGAAAAATATATGTAAGTGGGTGAATGTTAGGTGGTGGTGGAGTTGATTTACGTTTACGTGAATTAATCCGCATTCGCCGAAATGTACTTTGAAGTATTCGATTCGTTCGCCGGTGTCGATGGACACGACTCGTCTGCATTTCTCGTCCTTGCTGTGGCCTTTCACGTACAGGATGCCGTTGAAGCCGATTTCGGAGAGGATTATTTCGACTTGTACGCCGTCCGATAGGCAATTGACCGTCAGCTCGGGTCGCGGGAAGTCCGTTTTGTAGTAAGTAGTTTGGTCTAGAAATTCGTGGATTTACACAATCGCGATTTAGTGAGTATATTAAAGAACTTACTGCATAGAATGTCGGCGTTTCCGACGTAACCGCTGATGCACTGGCACCGACCCAAATGATTGGTGGCGTTGCAGAAGGCGTTGACGCCGCAGTGCTTCAACGAGCAGGCGAGATCGCACGTCTTCGTGTTCTGGTTGCAGTACTTGTGATCGGGGCAGTCGTCGTCCCGCTGGCACTCCGGCCCGGCGTCCGGCACGCAATTGCCTCGGGCGTCGAAGTGGTAGCCGAATTCGATGGGGCAAATACAGTTGCCCCTCTCGTCGATGATGAGGCCCTTTTCCAGGGCGCACACGCAGCGACCGCGCTCGTCGATCTTCAGGCCCTTCTCCACCGGACAGGGGATGCACTCGTCGTTCTCGTTGAGCGCCAAGTGGGGCGCGCACGCGCATTTCCCGTCGGCCGTCAGGACGTAACCTCTGTCTATCGGGCATCTAGCGACTGGAAATTAATTCGATTAAAGTTTGTACTCGATTCGAGTATGATAGTTGTACTTACTTGGATCGCATTGTACGGCCGGGTTACCTTGATAGCCCGGTCTACAGATGCATATCATCGTTCTAACCGGTTTGGTGTCTATTACGTGACATTCCGCGTTGACTCCGCACGGTTTCGTGGTGTTGCAAGCATGCACGCACTCACCACCGATGCAGGCGTACTGCGAAGCACAATCCCAGTCCATCCTGCATTTCTCCTCTCTTCTGATACAACCAGTTTTACCGTCGCTAACGGTGCCCGGCGGGCAAATGCATTCAACCACGTGATTGTAAACCTGTTACAATTAACGCAATTACAATAAAAGTATTGGATTCACTTGGAAATTAACTTACTTTGCATTCGGCCAAGGCGTCGCAAGGATTCGCTACGGCGCAGGGTAATTCGCATCTGCTGTTGATGCACGCCCTGGTTCCAGGACAATCGGAGTCCACTCGACAGCCTACGATGTTACAGGACACTCTCGGGTTGCCCTTGAGGCCTGGCGGGCATTCGCAAACGGCTCGGTGATTGTAGCCGTAACACACCGCCTCGTCGCCGCAGGACGAACCGTCGGCGGCGCAAACGGGAACGCATTGCCTATAAAAATATATTTAATAACATTGAATAAATCTTCGTAGAGTGTGATATATACCTGTTGATGCACGTGTGATGGGTGGAACATTCGCTATCCGCTCTACAACCGATTCTCCTGCACTCCAATTCCGGATTACCGTCGAAGCCTTGCTTGCAAGTACAAATCGGCTTGTGGTCTTTAATCCTACATTCGGCGTTCGGTCCGCAGTTGCACGGGTTCCTGCAAATGCCGTTGAAACAAGCCTTGTTCGACGGGCAATCGCCGTCCGATATGCAAGCCGCCGTTATGGCGGTGACGGGATTGCACGTGCCGCTGCCCGAGCTGATGTAACCCGGCGGGCACACGCATATCATCGTTCTGACGGGCAAGGTTCCCACGACGCGGCATTCGGCCGGCCTGCGGCACGGCTCCAACGCCTCGCAGGGATTCCGGCACACGTTGTTCAAGCAGGCCAATCTCGACGGGCAATCGCCGTCCGTTCTACACTCCGGCTGCGGTTCGTGTTCGCAACTGACGTACGGGTTTCCTCTGAAACCCAGCGGACATCTGCATACGGCTAGATGGTTGTGAACGGTGCACTCGGCCCGAGGCGAGCACGGGTTGTCGTACACGCAGGGATTGATGCATTGCGCGTTGATGCACTGCCTGTCGCCCGGGCAATCGCCGTTCGACAGACAACCGATCGGCAAGCATCTGTCGGTGGGCACGCCCCTGTAGCCGCTGATGCACCGGCACTCGGCTCGGTTCTGGTAGACGAAGCATTCGGCGTTGATGCCGCAATCGTCGCGCACCAGGCACGGGTCCACGCAGTTGCCGTTGATGCACGCCTTGCCGAAGTCGCAATCGGAATCGGCGCGACAGCCGACGGCGTGACAGGCTATGTTCGGATTGCCTTCGTGTCCCTCGCGACAAGAGCACACCGCTCGGTGGTTCTGGACGTGGCAATTCGCGTTCGAACCGCAATCGCACGGTGACGTACACAATCTACAAAACGAAATATATCGGATGTTATAGATCCGGTTTTAACGAAAGCTTCGGCAAAACATTACCTGTTGATGCAAGCTTCCTTATCCGAGCAATCGTCGTCGCTGGTACAACCCGGTGGTATGGGTACAATAACAGCGTGGCACTCTCCGTTCTCGTCGGGCACCCATCCCTCCGGGCACGTGCAAGTCATAGTTCTGACGGGCGTGGTGTCGGCAACGGCGCATCGCGCCGTCGGATGACAGGGCGCCAGGACGCCGCACGGATCGACGCATCTCTCGGCGATGCAAGCCAACCGGCTGGGGCAATCGATGTCGAAGTTGCACTCCGCCTTGCCCTCGATGCGCCTCGGGCCGCAGTAGGACAACGGGTTGCCGTCGGGCAGGTTGGGCGGGCACAGGCAGCCGGCCACGTGGTTTTGCACGTAGCAAACGGCGTTGCTGGCGCACGGCGGATTCGCGATCGACGAGCACGGATCGACGCAGCGTCGGTCGATGCACGCCCTGTTCGACGGGCAATCGTTGTCGGCGCGACACTCGACGCGCTCGCACGCGACCAACGCGTTGCCTTCGAAGCCCGGATGACACCTGCAGGTGGGGCGGTGTCGCTGGCCGAAGCATTCGGCGTTGCGGGCGCACGGGTTGTTCAGCACGCACGGATTGAGGCACTGGCCGTTGTAGCATCGATGGTCGTCGGCGCATTCGTCGTCCGATCGGCATTCGAGCCGGACGCAGCCCAGCTGGGCGTCGGACGAGTAGCCCGGTCGGCAGGAGCAGGTCGGGTAGTGATCGATGACTTTGCATTCGGCGTTCGGGCCGCAGTTGCAGGGGCTCGCGCACAGGCGGTTGATGCACGATTCGGATTTCGGGCAGTCCGAGTTCGAGGAGCATCCGACGGTCGGACCGACGGCTGGAAAATTGGAAGATTCAAAAACTGTTAATTGACTGACAATTGGAAGAGGTCTATATTAAGAAATGGTCTGAGTAGAGAAATGGCTGTAAGAGTAAATAATAAAGTACTTACGAGCTATGCAGTCTACGGTCGGATTACCGTCGTATCCATCGGGACATCTGCAACTGGCCTGGTGATTTCTGACCGAACAGAAAGCCGTAGGAGCGCATTCGTTGTCGTATACGCAAGGATTCACGCATCTTTCGTTTCTGCACACTTTATCCAACGTGCATTCCTTATCTGCGTAACATTCGGGCGGTATAACTTCGATGATTCCTTTCGGTACATTCGTGCATTCGTAGCGCGCGTTACCGGTATAACCAGGCGCGCAGCTACACACAGCTTGGTGGTTCCTCGACAGGCATATGGCGTTCACGCCGCATCTGTCCACCCTGCAAGCGTCCAAGCAAGAACCGCCGATGCATTTCTCCCTGTCGTCGCACTCCGAATCGATCACGCATTGCGGTTTGATCTGCGACACGCGCACGCAACGACCCGAAGCGTCCACCATGGTCTCCGGCGGACATTGGCACAGGATCGTCCTCAAAGGCAACGTGTCTTGGATGATGCACTCCTGGTCTATGGAGCAAACGTTCTCGGTTGCGCAAGGATTCGCGCACCTGGCGTTGATGCAAGCGAACTGCGACGGGCATTCCGCGTCGATCCTGCAACCCGGCTCCGGCAGCATGCCCAAGCATTTGACGAACGGGTTGCCGGTGGTGCCGACGGGACAGGAGCATTTCGGCTGGTGTTGCAGCCCTCTGCAAGTGGCGCCCTCGGCGCACGTGTCTTCGTCGCAGACGGGCCTGCATACTCTGTTCAATCGATCGCAGGATTCGTGATCGGCGCAGTCCTCGTTGTAGTGGCATACGCCCGTTATGCAGGAGATGAGCGGGTCGCCTTGCGTGCCCGCAGGGCACCTGCATTGACCGATGTGCTTCTGCACCGAGCATTCGGCTCCTCTGCCGCAGGACAGCGAGTTGCACGGGTTCTGGCAGTATTCGTTTATGCACGTTTTGTCGTAAGGGCAATCGTCGTTCGATGTACATTCAGCTGTAAATACACGATTAGCATATCATACAAACGATTAGGTTTAAGCGAAACTTACGTTTGTAACAGACGATCTGCGGATTACCCAACCAACCTCTGGGACAGGAGCAAGTGGGTCGATGGAAGGTCGTCCGGCATTCGGCGTGCGATCCGCAGGGATCGGACAGTGCGCAGGGATCCTGGCAGCGTTGGTTTACGCACGACTTGTCGTTGGGGCATTCGGCGTCCGATTTGCATTCGGGTCGCGATTGCGGCGGCGCGTAGCACTTGTACGACGGATCGCCCAGCAAACCGGCCGGGCACTTGCAGGTCGCTCGGTGGTTGATCGGCGAGCATTCGGCGTTGGCTGCGCAAGGCGAACCGCCGATCGAGCACGGATTCGCGCATTGCCTGTTGACGCAAGTCTCGGTCGGCGAGCAATCGGAGTTGCTCTTGCAACCCGGTTGTTGTTGAGGTTCTAAACACAAGCAGAAAATCGTATCGTTTAGTACAGATTCAAATCGAGCGATGGATTTATATGATTAGTGTTGCTGTTTATGAGGTTAGGGATTAGAGGATTATAAATGCTTGCTGAAAATAAAATAAAACGATTAGATTGCGTCGTATTGGTTAAGAACTCACCTAATCTGCATTCGATATCGGCGTCTCCCACGTAACCGGGCAAACACATGCAAGACATGGTGCGCAACGGTAAGGTGTCGACGACCGTGCATTCCGTATTCTTACCGCAAGGGTGCGTTTCGTAGCAGGGATTCTTGCAAACGCCGCCGAAGCAGGCCAGTTTCTTGGGGCAATCGGCGTCCGCTTTGCATTCTGGTTGTTCTTCGATGGCTTCGATCTTGCAGGCGCTGAGCGGGTTGCCGGTGTAGCCGGGCGGACAGGAGCACTGCGGCCGGTGGTTGTAAACGGCGCAAAGGGCGCCGGCGCCGCAGTTGCACGGATCGTAGCAACGTTCGTTTTTGCACGCCAAATTGTAGGGGCATTCATCGTCGCCGGTGCATTCCGGTCGTTCGCATCTCACGTACGGATCTCCGCGGAAGTTGCTCGGACAGTGGCACCTCGCCTTGTGGTTGTAGTCGGCCCTGCATTGGGCGTTCAAGCCGCAGGAGACGAACAGGCAGGGATCCACGCATTCCTTGTTGACGCACGCCTGCGTCGGGGCGCATTCCGAATCGGAGCGACAGCCTATTTCGAAGCAAACGTGCTGCGCGTTGCCGGTGTAACCGTCCCTGCAAGTGCACACGGCCCTGTGCAGTTGCGGTCTACAATCGGCGTTTTGGCCGCACAGACCGGGTCTACAAGGATCGGAGCATCTGTTGTTGAAGCAAGCTTTGTCGTTGGTGCAATCGGAGTCCTGCGTACATTCCACTTTGGGTTTGGGACTGTCCGGTACGAAACATTGCACTTCGGGCGAGCCTACGTAGCCCGACGGGCACGTGCAGATCGCTTGGTGGTTCACCACTTGGCATAAGGCGTTGATACCGCACGCTCCTCTACAAGGATCTCTGCATTTCTGAGCGTAGCAGGCTTTATCGCGCGGACAGTCCTGGTTGATGATGCACTCGGGGTAGGTGCAAGTCGCCGCTCCGTTCACCGTGAGGCAGTGGCCGTTGCCGTTGCAAGGAGACGGGTGACAGGGGTCTCGGGGTTCCTCGGTCTTCGGCGGTTCCCTGCACAGCGTGAACGGATCGCCGACGAGCGGTTCGGGGCAACTGCACACCGGACTGTGGTTGATTACGTGGCAAATGGCCGCGAAACCGCAGACGCCCGGACAAGGATCCACGCATTTCTGGTTCAAGCAGGCCCGGTTCCGGTCGCAATCGGCGCTGATCGTACACTCCGGTCGGCAACCGCCTGCCGTCGGCGTTCCGAAGAACCCTGGTAGGCAGTCGCAGATCGCTGTGTTTCCGGATTTCTTGCATACAGTGTTTATTCCACACGGGCTGGGATTGCATGGGTCTCTAGGCGGTGGTTCTACGATTAAAAAAAAACTGCATTATACCTAAATATTCGTTTTGTAACAGTCTCTATTTTACCATCGTGGTAAAATTTTTAGCACATTAAACTTCGCTTGATGTGGCTGATGTTCAAAGCAAAATTGCCAATTTATTATTGTAAAAATGTTTATATTTAACGGGCAAATAAGACAGATCTCTTGGGATATTGATTTTAAACTAATTCGTTCGAGTTCTTCCGAAAGCTAATTTTTTCAATTAATATTAAAAAGACGGAGAATTTTGTCATGTTTATATATTTTTAAGATTATTTTATTCGTCATGTTTAATGCTCATTTATGTTTTTTTACCACATTTTATATATTTTATTAGATCAATGAAATTGATATTCATTACTGATAGGCAGTGAAAATTTTATTTAATTTCATATTTTATTTATGTATTTTAAATTAATCTGTATTACTGGTTGCATAACTAATAGTTGCGAGCGTACCTAACTTCAGATCTAACTGACTTTAGCTTATGAGGAATCCAGCTAAAAAACGCGAATAATCGAGAAACAACCTACCTATAACGGGCGTGCATAATCTAAAAGCGTCTCCCGTATACTTCTCGGGGCACGTACACACCGGCACGTGGTTGGTGGTGAAACATTCGGCGCCGACGCCGCAGGTGCCGGGACACGGATCCGAGCACTTGCTCCTGATGCAAGCCCTGTTCATCTGGCAGTCGGCGTTCGACAGGCACTCCGGCCTGCAGGCCTCGTACGGATTGCCGTGGTACTCCGGCAGGCACGTGCACACCGCGTACTTCCCTTCCGCGCGACAGATGGCGTTCGCGCCGCAAGGCGACGGCCTGCAAGGGTCCTCCGCCGGTCCTGGAGTCGGTCTCGGAGCTGCAAATGCAAACGTTAATATCTCGTAGATCGCAGGATAAATACCGATTGATTCAATTCAGACCGCAACATGATCGTTTCTATGTGTTTAACAAAAAAAAAAAGAAAGTTGCATTGACACAAATGTCACTCTTTCTTTTTCCTTTATAAGTGTCTAATGGAAGTTGTCTTTATCGCACCTATGTTGCGATCTGGAATGAAGCACAGTGTATGTGTACGACTAGATTGGTTAACTTTCGATGGAGCAAATCTTACTTGGCGGATGGCAGACGGCGAAGGGGTCTCCTTCGTAGCCGTCTGTACACACGCAGTTGGGTACGTGATTGACGACGAGACAGCGGGCGTTCAGTCCGCAGGACCCGGGACAGGGATCCTTGCATTTGTTGTTAATGCACGCCAGTTGTTTGGAGCAGTCGCCGTTCACGCGGCATTCGGGTCTACAGGCGGGCGGGGCGCCGACGTAGCCCGGTAGACAGGCGCACGTGGCGCTACCGGCGGGGGTTGGTTCACATTGAGCGTACAGGCCGCAAGGGGACGGAGCGCAAGGTCGTGGCGGTTCCGTTTTTTCGACAACTGTCAAGTACAAAATTGTATTAGGAGCTCGGCGGTCGGGGGATTCGGGGAACGTACCGATGGCGAGTTGGCATCGTATGAACGGATCGCCGCTGTACCGTTCGGGGCAGGTGCAAATGGGGTTGTGGTTCACCACTTGGCAGAGGGAATTGATGCCGCACGTTCCCGGACAGGGATCGATGCATTTTTGATTGACGCAAGCTTGGTTTAGAGCGCATTCGGAGCTCGAAACGCATTCAGGTCTACAAGCCGGAGGGGAACCGACGTAACCACGCAAGCAACTGCATATAGCCTGACCGTTAACATCCCTACATTGGCTGTTCGATCCGCAGGGCGACGGGTAACAAGGATTACTCGGCGGAGGTTCTAAATAAAAATCAATTTTTAATCGCACACTAATCGCGAAAACTACCACCCGCTACTTACTTTCTATTTTCGTACACAACACAAACGGATTTCCCGAGTAACCTTCCGGGCAATTGCAAGAAGGATAATGGTTGAATACGGCGCACTCGGCGTTCTGACCGCAAGTGCCGGGACAAGGATCGCGACACTTTCGATTTACGCAGGACTTGTCCCGCGGGCAATCCTGATTCACCAAACATTCGGGTCTGCATTCCTGGTAAGGATCGCCGCGGTATTCGGCGTAGCACTCGCATACGCCTTCGTTGCATTTCGCGTTGGCGCCGCAAGGATTCGGATAACAAGGATCCTTCGGTTCGGCTAAAAACAACCAACCAAAATTAAGCGTTTAGCGCTCCATTTTCATCTGTAGGCGATGGAGAACTTACGTTTAGGCGGCGGAAGGGGCGAGCAACTGGTAAAGGCGTCGCCGGTGTATCCGGCGGGGCATAAACAAATCGCGTTGTGGTTTTTCACCTCGCACAGGGCTCGTATACCGCAGGAACCGGGACAGGGGTCTTTGCATTTTTGATTGATGCACGCCAGGTTGCTCGGGCATTCCGAGTTCACCACGCATTCCGGCCGGCAATTCGGCGGGTTGCCGAGGTAACTCGGCAAGCAAGAGCAGGAAGCCAAGCCGTTGATGTCCCTGCATTGGCTGTTCGCGCCGCAAGGGGACGGTATACAGGGGTTCTTCGTTTCGGGGGCTTCTTTCGGAGGTGCTAAAATTACGGAATATGATCGTAGAGGTATATAAAGCTTTACATCGTTTATATTAGTACCTGGGGTGGGGTAGCATCTGGTGAAGGGATCGCCCGTGTGGCCTGGTTGACAGGCGCATATCGGATTGTGGTTAACAACGTTACATAATGTATTCAAACCGCACGTTCCGGGACAGGGATCGAGACATTTCTGGTTCAAGCAAGCTTTGTTTAGCGCGCATTCGGAGCTAACAGTACATTCGGGTCTACAATTCGGTGGACTGCCGGAATACTCCGGCAAACAAGAACAAACAGCTTGTTCGTTCACTTCTCTACATTGACTGTTAGGACCGCAAGGTGATGGTTGGCAAGGATTCGCTGGTGGTGGAGCTGAAATAGCAACGAATTAATCCCTCATAAGCCTCGCAAGTTTTACACAAACTTACGTTTCTCGATTATAACAACGCTACAGTACTTAAAGGGATCTCCGGTGTAACCGAACAAGCAAGTACAAGACGGTAAGTGGTTGATGACTTGGCAATCGGCGTTAAGTCCGCAAGTACCGGGACAAGGATCTCTGCATTTGTTGTTTATGCAAGCCTCGTTCGAAGGGCAATCGGAGTTGATCGAACATTCGGGTCGGCATCCTTCGTACGGGTTACCGATGTACTCCGGTATGCAAACGCACGATCCGGCCCCGTGTCGTTCCTTGCACACGGCGTTAGCGCCGCAAGGCGACGGGAAACACGGATTGATTTGCTCCGATGGTACCGGAGCCGATGGTACGCACCGTTCGAACGGATTGCCCGAATGGCCCAACGAGCAAACGCAGTTGGGCGTGTGCGAGACGACCCTGCATTCGGCGTTGATGCCGCAGATGCCGGGGCAAGGATCTTTGCATTTTTGGTTGACGCACGCCAGATGGTTGGCGCATTCGGTGTTACTGACGCACTCGGGCCGGCAGTTGGGCGGCGCGCCTTGATAATCGGGCAAGCAAGAGCACGACGGCGAGCCGTTGGAGTCCTTGCATTGGGCGTTCGGGCCGCACGGCGATGGGTAACAAGCATCCGCAGGTTTCCTATCGGGTTCTTCTCGGATCGGTAGACACCTGGTGAAGGGGTCTCCGCTGTATCGGTTCAAGCAGCTGCAAATCGGGTTGTGGTTGACCACTTGGCAGTTCGTGTTGATGCCGCACGTTCCGGGACAGGGATCGATGCATTTCTGGTTCACGCACGCCCTGTTAAGCGGACATTCCGTGCTGGAAATGCACTCCGGCCGGCAAGTGGGCGGCGAACCCACGTAACCCGGTACGCAGGAACACACCGCCTGGCTGTTGATCTCCCTGCATTGGCTGTTTGGTCCGCAAGGCGACGGGTGGCATGGATTTTTAGGCGCTTCCACTAAAATATTACCATCGTTAACGCGTTATCATGATACAATTAGAAATAACCCACCTGGAATCGGTTGACAGGATATAAAAGCGTTACCGGCGTAACCGTTTCTACAAGAACACGACGGAATGTGATTGATGACGGTACATTCCGCGTTTTGTCCGCAAGTACCGGGACAGGGATCCACGCATTTGTTCCTAACGCAAGCTCTATCTCTCGAACAATCGTTGTTCAAAACACATTCCGGCCGACAACCTTGATAAGGATTTCCTTGGTACTCGGGCAAGCACGTACATACACCCTGGTTGCATTCAGCGTTGGCGCCGCAAGGGCTCGGATTGCACGGGTTCTTTTCGACTTCGACCGGTACAGGTTTGGGATGGCAATTGGTGAACGGATCGCCCGTGTAGCCTTCCAGGCACGTGCAAACCGGTATGTGGTTGATGACGCTGCATTGAGCGAGTACGCCGCACGATCCCGGGCAAGGATCGCCGCATTTTTGGTTCATGCAAGCCAAATTGCTCGAGCATTCCGAGTTTATAACGCATTCCGGCCGGCAATTCGGCGGCGTTCCCACGTACGTTGCTACGCAAGAACAAGACGGTACTCCGTTGACGTTCTGGCAAATCGAATGGGGACCGCACGGGGACGGTACGCAAGGGTTCTGGATTTCCACGGGTTCCGGAGGCGGTGCTAAAAACCAACGTTTCTTCAGAACTAACTAACTAATTTATATGCAATCTTACGTGGTGTGGGGTAGCATCTGGAGAACGGATCTCCGTTGTAACCGGACTGGCAGCTACAGATAGGACTGTGATTGATGGTGGTGCATACGGCGTGTAGACCGCACGTTCCGGGACAAGGATCGACGCATTTTTGATTAGAGCAAGCCCTGTTTTGAGCGCATTCGGAGCTCACCGTACACTCGGGTCTACAATTCGGCGGACTGCCGGAATACTCCGGCAAACAAGAACAAACACCTTGCTTGTTCACTTCCCTACATTGGCTGTTCGGTCCGCACGGAGAAGGATGACACGGGTTAACTTCAATCGGCGCAACTACGAATAATTACCAAATATAGTACCGATAATATTTTAGTAGTAAACACTTACTTTCTCTAATTACCGAGCAGAAAACGAACGGATCTCCGGTGTAACCTTGCAAGCAATTGCACGATGGCAAATGATTGACGACTTGACACAAGGCGTTCTGACCGCACGTACCGGGACAAGGATTTTCGCATTTGTTCCTTACGCAAGCCTTGTCGTAGGGACAATCCGAGTTCAACACGCATTCGGGCCGGCACCCTTCGTACGGGTTACCGATATAATCCGGCAGGCAAGCGCAGGATCCGGCGTTGTTCAGTTCCCTGCACACGGCGTTGGCGCCGCAAGGCGACGGTACGCAAGGATTCGTAGTTTCCACAACAACCGGTCGAGGAGCGTCGCAC
This sequence comes from Phyllotreta striolata, assembly GCA_918026865.1. Lineage (NCBI taxonomy): Eukaryota > Metazoa > Arthropoda > Insecta > Coleoptera > Chrysomelidae > Phyllotreta > Phyllotreta striolata. Next base: position 5,183,523 of record OU900102.1, read on the forward strand.
CTTACGAATGGATTACCGACGAAGTTTTGGCTGCACACGCAATTGGGCGTGTGGCTGACCACTCTACATTCGGCGTTCGAGCCGCAGATGCCGGGACAAGGATCCTTGCATTTCTGGTTGATGCACGCCAGATGGTTGGCGCATTCGCTGTTACTAACGCACTCCGGCCGGCAATTCGGAGGCGATCCGATGAATTCCGGCAAGCAGGAACAGGACGGGGATTCGTTGATTTGTCTACATTGCGAATTCGGTCCGCAAGGCGACGGATTGCAAGGATCTCTAACTTCAATCGGTTCGACTAAAAATTGGGTTTTATTAAGTTTGTAACAAGGAGATTTCTTTGCGTTCTTACTAATGGGTGAGCATCTAGCGAAAGGATCTCCGGTGTGTCTAACAGCGCAGCTGCATATGGGATTGTGGTTGACGACTTGGCACAAGGCGTTCAAACCGCAAGCTCCAGCGCAAGGATCGATGCATTTCTGGTTGAGGCAAGCTCTATCCAAAGCGCATTCCGAGCTCGAAACGCACTCGGGCCGGCAAGTCGGCGGGGAGCCCCGGTAGCCTGGTACGCACGAACAAATCGCCTGTCCGTTGGATTCTTTACATTGGCTGTTCGGACCGCAGGGCGTCGGATTGCACGGGTGTTTCGGCAACTCCGCTAAAACAATCTCTCTCGATGAATTCGCCCCTAAATTTACCCTAACCAATTTACCTGGTACCGGCGTACACAGCACGAAAGCGTTCCCTCGGAAACCCTCGTTGCAAGTACAAGTAGGTATGTGATTGTAAACGGTACACGAGGCGTTCTCGCCGCAAGTACCGGGACAAGGATCCTTACATTTGTTGTTAACGCAAGCCAAATTCCTGTTGCAATCGGTATTCAACACGCACTCCGGCCTACATTCCCTGTAAGGATCCCCGTGATACTCGGGGTTGCATCTACAAACTCCTTCGATGCACAACGCGTTGGGTCCACAAGGCGCTTTGCAGGCGTCCACCTCCACGGGCACCACCTCCGGCGGTTTAATCACGCAATACGCGAACGGATCTCCGGTGTAACCTTCGGGGCACAGACAAACGGGCACGTGGTTGACGACGTTGCAAATTGCCAAAGCGCCGCACGCTCCGGCGCACGGGTCCCTGCAATTCAACTGCATGCACGCCAAGTCGCTGGGGCAATCGGCGTGGATGGTGCACTCGGGCTGGCAATTCGGCGGTGAACCTCGGAAGTTCTCCAGGCACGAGCACGACGGGAATCCGCCGGAGTCGCGACACCGGCTGTTCGGGCCGCAGGGCGAGGGCGCGCAAGGGTTTACTATAATCGCTACATCGGGCGGTGGAGCTGGTGAAAGTCGATTTAGAGTTACGCGGGTTAATTGAGGGGATGTTTGAGGTCTTACGAGGTACGTGGTAGCATCTGGTGAATGGATCTCCGGTGTGACCCGACTGGCAGCTACAAATCGGGCTGTGATTGATGACTTGGCAATTGGCGTTCAGGCCGCAAATTCCCGCGCAAGGATCTCGGCATTTTTGATTGATGCACGCTTTGTTTTGCGGACATTCGGAGCTCACCGTACATTCGGGTCTACAATTCGGGGGACTTCCTGTGTATTCCGGCAAACAGGAACACACAGCCTGTTCGTTCACTTCTCTACATTGGCTGTTCAAACCGCACGGGCTGGGATGGCAAGGGTTCAATTTTTCTTCGATAACTAAAATTTTACCGTTAATAATATTGTAGGAGTATACGTTATTAACGTTTCTTACTCGTTTGTACTACACCGCAATATTTGAAAGCGTCACCGGTGAAACCAGCGATGCAAATACAGGCCGGTAGATGGTTTATGACTTGGCATTCGGCGTTCAATCCGCACCTACCAGGACAAGGATCCTTGCACCTGTTGTTAATGCAAGCTTTATTTGAGGCACAATCGGAGTTTAACGAACACTCCGGTCTGCAACCCTCGTAAGGATTACCGATGAAATCGGGCAAACACGTGCAAGATCCGGCTCCGTTCTGTTCCCTACACTCTGCGTTTATACCGCAAGGCGACGGTATACAAGGAGTTCGAACCTCGACGGGGACAATTTCGATTTTAGCGCGACATTCCACGAACGGGTTGCCTTCGTAGTTGGAAAGACACACGCAGTTGGGCGTGTGGCTGACCACTCTACATTCGGCGTTGGAGCCGCAGATACCGGGACAAGGATCCTTGCATTTCTGGTTGATGCACGCCAAGTGATTGGCGCATTCCGAGTTACTAACGCATTCCGGCCGGCAATTCGGCGGGGTTCCTATAAATTCCGGCAAACAAGAACAAGACGGCGCATCGCCGATCTCCCTGCATTGGGCGTTGAGACCGCAAGGCGACGGTACGCAAGGCTGCTTCACCGCCACAGCTTCCTCTCCTAGTACACAAAACGTTTCGTAAACGCTCCTATAGAAACAGCTGTTGAAATAATTACTTATCGGGATGCATCGGGTGAAAGGATCGCCGGTCAGGCCGTGCCTGCAGCTGCATATCGGGTTGTGGTTGATAACCTGGCATAACGCGTTCAAGCCGCAGGTTCCGGGGCAAGGATCGATGCATTTCTGGTTCACGCAGGCCTCGTTTAGAGGGCATTCGGAGCTGGAGACGCATTCGGGCCGGCAGGCGGGCGGGGATCCCACGAAGCCCGGCACGCAGGAGCAAACGGCCTGCTCGTTGATCTCCCTGCAGCGGCTGTTCGGGCCGCAGGGCGTCGGGTTGCACGGGTTCTTCGGGGTTTTAGCTGCAACAAACGCGGCGGATTTACGGCTGAAGGGATTTATCGCGCGGGCGCGGTATTTACCTGGGACGGGCGTGCAGAGGACGAAGGCGTTTCCTTCGAAACCTTGCAAACAAGTACAGCTCGGTATGTGATTGATGACGGAGCATTCCGCGTTTTGTCCACATGTACCCGGACAGGGATCCACGCATTTGTTTCTGATGCAAGCTTTGTTTCTCGAACAATCGTTGTTGAGCACGCATTCGGGTCTGCAGCCCACGTAGGGATCACCGTGGTACTCCTCGATACAAACACAAATTCCGTTGTTGCAGCGAGCGTTCGCTCCGCAAGGCGACGGGTTGCAAGGATCTTCTATAATCGCCGGTTCGGGTGGTTTAGGTTGGCACGAGGCGAACGGATCGCCGGTGAAACCTTCGTTGCAAGTGCATATCGGCAGGTGATTGGTGACGGTGCAAACCGCCTGGAAGCCGCACGATCCGGGACAAGGATCCCTGCATTTCTGGTTGATGCAAGCCAAGTTACTCGAGCACTCCGAGTTGATCGTACATTCGGGTCTGCAATTCGGCGGGCTGCCGATGTAATCGGCGAGGCAGGAACACGACGGGGCGCCGCCGATGTCCCTGCATAGGGAATTGGGTCCGCAGGGCGACGGAACGCAGGGATTCGTCGGGATTATTACGTCAGGTTTAGGAGGAGGTAGGTGGTAGCATCTGGTGAACGGATCGCCAGTGTAGCCAGATTGGCAACCGCAAATCGGGCTGTGTTTGATGACCTGGCAATTGGCGTTGATGCCGCAAGTGCCCGGACAAGGGTCCGCGCATTTGCGATTTATACAAGCTTTATCGGATGGACATTCGGTACTTATAGTGCATTCAGGTCTACAACCCGGAGGACTTCCTATGTACTCCGGTAGACAAGAACACACGGCTTGTTCGTTCACTTCTTTACATTGACTGTTTGGACCGCAAGGCGACGGTTGGCAAGGATTAACGTGCTCGATTACAACTAAAAATAAGGAAGGAATGTATCGAAATAAAAAACGTACGCGATGAACGCGATCTTACTTTCTTCGACGATTCTACAATGTCTCCAAGGATCGCCCGTGTAACCGGTTAGACAATTACAAGACGCTAAGTGATTAACGATCTGGCAGATGGCGTTGTTTCCGCAGGCTCCCGGACAGGGATCCACGCATCTACTGTTCACGCACGCTTTGTTTGAAGGGCAATCGGAGTTGCGGGTGCACTCCGGCCTGCAACCGCCGTAAGGATCTCCAATGTAATCGGGCAGACATTTACAAGCGCCGGCTCCGTTCCTTTCAGTGCACTCCGCGTTAGCCCCGCAAGGCGACGGTAGACACGGAGTGGGTCGTTCGATGGGGAGTTGTACTAAAATAATCTATCGGTTAAACACGCGGTGTTCGGTAGAGGATTTTTACTTACTGATAGGTGAACAGGAGGAGAAGGAATCGCCGGTGTAACCGGGTAAACAGACGCAATTGGGAGTGTGGCTGACTACTCTGCATTCGGCGTTCGAGCCGCAGGTGCCAGGGCAAGGATCGGCGCATTTTCGATTGATGCAAGCCAGTTGATTGGAGCATTCGGTGTTGCTCACGCATTCCGGCCGGCAATTCGGCGGCGATCCGATGAATTCCGGCAGGCACGAACACGACGGGGAATCGTTGATGGGCCTGCATTGGGAATTCGGACCGCAGGGCGTCGGTTGGCAAGGATTTACAGTTACCACCGGTTCCGCTAAAAGTACGTTATTAATTACCAGCACAGGGTGTTATTACAGTTATCTTACGTATGGGTAAACATCGCACGAACGGATCTCCCGAATATTTATCTTGGCATCTACAAATCGGATTGTGGTTGACCACTTGGCAAAGGGAATTGATGCCGCAGGTTCCGGGACAGGGATCGATGCATTTCTGGTTGACGCACGCTCGATTAAGCGGACATTCCGTGCTGGTGACGCACTCCGGTCGACACGCGGGCGGGGAGCCCAAGAAACCCGGCACGCAAGAGCACACCGCTTGACCATTCACCTCTCTACATTGGCTGTTGGGACCGCAAGGCGTCGGGCTGCACGGGTGTTTAGGAGCCTCGTCTGCAAACCGCCGGGAATTAGCAACAAACTTCGCCATCGTATACGCACTCAACGATTTACCTGGTATTTTATTGCACAATACGAACGCGTTACCGGCGTATCCTCTAGTACAAGCGCATGTTGGTATGTGATTGATCACCGTGCACTCGGCGTTCTGGCCGCAAGTACCCGCGCACGGGTCCTTGCACTTGTTCCTGATGCACGTCCTGTCTCGCGGGCAATCCGAATTCAACACGCACTCCGGCCGACAGCCGTCGAAGTGATAGGGATCGCCCCGGTACTCCGGAAGGCAAGCGCACGTACCGTCCGAACACGCCGTATTCTTACCGCACGGCGACGGGTTGCATTTATCCACCGTCGCCGGTACGATTTTCTGCGGTACGCATTCGACGAACGCGTCGCCCGTGTACTTGGCCGGACATTCGCAGATGGGGGTGTGCGTTCGAACGGTGCATACGGCGGTTATACCGCAACTTCCCGGACACGGATCGACGCATCTCTGGTTGATGCAAGCTAAATTCGACGAGCAATCGGAGTTGACGGTGCATTCGGGTCGACAGTTGGGCGGCTGGCCTCGATAGTTCGGCAGGCAGACGCACACGGCTTGTTGCGCTACCGCTCTACATTCGGAATTCGCGCCGCAAGGGCTCGGATAGCACGGGTCTACTTGAACGGGTTGAACTGGTTCCGGTGGTGGAGCTAAAAACACGCAATTTTACGCAATTTTCTTCGCATATTTGCGCGAATACACTTACGGGGTACTGGGTAACACCTCAAGAACGGATCTCCTGTGTAACCTACAACGCAACTACAAATCGGGCTGTGGTTGATTACTTCGCATTTGGTGTTTAATCCGCACGATCCGGGACAAGGATCGCCGCATTTCTGGTTTATACAAGCCCTATTTCGCGCGCATTCTGACGATATGGTGCATTCGGGTCTGCAATTCGGCGGGCTTCCTATGTAAGAAACCAAACAAGAACACACCGCCTGTTTGTTCACCTCCTTACACTGACTATTCGGACCGCAAGGACTCGGCTGGCAAGGATTCTTACGCTCTTCAATTGGCTCTAATCGAATACACGAAGCGTTAATATCGCACACACCAACACTCAAACTCATCTTACTTTCAACGACGATAGTACAAAATCTGAACGGGTCCCCGTTGTAACCGGGCAGGCAAGTACAAGACGGCAGATGGTTGACCACTTGGCAAACGGCGTTCTGGCCGCACGTACCGGGACAGGGATCCCTGCACTTGGCTTGCATGCAAGCCCGGTGCGAGGGACAGTCGGAGTTGAGGACGCACTCCGGCCTGCATCCTTCGTAAGGATTGCCAACGTAGTCGGGCAAACAGGCGCATGAGCCGGCGCCGTTGCGCTCGGTACAAACGGCGTTAGGGCCGCAAGGACTCGGGCTACAAGGTCGCACTAGTTCCACTATCACGGCTGAAATTCACGACAATGGATTAGATCAAGCGACGGGGGGGTTAGTGGGTTTAATCGCGGTGCGTTCGAGATAAGACTTACGTGGTGGTGGGGCGCAATTGACGAAGGGATCGCCGACGTAGCCGGGCGAGCAAACGCAATTGGGCGAGTGGCTGATCGTCCTGCATTCGGCGTTGAAGCCGCACGCTCCGTCGCACGGATCCTTGCACTTTAGATTGATGCACGCCAAGTGACCGGCGCAGTCCGAGTTGCTGGTGCACTCGGGCCGGCAGTTCGGCGGGGCGCCGCGGTATTCGGGCAAGCACGAGCAAGAGGGAGCGCCGCCGGTTTCCTTGCATTGCGAATTCGGTCCGCAAGGCGAAGGATTGCAAGGATGCGGCTCTTCGACGGGTTCGATTCCTACGATTGAGTTTCACGTGTAAACAGTGATTATACGAAAAATTTAGGGGGCGGCTTACTTATGGGCAGGCATCTGATGAACGGGTCGCCGGTGTAGGATACTCGGCAACTGCAAATGGGGTTGTGGTTGACGACTTGGCAGAGGGAATTGATGCCGCAGGTGCCGGGGCACGGGTCGATGCATTTCTGGTTCACGCAGGCCTCGTTTAGAGGGCATTCGGAGCTGGAGACGCATTCGGGCCGGCAGGACGGAGGGGATCCTATGTATCCGGGTACGCACGAGCAAACCGCTTGGTTATTTATCTCCCTGCATTGGCTGTTGGGTCCGCAAGGCGACGGGGAACAAGGATTCACTATTTGAGGTGCTAAAAATTCGCGAAATTTAGAACGACATAGCGAGGTAGTTTGAATGGAATTTACCGGGCCTTTTCGAGCAAAGGACGAAGGCGTTGCCTTGATAGCCGACCGAGCAGCTGCAAATCGGTATGTGATTGATCACGCTGCATTCGGCGTTTTGGCCGCAAGTACCGGGACACGGATCGACGCATTTGTTCCTCAAGCAAGCCTTGTTTCTGCTGCAATCGTTGTTCAGAACGCATTCCGGTCTGCATTCTATGTATGGATCGCCTCGGTAGTCGTCGAGGCAAGTGCACAAACCGTTATCGCACCGCGCGTTAGGTCCGCAAGGCGATGGATTACACGGATCGATTTCCACCGGTTGTTCTGCAAGAATCTCTTTTTACAAAACGAACTTACACGCGGTGATTTCTCCACTTACTTTCCGGAGGTTTCAACTGGCAATAACTGAACGGATCGCCGGTGTAACCCTCAGGACAAGAGCAACTCGGCGTGTGGTTGATCACGTTGCAAACGGCCAAAGCGCCGCAGGATCCGGGACAAGGATCCTTGCATCTTTGGTTGATGCAAGCTAAGTTACTCGAGCATTCCGAGTTGATCGTACATTCCGGTCTACAATTCGGCGGGCTACCGATATAATTAGCCAAGCAAGAACAAGAAGGAGTGGTGCCTAGATCTTTGCACTGGCTGTTCGGACCGCAAGGCGACGGCACGCACGGGTTCCTAACGGGTTCCGGAATTTGAACGGCCGGTTGTGCTAGAACGAGATCTATTTAGCGCCGAATTAAGGGGATATCGGTGGGAATTCTTACGAGGTATTTCGTAGCATCGCATGAACGGGTCGCCGGTGAATCGCAAGACGCAGCTGCAAATGGGACTGTGATTGATCACGTGACAATCGGTGTTCAAACCGCAGGTTCCGGGGCAAGGATCCGAGCATTTCTGGTTGATGCAAGCCTTGTTTTGCGGACATTCCGCGCTCACCGTGCATTCGGGTCGACAGCCGGGCGGGCTACCGATGTAATTAGCCAAGCAAGAACATACTGCTTGTTGGTTGACTACCTTGCATTGGCTGTTAGGACCGCAGGGCGATGGATGGCAAGGATTCGAAGGTTTCTCTGTTACAGCTACAACGAGATAATTGTATCCGAACATTCGAATATTACGCACTACCTTTTACTTACGATCTACAATGAAAACGTGGCAGTATCTGAAAGGATCTCCCGTGTATCCTTCCAAACAGGTGCAGGATGGTAGATGATTGATGACTTGGCAGTTGGTGTTTTGTCCGCACGTTCCCGGACAGGGATCTTTACATTTGTTGTTTATGCAAGCCTCGTTAGAAGGACAATCGGAGTTCAATGAGCATTCGGGTCGGCACCCTTCGTACGGGTTACCGACGAAATCGGGCAAACAGCTGCACGAACCGGCGTTGTTGTGCTCGCGACATTGCGCGTTCGCTCCGCAAGGCGACGGCGAACACGGGCTGATTTTCTCCAGGATTTGCGGTACTAAAAACACGAAATATTAACACCGCATCCTCGAAAACGGTCCGGCGAAAACTTACGCTGTGGCGGCTGACAAAGAACGAACGGATTACCGACGAAATTGTTCACGCAAACGCAGTTGGGCGTGTGGCTGATGACCCTGCAATCGGCGTTTTGTCCGCATATTCCCGCGTCGCATGGATTCCTGCATTTCTGATTGATACAAGCCAGATGAGCCGGACATTCGGAGTTACTAACGCACTCCGGCCGGCAATTCGGCGGGGTTCCTACAAACTCCTGCAAGCACGAACAAGACGGGGAATCGTTGATTTCTCTACATTGCGAATTCGGTCCGCAAGGCGACGGATTGCAAGGATCTATTCGAACTAGTTCCACGACAGCCACCGGCACGCATCTGAGGAAAGGATCCCCGTCGTATCCATCGTTGCAGGAACATATCGGATTGTGGTTGACCGTGTGGCATTGCGTGTTCAAGCCGCAAGCACCGGGACATGGATCGACGCACTTTTGGTTGACGCAGGCCCGGTTCAAAGGACATTCGCTGGAACCGACGCACTCCGGTCGACAAGCGGGCGGGCTGCCTGTGAATCCCGGCACGCAAGAGCACACCGCTTGCCCGTTCACCTCCCTGCATCGGCTGTTCGAGCCGCAAGGAGTCGGCTGGCAGGGATTCTTCGGAACTTCCGGAGGAACGGGACTGCACGATATAAACGCGTTTCCTACAAATCCTTTGAGGCAAGTGCAAGTCGGTATGTGATTTATCACGCTGCATTCGGCGTTCTGGCCGCAGGTGTTGACGCAGGGATCGACACATTTCGAACGTAAGCAGGCTTTATCCTTCGGGCAATCGGTGTTCAAAACGCATTCGGGTCTACAACCGCGGTAGGGATCACCGTGGTAATCCTCTATGCAAGTACATAGTCCTTCGTTGCATCGGGCGTTGGCACCGCAAGGTGACGGATTGCAAGGATCCTCCACTACAGCCGGTGCTAAAAAATCGTTCCGGAATAACACCGATAAACTTACACCTCCGTAAAAACTTACTTATTACTTGTATTTGACAATAAGCGAACGGATCTCCGGTGTAGCCTTCGTTACAAGCGCACACGGGAGTGTGATTGTTCACGGTGCAAGTAGCCTGAACTCCGCATGATCCCGGACAAGGATCGGCGCATTTCTGTCTCATGCACGCCAGATTGCTGGCGCATTCGAAGTTGTTGGAACATTCCGGCCGGCAATTCGGCGGACTTCCCGTGTAATCGGGCAAGCACGAGCACGCGGGAAAACCGCCGGAATTGAGGCACACCGAATTCGGACCGCAGGGAGTCGGCACGCAGGGATCTCTGACCGGCGTGACCGGCACGTTCACCGGAGGAGCTACAAAAATTGATGCGTTACAGAAGACGATATAAGGTGAGGATTGAATTGTATTACGTGGTATGGGAAGACATCGCGCGAAAGGATCCCCGTTGTAGCCTCGTTTGCAACTGCAAATGGGGCTGTGATTGATGACTTGGCAATTGGCGTTCAAGCCGCAGGAACCGGGACAGGGATCCGAGCATTTTTGGTTGATGCAAGCCTTGTTTTGCGGACATTCCGCGCTCATCGAACATTCCGGCCGGCAAGCCGGCGGACTTCCGACATAATTCTGAAGGCACGAACACACAGCCTGATCGTTCACTTCCTTACATTGGCTGTAGGGACCGCAAGGCGAAGGCCGGCACGGGTTTCCGTTTACCTCAATCGTACTTTCCGTAGGTTGTACGTCGCAAAATTTGAACGCATCACCCGTGTAACCTTGCAAGCAATTGCACGAAGGCAAATGGTTGATGACTTGACACAAGGCGTTCTGGCCGCAAGTACCGGGACAAGGATCCTTGCATTTGTTGTTCACGCACGCCCTGTTCGGAGCGCAATCGGTGTTCAAGCTGCATTCGGGTCTGCAACCCTCGTACGGATTCCCGACGTAATCCGACGCGCAACTGCAAGATCCGGCGTTGTTCCTCACCCTACACTCGGCGTTCGCTCCGCAAGGCGACGGCACGCAAGGCGACACGTTCTCCGCGGGCCTTTCCACTACCGGATGGCACGATATGAACGCGTCTCCCGCGTAGCCGTTCTCGCAGACGCAAATGGGAGTGTGGCTGATCACCCTACATTCGGCGTTCGAGCCGCACATTCCGGCGCAAGGATCGGCGCATTTCCTATTGATGCAAGCCAATTGATTGGAGCATTCGCTGTTGCTGGTGCATTCCGGCCGGCAGTTCGGCGGGGCACCGAGGTAGCCCGGCAGGCAAGAGCAGGCCGGCGAGCCGTTGGCGTCTCTGCATTCGGAATTCAAGCCGCAGGGCGACGGTCTGCACGGGTCGATCGTCTCCACTGGTTCTGGAGCTGGTCGTATACGAATCGTTTGTTAGGTTACATAAGGGTAGTTGTTAGATGCTTACGTTTGGGGGTGCATCTGGTGAACGGGTCGCCTTCGAGATCGCCGGGACAGGCGCACACGGGATTGTGGTTGATGACTTGGCAGATGGCGCGTAGACCGCACGTTCCCGGGCAGGGATCGATGCATTTCTGGTTGACGCAAGCTTGGGTGAGGGAGCATTCCGAGCTGGATACGCATTCGGGTCTACAGACGGGCGGGCTGCCTATGTAACCCGGCAGACAAGAGCACACCCCTTGCGAATTAACTTCTCTGCATTGGCTGTTCGGACCGCAAGGTGACGGGTTACAGGGGTTCTTAATCGCGATGGCTACGGGTTAAAATACAAGTTACGATTATCGCCCGAAAGTGGATTAGGCAATTTACGTACGTTCTAAAATCCTGCAGGAAATAAACGCGTTTCCAGTGTACCCCGCGGGGCAACTGCACATGGGAATGTGGTGAACCACCTGGCACACGGCGGTAGACGAACAAGTACCGGCGCACGGATCGATGCATTTATTTCTACTGCACGATCGATCGCTGGGACAATCCTGGTTCAGTACGCATTCGGGTCGACAGCTCCTGTAGGGATCCCCGTGATATTCCGGGATACAAGCGCACTTTCCTTCGTTACAAACAGCGTTGGCTCCGCAAGGAGACGGCCTGCAAGGATCATCTTCCACGGCGGGCGCAACTTCGATCGGTTTGGGGTAACAGTTCCTGAAAGGATCGCCCGTCATCTCGACGGGACAGGTGCACACGGCATTGTGGTTGAATACGCTGCAGATGGCGTTCAATCCGCAGGAACCGGGACAGGGATCGGCGCATTTCATTCGCATGCAAGCCGAATTGCTGGGGCAATCGGCGTTTATCGTGCATTCGGGCCGGCAATTCGGCGGCATGCCCACGAACTCCGGCAGACAGGAGCACGAGGGCAGACCGTTGTGTTCGTGACATTGGGAATTAGGCCCGCACGGCGACGGAGCGCAAGGATTAACGCGTTCTACTACCGCTGGAACTAAAAGTGTACCGTACAAATAACAATCTTCCGCGCCTTAGCGGTACTTACTTTGCGGCTGGGGGTGACACCTGATGAAAGGATCGCCGGTGTAGCCGCCGCGGCAGCTACAAATCGGACTGTGGTTGGTAATGTGACAATCGGCGTTCAAGCCGCAGGTACCCGGGCAAGGATCGGCGCATTTCTGGTTCAAACAAGCCTTGTTCAAAGGACACTCCGAGCTCTGCAAACATTCGGGCCGGCAACCCGGCGGCGTGCCGACGAAGCTCGGCAAGCACGAGCACACCGCCTGCCGGTTGACTTCTTTACATTGGCTGTTCGCACCGCACGGCGACGGCCGGCAGGGATCCGTTATCACGGCAACTGGGAATAGACGAGCATTTGAGTTCGATTGAATCGCACGGGCGAGTTAGGCTAGGCTTACTTCGTGGAGGTTCTTCGAAGGGCGCGCAATAGGCGAACGGGTTGCCGGTGAACGCCGGCAGGCACACGCAGCTGGGCGAGTGGTTGACCACCTGGCAGAGGGCGTTCGAGCCGCATGCGCCGGGACACGGATCGACGCATTTGCTCGCCGCGCAGCTCCTGGTCGGCGGGCAGTCGGAGTTGCGGATGCACGCCGGCCTGCAGCCCTGGTAGGGGTCGCCGAGATGGTCGGGCAGGCAGGCGCAGGCGCCGGCGCCGCGGCGCGCCTCGCAGACGGCGTTGGCGCCGCACGGCGACGGCGAGCACGGGTCCGTTTGCTCCAGCGGGATGCTCACGGCTGGAATTTGGTTCGTTTGGGTTACAGCGATTTTCGGCGCGGGGTAGCGGGGCGAAGCTGTAAGCGGACCGGTTGCGCAGGGAGTTGGAATTTTAACCACCACGTAAACGTTATCTCGATGTCGGTTAATGAGATTGGCATTGGGGAATTTGCAGGGTGTATTTGCGTTTAAACTTAAACCAGGGTGTATACCAGGGAGATTTTGGTTTGATTTTTATATTAAGCATTTTTCCACCGCATTTCGTTAGGGATTGTAAAGCATTATTGTAATTCTGACCTTTTTGTAGAATTCGTTCGCAGGGGTTGTTTTTAGAGGGTTGTTGTTTCGTAAATAATTCAAGCACCAGGATTTTCGGGGACCAGGGGGGGTTAAGTTTTCGGGGCTTGTACGCTCTGTGAACCAACCTTTTGTTTATTTAAAGCTCCGGGTTATATTTTTGGGGTAAGTGGGGTTGTTTGTTTCGGCATTAAAAAAATAGCAGCGTGCTGATTTGCTCCAATCGAAAGCTCCTTTTGTTATCGTTGGGGGATGTAACCTTACCTTATCATTAAAATCCCCTTTTTTCTCGCAAACAAGCGTGAGTATTTACAGCCATGCATGCACGGAAGTTTCTACGAACCATTCCAAACGGTTCCGAACAGTTCCAAGCTGTTCCGAACCGTTCCTAACTTTTCCGAACAGTTCCAGAAACTTCCTTTATTATTGATATTCTCAAACCGACACCAGAGGATATTAAAGAAACAGTAATTTCAATTTTTTTTTTTCAAATCAAATTATTGTCATACGTCGATTTAATATTAACGTGTAAACGTTCTTACTTTCTTATTAAATCCTACGTTTACACAGTACGCTTAAAACCCGCAAAAATGAATTTTTTTCACAATTTCCAATTCGTTTACTGCTTCATTAACACCTCGTAAACCCCAAGAAAAAATCCTACCTGGTGTTGGCGAGCATCCTCTGAACGGGTCACCGGTGTATCCGGGCGAACAGCTGCAGGTCGGATTGTGATTGACGACGGCGCAGAGGGCGTTCGAGCCGCAACTGCCCGGACACGGATCGCGACACTTTTGATTCACGCACGCCAACGCGCTACCGCACTCCGGATTTATCGTACACTCGGGCCGGCAGTTGGGCGGCTGACCCACGTAATTGGGCGCGCACGAACAAGCCGGCGACTCGCCGCGTATCAGACAAGCGGAATTCGGACCGCACGGACTCGGATCGCACGGATTCACCGGCGGTTTCTTCTCTGAAAAAACCAAACATATGCACCAGTTAATTGTACCGAATAGCCTGAGTAGTAGAGGTGAAATAACTTACCGGTCGGTTCTGGGAAGCACCGCACGAACGGATCGCCGGCGTGGCCTCGTACGCAGCTGCATATCGGGTTGTGGTTGACGACTTGGCACAGGGCGTTGATGCCGCATGTGCCGGGGCACGGATCCACGCATTTCTGGTTCAAGCAGGCCTGCGTGAGCGGGCATTCGGCGCTGACGACGCATTCGGGCCGGCAGGACGGCGGCGAGCCGGTCAAACCCGGCTGGCAGGAGCACACGGCGACGCCGTTGTTCACTCGGCACACGCTGTTCGGGCCGCACGGGCTCGGCTGGCACGGATTGACGGGCGGCGCGATCTTCTTCGGGCGACAGGCGACGAAGGGATCGCCTTCGTGGCCCGCCGGACAGCCGCAGGTCGGTATGTGGTTGACGATATCGCAGACGGCGCCCTGTCCGCAGGTGCCCGGACACGGATCGACGCATCTAAGATTGCTGCAGGCCTTCCTCGGCGAGCAGTCCGAGTTCATGGTGCATTCCGGTCGGCAATTCAAGTAGGGATCTCCTTGGTACAGCGGCAGGCACGAGCAAACGCCTCGCTCGCACTTGGCGTTCTGGCCGCAGGGATTCGGATAACACGGGTCCTGCGGTATCGGCGTTTTGGGCGTTTCGATTCGCGCGCACTCGGAGAACGAGTCGCCGGTGTAGCCGGCCAGACAGCTGCAGATCGGTATGTGGTTTTGCACTCTGCATTCGGCGTTGAAGCCGCACGAGCCGGCGCACGGGTCGCGGCACTTCTCGGTGATGCAAGCCGCGTTCGACGGGCAATCGGTGTTGACGACGCACTCCGGCCGGCAATTCGGCGGCGCACCGACGTAGTTCGGCAGGCAGCCGCATACGGCTTGGTTGTTGATCTCTCTGCAATGCGAATTCGGGCCGCAGGGGTTCAGCAGACAGGGACTGTCGACGGGACGCGGCTTCGGCGGCGCCGGCGGTATTTCGCGGCACCTGGTGAACGGATCGCCGGTGAAGCCGGCCTTGCAGCTGCAAATCGGATTGTGGTTGATCACCAGGCAATTGGCGGCGATGCCGCACGCGCCGCTGCACGGATTCGCGCATTTGAACTTGTGACAGGCGCGGTCGTGCGGGCATTCCGAGCTGACGACGCATTCGGGCTTGCAATTCGGCGGCGAGCCGGTGTATTCGGGCAAGCACGAGCAAACCGGTTGGTCGTTGACCACGCGACATTGGCTGTACGGTCCGCACGGGGTAGGATCGCAAGGATTCTTCGGTTCCGGTCGAGGCTCTATTAAAAATATATCCATTAATAAATCTACTAAAATTAACGTTTGAAATCACTCACGTGGCGTCAACTGGCAGACGGTAAACGGATCGCCGGAGTAGCCTTCGATGCAATTGCACAGCGGCAGGTGATTCATTACGGAGCATTCGGCGTTCTGGCCGCAAATGCCCGGGCACGGATCGGCGCATTTATTTCTGATGCAGGCTCTGTTCGTGGGACAATCGGAGCTCAGCACGCACTCCGGCTTGCAGCCTTCGTACGGGTTACCGTAGTAATCTTGGATGCACACGCATGAACCGGCCCCGTTGCGCTGGCGACACTCCGCGTTAGAACCGCACGGCGACGGTTCGCACGGATTCGGCTTCTCCTCCGGCTTGGGAATGCATTGAACGAAGGGATTGCCGGTGTAACCCGAAGCGCAAGTACAGGAAACCGTGTGGGATATCACCGTACATTCCGCATCGGAACCACAACTTCCTGCAAAACGTACAATCATGTAGTCCATGATTTTTGTGTAGACGATTTAAGTATACTAACCTGGACATGGATCTTTGCACTTGTTGTTGATGCAAGCTTGAGAGCTTGGGCAATCCGGGTTAATGACGCATTCGGGTCGGCAGTTGGGCGGCGCGCCGACGTATCCCCGCACGCACGAGCAGGACGGGCTGTCGCCGGACACCCTGCAAACGCTGTTGGGTCCGCAGGGCGACGGCACGCACGGATCGGCGGTCGTCTTCGGTTTCTCCTCGACGATCACCCGGCAACTCTGGAACGGATCGCCGGTGTAGCCGTCCCTGCAGCTGCATATCGGGCTGTAGTTGCGCACCTCGCAGGCGGCGTTCAGGCCGCACGAGCCCGGACACGGATCGATGCACTTCTGGTTGACGCAGGCGCGTCGCGGCGGACACTCGGCGCTGACTATGCACTCCGGCCGGCAGGACGGCGGGCTGCCTTGGTACCCTTGGATGCACGAGCACACGGCGTGGTCGTCGATGTTCTTGCATTGGCTGTTCGGTCCGCAAGGCGACGGATTGCATGGGTCCGTCAGAGGATGCGGCGGTTGTTCGATGGCTCTGCAGTAGGTGAACGGGTCGCCGGTGAGCGTGTCGGGACAAGAACAAACCGGTATGTGGTTGATGACGTCGCATCTGGCGTTTTGACCGCACGTGCCGGGACAAGGATCTCGGCATTTCTGTCCGATGCAAGCCCTGTCTCTGGAACATTCCGTGCTGATGACGCATTCGGGTCGGCAGGATTCGTAAGGGTTTCCTCTGTATTCGGGTAGGCAAGTACAAATTCCGTTGTTGCATTGAGCGTTGGGTCCGCATGGCGATGGATTGCACGGATCCACCGGTCTGGGTCTCTCCGTTTCGATGGGAATCGGATCGCATTGGGTGAACGGATCGCCCGTGTGGCCTTCCAAGCACGTGCAAATCGGCAAATGGTTAATCACGTGGCATTGTCCGTTGTATCCGCACGAGCCGGGACAAGGATCCGTGCACTTTTGATTGATACAAGCGCTCTGTGATTCGCAATCGCTGTTCAGGATGCATTCCGGTCGGCAGTTCGGAGGTGATCCGAGGAAATCGGGTAGACACGAGCAAGTTGGACTGTCGCCTACGATTCTACATTGCGAATTCGGTCCGCAGGGCGTCGGGTGACAAGACGGCGGACGTTCCGTGGTCGATTCCTCGATAGCTGCAAATAAATTAATTGTATACAACTTTAAGTTGTACGAATAAATACATACGTTGCGGTGAACATCTCAAGAAGGGATCGCCGGTGTAGCCGGGCGGACAGGCGCAAATAGGATTGTGGTTCTTCGTGGTGCACTGGGCGCCCAATCCGCAGGTATTCGGACAAGGATCGGCGCACTTTTGGTTGACACAAGCCTTGTCCAACGAGCACTCCGAGCTGACGATGCACTCCGGCCGACAGCCGGGCGGGCTGCCCACGTAATTCGGCAAGCACGAGCACACGGCCTGCTTGTTCACCTCCCTGCATTGGCTGTTGGGGCCGCAGGGCGAGGGCGCGCACGGGCGCTCGTCCGCCCGCTCGACCGCCACCTCGCGGCATTGGAAGAAAGCGTCGCCGGTGAAGCCGGGCGGACACGAGCACGTCGGTATGTGATCGGAGACTTTGCATTCGGCCGATACGCCGCACGTGCCGGCGCACGGGTCCAGGCATTTGTAGCCGACGCAGGCCAGGTGCGATTTGCAATCGTCGTTGGTTTCGCACTCTCTGCGACAACCGTCGCTGTGGTACGGATCGCCGTGGAAGCCGGGCAGGCACGCGCAGGCGCCCGCGTTGTTTCGTTCTCGGCATTCAGCGTTAGGACCGCATGGTGATGGCGAGCATGGTGTAGGCGGCGGAGATCTTTCGGTTGCTGCAACAATTTACCAATTAATGTGAGGATACTCGTAATTGGTTGGAAGCAAAGACATTGTAACTAAGAGGTCGGTAAGTACGTGGGGCAACCGATCTCTCCCAGTCATTAGAAAATTTAAAACAGCATAACAATCTCCAAATATATGGTATTCATCATAGAAACATTTAGTCTCTTAGTTGTAATGTCTTTGGTTGGAAGTATATATGAAAAAGTGTTAGTAGATACAATAAAAAAATAATCCAGTTAGTTTTGTATACTAGTACTAGAAGTAGATAGAAAAAGAGGTCTTACTCAACGGAGGTAAAGTACAAGAGGTGCTAGGGTCTCCTTGGTATCCAGGCAGGCAAGAGCAAACGGGAGCGTGCGAGACAACCGTGCATTGGGCGTTTATACCGCAATGGCCTTGGCAGGGATTCGTGCATCTTTCGTTTCTGCACGCCAGATTATTGGGACATTCTAGGTCGTTTATGCATTCCGGGCGGCAATTGGGCGGGCGGCCGATAAAGTTGGGCAAGCACGAGCAAGCCGGTTGCTCGCCGGAGATTCTACATTGGGAATTCGGCCCGCACGGCGACGGCACGCAAGGGTTTTCGGGTTTCGCGGGAGGTACTAAAAGAGAAAAATACTCCTGATGAGGCTCGACGAGGATTAGTGTTAACACGAGTGTAACGTACGCTGTATTCTGGAGCAAACGGTGAAAGGGTCTCCCGTGTGGCCGGGGGAACACACGCAAATGGGATTGTGGGTGACGACCCTGCATTGGGCGTTCGAGCCGCAGGTGCCCGGACAGGGATCCACGCATTTCTGGTTAACGCAAGCCTTGTCTTGGGAGCATTCCGAGCTGCCGACGCACTCCGGCCGGCACATGGGCGGCGAACCGGCGTAGCCCTGTATGCAAGAACACACGGCGTGCCCGTTCACCTCCCTGCATTGGCTGTGCGGCCCGCAAGGGGACGGCTGGCAGGGTTCCGGACGTTCCTCGATCACTACGGGGGAAATCGCAATTAAGTAAGCCAACGAACAAATCGCCATCCGACTCGAGAGAATCTCACCGGGTTCGATCAGATTGCACCGGTATCCGGGATCGCCGGTGTAGCCGACGATGCAGGAACAGCTCGGCACGTGATTGATCACCCTGCATTCGGCGTTGATGCCGCAGGTGCCCGTGCACGGATCGATGCATTTGTTGTTGACGCAGGCCCTGCTGCGGTCGCAATCGGTGTTCGTGATGCACTCCGGCCGGCAGCCGGTGTAGGGATCGCCGTGGTATTCGGGCAGGCAGGAGCAGGAGCCGGCGCCGTGGCGTTCTTTGCACACGGCGTTGGCTCCGCAAGGGGACGGGTTGCAGGGGTTTCGGGGGGATTCTGTAACGGGCGCTGAAAGTGCAAAACGAGGGGTTAATTCTAAGCAGAATGGAGACGTCGAGATCTTACTGGGAGGTAGGAACGCGCAACCCTTGAAAGGATCGCCCGTGTAGCCTTCGGCGCACTGGCAGATCGGGGTGTGTTTGACGGTGGTGCACGTGGTGTAGGATCCGCAGGACCCTCGACACGGGTCCGTGCACTTTTCGTTTTGGCACGCTAGGTTTCCGGGACATTCGGCGTTTATGAGGCATTCGGGCCGGCAATTCGGCGCTCTGCCGATGTAGTTCGGCAGGCAAGAGCAAACCGGTTGGGAGTTAATTTGTCTACATTGCGAATTCGGACCGCAAGGTGTCGGAATGCAAGGATTACCGCTCGGTATTTCGATTTTTTCTAAAAAAGAAAAGAACAGATTGCATGCATATAGATAAAAGAAAAATAATACAAGTAAGTCTGCAATACAGTATTGAAGATATATAAGCATCAGTTAATTGCAAGAATATGTATGTATTATCTACTCGAATAATTAATAGTTACATCTTGCAAATAACTGATTTAAATACAATAGGAAATAAAGAGAAAGTAGTAGGTACTAAATTACATTACATCTACAATACGACAGAACAGACACAAAGCAACGAAACTGAAAGATATTCCATCAACCATATACGAATCCTTCAATTTCGCTACAACTAAACTACAAAAGAGGAAAACTAATCTTACTTTCTTCTAAGATACATCTAACGAAAGGATCTCCGGTATAGTCGGGAGGGCAACTACAAATCGGATTGTGGTTTATCACCTGACAGAGGCCGTTTATCCCGCAGGTGCCGGGACAGGGATCTTTGCATTTCTGGTTCAGGCACGCCTTGTTTTGGGCGCACTCCGAGCTCACCATGCACTCGGGCCGGCACGTGGGCGGCGTGCCCACGTAATTCGCCTGGCACGAGCACACGGCGTGCCCGTTGATTTCCCTGCATTCGCTGTAGGGACCGCAGGGCGAGGGCTGGCAAGGGAACCTCGGCAATTCGACTACAAAAGTTTTACAAACGTTTACAAACCACGTTCGCTCGATGGGTTAATTACGAGGTGCTTACTAGGTGGCGGTTGTCGGCAGGAGGTCAACGGGTTGCCGGTGAAGCCGGGCAAACAAGAGCAGGACGGCGAGTGATTGACCACGTGGCATTCGGCGTTTATTCCGCAAGTACCCGGACAGGGATCTTTGCATTTGTTGTTTACACAAGCCCTGTCGCTTTGGCAATCGGTGTTGGTGACGCATTCGGGTCTACAACCGGTATAAGGATCACCTAGATACTCCGGTAGACAAGCGCAAGATCCAGCTCCGTTGTGTTGCCTGCATTCCGCGTTGGCGCCGCAAGGCGACGGATTGCAGGGATTTCGAGGCTCTTCCGTCGGTCGTACAACTAAAATAACTACTTTTATACACACTGTACATCCTTTGTGACGATAATATTACTAGGTAGCGGGTGACAGCCGGTGAAAGGATCGCCGGTTTGGCCGATTTTGCAGCTACAAACGGGCCTGTGGTTGACGACGGTGCATTCGGTGTTCGAGCCGCACGACCCCGGACAGGGATCGATGCACTTCTCGTTTTGGCACGCCAAATTGCCCGAGCAATCGGCGTTGATGACGCATTCCGGCCGGCAGTTGGGCGAGCGGCCGACGTAGCCGACGAGGCACGAACACGCCGGGCTGTTGTTGACGTTCCTGCATTGGGAATTCGGGCCGCAGGGCGACGGTACGCACGGATCTTCCGGCGGATGTACGATGGGAGGTTCTGAGAGAAGCGTTCGATTCAATTCTCGTCGTTCGCACATCTCCGGACTTACTTACTTTCTTCCACTATGCACCTGGTGAAAGGATCTCCTACGTAACCCGAAGGACAACTACAGATGGGATTGTGGTTGATGACTTGACAGCGGGCGTTCAATCCGCACGTTCCGGGACAGGGGTCCTTGCATCTCTGGTTGATGCAAGTTTTGTCCGACGAACAATCGGCGCTAACCATACATTCGGGTCTACAAGTAGGCGGGGATCCGGTGCAATGTTCTTGGCAAGAACACACCGCGTGATTATTTACAACCCTACATTGACTGTAAGGTCCGCAAGGCGATGGATTACACGGTTCAATTCTCGGTACTTCAACTAAAAAAATCCTACGTTTTAAGAAAAGACACGCGTATGTACGAACATACGTACTCGGTGTTAAGTGACAAGAGGTCGTCGGGTTCCCAGTGTAACCATCCAAACAGAAACACGAAGGAGCGTGGTTGGCCACCACGCATTCGGCGTTAATCCCGCAAGTCCCCACGCAAGGATCCTTGCATTTACTCGCCAAACAAGCCTTGTTCCTCGGACAATCTATGTTCGTGACGCACTCCGGCCTGCAGCCGCTGTACGGATCCCCGACGTATTCCGGCAGACAGGCGCAGGAACCCGCGCCGTTTTGCTCCCTGCACACAGCGTTAGCGCCGCAAGGACTCGGACTGCAAGGAGTCCGCGTCTCTTCGATCACCTCGACGACGGGCGTACACCCGGCGAACGGATCGCCGGTGTATCCGGCGTCGCATCGGCAATTGGGCGAGTGGTTCACCGTCGTGCAAACGGCGTAGAACCCGCACGAACCGGCGCACGGGTCCTTGCACCTTTCGTTGATGCACGCCAGGTTGCCGGGGCATTCGGAGTTGATCGAACACTCCGGCCGACAGTTGGGCGATCTGCCCACGTAATTCGGCAGGCAAGAACAAACGGCCTGGGTTCCTATCGCCCGGCATTGGGAGTTGGGACCGCAGGGCGTCGGCACGCACGGCGTGCCGGTCGGTTCGGGTTCTAAAAACGATTCCGCCGGTGTTATTCGCGGTGTAATTTTTACGTTTTAGTGGTCGTCTTACTTTCTTCTTTGATGCACCTGACGAAGGGATCGCCGGTCAGACCGGCCGGGCAGCTGCAAATCGGGTTGTGGTTGACGACGTGACAGCGGGCGTTTAATCCGCACGTTCCGGGACAGGGATCGCGGCATTTCTGGTTGATGCAGGTCGCGTCTTGGTTGCAATCGGTGCTGACGACGCATTCCGGTCTACAGCGAGGCGGCGAACCGATGTGGTCCTTCAAGCAGGAACACACGGCGTGATCGTTCACGACGCGACATTGAGAGTTGGGGCCGCACGGTGAAGGCGTACAAGGTTCTAAGGGTGCCGGTCTCGGAGCTGCATAGGAAGAATTCACCGCGTGTATTCGAATCGAGTTAGTGTTAGTAGCGTCCTTACTTGGAGCCGGTTCGAAATGGCAACCTCTGAATGGATCTCCAACGTAACCCACGAGACAATAGCAATTGGGCAAGTGGTTGTTGACTTGGCATTCGGCGTTGATTCCGCAAGTACCCGGACACGGGTCCTTGCACTTGTTGTTCACGCACGACTTGTCCTTCGAGCAATCCGAATTGGTGACGCACTGCGGCCGGCAACCGGTGTAAGGGTCGCCGAAGTAGTCGGGCAAACAGGCGCAAGAACCAGCGCCATTCAGTTCTTTGCACAGGGCGTTGGCGCCGCACGGCGACGGGTTGCACGGGTGGGCGGGTTCCTCGATAATCGGCACGTCTAAAATACACGGCAGTAGTAACGCTGCGTACGGCGGCGAATCGGGCGAAACTTACATTCGTGGCATATGGAGAAGGGATCGCCGGTGAAGGAGCCGCCGCAATAACATTGCGGCGAGTGATTGACCACTCGACATTCGGCGTTGACGCCGCAACTTCCCGGACAAGGATCCACGCATCTTTGGTTGACGCAAGCTCGAGCCGACGGACATTGGCTGTTCACCGTACATTGAGGTCTACAATTCGGCGGTTGGCCGTAGTAATCGGGCAAACACGAGCAAACCGCTCGTTCGTTCGACACTCTACAATCGGAGTACAACCCGCAAGGAGTCGGTACGCAAGGATTCGTTATCACCGGTCGGGGAGGTTCTAAAATATTCAATCGTTACACATAGACCTATACAACGCAACGAGAGTCATCATTACTTTCTTCCTTGAAACACCGGCTGAAAGGATCTCCGGCGAAGTTTCTCGGACAGCTGCATATGGGACTGTGCAAGACGGTTTTGCAGAGCGCGTTAAAGCCGCAAGTGCCCGGACAAGGATCCACGCACCGCATGTTCACGCAGGCTCTATCCGAAGGACACTCGGAATTAACCATGCATTCGGGTCTACAAAGCGGCGGGGCATTTATGCAACCTTCCAAACAAGCACAAACGGGCAAATCGTTATGGACGCGACACGTACTGTACGCCCCGCAAGGCGATGGCACGCACGGATGGGACTTCCTGTGGTCCTCGATAACTAAAGGATATACAATCATTAGGCGGTTAATCGTTCGGAACTACAGCAGATGTAATCTGCTTGTTGCGGACTCTTACGTGGAGGTATGACATTGCAATGGACAAGAGCGTTGCCGGTGTAGCCTTGCAGGCAATAGCATTGCGGATTGTGATTGATCACGGTGCATTCGGCGTTGATGCCGCAGTTTCCGCTGCAGGGGTTCCGGCATTTCATGCCGAGGCAGGACTTATCGTGGGGACAATCGTTGTTGGAGACGCACTCCGGCCTACAGCCGGTGTACGGGTCTCCGTGGTAACCGGGCACGCAGGCGCAAGCGCCGGCGCCGTTCCGTTCGGTACAAACGGCGTTCGAGCCGCACGGGGAAGGATTACAAGGGTATCTCGGTTCCACTACGACTAGAAGAGAAAATAGATGAAAAATAGCGACAGCATAGTAGAGCGTCTACAAGACCGTACGGAGAGCTGAAAGATGGAGCGAATGTAGAAAGACATGCGACTTACCGGTTTCCGCGACGCAACCGGAGAACGGATCGCCTTCGAAGCCGGGCAGGCAGCTGCAGATCGGACGGTGATTGACGACGTTGCATTGGGCGTTGAAGCCGCAGGCACCCGTACAGGGGTCCTTGCACTTCTGGCCGACGCAGGCCAGGTTGAGCGGGCAATCCTGATCGATGAGGCACTCCGGTCGGCAGTTCGGCGGTAGACCGTACATGTCCGGTAGACAGGTGCACACTGCTCGGTTGTCGATGGTGCGACATTCGGCGTTAGGCCCGCACGGGGACGGTACGCAAGCGTTTATAGGCGGTTTCGGTTTGACTGGAACAAACAAAACATGTCACGAAACCTTCTGGAAACTATTAGTGGGTATTTGATGAGAGTTCTGGCGGTGATCTTAGGGAAACCTTCTGGTGAAATTTGCATGAACAAGAACTTTCTTCAGTTATGTGAGCAAGTAACTTAGCCCCAACTCTTAAACACCCCGAAATATTAGAGATTAAGAATGTGCAATTAGTGTTGCCTACACGTAGTTATCGTTTTTGTCGATGATAATTTGGGTCATTTGGTGAAATTTTGCAAATACTATAAATGATGAATCGTTTAGAAATTTCCACTTACCGATTATGGTGCATTGAACGAAGGGATCGCCGATGGAATTCGGCGGACAGCTACAAATCGGGTTGTGATTGTGCACTTGACATCTGGCCGCGATGCCGCAGGTGCCTTGGCACGGGTCCTGGCACTTCTGGTTGATGCAAGCCTTGTCCAACGAGCACTCCGACGTGACCAAGCACTCCGGCCGGCACGCGGGCGGCGCACCGAAGTACCCGATCTGGCAGGAGCATACGGCCTGTTCGTTTCGCACGCGGCACACCGAATTGGCGCCGCACGGCGACGGTTCGCACGGATCGACCGGTTGCAGCGGTTGCGCGCGACACGCCGTGAACGGATCTCCGATCAGACCGCGACCGCACACGCACACCGGCACGTGGTTGACCACGCTACATTCGGCGTTCAAGCCGCAGAGACCTCGACAGGGATCCCGGCAGTGCTGCGACAGACAGGCCAAGTGGCTGGCGCATTCGGAGTTCATCGTGCATTCGGGTCTGCAACCGCCCACGTACGGGTTGCCCACGTAGGGAGGGATGCACGTGCACCTGGCCAAGCCGTCTTGCACGGTACATTGGGAGTTTTCGGCGCACGGAGATGGATTACAGGGATCGATCGGTCGGATTATAATCGGCGTTTTGGTGCAACCGATGAAAGCGTCGCCTTCGAAGCCGGTTTTGCAGCTGCAGAACGGATTGTGGTTGATGACATCGCATTTGGCGTTTCTACCGCACAATTCGATGCAAGGATCGACGCATTTCTCTCTGACGCAAGCCTTATCTCGCGGGCATTCCTGGCTCATGGTGCACTCGGGTCGACAGAACGGCGGGCTGCCTACGTAGTCGGCCCTGCACGAACAAACCGGCCGGTTTTCCTTCACGTGACAAATGGAATTCGGACCGCAAGGCGACGGATCGCACGGGTTCGCGTGCGGCCGCTTCGGCTCCTCGGTCACCGGCGGCGTGTAACAGCCCAAAAACGGATCGCCCTGTTGCCCCGGCGGGCAGCTACAAATCGGATTGTGGTTGACGACGGTGCAGAGCGCGCCGGCGCCGCAGGTGCCAGCGCACGGATCCACGCACTTCCGGTTGACGCACGCTTCGGTTTGCCGGCACTCCGACGTGACGACGCACTGCGGCTTGCAAATCGGCGGCACGCCCGCGTAGTCCGGCAGGCACGAGCAGGTGGCGAAGCCCTGGCGCGACACCAGGCACCGGCTGAACGGGCCGCACGGCGACGGATCGCACGGATTCGGGCCGGGCTGCGGGCGCGCGTACTCGTAGCAGCTGACGAACGGATCGCCGGCCAGGCCGGCCGGGCACGAGCAGATCGGTATGTGGTTGCGGACGTCGCAGCGGGCGCCGACGCCGCAGACGCCGGCGCACGGATCGACGCACTTGTTGTTGATGCAGGCCTTGTTCAGGAGACAGTCGGGGTTGACGACGCATTCGGGCCGGCAGGCGATCAACGGGTTGCCGTAGAAACCCGGCTTGCACGCGCAAGTCAAGGCGTTTTTGGCGCGTTTGCATTCGGCGTTTTCGCCGCACGGGATCGACTGGCACGTCGTCTCTTCGATTACCGGACCTACAAATAACATAACATTAGATATGCAAGTTTATCGAGTAAAGTTAAATCGTTTACCTATTGGTATTGAACAGTGTTGGAACGGATCGCCGACCAAACCATCGGGACAGTGACAAATCGGCGTGTGTTGGATGACGGAGCACAAAGCGTTTACGCCGCAACTTCCCGGACACGGATCGATGCAAGAGTTTCCTAAGCAGGCCGTGTTGAACGGGCAATCGGCGTTCGTTAAGCATTCCGGTCGACATTGCGGGTTCCACGGCGCCTCGGGTCCCAAACACGGATCGCAAACGGCTATTTCAGTACCGTATACGCTGCATTCCATATCGCCGCACGGCGACGGTACGCACGGCAGCACCGTTACGTTAGGATAGCTCGGTATATTCACAGCGGGCGTGGGGATGCATTGGAAGAACGGATCGCCCATGCAATTCTCCGGACACACGCAAGTGGCCGTGTGGTCTCTTACTTGACACAAGGCGTTGACGCCGCATAGATTACCAGTAGCGCAAGGATCCAAACAGTGTCGGTTTAGGCAAGCTTTGTTAATTGGACAATCAGAATTCAACACGCATTCGGGCACGCAACCCAATTGCGGATCGCCTTGGAAATCGGGCAAGCACGAACAAATCGCTCTACCGTTCGCGTTCTGGCAGATGGTGTTTATACCGCAAGGACTCGGATAGCAGGCGTCTCCTTCGGGCGCCGGTACAGGCAACGCGAAACATCTTATAACAGGATTTCCTATGAAACCGTACAAACAGGAACACACCGGATGGTGCCTTTCGACTTTACAGTGCGCGTTCGCTCCGCACGATCCCGGACAGGGATCCTTGCACCGATAACCGATGCACGCTTGATTATCCCGGCAATTTTCGTCGACGACGCATTCGTAACCGTGGCAACCGCCGGGTCCCGCCGGATCGCCTCCGTAGCCTTCGGGACATTGGCACAGCGGTTGTCCGTCGGGCGATACGACGCAATGCGCTCCAGGACCGCAAGGATTCGGCGAGCAAGGCGTCGCCGGTTGCAATCTACATCCGGTATAAGCGTCCCCGACGTATCCCGAGCGACAGAAACACCGCTCCTCGTTGTCGGCGACGTAGCAATCGGCGTTGGCGCCGCACGGACCCGGACTGCACAGCAACGTGATCTTGTGCTCGGCGCAATGCCTGAAGGGATTGCCGCCGGTGCCCGGCGGACAGAAGCAGATCGGTTCGCGAAGGGGATCGCATCGGGCGCCCAGACCGCAAGGATTCGGTTCGCACGGGTTCCTCGCCTCGACGCAACCGCGGATCGTGTTGGGGCTCTCGAGGAAGCCGGGCAGGCACGTGCACTTGGCGAAGCCGTTCGCCAGCACGGCGCACTGGGTGTTCGGGCCGCAGGGCGACGGCTCGCAGGGATGGGCGGGCAGCGAGCAGGGCACGTGCGGCGGCGTTCCTTCGTATTCCGGCAGGCAGAAGCAAACCGCGTTGCCTCCGACTACTCGACAACCGGAATTCGGTCCGCACGGATTCGGCGAGCATTCGTCTCCTTCGGGTACTGGAATAATACAAAGCTGTAGTAATCTAGAAAGGGTGTGTGTTAAGGATCTAGTAATACTAACTGCAATTTTTGAATGGGTTCCCGGTGAGTCCTTTGGGACAGAAACATATGGGATTGCCGTTGTCGAGTTCGCAGAGGGCGTTGACGCCGCACGGGTTCGGCTCGCAGGGACTCCCCGACGGGCGGCATTCGATCGTAGCGTCGCCTCGGTAGCCGGGCGGGCATTTGCAGGTCGGCACGTGGTAGATGACGTCGCAGACGGCGTTGGCGCCGCACTTGCAGGGCGACGCGCAGGCGCCGTTGATGCAGGCCTCGTACGAGGCGCACTCGCCGTCGCCGCGGCAGCCCGTCACGGCGTAGCATTCGGTGTAGGGATTGCCCGAATCGTAGCCCGGCAGGCAGCGGCATTCGATGCCGTGGTTGACGGGCACGCATTCGGCGTTCTCGCCGCACGAGTCCTCCGAGCAGGGGTTGATGCAGAGCCGGTTCAGGCGATCGCAGAGCTTGTTCGGCGGACAGTCTTCGTTGTATTGGCACACTTGCTTGGCAGGCGCTGGAAATCTTACGGTATCATCACGAGCATCGCGCGAATTTACAGCGGCTTACCTGGCTGGCATTCGACGAAGCCGTTGCCGGCGAAGCCTTCGATGCAGCTGCAGTCGCATCCGTGGTTCGCGTTGATGCAGAGGGCGTTCGCGGCGCAGGGGTTCCTAAAGTCGCAGGGTTTCTGGCAGGCGCCGTCTATGCAGGCGTCGCTGATCGGGCATTCATCGTCGCTCGAGCAACCGGCTGAACGTGAGAGAGTGCAAAGAGAAACAACAGTGAAAGATAGGAAGAACTACGATCGCTTTGTACATAATAATAGTATTCGACTACTGTAGGAGTTTATCTACAATTTATACACGATTTATTCACAACGATTCGGCCGACGGATTCTCGCTGGTGTTGTTAATATGTATATAAAGCGAAGAATCCGATCGTCCGTTCGGTAATTATCGATTAATTCATTAATAAATTTAGTCGCGCGATAAATGATGTGGGTGGTGGTTATCTTACTTGCGGATGATTTGTAGCAATTAGTGGCGGGATTTCCCTCGTAACCCGCTGGGCACATACAAATGGGCCTGTGCATTTTGGTCTGGCATCGAGCTGTTCGAGCACAGGCTCGCGTAAAATGGCAGGGATCGCGGCATTCCGACATGTAACAAGCCTCGGAATCGAGACAGTCCGTGTCTGACTTGCATGATTTCGGAGCGTTCGGTCGTTCTGTTATAAAGTTAGATAATGTATTAGATCATTAGTGAGAGGTGGTATTTACAGGGGATTCTGTACACCGGGTGGTTATAAATTCATCAAATAGGGTAGATACCTCCCCATTTATAAATCACCCGGTACAGTAGTATATACAAAAAAAAATCAACACGATTAATCTAACAAATCTACTTCGACTAACCCTAAACCAAAAAAAAAATAAAAACATTACTAATTAAAAAGCATGCATTAATAATCATTAATCGAATTAAGTGCAAAATTCAAATTAAACAACTTTCAAAATATTTATATACAAGAATCGCTATATAGTGTTTTTGTTGTATGTAGTTCTCGTTTATACCTTTGTAGCACATCCTGGTGGGATCTCCGATATAGCCGGTAGGACAAGAGCACGAGGCCGTGCGATTGAGGGCCGTGCACAGCGCGTTCGGGGCGCAGGCACCTCCTAGTGAGCACACGTGCAGGCACCTTTTGCCTTTACATACCTCTACCTCCGAGCAATCGATGTTCTCGCAACATTCGCCCGGCTGCGCGGTGATGTTGTTTATAGAGATTGAAGGTAAGGTGGTGCCGATGTCGGCGGGTTCTGTGGTGATATCGAAATCGCCTTCTCTACTTTCGATTGTCGTTTCGTTTTCTGGGGTTAAAGTGGTGGGGTATTCGGTAGTCGGGTAAGTGCTTTCTTTTGAAGGTGGTTGAGTTGGTAATTCGGTGGAGGTTGGTGGATTTGTGGTGCTTTGTTCTTCTGAGGTACTGGAAGTTTCTGATCCAGTAACAGTTTCTATTTTTTCTGTAGTTCCTTCAGCAGTAATTGAAGTAGTAGATTCAAACAAAGTACTTTGTACTTCTGAGGTACTGGAAGTTTCTGATTCAGTAACAGTGCCCATTTTTTCTGTAGTTGCTTCAGCACTAGTTGACGTGGTAGATTCGAAAGCAGTACTTTGTAATTCTGAGGTACTGGTAGTTTCTGATTCAGTAACAGTGCCTATTTTTTCTGTAGTTCCTTCAGCAATAGTTAATGTAGTAGATTCGAATGCAGTACTTTTTGCTTCTAAGGTACTAGAAGTTTCTGATTCAGTAATAGTTTCTATTTTTTCTGTAGTTGCTTCAGCACTAGTTGACGTGGTAGATTCGAAAGCAGTACTTTGTAATTCTGAGGTACTGGTAGTTTCTGATTCAGTAACAGTGCCTATTTTTTCTGTAGTTCCTTCAGCAATAGTTAATGTAGTAGATTCGAATGCAGTACTTTGTGCTTCTGAGGTACTGGAAGTTTCTGATTCAGTAACAGTGCCTATTTTTTCTGAAGTTGCTTCAGCAGTAGTTGACGTAGTAGATTCATAAACTGTACTTTGTACTTCTGTAGTACTAGAGGTTTCTAATGGAGTGGCAGTAGATGCTTCGGTTGAAACTGGGGTACTAGATTCAGTAGTTTGTGAGGTTTCTTGTTCTTCTGTGGTTATTTCAGTAGAAATTGAAGTTGGAATGTAAGTAGATGTTTCTTCAGTTCGTTGTTCGGTAGTACTTTTCGGTACAAATTCAGTTGTAATTAATTGCTTGGTAGTGGATTCGAATGTGGCAGTTTCTGCAGTAGCAGTAGGTGTAGTAACTTCAGAGATTCTTGTGGTTCCTGCGGTTGGTTCGGTTGTGTTTTGAATTAACGATTCTGTTGGTAATTGTTGTTTTGTAATCGGGACCATTGTCATTTCTTCAGTGGGACTTTGGGTACTATATTCAGTAGTAGCTTCTGATTTAGTAGAAGTTTCTGTCATTAATTTAGTTGTGTTTTCAGTTGATTCGTCCGTAACTTTCTCTGTACTAAATTCTGTGGTTCCAGTTGCTTTATATTCAGTAGAACTTTCCCTCATTACTTCGGTTGTTTTTTCAGTAAATTCTGTTGTCGTTTGTGTTACTCCTTCAGTAACTTTCTGAGTGCTATATTCAGTAGTTTCTGTACTTTTATACTCTGTAGTAAGTCCTGGTTCAGTAGAAGTTTCTGTCATTAATTCAGTTGTCTTTTCAGTCGATATTTCAGTAGAATATTGTTCTGTTGTAGGCATAAGAGTTGTAATTTCTTCAGTAACATTTCGAGTACTGAACTCTGTAGTTTTTGTCATAACCGATTCGGTAATAAGTCCGGCGTCAGTAGAACCTTCTGTTATTAGTCGAGTTGTTTGTTCAGTTATTCCTTCAGTAGAATATTGTCTGGTAGTAGGTACAAAAGTTGTTGTTTCTTCGGTAATTTTCTGACTAGTAAATTCAGTAGTTCCTACTGTTTTATGTTCAGTAGTAAGTCCTGTTTCAGTAGTACCTTCTGTCATTAGTTCAGTTGTCTTTTCGGTTAATTCAGTTGTCTGTTCAGTGAGTCCTTGAGTAGAATATTTTCTAGTAATAGGTACAAAAGTTGTTGTTTCTTCAGTAAGTGTCTGACTAGTAAATTTAGTAGTTCCTGTTGTATATTCAGTACTAAGTCCTGGTTCAGTAGAACCTTCTGTCAGTAATTCAGTTGTCTGTTCAGTTAATCCTTCAGTAGAATATTGTCTAGTAATAGGTACAAAAGTTGTTGTTTCTTCAGGAACTTTCTGACTAGTAAATTCAGTAGTTCCTGCTGTTTTATATTCAGTACTTAGTCCTGGTTCAGTAGTACCTTCTGTCATTAATTGAGTTGTCTTTTCAGTGAATTCAGTTTTTTCAGTCAGTCCTTCAGTAGAATATTGTCTGGTAGTAGGTACAAAAGTTGTTGTTTCTTCGGTAACTTTCTGACTAGTAAATTCAGTAGTTCCTGCTGTTTTATATTCAGTAGTAAGTCCTGGTTCAGTAGTACCTTCTGTCAGTAATTCTGTTGTCTGTTCAGTTAGTCCTTCAGTAGAATATTGTCTAGTACTAGGTACAAAAGTTGTTGTTTCTTCGGTAATTTTCTGACTAGTAAATTCAGTAGTTCCTACTGTTTTATGTTCAGTAGTAAGTCCTGTTTCAGTAGTACCTTCTGTCATTAGTTCAGTTGTCTTTTCGGTTAATTCAGTTGTCTGTTCAGTGAGTCCTTGAGTAGAATATTTTCTAGTAATAGGTACAAAAGTTGTTGTTTCTTCAGTAAGTGTCTGACTAGTAAATTTAGTAGTTCCTGTTGTATATTCAGTACTAAGTCCTGGTTCAGTAGAACCTTCTGTCAGTAATTCAGTTGTCTGTTCAGTTAATCCTTCAGTAGAATATTGTCTAGTAATAGGTACAAAAGTTGTTGTTTCTTCAGGAACTTTCTGACTAGTAAATTCAGTAGTTCCTGCTGTTTTATATTCAGTACTTAGTCCTGGTTCAGTAGTACCCTCTGTCATTAATTGAGTTGTCTTTTCAGTGAATTCAGTTTTTTCAGTCAGTCCTTCAGTAGAATATTGTCTGGTAGTAGGTACAAAAGTTGTTGTTTCTTCGGTAACTTTCTGACTCGTAAATTCAGTAGTTCCTGCTGTTTTATATTCAGTAGTAAGTTCTGGTTCAGTAGTACCTTCTGTCAGTAATTCTGTTGTCTGTTCAGTTAGTCCTTCAGTAGAATATTGTCTAGTACTAGGTACAAAAGTTGTTGTTTCTTCGGTAACTTTCTGACTAGTAAATTCAGTAGTTCCTGCTGTTTTATATTCAGTAGTAAATCCTGCTTCAGTAGAACCTTCTGTTGTTAATTCAGACGTTATTTCAGTAAATCCTTCGGTAGACAGTTGTTCTGTTGTTGGTACTAGAGTTGTACTTTCTTTAGTAATTTTTTGAGTACTAATTTCAGATGTTTCCGTGGTAACAGCTTCTGTAACAATTCCTCCTTCAGTAGAACCTTCTGTTGTTATTTCAGTCGTTATTTCAGTGAATCCTTCGGTAGACTGTTGTTCTGTTGTTGGTACTAGAGTTGTAATTTCTTCAGTAACTTTCTGAGTCCTAAATTCAGGTATTCCTGTGGTTACAGCTTCTGTAACAATTCCTCCTTCAGTAGAACCTTCTGTTGTTAATTCAGTAACTTTCTGAGTCCTAAATTCAGGTATTCCTGTGGTTACAGCTTCTGTAACAATTCCTCCTTCAGTAGAACCTTCTGTTGTTAATTCAGTCGTTATTTCAGTGAATCCTTCGGTAGACTGTTGTTCTGTTGTTGGTACTAGAGTTGTAATTTCTTCAGTAACTTTCTGAGTCCTAAATTCAGGTATTCCTGTGGTTACAGCTTCTGTAACAATTCCTCCTTCAGTAGAACCTTCTGTTGTTAATTCAGTAACTTTCTGAGTCCTAAATTCAGGTATTCCTGTGGTTACAGCTTCTGTAACAATTCCTCCTTCAGTAGAACCTTCTGTTGTTAATTCAGTCGTTATTTCAGTAAATCCTTCGGTAGACTGTTGTTCTGTTGTTGGTACTAGAGTTGTAATTTCTTCAGTAACTTTCTGAGTACTAAATGCAGGTGTTCCTGTTGTTACAGTTTCTGTAACAGTTCCTCCTTCAGTAGAACTTTCTGTCGTTAATTCAGTTATTTCAGTTATTCCTTCTGTAGAATATTGTTTTGTAGTTGGTTCAAATGTTGTTATTTCTTCAGTTACTTTCTCAGTACTAAATTCAGGTGTTTCTGTGGTTGCAGTTTCTGTAATAAGCCCTGCTTCAGTGAAACCTTCTGTCGTTAACTCAGTTGTCATTTCAGTTTCTTTTTCAGTAGAATATTCACCAGGAATTCCTTGTGTACTAATTTCTGATGTAGTAGCTTCCACTGCACTAGTCGTTTGTTCTGTTGTAATAGGACTAAATGTTGTACTTTCCTCTTGAACCAATTTTGTAGAAGCAGCAGTTTGTTCTTCGGTAGTACTTTCTGTTGCAAACTGCGTAGTTTCAAATCCAGTTGTTTTCACTCCTAGTGTAGTACTTTCTGTAATTACTCCAGTTGTTCCTGTAAATTCTGTAGTAACTTCAGTTCCTAATGTAGTACTTTCGCTGGTCGTTTTTTCCGTACTATATTCGGTAGTTTGCGTGCTTAATGTGGTTTGTTCTGTTTGTGCTCTCTGATCGAGACCTACTGTGGTCATCTTCTGGACCATCACCGTACCAACCGTAACTTCGGGTGTAGTACCATCGTGAATTTCCGTTGAACCAGGATACTCGGGTGTAACTGTCACGTATTTCTGAGTACTCGTCGTTACCGGATAAATCAACACCTTCCCTTCAGTGGAAATATCAGGTTGTTCCTCTTCTGGGAGAGTTCTGGATTCTATTGTTGCTGTTGTTGTTGTTGTTGTTCCTGTTGTAGTTTCAGGCGAACTTTGCGTTGATGTGGTTACTGGAAGAGACGTTGTTTCAGCACGTTGGTCTTTAGATTCCGTGTTGGTTACGTATTCGGGGGTAACGGTGATGTATTTCTGAGTGGTAGTAGTGATCGGGTACACGTGGGCGATTCCTTCGGTAGAAGGTTCCTCCGGCAGAGTTCTGGGCTCCAATGATTCGTAAGTCGATGTTGTAGTCTGTTGCATTGGGGTTTCTTCTGACTTTGTAAAATCGACTTCTATAGGCTCTTGGTAGGTGGATTGTGTCGTTGTAGCTGTAGAAATCGTTGATTCTTCAGTTGGTATAAGTTTCGTTGTGGATTCGATGAATCTAGTTGTATATTCTTGTGTCGTGGTGGTTTCGATTTCTTCTGTAGTTTTACCAGTTTCAGCACCCTCAGTTAATCCCGCAGTTGAAAATTGTTGAGTAGTTAAGTCCGGTTTTTCAGAAGTACCACCAGTATCAGCTTGTGTTGTGGTAAATTCTGTAGTTAACTCAATTTCTTGTGTTGTACTTTCACTTGGAACAGTGGTAGAAGTTTCCGTTGATGATTCTTTCGTTGTTGTTTGAGCAGTAGTACCAGTTACTATGGCTGTAAGCATAGTAGTAGTCTCTGTAAATACTGGTTTCGTACTCAATTCTGTTTCGAAAGTAAATTGTGAGGTTGTTTCGAATTTTTTCGTTGTACTTTCGGTTTCAGTTGAGTGTGTAAGTGTTGTAATTTGAGATGTTGTTTGAGTTTCTTCAGTTGTACTACCACCTGCAAGAGTTGTACCTTCACTAATAACACGTTCTGTTGTGGATTCATATTCCTTCGATGTAGTTTCTGCTCCAGTTGTTGTTGGGATTGTTGTAGCTACTTGTTTAGTTGTCAGTATGGATGTTATTTCAGGTTCTTCTGTAATTACACTACCAGTTACCAAAGTCGTACCTTCAGTACTAGCTTGTTTTGTCGTGAATTCAGTAGTAAATTCGATTTCTGTCGAGGTTATTCCCTCTGCAGTTGTAGAAGGAATTGTTGGTTCTTCAGTTGATACTTCTTTAGTTGTAACTTGAGATGTTGTGTGAATTTCTTCTGTTGTACTCTCATATGGTAATGTTGTATACTCAGTAGTAGGTTGTTTCGTTGTATATTCAGTAGTAATTTCGAATTCTGTCGAAGTAATTCCTTCAGCAGTTGTAGATGGGATTCTTGATCCTTCTGTTGATCCCTCTTTCGTTGTAACTTGAGTTGTTGTTTTAATTTCTTCTGTTGAACTCTCATATGTTGTACTTTCAGTAGTAAATTCGATTTCTGTAGATGTTATTCCTTCTGTAGTTGTTGAAGGAATTGTTGATCCTTCTGATGATCCCTCTTTCGTTGTAACTTGAGTTGTTATATAAACTTCTTCTGTTGTACTCTCATATGGTAATGTTGTATACTCAGTAGTAGGTTGTTTCGTTGTATATTCAGAAGTAAATTCCGTTTCTGTCGACGTTATTCCTTCGGTAGTTGTTGAAGGAATTGTTGATCCACCTGTTGATCCCTCTTTCGTTGTACTTTGTAATGTTGTATACATTTCTTCCGTTGTACTCTCATATGGCAATGTTGTACCTTCAGTAGTAGCCTTTTTCGTTGTATATTCAGAAGTAAATTCCGTTTCTGTCGAGGTTATTCCTTCAGTAGTGGTTGAAGGAATTGTTGATCCTTCTGTCGATCCTTCTGTTGATCCTTCTTCCGTTGTACTTTGAATTGTTGTGTGAATTTCTTCTGTTGTACTCTCATATGGCAATGTTGTACCTTCAGTAGTAGCCTGTTTCGTTGTATATTCAGAAGTAAATTCAGTTTCTGTCGAGGTTATTCCTTCAGTAGTGGTTGAAGGAATTGTTGATCCTTCTGTCGATCCTTCTTTCGTTGTACTTTGAATTGTTGTGGGAATTTCTTCTGTTGTACTCTCATATGGTAACGTTGTACCTTCAGTAGTAGCCTGTTTAGTTGTATATTCAGTAGTAAATTCAGAAGTAAATTGATTTTCTGTCGAAGTTATTCCTACTGTAGTTGTTGAAGGAATCATTGATTCTTCTGTAGATGTCTCTTTCGTTGTAACTTGAGACGTTGTGTGAATTTCCTCTGTTGTACTACCACTTGGTAATGTTGTACCTACAGTCGTATATTCCGAAGTAACATTAAACTCTGTAGAAGTTCTTCCTTGTACAGTTGTGAAAGAAATTGTAGATCCTTCTGTTGATTGCTCCGTTGTGGTTTGAGAAGTTTGAATTTCTTCTGTTGTACTACCATGAGGTAATGTCGTACCTACAGTTGTAGCCTGTTTAGTCGTATATTCAGTAGTACTTTCAATTTCTGTAGAAGTTTGACCTTTTCCAGTTGTAGATTGTATTGTCGATGTTTCTGCTGGTGCTTCTTCTGTCGTAATCTGTGAAGTGTAATTTTCTTCACTTGGGAAAGTTGTACTCTCAGTAGTAACCTGTTTAGTCGTATATTCGGTAGTAAATTCAGAAATGCCGCCAGTTGAGGTACTTTCAGTGGAGACTACCTTTGTAACCACATCGGTTTCCATTGAAGTACTTTCTTCTGCTGTCGTTGTAAAGTTAGAATATTCTGTAGTTAGTTCAGTTTCATTCACAGTAGTTCCTATAAAAATCGTTGATTCTTCTGTCGATGTTTGTTTCGTTGTTGCACCACCTTCTTCAGTTGAAGAACCTTCAGTAACCGCTTCTTTAGTACTCATTTCCGTGAATCCACCGGAATCTGTGACGAACTTCGTACTGAATTCCATCGTAGAATCAGTTTGATTTCGTCCAAAAACAGTACTCAAAGTCGCAGTTTCCGTTTCCAATTTTTCAGTAGTAAATTGCGTAGTCACCACACCTTCCATAGCACTTTCTTTGGTGGTTCCCCCATCGAAATATCTCGTTGTATCCGGTATATCCGGTAAATCCGGCAATGTTCTCGGTTCGATTGACCAACTAGGAATTTCCGTCGTCGTTTCTGTTCCATTGCTAAATGTTAGAGTGGTAGTAGAGGTAGTAGTAGCGTTTGTTATTTGTGAAAATGTCACATATTGTGTTTCTGTTAGTGTTTCTGGTGTTGTAACCATATCTGTTATTCCAAAAAAAAACAATAAATCATAGTTAGTATCTAAAATATATACACAATTACTCTGTTATGGTATTCTCGATGACCCCCGATGACCCCCGCATGCAATGTTAGAGCGAATTAGAAAAATATTTACACAAATATACAAATTATAAATCGAGCTACTCGTTCATCTAATTTTTTACTAAAGAATCGAAAACGGAAAAAAAGACAAGTACAGAAACGAATATTAGAATACGAATGACGTCGATATTTTAGTCACACAGTGTTGCTATTTTTACAAG
The DNA here is from genome assembly GCA_918026865.1 of Phyllotreta striolata. Lineage (NCBI taxonomy): Eukaryota > Metazoa > Arthropoda > Insecta > Coleoptera > Chrysomelidae > Phyllotreta > Phyllotreta striolata. The sequence continues at coordinate 5,221,166 of OU900102.1, forward strand.
ATTTACAAACAAACCATGAGAGTTAGAAATATCGTACAGTTAGATGACAAAAAATAAAGCTGCAACAAACAAATCAATCATCTTTATAACAAATAATCCAATCATCGACGATCCATCGGGATGATGAAAGCTTACCGTTTCTCTTACAATCTCCTCAACTCACCAGCGCGCGTAAATTAACCGGGGCATAAGGATAGGGAGAAATGAAAGGGACAATTCATAAAAACAGCAACACGTAAAAATGATGTAAATTCGCGATAACTCGCCCTTAATCTACACTTACCTTCGTAGCAGGCCCCAGTCAAAGGATCACAGCCGATTCCGGGCGGGCAATGAGGACACGAAGGCACTCTCGGTTCACCTACAACAACAAAATAATTAATTATTTAACACTCTACAAATAATTAATCAATTACTTGGTATGCACAGACACCCGTCGCATTGGTAGTTCGAATTTCCGCAGTCCTCGTGCTTCTGGCATTGGCACACTGGAACGAACAATTCTAAATTAATCTAATTCCGAGAATTAAAGCTAGGGTCCTTGGTTAACGAGAAGTGATGATGGAGGAACCGGTGCTGCTTACCTTTGACGCAAACGGGTTGGTGGTCTTCGACTTTGCAGTCGTGCGACTGCGTGCAGGGGTTGGACAGGGCGCAGGGGTTGTGGCATTTTCGGTTGATGCAGGCCAGGTGAGCGGGACAGTCGGTGTGCGATCGACATTGCACATCTGAGCAAAAGCATAATATGATAATGGTTTAGAAAATGTTTCGTGCAAAAGTGGTGCGTTCCGGGCATTTGGATGTTCGATAAATTGCGAGTTTAAAGAAGATCCAAATGGTCCGGTAAAATTCCTGTAAAAATAACGTAAAGTTGTTTAATGTTTTCGTAACAATAAGCGTTAATACAGTGTCTAATTCAAAACCAACCACCACCTAATAAATAGTATATACAGTTTGTACAAAGCGGAAGATGCGCCATGCAATCCTATATAAATAACACCTCGATGCGGTTGCATTTTAACCTAGTAAAATGCAATTAGAATTGTTTTTACAGCGACTTTACAATAAAAATAAATGAAGCGATTCGTTGAGAATCTATATGCGTTTAGCGGCCCATAGAAAAAATAGTTTATACCATTGAAAGTTAAAAAATAAATAGAATACAATATTACAATTTTTACGGCAGTAAACGGTGTTACCAATATTTAACAAAATGTACAACACTTTTTTTTTATAGTAGTGAATAAAGAGAACTGCGGTAAAAAGGTAAACGTATATATAAAAGAGATGCTGCGTATGTAAAATATACGAGGAAACTCATATAAAGCTGACTGTTCCGTACAAAATTGGTAGCGCTAGAAGAATGCGATCTTTGCACCGAGAATTTATTGGTGGTTTACCTTTGACGCATCCGAATTTGGCGTCGGATTTAAATCCGCTCGGGCACGACTGGCACACGGGCTTGTGTTCCTCGACGAAACACGGCGCGCCGTCGGCGCAATTCGCCCACGCGCACGGATCCTCGCACCTGAACGCCCTGCAGGCCTTATCCGTCGGACAACCGTTGTCCCTCAGGCAGATGGACAGCGACGGCGTGCAGTCCTCCAAGCAGAGGCACACCGCCTTGCGCTCGACCACCTCGCACCTCTTCTCCGGCGGGCAAGCGCCCTCCGAGCACGGGCTCCTGCAGGCGCCGTCCCGGCACGCCTCCGCCGCCGGGCATTGCTCGTCCGAGCGGCACTCCACCACGTCGGCGGCGCACGATATCTCGCCCCTGTCGTTCACCAGGAAGCCCTTGCGGCAGACGCACGTCGCCCGGTGGCGGTGCACCTCGCACTTTTTGTTCTCTTTGCACTCGAACGGCGCGTCCTGGCACGGGTCCGTGCACTCGCCGCCGGCGCACGCCATGTCGTCCGGGCAATCGTCGTCGATGCGGCAACGCCGCGAGCGGCCGGGCGCGGCGCCGAGGCAATCGTCGTCGGGGTAGCAGGCCGTGGCGGCGGCGCCGCGATAGCATTCGGGACACGAGCACCGGGGCCGGTGCGTGACGGTGTCGCAGGTGGCGTTGAGGCCGCAGGCGCCGCGCAACGAGCACGGGTTCACGCATTGGTAGTTGATGCAAGCTTTGTCTTGGCTACATTCTATGTCACTGTTACATTCGGCGGCTGTGGGGTGGCGCGCGCGCGGGTGTGGCGAGAAAAGAAAGCATCGGTTTTATATTACTAAAGAGACTAAGATAGAATGGTGGAACAACGGTAGAAAGTCTGACAGAACGCAACGCGCATGCGGGTAGTGTCTGAAGGGCGTACATGAAAGAGGCCGTCTCAACGTGCTCAACCCGGTAACTATTTACTTTTGTTTTTTTTTGTTTAAACAATCGGTTTGTAAGCGGCAAGTATTTACAAGCGGTTTTTTTACAGCTATACACAAACAACATACGATGTGAGAATGCTCCTTTCATCTTGTAGAATTCACGAGTCTTTCATCATCAAATATATGTACAGTATACTCCTGAATTCTACAGTAGTTCCCAATCTGACATATCATCATACCCGCTGCGCCTTTACATTGCGCTGCTGGTGCTTATTATCATTTTATTTAAAAAAAATCATTAAATTCGTCTTAACAATAACAATAAAAAATTTGTGCGTGGAATGCTCGTCGAAATAATAACAAAAAAAATCTAGTGGGTGACGGGAAGCGAGTGTTACCAGGATATAACGTGACAGGCAGATTGGAACCGTAAAGTGTACATTCCACATAACGGCACTAGTACTATATACAATATGTAAATAATGCGTTAACGAAACTGCATTCTAATTACCACGACCAAATAAATATATCACAATAAAAATAATAACAAATCATTCGTGCACAACGTGAATTTCGTACGATTCAATAGTGTGCGCTTACAACATCCTTCGAAAGGGCATCGTATAGCGATAAGATAACAAAAAGCCTGTGTACTGTATACAAATTAACGAGTAATATCCGATTCGATCCGTTAAGATGGACTTACCGCGCTGGCATCCCTTTTCCGGTGTACCTGCATAGCCCGGCAAGCATCTGCACACGAAGAAAGCGTACTCTCTGATGCACTCCGAATTCTCGCCGCAGCCCTCCGTCCTGCAATCCGCCGCCGATTTTTCTATGGAACCTGCAAACAAGTTCAACCGTTTAATACGATCCGAAGAATTTTTTAGTCAAGTTGCAAGCATCCGCTGTAGCGATACAAGCTTTTACCGGTTTTTTAATGCTTTAAGATGGCTTTAAATATTACACTTGTTTTATTAGCCTGCAGCGTGAGTTTATAGGATGTAACCGTTAAGAATTAAAACGCGGCCATTTTGTTAAAATTGAAAAAATTGACATTAGTGACACTTATGACAGAAGTTTAATAGAGGTGGGAAATGATTATTCGGTATAGAGTTGCAGTAACGACTGTTACAAAATAACCGTTATTCTTCGAAAATTATTAATCTACTTTTATAAAATACTCGAAATATACTCACATTCTATGGTGGGATCACCGGATGGTTTGTTATCAGGACAATAACATTGCGCTTCCTTTCCGTTCACCACTCTGCACTCAGCGCCTACTCCGCATAACTTAGTAGCGCACAAATTGACAGATTCCTGCGTGCAGACGCATCCTCTGTAAGGATCGCCCACGCAGCCCGGATCGCAGGAGCATTCGACGTCGTTCCTGCACTTGGCGTTGGCGCCGCAGGAGTTCTTCGAACATCCGTCGGTGCGGCCTTGTTTGCATTCGATTAAAGCGTTGCCCAGATAGCCGGGAGGGCAGGTGCAAAGGGGTTGCCTGTCGGCGACGCGACATTGGGCGTTCAGGCCGCAGGCGCCCTCCTCCAAGCAGGGGTTCCTGCAGGCGCCGTCGTCGCCGCATTTCTTCGTCGGCTCGCAGTCGTCGTCGCGGCGGCACTCGAACGGCTTGCAGGACTTTAGCGGATCGCCTCGGTAGCCGTCGGGACACAGGCACACCTTCCGGTGATCGATGCCCTTGCACTGGGCGCCGGCGCCGCAGGCGTTCGCCTTGCAGATGGTCTCGCATTGTTTGTTGTTGCACGATCGATCGCCGGGACAGTCGGCGTTCGATCTGCAGCCCGGCAGGCAGACGTCGTTCGTGCAGATCTGGCCCTGGGCGCATGAGGCCTGCGCCGAGCACCTGATGCGGCACTTGTTGTCGTAGCAGGACTCGCCGCAGGAGCAGTCGATGGCCGAGCGACAGGGTTTCGTGCAGTAGCCGCCCGATTCGTCGCAGTCGCATTTCGGGTTGCACTTGATGGCCGCCTGCGCGCACGATTTCAACGGGTTGCCCAGGAAGTTGGGCGGGCAGCTGCATTGGGCGACGTGGTTGTTGACTAGGCATTGGGCGCAAACGCCGCACGTTGTCGTCTTCTCGCAAGGATCTATAAACAAAACAAAATTGTAATATGTTTAAGTATGAAGCATACTCGAGTTGAAATACTTACTTTGGCATTTGTTATCGATGCAGGTCTTGTCCTGCGGACAAGCTGCGTCGCTCCTGCAACCGATTTCGCATAAACGATTGCTACAAATGTGGTTGTACACCGGGCAACTGTTGTCCGAATTGCATACTCTCTTGCAAATACCTCTAACGCACTTTTCATCCGCCAAACAATTCCTGTCACTGAAATAAAATTATATATTTAGTACGCCGGAAGGAATATCCAGTGAAGTAATTACTTACGTTTTACAATTGGCGTGACATATTCCCCCGTGGCAGGTTCCTTTGAAGCAATCTTGGTTGCCGCTGCAAATCTTCAACTCGCGTTGGCACCCTTCCAGCGGGTTCCCAATCAGCGGACGAGGGCACTTGCAGACCTTCGTGTGCTCGACGACGGCGCATTCGGAGTTGACGCCGCAGGAGTCGGGCGCGGCGCACAAATCGGCGCATTTGCCGTTCACGCAAGCCTCGTCGGCGCGGCACTTGAAGTCGCCCCTGCAACCGACGACGCAGCCGACGCCGTCGCAGATCTCGTCGCTCTTGCAATCGTCGTCTTTCCTGCACACCGGCTTGCACACGTTGCTCGTCGGCTCGCAGCGTTCGTTGTTCAAGCAGTTGCCGTCCGACGAGCAGACCAATCGGCAGCCTCTTTCGATGCAAGCGTTACCGTTCGGACAGTCTCTGTTCTCCCTGCACACCTGCGGCGGTGCTCTGGTGCAACCGATGGTCGCCGACGGGTTCGGCACGAGTCCCTTGGGACAGGAGCAGGTCGCCCGGTGGTTGGTTACCGAGCATTGGGCGTTGGGGCCGCAGGGTTTCTCCTTGCAGGGGTTCACGCATTTGTTGGCTCTGCAGGACTCGCTGCTGGTGCAGTCGTCGTCGCCGTGGCAGCCGAAGAAGCACATGTTGTTGACGCATATGTGGCCGAGGAAGCAGTCGTTGTCGACGCGGCAGGTCAGCTGGCAGTTGCCCTTCAGGCATTTCTCGTTGAGGGCGCAATCGTCGTCGATGCGGCACCGGGGCACGCAGATGTTGTCGATGCACTTGGTGTTTTCGCTGCAATCCGAGGTGTTGGAGCAGGCGACTGGTAGCCTGCAACACTCGACGTTTTGGTCGCCGGAGAAACCCGCCGGACAGCTGCAGATTTTCGCGTGGTTCTCGGTTTTGCATAAGGCGTTCACCCCGCAGGGTTTCTTGAGCTTGCAGGGATTGAGGCACTGGCCTTCGGTGCATTGCTCGTCCGGCTGGCAGTCTTCGTTCTGTTCGCAAGGCGGGCTGCACACGCCCTCGTAGCAGTAGGTGTTCGAAGGGCAATCCGATGTCGATTTGCAACTGACCAAACGCGGTGTACACCCTACGGTAGCGTTTCCTTGATAGCCGTTCCTGCAGGTGCAGTAACCGGCGTGGTCTATGGCGACGCATTCGGCGTTGGCGCCGCAGGCGGTGTTCTCGCAGGCGTCCTTGCACTTGTGCACGCCGTTGGTCCTGTCGCATTTCGCCTTCGCGGGGCAATCCGAGTTCCGGTTGCACTCGACGGGCGGGTTGCAGCCGCCGTTGTAGGCGTCGCCGACCGTGCCCAACGGACACTGGCACCGGAAGGAGCCCCGGGAGTTGTGGCACGAGGCGCCCGGGCCGCACGGTTTGTCCGAACAGAAATCGATCATGTGGCAACCTTTGTTGGGGTCTCCCGTGTAGCCCGGTTGACAGTAGCACACTTGCTTGTGGTTCTCCGCCGAGCAAAGGGTGTTCCTCCCGCAGGGGTTGTTCACCAAGCAGGCGATCTTGCACATGTGTTGATCGCACAGTTTGTCGTTGGTGCACTCGTCGTTGGCCTTGCACTCGATCTCCTGGCAGCCCAATTTGTCGTCGTTCGCGTTACCCACGTATCCCGGTTTACATTGGCAGGTGGGTTTGTGGTTGTTCGACGTGCACTCGGCGTTCCTGCCGCAAATGACGCCTTCGCAGGCGTCGATGCAATCCGATCGTCCCACCGAATCCGCCAAGCATTTCTCCGCGAACTCGCAATCCGCGTTCGACCGGCACTTCTGCTCTTGCACGCAAATGTTGTTCTGGCAGAACTGGTGCTCCGGGCAAGTCGAGTTCGATCTGCAAGTGGGCTGGCAGATGCCCTGTATGCACAACTGGTTCTCGATGCATTCTCTAGTGTTGGTGCACATCGATGTACACAAACCGTTGTAACATTTGAGACCTGCGGGACATTGCGATTCTTTAGCGCAGTACTGTATGGGCGTGCAGCCCAATCGAGGATCTCCGGTGGTACCGGCGTCGCAGCTGCACAACCCTTGGTGGTTGACGGGCGTGCAGGAGGCTCGATCGCCGCAAACGTTCGGTAAACCACAAGGATTCGTGCATTTGGAGTCTATGCAGGCTTTGTCGACGGTGCAATCGTTGTTGCCGGCGCATTCTATCGGTATGCAATTGTGATTCGGGTCTTCTTTGGTGCGAGAGGGGCATCTGCAGCTCGCCGCGTGCGCGACCGGTATACATTCGGCGTTTATCCCGCACACCGAAGGTTGTTCGCAGGGATTCTTGCAGCCGTTGTTAATGCAAGCCGCCGACGGCGGGCAATCCGCGTCGCTGGAGCAATCGCCGGGTTTCCTGCAGCCGGTGGTCAGCGGATCGCCGACCAAACCTTCGCCGCAAACGCAGGTGAATCCCCCGTCGGTATTGACGCAAGTCGCAGTCGAATGACAGGGATCGGAGTCCGAGCATTCGTCGATGTCCAAGCACACGTCGTTGTTGAAGGCGTATCCGGGCAAGCAGGTGCATAAAGCCGTGTGGTTTCGACTGGAGCAGGTGCCTTTGCCGCAATCCACGATGTCGCAGGTGTTTATGCATTTGTTCGAGTGACCGTCGCAGAATTCCCCGTCGGAGCAATCTTCGTTAACGATGCAATCCACCCTGAAGCAGCCCAAATTGAAGTCGTAGGGATCGCCGAGGTGCTTGGGCGGGCAGGTGCAGGTCATTTTGTGTTTGAATACGTTGCATACGGCGTTTTTGCTGCATTTGTGAGCGTCGCACGGATCTACGCATTTGCCTTTCTTGCAAACGAGCTTATCGTCGCATTGGGCGTCGCGACGGCATTGCACCGGCTGCGAACAGCCGGGATCTCCGGACGGGTTGCCCACTTTACCTTCGGGACAAGCGCAAGAGAAGGAACCCGGCGAGTTTTTGCAAACGGCCGTGCGATGGCAAGGCCGGTTCTGGCATTCGTCTATATCGGCGCATCCTCTGGTGGTTTCTTTAAATCCTGCCGAACATTTGCACTGGCCTTGCACGCAGACCTGCGATTGGCGGCAGTCTTTGTCGGCCGTGCAACCGGGCAAGCACATTCCCTGTTTGCAAACCTCCCCTTGCAGGCAGTTGCCGTCGTTGTGGCAGACTTTCACGCAGATGGTGTCGTTGCAGATTTCTCCTGCAGCACAAGCGCCGTTATCGATGCAACTCGGCGCGCATTGATTTCTCCTGCACACCTGCCTGGCCGGGCAATCTTCGTTACGGCGACACAACGTCGGAGTTCTCACGCAGCCTTGCTGGGGCGTCGGGTTGCCCTCGAAACCGGCGGGGCACTTGCAGAGCGTCTTGTGATCTTCGCATGAGCATACAGAATTAGGTCCGCACGTGTCGGCTTTCTCGCAGGGATCCAGGCACTTGTTGTTCACGCAGGCCTCCTCCGACGGGCAGTTTCTGTTACTGCGACATCCGATGATGCAGGTGTTGTTGACGCAAGCGAAATTCCCGGTGCATTGGCTGTGATCCGTGCACGGTACGGCGCAGATGTTCCTCAAGCACTTCTCGCCTATCGAGCAGTCCTTGTCGTTCCTGCAAACGGCCCTGCATTGATTGTCGACGCACAATTCATCGCCGCATTCCCTGTCGCCGGTGCAAGAGTTGATGCTGCGTACGCAACCGTCCTGCGCAGGCACGTATTTGGCCAGGCAAGCGCATATTGGCTGCCCGTCGTCCAGAGCGCAAGCGCTGTTCGGTCCGCACTTGACGCTTTCGCAGGGATTGACGCACTTGCCGTTTTTGCATATCGAATTCGGCGGGCAATCTTCGCTTCCTCTGGGACAAGCGCCTTCTCTCTTGCAACCCGAAGCGTACGGTTCCCCCACCGTGCCCGGCGCGCAAACGCAAGCGTACCCACCGGGCGACGGTCTGCAGATAGCCGTGGAATGGCAAGGGTTCGGTTTACAGACGTCTACAATAGCGCATTCTACGTCAGCTACGGGGTTGGGGTTGGTCCCGGGCGGGCATTGGCACGTCGCTTTGTGGTTGTCGGCTATGCACACGGCGTTGGCGCCGCAGGATTCCTCGTCGCAGGCGTCGACGCAAGCGTGGCTGGCGCGGTTGCAGAGCTGACTCGCCGGGCAATCGGCGTTGTAGACGCACGGCACTTCGCTGCAACCGACGCGCGCGTCGTTCGGATCGCCGATGAACGAACCGGGCGGGCATTGGCACTTCGGCACGTGGTTGTTGGCGATGCAAACGGCGTTGGGGCCGCATTGGAGCTCGTCGCAGGCTTGTATGCACGTTAAGATTTTGTGTTCGTTGTGTGGCCGGCAGACTTGTTGCTCGGAACATTGCGCGTCGGATTCGCATTCGTTCTGCAACATCGGTTTGCAACCTTCGCGGTCCTTGGGATTGCCGATATAGCCTTCGAGGCATCTGCACTGGGCCCGGTGGGATTCGGCCACGCAAGCAGCGTTGGCGCCGCAGGTGAAACTCGAGCAGATTTCGGTGCACTTCAGCACGCCGATGGCGTCCGGTTGGCAGGATTCGATCGACTCGCAATCGGCGTCCGATCGACAATCGGGTATCGATGGTATCTCGCAGTTCGAGCTCACCGGGTTCCACGCGTACTCGGTTTTACAGGCGCAAGTCGGCCGCCCGCCGACGTCCAATTGGCACATTTCGTTTGGCCCGCAGGCCACCGTCTCGCAGGGGCTGATGCACTTCGGCAATCCGGTGGAATCCGTGGCGCAGATCGTTCCGAACGAGCAATCGCTATCGCGCGAGCACAGCTTTTGGTTGACGCGCTCTTCGAGTTGACAGCCGACGTACAGGTCGCTGGGGTTGCCGTTGTAGCCGGGCGCGCAGATGCAGGACGATCGGTGGTTCTGCGCCAAGCACAAAGCGTTCGGGCCGCATTGCGCTTTGCTGCAACCGTCCACGCACGATCGCGCGCCTTTGCTCAACTGGAAGCAAATCTCGGTGTCGTTGCAATCGGCGTTCGACTGGCATTGTCCATCGGCCCGGCACCCTTTCGCCGGGTCGCCTACGTAGCCCGACGAACAGACGCACTTGCCCGACTGGCAGGCGGCCTTCGGGCCGCATTCGACGTTCTCGCAGAGATTCCTGCACTGGCCTCGTTCGCACGTGTACTCGTTGGGACAGAGCAGCTTGTCGCCGCACTGGCAGTTCTCGGCGTCCCTGCAGATGCCGCCTTGGACCTGCGAGCACATGACGAACGGGTTGCCGGCGTAGCCCTCCTTGCATCTGCAATCGAAGCTGCCCGGCGTGTTGATGCAGGCCGCGCTGTCGCCGCAGGCCTTGCCGTTGTTGCACTCGTCGATGTCCTCGCAGGCGATGTACGGGTTGCCGGCGAAGCCGCGCTCGCACAGGCACTCGATGCCGTTGAAGGTCTCCCTGCAGCGCGCGTTTCGGCCGCAGGCGTTCCGGTCGCAGGTCTTTCGCTCGATTCTCTCGCAGGACTCGTACGGGTTGCCGACCGTGCCGGCGTTGCAGGCGCATTTGTTCGACAGGCCGTACTCGCAGTGGGCGTTCCTGCCGCAGCTCGGCTCGCATTCGGGCGCTTTGATCGCTGGAAAAATCCACGCGAAATTAATATTTACCTTAGCTTAACAAAAGGTTAATAGGGAGCAGAATAGGGGCTATTTACCTCACTTAACAGTAAGTAAAAAGGGAAAATAATAGGTGGTAAATAGGAGGTGTAAGAGGGAGTAGACTAGGGATCAAATAGATAGCATATTTGTGACAAATAGAGCATATCAAGTAAATAAATTGCACTTACTGGGCATGCAGAGTAGATAAGGATTCCCGTCGAACATGTGATCGCAAACGCATTTGTTGGTGGCGTTGCTGCAGTGGGCGCCGACTCCGCATTCGAGGCCCTGGCACTTTTGCCTGCACCTGCCGTTGATGCATACATAGGGCTCCCGGCAGGGATTGTTCTTGGAGCAAACGTCCGTGGTGCACTCGCCTCCAGGGAACGGATTGCCCAGCAAACCGTCCAGGCATTTGCATGTAGGACCGGTCGTGGTGACGATGCATTGGGCTCCAGGGGCGCAAATGTAATCGGCGCAAGCCGACACGCATTGTCCTCTGGAGTTCTTCTCGTAGCCGATTTTACAAGCGCACTTCGCCTTGTGGTGTTCCGCCTCGCAAACGGCGTGGGATCCGCATAGAACAGTCGCGCACGGGCTGATGCAAGTACCGTCTTTGCAAGCGAGTATGCCGGCGCAGTCGTCGTCGTGCAAACATTCCGATTTCCAGGTACCCGTTTCCAGAACACAACCGCCTTTGTACGGATCGCCCGTCATGCCTTTGGGACAAACGCATTGGTAGCCTCCTTTCAGGTTCAAGCAGCGCGAGCCGTACGCGCACGGCTCGCCGGCGCATTCGTCCACGTCTACGCACCCTAACAGTGGATCGCCCTTGAAGCCCGGCTCGCAGGCGCACTTGGGCGGATCGGAGGCGGCGCATTTCGCGTTCACGCCGCACGGGAACCGCTCGCAGGGGCTCTTGCACTTATTCCCGTCCGTCGGATCGACGAAGAACGGCGGGAAGCAGACGCACTCGCCCGGTTGCACGCATTTCTCGTTCGCCGAGCACTCCTTGTCGTGGAGGCATTTCTTCTGAGCGGGCGAACAGTGGCCCTTGTACGGATCGCCGGTGTAGCCTTTGGGACAATGACACTCCCAGGAACCTGGGATGTTGGTGCACAGCGCGCCGAATCCGCAGGAAGATTGCGCGTCGGAGCATTCGTCGATGTCGATGCACGAACCGTCCGGTTGGGTTCTGAAGCCTTTGGGACAAGCGCAGTAGCTCACGCCTCCCGTGATCGTGATGCATTCGGCTCCCTTCGGACACGCGCCCTCCGGCCCGCAGCTGTCCAACACGCAGTTCCCTTCGTGCAGCTTGTATGGCGGCTGGCAGCGGCAATCGGGGCTGTTGCATTCGGAGCACTCCAAGAACGGGTTGCCGTTGAATCCGGGCGGGCAGTGGCAATCGTAGCTGCCCGGCAGGTTCTTGCAGACGGCGTTCGCGCCGCACGCCGGCTTGTCTCTGGGCTCCAGGCACTCGTCGTTGTCCTCGCATTTCGCGGTCGATGCGTTCCGCACGTAGCCCTGCACGCAAATGCAGACGTTCTCGTCGAGGTACTCGTCGAGCACGCACTGCTCGTCGCCGGGACACGGATTGGCGTCGGAGCATTCGGTGGACTTGGTGGTTTTGCCGCAGCCGGTGGCGAAGGGATCGCCGGCGGTGCCGCCGGGACATTGGCAGGTGAACGAGCCCGGTTGGTTTTCGCAGACGGCGCCCGGCGCGCACGGGTTGCCCGCGCATTCGTTGATGTCCGCGCAGCCGAACGAGGTGCCGGTGAAGCCGGCGCTGCAGATGCACCGGGCCGCTTGGTCGATCAGCATGCATTCCTCGTTCGGGCCGCATATCGTCGTTTCGCAAGGATCTGTGGAAGATGATAACATTGACTATGCTGTTCGGACTTCTCACCTTTCGGCAATTAGTCGAGCCTGTAGGCTTGTACCCACTATCGGGAAACCACCGGAAGATGATGTGGATGAATGTGGAAGATGATAACAATGGAAAATACATTTTTAATGAGTAACTCACGTCTGCAATCGTTGCCGACGTTGGGCGTTTGACACAAACACCTCTTCTTGGCGTCGCACACGGCGTTGCCGGGACAATCGATGTCGGTGTTGCATTTGACTATTTCGTTGCATTTGGTCCTGGGATCGGGGTCGGGTACGGTGCCGTCGGGGCATTCGCATCGGTACGAGCCGGGTAGGTTCTCGCAAAGGGCGCCCAGGCCGCAGCTTTCGGGCGACGAACATTCGTCCAAGTCCGCGCATTTGGTGTTCGGATTGCCGGTGAAGCCGGGTTTGCACTGGCAGGCGAACGTGCCGGGTAGATTGGTGCAAACGGAGTTCTCGCCGCATCGACCGCTCGGTCCGTTTAGTTTATCGCACTCGTCTATATCTGCAGGATTAATAAAGTATTTAGTAATCGATTATGCCCAGTTCCAAAAGTGTGTTTTGCTGGCCAGATTGCCAATGGAAATCAAAACACTCGCACAGTGCACCAAATGAAACAAAACTTTTGCTTTGAGTGCACTTTGAGTGCGCACTATTATACCAATGGAAAACGCTGTTACCTATGCACCCGGCGGATATGTCGCTGGGATCGAACATCCAGCCCTCCTCGCAAATGCAGTAGGCCTCCGGCCCGTCGGGTTTGCAGTAAGCGTGGTCGCCGCAGGAGACGTCGTCGCAGGGCGCTTTGCAGTGGACGCCCGGCGGCGCCCCCACGTAGCCGGCCTCGCAATCGCACCGGAAACCGCCGGCCGTGTTCGAGCAGCTCGCGAACGGTCCGCACGGATTCGTCAGGCACTCGTCGATGTCTACGCAAATCGATTTGTCGGCGACGAAGCCCTTCTGGCAGAAGCATTGGTTGTCCAGGCACTCGGCGTTGTTGGTGCAATCGAAGTTGGATTTGCACAGGATGTTAACGTCGATCTATAAGTAGTAAATGGAGTGTGATAATGTGAGATAATGTGGGTTAATGTGGGTGATAGTTTAGTAGTTGTACTTTCGAGGGAATGGTCTAGAATCGGTGCAGAGTTTTGAGGTGGTCTAGAAACGGTAGAGCATTTCGAGGTGGTCTAGAAATGGTACTGCAGCATTTCGAGGTGGTCTAAAAATTGTACAGCATTTTGAGGTGGTCTAGAAATGGTACAGCATTTCGAGGTGGTCTAGAAATGGTACTGTAGCATTTCTAGGTGAAAAAAATATCCAAAAAACGCTGGGTTTCAACCCCATTCAACCGATTCAAGACCATTCTCTCGAAAGTGGTGTAGACCTGGTAGAGCTATAGCTACTTGGTTTTACCTGTTCGCAGGCGACTTTCGGGCTGGGATTGGCCTGGTAGCCCTGCGGGCACTTGCAGTTGTAGCCGGGTTGGGTGTTTTCGCAGATGGCGTGCGCTCCGCAGGGTAATTCGAGCGCGGTGCATTCGTCTATGTCGACGCATCCAGCGAAAGGATCGCCCGTGTAGTCCTCCTTGCAGGTGCAGGCGAAGCTGCCGAAGGTGTCCTTGCAGACGGCGTTGGCGCCGCACGGGTTCGACCGGCATTCGTCTATATCTGTTGGCATTCAATAGAAAAATGTTCGCGAAAATTGCTTGGTAGAATGAAGAGTTGTTTCGACTACCTACAGAGAAGTTCCCAAAAAAAAATAATACATACAATTAAGGCTACGAAAGAACAAGTAAAGACGGCAGAGAACAGGCTGAAAAATATATAGAATTATACAAAAATTACGCAGTAAGAGAAAATGTAGTTTGTACAAAAATACGTATACAGTACGAATTAGGCTAGAACTAAATAAAATATTAGTATACAGTACCTACAGCGAATATAACAGTTCGTAAACGCTCAAATTACATCGAATATATAGTACTAAAATACCGTTACGAAGGGAAATATACCAAACAAATACGGTTGTCGTGTTAAAGAAGCAACCAAATACTCTTATACCTACGGAAAAAACCAACAAGAATTTCACTACCTAGAAAGAAGAGTTGGAAAATTTGCACGCGCTTTAATCCGGCGGAATTGAAAATTCCCTAAAAACGCAACGAAACACCGCGACGCGGCAACGCCGCTCGGATTAAAGCCCGGCTCGGATTGCGATTCGTCAACTAACTTTCGCAGAAAGCCCGTCCGTGGCCGGCGTTCGTGGGCGTCTGGGGGGCATCGTTGAAGCGTTAAGGGGCGATTACACGGCGCGGGGGATTCGTTCAATACCAGTGGTGTTTGATAAATGCATAATAAATGCACTTCTCGTATTGTTTGTATGTAGTGTAATCGCCCGTTTGATTAGTGTTAATTAAAGGTAGGTTTACACTTGCATGTACTAAGGTGGTTATTTGGTTAATGTTATGCGATTTGTACAGCATTTTTTCGACGAAAATCGGTCGTTTGTTACGGAATGTTTGAATGAAAATTAGATGTTTTTTTATGAAAATGAAGTATCTTACAAATAAATATACTTGCAGTTACTCCGTGCAACCATTATTATTGTTTTAGACATCCATTGTACTCTTTTCTTTTAATTGTCAGACGATCCCGTTATACACACGTTAGTTTTTTTTCCTACGTTAAAAACTGATTTTCAATTAAAGTTAATTAGGTAACTACAGGGGTTGATAGGGTAGTAATAATGTGCATATTTATCTTATGCCCCTGGTAAAATCTACAGCATTCTACTTAGTTAATGTTCCGGTGCAAGTTAACATTTTTGTACAAGAAAATCAGTCTTCACTTGTTTAAAAAAAACTGAAAATAATATTTACAAAAGATTTGACCCGAATGAGAGAAAACATCTCCAACTACAACATCTTCTTTACAAACAATCCTCGCATCAATACCACGGGATAAATTACGAAGACATTTTCTTTCATCCGGCGAATGTTCCGATAAATAATCCCCTCATAAATACCTGTGCATTCGGTCAAAGGATTGCCGATGAATCCTGCGGGACAAGTGCATCGAAAACTACCGTCCAAATTCGAGCAGAGGGCGTTCCTGCCGCAAGGATTCGATCGGGAACATTCGTCGGTATCCAGGCAACCTGTCGTATACGGATTTCCATCGTATCCTAAACAAAATTATATAAAAATCCACGGAAAATTCAAGCTACAAATAATCAACTCGATAGATAAAAAAAGGTGCATCTGATGCATACATGCATATTTGCATATCGTTGTTTTGCCTAGGTACTAACAATTTACAGTAATCTCATAAACAAATCAACGGGATTACTCGTTCGTTTTTCATCCTGTTTTCGAATCGTTAATTGCGCGCATCCCGTTAATCGCAATGCTATAGAGAATAATACATACCTGGTGGACAATAACATTCTCGTCCTCCTTGTACATTTTGACATATGGCGCCGGGTGCGCACGCGCCCGGTTGCTGGCACTCGTCGTAATCGTAGCAGCCTTGGTAAGGATCGCCTTGGAAACCGTCCGGGCATGCGCACGTGTAGTTGCCCGCCGTGTTCCGGCAGAGGGCGTTGTGACCGCAGGCGTTCGGGTTTTGGCATTCGTCTATGTCTGAAATGATCCAAAATGGAGTAAGCGTTTTGTTGATGTATAATGACGAGTGTGTTGACGTTACCTAAACATTGTACTTCTCCGTCGCCCTCGTAGCCGGGTAAGCATCTGCAGTAGAAATGCGCCGGTAAATTGCAGCATTCTGCGTTTTGGACGCATCGCGCTGCTAAGGCTGGGTCGTCGCATTCGTTTATATCTGGAAAATCGGTGTCAAATATGTCAAAATGGGTCAAAAATGGCATACATGTCGAAAATGACAAGAACGCCAAAAGTGACAGGAAACGTCAAAACTGTCAAAACTGTCAAAATTGTCAAAATTGTCAAAATTGTCAAAATTGCCAAAATTGTCAAAATTGTCAAAATTGTCAAAATTGTCAAAATTGTCAAAATTGTCAAAATTGTCAAAATTGTCAAAATTGTCAAAATTGTCAAAATTGTCAAAACTGCCAAAACTGTCAAAACTCTTAAAACTCTCAAAAGTGACAGGAAACGCCATCTGTCAAAATTGTCAAAGCTCACAAAAGTGACAGAAAACGTCATACCTGTCAAAATTGTCAAAACTCTCAAAACAGTCTAAACTGTCAAAACTCTCAAAACTGCCAAATCTGTCAAGACTGTCAAGTTAGGTATTAGATACAATTTATCATTATCAAGTCGAATAGCCCCAACAGCTGAGGCCTCAAAACAGAAGAAGAAGAAGAAGAATTTATCATTGCCTTCTGCTTGTTTATACCTATTTTATCAATTAAAAATTTCCTGCATTTCCAGTTAATTATCGATTCATTAAATTCCATTAACTATAAATATCTCGATATAGAAAAGAAGAAGCGTAGATGGCAATTTTCCATCTACTTTTACTGCTTTAATTCGCATTTAATCTAGCGAATTAACGGCGCTTATTTGCATAGGCATTCCGCGTTGGCAACGAAAATCGACAGCAAAAGAAACGAAATAACTAATCCAAAACGAAATATTATTCCGCGTATTTCTCGCGCCTATCCGATAAACTACCGGACTCGTCCAAATTGAGTTGTACAAAAACCTAACGGTTAACCAAACAATGACCGGCCATCGGTTTTAATATTAATGTATTTTATACCAACGCCGGTGTCCGCGTAAACGCTTTCGATTCTTCATTCGAACCGAACGTTTATTATTAATTAATGCAAATGCCTTCGGTCGATTGGATATTTTGATTAATTTCACGCGTACAATTCGACAGGAAAGGATATCTAATCGTTGGTATACAAAAGTTATTGCCAGGTGTACATCAGAAATATATCCTGTTTTTGGGGGAATTAATGAGAAGCTTGGCAATGTTGCGAGTATCCTGTCATCAGGATAACATAGTTTATCTTGAATGATCCCGCGTAGTTGCCAGGTGTAGGTCGATATCCTGATTTTTGGGGAAGTTTGGCAACGTTGCGGAGTATCCTGCGGAGTCGTCTTAGGTCAATTTCCACCCGGGGATATTTAACCGGCCGCCAAGGACACGGGGTACTTTGCATACAACGCGAGGATGCGGTCGTGACCGGTAGATATACGTCTATTCGATTCGATATATTCGATTCGATTCGATTGGAAAATCGATTTCGGTCGACGGGAACGGAAACGGGCAAATTCCGTCATCATCATCATCAACAACGGGGCGGACGATCGACGGATAGAAATTCGAACCGTTATTATGCCGAGCGAATTGTTTTCCTAATGCTCGGTGCACGAGAGATTCCGCGAAATGTATCATTATTGGATGATGTGCGCACGTCAATTATCTAACTGTACCTATTTACTCGAGTTGATAAAACAAACAACGATAAGCCGACGTGCCATTAGCGCGTTTCGGAAAACTGGGGCAATTTCAGGCTCTACTAGGCTCCTCTGATTTTTCTTGGATGAATTTTTATACCTTATAGATGCATGGTGAGAAGAGATATGTACTTGCTTTACGTGGGTGCAATTGTATGGGAGATTCAAATAGGGAGTGAGAAAAGAAACCCACTAATTGTATTAGAATTATATGGGAGATTCAAATAGGGAGTGAGACAAGAAGCCCACTAATTGTATGAGAATTATATGGGAGATTCAAATAGGCAGTGAAACAAGAAACTCATGAAAATCATAAGGAAGACAAGAAACCCACTATACATGAAATTTATAGAGATTCAAATAGGAAGTTAGACAAGAAACCCAGTTTACATGAGATTTATATGGGAGATTCAAATAGGGAGTGAGAAAAGAAACCCACTAATTGTATGAGAATTATATGGGAGATTCAAATAGGGAGTGAGACAAGTAACCCACTAATTGTATGAGAATTATATGGGAGATTCAAATAGGCAGTGAAACAAGAAACCCATGAAAATCATAAGGAAGATTAAGGCTCATATCTGACACAAATCAGGTACAAAAAATATATAGCGCACAAACAAACAATTCTATCAACAAGCGCGATAAATTCGAATCGACAATTAAAGTGCAACATTCCATTTCGCCCGGGCCGTTTTCGACAGTCGAAAATAATTAAGAATTAACTCTTCTCGGTGTAGGCTATATACATCTAATCCGAAAGATCAACGTCCTGAAAGATCAACGACTGTTCTCGCGTCGCGTTCGAGCGAACGATGACGGTTGACGTTACTTTTTCCATTACGAAACCGACGAATTTATCGCGTGCCTATATGGGGAAAGGAAAATTAGCTTCGAAATGCTCACCTTCGCAGTGGAAACCGTCGCCTTGGTAACCCGGAAAACACGTGCAATGGAAGCTGCCCAATGTGTTGGTGCAATGGGCGAACACGTCGCACGGTCGGTATTTACATTCGTTTTCGTCTGAAAAAATACAAAAATATTGAGTTGGTAAATTGATGTTTTCAAAAGGGAATTTTTTGCGCTGTGTATAGGTTAAAAATTGAACCATTACGGTGGAGATAACAGAGGGAAATTGTGCTTGTTATTAGTCATTATCGCGGACAGTTCGGACGAGATAATCATCTCGTTACGTCGTTATTTATTTCGCCGAGGAGGTGAATTTTTACGAAGGAAAGGATTTTAATGAAACGCTATTAATACCGAAAGGCGTGTCGGAAATAATAAAGCAAAACGCGGGGGATATGAAAAAAAAAACCGAGGCCTGGAAAAGGAGCAACAGAAACAATAGCGCGGGATGAGTTATAATCGACTGTTATAGAAACGAAAATAAACCATCCATAGTTGCGAAAACGTTTCGGTCGATGGAATCGGGATGTTAACTATGGGTACTTTTTGTTTATTTACCTGGTACTTCGCAACTGCAGCCTCCGTAACCGTCGTTGCAATGACACTGGCCGTCCAAGCAGGCCCCGTTATGGCAACCGTCTTTTTGGCAGTGATCGCTTTGAGCGCAATTATCTGCAAATAAAAAGAATTATAACAAATATTACTAACAGTTTTTCTCATAGTAACGTAGAGGATATACATTGCTGTTGGGAAAATATATTTAGGTAGCGAACAGACTCAAATTTATTCCACCCCGACTGCCTTAAACTATTCATATCTGCATATAATGCGATATTCTAGATATCATCTGCATATATAGGAAGTGTAATATTCAAATAACTGGCCACCTATTCGAAACTGTTTGTTCACGGAGTTATGTTATAGGTTAGGAATTAGATCATAGTACAATTATACTGGGCGTCCCAATAAAATTGTGGAAGATTCTATCTATATAATTTAGTTTATTATTCCCTTAATAAACTGCTCCTCAAAAGTTAAGGAAGTTCGCAAATTTTGCGATTATTTTCAAAGTTACAGACTTTTTGATCCCCAAATTTTCAAATATCCGAAATTAAATGCGTTTTCTCTCATATCTGAGTGGATTTTTTGACTCTTCCTCTACAACCCATACTAAATTAGGCGATCAAAAATCCTGCAACTTTTAAATTAATTTCAATATTTGTGAACTTCCTTAACTTGTATATTTTTCAATAACTCTCTCGTACTATATATAGATCTTTAGCATAGCAAATAAGGTATTTACTATCGCCTGATAGCGAACGGAGTATAATGTTTATTTAACAGAGTGTTTTATATGGAAGGATACGGTCCTGTCCGGCGGGTTTTTCATCCACATCCCGAGCGAATATTATTTCCTGATTGATATAATTTTCCGCGTTGCGGCGATCAGTCGCACCTGCCGCGTTCCGTTACACTTTGTAATCTCCATCTCCGGTCCGCGATTAAAATAATAAAACGCGAAAAATCCGACGGAATATTAATTCATTCCGGCCGTATACCGTGCATAAAATGAAGAGGAAAAAACCGCTAGATATGGAAAAAATGCGTTCGGAAAGGGGAATTTCGTGCTGGCCCGAGAGATCGTCTAACGAGCGCGAAATGGCCGAGGAAGAGGAAACTTTATCGGTCGCTTCGACACTTTAACTTCGAAACGGTGCCGTTGTTTCGACGAAATCGTAGCGAAAGAAACCAATTATAAACCGCCAACAATGCACTAAGTGGTTTGTTTAGGACGAGAGGTCTTTTGCCGATGCAATTTCGCTCCAATTCGACTATAGACAAAGCAATTACAAAAGCCTATAACGGTCACTTTGTTGTATTATTATACTCCGTTCGCCATCAGGAGGTGCCTAATTTTGTATGCAATCAAACAGTGATTATAAAGGTTCATTTTTAATATAGTTTTATTCAAGGAAATAAATATTTCTGAGCAACATCGAAATCTGAAACTCAACATCAGAATACAGGGTGTTAATTAATTGAGTACCGATACTTCAGGATGTGAATATTTGGATGATTTTAAAAAGAAAAGTTTTGATCAATATATGTCCTAAACCTTTTAGTTTTCGAGCTACAAGGTGTTACAATTTTGGAAAAAAAATAACTCTATCGCCACTCAAATAATTAACACCCTGTATATTCAGAAATATAAAACCTTTGATTTTGTTAAAATAGCAAAAATAGTTAAATTCAAAACAGGCTTCTAGAATTGCATAACAGTAAATATTGTTTATTTCCTTTTAGTAGTACCACCATGTATATACAGGGTATTTAACAGCATCTCTTTATTAGAGTGCGTGCTCGATTGGCCTAAATACTGGGCCTATAAAACTGGTCCTTCTTCCGCGTTGGATTTCTGGGCCTCTCGGGCCGATTCTCCAAAAACGAAAAAAATAAAAAATCGGCCAACGGTACTTCGCACGCGACCGTCCCGGCCGCGATTGAGGCAGGTCGGGCGCGTTTCGGACTGGAAATCGGCCCGTTTGCGTGGAAACTGACGTGCAAGATAGCCATCGAAATCGCAGCGCTCCTCGCAGGATGATTAAAAGCGCGCCGGCCATCAGTTAAGGTTAATTTTCTCGGTCGGACGTTCTACATAAATCCCGCGTTAATCTGATTTGCGTAATAAATTCTAAGCGTTTTTTTATTTTCATTTTTGTCGTCGTTGTTTTGCTTTCATCTTCCAGCGAATTGAATATAAATCTAGCGCATCGTATATGTACTAAGTGTGCTAGTTTATCAATTTATACCAACGTTCTTCGTAAACAATTTTACCGCTCCACCCTGTATACACGCAAGACGTTGCTTATATAAATCAATTCCGCCAGAACTCCAGCGCGCATTTGTCATGAATTTTTTCAGAGTTTCCTGCGCGCGAATTGAATGGCTTTAATTAATGAATTATCGTCCTGGCAGAATCGTGAACGGCCGAACGTGAACTTGTTAAAGGTTAAAGTTGGCCGGAAGAAATGAAGAAAACGAAAATAAACGCGCGAAAAAATCTCCAACAAACGAGAATAAGGATTCCTCGATTCCGACCTAATAGCGCTGAACAACAGCCGTGTAAAAGGCCGGAGGTGCTAAATAGGACTGAATAAGAAGGCCCTAATTTGTTATATACATGGATTACAACTGGAAAACCTTATAAAGAAACGTTTCTGTAAGCAACGTTTATAATAAACTCTCTTAAGAAGTCCTCTAAAGCTTCTAAAGCTATTAAAATATAAATTCCTTACCGGTGCACTTGAGTTCTTTGGCCAGCTCGTCGGAGCCGAGGAAGCAGTTGGGGTTGCCGTCGCAGAGCTTGGACAATTCGAAGAGCTGCAGGACGTCGGTGGACTCGTTGACCTGACAGCCGAAGTAGCCGTCCTCCAGGTTGAGGAAGAACACCTCGCGTTTGATACCGAAGCCGATCCCGCCGAAGGATTGGCCGGTCTGCGAACAAAGAGAAAATGAAAATCGAATCAATCGGAGCGCTAAATGCGTATCAGAGGAATAAAATAATGTGTACAGTTATTCGCGTTATTAAAACGTATTTTGCGATGGGATCTCGACTGGTTCCGTCGAGGCGACGATCGTTCGATAAAAATCTGCTCGACCATGCGTGGTTTTTTCCCCGGCGTTGGGATTTTATTTCTGCATGTTCATTCGATATATCTACGAGTCAATTTCCCGAGATAACGGTGCGTCGTATGATGGAGGAAACAAAACGAATAAATAACTGAAAATCGTCTGTGTGTTGGTACGTTAAATGAAAATAGAAAACACCACGCGGACCGTAACAAACGACTTTTATGCATCGCTCTCCAGGAAGTCTGAACTAATCTCGAGCTGTATAAAGTTCGTGTGCGCGTCGGAGAGGGCGTGGATCCGGCACAGTAAATAATAATAGATGAAACGAACGAGCTTAATTCAAACTCCAGCACCGCATTCGGGATGTTTTATGCCCGGTTGCACCGAAGCATCCTAATAGGATGAATTCCTATCCTGAGTCAGATCTAAGTCTAAAATCAATTGTATATTGTTGCACTAACTAAAAATCTCTTTCCTGTGATTCGAATCGATTACAGATCGTAGGTTGTCGATTTCGACGAGTTAAGACGAAAATGTTAACATCAAAAATTTGAGAATTGTCGGGGCAGTTGTAAAATTATGGATATAAATGTGGATGTAAATATTGTGGTTAATGTGGATATAATAGATGATGCAGAGGAAGAAATTAATGTGGTAGATGTTCCTATGCAACGACAAATTCGAATAAGAACTAATTATTTTGAAACATTCTCGGAGGAAGGATTTTTTAAAAGGTTTCGTCTGCAAAAACGAACGTCCCTACAATTATTTAAATTTAACCAAAAATTAATTATGAATGCACTTATTTCTAGGTTACTGCAGGTCACAAGATATGTTAAAAAAACCACAAATTCTTCTTCTTTTAATCTTTTTTCACTTGCCCCAACAACTAATAGGTTATTTTGACACTTAAAATGACAATTACCTCCTTCTTTTCAAGTTTTTCAATATTATTGCTACGTTGCCAGTTGTTATCTAAGTTAAAATGGATCGTAGGTAAAATTTTAACATGGTTTTTGAACATGGTTCAACATATTCCAATCTTAAGTAGATCACACATTTAAGTCAGGCTTTTTTGGGATTGCATTTTTTTGGGACACCCTATACAATCGCCACCAATTTCTAACTGCAAATAAAACGTGCGAGGCATCGTTGAAACCAGCCTCTCGAAAGGGATTCAAAAAAATAGTATATTCTCGAGTATACAGGGTGTCTCAAACATCGAGCTTCGAAATATCCTCTTTAGCTCGCGGCCTCTTACTAGCTGCGGCGTTTAGCCAGGCGCTTGGCGTCTCGAAACAGCCCGCTAACGGAGCGACGAGAAAAAGAAAATCAGAACTGATCTCCATAGATGGATATGCATCGGCGATTGATAATGCCCCGGCCTCGGGCCCGCACAGTTTTCAGGCACTTTTGTGATCCGGCGGTCAATCGAACGGAACGAAACGTCGTCCTAACGACTCTCTCGGGTCGTGATTTAGAGCGTAATGGCCGCGGCATTCGCAAAATGGCCGACGTTTCGAGCGCGCCCATGCAGTCATTTGAGCTGTAGTGTTTCGATTCGAAATTGCGGGTACTTTTGATAAATCGTTCAGTGAGTAGCATCAGGCCTGGCCGGTTGCTTCGGTTGGTAAGAGGCCGGGCGAGATGGCCGAACAGCGCGAGGCCGGAAACGAAAAAGACTCGGGATTTTTCGAGGTTTTCGGCGTAACACCTGTTGGTTTGTAATTGTTGCATCGGCCGAACGATATTAAATTGCGATGTTAATTTACTGGTAATTATGATAATTTCGCGTTAATTGAAGATGCTATCGCATTGGCGTTATTAAAACGTAATTGCGATGACTCAATGGATTTCAGAAAATCGCTCGAAAAAAATGCATATAGAACTAATCAGTAATTGCCGGTATATTCGTTGTGTGGTCTTTTACTGATTACAAAACGAGTTAACCGAATAGCTACGACAATTCAGGCCGCTATTAATAAAGTCCTGTCGAGGATATTGAAGTACAAAGGGCTCTGCTCAATCTGATGATGTCACATTAATTTAAGACGGATTTATATAAGATTGAGTAATTCTATAAAATTAACCTTGTGTGTAGTTACGTAAATTGTAGTTCGAATTTTAATTGATTGAATCGAAAAACAACAACAATTACGTAATTATGGTACATCCGAAATATCGATGCCATTGAAGAATCACAGGTTATTATTAAAGATGAGTTAAAAAGTATTTTTCGGGAGGCAAACTCGCCGGGTTTACTTTGCATCATTTTTTTCCATTCAGGGTCTCTTTTTATATGTTCGCTTCGCGATGATTTAACCTTAGCGATATGCAATAAAAAAATATTCCTTTATTGTTTCTGATGTCATGCGAGTATACGTTAATTACCGTTTCGGATATATAAATAAATATTGATACAAAATTACGGGTGTTTGCGCATGTAAATTATGCACGATTCCCATCTCTACAGCTCTTAAAATCGTATTTTTTTCGTATAATTATTCAATCATCCTAACGGAGTAAAAAGTAAAAAGCCGCCGAAACAATACCGGATGAATTAGATACGAAATAAGGAGACTTTTTGTTCCGCTTGGAGCGCGTTTTATTCATATTTTTCGCTAACTGTTCGGGCATTATTTACGGAAAGATGAGCGAAGCGTGCATTCGAAATTATTAATTACCGGCTCGATTCTACGTTCAAACAATTTCGTTTTCGATCGAATTAACACCTTCGAAACCGGCCCGAATATAAAATACACGCTCGCATATATGCCCAAAACGAGCGGTCATTAGCTCAGAAAATAACCGTAATTTTCGTACATAAAATTTAATCAGGCGAGATCACAATTGGTCCTATTCCCACATACATAATATTCCTCGCGCATGATAATTTATTAATTTATGCCCGGATCCTCGAAATTCCGTACTGTTTTAATTACCTCGTATATGTATAACAATTCGATAATTTCATAACTGTTTCGCGCAGAAGTAAATTCGAACATGTAAATGTAAAATTGCATGTAATTCCCGCTCTCTAGTGGTCATTGAAAGACAACGAGAGATTCCTCGGATATTTCCTTTTCGGAATCCGCGCAGAAATAACGAGAAATTCCACGTTCTCGTGCATGTAAGCACTATCATCGTTGCAAACGAGTTTCGGACGCTATTCGCATGGTTTTCGCTAAAAAGTAAATAATATATATTCACCGGAGGGCATTAGAACCTACACTGTCCGTCAAAATTAGCTGCACATTTTTATATATACATCGCCTCTTTTAAAGAAGCGGTTCGACTCTTTAGGATTGAAAGAGGATATTGCTAGTTTGGGAATCTCAAGACAAGATATGAGGCTATTTCTGTTTAAAATTTCGAGCCTCTAACTCTGCTGGTACCTATTTTACAGCGCTCCAAAGAAGGGAGTTTTTAAATTCGCGCTGGATGAGTAGAGATGGGAAAGGGGCGAAGAACGGTTACTTCTCGAAAGACGCTGTTAGATCACTTAGGTCGAGGCGGAATTAAATTAGCCGGAAACGGGTCCCGGAGTCGAACGAAAAACCATCCTCCGGAACCGCTTCCGCTCCTCAAGGCTGCGAAATTGCCGAGGCACCGTTATCACAAAGGTCGTCTAATTTTACATTTTAAATATGCGCCTATGCACTTTGATACGTTGCCATTCTGTTATAATTACGTAACCAAATGGAAAATTATCCCGCTGTAATTGGAGCTCCGTATATACGGGGTGCAGTCGCGGAGAAACTCTCCATTCGCAAGTTGGCTTAGGTTAGAGAGATGTCAAGGATTGTGCGATTTGTTTTGAATTTAATAAAGTCGCTTGAGAATTTGAGTGAAAAACGAAATGCGTTACGACATAAATCGAGGTTTTTTTTTCTCTTCGGTAATATTAACGCCCGGATTCCTCTCAATCAAGGTGAAAAATCGTAAACAAATCTATTGCCTCATCTGTTTATTTTTTTCTCCAACTCGCTTCGATTAATTTCGATAATTAATAAACCCGACACCTGACCTTTACGGATTTTTCCCGATCGGCCCGCCATTAATACATCTATACAACCGATTGGATTCGAACGGTAACGGAATCCATCAAAACCGATCGTTCACGAATAATAATTTAATTCACCGCGGTGTATACGCTTATTGGCTTTATTTATCGACACACGGTCGCGACGGGCAAGCGCAGAAATTCCGAGAGCCGGAGTTTCCTTAACCTACGGCCCCTGGACCGCCGAGATTTCATACAGGGCGGCCCCAAAAAATCACCTGCACCTTGTAATTTCTTATAAAAATATTCGAGCGTTAAAAAAGAGACACCCTGTAGGTTTTTTGTAGTGTATCGTGTATAAGTGCAATAAAGAGAGAAGAAGAAAGGGTGATATTGTGGGTTGATTGCAACTATCTCACTCTAACTACTAATATTTGTGTTGTTATCTTTGTTAAACTCAAAAAAATTGCACTATATAACAATGCTAGAAATTTTAGTGATTTTAGCATCATTCGTATGAATAGGTATTCAGGAGGCCACCCTGTATGTTCAAAGCGAAGTCACGTATATTCGAAGTCACGTATAGTGGAATATTCATCGCAAACGACGTGGGAAATTCGATGAAAAACGACGTTCTTTTTCTAACTGGCAACCGTGCAAGAGTATGTACAGGAAATTTTCGCGATCCCACTTCTGATCGAGCCGGTCTAATCCCGCTTCTGATTATTACCGGCGATTTTGTCAGATGCGCTCGCTTAATTACCATTTAATGCGAGATTTATTCCATCTGGCCATTAAACCGGATGACTAAAAGGAATAAAAAAAAAAGTAACATGGACAAACTCGAAAGAGCGAGTTTGTTCCAGTAGTCGATCGCATCGATATAATCGATAGAATTTGCCTCCTAATTGCGTATATACCTCCGACCGGCGGGAGGCCTATTAAATGCCATTCAGCATTCAAGTGTCCTTGGATGTCCTTAAAAATCCATTAGTTATTACTTATACTCCTTCCAAAGTCCTCTTGATAGCCGCATCAATACACCCATTAATATTGTTCACGCTATTGATACTGCAAAGACTATATACAATACACTCAATACACCCATTATATTGTTGATGCAATTGATACTGGAAAGACTATACATTATAATATTGTCGATGCAATTGATAGTGGAAAGACTATACAGGGTGTTAATTAATAAGTGTGACAAATTTCAGAGAGTGATTCGGCATGAAGAAATAATGATATTTTGGTATATAAACATATTTTATCAAATGCTTCGTTTTCGAGATACGGGGTGTTAAAGTTTCTTCACTACTAAAAGATGAAGAAATGAAAAATACATGTCAAGATGTTTTATTTTTTTACTCGAAAACAGCGGCCCGTACGAAAAAAACACAAGAGAGTTTTTTTGTCGCAAATTGAACGAGGAATTTATTCATAATTGAATTTTCAAATAAAATGCCTCAGTGGCGTACCAATATTATTTTTTTCTTCAAAAAAATGTTATTATTACCCGCATGCGCGTCAATGATGAACTTAAATTTTTAATTTTATGCCAAAAAATGCGTAATAGTTACCTCTCAAAACCCTCCACATTTCATTTTAATATCTCGCCTGGTTTCAGAAAAATAAATACATCTTCGGTTTTTAAGAAGAAACTATAACACTCCGTATTTCGAAAACGAAGCATTTACGAACATACATTTATATAGCAAAATATCATTCAGATCATGCAGAATCACCCCCTAAAGTTTCCGCACTTATTAATTAACACCCTGTATACAACACACTCAATACACCCATCATATTGTCGATGCAATTGCTCTTGGAAAGACTATATACGATACACGATTGCTAGTGTTGATGTAATTTTTCTTTAGAATCCTCTCTAGTTTTTCGGTGCGAAATGACTAGCATTTTCGCTGCGCAAGGTTCCTTAACCCCTTTCGCCGCCCACGCCGGACAAGAGGTGAATCCGTCGGAGGCCTGCGCGGGCGTCGGGCGGCCATCGGAGAGGTCACAGCCGTCGGCGATGCGCGAATGCGGAGCGATCCCACGGCGACGGGGCGTCGGGAACGGATCAGGAGTGGGATCCGAAAGCGAAATCAGAAGTGGGATCGGACAGCGAAATCAGAAGTGGGATCGGCGCGCACAATGCGACGCGTAAACACTGTTATTACGCGCGCCGGATTTTTCCGCGGTTTCCTCGAGATCGCTCGTTTTCCTCGCACGTATACGTGTATAGATATATCTGAGAATCTCGGCATGAGGTAATTGGCATAATTCCCGGAGAAGCAGCCCTAATCATAGCCGAACGAAATTGGCGGTAAATTATACCGCTCTGAATGATGCTCCGAATCGCATGAGAAAAAGGAAAAGTAATTGCAATGACACCGCCGTCAGTGCACCGAGAAGTGCATTACTCTCGTCTGCGATCCCATCTATTTAAACGGCCGATTCAGATTTTTCCCCCGGTCTCTAATTTGTTCTATTATATACGCGCAGAGCCGTCTCCCTCGGAAGGGGTCCTTAAAATAACCAAATAATAGTCCAATATTTATAAAAACTTTTACTTTGAAGTAAAAGGTAGAAAAAAGATCAGGGAAAAAGGTTTTAAAACCATAAAACCAGCAGGATCCTCAAAGCAAAACCTCTCTTCCTTCACTTCTTTTTATGCATATATCTTGAAGCAATTCCTTTAATTTTTAGAAATCAAAATCATTTTCTATAATGACTATGTATCGATTTTATGGGAGTAATCTCCAAAGGGTCCTCCAGGTCACATTCATACAGGTGTGCCTCTATTAGGGGATTCCCAAATCTCGAGACTAACGAGTGTAGATGACGATAAAACAATTCAATCAATTTGATGGGAGTCGTCTTCGAAGGGCCCTCGGGGTCCCGGGGTCGTGTACCATTATCGCCTCGTACGAATGCGCGATTAGGACAATTAAAGTCGAAAGCGGCGTACGATATAATAACGACTCTGCGCGGCCTTCGGTGTATTATTTATCCAGTTCTATATATCGTTTTTCATCGGTTAATCGTCGCTTCTACGCGGCGCGTATCGGAAAAAGTTCCCATGAATCTCTTTCATATGTATACGTCTTCATTTCCTCGGTGGATTAACCGAAGAAAAAGTCGGACATTCGGAACGGCGATGAATTAATCGTAATGTTTTGATTACGGGCGGACGCTTTAATATGCCTTTTTTATTCACCTCGATTCCATCTGATAAATTACTGTTTTCTACGGAACGATTTGATTGCCTAATTAAGCGACTTAATTCGACTCGCTTCTTTTTTATCTAACCCACTAACGGCCTCTTACTTAGCCTCTTACAGAGCACCCTTTCGATTAGTGGAATCTCTTAATACACAACGATGTTGTAATATGATTCACCAGGACCTGGGGGACGCTTCGAAGACGGGCGTACTTTTTTTTTAATAATGCAGTTAACAGTACCGTCGATATTTTTAGCCTTTTGCTGTGCCTGTCGGGCGACAGCCGGCTGGAATACGAATGAATTCCGCGTCACGTTCGCGTCTCACCGATTCGATAATAGCTGGAGTGAACGAATGGATGAATGAAGACACGTGAAAAAAGAGGTTCGCGATGTGCGTGCGTTCGGGTGCGTGTGAGTGTGTGAGAGAGAGTTTGTATGCTGGAAATGTCTCCGGCGGGATAGACAATGGCGGCTTCCGCGGAATACTAATGGCCGGTCGCGATGACGATTTCGAGTGTGAATTATATTGTAGAGGAGCGTTCGGCTTAGTCACGGTCGATGGTCGGGAATTATGATTGGTTTTTTCTTCGATTTTTTTTTTCACTATACGTGCAAAGTGGCTGGATGACTACAGGCAAAAGGCCGTAAACTAGAAATAGAAGCTGTCGTGGCTAATGCGTGGTGTAGCAAAAGGCGTGTTGGAACACAAAAAAGAGGTAGAAGAAAAGGGGACGAATGAATTTCTACTTATTTCTTAACACGCCGGTCTTTTACTTGGTGTAATTACAGAGAGGCTATATACGGTTTCAAAAATTGAAAATCATAATCGCGTGAAACCGGGCGAGTTTTACACCAATGATCAGGAAACCGCATCAGAAATATTGAAAAAAAAATTAGTAGGTACCTATATTTATTGTCATCCACCAATAAATCCATATACAGGATGTTAAATTTAGTAAAAACAGGAGCAACTTTTTATGAGAGCTTTTGTCAAAGCGGACAACAATCCCAGAAGAAGATACCTTTATGTTGCGAAAAAGTGGCCTTTAATTTAGTAAGTAACAGGACTATTTAAAAAGCAACATTTAGAGAAGAGTTGGAGACTTTTACAGATAGAATAAATGACCTCTAATTTATTAAGTAACATCAGGACTATTCAAAAAAGCAACATTTAGAGAAGAGTTGGAGACTTTTACACATCGAATAAGTGGCCTATAATTTAGTGAGTAACAGAGAGCAAATAAACAGATACTTTTGAAGAAGAGTTGGAAACTGTAGTGTAGAGAATAGGTGGCCTCTAATTAGCAGGTAACCCAGCAAACCGGGAGTGATAGATCTCGGCTTCGAAAACGAACCCACGTCGTATACTTCTGATTAGGCTTGTAAATCGCATGCAAAACGGACGATTGAATAAATATTTGTAGCAGGTTGATCCTCCTGTCGGAGATATCTCGTTATTATTTTCCACCGGCCCGCGGGCGATTCGAAACAATGCACGATCCGCACGGTGTCTGCAACACGCCGAATACCTGCCTCATATTCCTCCTCTACTTCTCCTTCTTCTTCTTCTTCTTCTTCTTCTTCTTCTGTTGCTTGAAATTTTTTTATTTTTCAAGTTCAAGGCTCGCCTCGGAGAAGTCGCGTCCTTTTCAGACGATCGCTGGAAGTTTTCCTTCCTTTTAAAAAGTAACCTTCAACTTTCCGCGAGGGGCTCCTTTTTACGACCTTTTAAGGATTACTGAAACTGATCGTAAATTATTCCGATCTCGACTCTCTCTCGCCGAGATGACACATTCCCTCTTATTCTTCGTACATTAAAAAGTATTTTTGCACGCTTAATTCCACTACCGTCTAGACGGTAATTAGCCAGTATGCAATTTTAGTCCTCATAAAGCCAGTATATGATATTTTATTTGGCTCCCTCTGTACATATAAAATTTTTGAGCCGAATATCCCAAGCATCCGAGGCCTCGCCACAAGGAAAGAAGAAACGTCAAATGTAACCAATATTCTCAACATACTGTATTATGATTGATATACAGAGTGATGTATTCGTGGGATTCTTAGAAGTGGAAAAAAAGTCTTATCGATTATGATATAAAATATGAGGTCTTGAATAGGGTTATTATCGGGGCTTTTGGCTCGTTGTTTATGGACCGTGACAGATCGCAGCCGGCGGTGCCAACCTTGAAACGCTAAAAAGGGGGTACCTGGATATGATTGCGATCGGTTTTTCCCCGGGTAATTTGCAAATTGAAGCGAACTCGAAGCGCCTTTAAACGCGTCGAACAATGCCGGGTCGTTTCGGTTAAAAATTCTCTATAAAGAATTCCTCTTCTTAGGAACAATAAATAATTTGTAGCCGGACGATTAGCGGCATTCCTTCGGAAAATTGAATCGGCTCGAGTTATGTTCCGTTGCGAGCGTTAAAAATCATTAAAAAATTCCTAGAAAGCGAAGAATCTTAACGAATTGTCCACACATTATACCAACAAAACTCTTCGACTTGTCATCGATGTGCCGAGAATCGATTGTAATCGATTATATCTATGAAAAGCGGCGTTTGGAATCGTTGCGCAAGGCAATAATGGGGCCCGGCTCGCGGGAGAGAAAGTGATCGAGACATGTGATACCGAACTGGACACAATCGAAAGTGGTTTTCATACGAGAATATTGAACTCCGTAAATGAGTTTCGACCTCACAAAATAACCCGATTACCGACGAATACGGCACCGTACGACTAACACAGTAAAAGGCCACCGAGATAGAAGACTTCGAACTATATTGGTACGATTTCTTGGTGAATCCCCGAAGGATTGTTACGGATTAAATCGCGTGAGATT
Organism: Phyllotreta striolata; assembly: GCA_918026865.1. Taxonomy (NCBI): domain Eukaryota; kingdom Metazoa; phylum Arthropoda; class Insecta; order Coleoptera; family Chrysomelidae; genus Phyllotreta; species Phyllotreta striolata. Next base: position 5,253,476 of record OU900102.1, read on the forward strand.
CGTAGAGAATTTCTGCGAAGTTCTTTATGGAACGCGTCTAATTAAAATCGAGGAAATAAAATGAGGCAAAAGGAATAAAGGAAGCGAACGAGAAAAAGCCGCTCGATTATCGAAGACAACCTTGGAATGCCATTTCGTTGCGAAAAATTACCCGAAAACAAACAAGAAGAAAACGAATTTAATACGCGCAAAATGTACATGAAATAATTGCGCCGGTGCTCTTCTTCTTTTTCTCTAAGATACACTCGTATCTCTTTGCTGTAGCGTTGCACGGACATTCCGAAAATGCGAAAACGTACAGAGTGTCCCAAAAAAATGATAACCTAACTCTAAGACAACAAACCATACATTTGTGATAAAGACGCTCAAGAACTTTATTGAGACGCTCTGTACAAACGTAAACAATCTAACGCAGGGCATTTATAGAGGGAAAAATGTACATCTCGTGAGGTCCGATCGGTCACGCGATAATTTCAAATTTTCGAGGAAACCGCAAATTGAATATCGGAATTAAAGGGCAAAGGAAATCACTAAACCGAAAAATGCCGGGGCCTTAATTCGAGGGTTGATTATTAGGTAGCCCGAGAGTTTTGACACGAAGCCATTACACGCAAAAGAGTATAAAGAAAAAAAACTAAATAATACAGCATATCCAATTCCCGTCCTGTATACTAAACACAAGACGTGTATAATATGTGATACAATTCATTCTAACGGGTCTACCCATAACTCAAAGCGACGCTGGCAGCATTCGAAACAATTACTATAACTGATGCCCTTGCATATCGAAAAATATACGAGAGCGTTCTGGCTGGATAAACAGTTAGAGGAGATGATGATAATAGGCAAACGAACTGATAAGTTCGAACGCTGAAGGGGGCCATGCGAATCGTTCGTACAGGACGGGAGGATTTAATATTTAATCCCACTTCTGATTTCTCCAACGTTTTTTCGTCCCACTTCTGATTTTTTTTTTGTTTTTTTTTTGTCCCACTTCTGATTTTTCGATTCGCCCCGTACGCGTCGGTATTGGAATTAAAATTCTCGGCTGTTGATGGACAATGGCGTTGTTAAATTAACCAATGGGTTCTTTGTCATAGAGTTTGACTTTTACGATAATGGAATAGAATGAGGATTTCGTTTTGTTAGAGTCGCCGTAAATCAAACTGAATATATGGTAATTCTGGTATTGAATTCGGACGATAAATGAATTTATGTCACGGTTATGTAAGACAAGATGTAATGTAGCTTACATTACTTTGTCTGCGACGAAATTGTTTCTTGTCGCGGGTTAAATTGTAGATAATTTATTAAAATATAAGCGAATGTTATACAGTATACAAATTGTCTCCTTTTATATCTAATAGGCATTTCCTATTGTACGAAGGTATGTTATAAAGTTGCATCCGGTGTTTTGAGAATTTCTTGCCGGCTAGTACTTTCAACTTCCTCTGCTATGCGAAGAAAACTCGCCGGTTTAATAATAAATTATCGAACGCATATTCATTTTTTAACACGTCGAACGCCGCTCTATTATAATATCGCCAAATCGATTGCGCATGATCGCAGTAGAAAAAGTTTTGTGCAGTACTCACCGTTACGTTTAGCCATAATATCCACACGACCAGTGGAAGGAGTATTTTCATTTTCGCTGTAAAAAAAAACAAATATAAATATACTTCGTATAGATTAGTTGGGTAAAATATTTGGGTCGCCCTGTATGCGATTGAACAGTTTAGTTGCAGAAGAAGAAGAAGAAGAAATAAACAGATGTTATTAGAGTACCAGTTTGCCATCTGTTACGAAAAAATCAAATGGCTGCACATCGTTAGAATAAAAGACCTTGATATTCCATATTTTCTCGATTATTACATAATGTAAATGACGATTTAACGGTTATAAATAACGTGTAATTTGTTTAGGTGCAATCGTAAGTACATACAATAATAATTCAATTAATAACAGTTTCGCCATTTTTGTTCCGGCGCCTTCTCTATTAAAAAAAAACCCATCACAGGAGTATTGACATATGACGTGCTAACACGCGAAGTTAGCAACCAAAGTGTCACTCGTACGAGGGAGCGTGGTAAAGTTCACTGAATTACTCTTTCGAAATCGCGCTTTCTCGGAACCGAATTAAGAAATAAAAACTGGAAACGAGCCGTGTAAAGCGAACGCAATATTCCGCGGGTCTTAACGTGTGACATACGTGTTCTTTTTCGGTTTTACGAGCTCGAAATCTCCGTTTCGAATACCGTTCGAAAGGCCGCACCGAGAGAGCACCGAGCTCCGATTTAATTGTGTACTTAAAAACTGGATTATTAACATGCGAACTCGCAGGGCACATAACGCGGTAAACGCCGAAGGAATTCGTGCCTAATTCGATTAATTAGCTATGCAAACAGCGGGGAAATTGTAGTACCCAGTTTAGTCCCTTTCTGGTATCGCTATCCGTAGTACATCTTTTATCAGCGCGAGGAATCTTTACAGGAAATTACCGGGTGGGGATTTTAATGGAATTTTGAAGACAAACCGGCACGCGATAAGAATATCAAAACTGGCGAGTTTCTTTTTTTTTATAACTGCGCCTGAAATATAAAAATACAACTAGGTGCACGTTACGTAAATAAACGAGTTGCATTCTGAGCATCTTTATAACATGCTCGTTTTTCTAGATTATTATTATTATACCCGATTTCATTTCTACATGTCAATATCGATCCTAATCGATATTCCTCGAACGTAAAAATCGATTGTTCCCTAACAGGGCATCGAATACAACGTTCGGCACGAGAATTTCACGATTATTGCCTAACTGTTCTTTTCGAATGGCATTCGTCACCAGCCGGACGGACTTTTTACGTTTCCCAAACGAGCAACACGCTTATATTTATTTCCTCTATAATCGTCCTGTCACCTGTCACATCTATCAACTGTCATACGTCAACAGCAAGCGCTATAATTTTGATTATATACGTCAATAAACTTCCAAAATTGTCTGAATAAGCTTAGTTGCACAGGCTTCAAATGAAGTAGAAGAAGAAATATGGTTTTTACTAAGCCCGCTAGACTAATCTATTTATTCAGAATCGACGGCGCTGTTTTGTGGAAACAGAACAAACACGTCGAGAGAGGTGTTTCATTATCATCGGTTCCTGCAGGTAGGCCGAAAGTCAACAAAACAAATCCGACTGGTGTCTGGGTGTAATTTATCAAGGAAACAAACGGGCCCGAGTCGGCGGTTTTCTCCGACCGGTTTCCCCGCGCGCCGTGACAGCCGACAATTGCGTTTCAATCCGGCCCTGGCGCTTTCCTGGAGTTCTTGATCGGCCGGAGAAAAAGCGTTATGTCATTTAACTCGGTGGGTATTAATGTTCGCGGGGTCAAAGGGCTGTGTTATTAAGGGTCCGTTCGAATGGGAACCCATAAATTAAGGTGTACGAATTGTTGGTTTAACTATCGATCTCCCCTCGTATTAGTAGTGGATTTATATAAAGAACGATGAAGTCATGTTTGATTCGTGAGAGTTTTATTGGAATTACTTAATAATCGAATATGCTTAGGCGTATGTGTGTGTGTATGTGTGTTTAACATACAAATAAATGCATTGCTTTGATGCAACAGCACGCTCTAATAGAAACGACCTTTGTGACTAGGTAAATATTGCGGATATTCGAATTTCGCCTTGAAAGAGCGAAAAATAGTATTGATCAGACATTTTACGTCAAAATCTGGTCTGTGTGGCCGAATAGTCCGGTCACCCAAGGCCAATAATTCTAGAAGAAGAACAATAACACGTTTAGCTGGTCCTGAGGACAATATAAGTTAGAAAAAAAAACAAGAAACATAAAATATCTGCAATTTAGGCGACTCTATACAGAATATTTTATTACAAACTTGTCGATTTAAATCGTTCTTTTATCGCCATTTTACATATATATACTTTTTATTTTGACTCGATAAAAAAACTCCTAAGAAAAAATCGCGACTAAATGTCAAATAGTAGGCGCAAATAACCGCGTGGGTTTGTATAATAAATATCTCAAGAGACCAGTTCGAATATGGACCGACTTGTTTACCTCGCGAAATTGAGAAATCCTATTTTAGTAATGGCGTTCGGTTCTTTCACCATATACATATTTATGTAACTATTTCATCCGCGAATTCTTCTTCTTATCTCTCTCTCAGGTCTCGATTCACGCGGGCATCCGGTATACTGACAAGTGACGTGTGACATTGACATTGGCAAAAGGACGTTATTGTTACCAACACGTGTGTGTGCGTTGCGTAATTCTTAAATTGCCCATTAATAATACATACGATGGAATATACCGGTATTAAAATCGGTGCGGTGAAAGTAATAGTAATTAACGTAAAATGCAGACTATCTTCTGCCGACGTATAATTAAAAAAATCGAGTATTTTCCATTCCGTCGGTTCGGAGGATTCTTCGTTTTCATTTGCGAGGTCTCGACTCATCGGGTTGTTCGGTACACTTGCGAGACAATGGTTTTTTTTAACATCTATCTAAATCGATTTGAAGGAAATAAGGTTTACGATGCGTTTCCCTTCGAGATTATAAAAAGAGGTAATTGAACTTTACCAGCGGAATCGACTCGTCACTTTCTCTTACAGCTACCCAAGTAGCCGGATAACTCGAGCATCGAAGGCCTCGTACAACGTTATATCATCAATTATCAAGCGATAAATTCGACCATAATCCTGTAACCCACTTTTTCAATGTTGGTATTATTCAAACAATACGAATTTCCGGCGAGTCTCTTTGTCTTAGCCGGTAAGTAGGTCCGACCTCTAACAGTATAATGCGAAAATCTCCTTAAAATATTCAAGAAACTCTGTATTTTTACGGTGAGAACGTTCGAAGAAGATCCGCCATTTTACTATGCCTACTACGATTCTATCGAATAACATGAATGAATAATAAAAAAAAAGTTGATGTGTGGAGAAGATTGTGCATATAATTTAGATGTAAACAATGAGGAAAACTTTGAATAATTTACCTACTTATTGATGTATCGAGTTTATTTGACAGTGACCTGTTTAATTCGTTTGACGTTTTTGTGACAGGCAAAGCACACTATAATCAAATTGTAATACAAATAAGAAGATAAGCAGAAACTAGAGAAATTGGATTTTTGTTCATTTCTACATATTTAATGGATTTTTCGTGTGATTGCAAAAAAATCGAACCGACTTTCTAAAATAAGTGTTATCTATTCTAATTCACCGATTGCATAAGAAAATGTCATTAATGCGTTAATAACCAAAAAAATAGAATTAGTTTTTAGCGGTAACGAAATTATTCAAATTAATTAAAAAATACATCTGCAACACAGTGCTTATCACGGGATTTTAATCATTCCTTGATTCCTGTCGGCGTTCTTTGCTCGCAGCGATTTGATTACGATCTTCGAAATGGAATTATTATTACTGATTATTATTTTTTATTGTTCTTTCTATCAAGTCTACATTATCGGCCCAGCCTTGACCTTAGCAATTCCAATTTTTCCACATTTCAACTTTGAAATCGACAACATTTAAATTACCAATGCACAAAACTAGGTATATAAAATATGCATTTTAAATAAGCATAAATTCGACGGAGATTCGAAAGTTATTACCAACGAATTAGTGGGTTTTTAGGACTGATTAATAATTAAACGAGAAGCCATTGGGAGAAAAAAGATTGAAAACGAAGAAAAACCGGCGAAATTCCTGCTCCGGGGATTTACAGCTAGCCGAAATCGAATCGAACTCGTGAGAACGTCTTTTGTATTTAACGCACGCACTCCGATCAACGAGCTGCCACAATTCCGATCGAAAATAACTCGAATTTGCGTAACCGTACGTTATAATAACGCACCGTGTAATTTTCCGGTTATCCGCTTCGAAAATTTAATCCCGTAAATACCGGGTGTAGTAACTTTTTCGGTTGGTAACGCTGTAATTAATTAAACTTTTGACGTTTGACAAGAGTTTGACGTAAAGGAGAAGTTCTGCTGTTTTGCGGTAAACATTTTGCGAATCATGCTGTATAGGTATATTCAAAAACAATATTTTGAAGTAATGAGCGTGAATAAAAGTGAAAAACTTAATCACATCAATGGAATTTGCGGTCTACAAGCTACAATTTATAATAAATCGCACACTTTTTGTTCTACTACACTAAGAGCGGCCTTTTACCTCCGATTAAATCGGCCACTTTCGTTGTGAATTCGGCGCGAATTCGTAATCTAATAGACTCGATTTTATCGAATTTTATCCGCCAAAGCCCGTCGGTAAACGTCCGATATTTAATTACAAAAGCATTGTGAAAGGCTGACCTGGATTCAAATTCGCTCGTGGAAAGTCTCAAACCGAGATATTCGAATTGTCTCGGATAAATCGAGTGTGCGCTAACAAAATTGACAGCTGACAAATAGAGCCAACTGTATTTATATGTTATAATTGCGCCATTACGGAGTCGTTGAACGATAAATAAATGAAAAAAAAAAATACAATAAAATAGCGACCTTTGTAAGAATGTCAAGGAGCTAAACGCGAATGAGAATCTAACTCGACTGTTGCATAACAGAATATCCACCATTAAAACGCGCGTTTTTTCCTCGACTGGAAAATTCGCGAGTTTTCATTACCGGTTTGCTCGCGCCTAACTGTACAAACGTATCGCCCGTTAATTAGCATAACTCCAAATACGACCGACATTGCGAGATCATTTCGAGATTATTTTTCTGTTTGCCTTAACCGGCGCGCAAACGGAACGGTTATTTAACCGGCGGTTACGTTCAGAAACGAAAGTGAGGAAAAAATCGGCCTTCTGCGACGTCCCACGCCGCCCCACGCGACATTTTTAATGAGCGGCTCTTACGGAAATTAGAAGACAATGCGGGTTTAATTCATAGGTGGTTGTTTAAGGTCGGAGAAACACCCTGAATTCATTTGCTATATACAAACGCGACCTTAAGACACAAAAAAAGTCCGTTAAACTTGAGGTTTAACGATTGGTTAGTTAACGGAGGATCAATTAAATAGATGACTAAAAGATACCCATCAAAACTTACTCTTTAACGTTTGGTTAGTTAACGGAAGATTAATTTGAGTAAAAGGAGATGAGTTAAGAGATGAGTAAAAGATGCACAGAAAAAACACTCAAAAACGTTAGTAGGAATCTTGGAAATGAGTTTTTTTATCTCACATTCTTGTTAGTACCACCGTCGAAAACCACAAAAGTGCTAAATTAAATTTGCATAAAATTCTAATGAAATCGAATTACGTAAATCCCATCAAAATTTCATTTCTCATCCTCCTACGTGCTAAATCGGTCCATCTTTCGCGCCAAATTGGGCAATTTTGCGGAGAGTTTATCGCGAAAATCCGAGTAAAACCGCCCGCAAATTGGACTAATTAACGGGAAAATTAACCCGTTTGAGTGTATTTTAGCCCTCTAGAACGTTCCATTGGGGTGTTTTGCAATTTTTCCCGAACATATTGTCGCCTTGCGAAGTCGAAGAGAAAGTGATTACGTCGAATATGCGAGCTCGAACCAGTATATGAACAGAACGCGAGTCAATTCGACTAGGCGTTAAAAAATTAAAAGTGTAGGCTTGTATGGGATTCCCAAATTTTCTACTAAATGAGACATCAATTAAAATAGTAGTTTCGAGAATGAATAGTTAACGAGTTAAATAGTTAAATAAACGTATTGGTTTTGGTGGTTGATTATGAGAAAAGCACTCGAATTAGCAACGTTATTGAAGCGAATTAGCGAAACAAACAAACTTGCATAAAATCGCGATAAAAAAAAGAAATAATATCGATTCTATTCTCACGATTCGTACAATTAAATGCAACGTTCTAGAATTAAGTGTTACATGCGTATTACAGCGGTCAACAGCGCGTGTATTAGTGAAAGGATAGTTTTAATTGTTTCAATTAATGGGACTATTTATGTATCCACTAATTGCAAATATTTAATTTTATATAGAATAAAAAAACTACGCAAAAACAGCGTGAAATTGTTAAAACAACATACTAAAAAATCGATACTAATTTGAGCGAATATCGCTGCGTTGATTTTTGAGATTCTCCGGTGTAAAAGCTATATGAAAAAAGCGTTGGAGATCATCGCAGGTACGAAAAAATCGGGCTCGAAAGCTAATATTTGATCCGCAAATATTGCTTTAAATGGTCTTTGAACTCCGTGAAAACGCAAATAACAAACATCGAATTTAAAACGAATACCCGCCGTAATGGCTCAATAATGTGGGAACATTCGACATACTATACAGAGTGAAACTCTTCATAAAATCCCCTAAAACAGTTAACTAATAATCGCGCATATAGAGGTATTAGGAAGCGCTGTTTATAATTGAATAATTACAATAAATCCGATTAAATAATAATTACATTGTGTATTAACCTCAATTAAAATTCAAAGTTTCAACACAACTGTAACGAATGATAATTCCATTTATCCTTCGTCGGCCTACGAGTGTTTTTCTGGCGCGCGTTTGGGCGATTTTTCAAGAACTCCAATCGAAATTCATCATCAACTTTTATTTCCTCATATATCCAAATAATCCCACACACCTCGATGATGTCTTTTGTTTGCACTAAAATTATTTATCCCCACGTTTCGACTCCTAATAGCCCTTCATCAGTATAACATACCGAAACTTTTCTATAATTACCCAACAATTAGAAATATTGCGTTGTTTAATTGATGGTAAATAAAAGTACAAGTATAGATAAACTGTAATGAAACAAATTACGCAAGTACAAGCGAGTTTCTCTCGCGCACAAACAGAAAATCACAGTCGTTTTCCATTTAGGATCGATTCTCCCTAGTTCGGCGACCATTTCATCCTATATACGTTTTATTTCTTTCCGTTTTGCGCTTTTTATCTTCCTCTTCAGCTCGCTTCTTTCCAGCGAATATCTCGCTTAACGGCCGGCGCGTCGTAATGGCAGCCGGATTTGCTAATTAACCCGCATTTTTAGCGAATCCGACCGGTACCAGTTACTAGTTTCTAAGACATTTTCAGTTCCGAACCAGCGGCGCGTTCGAAAACCATTCGCAAATAGTCGCGAAACATTCCCTCTCGAACTTTCCAACGAACTTTGCGAACCGCCCTCGTATATAACAACTTTCGGGCCGTTAATTTAGATTTCATCGCGTTTTAATGGCACCTAAACGTTTGCTAATATTACTATACGAGGGTGATACTAAGAGTGTAGAAATGAATTTATTTACCTAGCTGAATAAGGGTGCGTTTTGGAATTAATTTATTTATAGCTATACGAGGGCGAAGTTAAAAGTTTTGAAACGAATGGTATGTACGAGGGTGATGCAAAAAAAGTAATCGAAATTGCGATTATACGGGGGTGAGGCGGAAAGTTTCGTTACGAAATTAATAATGATTGTGTATGTGAAATCTTTTGTTATCGCTTTTACAATATTTTCGCAAACAATATAACGCTTTCGAATCGAATTGTTCGTTCGAAATCGACACACCCTATATGTATAGCTTTTCAGTTTCCTACCAAATACGACCTTGCTCAACATTTATCCGAGAAATCACAATCCGGGCTTGTCTCGTTTATTTACAACAACACGAATTCCATCGCCAATGCGCCTAAGTAAATTATACAGCGGGTTTCTGTTCCGAGCGCTCGTCGAGCTCTCTACATCACGGTGTTAGTGCGAAGGATGCGGGAGGATAATCGGGACAGCAGGATAATCGAAAACCACTGTATTAGATTGAAGATTTTCCAGCACTCCGCACTAATCCGCGGCACTTAACCAGAGGCACAAATCACGAGTCACTGATACGCGGGTAACAGAAGTTTCTAGAGGAAGCATAGCTTAGGGGATGTGTTAGTGATACAGCGATAGATAACGGAGATTTTCCGGAGGTGAACTTACCAGTCGCCATGGCGTTATCGGGCCAGGGCCGTTCTCGCCCCCCAGGTCACTCGACGGTCGCGCAAGTGATCTCTCGCCTCGGATTCGCCGCTCACTTTAAAGTCTTAAGATAGACTGAGGTAAGGTACGGAGCGCCAGCGGAGCCAGCGGTCGTCTTGGTGGCTTCGCGGCCGTGAGAAGTCGCCGCCGATTGGTCGGCGCGTTTGCACTACCATTAGATCGCCGCGTACGCGGAGTCGTATGTGCACGGGCGTTTGCGATCGCCCGGGTGGCGGTAGAACCAAGGGGGTTTCGATGTTGTTCGCGCCCTCTGAGGATGCTTTCCGTCGGCTGGATATTTTTCTGCGTAACGACGGTTATTTCAAGTGTTTTGTACGACCTGGAGCACTCTCTAGCACGGCCTGAAGCGTACACTCTGGAGATGCTTTCCACCAATTCGATATTTTTCTGAAACACATCGTTTTATGAGTTAATTAAAACATTGTTATAACCTGGAGTACACCCTGAAGCGCACCCTCTAAAGATGCTTTCCACCAATTCGATATTTTTCTGCATAACATCGTTTTTTGAGTTATTTAAAGTATTATTAGGACCCGGAGTACCTACTCTCTGAAGATACTTTCCATAAACTCGATATTTTTCGATACTTTTCTGCAACACATCGTTTTATGAGTTAATTAGAACATTGTTATGACCTGGAGCACACCCTGAAGCGCACCCTCTGAAGATGCTTTCCACCAATTCAATATTTTTATGCATAACATCGTTTTATGAGTTAATTTAAGTATTGTTATGACCTGGAGCACACCCTGAAGCGCACCCTCTAAAGATCCTTTCCACCAATTCGATATTTTTCTGCATAACATCGTTTTTTGAGTTATTTAAAGTATTATTAGGACCCGGAGTACCTACTCTCTGAAGATACTTTCCATAAACTCGATATTTTTCGATATTTTTCTGCAACACATCGTTTTATGAGTTAATTTAAGTATTATTATGACCTGGAGCACACCCTGAAGAGCACCCTCTGAAGATACTTTCCACCAATTCGATATTTTTCTGCATAACATCGTTTTATGAGTTAATTTAAGTATTTTTATGACTTGGAGCACAACCTGAAGCGTACTCTCTGGAGATGCTTTCCACCAATTCGTTATTTTTCTGCATAACATCGTTTTTTGAGTTATTTAAAGTATTATTAGGACCCGGAGTACCTACTCTCTGAAGATAATTTCCATAAACTCGATATTTTTCCGCTTTGTATGATTTTTTGTTTGGTAGGACCTGGAGCACCCTGTAAAGATGCTTTCCACCAATTCGATATTCTTCTGCATATATATATCGACGTTTTATGAGTTATTTTAAAGTATTGTTAGGACCTGGAGCACCCAAACTCTTCGAAGATGCTTTCTATAAACTCGATTTTCACCACAACGAGTGGCTTTTAATAACCCGCTATAGTTAAACATAATAATTGATTAGAGAAACACGAATACAATCATCATTAAAATTAATAATCGCCTACCGTAAAGTACCATCTGCATTGTTAAGTTAAGATGTACATTATTTAATAGTGCAGTCGATTTCGCTATTAAACCGATCGCCGTTTTTTCGACTCTAATGCATCGGAATTACAATAATTACGCCCGGTTAAATAAAGTCTTCGTTTTCTCCGGTGCACGTTTACGCGAATAAGCGTATGCTAAAATCGCCGTTTCGCTTTGTTCGGTCGAAGAGGCTGGGCAAATGACCCTTATAGGCGGCGGAAAAAGGACGATCGAAGGATAAGGAAAAACCTCAAGCGGCTCGGAAAATTTAGGAAACATATATACAGGGTGTCGCTGTAAATTTTAACATAGCGATCCCGTTGTAATGGAATACAACGAATACGAGGGTATAACGGTATGTTTTGCGTAATCAAGCGAGCAATCGTCAGATGAATTATCTTCGACGTTTCTGAGTAAACAGAAGTGTACGAGTGCTCGTTACGGAAAATCAGTCATTTGTAGCGCGCGTTTTTTTCCATGCAATTTTCTTATTATACCCGCTGCACGTTAATCTAAAAGTAACGTTATCCACGCATCATCTGCGGATTGTTAATTCAATTAGACGGCGTAATTTCGTGGGATTGTGTGTATTTTTCGATGTAATGGCTATTTCATTAAATTCACTTCTACAGGGTGGTTCGCTCGATTGTTGATATTAGTAAATTTAATTCGATAATCATCGGTAATTTCCAAGGTAAATATATATTTAACGGTGTAAAAAAAAGGCGGCAGACGCTCGAGAAGCCTTTAACCTCATAAATGCCCGAATAGGATTTGCCCACGCCCGAAACAACGCCTGAAATGCATTGAACTGGGCGCAAAAAAAATCGAAAAATAAATGGGAAAAATGAGAGTTTTTCGCCCACTGCGATGTCGCCTACACGTTAGCGCCTCTGTGTTTTCGGTTTTTTATTTTTGATAAATTTCTTTCTGTCTGCGAGGAAAGTACGCCCAAATTTGGTCGGGTTGATAAACTTTAATTCTGAATCTATCTACTCTGAAACTACACTGAATCAATTCTACTCTAAATCTAATCTACTCGACTCTAATATAAATCAACTCTACATTATTCTGAATGTATATACTCTGAATCTACTCTTCTCAAAATCTAATCTACTGCATTCTGAATCGACTCTACACTATTCTGAATCTATACTTGAATCTACCTACTCTCAAACTACTCTGAATCAACTCTACTCTACTCAAAATCTAATCTACTCTATTCTGAATCTACTCCAAATCTGTTCTAAATTATACTCCGAATCTACTCCGAATCTACTCTACCCTACCCTACAGTGTATAAAAATATATTCTCGCTCGCCCAATTTACCAACGCCGGAAAATATAATGGAATTCTTAAAGGATATAACTTTATTAATTTTTGTAACTAACAAGATTTATGAAGCCTGCAATCACAAGCCTCTCATTAAAATTCGTGATTTTTTCGAAAAGCGACCCAAGGCTCCCGTTCGGATGCTATTTATTTAACGCTAATTAAACGTGACGCCATTTTCATTGACATTTTACGAAACGAAATGTATAGCCTGCTATTTAGGCGACTGTACAGAAAATAAAAGTCTTTGTCAATTACATTTTTTCGCCGGTCAAAGTCACACATGAGAACATCTTCGCGATAACGATGAGAACATTCGTCAAGTGAGGTCACTATTTTTTGATTAATTCCATTAATGCGATTTTTGTTTTATTTACGAGGGTTATTTGGATTTTTCGGATGATTTTAGGTGTAAAATTTAAGTAGTAGGCGATATTTTTTTGTTAGAAAAATAATTCACACACCTACGCCTTTATAGTGGGAAGTTTGATAGGTATAAATAAAAGATTTTTTGCACGTATTTCTATATCTAAATCCTAATTGGATTTTTTTGCATTATTTCCAGCTTAAAACATTGTATTTTTTTCTACCTACATTAGCGCTACCTTAATGAGATTTTATTGTTTCACATGAATATTAAAATTAAAAACGAATTAACAGTTATTGGTCAGTTTTTATATAAAAATAATCATAAACCTTCAAGATCGCATAATAATACATGTATACCGGGTGATTACAAAAAGTATTTTCATCCCTTTCATCTCCCAAAAATACCAACTAAAGCATTGCCAACTTTCCAACAATAAATTCTTACGGATTAAAAAGCGAAATTTACGCGCGCCAGATAAAAACTAAAAGCGCTATAAGAAGAGAAGTTCAACTAGTTTTCTTCTACTTCTTCTTCATCTCGTTCTTCTCCACCAGGGTGGGGTAAAGGTATAATTCGAGCTAATTATAGCCTCACCGGCGTGGGATGAAATCGCCATTCCCGCAACAAATGTTTGAGCTAGACCGGTCGATGGCCTTTTACGCGGTTAGTTTCCCGTCGAAATGAAAATTCGAAAAATCGAAATGGTTCGAAAACAATCGAGTTCAGCGCGCTCCAAGGTCCCGCAAGGACGTCACAAATGCTCGTTATCCTTTCCAGCGCCTACTATAAACGCGTTCGTTTGCGGTTGCCATAACGACCATAACGTAAATTAAACCCGACACATCCCAGTTGGCTTCGAAATCTGTTCGTATACGGGGTGTGTGAAACAACTAAACGAATACTTGATAATTACGAACAAACTCTTCCTAGAATTATATAGGAATAAATTATCGTAGTATAATAAATCTATTAATTCTTTGGCTAATTAACAACGTCCTTAAATCTAACCGTAGGAAATTTTAATGTTAAACAAAATTAATGACAAAATCGTCCGGTGAGTAAACGGATTCATTAAAGAGCCGGTTAAAAATTCCGAAAGGTCATCCTTTTGACAAATCTTTTATGCTCTTCGGCTATTTCCAATTCTTTTTGCGGCGTTTTTGCGCGAAATGAAAAGGATTTTTTCGTGTGGATAAGGACGAGGCAATTTCACTTAATCATCGCGAACAATAACGGGCGAAGGTCCTTTCGAAATTGCACAAATATTGATTATCGACTGTTAAAATTTTTAATAGATTTCACCTACAAACGCTCATTAGTCCGCCGGAGTGATAAAATTAAATGCATTTTAATGCGCTTAAACGCTTCGAAAAAAGTATATACGCGGTTTGCTATATTTACACAATGAAGTATGTGTGTCAGCCTGCTAGATTTGGAAAATTACACAATTTCTCGGTTTGCAAAACGGATATAATAAAAGTCGCCTTCGCGCAATTTTATTTGAATAAATTCTTTTGCTGCTGGTGATGCAACTTAAACGCGAAAATTAAAATCTCCAATTTTCGCGATGATTCCATTTCTTATAAATAATGCATTATATCTACCTAAAAAATTTAGTGTTGTCTCGAATTCTAAATCCGTAATTACCATAAATAATTTCGTTGTAGATTAAAGTTGATATCAATTTCTTATTATTAAGTTAATTTATTTTATTCAAGAATTTTAAAGCTGTAGATACCTAAAAAAAACGTAAATTGGTATCTAATTTCACCAAATTTTTCTCACTAATGGTCTAAATGAAATAGAAAGTTCAAATTCAAAATCTCATTACCTCAAACAAACACAAGGTGACTTAACAAATTTAACGAATACCTAATACACGGTGTACAAAAAAATGCATTTTTAAATTGAAAGTTTAAACTTATTAAATAATCCACTACAGCCCAACAACACTTTCATATTAGATGTATCTGTGGGAGTTCCAGGAGCTCTTGAGATATTTTTATCAGAGGAGGCGTTTGTTGCAAGAAATTTCAACGTCATCGTTGAGTCACTAGATTTTATGTACAGATAGATTGTTAAATTAATAACGGTGAAAATATTGATAGATATTTTACGGTGGAATTGGATAATATATCTAACGTGCGTGTGGGCGTCACAAAGTGTGGGCCTACACGAATATTATGATTAATGGGAATTTGTGCATATGAGGCTAGTACAAATCCCTTTATATGAATTAGTCGTTTCAAGAACATTATTTGTAATTTAAATAAGCTTATATCGTATATAAAACGAGTAAAAAAATGTTTAAAAAGTGAATAGTATTGCCATCTACTCAAAGTTCTTAACAATTAAGAATACATACTTATTTTGTAGGTTTCTTCTTCTTATTTACTAATAATTCACAAATTTTCCACGAGTCCATTTTGTATATTTTTTTAACTTTTTAAAACACTAACAGTACCGCCAACATAAACAAAAACCAGTAAAAAGTTACTAACATTTTAGCATTAACCCCATATACCTATTAGTATATACTGCTTACTACGGTCTAAAACCCGTAGCAAACATTATACTTTAGTGTGCCTGCTTATTTATGCGCATGCTCAAGTGAAAGATTTCTTGATTGGCTACTTTTGACAGAGCAAATGAAACGTCAGAAACGTGTAGCTTTTATTTTGGTATATTTTTTGATATATTTTTAAAATCGACTTTGACTTGCCTGTGTAAATATGTCAGGTTACCGAATTTAACCACAATTTCAAGTATTATTTTCTTTCTTTTCTTTTTAGGCCTCAGCTACTCGCTATTGGTCCTTTTAAAATTAACGCGCTTGCGTATAAACGACTAAGCACACCATAAAGGGTCGGATCTCTCTCTTTAATCGCTACGATTTTCTCTCATGGAATAGATAGGGAGTTAGCAGTATATACTAATAGGTATATGATTAACCCCTCATTATTTATTAAAAAAGATATAAAACATTTAAGAAATAAACACGTCTACTATATCTTATAAACACACTCCAAAAATCTCCTAATTAATTAAATTTTTCTTATATCCTAAAAATCTAGTGACTTGACAGTATAATTAAATTTCCCTAAATCGAAAACTCGCTGTTCCGTGAGTCGCTTGGCGCACTTGTCGTTTGTCAGCGAAGAAAACCTCAAACCTGTCAATCAGTGCGCATGAGCAATTCAATCAGGTGTAAAGGGGTAGTTGATTCACGTGTGATGAGATTTATTTCAACAATAAATATTGTTGTTGAAGACGCTACGAGACGGCTATCGGTGCGCGAAAATCCACACTCGGTTATCCCCCAACAGCTTCGTATAATAACCGTCCTCGGTTATTCGGTATATCTTTCGATATTCGCAAACAATCTGCCTGCTTCGTCATAACCTAACATTCGTGTTTAGTGTGTTTAAACAATAGTTGAATATTAAAAGTATTGCGTTTCGTTCGCACATTTCTCTTCTAGATATAGTGTTTAGTGGCTAAAGCGGCGTACCGGCTATTAAATTCGTCGAAAAAATCGGAAACTCGTGGCAAATGTTAACATATTGATTTTGAGGTTATGGATGTCGACCTGCTCAGAGATGGGGAGCATTTCTCCACTTTTGAATTCATGGTACGTTAAAGGGGACTTTCCTATTAGTATTATTTATGTTAATGTGTATTGTAGGATGAGTACTCGGACGAGTTATCACATTTGGACAGTGATAGCGGGCACGAGTTCAACAAGAAGGAGTGCGATTGGAATTTGGATACCGAAAGAGAGTAGGTAGTTATTAACGAAATTTAACGGTTTATTAACGTTTCGATTGATAGGATAAACGGAGACATAGCCCTGATACCGGTGTGCGACTTAAATTTAAGCAACTTCAACGATCCCCTATCGAACATCGAAGACTTCCACAAGATCGTGTCGGACCTGCAGCAATTCATTAACATCGACGTGAGTATGACCAGCGACCGTTTGTTGAATTCCGTATTGAATTTGGAAGGGTATTTCAGCCGAGTACGGAACTAGGCGTGATCGATCCCGTCCAAACGGACAGTCACAAAATCGAACCGTTAGACCCTAACATAGCGAATTTCGACATTACGAAATACATAAACGAAGACGATTTATCCCCGAGCGAACCTCCCGCCAAGAAAGTAAAGGCCGGCGTCAAGAAAATCGATTTGAACGCCCAACGGTACTTGATCGACGACGACGAAGACGTCGATGTGGAGACCATCGATTGCGATATATCGCCCGTGCTCGAGGCCAAAGACGTTACGAGCCTGTTGGAGCAGTTCGAGGCCACCGAATTGCCCGAGCTGCCCAGCAATTTCATCGAGGACGGCTACGGCAAAGCGCCGGTGAAGTTCGATATAAAACAGGAATTGCTCGACGAGCCTATCGATGTGAATTCCGAGCCCGAGGCCGCCGATGAAATCGAGAAAATCCATCTAGCTAAAGACGAAGTCGCCGACGATTATACGTACAGTAAGGGGAAACGGAAAAATGTTGTTAAGGAGCATAAGAAAATTGATGAAAATGTTGTTGAAGGTAATTTGTTGTTTATTGCATAAATGCTTGGAGTTTAAGGGAATTAGAAATCTAATTTTATGATACCGGGTAAGGCTAATCCTCAGAGCCTACCTGGGTTTTTGGGTGGTTCAAATAATTCCCGGGATTTTCAATAGCTACTTCCAAAACAGTGATTATGAATTAATGATTATTTGATAAGGGTTTAACTGCTTATTAACTGAAAGTTCCTGCTGTAAATACTATTAATTCATAAGATTGATTGTGTTTTGTTGTAAGATTAATGGGCAATTGTGAAACTAATCCAAAGCTCGTTTGTGATGATTTTTCTCCATAAAAACATCATTTCCAAAACTTTGGTACAGCAAATAAGGCGGCTTATTGCATTTATTTTACAAATTCACTTGTAATTAAGTTAAATATCCGCCTAACATGCATTTTACTAGCTTATCTTGATGTATTTGTATCCAGTATGGGTGCAACAAAGACAACTCATTAGTCTCACATGAAGGAAAAAGAAAGAGTGATATTGATACCTCTCACTACAACTACTGTTAACTTTGTTCTACTCTTATTGCAAACGAGTTAGCTCTTATAGATCTATAAAAAAAAGCTTGTATTTTTTTTAGCAAAAATCAGTAAGATCCCGACTCCCCAACCGCCCGCGGCCGTCGCGCCCACCGCCGCCTCCAAACCGAATCAACCGCCCCTTACACCGAACAAGCAGATCCTCGACTCCCTGCCCAAGGAGCTCATCGAACGCATCCGCGAGTCCTCCAAGCGAAAATCCATATCTGTGATACCCCCCATACCGGCGAGGAAGCGGGGCGCGCCGCCCGCCGGCCCCCCTTCGAAGAAACCCAAGCCGCTCGAAGCGCCGCCGCCGGTCGGCATCGAAACCGTCCGCCTCGATCACGACTATTGCTGCGCGAGCTCGACCGTCGGCCTCAAGCACTATCCCAAGGTGCCCATGAAAGACTCGGGCTTCGAGTCCGCCGACGAGGACGATCGAACGCTCATCGCCAAGCAACCGATGGTCAAAAACGTCGACGGGAAACTCATGGTCTCTTTACTCAAAGTTAGTCGGTTACTTTATATTGTAGATATGTTACTTCCAAAGCTCGTTAATGGTGATTTTATTGACTAAGAATCTATCATTTCCAGTACTTTGGTACATAATTATGTTGCGATTGTATGACCGGTTCATCGATATGATCGATCGATCGATTAATTGCAACCTAACAAGCTTAAATTCAGTTCGTTCGAACGTAGTCTCTAACAAATGCCGGCGGTATTCCAGGTGAACACCATACACACGTCGAAGGCGAACGAGAAGAAGAAGAAACTGAACCTGGAGGAGTACAAGAGGCGGCGCGAGGGGGTGCTGAAGTCGCACAACAACTCGCTGACGTCGTCGCCGTTGAGCAGCGCCTGCAGCTCGCCGTCGCCCGAAGACGAGACGACGAAGATGCTGCGCCATCGCGAGAAGCTGCTGAAGATGGCCAAGGAGGTGCTGAAGGCGACGCCGAAGAGCGACCGGAAGGCGGACGAGGGAACGCCGGCGGCGTTGGCGCCGCTGCCGTTGCAGTCGGTGCCCGCCGACATGGAGATGAAGACGTTGGTCAGCACCGGCGTGAATACGGACTTCAAGGTAAATACGCCGTCGGGGAGCGTCGAAGAGCGAGATTTTTTGACGTTGTTGTTCGGTAGATATGCGGCAGTAGTTTGGATCCGTTGGCGCCGGTGGAGCGTTTGGACGAAATCAAACCGTTGCTGCAGAAGGCCAGCGATAAGATCAACGAAAACTCTCTGATTACTTCGGTGATCCAGAACATACCTAAAGTCATAGATATTTGCGATAAGAAATTGGCCGAATCGGGCGCTCAAAGCGCCGCTAAGGTGACCGGCGAGCACGGCGAAGACAAAACGATAGTGTATCTGGCGAAGAACAGGGCGCCTAAGGAGACGAGAAGCGTCGAATGCCAGACGAACATCTCTTTGATACAACAGAGCAACGCCTGCAGGACGTACAGACGACAGAGGCGGTTGTCGTCCGATTCGACCTCTTCGGAATCGTCGAGGGAGAGCAGAAGAAGCCGAGGGAACCGCAGCAGGTAAATTACATTTCGAAATAATCTCGCGTTGTATCCGATATTAACGAAAGCGTTTTCGTAGGGACACCAGCAAGGATAGCTCGAGGTGTAGTTCGAGGAACTCGAAGAGCTCCAAATCGTCGTCCTCGTCGTCGTCTTCTTCTTACTCTTCGAGGTACGAGCGTCGTTTAAGCGAATTAATAGATGATTTGTGCAATATTTCGTTTGGTTTGGTAGATCGTCGTCTAGGTCGCCGTCGCCGCGGTACGCGCGCAAGGACAAGGAGCGGTTCAAGGAGGTGGAGGAGCGCCGCGTGATATACATCGGCAGGATACCGCCGAGGACGAAAAAGGAGGATTTGAAGAAGAGATTCCAGAAGTTCGGTCCCATAACGAACGTCAGCTTGCATTCGAGAGACCACAATTACCTGTAAGGCCCCGCGTAAGATCGAGGCGTCGTTGAAATGACTATAAACGGTGGTTTTTTTTAGGGATAATTATGGATTCGTGACGTTCGCGAATAAATTGGACGCCTACGAAGCGATAGAGCACGGTAACGACGATCCGTGGTTGCCGAAGTTCGATTTGAGCTTCGGGGGAAGAAGGATATTTTGCCAGACGAGCTACTGCGATCTGGGTAATTATACCAAGAGACTAATCGAGGATGGTTTCTAACTATTTTGCGCTTTTTTTTAGATAATATGAGGGACGAGTGCGGCTATTTTGTTCCACGTAGCGATGATTCCTTCGATCAGCTGTTGAAGGAGATGCAAGACAAATTGCGCAAACGTAGGGCTTGACATTTGTTGTTGGAATTTAGAGAGGAAATTACGTTGATTTTTTTACTGCGTCTTTAGGAGAACCACACATTATTTTTTTTTTGTTGCAAAACGAATAATAATCATCATCATGGCGAAACTTTTTTTTAAATTTTTTTTTTTCAGTATGTACAGGATGTCTTGTTATTTTGTTTTTAGGGTAATTAGATTAAGTGACTTTTTCGTGTAAACTACCTCATTAATATGTATTTTTTTAGTGTGGTTTTTTAGAGTATTTGAATTTGAATTATTAAGTACTAAAAAAGACCTAAATTGACTTGGAAATTAAAATAGAGGACATGCTGTATGTATTTTCTTTTTTAATTAGAACAGTAATTTTATTTGACAACATTTTTCCATTAGATTTAATATTATAGTTGAAATGAAAGCATGACAATTCAATTTTCGACATTCTTAATTTAGTTCTTTGCCAATAAATACATTTTCTATTTTGTTCTCCCCAAGCACTGGGCTGTGTATTTTGTATTTGAGATATTTTTGTTATAGCTAAATAAAAGTGATATTAAAGGGCTGCAATCTTTTTTATACCCTCACAAATTAATTATACATATTACAATCACCTCGTATCTTAATCATCCAGCTACGTTCCGTCCACCCCTCGTATACATTTTTTGACATTTCATCAAAACTAAACACATAACCTAATTTAATTGTTTCGTAGTTAACTTCATAGATAAAGGAAATCCGTCCAATTATGTTATTATTTACGTAAAAAACATAAAAAAATCGCGTTGTGCAACAGCGTTTTCGAATCGTACGCAGAAAGAAACTCATAATGGTTAATTTATAACGCATCGAGACCGAAATGAGATGCGGGTGTACAGTTAGGTAACCTGTTTTCGAATTCGGTCGAATCCGTTAAATTTATCGCCCGGCAGCGAGTATATATGAGAAAATCGGCTGCTTTGCGGTTTAATCGAGTCGCTGAATCATGCTCTGTACGCGGGAGTGTTTCGTTTTCTTTGCAACGCTCGTTTTCGCGAGATTGTCTTCGCAATGTTCGAACTACGGGTATCCTTTCGAAAACCACCTATCCACGCTCACGCCTTACAGATTGGTGGGAAACAAGAGCTTCGAAAGGATCCATTACGAAGGTACGTGACCGTGCATTTTAACCGGGAATTTAATTGCTATTTTTGTGCAGGTTGTGTTCCGCAGAAAATATGGCTGCTTATTCGACACGGTACGAGGTATCCGAAATATTCCGCCATCGAACAAATGAACTCGAGGTTGCCGGACATTAAGGATCTTATAATTGATTCAGGCGGAGTACCCAATGGTAGGTGTTTATAAATAAGTCCTGAAATTGATCTTTTAATAAGACGCCATCTAGCCAATTTTTCCGTGCCTTGTATTTCTATTGTCTGCAGTTCTAGTAAGAATCTTTAATGTTTTAGAATTCGTAAAAAACCGAGACTTCGATTTGCTGAAAAAATGGAAGTTGAATTTGGAAACTGATAAAAACAACAAGCTCACGCAAGAAGGCGATGAAGAGATGTTGATCTTGGCCGAACGAATGCAAAGCAGATTTCCTCTTCTATTCGATGATGTCTACAGCAACACATCGTACAAAGTATTTAATAGCCCGGTGAAATTAGCGGAAATTAAGTTGTTTTACGATCAATTTGTTTCAGTTCAAGCACACGCACTCGCAGAGAACGAAGAGAAGCGCTTATTATTTCGCAGCCGGTTTGTTTGGAAAAAACACTGCAAAAGACGTCTGGTTTCCGGACCCGCTGAAAAAGGACCCGATTCTACGGGTAAGAATCGAACAAATAAACCCTTCGACGCGATATTAACTAATAATACAATCACCAGTTCTATAAATTGTGCGATCGTTGGAACATCGAAGTGAAGAAAAACCCCAGTGCCCAAGAGGAAGGTAGGATATTCGAAAACGGACCAGAAATATCTGAAGTAGTCGAAGAAGTAAACAGGAGGTTGAATTTGAAAGAAAATCGGTTAAATTTAGGTGGTGTTTTTATTAATATATCACTCGAACACTCGCTAATTCGAGCAACTTTCAGGCGACGTGAAATTAATCTATGACATGTGTTCGTTCGAGACTGCCTGGAACAAGCTGAGCAAATCGCCTTGGTGTTCGATACTTTCGCACGAGACCATCAGAGTCCTGGAATACGCGAAAGACTTGAGGTATTATTGGCAGGATGGATACGGGCACGAATTGACCTACAAACAAGCATGTCCTGCCTTCAAGGATATGTTCAATTTCCTGCAAAAGTACGTTGTGCTTCGTCCATAAACACGCAATGTTAAAATGTATCGTTTCAGTAAAAATCGATTTCCCAGAGTGAATGCTTACTTCACTCATTCGGGGACTATGTTGAAGTTACTAGCCCATTTGGGATTGTACAAGGACGACGAGCATTTGACTGCGAAAAACTACGATAGCATGGGAAATAGACTGTGGAGGACGAGTTTAATAGATGCATTTGGTTCGAATGTAGCTTTCATCAGTTTCGGGTAAGTCGGAATATATAAAAAATACAAGCGAAGTGATATATACATTTTTTATTAGATGCGGTTCTGAAAATAAGGTTCTCGCCATGCATCAGGAGAACATCGTTCGGTTACCGGCATGCCCGGATTCGGATTTGTGCGATATAAATTCGATCAGAGACTACTACTATCAAAGCCTGAGTAGCTGTGATTTTTCATCGATGTGTCGCATTAAGTGAGGAGTTTGCTAACTAAACCCAAGCAGGTATTTAACTAATAAATACGATGGGGTTCATAAGAAATAAATAAAACATCACTTGTACCATGGGAAATGATTTTATTCTTAAGTATATACAGACAAATTATTCACATCTTCTAATTAGAGTACATTATATGCAGATAAAATACATAGAATTTTTATATTAACAATTGTGCACATGCAGTTCAAGCAAGCGGTATTAGAAGAGTCGACCTTTCGAGGTTTCAAAAGAAAAACCTTTATTTAAATTATATCACGAATTTTTCTTGAATCGAACCGAACGGAGACGCACCTCGAAAGGTAAACGGAACACATTTTTATGCGGAAATAAAACGAAACTTGCATAAGAAATTAAAACTAAATGGATCGTATGTTTTATTAATAACGAACAGAGTATTTGATAAAAGAGGAAAAAAATTGACGTATTTTTTCGGAATAATCACTAAAAATATCCTATTAACAACTAAAAATAGCGGGGCACTACGTTTTAGCGGTGCTATAGTTTCTATTTCTCTAGGATATTCTATTTTTTTTTCTCTAATATTTCAAAGATACAAGAATACAAATTTAATAAAATGTACTTCAAACAAAAAGCTTCTGCTTAATAGGTACTAGAAACGCCAAAATATTATCTAAAATTCCAAGATAAGTCAGCATTGTCTATTAAAAAATACTGTGGTGAAACATGTTTCGTTAAAATTGTATTCATGAAATATCAAATTCTTAAATTGTTTAGAGACGTTAAATGTCATTCTACGTAATTAAAACAGCTACACGTGAATTTTCGCTAGTTAATCTATCAAGCTTATTTTTCGATATATGCAAGATGCACTCAAAAAAGTTCCACTAAAATATTTTTATGTTATATAGTATGTATATAGAAACGTAGAAATTATATAGACATCGAATCGTTCTAATTAAAAAAAATATCAACATAATAAAAACTACCGTGAAAGTTGTAAGGTTCTTTCTTTAATAACAAAAAATATATAAGTTATTTCTTAAATAGTTAAATAAACGTTTGTTTGAAAAAAAATCGAAAAGTAAACCGTCGCCTGGCCTCCAGACAAACGAGAATTAAACGAATGAGATAACGCCAAGCATTCGAACAATCGTGTGGCTCGAAAAAGAGTTCTACAATGCGCGCGCACTGGCTGATTAGCATAAACTACCGTCATTTAATCCGTAAGTGTATGTATGTGTGTGTGTGTATTACATCAGACCCGCTTGGAAATATTTTTCAAACAACGCAATTACAAATTACAAAAAGAAAATATATACCTAGCGACATTCCCACACTTTCACCGTTTGATCTACACTGCCCGAAATGACGTACGGATGCATTTTGTGGAAATCTGCAAACGAAAACAATACCATTGTAAAAACAGCGAGAATTTCATGGCGATATATTTACCTAAACACGTGCAAAAATGTTTGTGTGCCTCCAACGTTTTCATGCAGCGCTTATTCCTCAAATCCCACACCCTCAGCGTTTTATCGTCACTGGCCGAGACCAAAAATTTCCCGCCCGGATGGAAAACGACGCCTCTCACCCAATTATCGTGACCGGCCAATACGAACAGCGCTATTCCGGCTCCAACGTCCCATATCCTAATTAAAACAATTATAATCCAAAATCAATCGTTAATACGCGGCCACATCGAAATGCACCCTACCTAATCGTCTTATCTCTAGATCCCGATGCCAAAAATGGGCCGGCGTGCGCCCCTTTGCGGTTATCGGCGCCGGCCGCCTCGTTGATCGGCCCCGCCGCCGTATCGGGCGCCCAACACAGGCACTCCACCACGTGATCGTGCGCCCTCAACTCCGCCCTGCACTCCCTCGACGACGCCACCCATATTCTAACGCTTTGATCGTTCGAACAGCTGGCCAACAGCGAACCGTCCGGCGAAGCTCGCACCATCCTCACCTACAAAAAAAAACCAACGTCAAATATCGACCTCTTCCTATTCGGTCCAACGACTCACCCAATCCCGGTGGCCGGTGTAAGTCTTGACGCAATACCCCGTCGACACCTCCCACATCTTGATGGTCTTGTCCCGGCTGGAGGACACGACGAAATCCCCGCCGGGCATAAACGACACGCTCGACACGTTGTGATCGTGCCCCAGCATGGTGCGCACGCACTCGAACGTCTGCTGGAAATCCCACAGTTTGATGCTCATGTCGGCGCTGCAGGACACCAACAGTTTGCCCGACGAATCGAAGGCCACGTCCTGCACGCAGTCCTGGTGGCCCTTCAGCGTGCGCTCGTACTCGCCCGTCTCGAAGTCCCACACTTTGATGGTGGCGTCCTCGCTCGCCGACACCATCAGGCTGAACACCGGATGGAATATCACTCGCGTCAGCGGCGCTCGATGACCTGCAAACGATACTTGACGTAAGTCTAATACGTAAGAGGCCACATTTCTCGTCCCTTGTTCAACTTGACAGTTTTACATTGTTGTTATGGAGTAACTAACGAGATTCTTTCAATTTGACAGTTTTACATTGTTGCTATGGAGTAACTAAGGACATTGTTTACGTTAAAGAGATTGATTGGTTTAAAAAAGAATGTTGAATGCGGACCATTTAAGTGACTACTAAATGCTAAAGGAGTAAGAGGCCGCAAAACTACAAGATTTCGAAGAAGAAAAAAAAGCTCATTTACCGGTAAGACAAAACTTCTCGGGCGGTCTCGGTATCCATTCGGTGGGGGTGCGTTTGTTCCTGGTCGGCGCGCCGTCGATGATCTCGTCCTTGGCCTCGTTCAGCTTCGACTCCAGCTCCATGACTTTCTTCTGCAGCCTGATCACCGACGCCCATTTCTTCTCCAACAGGCCGCCGAATTTGCGCTCCACCTCGCCCGGCATGTCGGCCTCCTTCTTGAAGGCCTCCAGCGCGTCCGTGTACCCATTGCTGCTGAGGTAGTCAGCGACGGCTTTATTACTGCGGGAAGAATTGTTATTTTTTTTAAAAGGCATCGAGCAATTAGAGTTGTGCAGAAGAATTAAATCGCGGTCTATTCCTTATCGGATAATCGGTTATTGCAGGTATACTGTAGAATTTTAAGAGGTAATTATAGGTCGTTGCACCGCGGTCCGTTCGAATTTAAAACGAAAGGAAGCGGGCGCATTTCTCTAACGTTTCGGTTTCTCTTAAAAAAAAAACCGGTCGCACATTCGTCGCATTTTCCATTTTTTTTTATCTACGTGCGTACGCACTAGATTTTATAATCGATTGTTTTCACTTTTACTCCAAATATTCCGGGGCCGTTCTTTATTTAATAAACACAATACACTTTACGATCATCATCGTTATGCAACAAATATTTAAATAAATAGTCTACTTTTGTAGATGGCGCATTTGTCATTTAAAAATCACCCTATAAAAAAATCGACTACCCCCTATAAAAGCGCCTACCTTTGTAAATCAAGGTAAACAGCGTTTGTTAAATATTCGTGATATATCCTTGTGTGTTGAACTTGAAAGCGTCGAAAAGGGCGTCGGCGTCGCGACGTCCGATCGATTCCGCAATAGCCCAAACTCATACAGTGCGAGCCAAGTAAATTTCGCGACGAACGAATCGATAATCGAGCAGATTAAAGTTCGTTCAACCTGAAAAACGACCCTAAACGAAAAATAAAAAAAAATAAACCCAACCAAACGATAATTAAATTGCATGTTTGACTTGCATTCTACGGGATTCGTTTCGGATATAATCCCCCTTTTCCTTATTGCAGTGAACCCGTGCATTAGCTTAACTAGATTGTACGGGGTGGCCGAAAAATTGTATCGATTCGGCGATACCTCTTAGTCATTCCGTGGCCACCTGTACGGTGTAACTGTACAATAAACGGAATAGGATCATTGATGGTGGTGTCCTGAACTCGAAATAGCCGCGCGTTCGATTCGAAATTTCCGCCCGGGGCTGATCGCGAACCGGCCGGTTTACTCTCTCGCGCCGTTCCGTTCGGAAAGCCATTTTTTTCTACTAGTTTAGTAACATTTCAACTTGCGCAATTGTCGTTCGATAATTAATTACTTACAGCTCTTCTCGCTGGCGTTGAGATAGGACCATTTTCATGATAATGTTCCGAAGCTGACTCGAAGATACTCTTATAGCATTACCTGTGGAAAAGGAATTATTATGAGAAAATACTAATTGACCAGTTGAAAAATATCAGTTTTTTTCTTCGCATTCGCAAATCTCAATGTGCAGTATTTTAATGGAAAATCGAGTCGAGAAAGTGAAGATAAAACGCAACCAGTTTGGTCCGTTATGTTACCTAATAAAGCGATGCAAATGTACAAGATAACGAGACTTTTTTAATCGCCCTGTATACAAACATATAGAGCGCAGACGGTCGAAAATAATTTTAGAAACCGGCAGGAGAGACGTGGAAGTGCATTTGGGAGAAAAAAATAAATAACTTTTGGCAGGAATTCAACGTTTCCCCCCCAAACAAGATGCGTATACAGTATAAATAAAAATGCAGTTTGTGCATGTATTGTAAACGCAAACAAAGCGATGCGATAACGCGTTATAATTGTACTTTTTTTTTGTCGAATGCCATAATGATGTGTTCGAATTTCTCATACCGTGCAAAATGCCGAAAATTCATTAAAAGTTTAATAAATGGGGCCTTGTTAAATGGAATTTGAATTCAAACGGGTAATTTTTGACAATGACATTAGCTGTCAACTGTCAAAAATTAAATGTCAACTTAACACTTTGTTACAAAACAATTACCACCATTCACCAATTTTTCCCCTAGAACTTCCATACAAATCGATTCATTTTAGTTTGCAATGTAGGCTATGGGTGAAACAAAGACAAAATCCATTAGACACTTGCAAAAGAACAAGAAAGGGCGACATTGTCAGATTGCAATATTCTCATTCTACTTGTTATTTTAATAAACCCTCTGCGTTCCACTCATAGTAATAACCATATTGCAAACTTTTATGCACCTAGGTGTATACTTCTATGCAGAAAAATAGACTAACATAAAAAATGCGACCTTTTTAAAAGGAATTTGAATTTAAACGGATAATCTTTGACAATGACATTAGCTGTCAACTGTCAGAAAATTAAATGCCAACTTAATGGTAAAACAATTGTCACCAATCTTTCTCCTAGAACTTATATAAACTTTTATAGAGAAAAATAGACTATTATATTATAAGCATTCAGATCGAAATGATTACACACAAACACTCGAATTGTCTTGTATTAATAAAATGAATAGTTTCAAAACCATCCTTGCAATTTTTTTGTATTGAATAATTTTCAATGAACCATCGCCGTATTTTTCGTTAAACATAATGCAACAATTAATTACCGAATAACGAAAATACTTTTAGCCATAATAACAAATACTCAAGCAGGTATTCTGATACAATGGAGCTCAACGAATGTTTTACCAGCTTTTGGGGAATATCAAAGCCTGCTTTAGTATGGAACTAATTACACGCAGAAGGCGGTTTATCAATGACAATTAAGCGGAATTAATCGGAGACGAATCCTTTTCGAATTATTCAAAGGTTAAAGAACAACAAATGTGTAGGCAGATTGGATGATACACTCTACTGTCAACAGCAAACGAGTCCTTGTAATTAAATAAAAAAAGCGCATTTGCATCGGTTACACGTAATATTCGAACGCTGGAAGTTCCCCGTTTTTTTCGACGGGCCGAGATTGCGTTTTTCTCGTCCAAGATAAAATCGATATCGGCCATTTTGCAAGAATATTTTCGACGTTACATCGAGACGTTTCCGTTTTTCGATCGTTTCGATTCGAATGCGTTTCGTTATAAATGAGGCACTTACACTTCCTCCGAAGATGTATGAAATTGCTGCACGATATATCACAACTCGGATTAGTCTACGTAATTAAAACGGTAATGGACAAACACCAACACCACTTTCTGCGACAGACCACACGAACACAATGCGCATGAAATACGAAATTCTAAAACCATTTTTTAACTGATTCAACGTCAGTCTTACCAACTTAATCGAGCACTGGCTGTAATACATTTACACTGAAGTCTGAAACTTGTGTATATTTAAAATGAAGAAGAAATTAACCAAAAAAATCATACAAAAATAAACTAACGTAGAGTAAATAAAGTTTTTATTCCAATTTCCAACATTAAATTACTTGGCGAAGAAAAATGTCGAATACTAAAAGTGACGAAAGCGATGAAAAGAAGGAAGACAGCAAAATCATTATTAAAAACGCGGCGGATTTACAAAGATTAAAACTATCAAAACTGATGAAAAATCCAGTAAGTAACCAATGAAATTTTCTCCATTTTATCCAGTAAAGTATTCTTTAATAGGACAAGCCAGTAATTATCCCTGAAAAGCCGAAGGAGAAAGGGGTACCAAATGTACCTGATTTCGTACGAAACGTTATGGGATCGAGTGCAGGTGCTGGTTCGGGTGAGTTTCACGTATACAGGCATCTGCGAAGAAAGGAATATGCCAGGCAGAAATACATGCAAGAAAAAGCCGAAAGGGTAAGCACGCTTTAACTTCTGTATATTGTAACAATATATTTACATTATTGAATTTTTAGGAAAGGTTGGACAATGAGTATAGGAAGAAATTAGAAGAGAACAAATTGTTGGCTGACAAAAAGACGGAAAAGAAACGATTAAAGCGACTGAAGAAGAAGAAGAACAAAAATAAGAAGCAGAAAACAGGGAAAGTGGAGAATAAAAAATCTTCATCATCAGAATCTGAGAATTCTGATGATGAACAAGATGGTTCGACTGAAGAGAAGACAGTTTGTGGCAAGGAAGAAGAAACGAATACTGACGATAAAGATGTTGAGATAAGTTGAAAATAAAACTAATTATAAGTCTTAGGTTTATTTATTTCCTGCCTGATCGTAAATTTAGTTATTTACATGATATACACATATCTTTTGAAACAGGTAACTACTACCTTATATAAAATAAACGTACAGCGTAAGTATACAATAATCAAAGAGTATTTTTATTTCCATCAAAATATTTTACAAAAAAATAAGCGTACTTCTTAAACGTTCTTACTCTATTAAAAATTATAAATAGTACAAAATACAAAGTGTTCAATTTGGTTTTTAGTCATTTCGAATTAGTGCCTGCACGTCCTAATAAAAGTAGTCCAAAATGAAAATCTAATAAATTGTAGCAATTCAAAATCCAAGTAATTTCATTATTACTTGCACCTACATAAAAAAAAAAGTTTGTTTTTGAATTAACCGTACTTAATATTTTTTTGCATCGACTCGGCAAAATCAAATTAAAATTCTACTCAATACGAATGGAAATAACGGTAAAAAGCCAATCCTTTTACCACACAAAATCCTCGAAAAAAAAAAAATAATCGCAATGTAAATAAATAAAGAACCAAAAAAAAAACGGAAGTATCGTGCAGAACATCCCCCCGAATAATCGTACATTACGATTCGACGTCCCGCACCAAAATCCTATGCTCGGCGCAATACGCCTTGTAACTACCGTCCAAAAACAACCAGTCGCTCAATCTCGCGCAGCACACGTGCATAACGTTCAAACAACCGCGCCTCAAACACGACACGTTCGCCCCCTTCAAGCGGCACAGCTTACACGACACATTGCAACACGTCCACACGGCCTCCTCCAATCCCACGATCTTGGGGCCGATCAAATAGGTGCCCGGCGACCACACGATGCAGTCCTCGTGCGCCCACACCTCGTACGTTCTGTTGCCCGTGTCCGTGATGCCCCTGTAGACGTCCTCCGGCTCCGACAGGCTCTCCGAGTGTTTCCTCTTCGTCTTCTTCGATTTCATCGATGTCGTCTCCGCGTCCAACGCTTTCGTTATCTACAACATGAATTTATCAAGTTAGATATGCGTCTTAATTATTTCCCTAGCAAATGCCATTTTTTTTTCAATCCAAATCCCAATATCTCAGCTTTTCTAATAGGTTTTTCGAGAGTTCTAAATGATTCAGGATAGTTCTAATTCGTTAAGAAGCGTTCTAATGTCATTGAACAATTCTAATTTGTTCAGAAGCGTTCAGAATCATTCTGGAGAGTTCTAATTCGTTCTGAAGCGTTCTAAATCTTTCTGGACAAGTCTAATTCATCCAGAAGCGTTCTAAACGATATTGGACAGTTCTAATTCGTTCAGAAGCTTTCTAAATGACACTGGATAGTTCTAATTCGTTTTAAATGTTTCTGGACCGTTCTAAATCGTTCTCAAGTGTACTGATTTGCCTACTGTACTCAGTACATACAACACAAATTAAAATCTACCGAATGACTATAGTTATGCAAGCAAGTTCAGTGGTTACCTTTCGACTTTTGAACTGTCTATCGTAGGGATCGTCGAGCCGCCGTTCGAACTCGGGACACTGCGTGGTGATGAAATACGGACCGAACAGATCGCCGGGCGGCGCGTTGTTGCCGTGCGTGCTGTGCGTGGGCCCCGACAATTCGCTGGCGTGCGGGCCGCGCTTGCAGAACGCGCATATCCACGTGGCGTCCTTGGTTTGGGCGTCGTACTTGTGGCTCAACGTGCTCGAGTGCAGCCCCTTCGAACGGACCTAACGATTGTCAACGATTCAACGAAAACGATTCGGGCGGAATCGGCCGGAGCGCGATTCCGCGGAGACCATTGGTTTTTTTTTTGTACAACGCGCAAACGAAAGAGACGGGTTACCTTGTGCCTGTACTCGAGATCGTCGTGGTACTTCTTCGCTTTGGGCAGCTTCCGTTCGCCGTCGTCGTCGTTGAGAGAGCTGTTCACTATGTTGACGGACAACGGGGAGTCCCGGGGGCCTTTGATTTGCACGAACGGCCCTTTGGACTTGGTCGAGCTGGTGTTGCTTCCCGAATCGTAGGCGTACACGTCCTTGACGCTATCCGCTTTGTTGCCGGGCTTCACTTTCTGCAGCTTGAAACAAAAAATCATTTAATCATAACAATATTTCGAATCGAGTTCGAGTTACCTTCTTCTGGTTGTCTTTCCCTTTGGCCAGCTTCTTCTTCTTCGGATTGGACTCCGCCGAACCGGAGGCCTTGCGTTTGGTTTTCTTCGTACTACTGGAAATTCTATCGTCGGTTTTCGCGGCGGCGTCCGCTTTTAATTCGTCGGTTTCCTTCGCTAGCACGATGTTCTCCTTGTCGTCCGTAACGGGCGCGATGGAATCGTCCAATTTCGAAAGGGGATCGTCGGTTTTGGTGTCTTCGATGCCCGCCAAAGCGTTCGTTTTAACGGGATCACTCGAATCTTCGATACCTGGAAGATGAGCGGTTAATTATTTGAATAACTAACAAGTAATGACGGTTTTACCTGCAAACATTTCTTCCAATTTGTTCTCCACCTCGACGAAATGCGTGCTGGACGCTTTCGGTTCCGGTAAATTGTCGGACGATTGCTCGTTGAGATTTCTTACTTTGATCACGCTAATCGAAACCGGTTTGGTGTCGTTATCGTTAGTGGCCTCTTCCTTGTTTCGCACGAGGGTTTTCTGTTTTTGCTCTTTTTCTTTCAGTCCTTCCTGCACCATGGCGGCTATGTCGTCGATGGTCTCCGACTCCGATGAGGTCTTACGCCTGCTCTTCGTCGATATCAGTTCCTCCAAATCGTTCGTGGATTCCTCTTTGTCGGGATTCTTGTTTTCCTCCAACATTTCTCCCATTAGGCTAATGGGATCTTTTTCGGTGGATTCGACATCGTCCGCTTTCTCCCCGTCCTTCGTCACCCGAATCGTTTTGCACGGTTTGCGTTTCCTCCTGGACTTTGTACTATCTAAGCTATCTTCGTTACTGTTCGTCGAAATCGTGTCTTCGTCTTTCAAAATCGAGGTATTTACAATGCTGCTCGAATTGCTGTTTTCGTCGAAGGCGCCGGCCTGTGGGGGCGCTTCGGGCTTCTCTTCGGCCGGTTTCGGGGCGGGTTTCTCCTCGACTTGAATCGAAGATTGGGGATTGAGCCTTTCCAAAATCGAATCGACTCTCACGTTCGATCGCTTCTGCTGCGTTTTCACCAGATCCACAGTCGTCGACGACGGTAAGCCTTGTATGCATTTTAGATTGGGACTGGCGGGTTTTAAGCCGGGACTCGGAGCCTTCGGTATCGGACTCACCGATTTGCTGGTCAAATTCTGGCTAAGGGGCTTAGCGGTAACCGATAAACTAGATCCGGGCGAGAATATGCCCGGACTGTTGGGATTGTGAACCAACAATCCAGGACTCGAGGATTTGAGGCTGGGGCTGGATGTTTTCCTGCCGGGGCTGGCCGGTCTCGTTACCGGGCTGGTGCTTTTCGTCAACTCCACGGCTTGTATGTCCAAAGCGCTGGCGGGAAGGCTGTTTATTTTGTTGGCGTCCCTGACGCTCAGGCTGATGGGGGTGACGGGGGTCGGGGGTAATTCCCCGTTTTGGCTACCGTTTCGGGTCACCGTCAAATCCACGCAGTCCCTCGGAAACAACGATTCGTTTTTGAACATTTCGCTGAGCACATGCGGAGGCGGGTGGATTTTCAGGGCCTCCGTTGTCGGGGTGTGCCATGTGGGCTGGTGCAGCAACGAGTGCTCGTTCGACATGTGAGCCACCTGGGGGTGTCTCGGGAAGAAGTTCGGTATCTAAAATGATTCGTATTGAATTGGTGTGAATAAGTATAAATTGGATTTACTTACTTGTAATCGGTGGTTCCAGACGGTGTTTATGTTGGTACCGGGAACCTGTCGATTGTGCGGATGATGGGGCGGACCTCCTGACATCTTTCCGGTTGGTTTTAATTGTTTAACGACTATTTACATTCCGGTCCGCATGGTTCAATCGGGTTGCATACCTTGAACAATATCGCATATTAAAAGGAATGTTGTTGTTGCTATTGGCATTTAGCTGTCAAAATTGAATTAAATAGATAACTAACATGGGGATATTTCGTTGAATTGTCAGTGTTACCACCAATTCCCCATATTTACATTGCCAATTATCTAAAGATCGTGAATGGTATATGAATCTAACTTATGAAAAAATAAACTTGTAAATGTCCAATTCGAATAATAAACACGGTTGATTAATGAACTTATTTACGAGTATTTTATGTAAATTTAAACGTTTGACGTATCAATAAAAACACTTTTAACAACAATACACTTTGTAACAACACTGACACCTTGAAAGGCCATAAGGATTAGGTTTGGCGTTGAAATTAACTGCGTTTACTTGTAGAAATTATAAGGCGCAATTGAACGATTCTCGTTCGATCAGCGTGGAAATATCCGTAAATTTCTAGTGAAGTTCGTGAGAAATGAATCGATGATGGAAAAAAATTAAACGTTAACACATCGTGAAAGGCGGAGAATTTCAAACGTTTAACCGATGATTTATTCGTAGAAAATTGTGAAATGCACACCTTCGAATAGCAGTATCTAACGGATCACTTTATTGCGATTTGTTCGTGAATTTTTCAGGCACGGCCATAACAACGACGAAACGTAACAATGGCGGACCCGGCTTTAATTTTTCAACGACAGCGACATCTATGTTTCGAAAAAAACAATTTTCTTTTAAGGAAAATAAAAAATGTTTTAATTTTATTTAAACAAACGAATTATTTAGGCCTACTTATGTAGTCTGCGTTATTTGGAATTTCTTTAAAAAAATTAAAATTTGATAAATTTAAATGTGTGAGTGCTCTTGATAGAATATGCGTAGCTAAATAATAGTTGTACTGGTTGTAGAATATATTAGCAATTTATAACGTTATTTATAGCTTATTTAAATTCTTATTTAATTCGTACACATCATTTTTCATTTTCAATTTTGATTTTAGCGCTCAATAGCACTTCAAAAAATACACATCACAACTACCAACATAAAAAAGAAATATCCCGTATAATTTTCTTTGATTTTTCATTTTCGAGATTGAGTCCGGTTTTTTAGGTTTCCCGATAAAACAGCTAGTAAATAGAAGTAAAACGGGATATATAATACATTTAATGCGTTAAATTCTTAATCATTGGAACAAAATTAGTAAAAAACATATCTGTAAACGGGGCTTTAAAAGTCCCTGAATCCTGAATGTCACAATTTGACATTGACAGTTTCGATAAGTCATAATTTGACGTAAATTTTGCATAAATGTAAATATGGCTACACAAGGAGTTCGAGGTGTTTCGAGAGTTTTAGAAAAACTAGAAAAGTCCGTTAAAGATGGAAATTATTACGAAGCGCATCAAATGTATAGGACATTGTATTTCAGGTATCTCGAAACTGTTTCATCCGCACGTCTCCCGTTATTCCAGAATTTTCTATTCATAACCTCATTTTTGCAGATATTTAACACAGAAAAAATACGGAGAATTAAAGGACATGCTGTATAACGGGGCGGTATTGTTTCTAGAACGAGATCAGGTATTTACCGAATGCATCCGCTTTACGAAATTCGTAATATTAGTGTTCTTTTCGTAGCAACTGAGCGGCTCCGATTTGGGTATATTGCTAATAGACGCACTAGAAAAATCGGACGATTACGACTGCAATTCGTGGTCTCACAAATTAACGAAAATATTCCGTCACATAAACTCTTCCACGCCGGAACGTGACACGTTTCTAGCCCGTGCCATACGCTGGTCTTCGAGAGGATCATCCCACGGGCACCCTCTCTTGCACAGAGTTAGTACCACTAACACATCGATTTACAATCGTCTAATTTGCGTGTACCGTAGAGCATAGCGTTGGTGTATTGGGACGAGAAGAACTACGCCCAGGCGCGCCACCACTTCATCTACTCCCAGGACGGCAAGAATTGCGCCCGGCTGTTGATAGAATTCCAAAGAAGCCAGGGCTTCAAGGACGAGGCCGATTTGTTTATAGTACAAACGGTGTTGCAATATTTGTGTTTAAAGAACAAGAGTACGGCGAATCAAACGTTCACCAGCTACACCGAGCAACACCCGAGGATCCTCAAGGCCGGGCCCCCCTACTTGCTGCCGCTGCTAAACTTCGTGTGGTTCCTGTTACAAGCGATAGAAAGGTAACTTGTAAGAATTGTACATAGGAGTGTTTATGTAGAGATGTGTTTTTAGCCGGAAAATACATTTGTTTGCGGTGCTGTGCGAGAAGTACGAAACGTCCCTGCGGAGGGATCCCTGTTACATTCACTACCTGGATAAAATAGGTCAGATATTCTTCGGGGTGAAGCCGCCTCAGCCGATGCACCAGGGCGGTAGTTTCTTCGGGAATTTTTTGGAGAGTTTCCTGAGCGGATTGGATGAGGATAGCGAGGACGAGTCTGCGCAAGCGTCGACGTCGGGCATAGCGAGAAATGCGCCCGTGGAACACGATCAATTGGATTAGATTTTTAGATTATTTTTGTTTGATTTTTTTTTGGGTAAATTGGAAGGAAATTTTGGCGGAATTTTGCGTGTAACACACTTTATTGTAACAAAGAAAATCTTTTATAAATAGGTATTTTATTACGTTCGATCGATTTATTCCAAAACCACAAATTTTCAATTCAATCTTGTTTTGTTTTCGTAGTTTAAGCGCGTTGTTTTATTGTTTTTTTTTTGAATCGAATGAACTGACTTTTTTTATAGTTTTTATATAGAAACATTGTTTATTGTGGAAAAGTCCGTTCTCGTAACACCCATTAATTAAATTGATTCTTTCTATTGGAACTCTGCGGTGAATGAAACCGAAACACCAGACAAGTACTATCTAATTTATTATTAATTTAAAAATATCGATAAAACCTTTAAATTAAGTTGTAACATTTTTAAACGCAATAAAAATGTTTTTACGAATAACAACTTTTCGTTTCACATTCACTCCTCTATATTCCTTTATTCTTGCACCATAAATATTTTTTTTAGTACCATAGAATTATTCCAAAAAAGGTTCGGAACTGTTCTGAACTTTTCTACCCTTGCGCAGTCGGTTTAATTAAGAGTATATAAGCTTCAAGGAAATTCCACTTTAACACTATTAAATTATATAAGTATCCTGGGGCATATGCTAATCTCTTTAAGGCGAATAATAAACAGAACAATAAAATGCGTCGAGAAAACAATTTCGTGGGGAAAATGAGCTAAACGACATATTTCGTGCCGAATGCGGCGTTGCCAGGTGGCCAATTGTTCAATCAATTTAAAATGAAAGAAAATCCACCTGAAACCATCAAAAATTCGTAGAGTAATTCGAAAATATTGTTAAAGAAAAACTTTCGAAACTCCTAGTTAATTCAACAAAAATGTGTATTCGAAAGTTTCGATATCGCGTTGAAAATTCCCCAAGAACGGAGAAATTTTCCCCTGCTCGGCAACACCGGAAGAATCCTGTGCGCCTGTCTTCCCAGTTTTCCGGTTTACTCCAACACACCGCACAAGAAACAAGCAACGTTGCCAACTCGTACTATAAGTATAGAATATGTTGTTATTATTAACTAATTCAACTGTTATTATGGATGTTTCGTATGATTTTATAGATGATTTGATATTGCAATTTTTATTTAATTTTCCATGACATACTATGACTTCTTATTAGAACAATAATTAAAGTTTATTTATTTTCCTATTGTCACTAGATATACATTGTTGTAGTATAAGATAAATAGAGTTGGCAACGCTGGAGAAGAGAAGAGTTTTCATTTCGTTTCAGTTCGTGGAAAAGCTCCGACGAGGAAACTCGCGAATTTGGTCGTTGGCGTGGGAAAAGTGTCCTTTCAACGATGAAAATCTCAACGAAAATCCTTTAAACAGTCGGTGTTCTGTGCGTTCGTGGTTTTTACAGGACACGCCGG
Source organism: Phyllotreta striolata (assembly GCA_918026865.1). NCBI lineage: Eukaryota > Metazoa > Arthropoda > Insecta > Coleoptera > Chrysomelidae > Phyllotreta > Phyllotreta striolata. The sequence continues at coordinate 5,291,655 of OU900102.1, forward strand.
TGAGGAGTCCTTTCATGATTACCCGATTTGCACCTTTTACGTGCCGTTTTATCGATCACATTGTTTTATTATTGCCAAATTATAACCTGCAAATGAAAATCGCAGCGGAAAAGTCGATATGAAAACGGCGCTTTTCCACTCGACTTTGACTGGGAAAATATTTGTCCTGGTGAAAGCGCAGCGGCAGGGACCATCAATCAAGCGGGCAAAGGAAACATAATCTTCGCACGGATCATAAATAATGGGCCCGGGGAAATTGGACCAGAAACGAGGGAAAAATTAAAGCCAGAAGAATCCCGCATTAATAATACTGTCATGTTAACACAATTTCGTTTTTTCCTCAGTTTCTGGTACGAAAAATTTGTACTATACTCGTAAACTGCATCATATACGTATATATAAAATTATTTTAAAAGACACTCTGTATAGTTCGAAATAACTTTAATTTCTTGAACCAAACTAAACTAATTTGATGTAGCTGATGTACCTGCAGTGATGATAGGCGCAAATTATCTGTGAAGAAAAAAGTAGAAGAATCTGTCAATTTCCCCGGTAACTTGATTTAAGTACCGGTATATGCCATAGACAAATTACACATATAGACCGGACACTCTGTCAAAAAAGTAGTTCGCCGGAATGTGCTGCCATCCATTGGGGTCCAACAAAACCTATTACAGGAACCTATGAGATTTTAGCATTTATTGGTGGGAATTCTCCGCATTTAAATGTAGCCGTTGAGATTGTAGTTTAGGAATAAAAAATACACATATACACTGTATACTTATATTAAACTGCTACTAAATAATACACACATATATATAATAATAATAAAAAAATAAGTAAAGGATAATTATATATAATACATACATGACATACATTTAATTTAAGAATAATTTAACTACTTACTTTATAAAAATAAACGTTTACGCGTTATGGCATAATGGCGTAATGACGTACTGTAAACAATAACAATTCGTTTAGGAATTCTTCTTTTCCTTTATTTAGATTGGACTTGGCTGCCAATGCTGTTCGGCAACAGAAAATGTTGTTGGACCCCTGTAGATGGCGTTGCAAATCGTTCTCCAAAATTTTCAAGAGTAAGTGCCACCCCCCTGGTATATGCGCAGTAGTTTTTCATCCGGTGGAAATTTAATAAAAGAAAACGCGAGAGGAAATCTCACCGATGGAAAAGGAAACCGTAGAACGGGGGAAATTCGGGAAACCTTGTAATCTCGCGTTTTCTTTTCGCGGCCGTCTCGTTTCTTTATTCGAACATAAAAGCGGAATAATTTAAAGAAAATAAAACTAGCTTCCGCCCTACTTTTTTCAGGTCTTTTGTTTACCTCGCGTCTCCCGTTTCTTTATGAATTATCGACGCTAACTTCGCTTCAGTGCATTCATCATTTACGACCGTTTTACGACGAGCAGGCCGAACGTCAATTCCTCTGGTTCTCGAGGCGCATTTAACACGTCCACCGCCGCGACGGCCGTTTTCTCAATCCTTTTCTCAATTCTTCTTCTCCTTTTCCAGGACAATGGAAGCGTCCTTCGGTCGTCGGATAACCGGGGATTACTGGATATTCTGGACGCGCTGGATGAATAGGTGGAGGCCGCTTCGGAGCCGGGCGGATGGCATGCGGGATTAATCGAATCCTCCGAAGCCAGTCATGGTGGTAAGCCCTCGGGTTTTTATGCTCTCTTTTAAGCCTAAACGAACGAAAATTGAACGGACGCCATTTTGTCGCAATTTTTGACATTCACGGCCAACTTCTCAACGCGAAGCAGGATTTTCTTTTTCTTTATATCTTTGTTCGTTATTCTCCGTGTAGGTGTCTTTGAGCTCGCTATTCATTAAATTCCAATGACATAGATAAACGGGTCATCAGCAGTCGGGCGAAATTGCGTGTATACCGAAAGCGCCGTCTGTTCAATTAGTTTTCCCGTCGACGTGCAATTTCCCATCGGTAAAATTGGATTCGATCTGTATTTTACCTGTCGCAGGCGGGCGAAGGGAAGCGTGAAAATTTAATAATACATCGAAGCAGGCCTTTTTCATCTTTCGAGCGGACGCTTTCATCGCAAAATATCGTTACGCGTGCTCGTTGGCTGCATGCACATCGCACAGAGTCCTCGTAAGGAAAATCAACAGATGTCGAGAGAAGTTGGCCGTGAATGTCAAACGTCACTTGATTTGATTCGGTCTTCGCCATTCGCCCGATGAAAAATTGTATACTTATACTTGATTTTTAGTTGAACACCGAGTGGGCACAAGTAGAAGTTATAGATCTAATTAACGACGGTACTGGTTTAGCGTTCGGAATAATTGGAGGACGCAGTACCGGCGTCGTTGTGAAAACCATCCTACCAGGTGGCGTTGCCGACAGAGTAAGTGCCATATATTTGACATTTTAATTACAAACCATAACTCTATGTGATAATTATTTTACGGTGCAAGCATAAATAGCAAGAAAATTATATATTATTTTAATTATAGCTTGGCTTTAGTTTGATAAGTAGAGGTGTTTAATAATATTTGTACCGACCGAGTATATGTGACGTGAAATTGACGTTTAATTAAACACCAATCACGGTACGATAAAGTATACGACAAACCGCAAAACCGGTTCCGGGGCGACCGGAGTTATTTTTATTTCCTTCGACTTGTTGGCTATTTTCCGCGCCGTTTCGGAACTTTCACGGGCCTTTGAGCTCGATTTTTTAGCGGCAAACGGACCGGAGAATTCACCGGGCCGCCTTTTTTGCATGCTATTGAAGTATCGATTGACATTAGGGGGCCCTAATGAAAACCGGCAATATGCGAGAACCGTAAACGGCACTTTTAAATTTACACAGTAAGTACTCAAATATATTTATTCGTTTCCTATAAATTATCGAAGATTTCAAAAAAACTATAAAAGTGACATTTGACAGCACATGTCAAATTTGTTGCATAGGTATGTCGATTTGTTCGTTACATTTTTTCTTTTTAATTCTATGGTGGGTAATTTAAGCGACGCGGTGGAAAATAAATTTACATTAAGATCCTCCGGTAATGGAGACGTTGATAAACGACGCGGAAAATTCCGGAGTAATCTCGCTCGGCTCGATTTCGCCGCGCGGAATACGAAACGCCCCAAAGTGGCCCGCTCTAATTAAACCGCGTTTATTAGTTAGCGCACTCCACCTGGCCCGCATGAATTCCAAATCGCACCCGATTCGCATCCGCCATTAATATTGAAAGTTCGTCAACTTCCGGCTCGTGAAATATTTATTCTTCGCGGCGGCCGATTGTTCGCAGGACGGGCGGCTGCAGAGCGGCGATCACATCCTGCAAATCGGCGAGGTCAATCTGAGGGGGCTCGGGTCCGAGCAGGTGGCTTCGGTGCTGAGACAGTGCGGCGTCCACGTCCGCATGGTCGTCGCCAGACCCATCGAATCCGCCAACGCGGATTTCCAGGTAAATTAATCGACATACTACCTGTCAAATTTCTCGCAGCAAACCGGCCTCGACCTATTCAGTAATCCAGTGTTTGGATTTCCAGCATTTGGGTAGCCTAGCGCCGATCGTTCCGACGAAAATCCTGGGCGATCCGGTGGAATTGGATCGGCATCTGATCGAAAACGGTTACGGCGAAGCCTTCGCCTACCATCCGGCTCCGTCCGATTTCCACGGGGGGCCTTACATATACACCGGCCACCACCATTCGGATCTGCAGTTGCACGTAAATCCCGAGCGTTTTCCGCCCGATTTCTGGCGGCTAATCGAGCGCCCGATTTTTCAGACCATGGTCAACCGCCTGGCCGTGCCCTATCTGACGAGGGTCGAGGTGCAGAACAACTTCCCGAAGACGGTGTCGATGAACGTGGCGCTGCGCGAGCCCGACCTGCCCGAGACCGAGATCTACGAGGTGGATTTGAAGAAGGACGACCTCGGCCTGGGGATCACCGTCGCCGGATACGTGTGCGAGAAAGGTGGGACTGAGGCCGGTTCTGGATTCCGTTTTGCATGCATTAAACGGGAGTCTTGTAGCGAAGTTGACAACTCATTTATGGAAGTAAATTAGGGTTGTATGGGAGCTCTCCGGAGCGAAACAAATACTCCGTTCTGAACGCAATTAAAGCTCGCCGACGAGCGCGGGCACGTGATGGAGCACGAGCTAACTAAACAGCCGATTATTCGAGGAATAAGTTTCGGAATATTTACCTACGCGGGCTTGTGTGTGTGTATAGGGAAAAAGGGAGGGTTGTATAATTAGTAACAAGAGACTATAATTTGATGCTTATTTGTTCGATGTTTCCAATGAATTTAAATTAACGGGATGTTTTTTTTTTTGGTTTTTGTTTTCAGAAGAGATTTCCGGCATATTCGTGAAAAGTATCAGCAAAGGAAGCGCCGCTGATTTGACGCAAAACATCCAAATTAACGATAGAATTATAGAGGTGAGAATTCTCCTCTTATATTACTTCCTACCGTATAGAAGATAGAATGAACTAATTAATTTTTCATGGCATTAATGCGCCTATAAAGATCCTTTTCTTTCCGGATTTTCCTTTGAAGCCCCGATTTTTTTACTCCACCTTATTCAGGCCTCGTCCCTAATGGACTTTTCCTTCCATCGAATTAATTAATTCGCATTATTTTTAACGTTGTTTTCGCGATAACAATTTCTAATTGAACCTAAATTTAACGCTCATTTGGAAATTTGCGGTTTTCCATCTTGATAACGTATTTTAGTCGCAAGATAATGTTTTAAATAAATGAAATACCCGTTCAGTTTGTAGTAAATTCTTGTGATAAGCGCTGGTTTGTAATAAAATTGGAAATATGTTTTACATTACGAATCGAGTCCTCTTTCAATGTGCTAAATTATAACCAAAAACAAACTTTATAATACAGAGTAAGAGGTTTTTAATATCAATACACCCCCTGTATTTTAAATACTATATAATTTTTGTACAATATTTTCGGTTTTCCAGGTGAATGGTGTTTCACTATCAGGCTACACCAACCACCAGGCGGTGGAGTGTCTACGCGCCGCCGGCTCGGCCGTCAAACTAAAACTAGAACGCTACTTAAGAGGCCCCAAATACGAGCAACTCCAGCAAGCCATCAAAGCCAACGAACTCAGGCCCCCGTCGCCCCCATCTCCGACGCTCACCTCTCTGCCCAAGGTGCCCATCAACACCGCAGTAAGACCGACAAACCCATCCGCACGAATTCGTTTCTACCATCGCACTGTTCGTTGCAGCAAATGGACTGCTCGGGCATCGAGCCCGACGGCGAATCCCGCACCAGCTTCGAGTTCGACTCGGCCCTTCTGCTGGAGCACGACGCGCTCACCAACGAGGAGAAGGAGATCCTCATCGGCGGCGAGAAGGTCGCCCTGCAATTCACCGTCGACAGCCCCGACAGCGTGTACGAGAAGTGGCGGAGCCTCTTGGGCGACGACCCGGAGATAATCGTACGTAGTCCCACCCGATTTAACGATCGGACGTTTAACGTTTAACGATCGGTTCAGATCGCCCGGATGCGAAAGGAGCGCTCCAGCGGCTTGGGCATCAGCTTGGAGGGAACGGTGGACGTGGAGGGCGGCAAGGAGGTGCGACCCCATCACTACATCAGGAACGTCCTGCCCGACGGGCCGGTCGGGCAAAACGGCGTGTTGCAATCCGGCGACGAATTACTCGAAGTTAGTAACGTTGTCTAGCGATATGTGGCGATTTTTAGGCAAATATTTCGCAGGCGAACGGCGTCCAGTTGCTCGGCTTGAACCACCTGCAAGTCGTGGCGATACTAAAACAACTACCCGAACGCGTGAGCCTCGTTTGCGCCCGCTACCCATTTCCCACGGGCGTGATCGACACGTCGCAACGCAGAGAAGCCTTCAGAACGAGGGTAACAACTCCAACGATCCACCACCCGATTCGTTTATAACGTCCCGAAATACCTTTCAGAAGATACTAGCGTGCAGTCTACAAACGCTCATCCCCATCAACGAGAGCAACCGGCTGGTCAAAGCGAAATCGGAGACCTCCATCACGTCGGGCGCCGCCAGCCCAACGCCCAGCAGATCCAGGTCCCTGGACCCCATGGAAACGCTCCCCATGTGGCGCGACGAGCCCACCGTGGTCGAATTAATCAAAGGCGACCACGGGCTCGGCTTCTCCGTCCTCGACTATCAAGTAAGCTGAACATACTGGCCCCCCATTCAGCGCCTCTGACAGATTTACACTGCTATTATAGAGTAACTAGGAACTCTACACGCGACTTTAGAGTCACTGTAAAGTTAAACAGAGGCGCTGAATGCGGGCCACTGTGTAGAAGATAAGCTGGTCGTGTGTTAACCGGTTGGTTTGGTATAGGATCCGCTGGACCCCGATGAGACGGTGATCGTGGTGCGATCGCTGGTGCCGGGCGGGGTGGCCCAGAGGGACGGCAGGCTGCTGCCCGGCGACCGGCTGGTGTCGGTGAACGAGGCGAACGTGGAGCGGGCGCCGCTGGACGCGGCCGTGCGGGCGCTGAAGGGGGCGCCGCGGGGCGTCGTGCGAATAGCGGTGGTGAAGCCGGCGAGCGGGGGCGGCGGCGACGCCGGCTCGCGGACCAGCCAGGTGCGATCGGGGGGAGTTTTTTTCGGGGGTTTATTGCATGCGTATTACCCGAGTGGTTTGTTTTTTTTTATAGAATTGAATTGTTGTGTAGAGAAAGGAAAACGTTGAAAACACGCGTGTACTGTTCAGTCGATGTACACGGCTGGTAATGAAGTGTATAAAACGTTTTTCCGACGTATATTTTTGTAAATTTGTTGGAGTAGATGCCTTAAAAAAATGTGTGAGCACTGCCGGTACACCACAAGTAGGTATCGTTTTACCACAATATAATTTGATATAAAATATGTCGAGCTTGAGTAGGTTGGTGTATTTGTTTGAGTGTTTGCCAAATCGATATCTCGTAATTGCGAAATTGTATTTCTAGTTGTTGGGGAAACTCGTGCAACAATGGTCGGAAGACATCGGACGATTGATGCTGGTAATAGAACCTGTTACATAATAATTACCGTTATCTAATCGTTCTGTTTGTTTCAGAATTAAACGAGATACACACATACACACACAAGTGTTTTTTGTACAATGCGCTAGTTGAAAAAAACGATGAACTGCTCCACTGGAGACTTTTTATTGTATCCAAATTTATGTTAAAAAATACGGCAAAAGTAGGGAGAAAATTCCTACAAGAAAATCGTGTAGTAACAAAAGTCGTGCATAAATATTATTGCCATTTCACAGCCAATCGCGCAATTAATTAGTTATACCTATTAGATCTCCTTGACTCATATTTCTTATCGTTATCGAAGGTTTTTAACTCCCTTAATAACAATAAAAATCTTCGAAAAAATAACTAGAAAAGGCCAATTTATTATGTAGTATGTAGCAACAGAAATAATTGTAACTTATGATATTAAACGTGATTAAAAATATCCCAGACCATTTAAGGCATCTACTTATACACTAAAATTATAATAAACGTGTTCTTTCAAGAAACACCCAAAGCTTACTGTAGACAAAATCTATTCAAAACCCATCGCAAATGACACATGAATTTTTCTAGGACACCGAAGACGACCACACCTGCCTGGAGGACTTCCAGGAGTGCATCGAGGAGTTCCAGGAGTGCCTGGACGCGGTGCACATCTGCATCGAGGACGAGAACTCCCTCAGCCAATCCTGCATGTCCGATTTGGGCGGCTCCGACGGCGCCGCGACGCCCAAAATCGACCCCGATCCGGCCCCAAAGCCGGCCGACCGGGCCCGGATCAAGAGCGACAGCGCCGCGACGCACAGCGAAAAGGACGACTACGAGACCTGCGTCGAGGAGTCGCTCTCCGACGACGTCACCGCCGTCAAAGCGACGCCTGATGATGCACCGTCGGACCGAAACGGCGAGGCCACGCCGACCAATTCGACCGTTAACGTCCTCGAAACTTGTTCGCATGTACCTGACCTAATCCATAAGACTTATTTTAATTCAGGTAAATCATTCAGTAGATTTTATGCAGTTGAATGATGATTGAGTAAGAGGCCTTCTACTTTCTATTCCAGAAAATCTAGTTATACCGGAAGAGCTCGTCACCGAACCGATTTACCACGATGAAGAGCCGAAAATATTCGAGAACAGATCGGTGGATCCCGGCGACGAATTCCTGCTGGTCCAATACCCTTCGAATCGACCCGACGATATCCTGGACACGTGCCAAATCCCTTCCAAGAAAATCTATAGGTAAACAAACGCGCGAGAGTACAATTAGACAATTCACCCAATTGCACTTGCAGGAAATGTCTCAAAGAGTACTACAACGACTACGCCGACTGCTTGGAGGCCTACAACGTCGCGACGCCGCGCGATAAGGCCGAAATGCCCGACGACGACATCTTCTGCGACCTGGTGTTGCCTTTCAAGAGCCGATCGGCTCCGGACATCGCCGACGGCTCGTTCGTAACGTTGACCTACGATCCCGGACCCGACATGGCCCGAAGGAAGTCCTCTTTCCTGCCCGGCTGCCAACCGCCCGAAGCGTAAGTCTCCTTGGAATAGCCCCCGATGAAGTTTTGACAAATAAATAAATCAATTTAATAAATAAAGAGGGCGACGGAGCAAAGCCCCGGGAATAGCATTAGGCAGCGCGCAAAAGGGGAACTCGACGCTGCCCGGAGGACGAATCCCTACAAAATGAAAACAAATCCAATTAGCCGGGCACATGCTACAAGTAATAAGATCATGAGATATACGAGTTTGTGACTAATTTTCATTCATAGAGATCGTCCCGACGGTAGGTTTCGCGATCGATACGGCGAGATTTCGCCCAATTAGCGATCGGATTGATTGATTAATAGAACCGGGGGTATACCTGAAATAACCGCGCCGATTTTACGACTTTCCTAAAAATAGTCGGTAAACGTTTCCGATTCGCCTCGAAAAATCCCAAATTTCTTGTACTCAGTTCGCATGAGCGTTCACCGGCGCTTATTAAGGGGTAAATTAGGATTGTTCTAACTCGAAACACGCGAGGAAAATAACATAATAAAATAAAAACGGCATGGCCTCTGAGATACCTTACTCGTCCGCGCCTAATAGGATTAAGTGTCCGGCATTGTCGGTGCGTTTTTGTTGTTCAGTTGCCTTCTAGGCGAGAGAACGGCTCGTGGAAATGCGCGTTTACGCTTCGTTCCCATCGGACGTAAGTCGATTCATTCCCAGGAACACGCCAAAAGAGATATCTTATTGTAGCATTGTTTTTTTCCAGTGAGATGACGGTTATACGTCCGCTGGAGGTCGACGTGAAGGGATGCCAAGTCGAAGATATGCTGCAGAAACATTGGGGATCCGTGCACACCGCGAGGATCTTCAGGGAGCCCAACAGGAGCTTGGGCATCAACATCGTCGGAGGGAAGGTCGGTAAATCGCATCGTACCAGTGTAATTGGAGATTGAAACGTGATTTTTAGGTCGATTTGCAATCGAGCAAAAGGTCGTCCGAAACGCTATTGGGCATTTTCGTGAAGAATGTAGTGCCGAACAGCCCGGCCGATAAATCGGGAAAATTCAAGGTGAGCTCGCGCGGTTTTCCCGCAAACTTGTACATTTCTCGTTTGTTAACAGACGGGCGATAGAATATTGGAAGTCAGCGGAGTGGATTTGAGAGAGTCCAGCCACGAAAAAGCCGTCCAGGCCATTCGAAACGCCTCGAATCCGGTCACATTCGTCATACAATCGATCGTACCTCGCGTAAGTACTCCTTCCGTATATCCCCGAAAAAAAAAATGGAAACGTGGCAACACCTTATTACGTCACCTCCATGTTACCTTGAACATACTATACCATACTCTACAAGGTTAATCAATCTCGTGCCAATAATCTCGACAACTAATCGATGTAGCATACTTAATTTTATAAAAAAACCATTCCTCTACAATTTATAATTATTCCCAAATTTCCCAAAATCGCCCTACAGTTACAGAAGACCTCCGACCAGCAACTGAACCACGCCGAATGCCCGTCGCCATATCCGTCTCCCGTCAGCACCGAATCCTCGACGAGCGTCCCGCAAAACGACGCGGAAAACTCGATTTCCCGCGAGAAAATCGACGCCGACGTCCGGACGACGCCCGTCCGCCGACCGGACGAACCTCCGAAGGAAACTAGGAGCGATAAGGAAGACGAGGACGCGGCGAAGGCGAGGAAAATCGAGTCGGACAGCGACGAGGAAGATGATGATGACGATGATGATGTCAGAGATCTGGAAGGAAGGACTGTATCGGCCAAAGGACACGCTGTAAGGATATTTCTGAGTGTTGTGTAGCGGAGAAAAACATTATTTTTTCGCTATGTAATTCTTAACCAGTCATGCAATGGGGATTTCGTGCCGAAAGAGGGATATACAGCAAAAACTGTCTTATATAATCTCGTTATTTCATTGATTTCTTTTTATCCTTTCATCAGATTGATCGAGCCAGCGCCGGGAACGTGCGAAGGACCAAGGACGAAATAGCGGCCGATAAAGAGGATGAGGACGAATTCGGCTATACGACGAGTAAGTAATTTTTTTCTCATATTTATTTGCCGAAAATCCCAATTTTATACTCCCATACCGGCGTATGTTCTATCTTTATGAGTTTAAATAAACCGTACGCCGGTATCTAACGCAAGCGGGGGTGGGTATACAAAAAAAAGAAAGGTTTTTCATCAACCCTCTCCGAGAGATTAGCGCTGGAGGGTTGTATTGTGTATCCTTATCGAGGCATTCCGGGACGTGTTTCTGACGTTAATTAATCAACATTCCCCAGCTCGAGATGATAATTTCATCCCCCGTACGACAAAAAAAAACCACCGCGCCTGTTTCGGATTGATTCCTTCAAACTGACGTCAATTAAATTCCCGACGAGCATTTCGACGGGCCCTCGTAAATTCGGGAAAAATAATTATGCAGCAGGAAAGATGATTTTTGGTGATAGGGAGATTGCGCGTTTTCCGGCTAGGATTGCGTCGCTTTTCCGCGGAAAAACGGCCAGTCCGGCGAACGACGCCGCCCGGAGTAAGCGGGGCCCTTTCATCGACGCTCCGTCGCGACGCTCTCGTGCATGTGCTAGTGCTAATAGTTTCGATTTATCGAGATAAATTCGATTAGAGTTCGATCGAAGGCTCGATTTTATCCGTAATGGGATTTTTAATACGTTTTTTCTTTCGCGTTGCGGCTCGTCTGATTTGATTAGAGTAATTAAAGTGGTTAGTTGAGGCGGAAATTTCCCTGGAATGTTGTTATTAATGTGGATTCTGGATGGAAAGCTCGAAATTAATTGCACGTGCAATTTCCTCGCTTTTCTTTTTTAGTTAACGTTTCGAATGTTCCTTATTGATCGCCTCAAATTGCGAATATTTTCCATAATTTAAGCGATAATGATGCTGGTTAAATCCTGATGAAGATGATGATGCAAGGAATAACTCCCTACTTTATTTAAATTCAATTCAATTCCGCAAAAATTGATTTTTTATACGATGAAATTCGTATAAAGTAGTTATTTAATTTTCAAAAGGCAACGTTGCCAAGTCAATCGAAGTTTCTCGTTTGGGGGGAATTATGGGTTAACGGGTACAGTGGCCTTGTTTCGGGAATGGATCTTTCGAGATTTTCGAGAGGGTTCAGCTCGAGAGAAAATTAACCCCTTAAAATTCCACTTTATTCGAGAAACAAACGGCCGAATAAAGTAGTCCCGTTTCCGCTCCAGTTCGCCCGGAAACTTTCCCAATAACTAAGTGCCCCCGGGCCTTTAAAACGCCCCGTTCTTCTCGGGCGAAAAAAAAAATCAAAATAAATACATAACAGACAGATAAATAAATGAAATAGCAGCCCCCGAGCCGAATTAAAGCGGAGCTCCCGATGCCCCGATGACCCACTTTCGAAATGTTACGGGTTACGGAGGCTGCGGCTGTACGCGAAACCTCCACGTGGAAATTCCTCCCCGAGGTCGAAAAATCCCGGCTAATTTTCGCGGTTTTTCGCTCCGCGTATCGCCCTCGATCTGCCGCCCCGCTCCGCCCCGGCCCGAAATGCAAAAATTACGCCCGGCAAAAATGTATTTTCCGAGCAAATACGGTAAGCATTTCCGAGATATAAAACACTCGATCGAAGCGGAACGGCGGAAAAATATGTAAAAATTCCACGACGACTCGATTTCATAAATATTCAACGTTCATTCGATTCGCTCTCCTCGTCTCATCACCGATCCGTCCACAATCATCCCCGATGAAATTTGTACACGGCATATAAATTCGATGAAAAGTAAATAACCTACAAGCATTTCTCGCGAACTTTCCTCTATTCCTTCCAATTACCCCGAATGCGGCGTTGCCAAGTGTTCGTTCTAATCGGAATGTTCGGGATTATGCCGGGGATTTTCGGATGAGAGAGAAAATCCGGAGAGGAAGCAGTAATCTCGTGGAAACGTGCGGTGCACACGCGAACACGTTTCGGTTTCGTGGATAATTCATTAGAGGCCGGAAAGGGATATTCGGGTATTCAAATTCGACGGTCATTAATTATTTATTCGACCTCTGTGCGCTCGAAGCGCCGATCGATCTATCGGAGAGTAATTACATTTATACGGGACGCGGCGAAAAAGTAAATCCCGCCCGTTTCGATCCATTTCACTTTCTCCACGGCGACCTTGATTCCCTATCCGGGCAATTGACCGTTTTGTTCCGTTTAATTAACCCGCCTTTTTCCCGAGCTGTGTGCGATTGATCAACGGCAATCCAGTCGGGCGATTCCTTCTCTTCTCTCATCTCTCGTCGAGTTTTTTTTTTCTTTTTTTTTTCGGTCGTTACAAAACAATAAACTCGCCCTCTCGGCCCCCTTTGACCCATTTTCGGCGCTTAATAGATTTTTCATTGAAACGTCGCTCAAACGGGATGAGAGATGCGATACGCCGGCGGGGGGATGGGAAAATAGTTTCGTTTTTCTCGATCTCGGCGTTTTCCAGGTGGATTTTCCGTTGCGTAACGCACGGGAAATCGATCGGTTTTCGCTTTATCGTCGGGAGACTTTACTCCGGATGAGTCCGGATAAAAGGAATTAAACTAACCTTTTCGGTAGTAAATTCGGTAGTAATTATAGAAGAGCTTTTCAGAAATCGTTTAATCTTACAATTTTACTACTATTTTATGGATTGTTCTGATGCTATTATTCCAATTTCAACGCAAAGAAACACTTAAATTTTTAATGAAAAATACGAGTTTTCTACTAATCAATACGAGTAATCAGCAATTTAATTATTAATAAACAAAAACCGACCTACATTTCAACAATAATATCCCTTACATCTTTACTTATTTATCGAACACACCCCGTAGATGCGTTCAAATAGTAATAGGGAAAGAAAATTGAGACCTACTGCAATTGAAATAAACTAATGAAACGGGTTATATAACAAAAAAAAAACGAGTAGTTAGCGCGACAATTTTCAACAATAACAAGGAAATCGTACATTAAGGCTCGTTAAGCGCCGTATTTTTTCTAATTAAAGCGTTTATTTAATTACATTCGGCGGAATAAACGTAACGAAACTGTTCGAAGAGAACTTTTAAAAATAGAATTAATTGGCGATAAACTAACGAGCACACGTTCGTATCAGATAGGCTAATTAATTCGCCTACTAAACGATCGTCTCATTAACGTTTGGAAAATTTTTAATGATTTTCCTTCGATTAATACGAAAATACAACGCAAAAATGTTTTGTATCAAAGTCGGCGTTCTGTTGGATCTATCTAGGGACTTTATTTTCGTTACCAAACAGGCTGTTGGATATTACCCTGTAAATTTTTATGCGATTTATTCGAGTTTCGGGATATTTCGAGGAGCGATACGCGCCGAAAAGATACTCGGAGAATTCATAAAAATAGTCGAGTTTCGTAATAAATCATCGCGCAAAACCGAGTAGCCGAATATCAAATACTCGCAGGCCGTTTATATTAAATTCAACAAACGTATAAATTTAACTCGAAACGCGCGGAAAAAAATCCCTCGAAAATGGGAATTCTTCTTCCCGGAACACCTGCCTTTTATTTAATCGGCTCCCAAGTCACCAGCGCTTGTTTATTATTTCTAAATATCAAAGCACGTACAAAAATAAATCGATTAATCGGATAGATAAATACGTTACTCTATTTTACGGTCTTTCAATTGGTAAACAATTATTTTTAACTACCGATCGGGGATTCCCGATTCTTTCCTCCTGTGTGTTGGGGAATAAATTCGAGCACGTTCGCTTTCTTCGCCGGATTTACATCTTCACTAAAACAGGTTCGAAATCGAATTAAAGCGCAATAATTCTCGTAAAATGCAGGCAAAAGTGAAAGTACACGCGCCTTTCTGAGACGAAACGAGGCAGTTCGTCAACGAAAATCGGGATATACACTCGCACAACGCGCTACTAATTCAGTGATTTTTTTAGTAACACCCTGTACATGGTAATTAGTAATTTTTCTTCTTCAAAAAACTCAACCAAAACACCGCTAAAGTTAGTAAAAAAAAACCCTAAAAGTCTAGCAAAGTTCCGCTTAAACATTTTCGATTTTTTTGCGGCCTCGACTCATCTAGTATTCGGCGACTCCAGCGCAGGTGACTCGATAAGTTAGTTCGTAACTCGCGACTTCGACACGTCACAATCGACGTCACGCTAGTCGGAGTTACGAGCCGACCTATACCCCACTAATCAATTAAATTAATGACAAGTGACATCGCCTCGAGAGAATCGAACGAGCGATATGGCGATCGCCGCGAAACCGTAGCGCTTCGGGGAATCACGCGAACCGAAACGAGCGCTCGCATCGGGAGTTTGGATATTTTTTTTTTCTTCCTCGCGTCCGCGAGCGGGATCCAGTAATGGCGTCGCCGCCGGCCGGAAGGGAACGGATCGGGCGCGGGAAAATCGAAAATCCTATCGGATCGGAACAGCCGGCGACGGGATCGGGCGCGGAGCGGGACCGAGAGCGGGCGCCGGAGCGGTAGTGCCGGTGGTGCTGGTTGTACCGCGACCATGGCAACATGGAGACGATAGTCGAGGATCAGGATCAGGAGGCGGACTGCGAACTCGGTGAGTTAAGGGCCGGCGATAGTTTTCCCTCCTGGTTTTTAATTGGAGAGGATTTTTCGATGTGGAAACACGCGATGTTTTCGCTGGAATTTCGCTATTTGCTTAATGAATTAATTAATTATTTTTTTCCTAATTGTAATGGCTCCTAAGTGACGCAAGAAAAACGATTAAAACGCTTAATTACGGACGCACGCGAACATTCAATTAAATTAAAACTTCGGCGTGAAATCTAACTAAAGGAAAATGTATGTGTTTTTTTCACTACATTTTCTATTTATTTTATAATTATCTACATAAGAGGTTGAAGTATTTGACAACGACAGATATCTATTACCAACCTTTAGAATTTGTTATCAACTACAGGGTGTCCCAATGAAATGTAGCCCCTTTAATGAGCTAATAATTTTTAAACGCCTAATCATAAAAACATGCGGTGTTCACAGATATATTTACCTATAACTTTTGTTACAGTGACACAAAAATTTTGTATCGTCTGTACAGGGTGTTTCAAAAATCCACCTCTTTTAAATTCACATTAACTAAATTTTATGATACAGGACATCTTCTTTTGTACAATAACATGTACAAATAACACATTGTTAAAAAGTAGAAGAGTATATCTTTCAAAATACCTCTACATATACGGGGTGTTCCATTTAAAAAAAGGGTACTGTGTTTTTAAAACGGAAGATTTTGATAAAACACCCTGTGTTGGTAATACATAAATTCTGTATCAATGTAACAAAACTTATAATAAAATAAAACATATCTGAGAAAACCGCATGTTTGTACGATTATGCGTTTACAAATTACAAGCTCATTAAATGGGCTACTATTCATTGGGACACCTTGTACTTTACTAAACACGTGAAAAGAATCATTAGTTAAGTAGACGCGCATTACTAATTCGAACGATCAACATTTCAGAGAGGTTTATTTGCTAATCGCTTAACGCCTGAAACGACATAACATTCGAAAAATTCTAACTTCGCGCGAATCCGGCCGGTTCTTCCACCGCAATCAACCGAAAAAACGTCCTCTTGTTTCCTTTCTGACACAGCCTTGCACTCGAGAAAATGACCTCGTCATGTTACGTAGCCCGATTAAAATGCGGGGAATATTAAAAAGCGAATCCCCGGAGGATTCCCCGAAGGATTCGCTCTATTAAATATTTCACGTATTAGCGACGTGCATTAACTAATTGAATTGTGAAACGAATTTCACGAAAAGGCCGATTTCCGCACGGAATACAATTTTCCTCTATTAGTTTCTATCGATTCGGTTAAATTTATACAGAGGCTGCAAAACTCTACTCTCGTATACTCTACTCAATTCCACTGATGCAGTTTCTCTTATTTGGTCCACCCGATACAAGCTCGTTTGTACAGGACGTCCCAAACTTTCGATTCCGTATATTTATGTAAACTGCTCCACAAAGGTTAAGGAAGTTCGCAAATTTTGCGATTATTTTAAAAGTTACAGACTTTTTGATCACCAAATTTTATCTCTTATATCTAAGTGGATTTTTTGCCCCTACCTCTACAACTCATACCAAATTTAGCGATCAAAAAACCTGCAACTTTTAAATTAATCTATCTCAATATTTGCCAAGTTCCTTAACTATTGCGGAGCAGTATGTTAACTTATCCGGTTGGTTTGCAGACAAAGTGCGCAAGAAATACGCGAACTTGGGCCACAGCGTTCTGATGGTGCAGCTGGAGCGCTCCAATCAAGGACTCGGCCTCAGCCTGGCCGGGCACAAGGATCGCAATTGCATGGCCGTCTTCGTTTGCGGCCTCAATCCCAAAGGGATGGCCCACAAAACGGGCACCATACAAATCGGCGATGAAATTCTCGAGGTAACACTAAATCATATCTGTAATTTAGCGTCGAATGCAGCGTAGAAATTCCGACGTAAAAGAGAGCTATATACAGATGGCTTCAATTCAAACCGCAATATGGTCGTTTCTATGAGTTGAACAAAGAAAGATTGATAAAACAACAGTTGTCAGAGTGAAATGTTGCAATGACATAATGTCACTCTTTCTTTTTCCTTTATAAGTGTCTAATTGAAGTTATCTTTGTTCCACCTATAGCCTATGTTGCAATGAAAAATGGAGCAATCTGTATACAGATTGCTTCAATTCAGACGGCAACATGGTCGTTTCTATGAGTTGAACAAAGAAAGATTAATAAAATAACAGTTGTCAGAGTGAAAAGTTGCATTGACACAAATGTCACTCTTTCTTTTTCCTTTCTAGGTGTCTAATGAAAGTTGTCTTTATCGCACCTATAGCCTGTTGCGATATGGAATGAAGCACAGTGTATATGATGCTTCTAAAGTTGGTTGAATGTAGTGATTGAGTGAGTAAAAGTGATTGAATTGGTGAGTGCTTTAGTGATCATCAAATGACTAACTGATTGACTTATTCACTTAGCCAGTGACTGATTGATTGACTAAATAACTCTTTTCTACTGAGTAACAAGTGACTGGTTAATTCATTTGATGACTCTGTATGTATTTTAATGAGAGAATATAGTGGTTGAATGAGTAAAAGTGATTGAATTGGTGAGTGCTTTAGTGATTAACTGATAGATCCACCAAATGACTAACTCATCGACTGATTCACTTAGCCAATGACTGATTGATTAACTCTTTTTTACTGAGTAACAAGTGACTGATTAATTCATTTGATGACTGTCCGATAGATCGAATGATAGAATAAGTCCTGGGGAATAATCGAGTGAAAAATTGCAATTTGAACGGTGGAATGATGGAGGCGAAGCCGGCACCATAAGATACTGGCATTAATATAAATAAACTAAAAAACCCGAACGGAATAATAAACGAGCGCGCACGGTAGGTGATATAGAAACAACATCCACACCGTACGAAATACGAAATACCCGTGACCTTGCTAGGCGATAATGTAAATGTAGACATAGAGAAAATCGCCACACACACACACACAACACACACGCTCGCACAATCACAAACAATTCACGTATTCGAATCGCAGCCGAAGCGGGCTAATTCGCCTCGAATTATCGCGGTAATAACGCGAAGAAACGTAAGAAACGTGAGGAAAAATCGATGCGATGCATCGATGATAATAATCGGGCGATCGGGAGTGCGTGCGCGGCTCGAAAGGTGCTCGAAAAAACCGAAAATATCAACGAAAAATTGGCCGGATAAGGATTAAATTGGCGTTGTAGATAAGCGCGTATCCCGTCCGGGAAAAGGCCGACTCGAACGAACAATCGCGACGACGGTTTTCCATCATTAAACGCGCCGATCCGATGATATGGTGATAATGGTTCGGCTTATATAGCCAGTTATGGTGTCGGCGAGTTATCATTCCGCACTGGCGCGTGCTCTCTCCTCGATGAATTTATGAATTTCTTTTTGAGCTGCTACAATTACAGGTTGGTGCCCGTTGCTTTTTTCTCTACGTTGTCGTTTTTGGTTTCTTTACAGGTGAACGGCGTGGTATTGCACGGCAGGTGCCACTTGAACGCCTCCGCCATCATTAAAGGCCTATCCGGACCGATATTTAAAGTGGTTATATTGAGGTAAACGCCGAAATTTCCAGCGTATGCAGCATATTTTACACACACTCGCAAACGATTCGTATAAAATATGCTAATTTTTTTTTCTATATTTTTTTTTTTTGTATCGTATCGATCGCTCGTTGTACCGTTTTTTTTTATTATTTATTTATTTTCGTATTATTACCGTTTTGCATCATCAAGGTTCCTCGGCACTATTATTCTAATATTTTCAGTAGATCTTGTATATTATTTTCGTTGTTGTTAAGTTGAAAAACTCGTTTTCGCGTTACCGCCGGAATCGGATTAGAATTTTTAGCGAGCGTTTAATGTAATGTTGACGCTATTATTTCCGCAGTATTTTTTGCTGTTACGGTAAATATGGCTCGTCCGGCGTCCGTTCGTTATCACTAATTTTTCTGTTTTCTCTTTTCGGTCGCAATTGCAGGCGAAAAACTGCCATCGATGATATCGCTGTCAAGCCCATTACGCAGTTCCCTGTTTCGCTGGCAGAGGAGGTGAGTCTTTATATATATATTTTTTGTATTATTGTATTTCTATTTTCTTTCTGTCACGCTGCATGGTTCATTTGACATGTCACTCTGTTTTCACGTTTTCCTGCCAGTGTTTAACGCATTTCCATCATCGACAGTTTTGTATTTATTTGTCGAAAAAAAAAACTACAAATCAATAGAGACACTATTTTAAACTCGAGCCACCGTAAGAATGGCGAGTTCAATTATTTTATAAACCACCCTATATACAAAAAAAAAGTGTTTAATATTCTACCGTAATCAACAATTACATAAATAACGCATAATTAACAGACTAGAAACTCCATAAATCGCTGGATTTTAATTTTTTTTAAGCGAAATTATCATCCGTGCTTGTGCATTTCATCGTAAAATTCGAATATATAAAAAAACTAGTTTTTTTTAATTACCCGTCGGTTCTATATTCCGATAATTAAATTTAAATGCGCTCGTACGATTCAAATGAATTTCGTATACGATCTTTAATTATGAAATATTTTTAATTAATGCCCGACTTCTGGGAAACTAGCCGTATATGTTTTATTAATCGACGAATTCGTTTAAAACGTACGTGTAGTAATATTGTGTTTTTTTATCACTTTTAATGGTAAAATTAAAGGTATTCACTATTTGGTTAGGGTCGATTTTAATTTGCAATTAAATTTCTCTTTTTTAAACGTTTATTTCGCGTCAAGAGCACGTTATTTTTTTTGATTTTTGTTCCTGCAGGCCTCCGAAGAACAATTTAGTGCAAGCTATCCGAATGTGCGCACGGTCGCTATCAAAAAGGTATGCTTTCATGTTTTTTTTTTGGCTCACCATGTACATTTACACGCGGAAAGCACCAAGCAATCCGGGGAATTTTAATGGTCCGCTCGGTACAAATTAATTCGGGTGGGTGTTAATGGGATCCTTTGCATTTAAAATTAACGTGTTTATAAATTCCGAGCGATTGATATTTTTTCTCTCGCAAATATCTGGACTAAATTTCGAAAATAGAATTGTCTTCTCCTCGAGAATCGATCGTTCCTCGCTTTTTTGGGACACACTATATGTATTTTTATATTGTGCTATTCCGGGACACCCAATACAAACAAACAGTTTCTCGACGGCGGTCTCGCTGTCTGCGAGAGCTCGACGTTTCTGTGGAAGATACGCTGTAAATTACAGTTCCTAGATTTTTCCTCGCTCTATTTTTAACTCGATTAATTTTCCTGGAGGACGTTTTTCGCGCGTTCGTGCGCTCCCGAAAAAAAAAATATATCCCAGAACCGGAACAGATCCGACCCAAAATGGACGTTTCTTTGAGGGTAAATCGTCGAATCGATTTATCGGGGATATTTCGAGTGAATAATCGATTTGTTTTTCCGCTAGCAATCGAACCAGAGCCTAGGCATTATGATTATCGAAGGGAAACACGCCGAGGTGGGGCAAGGCATTTTCATATCCGATATCCAGGAGGGCAGTTCGGCGGAAAAGGTATTTTATTTCGGACAATCTGCATATACTTTGATGAGTGTATTAATAATTTTTTGTGTTTTTGTTTTAGGCTGGTCTCGAAATCGGCGAGCTCATTTTAGCTGTGAATAAGGATTCTTTAGTCGGTTCCAATTATGAAACGGTAAGTTCTTTTTTAATAACTTACAGGGTGTACCAAAAAAATAGTGTAATCGTTCGGTTTTAATGAAGAATAGTTTGTATTAGAGTTATTTTTGTTATACGAAGCCTAATTATTTTTTTTATAACGATAAAATTGATTTCGGTCTTTATCTTATCGCTGAATAAATACCTAATTAGCTAAACTCTCGGTTAGCCGGGGACCGATAACAGCACGTTCCTATGCTTATTAAAAGTAATTAGAATTGTTTCCTAACGGGTCGTGGCAGATTCGTAAGTAACTTTTCTCAAGTTTTTTTTTTCCAAAAAAAAAAATTACAAACTCTATCGATATCGACGCTCTGTTTATTTCGACGTAATTCCATTTGATCTATCGCCGGATTATTTGCTATTGAAAACGTTGCTATTTTTGTACCGCTTTTCATTTTATTCGATGCCGCGCGTTCATTTCAATTCCAGCTTTTGCATTGTGTCCAAAAGGCCGATTGTTCAATAAAAGGAGAATAACTCATCAGGCTGTAGGTGATTTATGCTCTATATTTTTTTTTTCTTTTTCAATTAAATATTAACCCTACGATTATTATGAATAGATGCATCGTCGTGCTCGACTTACACTCATCGACTGGTTAAGATTAACATTCACGCGATATCGCGTGATATTTTCTTCTATCTATGCTTGTATTAATGGTGTTTTTTGTGGTGTTTCAGGCGGCGAATTTGCTGAAGAGAACGGAGGGCCTGGTGACGCTGGTGGTGTCGAATCCCGGTAAAAAAGATAGCGCATCGTCCTCAACGCCTAACACAACGATTTCGTCCAATAACGCAATTGTAGAAACTAATAAGAATGCTCTTTCTAAACCTTCCAACCTAAAGCCCTCTGCACCGTCGTCTCGACCCACTACGCCCGTACCTGGTATGAAACAACACTTTTTTGTATTATACACATTTACTTCCTTTCGACGATGATATGATAGATTGGGAAGTTGCAGCGCAAAAAACGGCATGTTTTTATCGCACTTTTAGATCGGTATATAGGTATAAATAAATCGATAAAAGCGCACGAACGATAGGAATCCGTGCCGATAGAATTGGCATCGTTATAATATCTACAAAAAAATAATAAACTGTAATTCGCAACGTTTCAGAACCCATCGCCGATCCTCTTACATGTCAAATAAACCCCGGCAGGGAGACCACCGTGGAAGTGACGACTGAAAACAAGGGCCTCGGGTTGTTCTTCGTCGGAGGAAAGGATACTCAGATTCCGGTAAGTCGTTTACTCTTTTTTTTGCTTATCGATTATTGATCGTCTCCCTCTCACAGAACGGCGTAATCATAGTAGAAGTTTATCCGGGAGGAATGGCCGAAAAAGACGGAAGGCTCCAGCCGGGCGACAACGTCCTGGAGGTGAACGGTACGTCCTTGAAGGACGTCTCTCACACCGCCGCCTCCCAAGCTCTTCGACAAACACTGCCAAAGGTAAAGGACTTTTCCAGATCTAATCAGTACACCTCGACAAATCAAGAATTATTGCATTAAAAAGCCACAAAGTGGGCTGGATAGTGTGAACTATAAGAGGCATAAAAAAGACCTAAATTGCATATGTAGCTTAAATAGTACTTAATTGCACTATTTTTCAGATGAAAATGATCGTGTACCGACCTAGCGCGATCGAATACACGCCTATCGAAGCCGATTTAATTAAGAAGCCCGGAAAGGGACTAGGTATAAGTTTCGTAGCTAGAAAATCCGGCAAAGGGATATACGTAGCAGACATTGTAAGTAAACTATAGATAAGATTATTCGCGAACTTACAAGCAATACAATGATATTTCTATATCATAGATTAGCGGTGGTATAGCGGAATTGGACGGTAGAATAGCCAAAGGGGATCTTCTGGTGTCCGTGAACGGGCAGAGCTTGGAGAATTCCGGCGGAGACGAAGCAGGGGCCATATTAAAGACTGTATCGGGAAAGGTTTCGTTGAAACTGAACAGATACAAACCGTCGACGAGATAATTAGTAGTTTTTCTAGAAAAAAATTAATTAAGAAATTAAAAGAGCCGTTAACGAAGCGTTCGAAGAGTTGAAAATTCGATTTATGATATTTGAAAAAAAAATTTTTATGACGAATATAATGTTATATATTAGAGCTCATGATATTTTAGTAGACATGTTTGAATTAAGATGCGAGTTTTCCGAACTCCCTTTATCGCGTATAAAACTTTATGTTTTACTCGTAGACATCTAACGGGAATACCTATACCTATTTCTATATTTACAGTTTTTGATTTATGCTAGGATTAATAACGACGTAATAAAACATAAAATTTTATATCAACTTATACGAATTTTATACCTATGGGAAATGAATAATATATTCTTAACGTTACTTTGACCTACTAAAATAGAATTGTTCATATATAATTATTGTTAGATTAAAATTATAATCAAATTTTAATGCATATTATATACCTATTAATCTCGTCAATTAGAATTAATTTAATCGACTAGGGAAGAATTATTTCGTTGATCTGGAAATTTCGTTTGATCGATTTGAGTGCCTAAGCCAAGTGATTGAACGACGAAAACATGATATAATATTTTACTGTTGAAATTCTAAAATATCTATATGTTATTAAAAAAACGAATAATTCATTATTATAGAAACAAGAGGGCCATAAAAAAACTGGAATTATGCGAATAAATTTCGTTTCAGTCTTTTCACATTTGTTGCATTTATTGCATTTAAAAAACACTAGGTATACATTAATCTAGTCAAATTTACTTGTTGGATTTAAAATGGTTATCTGGAAATTATTTCACACCAAACCAATCGATTAAATCATAAATTTTAGACAATAATTATCCAAAAACTAAATACACAGTGTACATAAAGTATATTAAAGCACTTTTTGTATTCGGTGCATTATTGTTGCACAAAAATTTCAGTAAATCGCGTAGGTAACCATTTTAAACAAATAATATACAGTGCATTTATTGTTGTTACTTAATTTATCTCTATATATGTATTTAGTGAATAGTATACCTGCTTAAATTGTGATATATCTAATTATATTTCATAAAAACTCGAATTATTTCTATTTAAAAATGAAGTGTATGTCCTAACCTAGTGATTTAGTCGCTCCAATTTTAGTCCGAAGTTATTGCGGTGGTATCGCAATAATTCGGATAAAACAGAGTTAATTAGACACCCGAAACACACTGTACAATATAAATAAAAAAAGAATAGATAATTAGCGGTAAAAATTAATTTATAATTAGGAGAAAGTTCACACAGGGTTGTGTGTACCAAAATACTTTTTAGATAATACGTTTGCGATTCCTTAGATGTTAGTTTATTATATTATATTGAACAGACTGTAATAACTTGTATATAGGTACCTATACTATTGAAAAGTTCACTACATATTTACTAAATATATAGAATGTATTTTGTAAATAGCGTTATGCGATGTTGCATGCTAGAATTTTAATAAAAATTCACTTTATCTCTTGCTAAATAATTTCGTGTTATTTAAGAATTCCTCAACAAATCGTTCAAATAATTTAGGTAAATATATAAATATATTATACTTACAATTATACTGAAATATAAATAATATTAAATTAAAAAATGCAACAAAATAATTTCATCAAGTTTATTTACGAAAAATTTCATTTGGTATACACATTTCAAAAATCGCTTTGTAAAATATTTAAAATAATTTAATACAAAAAATCGATATTCTATTCAATGCACCGACAATTTACCACCATTTCAATGATTTCCGTTATAAAAAAAATAACAGTACACTCCTTTTAAAGTTGTTTACCTCATAACACTAAGTCAACCAAGTAACAAAACAACTGGAAGATTTGAAATTCGAAAAAATCTTAGTTCTCGCCTTCATCACCTTCCTCCTCCTCGTCGAATTCGCCCTCCTCTTCAGCGGTCGCGTCTTGGTACTGTTGGTACTCGGACACCAAATCGTTCATGTTGCTCTCGGCCTCAGTGAACTCCATCTCGTCCATTCCCTCGCCGGTGTACCAATGCAAGAAAGCCTTCCTTCTGAACATCGCCGTAAACTGCTCGGATATCCTCTTAAACAGCTCCTGTATGCAAGTCGAGTTACCTATAAACGTCGACGACATCTTCAAACCTCTGGGAGGAATATCACAAACGGCAGTCTTCACGTTGTTCGGTATCCATTCCACGAAGTAGCTGCTGTTCTTGTTCTGAATGTTCAACATCTGCTCGTCCACCTCCTTCATAGACATCCTGCCCCTGAAGATGGCGGCCACAGTCAGGTAGCGGCCGTGTCTCGGGTCGCAAGCGGCCATCATGTTCTTGGCGTCGAACATTTGCAATACCAATTCGGGCACGGTGAGCGCCCTGTATTGCTGGCTGCCCCTCGACGTAAGAGGCGCGAAGCCGGGCATGAAGAAGTGCAATCGCGGAAAAGGCACCATGTTTACAGCCAGCTTTCTCAAATCAGAGTTCAATTGACCGGGGAATCGTAGACAGGTAGTAACGCCGGACATCGTAGCAGATACCAAATGGTTCAAGTCTCCGTACGTAGGGGTAGTGAGCTTCAAAGTTCTAAAGCAAATGTCGTACAGGGCCTCGTTGTCTATGCAGTAGGTTTCGTCGGTGTTCTCAACCAATTGGTGTACGGACAAGGTTGCATTGTACGGTTCAACGACAGTGTCAGATACTTTAGGCGACGGTACAACCGAGAAAGTGTTCATAATCCTATCGGGGTATTCCTCGCGAATCTTCGAAATGAGCAACGTACCCAAGCCGGAACCGGTGCCGCCTCCCAGAGAGTGGGTCAACTGGAAGCCCTGCATGCAATCGCACCCTTCCGCCTCCTTTCTCACCACGTCCAAGACGGAGTCCACCAGTTCGGCGCCTTCCGTGTAGTGGCCTTTCGCCCAGTTGTTGCCGGCTCCGCTCTGGCCGAACACGAAGTTGTCGGGTCGGAATATCTGGCCGAAGGGCCCCGATCGAACCGAATCCATCGTGCCGGGCTCCAGGTCGACGAGCACGGCCCTCGGCACGTACTTGCCGCCCGTCGCTTCGTTGTAGTACACATTTATGCGTTCTAATTGTAGATCGGAATCGCCATGATAGGTTCCCGTCGGGTCTATTCCGTGCTCGTCTGAGATTACTTCCCAAAACTGAAAAAAATTCACACGGTTTCGTGTTAATAATATCGCGGGGCGAACGCTCGTATGTGAAATTAAACTTACTTTAGCTCCTATTTGATTTCCACATTGGCCCGCTTGAATATGAACAATTTCTCTCATTTTACGTTATTTTTTAAAATCTTATCTTAATAATATTATTTAAACGAATTCCTACTGTTAAGGTGATGTTTGTTTTCGTTACTAGGTGATGAAATTGTTTCAAATGCCACCCCTGTTTTCTTGCATCACGACTCATCAATTATACTCCCCAAAATAAACAATTGAACAAATAATATGTACAGTATGTTGAAAAAAAAATAAAATAAAATATAAAAAAAATTTGTAATAATCTCAAATATAGTTATTTAGGAAACAATGCAATAAAATGTAAAAAATAGGGGATATTTTATCCTAATACACCATAACAAATCAGCTGCGTCCTGTAGTACCCGTTAAACAGTGGAAATAAGGGTAACTTCTTTGCCGGTTTTCTTCAGCACCTCCAGGATTTCTTCGGCACTCAGCGATGATTTTACCTTCACTTTTTGTTCCTCTAAACTAATGTCGACTTCATCGACGCCTTTCCCCTTTAATTTGCCCAAAACTCTATCTACTGCTCCGGAACACCCCTCGCAAGTCATTTTAACGTTGAATTCGTAGACGTTGGCCATCTCGCTTCGATTTACCACTCAAAAATTGTATTTTACTATTAATACTTCGGCGAATATTTAAAATATTTAGGAGATAACTCGCCGATTTAACCAATCTTTTATCTTTTTATTTGTAATTGTAATTTAACATGGCTGACCTCCAAGTGTTACCAACTTTAACAAATGTTACTAAATTAAAAGTGCCTATTATCATATTCATAAGAGACCAAAATTTGCATAAAAAAGAAGCTCAACTTCGACAACGTCAAAATCAACTGATTGCGTGAGTATCGAAAAACAAAATTATTTTGAAAATCAAATGTGGTGGAAGGGTGTTAGTTAAAATTGTTGTAAATTAAAATGAGAATTGTCCGCAGTTTTTATGTCGTACCTAGCTAACCCCGTGTTTATGACAATTAGCAAAAAGAATATAATCAAATATTTTCATGGATATTCGAATAAATTAGGTTTTTCCAGAATGTAAGTACGCAAAGTCCTTCTACTAATGATCAAATGCTAATTAATAAAGGCCTTATCGGTACGTTCGTACGTTAATTGCCCCGGTTACATAAAATGTGCTCGTTTCTAAAATGTTTCGAAATATGTACAAGGTTTGCGGATTATATTTTTTCTTCCTTAATCTCAGAAACGTCATTTAGTTTACAAAAACATAAATTACATCACGAGTACGCTCGATTTAAAGTTCGTTTTCTCCGTTCCAGTTTGAGCATGTCAACTAATTTAAATTCGGCAACAAATATTTTCAATGGAAAAGTGGACAGATACAAAGGAATTATCATAGACTCACAAAACGAAGGCAATGTGGATTTTACGGAATTTTCCAAAAGACTCACCGGTTTACCAATCACAATATGAATTAGTTTAATAAGTTAACGCATAAATTTTGTAGATTCTCTCAAAGTTTGGTCGGATAATGAATACCGAGGCATTTGGTTTAAAGTCCATTTAAACCAATCGGACTGGGTGCCCGAATTGGCTAAAGTAAACCCACATCCGCCTAACAATACCCCGTTTAAACTTACCCAATCTGTTAACAGAACGGCTTCAAATACCACCACGCCAAAGAGGAGTACGTCATGATGTACAAATGGCTCCCGAAAACCGAAAACTGCAACATACCCCCTTTCGCTCACACCATGCTCGGCGTCGGAGCAGTAGTCACCAACGACGCCAACGAATTACTAATAGTCCAAGAAAAATACAAAATCAGCGACACGTTTCGCTACAAATTGCCGGGGGGCTATGTCGAACCAGGTACACATCCTGATATTCATTTAACAGCCTAGTATACAAACATTTCGTTTAGGCGAGAACATAGTAGACGCTGCCATAAGGGAAGTACACGAGGAAACCAACGTAATGACGGAGTTCCAGAGCGTGTTGACTCTGAGGCACACCCACGGGTCCCAGTACAATTGCTCTGACGTCTATGTAGTGGTGCATTTGAAGGCGTTGAGTAAGGAGATAACGAAATGCGAGAGGGAAATCGCCGAGGCGAGGTGGATGGGTACCGAGGAGTTTCTGAGGCATTCGGGCGTGACGCAGTTGAACAAATTTTTCGTTAGGAAGTATTTGGAATATAAGGAGAACGGTATCAAGATAAATTGCTTCCATGGGGTACACGAGATCCTGAATAAAGCGTACACGATGTATTCGGTGACTAAAAACAATAAGGACGATCACGAGAAGGATTTGGAGAATTTAAAGACCAAAATGTAGTAACTAAAATTGTAAAATTTTACTTAAAGTAAAGCGATTTTTTCACTCGGTTTTTATCTTCCTCTATAGCTTTAAATTTCTTTCGTTTATCATATCCTGGAATTAGGAGAAAAACGTTCGATTAAATCAATCGAATTATATATACTCTTAAGCAATCGAACAAAACTACACCTACCTAAAATTTTATCCTCGTTCTGTTTGTATTGTTGCACTATTTCTTCGAGAGTTTTATCAGCGTCTAGTACCAAGACGGGAATCGTGTTGAACCGTTCGTCGTCGGACATCAGCCACCTTTCGTGGCTCTCGTGAAGACCTTTCAGGTAATCCAGCGAGACAGACTTCTCTTCCGGCCGTTGTCTGGCTTTTACTCTTTCGTACACCGTTTCGGGGGAACTCCGTAAATACACTACAAAGAAATGTTATCAGATCAGCGATTGCTTTAGTCGATTTGCCGCCTACCAATTAAATCTAATGCGATATCCTCGTTGGCCCTGATCCAGCGATACCATTGATCGAGCACAGCGTAATCCGCTCCGTGCAGAAAGCCATCTCGATAGGCCTGCTCCATGAAACAGAACCGGTTGTTTTGAATGGACCTTTCGAACATTTGTACTGTCGTAGAAGGTGAAGAAGGCTTGGAGGTTTGTATGACTAATCGAGTGTACTGTACGTAATTTTGGAACACGTTCAGCCACTGGTATATGTCGGAGTACATGAGATCCAGGAGATTGTGGCCGTTTACGTTTCTCCACCATTCGAGGGGCTCCTGGAATTGTGGAAATGTAGCTGTATAGCTTTGTGTGTGGCTGTGGAGGTTCCCGTTCTTACCAAGTATGTGTCGATGCCGGGCGTTTGCTGGAAATATTTAATTAGCGTAGACTTTCCGGCTCCTATGTTACCTTCTACGGATACCCTGAAGGGTCTGTCTGTGGGGGTTTTGATGTTAGTTAGTTCTCCTAAGGGAGATAATCCTACAAAGTTTGTTTTTTTAGTAGGAGAGGGTTCCAAGCTACTTGCAGGCCTTTTTTGCCCGTTGGCATTTAACATAACGCCTTCCATTTTCGATTTTCTAAAACAATATTAGATGAATTAGTTTTCCGGTTCATCCTGTATACCTAAAATTGCACATGCAACATCATTAAAGGCATTAAAATTCAAGGTAGCGGTTTAATTGTTTTCCAGTGTATGTGATTGCCCAAATTTCGATTGTAATGGATTAATGGTTGTACAACGATAATTAAACGCAATCGAATTATCATTTGACCTGTAAAGTAAATGGACATTGGAGAGAGTTCAATTCAGGTCAAAACGGTTCGTCAGACGTGCAAAGGTGGCTGTGCAATTTTAGCAAAATATTTCTTTAGACAGCTGGATTTAATTGATATGCGGTGGTTTAGCAGTGAAATTAAGCACTTACCTACGGCCTCTGGTGAGTTTTATTAAGTTTTTCAGCAACTTACTAACATCTTTGGACATTTGCAAGCGTTAATTTTGCGCCAGAAAAGTTGTTTTGCCTCGTATATTTCTTCTTCTTTTTTTCTGACAGTTGAAATTTTAGGACCGTATATTCCGGGATGTGTGGATATAATGTTAGATTATAGTAAAAATGGATTATTCTTGAGACTTTTTTATCCTTCGGATGCTAAAAATAATAACAACGTAAGTACATATGCAAAAATCTTTATTTTCCTATAAAATAAAATCTTGCGGGATCTTTGCTTTTACGGTTATTCGGTCACTTATTTTTGACCTACTAATAGAATTACCAAATTCCTTCATATTTTTTTAGAAGAAATGGATACCGTGGATACCCAATATGCTATATCTAATAGGAATGTCTACTGTATTGAAAATAAATTATTACATTCTGCGGTTCGTACTCTGGTGGTACGGTAGGTTTTCAAATAAACAACAATTACAAAAACAATTTACTCATAATTAATTTCAGGCATTTGCCACATACCAGTTTTGTACCGAGAAAGAGCAAGAGTGGAAGAAAACATGAAATGCATAGTATTATCACACGGCTTAGGGGGCAGTAGATTTTTATATTCGAAAATATCCCTCGATTTGGCCTCGCACGGGTTTCTAGTGGCTTGTGTGGAACACAGGTTTGTTCAATTTGGCCTCTTACGTTTCGGCTAGCCAGTTACACAAACTTTTTTACATTTCAGGGATAATTCGGCCTGCCACACGTATTACTACGACAACGAGGAAAGCGCCAGGAACAACAGAAAAACTGCGATAGATTTTCGGCACATTGCCTTCGGGAAAGATCACTACGAGAAAAGAAACGAGCAAGTCCGGAACAGATCCGAAGAATGTTTGAAAACTGTCCAGTTTTTCATAGATTTAAACGACAATAAAATACCGAAAAATGCGCTGGATGATCTCGAGCGTGGCGAATTTCGCTTGCAGGATCTAGCAGGAAAAATAGACGTAGACAATTTTACTCTAATAGGACACTCCTTCGGAGCAGCCACTGTTTTATACACTGCCTCTAAACTGCCTAAAATCAAGTGAGTTTTGACATTTTTATACAGGGTGTTTCTAAGGTAAAGATGATTTCTTCCAGGCAAGCTGTACTATTAGATCCCTGGATGTTTCCCATTAAAAACGAGAATCTACACGAAACCATCGACATACCATTATTATTCATAAATACTCAAACATTCCATATTGATTCGAACGTGAAAGCCATGGATAGATTCCTATCGAAAGAAAACAGAGAAATGTACACTATAAAGTAAGCTATTTAATTAATATTTAAACAATTAATGTTTTATTTATTAAATTTTAGTGATACTACGCACGAAAATCAGACCGACTCCGTTTTCGTGTCGAGATATTGGCTGGATTTGTTTGTGAAAAAGGCCGATCCTCATTTAGCTATGGAGATTAACAATGCTTTAATTTTGAAATTTCTTCATCGTTACTCAAATACTCCGGTAGAAACAGAAAGATTCGATAGATTTTTGAAGGAAAATTCCACGTATTTCAAAGAAGGCTTGACCAAACCTTGGAAAAAATAATTATTGATAATAAAATAAAAGAAAAATAAATTATTACGAATGTTAATTGGCTTTAATTTATGCTGTGGATTATATGATGATTTTTTTAACGAATATTTGTAACAATTATAATATTTAGTATTGTATTTTAATTACCTAAATCACCATGTACTGTTTCGAATCTTTTGGCTAAATTGTACTTTCTCAAAGTAATCTCCGAGTAAAATATCAATAAACGGGTTTTATTAAAAAGATTAAAAACGATATTTCTGCTAAGAATAAATTAAATAAAGTTCCAAAACAAACCTTCACGTACTTAATAACAAAAAAAAAAGGAATACACGATATAGAATCTCCGATTTACATAGAATGCTGACCGGGCGTCATGCCCGAGCTGTGCTCCGGGCTGTGTTTCTGCTTCTTCCGCTTCTTCTCTTTCTTCCTTTTCCTCTTCTCCTCGTCGTGCCGCTTCTGTTTCTTGTGCTTCTTCTCGTGCGTTTCGCTGCTCGTATCCGATATGGCCGTCTCCTGGCTGGGCAAGCCGCTCTCTTTGTGCTTGTGCTTTTTGTGTTTGTTCTTGTGTTTCTTTATCGGCGTGGCGTTCGCGTAACGATACTGTTCGGGTAGCTAAAAATGTATTCATTATTAATCGATTCGAATTGTTACTGTGATAGTTATACGTACAGGGCCAGGGTGTAAACGAAAACCGTCCAATTGGATATTTGACAGTGGTAGTAGTTCCTTTCCACCGACCGGGGGTTTCTCGATTACTGATCTTAGGGAGCTATTGTCTTGTTGTCCCGGTGCATCTATAACCCCGGGTAACGTTGGCAAAAAGGAAGATAACTGTTCTTTCAATTTCTTTCCGCTGAATTTACTATAGGAATGTTCTAGGCCATAATATGTCATCAAATTCGTCGCTCCTGTTAAATCCGATTCTCCTGCAAATCAAATATCAAACGGTAAATTTCTATAAAGGAAATCACAAACGTAATGTTTACCAGGCGGTTCTTTCATTAAATAGAAAGGTCCACTGGGGACTATGGATGGATTCTTTCCAAGCAAAATCGTTGTTTTTAACGTTCCTGAAGAATCTTGTCGAGATACAACAGGGGACCGAGCCCCTCGTGGTGACGATTTCGGAGAATATTGTTCAACCTTTCGAAACTGATCTCCCATCATCTTTCACTTCATTGTTTTTTCGAAAACTCTCATACGAAACTCGGAAGCCATCAAACTGGAACGATAACAAACGACAAACGTCACTAATGTCAATGCCATTTGATGTTCTTCTTCTTTTTTCAATTTCAATTTAATTTTTTGCAAATTTGTTGTTTTAGTACAGATTTTTGGCCTTTAATTTGTACATTGATTAAATATAAACCAACATATATAAAAACAAATTATTATAATTGATAATATTTCTTTTTTAGGATTTTTTTTTCTTTGGAATCTGGCCTCTGTACTTGTAGGTCATATGCCACAATTCTATAAGCTGTCAAAATAGTAGTTGGATGCAAAACTAACCTGTTTTTAATTCCATATTATTTTAATATTTATCTTTTAAGTATTTCTATGCGGTTTATTTGTGTAAACTTACTAGTACTTAGAGTTAAGTTATAAATCACCAAAATCCAAAATGGAAATCACCTGTTCAAGTAAGAATTTTAGGTATTTATAAACTTGTTTCGAACTTATAATTTCAATGTTTCTTTTAAGACTTTAACGAAGCCTTACCTGAAATAGAGAAATGCATAGAGGATAGTCTATTCGTAAGCATCGACTGCGAGTTTTCCGGACTCAATACCGTTCGTAACATTAATGCCTTCGACACCCCGGAGGAATACTACAAGAAGATGAGGACGAACTCAAAGGACTTCTTAATCATGCAATACGGCCTGAGTACATTTAAGTTAGCCAGCCATACTTTAACGCGAAAAGAAACATTATAATTTCAATGATTTTTTAGATACAACGAGGAAGAAAATAACTTCAAACAGAATAGTTATAACTTCTACGTATTCAGGAGACCTGTTAATAGAAACCTGCCGGATAACAGGTTCTTGTGTCAAGCATCGAGCATTGATTTTTTAGTCAAGCATTCGTTCGATTTCAATAAATTGTTTAAAGAGGGTTTGTCGTATTTGAACGAACAAGATGCTGATAAATATAAGGAGCATATTGATCAAGCGTACAATAAAGTCGTAGAATCTATCGAGAATAAAACAGAAGTTAAATCAGATTCTGTACAAGTACCTGAAAATGCCCAATCGTTCTTGGACGATGTGAAGTAAATATCTGATGTAATTTATTTATTAGTTGTGAATTTATTTGTATTTTTTAGAGTGCAGATTAATAATTTTTTAAACGGAGACGATACGGAAATGCCACTTCCGAAATGCAATGCATTTTTTAGACGATTAGTGTATCAATTAGGAGAATCGGAATACAGGGATAAAATTTCCCTAGAAACAAGGCAAGTCGAAGGCGATCGAGTTTTGTTCGTTTCGAGATTGAAAACGCTGGAGGAAGAAAAACAAATAGCCAAGAAGAAATACGAGGAGCAGTTGAAAGAATTGGATAACTTTATCGGGTTTACTAAGGTTTTGAAATGCCTAATAAAATTTGTAAGCGCACTGCAATCATGAGTACTAATTAATAAATAAAATTCGTTTTTTTTTAGGAGAAGTTGATTGTAGGTCACAATATTTGCTTGGATTTTTTCCACACTATCGATAAGTTTTTAATACCTTCACCTGATTCTTATAGTGAATTCAAAGATATCAGCCATTCGTTGTTTCCTAAGTAGGTGTGATAAATGCTTCAAGAGTACTTTTACAAATTTTAATTTTTAGAGTACTAGATACGAAATACATGTCGAGTTGTGAACCTTTCAAGAATCTAATTTCCTCCACGATTTTGGCGCAGCTGTTGGAGAATCTCCGCAAAAAACCGTTCGAACTGCCACAAATAGGTAAATTCTGCTTCTGGAGTACCTGCTTTTTTACACAAAATTTGAATTAATACATTCAAATATTCCCAGTAATACCCTTTTTAATTGTAGAGTTTTTTAGTTATAGAAGACCCGAGTAAAGGCTATACCGTTGAGGATATTAAAGAGCATGAAGCAGGTTACGATGCTTTTATAACTGGCCTGTGCTTTTTGGGCATGTGGAAGCATTTAGGTAAAAATAGTATATTAATTTTCCACTTTGGTTGTTAATTATTCGTTTATTTTCCAGGCTTATTGGATAACAAATCAGATACAAAGACTTTTCAATCCATGAATCTCTTGGAACCTTATTTGAACAGGTTGGTAGATCTCGCAAAAAATAGTTGGCCATGGATGTCATATGTCAAATTTTCTGTCAATTGTAATAATGTACCATTTTTTAGGATATATTTGTCGGGGCTAACAGACAACCAGTGTATACTATTATCTGGCGAAGATTGTAAGTAGTTCACTACATTATTATAGTAGAGTAATATTTGTATTCCTTTTAGCACAACCATCTAGAGACCACGTATTTCACTTGACGTTCCCGAAGGAATGGAAACTGTCCAACATTCAACAGTTGTTTTCCCCTTTCGGTAACGTCTTCGTATCCTGGCTGGACGATTCTTCGGCTTACGTAGGTCTCTACAAAACCGAACAGGCAAAGGCCGCTTACGTATCGCTCAGAAACGGCGACGGATACGCTTTGAAAACGTTCGCATCGCATCGGGCCCAAACGGCGACGAATCAACTCCAAAAGAAGCGAAAAAATTCCGATCCTTCGACGCCGTGTCAAAGAAAAAAGATGGACGCTTCCGTTAAGTCTACTTCGATCGATCCTGCGAGAAATAAATTGTTCCAAGAAAGCAACAGTTGGACGTAGATTTAAGTTAATAAAAAAAAACCGCCAATTAACGCGATAAATAAGCTTTATTATAAAGTATAAATATTTCTTTAAAAAGTGAAAAGAAAAATGAAACAAACCGAACGTTCCGTTAGTTGATCGCCGATCGGCACAACGACTGTACAACAGTATCGAATTCGTTTAAATCAGACTCAAATGTTTCCAATTGCTTCGTGACGTCGAGTTCGTCCAAAGGAGACAATTCTTCGACGAACGTCTGCAAAGGCGGCGCCGCCTGCCATTCCCTATAGAACTTTCCCAGTTCGCTCTTCTCGTTCGTACTGGCAAACGGGGTTTTCTAAAACACACAAAATCTATGAGTTGAATAAAAAAAGATTGTTATAAAGGCAGTGGTTCGAGTGAGAAGGTCGCTTAATATCGAGTTTCGAACAATCGAACGCACCTATATGACAAGATTCGAGTCGATAATACAGTTTCCTGTCATTTTGACAAATGACATCTTTAAACATTTAAATTTATCGCACTAACGAAGATCGAGAGAAAAAAAATAGCAAAAACCCTTACCAAGTCAACCATAATGAAATCGTCGTTGGTCGAAACCATGGTAAGCGAATTTAGTTTGGTCGGGGGATTGTTATCGATGGCGGAATTGCCGTTCCTTTCCGGCGATTCGTTCTCGTTGTTTTCGCGGTCGGCCATGTTGTCCTCCTGCGGCCGGTCCGGACCCTTCGAGGGGTCCTTGAAGAGCCCGCTGAACGGGGTGTTCGGCACGATAAACAACGATTCGATTTTCTTCTTTTGCATGTCGGCGAACGCGCCGGTTTTCATCGTGTTGCCCAACGATTGGATTTTATCCTCGCTGAAACGAAAATTTCGAAAATCAACGATTGGAGTTTCCGGCCCATGCATAGGTGAGTTGATAATGAAATGCATTATTGTGTGTGTACGAACGAAATAGTATTTTACATTATTTCTTTTGTTACATGCTAAATTGTAATAGGTGTTTTTTTAAATGTCCCAATTTTCATAATAATAAGCATAATTTACAATGACCAGCGATAATCGATTTGTTTTTTTTTTTCGTTTCATTTTATTAGTAGGCTTGAGCTGTCAAATTAATTGTGTAAATGAAACGTCAAAGCTGTGATGTCAATCTCAAATTAATTATTTCAAAGAAATGTCAAATTTGTTTCATCTAGTTTTTTCTAGTACAGGAATTTTGTATAGAATTTATTGGCTTTACTCACATATTTATAAAGCTCGGATTCCGCATGACTCGTGTTACACACCCACGACTTGTCAATTAAAATTATCGCGTCTAATTAGATGTTACATTTTTTTATCTGGCGTACACTTTGCGATTTATTTACATACTGTTTTGCCACTCTCTACAGCTCTCAAACGATAATTTTAATCGATTAAAAAGAAAACATAAGTGCTTCGATTTATTATTTTGCTCTAATCAATTAATTTTAGCGGCGCCGAAATCGCTAAAATTAAATCGAAAAAAGTGTACACGTAAAAATTCTACTATCTCTCGTTTCTATTGCAACATTCGAATTAATCAAATATGTTTTTAATACGTTCACATATGCGAAAACAACCTTCGTAATAAAAACACCGTCGAGCAAACACTAAAATTTTCAACGTTGTTATAGGTTGAGAGAAACTTGTTTACGACGTAACGTTATCAGTAAAATTGCGTATTTCACGTTACGACAATCGAAAAATAAAAAATAAACTCTCGTAAACACGAATCCTATTTTTAAATCGATTAAAATTTCGAGATATTTTTTTTTGGGAACAGTAAGATAGTGGAAATTTCCGATCGCTATTTACATGACCTTTCGTAAAGAGGATATACAGCACAGCGTATTTGTTTTCGAGAAAGTGCTGAATGCAAAATACACGCTAATGAAAAACAACTATTTATATTCATAACAACCTTGGTTGCGCTAAAAAATCTTGACTGTGAGGTTGGTGAGGTCGGAATAGCGTTGTAAATTCAAAGGATACTTCCGGATTTCTTTAAACTAGTTCGCCTTTCTTGCAATTCCTTTAGCCGACAAAAAAACATGCAAATTATTCCGTTCGAATCGAATAGGAAACGGATGTACAATTAAAAACGCACTGTATATTATATGTTATATGATCAGCGAAATTAGGTATACGACTGGTAATTACGTAAAATTTCCTTTACATAATACGAGCTCTAAAATAAAATAAACAAATTAAATAGTTTGTTTTTCAACGGGTTTCAAAGTCCAAAATTCCGGCTTAGGTAGGACAAGAAAGGTCGAATTTACAACCAATTCGGGACAGTCCGAGTTACGTTTACACAGCGTGTCCCAATTCTAACGGAATTTTCGAAAAATCATCATCGACACAAACACAATTATTAAACACATGCTAAAATATTTCCTCTTTTAGTAAGCCGCCTTTGTTTTCGATTGTGTCGAGTCATATTAAAACGCTTTAATTCCTTAAACGGTCGAAAAATTCCCGCTCGACAATGCTTTATCTGCATGTTAAATAATAAACAAAGCGATCATCGGAATGCCCCTACCGACAACCAGAGTTCAAAAGTCGTCATTTTTATTACGAAATCTCCGTCAAACGTTTTCCAACGTAACGGCAGCGAGCTTTGCACTCGTACAGGACGTCCCAATAACGAAATTACGCGATTTTCATTCGGGTGGCTGTAGTTTCTCGCGTTATGAGGCCACAGGCCCGTATTCAGCGCTCCTTTTTAACGCCAATTAAATATTTCAAGTGTCTCTTTAACGTAAACAGTATTCTTAGTTACTCCATAACAACAATGTAAAACTGTCAAATTAAATAATGTCCCTAGTTACACCATAACAACAATGTAAAACTGTCAAGTTAAAGAAGGCATCTATGATTTAATAAAAAAAGAACGTTGAATAGGGAATCATGTATTCATACATGCGGGTTAAATTTTTAGTGATAATATTGATAATATTGGGACACCCTGTATAGTAGGAGTAACGAACCCAAGGTATGCAGAGACGCATATGATTTTTATTTATTTTAACGTATCGGGTTTATATAAGATATCCTAATTGGGTAAAGATTTCTTCTAATTACTTATTCACTAACGCCATTAGAAAGTATTTTATAATGTAGGCATATTTTTTCACAATTGCCATATTATGCAATTCAGTAGGTCAAAAATGAGATAAATTGGTAAAATACTTTCTACTTTTTTTTTGTTGCGGACATTCGATAAATCTGTGGAGGCCACCGCTTCCTGAAACCACTTACTTTTGCTTGTGCTTTCTACTTTTAGGGCTCAATTTGGCATTGAAGTGATCACTTTTGAGCATAATAGAGTTCTGGCGTCCGGTTTGCGTGGGCGATATAGTCATTTTAGTACGATAGGACACGGATAGATTCAGCGTACCGATCGGCGTGCATATCTGGCCGATTTTCACCTGGTTAAAGTCCTCGCCGAGGCAGCGCACCATCGGCTCCCCCAGGAATATCCGGTAGCAAATAACGAACGAATCGGGTCCCTGTCGGCGGGAGAGTTTGTACGCGGGCACGGCTCGCGTTATCGACACCAGGGACTTGAGCAGGGTGCCCATGCGGTTGTAGATTGTGTGCACGATTCTAGTGGTAGGATCGCATTGTTCGGGTAACATTCCCAGGCACCAGTTTTCCAACACCATATGGTCACCTTCGGTCGTACGTAAGGATATTTCGACGCACAGGGGAACGTTCGAAGAGATTATTTCACCGTTTAGCACTCGTTTAGTTTCCGCAAGCACTTCCGGTAGATCGCTGATGTTCAGGTTGAACTGGAAAACGAGAAGTTTTATAGAATCTGATTTAAACGTATTTATTGTGAGTATTTACCCAATCGGTTCCAGTCGTTTGAGCTCTACATAACGTCGATATTTTATCGCCGAGCCTCGACTGTACGATGATTTGCGTGCATTTCAACGCCAGGAATTTGGTGAATTTGTCCAATTCGCGCTTCTCCTGATTGCTCAGCTTCATTTTCGCCACATAAATGTATCCCTTTTTTCCGATTATAACGATAATAATCGCGAGCCCATTCGAGCGATTTTCATTTACCAACGCGATTCCGTTACGCCTACTTCCCGGATCGCTTCCATTTCGGTGCCCGCATTCACGTTACATTCCGAACCTTTGCAAAAAAGACGTTTGCATTTATTTTTAACTCGCATCATATACGCCTAGACGCCGCCTCTCTCGCCACGCTGCCCACTGACATAAGTGCACTACGTGTTTGTTATTTTTATTCGAACGAATGTTCAAGAAATGCGGACGAGTCGATTTCGTATCGCAGGTGAGTCGGGTCGATGTCAATTGTCATTGTCAAATGTCTTCTTCTATTTTCTAAAAAGTGGACTGAATTATTGTGATTGTTACGACTAATGTCAAATGAACATTTTCTAAAAAAAGTAAACTAATCTTTTAGTCAACATTTAGAATAATTTAATAACGTTAATACTAATAACAAAACTAAATGTACATTTTAATCCCATTTAGATTTTTTCTTTTCGAAGTGTTCGCTACCGTCATCTTTAAGGGCTCCGTAATATCCTAGTCCTTCGTATTTACTCCTCATGTACGCTATATAGCCCGCGCATCCGGCTAAAGCTACTAATCCTACAGCCATTATTGCGATATTCTAAAAAATATTATTAGTTCCTACAAAATCAACTTTGGAATTGTTTTTTACTCACAGGTTTGGCGTACAGTTCGAAATTTACCGCTCTGAATAGAGAGGTAGTTCTAAGAGATCTGAGACCATCTCCCGGTGCTGGATTCTTTTTTTCAGACATTAATTTTAAATAAATTGGAACTTGAATGTTGAAAGCTACATAATATAATTAAAAATTATAACCTCAAATTTTACCATTTTAAAACCAAATTGAAGAAAACTGTATTTCAACAACTGAAATTAAGGTATTAGCCAACAGATGGCAATCGATTGCAGAGCCATCTATCCATAGTTTTTATAAGTTACTCAGTTGTATTTACAGGTACCTAAAAAAAGCAAATAGGTAAAGATAAAAGTTAACAAAAATTGAAGACATAAAAAATGCGAAACTTCTTCTCCGTTTTTAGCTGTTTTCGAGGGAAAAATTAACGTCTTTTAGTGTCTTTATAAACTTTATAAACACATTAAACATGTTAAAGGTATAAAATAAAAAACGTTCTCTTTATTGTAATAGTTATAATAATGTATACTCACAATACACAGTATTTTTTATATGTACAAAATTTACAATATTATATAGACATCACAATGTTCCCTATATTATCATTTTTAACGCAAGCTAACCTATTACTTACAGCTAAAAATACACTGTACAGAACTGATAAACCAAAAAAAAGCTCAAACTAAACATTATATTCACATATATGTTACAGTGTAATTTAAAAAAATGATTGATTTTTTGTTATGCTACATATTTATATGTATATTTATGTCTATATGATTTTTCTTTCAATAGCCAACTACAAATCGGGTAACGTTTAATTTAATATATACAATCTTAAAGCGTTATCTTCAGCATTGAGCTGTCGCTCGGAGAAACTTAAATGAAATCTATTACCTATACCTGAATGATTTTTCTTTGCAGAAAAAAAATAATAGTTTTTCTTTCTCCTTTTGTGAAACGTAAAATTAGCCAGGTAGAGGTGCTAGAGAAACAATAGAAAACGACTTTGATATTTTCAAACAATTATAAAAAATAAATAACTAATCAGATACTATCTATAACGAATTTCGAGCGGCATCTCGATGTGAAAAAACTAAATAAAATAAAAATATTCTAAAAAAACACTTGCTTCGTTTTATACAACATCTTTGCAAATATTGCAAGGATGTCGCATAAAATTTGAACAAACCATTTACAAGATATTTACGAAAATAAAGATCTTCTAAATAAAGACATATTTCTTTTTTTATATAACTAAGTTTCAATATGAGATCTCTTAAATAGGTAGTAAGTTATTTTTAGCGTTTTTTTGTATCTTTTAATATATATTTTTGTAATAATAGTAAATAACATTTTGTCAGAAATCACAGTGAAATATTTTTTAAGTATATTTTTAAAATCGTTTAAGGGACAATAATCTCTCCTCCTCGACCTCGAGGAGGGACCAGAGAAGCTTCGCGAAGAAGGCCTTCTTCCATCGGGAATTTTACCATCAAATCAAAAGGTCGTATATTCTCGCAAAAAGTCGCGTAGAAAAGATCATACCGTGGTTATCACTATGAGAAGATGCGCTATGTCCGCCACCCTCTCCAGAAGACTAGGAGCGATCCGTCTCAGGTTCTCGTTGACGAAGTCGCAGGACGGGAAAATGTGTACGACGTAAGCAGGCTGTACGTATAAAAATACACAATAATTATTCATCTCTACATCTAATTTTATGTTACTATTTGCAAGGTAGAAAGAGGACACTTACCGGGTGTGTGGTACCGGGTTCGGCGA
This sequence comes from Phyllotreta striolata, assembly GCA_918026865.1. Lineage (NCBI taxonomy): Eukaryota > Metazoa > Arthropoda > Insecta > Coleoptera > Chrysomelidae > Phyllotreta > Phyllotreta striolata. Next base: position 5,333,449 of record OU900102.1, read on the forward strand.
CGTTGACGATACCCGCAGCCTGTTTCTTTTGCAAATAAGTTATGAAACCGTTCGTCAAATTCGTGGATTGTTTAAGTACGTCCATGTGATCGTGGCCGCACGGCAAGGCCAATAACACACAATGTTCGTTTTCCATCTACAAAATACAACACAACAATCAAGCATTATACATAATCGTAATTTACATTACAGAATGATGAGATTATCGAGTAAGGTACAAAGTTTTACCCTACAGTTAATAAGAAATACTCGCCTGCATCTTCCTCGCTACCCCTTCGACTTGCGGCGGCTCCAGCCTCATCCTTTGGAACATCCTTAGAGGCGGCGTGGACCCGTCAATGTTAACGGGCAAACTGGACTTTGCCACTTGATCGTTACCGGACACCAAGTACATTTGAACCGCCGCCTGGTCGTTCTTCAAAGCCAGCAGACCTTGCCACATGCAAGGGTAATGCTAAAAAGAGCGAAACAAAACGAGCGTTTAACAAACGAGTACAAGGCACGTTAATACATCAGTATTTTGAAAATATAGTAAAAGAGTTAGTACCTTCAACAGCATGAGGAGGCTCTCCGCCTGGGCGGGCACCTGGCTGGCGTGGGGCGGCGTCGCCACCTGCAGGCCGCGTTGGCTGGCGGGCGCGTCGGCGCCGACGTGCCTGGCGACGGCGCCCATCAGATTGCCGGCGGCGCCGAGGCCGGCGCCCATGTGGCCCTGCGACATCGGCCGGTCCATGTGCGCCGTGAGGATGCGATCGGACGGGCCCATGTGGGCGTTGAGGCCGCCCAACGGGCGATCGGCGGTGCCGATGGGCGGCATGTGTGCCATGCCCCTGTCGCCGCCGAGCGCCGACAACAGGCCGCCGTAGCCGGTGACGGGGCGGCTGCTGTGCGCCGGCGGCGGCTCTTGGTACCGGTGGTACGGCGGTATTCGGGCCGGGCTGTGGATGTTGTACATTTGGCTGATTTGCGGCGAGTCTGTGTGGAAATAACGGAGGTAAGTATGTAGTATATTTTAAATACAACAATAGGGTGTATTAAACACAATATAATATTTATTAAATGCATACCGGTTGTTCTGTCGTGAGGTGAATGCAGACTGTGTTGTACGGCGGCGCTTCTGCTAGTAAGAGGTAATCCCACTGATCCGGGTCGTCTCAGTTCCAACGGGGGCGATGTCACTGGAGCTTCTTCTCCTTCCTGTCCGTCGCCTATGACTTTCTCCATGCCACCGGATCTTTAAAATTTAATAATTTTTTAATTCCCGTTTTAATCGAGATACTAGAAAGGGGTGCTTTCTTATAATTTTTTTTGGCCTCTTGTCGCGAGTATCTGAAGTTTTATGAATGCGTTACCTGGAATAATGTTGTAATTGCTGTTGCCTCAAGTACTGCTGGTACTGCATGACGTGCGTTGGGTGCATGTAGTGCGATGGGTTGAGCTCCGGCGGCGGTCGTAGCGGTCCTGGTGGATAGTGCGCGATCGCTTCGCCCTAAAAAAACCAACGAGTTAGGTTGAATCTATTTGGTCCAATGTAAAGGAGACGTAAAATTCAGAAGAGCTCGTTTTTAGGAGAAGAAATGTGAAAAAAAAAAGGATCAGTCACCTTCGGAGACGGCGAATTTTGGTGAGCCGGCGGCGGGCTCCGACTTCTATTCAAAAAACCCCTCTCTCCGTGCTGCGTGTTAGTTAGAAGACAATACAAAAATCAATCGGTTAGACTCGGTTAAATAAAAAAAAAATCTAGGAAATCTCGCCGAAAAACAAAAAACCGGACTTACCAAGCTGGGTTCGTAGCCGGGCATCGGCAAGCCCGTCTGTCCGACGATCCTCTGCGGCGACAACTTGCTCCGTTGGGCCATGACGACGTTGCCCATCGACACGTCCACCTTGGGCGGCTCCATGACGGTTTTGGCGGCGGCCGGGACGGGCGAGGCGTCGCGCGCCAACCTGATGGGCGCGTGGGAGGCGGTCGGACACGCCGCCGCCGGCACCCCGCCGCCCATCATCTGCTGCAACGGCTTCATCGCGATTTTGGCCGCCTTCGGCGGCGGCTGGTGTTGCTTCATGTGCGCCATGTGATTGTTGATCATCTGTGGCGGTTGCGAGGCGATGATGTGCACCACTTTCGGAGGTTGTTGCTGTTGTTGGTGGTGTTGGTGTTGTTGTTGTTGCTGTTGATGGTCTCTACCGGTTTGGATGATTTGTTGGAGTTGTTGTTGTTTGTGTATGGGAGACAAGGCGGGCGTTTTTACAGCTTTAGGTTTGTTTAGAGGCGATAAATGCGGCGATGGCGGCAGATTCACGTTCAAATTCGTGTTGATCGACAGATGTTGGCTGATGGGAGTGATGGTTTTCGTGATGGCGATCGGCGTCGCGGCCTTGGAAGCTACAATAGGCGTTATGGATTTGGTGATGACCATAGGAAGCGGCGTCGATTGTTGTTGATTGACGATCGCCTGGGCCGCCTGCGACGATAGAACGTGAGCCTTTAGGCTTTGCGGTTTAGGCTGTTGCACGACGGTCAGTTGTTGCGGTTTCGTGATGACGCTCGGTTGGGATTTCGCCGGGATCTCCGGGTGATCTTTGATCGGTTTCTTGACGGGCGTCGCGTCGGCGACGGTGCCGGGGAGCGGTACGTATTTGCCTTCGCCGCTCTCGCGCATCGGTATCAATTCGCCGGTGACGGGATCGATGAGATTCGTCGGTTCGTTGGGATTCCGGTTGGCGATCATTTCGCCTTTGATGCGTCGCAAAACGGCCGCCTTCAGGCCTTCGTGCGGTTTCTCTTTCACCGACGGTTCGATCGGCGGTTCTTTTTTCTCGACGATCGGCTCTTCTAGTTTGGGCGGCGGCGGCGGCTGCTGCGGTTGCGGTGGCGGCGTTTTCGCTTCCTCTTTGACGGTTTCCTCGGACGACGAGTTATCGGCCGCTTCGGAACCGCGTCGACCTTTCCTACCTCTAGGCGATTTCCTGGGTGTCGCGTCCGAATGAGGCGGGCTCAGCTTGGTGGGGTTGTTGGTATGTCGAAGGGCGGCGGCGGCCGCGGCGGCAGCGGCTGCGGCTCGTCGTTGCGTGGCCGAAGAGGCACGCGTTTGTACCGTATTCTTGACGACGTCCTCGATGGTATCATCCACATTGTTTTTGGATATATCGCGCTCCTGCAACCTCCTGGATTTTCTCGTATTTGTGGCCGACGGCGAGGCGAATTCCTCCTTGTCTTTTTCTTTCTCTACCGGTTGCTGTTGCTGCTGTTGTTGTTGTTGTTGTGGTTGTTGCGGTTGCGTTTGCGGTTGTTGTTTGTTAGGTGAAATTTCCTTATCGGCGCTGCCGGAGATTTCTTTAGCTCCGTCTTTGGTCACTTCCTTGATACTCGCCGTTGTAGTGGCGTTGTGACTGGCTACAGCGGGCGATTTGATCGTCAATATCAACCTGGGCCGTTGTTCTTTGTTGTTGGAATTCGAATTACCGTCGTCGGATTCGTCGCGGAATTCGTACACGTCCGTAGCGGCGGTCGCGGCGGCGGCGGTGACGGCGGGCGCCGCGTCCGCTTCGGATTTCGATGTTTTTCTTTCGCCGCGCCCCTTGCCGCCGCGACCGCGTTTAGACGGCGGCTGGGGCGGCGGTTGCTGGGCGGTTTCCTTGAGTTTGCCGCGTCTGGTTTGTATACCGGCCGCCGGCGCGGTCGTCCTGGAAGGCGGCGTTTTGCCGCCTCTGCCGCGACCTCGGCCGCCTCGACGGCTGCTCGAGCGCAACGTCGGCGGTTCCCTGGCGTTGGAGTCTTCGTTGGTTTCGGGCTCGGCCGAATCGTCGGCGATTTCTTCGGATTCGTCGCTTTTGGGTTCCGGATCGGCGTGTTTGTCGACGACGGCGTCGTCTTCGACGGGTTTGTCATCTACTTCGGGCGGTCTAGGAGGTGATGTTGTTGTTGGTGGTGGTGGCGGTGGTGGTGGAGGCGGTACGGGTGTAGGCGGTGCGGGCGTAGGCGATTTCGATTCGTCGGGTTTTCGATCGTCGAACCAATCGGTTTTTTCTACGCAACGTTCGGATTCGTCAGGTGAAACTAGCGTTTTGATTACGGAATCTATAGTACCTTTTTGTAGCCAATAATCACTCTCTTCTTTGGCCTCCTTCTCATCCGACGTCTCATTGACTAGAATATCTTTGACGGCTTCTAATTCACGCGGCGGTTTTTCCTCTTCACTCACCGCCTTATCACCATCCTCGCGTACAACAGTATCGCCTTCTTCTTGTCGCTTCACGTCCGCTTTCTCTTCCTTTACATCGACGATATCTTCGGATTTCACCTCGACATCGGGCGAGGATTTCTCCAAAGTCATGTTCAGCTCGTCGGTGACGGCTTCTATGGCCAATTTCGTCGGCCTCTCCGCCGCCTCTGTTTTCACTTTTACTTCCGCCTCCGCTTTGACCGCTTCGCCCGCAACGGACACGATCACCGACACCGGGGACTTGGGAGTCTCCAACTTCATCACTTCCACGGGTTTCTGCACCGTGCTCGGTACGCTGACTTGCACCGCGGGCGGTTTCTCGACGGTTTGAGCGACGACGATCGGTTCTTTGGGCACCAGCGGAGGCGGCGCCGACGCGTTATCTTGCAAATTTGCGTAGCAAGGTAAATTGCCGGCGAAGTTGAAAGCATTCCTGGACGGTACGAGCAAACCTTGGGGCGGAACGTGCCGCGTTAGTTTATTGTTCGGCGGATAATTGGCGAACTGCGGCGGTTGGTAGAGCGTCCGCGGCCTCTCCTGATAAGCCGTTATCAATTTGGGCGGTTCCAAATTGAGGGCGGGCTTGGATTGTTGCAGTATTACGGTGGTGGCTTGTAGGGGTTTTTGTACCATTACGGAAGCGATGGGCAGCCTGTTGTGGGTCCTTGAAGGTTCTAGGATCTTGCCGGTTTGTACCGGAGAACGGGCCGGTAGGTTGTGTAGTTGCGGAGGTGGCGGCGGCGGCGGCGTTTGTGTTTGCTGTACTATAGAAATTTTATTGACCATGTCGCCGGTTGTAGTGTTAGTAAGAGGCTTCAACGGTGGATACGATGGCTCGATTGTCGCATTGTTGCTCGGTTCTAATTTAATGACGGATTTGTTGAAAGGCGGTAAAGTATCCGGTAATACCGGTAAATCGCGCTTCTCCACCTCCGCGGGTTTTCTGATAGGAGTCAACGAAGGCGGGCTACCGATGCCCGTACTAGTGGTGGTTGTGGTGGTTGTTATAACGGTGGTTTTCAAAGCTGCCAACGGCGGGTGTTTGTCGTCGAAATAGGGCGGCAAATCGGGCGTTTTGGGCAACCGCTGGTACTCGACCGGCTCGGGCGGCGTCTTGGGCGTTTGCTGGTAGCGCACCGCCGGCGTCGGCGGTGGCGGTGGCTGCACCGGCTCGTCCGCCTCCTCGGTATCGGTGTCGATTTGCAGATCGTGCTCGCTCTGCGGCGTGTCCGGCTTGGCGTCGGAATCGCCGGCCGAGGCGGCGGCGGCCGCCGTGGCGGCGCTCAGGCTCCTGACCGCCCGGCGCATCTCCTCGTCGTCTTGGACGTTGGGTTCGTCGGCGAGCGCCGCCGACGGTTCCTCCTCGTCGACGACGTCGTCGTGATCGTAGAACTCCGACGTTTCGCCGCCACCGAAGCTTTCGCCCAGGAGGGCGGCGACGGCGTCTTCGGTCTCTTCTTGTGATATCACAGCGCGGGGTTTCTCCTCCGGGACGTCGGCCACCGTTTCTCGTTCGATTCTAATCGAGTCCTTGTCGTCGAATTGCTGCTGCTGTTGTTGCTGTGGCGGCGGCGGCGGCGGAGGAGGCGGTGGTAGCGGCGGCGGCTCAGGAGCTACGATAGGCGTCTGTAGGATTTGTTTGTGCGGCAGCGGCGGCGCTTCGTCTACCAGGAGATCCGGTAGGCTTTGATTGGTTTGCTGCTGGGCGATTTCTTTCGCGTCCGGTTTCCTATCAGTTTCCGTTTTGCATTTGGTCTTGTCGTGATGGTGATTGTGGTGTTTGCTGCTCCTTTCGTCTTTGCTCTTTTTTCGTTTCTTTTTCTTCTCTTTGACGTCGCGCTTGTCGTCTCGTTTCGTTTCGACGGCGTCGGGGAAGTCCGGCCGATCGTCGACGACGGCGACGACTTCGGCGGGTTTCTCGGGCGTCGGCGTCGTTTGGAAGACGTCGCCGTCGTCTCTGAGCATGTTCGCCTCCAGCTGTTTGCCCATGCAAATGTAATCCATGCTGTTGTCGTTCAATTCGGAATCAATGGTCGCCGTGGATGCGGCCGCGGCCGCGACGACCGCCGCTTGTAGACGTCGTTCTTTCTCGCGACGTTTCTTCTCTTTCTTACGCTTGTGCTCCTCCTTTTCTTTGTCTCGCTCGCTCTTTTCTTTAGGTTTGTTGTCGTGTTCCTTATCGAGCGATTGGTGTGATTGGTGCGATTGGTGAGATTGGTGGGATTGATGCGATTGGGGCGATTCGTTTTCGATTAAATCCGGTTGTTGAGGAGTTTCTTTGCTATTCGTACCGGTCTCGGAATCCTCCGATAACGAACCGAATATATTCTCCATTTTGTCCTCTCTTTTGACGACGGCGTCCATTTTACCGACCAATTTGCTCCTCTTCGAGGATTTTTTCGATTTATCCTTGTCCCTGTTCTTATCGCGTCGTTTCTCCTTCTTGCCGTGCTCCTTCTTCTTCTCCGATTTGCATTCGGACGTCGTCGAATTGTTGTCGACCGATTCCTCTTCGTACTTTTGCTTCTTCTGCTTCTTCTTGTGCTTCTTTTCCCGTCGTTCTTTGTCCCTTTTGGCGGTTTCCTCGTCGGTCGTGACGTCCGTATAGGTCGCGTGTTTGTTGTTGTATTTCTCGGCGGCGAATAGCGAGCTGTTCATTTCGCCGTCTTGGTGTTGCTTGCTGTTGCGCCTCTCCTTCTTGATCTTCACCAATTCCTCTTTGATTTTGAACAGGTGTTGGGACGGTTTGTCTTCGATCGCATTGCAAACCTGCACCTCGGACGCGGTGGTTGCGTTGGCGTTGATCGAAGGGGCATCATCGAACAGTTCTTTTTGTACTTGGAGTTTCTTCTTGTTGCGCTCGTCGTCGGAGGTGTCGCTCGTTATGCGCGGTTTGAGCGTCCTCAGGAAGCTGCTCTTCCTCAGGATTTCGTCCTCGCTGGACTCGATTTTCCCGCTGATGGAGTGCTTGTTGTAGACGGCCGACGAGTCGGAATCGGTGTAAATCTCCTTCTTTTTGACGGAGGTGGATTTCCTGTCGTCGTCGTCGTCTTCGTCCGAACTGTCCAACAGCAACTTGAGACACCTTTTCGACACTTTGACGTCTTTGTCGCTGTCGGAGTCCTCGTCCCACGACGTCGAGCGTTTCTTCTCCTCGCGCTTGGCGCGGCTCTGCTTCAGCTTGGTGAACTTCTCTTTGAGCTTCTCCTGGCGCTTTTCCTCCTCTTGCTTGGCCATGTTCTTGCAGCTGCGCGCTTTCACCTTGTCGTACATGGAGATGTAGGCGGGTTCGTCGTCGACGATGTCGAATATGGAATGTTTCTTGGGCTCGTCGGAGTCGCTATCCGACGTTAATTTTCGAATGCGATGTTCGCGTTGCAAGTGCTGCTGATTTTGTTGTTGTTGTTGTTGCTGTTGTAGTGGCTGCTGTTGCTGTTGTTGTTGTTGTTGTTTCTTTTTCTCTTCGTGTTCGGAACGCATCCGATTGATTTTTTCGATGGCTAGAGCGTGCGCCAGTTTGTCCTTTTTCTGCTTATCCTGGTGCAGTATATCGTCGCGTTTCTCCTTGTCCTTGCGGTGTTGTTTGTCGCCGTCTTCGACGGATTTCAGTTCTAAACGATTGAGGAATTCTCGATCGGTGAGCGATTCTTTCTCTCTGCTTTTGCTCTTGGATTTCTGTTTTTCTAATTTGTGTTTTTTGTGGCGCTCTTCGCGTTCTCTGCGCTTCTCCTCCGACACGTACTTGTCGTATTTGTTTAAAACGACGTTGTTTTTGTGTTTGCTGCTGCTCTTTAAACGATCTTCCGATCTCGTGCTATCTTTGGAGTCCCTTCGTTCGTTCAGTTTCTTATTGTAATCATGCGACAATTTGGCTTTCTTCGTCGAATCGTCGTTGATTTCGACGGTTTCGTGTGAACTATAGCGTCGTTTGGAACCGATGTTAGCGGGTAAACTGTTGTTGCGCTCTTTCCGTTTGGACGGATCGTGTTTGTCATGGGATTTCGAATCGATCGACATGTGCCTGGATTCGATGACGTCGCGCGCCTTTTCGCTCTTGTGTTTTTCGTGTACGTTGTTGTCCCGGTTCTCTTTGATGCTCTCCTTTCGGCGCTCCGACTCTCTGTCGATGTGCGTCGTTTTGTTGCGGGATTCGTGTGCCTCCTTGGCGTTCGTCAATTGATTCGACTCTCTGCTGCCTAGTTTATCGTCTTTGGACGGTCGATTCTGGTCTAGGGAATTGTGGGATTCCCTGTGTTTGTTGTGGTCGTCTTTCTTTCTATCGTGATTGTCTTCTTTGTGCTTGACGAGCCGCTCTTTGTCGTCTTTGTGGTGGATTCTGTTGTGGTCGTCGCGTTCTTTCTTCTCGCGTTCGTGTTTCTCTTTCTCCAAGCGGGTTTTCTCTTGTTCTTCCCTCAATCGTTTGTCGATCTCCTCTTTTTCCTTGCGTTCCTGCTCCAATTTTTCCGCTTTTTCCTTCATTTCTAACGCCTCCTTTTCCCTTTGGGCTTTCTTTACATTCTCCGCTTCTATCCTCGACCGTTCCCTTTCGATTTTCTCCTTCTGCTTCTCCAACAATTCGTTCTCTTTGTCCACGCGCACTTTCTCCTGTTCGCATTTCTCCTTCTCCAGTTTTTCGTGTTCGATTTTCGCCCGCTCCCGCTTCCTCTCTTCGCTTTGGGCCCGTTCCTTTCGACTCTGATCGGCGTCGTGGTCCGATCTTCGAGCGCTCGTATCACTGTTCCTTCTGATTTTGACGTCCGCGCGCGGGGAACTACCGCTACCGCTACCGTTACCACTACCACCACTTCCACTGCCACCGCACTCCCTACGCGACGACGGCACTTTACCGATTTTCTCGATTTTCTCGCTAATTTTCGCGCACGCTAGGCTAGGTTTATTTACAATCATTTTGCTACAAGTTCTCGCGTCACTCGGCACGCTCGGGCACGGTTTCAGTCTATTATCACCATGTGAGGCGCCTCGTGAACTCGACGAAGACGACGACGACGACGACATCGTAGACGCGGACGACGCCGAAGAGGACGTCGCTGCGGTCGCCGCGGTGACGGTGGTGAGGGCCGTCGCGACGCTCGCCGAACCGGCGGCCGCGACCGTCGACGGCGGCAGCTGCGTCGCGGTGATAGGCGACGGCGACGACGACGGCGACGATGACGACATCAGAAGATTCGGAGGGTGCGTCGGAAACGGATATTGGAGACCTTTCGCTGCTTGGATACCTGCAAATTACGATGATTTTAAGTATGACTAGTGTTGATGAATAGAAAGATTGATCTTGGATCACTTACCGGTGGATCTCGGCGATAAGACGGTAGGCGTCTTGGGCAAGGGCGGCACGTTGGTAGTGTTAATCTTCAAAGCCGACAACGGTAGAGATGTAGGAATAGAAGAAGAAGAAGTAACAACGGCGGGAAGTTGCGCGACGCGTTGAAATGCAGCAAACTCCTTGGGTTCGTACTTCTCGCCGACGTTCTCCAATCGCTTGAGATCGTCGTCGAACACCGACCGCTTGGCCATCACCGATTTGACGATGTCCGACGGCTGGGCCTCCTTGAAATCGAGCATCTTGTGCCTCTGCCGGAACTTTTCGATGTTGGCGTCGAGCAGGGCGAGCGCGTCGCCGCCGGCGGCGCTCAGCGCCCTCGAACCCGACCACTTCTCGTACTTCTCGTCCAACGATTTGATGCGCTCGTCCAGCGACGGGCTCGGCGGCGTCGCCGCGTCGCTGTCGCTCGAATTCGAACTGAGGCTGGGCGGACGCGGCGGCGGCGACGCCGGCGGCGGCACGTGCACCGGGCTCGGCGGCCGCGGCGCGCTCGATATCCGCGGACTCGTCACCGCCGGCGGTGGACTAGATAGGACGTTGTCTTTTTGACCTTTTATACCCGCCACGGATACAGGACCTGTTACGATAAATAAATAAACTTAGGTTAATTTATACGCTTACAAAATCATAGATGCGATCGTAGATACATGCGTCTAGATCTCGTACCTCTGTTGATGATTTGCGAGGCGAACCTGGGCAGCGGCAACGTGAGCGGCCCCTCCCTTTCTCTGGGCACCCTGCGTGGTTCACTGGGCGGGAAGTTCTCGGGCCGTTCGTCGCAGAGCGGCGTGCCGGGTCGCGAGCCGCCGACGCTCTCCGAGCCCGAGTGATCGTAGTGGTGCAACTTGGTGCCGGCGTTCGAATCGCTGCCGGCCGTTTTCCGCCGTTTGCACACCGAATGCGGCACGTAGACGACGTCGTGCCGGACGTGCTTGCTCGATTCCATCGACGGCCGTCGGGAGTGGTGTTTCAAATTCACGTCGGACAATCGCCGGACTTCCATCACCTGTCGCAAACGCATTTTTAGTTAGGTGCACTAGGCGCAACGCTGATGGCGAATTCGTACCTTTCTGTGGTCCCTGTTGGCCTCGATGATGACGTCGCTGGTGATGACGGTGTCGAGCAGTTCCAGTTTCATGCGTTTCTTGGGGCTGATGAGCTCGTCGCCGGAGCTGGGGCATTCTTCGAGCTGCTCGAGCAGATGGACTCGCTCCTTTTGAAGGTTCCGCATGTCGGGCGGGGCGAACGGGACGTTTTCTATAGCTGAAACGAATGGTTTTACTTCCGTTAATTACACTTACAGTAATAAATCATTACGAACGTATACAGAGCGAGGCGAACAAATTTCGGAAATTCAAAGTATTTAACCGTGCTTTTGGCAAATATTTTGCACGGACGAGAGCGACCTTGTAAACGGATTGAAGCCGAATTTAATCATTTCGGGAATGTTATGATACATCTATTGTTTCGATAATCGACGATTATGCAATTATAATTACGCCTACGATAATTTACTGTTAATGAAATTAAAATAATAAAAAAAAAACGATCGTCACTCGCCGCATTCCGCCGCATCGAGAAACGTGAATCACTCTCTCGATAATCGAAATGGCTTTTTTTATTACACTATTATTATTATTAGCTTTAATTAACCCCGGATAAAATTCTAATGGCGGCGACGCAGAAATTCAAAACAAATGTTTCAGATCACGTTTTGACGAGGAAAGGATTTTTATCTAAATTAGAACGATTTCCGTCTAGCGGGGATCCAACGAAATCTATCAAAACTCGAACAAATCGAGATCGTTTTAGACCGGACCTCCCGAAGAAGACCATCGAGGACCCGGGGGACGCAACGGACGCGCAAAAATTGACATTAAACCCTCCGTACTTTGTAAGGGATCGCCGGCGTCGTGGCCGAATCCGTAGTCGTGCTCGTAGAGGTCCTCGTGCGACGCCGTCGAGCTCTGGCTGTACTCGTCGTAGCTGCGAAAGTGCCGCTCCGCGTACTCGAGCGGCTGATCGTAGTAGTCGGGGAAGCGGCGCAGCGTCCGGGCGCCGACGCCGACGACGCCGGCCGCCGCGGCCACGCCGACCGAAACGCGCGGCGCCGCCGACGCCGGCGCGCCCGGCGATTGCAGCGACCCCGTCTGGCCGGCCGACGCGTTCGATCTGCTGCTGTACGACGACGTTCGAGGCCGCGTCGTCGTCGTGTCGTATCTGCAACAAGAATATAAAAATAAACAGATAATTTAACAAATGCTTAATAAGTCGTATTTATAAAAAGAAGCATTACATTTTGCTTTCAAAAAAAATGAAGGAATTGCTTCAAGGTACATGCATAAAAAGAGAAGTTTTGCTTCGAGAACACTGCTGTTGCTTTATAGCAAAAGGTTTTATGGTTTTAAAACCTTTGTTTGAAGTTTTTAAAACCTTTTTCTCTTACTTTTTGCTTCTATCTTTTACTTTAAAGTATAAATGTGGACTATTGTTGGTAATTGTAGAACTATTGTTGGTTCAAAAAGGGTATTTTTGGATTAATGTTTGGTTACCTTGAATATCTAGGTGTGGTGATATCGAAGGTCCTATTGATGGGTTCCCTTCGTTCGTCGAAAGTCGTCCTGTCGAGGACGGCGCCCTGTTTTTCTAATCTTTCGAAGAACGATTCCTGGCACTCCCGGCTGGCGAAGTCCACTTGGATTTTGGTGTTTTTCAACGTGAATCCGCGCATTTTCGCGACGGCCGTTTGGGCGCTCATCACTTGCTCGTAGAATACGAGCGCTTGTCCCTTATCGCGATCTATGTGCAATTTATCTGGAAAGAAATAAAAAGTTTGTTTGTGGATCTAATTGGAAGAAAAGAATAAATAGACTTACTTATAACGCCGAAAGGTTCAAACTGCATTTTCAGGTACTTGTCGTTAACGCTGTCGTTGATGCCGTCGATCCAGACGCAATTATACGGCATCGATTTGCCGAAACCTAATTTAATTCGATTATTACCTAAATGTTCACCGTCCATCTTCCGTATGGCCTTGACAACACTCACGATATCCGAGTACTGGCAAAACGCGTACGAACTCACAGCCCCTTGTTTCTTGATATCGATCTCGATGATTTCACCGAATTGATCGAAGTGCTTCCGCAGCTCCGACGCCGTCACGTCCTTCTCCAGATTACCGATGAACAACGTCCTGGTGGCCTTCGGATGGTACTCGTCGATGTCGCACTCGTACGGCCTCAGATCGTTGTCTTCGACGTCGCACCCCTGGTAGGCGGCCACCTCGATCTTACAGCCGAAGAACAACTTGTCGTAGCTCACTTCGAGCGCCTTCTCGGCGTCCTCGGGCTTCTTGAAGCAGACCACCGCATGGCGATCGGCGTCCTTGCCGACCACCTTCACCCACGTCACCTTGCCGTGCTTCTTGTACTCGTGGAAGAGGCCGTCCTTGAGGGACGTGTCCGACGACCGGGCCGGCAGGTTCTTCACGCAGATGGCGAGGGGCCGGCGATCGTCGGTGTGCACCACCGGCGGCTGGTGATTGGAATTCGAGGCGGCGCTGCTGTTCGACGTCAAACGCTTCGATTTCGGCGAGCCCGTGGAGCTGGTGTCGCGCGACATCGACGAACTCGACGAGCTGCTGCTGCTCCTCGATCGAGACCTGCCGATTAATTTACACGCAAATTATTACAACGGTAATTTTGTCGCAATCATTAGAGACTCGTAGTCTAGGTCTAAAAACCTTCCGAAGGTGCCTTTTTTCATCTTCTACGAATCTATAATAACGCCGGTTTAGTACCTTGAAGGTGACCTGGTGCTGGCGCTAACCGAAGGCGACGGCGACCTCGAACCGGACCGGCTGTTCGCCGTCTTCTTCTTGGCGGCGGCGGCGGCGCCGACGGCGGCGTTCTGGTTGCATTCCGACGGCGTCGCGGCGTACCCCGCGTCCGTCTGGTTGGCGGCAGCGGCGGCGGCGTAACGGTCGTAGCCCCAGCTGGAGCGGCGCGCCTCCGAGGCGACGGCGCCCGCCGCCCCGCCGTACTGGCCGTTCCTGTAGCCGCCCGGCAGGTCGGCGGAGGAGGCGGCGCTGGGGCCGGCGCCGACGAGGCGGGAAGTCGCCGTCGGGCGGTCGTAGAAGCAGCGATCGACGAACGGGCCGGCGCCGTGGTCATCCGATGACCTGGGGGACGAGAGAATCGATATTAGATTGGTTAGATTACTAGTAGATTTTGTAGAAGGAACTGTTCGGGAACAGGTGGAGGATATCTGTAGGATCTAGAAGACTTTGAGAACATGGAAGATGTCGAAGATATGCAAGACCTGGAGGAATTGGAAAGTTAACTGGTTTTTTACTTACAATTTTCGAAATAATTCGCAATTTCCTTATCGAATTGTAGCGACCAAATATGTAGATAACAAATAAAATAATAAATCAATAGCGTACTCGTACACATCGATTATCCGGCCACCCGTTTTGTAAAGGCCTATCGAGATTTCGTCGATTTGCGGCGATTAATAAATTCCTGTTCTTTTTGAAATTTTTTCCCTCCTCCTCGCTCCTACTCTGCTCGTTTTGACTCACCGGCCGTCGTCACGAAATTATCCGCATAACTGACGAACGGGCGTGAGTCAAAATGGAAAAATCGCCGATTGATTTGGAATTCGAACGATCGGAATAATCGATATTTCGACGTGCAAACGAAAAACACAAAGATATTTTTTTTATTATCTTTTATTTTTTTTTGTCGCCTCCTTACGATTCGAGAATAGCGGGATGGGAGATGAGAAAAAGCGCATTTTTCCGCGATTAGTGGAAAATCGCAATTTAAATGCATGGAATCGTTGCGACTAAATGGAATGCAATTCGTAAATGCCGATGCATTCGAAATGGGGGGAAAAAATCGAAATTTCGAGCCGCAAACAAACAATTACTTGTATATACAGGGTGATTATAATGTATCTACTATTTCTCGAGCATCTGGAACAGTAAGTTGATGAATAAAACGTCATCATGTACCAACTCAACGACCTGGGGGATTATTTGAATAAAAGAACCGTCGAAGAAGATGTCTTGGGGAAACATGAGGGATCCTCAAAGGAATCTTTTAGGTTTGTTTCTAATGTAAATTTATAGTGATAGGACCTGGGGAATGATAAAAAAAAAGTCATATATGAGAACGTACCCGTGACCGTTGGGATACCTGGCGATGGAGCCCGGCGACGTGGCGTAGGGCGACGGCTGGCTGTTCTGCGGAGACGCAGCGGCGGCGACGACGGAGGCGGACGCCGCCGCCGCCGTCGCGGGGGACGGAATGGCGGCCGGTTCGTAATACTCGGTGTTAAGCGTCCTGTCGTCTATCTTGAGCTCGGCGTTGTGCGCCTTGGACGCACTTTTGATGTCCATGAACGCCACCGTGCACGCCACCGTGACCTCGCCCCCCGGCGCCTTCTCCTCGCCGCACCTGGGCAACAATTTGACGCTTTGCACGCGGCCATACCTGCAATGGAAACCGACAAAAATATCATCAACCCCGTATATATCGAAGATTCTATCTAAACTTTGGGGCGTTTAGTATTGGCAACACCGAGTGAAAAAATCTCGGTGTACGTGAGTTAGACAAAGAAACGTCTCGTTACAATGGATTAGAGGTGGACGAAACCGTTATTTTGTAACTAATAGCGAAATTTCTACGAAATAAAATCAATTCGTTCGAACACTCCATGAGAAATGCAAGCTTTGTATTTTTAAATTAGTACGCCGAAATTCTACCGGTATATTAAAACTACCATTCTTGAATGATTAATCTTAAAGATGCACTATTTATATAAAATACGATGGCGTTCACCCTGTATAACACTCATAAATAAGTTATGAATTATTCCACGGAGTCCAGTCCATTAAACTCGACGGTAACCGTTACTTTGAGGTAACGTAAACAACGACTTCTCCCACCTTTAGCTCGCTTTAATAAACGTGGGGGAAGAGCGATCGGCGCAGGCGCTAGTTTTGACGGTATAAAAAGCGTCGCGCACGGGCGAGAACGATCATTTGAGCATCAGCAGTCGGGTTACGAGTTGGCTTACTTTCTTTATTTGGAATAAAATTTGGGATGTCTTTTTTTTCATGGATTTTACAAAAATTCTATCCGAAATGGACAATAGTGTACAGTGTTACTTTTTGCGCGATTTATTTGGCGGGATTTCCACGTATAGCGGCGAGAAAATGGGATCGTACTAATGGCTAGGGCGTGGCAGGGCACTGGCGAAATTATTCAATTTCTTTAAAAAATTTTAATAAAATTCCGCAGGTTTGCCGAGCCGAATTTATCGGATAAATGCATTCGTTAAACGGCGAATTTTCCGAATTGTGAGTGCACATTTTTCGGATTCGAAACGTCGACGAGTAAGTTTGAGTTATCGGACGAAAACGAAAATCAAGTCGGTTGTTTTACCGTTATACAATCGAGAAAAACCGGATAATTCAGTCGAACAATAAAATTCGCGTTAAAAACCAATCGAAAATCGGCCGATTCCTAATGAGTATTACGTCATTTTTATTATTACGCCCTGTATAATCCGTTGGATCGATGTTTTTTCCACGGCCAAGACGAATTTCGTAGACCTCCCCTCCCCCCCGATCTCCACCTCGACTCCCCACTTCCTACGTTCCGCGTTCGGTTCTTGTTCTAGTACAGACCAGTGCTGAACGGGAACTACACTCGAACAAACGGCTGATCGATCGCTCGATCTCTCTCTCGCTCTTTTCAACTCTCTCTCTCTCTCTGCGACTGGCTGGAGTTTTGTAGGGCAAAACAGAAGATCCCAGCTGGCGGTGAAAAGGAAATGTTTCTTTTGTACATTACAGGGTGGTCGGAGTTTTTAATAAGTTTTCAATTCGATTTTTGAACGGTTTGTATTGGAAATTTTTAATGTTAGCGAGTTTAAGGGAATAAAAGTGACTAAAATTTACGTAAATTCGAAATATTTTCTAGAAACTCAGTATTTGCTGTGTAAATAAAAGAACAGAAAAGACTGAAAGGAAATTGGATTTTAAAATTTTCATTGTTATTTATGATTCATATAGTTTAGGCGTATATTCAAAGTTTAAACAAAGGTTAATTTTGCATTATTTGTAACTATTTATCCTGTAAATTATACATTTATGTTTCGTTTTGTAAAGAAAACTATTCTCCACTCTATTATTTAAAATATTATATTTACTAAATGCCAACTAAGTATAATGATAATATAATAAAATCCATAGTTTAAATGATTCGAATATTTTCCTCAATTCTTTTTTCAAATATCTTGAACACCCCTCGTATACCTTACAATTCGCACAATAAACGTACGAGGACAAGTGAATAATTTCACGACCTACTACTCATTATAATGCAATACCAACATTTAATGGCAAAATTTCATGGATTAGTCGGATTTTTAACGATTACTCTCGCAATATTCAGGACAAATAATAATTAATAATTGATTCAGAGAGGTTGACCTCTCGCCCGAAATACTACCGTAGGCGTTCGGTATACAGTAGATTATGTGTCTAGGGAAACTATAATAACATTAAAAATAAAAACCGATGTATCTGGTTTCGAAAATACGTAGTAATTCAGGGTCATCAGCCAGTTTACAAATGCGTATTAAAATCTCTAATCTAAAATCGAATGTTTTTATATTTTCGCTAAATAATCCAAATTCGGAACTTACGAAAAGAACTTTTGGCAAGCTCTCCGTATTGTATGTGAATCAAGCTAGCACCCCCACCTCGACTAAATTGAAAAAAAAGTAGCCTATAATTAAGAGCTAATTAAAGGCTAATTTGTACCACAAAAATTAGAATTTGTACCACCGCGATATATTGAGAAAAACGGCATTGAAAATGGGGGGTGCTAGCTTGAGTTCAAGGCAGCACCCCCACTTTGTCCGAATTTAAAATCAAATGGATCAAAATATAGGGGATATTAAAGGCTAATTTGTACCACAAAAAGTTTTTCTATATTTTTATTATTAACATCAAAAAATTAAATAGAAAGCTATGATTGTCTCTGCTCCATAATCTTAGCACCCCCACTTTGGTCAAATCAAAAAGTGAATATACAACATTAAGCAACTAATTAAAGGCAAATTTGTACCACAAAAGAAATTTTGATAATTTTCAATGTAAAGCCGCAAATTAAATTTAAAACGATTCCTTGAAGAGACATGTGTGTGACGTATGAATGTAAAAAATAATGTAATTGTAAAAGTGAATATGCAACATTTTACAATTAATTAAAGGCAAATTTGTACCACATAAGAAATTTTGATAATTTTCAATGTAAAGCCGCAAATTAAATTTAAAACGATTCCTTGAAGAGACATGTGTGTGACGTATGAATGTAAAAAATAATGTAATTGTAAAAGTGAATATGCAACATTTTACAATTAATTAAAGGCAAATTTGTACCACAAAAGAAATTTTTATAATTTTTAATGTAAAGCCGCAAATTAAGTTTAAAACGATTCCCTGATGAGACATGTGTGTGACGTATGAATGTAAAAAATAATGTAATTGTAAAAGTGAATATGCAACATTTTACAATTAATTAAAGGCAAATTTGTACCACAAAAGAAATTTTTATAATTTTTAATGTAAAGCCGCAAATTAAGTTTAAAACGATTCCTTGAAGAGACATGTGTGTGACGTATGAATGTAAAAAATAATGTAATTGTAAAAGTGAATATGCAACATTTTACAACTAATTAAAGGCAAATTTGTACCACATTATATTGAAGAAATTTTATGTCCTTCACAAAACATTTTGTGTTTGGGTTGTCCCACAAATTATTCTGCAACAACGACTTGAAGAGTTTCTACCCACTATAAAAATGTGCCGGTTTTAAAACGTTACTTTTACCCCATATTGTATTATGTAAAACTGGAAAAGTATTATTTTAAAATAATCGAAGTATTTTAAGTTCATATTTTTTTTTTGTTTAATTTGTGTTTTCCATTTAGGATTCATACTTATTTTTTTGTAAAAATAAATTAAATATACCTACAATTACAGAATTTTTACTAACCCGGCTCCTTTAATAAATCACCCTTGTCGTCATTACATTCATACGTCACACACAAACAATACCCTTCTCAAGCTATCGTTTTAAACTTAATTTGCGGCTTTACATTAAAAATTATAAAAATTTCTTTTGTGGTACAAATTTGCCTTTAATTAGTTGTAAAATGTTGCATATTCACTTTTACAATTACATTATTTTTTACATTCATACGTCACACACATGTCTCTTCAAGGAATCGTTTTAAACTTAATTTGCGGCTTTACATTAAAAATTATCAAAATTTCTTATGTGGTACAAATTTGCCTTTAATTAATTGTAAAATGTTGCATATTCACTTTTACAATTACATTATTTTTTACATTCATACGTCACACACATGTCTCTTCAAGGAATCGTTTTAAATTTAATTTGCGGCTTTACATTGAAAATTATCAAAATTTCTTATGTGGTACAAATTTGCCTTTAATTAGTTGCTTAATGTTGTATATTCACTTTTTGATTTGACCAAAGTGGGGGTGCTAAGATTATGGAGCAGAGACAATCATAGCTTTCTATTTAATTTTTTGATGTTAATAATAAAAATATAGAAAAACTTTTTGTGGTACAAATTAGCCTTTAATATCCCCTATATTTTGATCCATTTGATTTTAAATTCGGACAAAGTGGGGGTGCTGCCTTGAACTCAAGCTAGCACCCCCCATTTTCAATGCCGTTTTTCTCAATATATCGCGGTGGTACAAATTCTAATTTTTGTGGTACAAATTAGCCTTTAATTAGCTCTTAATTATAGGCTACTTTTTTTTCAATTTAGTCGAGGTGGGGGTGCTAGCTTGATTCACATCCGTATTGTTAATTATGTAATATGTCGAAATAAATAAGTAAATCCATCGGGAAAAATTTCGTAAGTAAATTGAATGTGTGAAATTCTTTAAGTGCAAAACAGTTACGTTCAAAATGTATAGGTATTTAATAAAACAAGTATAAGATAAACGAGGGGTATTAGAAATGTTCAAAAAACAACTAATTGATGGTGTAATGTAAATTAAGTCAATTCACGATATTTTTGAATTTTGGCATTTAGGAATTAAAATAAATCACGAAATTGTTGATATTTAACAAAATAATTAATTATAGTCGGGGATTTGTTTAATTATAGTCAGGTTCTAGAACGTGTCCTAGCATTCCTAATTGAATTGAAACGCATACGAGGTGTGTAGGGAATAAAGTACAGTACCTATTATTAAAATGTAATTAAATAAAAATCGTATTAACTCGAATTATTCCTTGACGATCGTTTTCTAATAACACAGGAGAGAATATAGATAATCGGCGTTTACGGGGGTACATCAAAATATTCAAACAGAAACGAACATTCAAACAACATCAACAACATCGATATCTCAAAAAAAAAAAAAGAAAATCAACCCCAAAACATCCATGAAAAACACAAAAATAATAACAGAAACAAACGAACATCGTGTCACATAAATCTTACATACATATGCCTTACATCAACTTCATCCGCAGCAGGCCGTGTCCCAAAATCGGCGAAAAACCGAGCCCCGAAAAGGCGCCCCTTTTAATAAACCAAACAAAGCGAAAAAACCAAGAATAATGATAAAAAAAATAAGGAAAACCAGTCGCTGGCGTTTTATCCTCTTATGTTATTTTTCCGGGGGCCTCCTCCCGGCCTCCCGTTCGCAGAAAGACTGCCGCCCGGCCGGGGCGCAGCGCCGACCCGGCAACGCCGCTTATCGATCTTCCGGCGCGACGCCCTCTCGCCGGGGGGGAAAGGCCGTCGCGGCGCGAGCGGGGCGCTAAATCGAAGGGTTTCGTATTCGCCGATTCGATTTCTCCGAGGTCGAGGATTTTTCGCGACAACCGGCAGCAGCGCATGTTTTTTTAATACGATTCAATCGGCGGTTTTTTATCGTTCTTTAACTTTATCCGTTCTATCTCGCTCTGTTCTAGCCGAGTTAATTTCTCCGACATGATGGATTTTTCGCGACAACCGACAACAGCGCAAGTTATTTACTACGTGCTGGCCGTTTCAATTCGCGTTTCTCTGCTTCTTTATTTTTGCTATGAATCGCGTTCTTTATATTTCTTTAGTTTTAGGTATTGGTCTCTGGTTCTATCCGTTTATTTTTTTTCCTAATCTCCCTGACGTAAAGATTTTTCGCGACAACTGGCAACGTCGCAATTTATTTATACGGAGCTCTCCCGTCTGATTTCGTATTCTCCGATTCTTTATTTCCGTTTTTTTAATCATTCTCTAGTCGTGTTTATTCTGTTCTGTCCTCTCTATTTCTGTTTCCTGTTATTTCCCTTTCGAATTAATTCCCGATTTTTTCCGAAACATGAATGTACAAACGACAACTAAATTATTATTATTATTATTATTATGAACTTATAAATGGCCTATTACATATTTTTTATTCGTCGAAGGACGCGTTTGTTAAACGAAGAAAAAATAAACAAATCAAATTACACGGATTACTTTTACATGTGCGTATTTATTTTTCTCTCTTCTCGCTTTAATAAATATCTACCTATGTATAATGCAAACAGTCGTTTTTAGAAAGTAGCCTGTGAAGACGGCTCGCCATTGCCTTACAAAATCACGTTGGCGTTGCAGTTAATAATTGATGAAATGACAAATGACAATTGTCAAAGTAAAAAAATCACAAAACTCTGGTCATGTTGAGAAATTAATATGATTTCGACATGCTCGATAGATTTTCAGAAAATTATTATCTAATAATTAATTGAATATCTTTAAAATCAGTTATAAAATGTCAAGTAGTTAAAGATAAAAATGCTATATTATTGTGAAGATTATAGAGAATAATAATCAAAATAAGTGTATTGTGCATGAAAAAAAATGTTCATCGTTTAGAAGAATGTCACGAAATTGATTCAATAACGGCCGGTAGAATAGTGTCAATGCTTTAGGGAGCACCCTGTATATGTTCGAAAAGGGAAGGTAAGCGTGGAGTTTCCCGGAAAATTCGCCGGCGGTAGGTCGAAGAAGGCGCAGGCGCGCGAACGGAGCAGAAAGAGAAAGGGTAAAACTGGCACACGTCGGAGTTCCCGGAGTTTCCGCGTCCCGGAAAACTCGCATTCCCGTCGGTTCGGTCGGGAAAATCGATGCGAAAAATGTCCGAAGACGAGATTTTCTTCGCGTTTTTTTTAATGTTTCAAACAAGTTTCAATGACTTATTTGACGTTTGATTATCTATTTTGACATTTGACGTTTGATTAGCTATTTTGACATTAGATTAGTTTTTTTAACATTTATGACTCATTGGTTTTTTTATAATCGTGACATTTGATTTGACTTTTTTATTTGACATTTATGCCGTTTGATTGGCTTTTTTGACAAGAATGACGTATCTGATTTGAGTAATATTTAGAAAATATTATATTTGAATAACGTAATAATAATTCGATGCACGAAAATCGTGCGGGAATTTTCCTAGTCGCCCTGTATATGGCATATAAAATATATTTTCGCTCGAATCGAAATTCTGAATTTCATTGTTCGTTTTTTTTATTATTAAATACACGAAAATAATCACGTTCTATCACGAAACGCGAAAAATAAAATTCTTTTGTACGTACGAACATGCATACGGGGTGTACGAGATAAATTCTATCCGTAGTTTTTATCGAGGTTATTCGAAAATGGGAATTTAAAGCCGCGTTGGCCGTGGAAACAAAAAGTAAACGATTAACAGTCACAGCTTACTAGATTTATTCTATTTGTTTTATGAAACATTAGGGGTGATAGTGTTTTTTTAATATCTAGGAAATTTTCCATTTCCGATTCTTTACAACTTGCAGAGAATTTTTTTTTACGAAATATGACAAACAGGATATTTCTATCTCGATTAATTTCCGAGATGATTGCGAATAACTTTTTTCAAGATACTTATAAAAAACAATTTTATTTACTTTTTTGTCTACCTCTCGAAATAATTGTATATTATTATTTCTAAATTTATCCACCTGCAGAAATTAGCAACCCCGTGTTATTACAAAACGTGTTGCATACAAAACAAACTTTTACTGAATTATATTTTCGCGGGTCACCCTGTGTAACACACAACATATGCACAGTGTACATACAGAGAGAGAGAAAGAGACGCATTTATCGTGCTCGCCCGAGCGAGAACGGTGTAAAGGTTAACACGTCTAGAAACGGTGAAACGTTGTTTTATTGCAGGCCGGTACAATCGCGGTCAATACAATTCCCCAAATCAACAAAACTACCAAGTAAAATAATGTATTTTTTGTCTCGCCCGGTACACACGAAAACAAGCTAGTCCTACTTTACTACGATGACTGGGATTAGAGATCGTAAAATCTACGTATGTACGAGGGACGCGCGAAATGTAGTTGTGCGTTTTAGAGGGGCTGTTGAAATGTTATAAACGCTTATAACAATATAAAGAGAAAACTACGGGGGTATTGCGTAATGTTCGGTTTTATTGTTGGTTTTATTCCAATTCTCACGGCACTCTTAGCCCATTCTAGGTAAAAATAGGTTCACGCAACGCCATTCATTTTACTACATTCCGTAATATTTTTTTCTTATTTTTTTTTCTTTATTATACATTCGAATAAGACAAAAGGAGCGTATCAAGTAGGCGATAATACTTATCGCTCTGTACTGGTAAAATAAATACTGTGTAGAATAAACGATGCGTTTCCATGGGCTTTATATCGCTGAATTGGTTTTTGTATGGCTTCGAATTGATATAACAAAAAAAAGTGGAGTTTCCACGACAGCTAATTCGGTAAATAGGGCTTCTCAAGGGCATACTGATTTCTCGTATAATATTTGATGCTTTACAAAAAATATAATCAACCAATGATTATTTAACATTCCTAAATTATTATCAATCCAAAATATCGATTAGATGCATCTAATCATGTATGTTTAAAATTTGAGATAAATATTGTCGGATTCATTCTTCTCATTAGCTGTCATTGCTAAAATAAACAATCACCCACCTGTCAATCTTGCTGTTTGATTGATTCATTAATCTGTCATTTATAATTTGATATTTCATAAAAATACAACAAAAGGAAGATTATTTAAGGTTTGTAGAGTAGTTTTAACCGTGAATATCAGTAAGATGAATAAAATTTGAAATACATATTAACGGATTCATTCATCATCCTTGTCAAACTTAGGCCAATCTGTAATTTTGTTATAAAATGTCGCCATTTTACCGAAACCGGAAGAGCAATTTGTTTATACGTGTTTATTCCAATTTATTTTTAATCAAGTTGGCCAGTTTTTCATTTCACTTTTTTTTTTTCATTATTTAGTCTAAACTCGACTAGACGACTCTTTCGAAAATAAATAGTAAACAAACAGCGTTGCCAGGTATACTTTAAAGCCGATATGTCGGGGAAAATTTTCGAATCACAAAAAAGTCTATTAGAAAGCGAGGAAGGGTCAACTACCTGGATCAAACAATACGAATATAAGGTCTCCCCTAAAATTTACGACTCAGTCAGGTACCCTTCGTGTTGTAATAGTTTTTTTTTATAGAGATTTCGTTTTCATTGTAACCAGGTAGAGAGGGTTTTAAAGGGAATTCGAGCTGAAGCAATTTCAAGTTTAAACGTGCATTTTATTTAAGAAATATACGCACTAAATAAACTACAAGGGAAAAAGAGAGAGGAAGATTAATTATAATTATCATATTACCAAACGGAGCACTCTAGATTTAAAAAATGAATTAATTTTGAATATGAACAAACGTCAAATTAAAATTTTTGACATTAGCAGCCAACTTGATGATTTTTATATAAATGTGTCAAAATGTGTAAAACGTCATAACTGCCAAATTTTAAGGAATAACTGAGTTAAGTAATTATTTCGAACATAATCGCAAATTAAAGATGAAGAAAGCATAAATTAATGTTTAACTAAATTCTGGTAACTATTATGAAAAAAAAAGTTAAAATAAAAAACTAAAAAGTTGAAAAAACTTCAACTTGCTACAGTAATGACAACATGCCATTACTATTCACAGCACACTAGAATAAAACGCGAAACGTCACCGGCATACTTAACAATCGAAAAAAAAAATCAAATTCCCCGTCAAATTGAAACAAAACAACAACAAAACAGCCGCGCGAAAATTTCAGTCATCAATTCTCTCCCTCCTATCTCTTTCTACATCGCTCCGATCTATCGAAATGGAAAAACGTACGTACGTCTCGAGAGAATCCCACCCCGAAAAATTGAGAGAATACTTTTTTTTTTAATTTTCCTAGGGTTAAAGCCGCGTGCATTACGTCATCTAAAAAACTACGACCAGTGGCCTATCCCATTATCGATTACACTGTTGCCAAGTCGTCCGAGAGATCCGTTCATATCGGGATAATCGAGCGAATTCGATGAATGTTATACATGGGGGTGGGTTGAAGTGAATACACCGGAGCTATCGCAGTAGGCGTTACGTTTCGGGTAAATACCAGTATGGAATATACGAAAAATATTCGCGCGAATAAAACGGACAAATAAGCGCGTATAAATGTTGTAACAAACGGACGCCATGTTAAAAAAAAATTGTCCATAGCCGATGCTGCACAAACGTAACGTAAAAATAGGATTGGATATTTACCGTTTGAAGTGTTCTCGAATGCGTTCTTCTCGTATATTCTCGGGTAAATTTCCTACCCACAAGTGTCTAGTCTCTCTGACCATTTTGCCCTAAACACCACATTGAGGATATTGTTGTTTTTCGTCGCCGCCACGGACACTATTTCACGAAAAAACACAGCCGTTTCAACTTCATGTCGGACTCCCTTTTTGGCACGCACGACACACACACACACACACGGAGATACACTCACTAGATTTCACGTATATATTCACGCACGGAACAACAAAAAAAACAACACAAAACGGCTGCACTTATCCCAATCGCAAAACCGACTGGATTAATCCGAATCTCGTGCACTTCGATTCCCAGTTAGGCGTCCAGAAATCCATCGTTCGCTGCCATTTTTCTCTCGGTTATATGTGTATTTTTTTCGCTTCGCCTTTAGCACAAAACGCGCACACACTGCTGCTCTCTACTGGGGCTCGCGCTTCGCTTGCTCCGTTCGCTTCCAGTTCGGAGTGTACACCGAACTGCACCGCCTAGCGTCCCGACCTGGCTCGAGCGTCGACGTTGCCGGTTCGAGCTCTATGAGAATTTCCTCGAAGCGATTAGCTTACTATAGGAACGGTTCGAATTCCAACCAATTTATTATGTTTTATCCAAAAATTCTAACGAAAATGAATTATTTTACCATCTGCGTTTACACCTGCATTAAATTTTGAGGTTTTTTTCACGATATATCCTCACTAACCACCTACTAGTTTTCACGCATTTATTGTACTAATTTCTTTATTATTTAAGAAATAAATCGTTGATATTTGGATTGCATCCTGAAATTCAACCAACACACTTAATTCAAACAAACATTCGTTACGTTACAATAATCTTATGCGTCAAAATTAGCAAATATTAAATTACAATGGTATTGTAGCGTGGGGAAAAAACGGTGGAGCCGGCAACCATGCGGAGCGGTGTAGACGGAAACGGCCGAACGGATGAGTCGACGTGCGATCGGCCGCGTTCGGCTCTCGCTTTCCTTCGTCGTTCCCTCTCTATCGCGCGTCGGAGTTTTCGGTCGCTACTAGCCTGCTTACAAAAATCGGTCTATTTTTATAATTGTTACGATATATTGTTTGTTTTCGTTTCGTCGATGCCACGTTGCAAAACAATATCGATCTTTTTTTTCGGTTTTTTTTTATTCATTCGATTCGTAATTTATTGTACTGGATAATTTCGTTTATTTTATGGGTACCTTACTAAAACGGTAGATATTTGTTTGGTATTAAATGAGATCGTACGCGTAAGTTTTCTGGATTAACTTCTACCTATTTACGGGTACAAATATTCTCATTTGCTCGCCTACTAGATTAATTTTATTAGTTTTGTACTATTACAGTATTACACGTATGTACTATAAGGCAATCAAGTTTGAGATGCCTTATAAATAAATCAAACACTGTTTCTCAATTTTCTGTAATATTCATTGATTAAATACAAAATACAGTAAATTTATGTCGAATTTACAATAAAAATGACACGTTTTAAGCGTTAAACCGA
The DNA here is from genome assembly GCA_918026865.1 of Phyllotreta striolata. NCBI lineage: Eukaryota > Metazoa > Arthropoda > Insecta > Coleoptera > Chrysomelidae > Phyllotreta > Phyllotreta striolata. Next base: position 5,360,277 of record OU900102.1, read on the forward strand.
CCCCAAAGCCACCACGTCGACACAGTCGACTTGATCGTGTAAATTATATCCAAATCCCGTGTCCCAGCCAACGCGATTCTTTCAGGTAAATAAAACTCATCGAATGTCTGCATTACGATTATCGTTTTTCATATATTTTCGATGGCATTTGGAATAGAAAACGGACGAGAAAAACGGTGAAATTCTCAAAATAACACGTCGACTTCGAAACGCACGTACTCGAAACCGACGAAACCTTTTTAGAACGCGTAGTAGGCTGTTTTAATTGAGGTTCGGCCGAGTCTACTTTCTAGATGGGTGGGTAAGGTTGTCGTTGAATAACTACAACAAACGGTACAATAATACGAAATTCAGTGCATTCTAGATCACAATGGCTTATTCTTTGCTCGAATGTTATCTGTCTTTGCGGATTCTATCGTAGAAGGCGGCTCGGGAACATTCTCTTTTTTTATTTCTTTTTATCGAGCAACAAGTGCAATTTATTTAGTTTTATTATTTTATTAACACAGTATTTTCGTTTCGTATTAATTTTATAGTGTTACTATTACGTAGATTCTGGCCGTTTACGTTTTTTTTAGGTAGGTACTCGAACACTTACAACCCCGCGAATTTTGGTTAACCTCAACAAATTAGTACCGGTGAAAACGACGTGATAATAAAGGACTTTATTAAATAAATATCAACGATTTGAAAGTACGTTTAAGAATAACCAGTTGGCTTCTAGGAACACACGCGATACCTTTATATTAAAAAAATCGAGGTCATCGATTCTATTGAAACCACTAGCGCCATCTATACGTTCGTCGATAAATGAATTACAGGAAAAGGAAGCTCATATTTTATACTTCGTACTTTAAATGGTAGGTGTCGCTAGGTAGTTGACACTTGACGTGAAGCTCTATATTTTTCTATCAAATTATTTGATTTTAATTATTTACTTTCTTTTAAAAATTGATTTTAAGTTCATATTCTTGCGTTTTGGATTTAATTTTTATAAATAAATACATTGAAATTAATTGGTTGTTGCTGAGTAACTGTCATCGAGTGACATAATAGCTGTCAACGTTGCCGCATGTTTCGAAAATTCCAGAAGATTACTAGTAGAGTATCAATGCGGCAATTTCGAATCGAATTTTTCCAGTTCAGATGTACCTTAATATTATTGTAATGTGGCATTAATAAAACAATAGTATTTTTAATGAGTACAACAATTCTAATTTACGCTGATTTATCGGTTATATCAACGCACAGAACCGCCCATTTTCCTTGCACACTCTTCGAACCGGCAACGCCGCCTCCCGACCGATGACAGCTGACAGGAGCCAGTAATAGCCGTCCGACTCGACGACTGCGGCAACGAACCCGTCGCATCCGTAACCTTCATTTCCCCCGTCAAGAGCGAACGAAAAATAAAAATAAAAAAAACGCGCACACACACAACACAACCGCAGCGATGATTCGCTCATGATAATAATGCACCGGTGTGCCGCGCTCGGTCGTTCCGCTACCGTTTTCGTCCCGTTCCCGCACGGCCAGTGAAGCAAGGCGATAGAGTGTGGTGCGTGTGAGTGCGTGTGTTCGAAGTGCGAAGGGGCGCCCCAAAAAGGCCCGAGTGACCGTCGAGCTGGCGAGCGACGGCGACAGCAAGTCAAACATGGCCTCCGCGCCGAGATTCGTCCAAAGTCCCACCGCGTGGTGTCAGCGGAAGGTGAATTTGAGGCCGCAGCACCGCGGCGTCCATCTGGTCACCGAGGAGATACTCAGGCAATTGCCCGAATTGAATTCCTTCGTTATAGGATTGTGTCATATTCAAAGTGAGTGCGTTTCGTCATTATTATTTGTTGGAATCGTTCTGCCCTTAAAATTTGTTAACGATTCCGATACAGGGTGTTCCGTTTCGGGTCAAGGTGATTCGCTGAATAACCCGCAGGTGAAGGGCTCGCTCGCTATACCTAGTGTTTTTTCCTAAACGAATTAATCTGCAGTTTCCTTATAATAAGTCGAGTTAATTTGTCGCAAAGTTATAAATAATTAGAACATACATTTAATTTTTATTAAACAAATATTTTCGGGACATGGAAAAGTATGTAAAAAAATTTGACATATATATCTGTCAATTACGTCATTTGTCCTGTCATTTTTTTTCATTATTTAACCTACATATTTCAATTTTTTTTGCAGTTTTACATACCAGCGCTAGTTTAGCTTTAAACGAAAGTTGGGATCCCGACGTTCGGGACGACATGGAAATGATGCTGAATAAAATCGTGCCCGAAGGATTACCTTATAGACATTCCTGCGAAGGACCCGATGACATGGTAATATTTACAATTTACCTTATTTATTCTATTAATCGTACACAACTCTACAATATTCCTACAGTAAATCCATCGTAACTGTATCGAAAAGCATGTATTATTACATTTGTGTCTACATTCAGAGTGTTAAACGTTAGTGCCTATATTCAGACTGCTATAATTGTTATACTACTTGACCAAGTGATTAATTCGTGTACGAAATTTGCAGCCGGCTCACGTGAAGGCCTGTTTCCTGGGCTCCAATCTGACCATACCGATAACGGAGGGCAAGCTGAACCTGGGCACGTGGCAGGGCATATGGCTGTGCGAGCACCGAGACCACGCCGGCTCCCGCAAGCTGATGGTCACCCTCAACGGATGCCTGCGGGACAACGCGTGCACGCCCCTGTCGCCCGTCAGCCCCATGGCCAGTACGAGCAGTTAGGGAAAGCACTCGGGGCATTCCTTGTCCAAGCATTGAATGTCTCGAGTTTGTCGGGTAAACGGCCAAGCGCGTTCGCCTCGAAATCATTCCGGAATATTGGTTGATCTTGTGCGTCTCAGTGAAAGGGGGATAGATAACGTGTAACTATAATAATTGAGATGATGTTGATGATGATGCGGTGGTGGTATGGGATGGCTTGCGATGAGCTTGTTTGAGATTGTCCCGGGCCAACCTGTATGTATGATGCGTAATAGAGACTTGAGAAAATAAAACTTTACGACAATATGTACATAGTTGTACATTGTAATATATTGTTTTCGTTTTTTTTATATTATAGATAAGTGGGATTGAATGCGTGAAATGGTGTTTTGATGTTGCTTTGAGTTTCTTTTTTCTATTTTATTAATTTCGGTGTTTTTTTAGAGGGTATCAAAACGCCATTTTACGGTTTTAGGTGCTGTGCATTTATTTAATAGGTAAAAACCAATACAAAATATGATTAGGGTGTGATATAGGTAGAATTGAGAGTCGTTAATAAATCGGGTTTTTTACAATTTGTCCAATTTCGTGTTTGTTTAATCGTGTAATTATCATTTCTATGAATAGCAATATTTGTAAACATATCTAGAAAGCGTCCAATTCCGTTTGTTTTCTTTTCGTATTTAATTTCACTTGAGATAAATGTACAAAAGTTATCGAAACCGCGACTTTCTAGATTTGATTCGATCCGGACGGGCTAGAAATATTCAAGTAGAACGATTTCTTTTCATCAAAAATACCAAAAAAAGTTTTTGCGTAAGAGTAAGTTAATTGTTACGAAATTGAGTAATGTTGTTTTGATTTTTGGCTGTAGTTAAGTAAGGGTAAAATATGCATTGTTGTAAATAGGTACATATTACGCCGTCATAGGATATATAAATAAATAATTAAATAATTAAAGAAAAAAAGGTTCATTAACTATTACGACTAAGAAAGGTACCCGTATAAAAATAAGCTGTATTGTTTTAATTCAAACATATCTCATCTTATAGCAATAAAATAGACATATAATTAGGTGTATTTACGCGATATGTTCACGACACTTTGGTGATGTAGTCACTAATAATACAAGTTTTATTTAAAACTCATTTGTTTGTGATTTGATACGTGACAATATTGCTAGATTAACGTGAATTAATTCTGTTCTTGTTTTAAACTAATATCATAAAGGGCAGTTTCTTCTCGAACACCCCGTATGGTATTTATCAATATTAAAGATGGTTGTGAGTATAAAATAAGCGATTTCGTTTCGATATGTTTTCTATCGCTATTCGAATGCACAACGAAAAATTTCGGTTATTTTTTCGACGAAATATTTTCGTACGGGTACTTTTCCGAAAAAAAAAGTGAATTTTAGTCCATCGTTATCGAATTACTAAAATGTTTTGTTGTCGGCGAAAATACGGCCCTTTTTAATCGATTTTGTTTCGCGTTAATTATCGATTAATGGATTATTGAATGAAACTTATACTTGTCCGTCCTGTATGTATAACAATTTAGAAAACTATTAGAGGTACACTTGTGATATATATAGTAAAAGATCCTGGTCTACTTATTGGATTGGAAATCTCTATAAAAGGGCAAAATTTTCAAATAAATCCGCAACTACATTGATTTTCATCGACGGAAATTCTCTCTCGCTTCAAGTAGAACGGCCGTATTTTCGCCTGTATTTTCTATTGTATAAAAAAAATACAAAGAAAATTAAGTATCGATTGGATCGATCGATCGATTTATATAAAAAAAATAGTACACTGCCATAATGCAATTTGTAAATATTGTTTTTTCAAAATTCGTTTCGCCCCGTTCGAAAAATTGGCTCTCCTTATTCGCTCGCAGGCGTTTCATTAATCGATAAATCATCGATTTTCCACCAATCGGACGCAGGCGAGCGAATAAGAAACGTCGATTCTTATCGTATGTACTGAGTACTAAAATTCCAAAGTGTTTTCAAATCGGTTCGAAAAAAAAATAAAGCGACCGATTCACATTCTTGTATTGTACCTAGCGCATAATTTGCATAAATAAAAAAAATAAACGATAAATCGAACTAAATCGTATTTCCTACCGACATCCCGTACAAGCGCATATACAGGGCGGTCAAATCACTGACGACAGCAACACCCTATATATGTACAGTAACGTTTTCCAAAGACCTTGTTGTAAAAGAGTTTCTCATTAGAGGAAAATCGAAACGAGGGTGTGTTAATTTTCCGGGCGCGGCTGTAATTTACTTATTGTACGCTCACACGTGAGAAAATGGCGACGTTCTACGCGAATCCCAACGAAGAAAATGAAATTTGGATCGAACAGGCCGCCTTCGATTCGAGATTTCGCGTTTGGCATTACATTTTTTTCTGTTTTTCCGCCTTCACTATCGCCGGTGAGTGTACTAAACGACCGAACTAATTTCTGTACAGGGGCGAATCAAAACTATTTAGAAATAATTGTGGTTTACCCTGTATACTGATATTGCAGTTTAACTATTCTCAGTTAATTCCAGTGGTGCTATTTTGCTGTTGCGTTAAAATCAGAGTGCCGAGGACGAAGCAGGAAATCGAGGCGGATTATTGCAGGAAAAAATTGGCGGGGAAGTTCAGGCATAGGCTCAAATTGATCAAAAATCAGGATATGGACACCATGGATTTGGAAAGAGGTGTGTGTGCATGAACTATATTAATATACAGGGTGGTCAAATATTACAATTTTCGCATCTAAAATCCACTTTGATCACACTTTATAATTCTATAATCGTTCTGTTGTAGCGTTGCAAATAATTCAAGACGATTACGCAGAGGAAAAGAGCAAAATCGCCGTCGATGCTTCGACGAAACATTAGAAAACTTCCGATTTCAACGTGAATAAAAGAAACGATAAAAAATTATATGTATATTACGTAAGAATAAACTTATTGACTGCTCTCTGACAAAAGAAATTCTTCCTGAAGCAAATCTTTTTGATTTGATACGTCGAAATTATTATAATGATGATTAAAGAAGAATAGTCTCATCACATCAAAGTAAAAGGCCACAAATTTGACATTCATTATAGACAGAAACGGAGCTAACTTCACATTGTTGGCTGTTATTTTTTAATTTTGCCGTTACCGAATTTTTCCTCGATTTTCACCAAATAAAAACCTAATCAAGATGGCATTCGGAGATTTGAGCACCGAAAAGGGCGTGAAAGAACTCAACGCTTTCATCGAGGACAAAAGCTACGTGAGCGGGTAAGTTTAATCAAAACCAAACCAATCTCTCCAACATAACCCAACTTTACACGTCTATGTCCGCTCCAATTTCCGCAGCTTCGCCCTGAGCCAAGCCGACATCGACGCCTTGGGCAAGCTAACCAAACCGCCGGCGGCCAATCTGCCTCACGCCCTGCGCTGGTACAACCACGTCAAATCCTTCACCGGCGACGAACTCAAAGCCCTAGGCCTCGCCGGAGCGAGCCCGCTCAAAGCCGGCGCCACCACCACCGCGGCCGACGACGATGACGACGTCGATTTATTCGCCTCCGACGAAGAGACCGAAGAGGCCGCCAAGGTCAGAGAGGAGCGCCTCAAAGCGTACGCCGACAAGAAATCCAAGAAGCCCGAGCTGATAGCCAAGTCGAGCATCGTCTTGGACGTGAAGCCCTGGGACGACGAGACCGACATGAAGGAGCTGGAGAAGGCGGCGAGGTCCGTGCAAATGGAGGGGCTCGTGTGGGGCGCCTCCAAGCTGATGCCCGTCGGGTATGGAATCAACAAGTTGCAGATCATGTGCGTGGTCGAAGACGCCAAAGTGTCTGTAGACGAATTGGTGGAGAAGATTCAAGAGTTCGAGGATTTCGTTCAATCGGTCGATATAGCTGCCTTTAACAAAATCTAAATCGTTTGATGTACGTTTTTTTGTTAAGTTTGTATATTCGGATTAAAGTGTTGTATACGATTTAAATACCAGTGTTCTTTTCGTTGTGTTTGATATAAATATACAATCGAAACAACTTATGTAGCAATTCGGACGAATACCCTAATCGATTATAACATCATCGCAAGATTTCATTCTGTTCAACAAGCGAATTTTCTCTTGTATTTGATTCTCAATCACTTGTCGATATTTATCGGCTTCGCCCAATCGTTCCATGTCTTTTAACCAATTCTCCCTCTCTTTTATCTCTTCCACAACTAAAAATTAATAAAAAAAAATCAGCAAAAACACTCGTGCATAGGGTAGGAAAATTTCTTCTTACGCTGATCGAATCTGTTGGGCTCCTTGGCCGTTTCCCTTCGAACTCTCTTCTCGATGGCCCTCTTCCGTTCGAATTTAATCTCCGAATTGTAGGCCATCTTGTTCTGGAGCTTCTCCTTTTCCTTTTCCCTGTCGACGGCCGGCCGGGCCGGCTTGAATCGCTCCCTTTCGTACACGCCGGACTCCACGATGGTTTGCATCGAACGTTTCTTCGAGCTGCCCGGCCTGATGGTCACCGGATACTTCGGCTCCCGAACGCTCTCCGGGGCCTCCTCGTCGCTGCGCAGGTTGTAGTTCTCCTTCTTGCGCATCATCGATGCCATTTTGCTCTCTTCGATCAACACTAGGCAACAGTACAGAAAGTTACTAGAAAAAAATAAAAAGGCACCGATGTGGCTGTTGTACGTTTTAGGTATTTCGCTCTATCCGGATCGAACGAGTTTTTGGGCGTTTGCAACATCCCGCCTTTGGGCACGTTCTTGCTCATCCATTCCATTTCCAATAGGATATAATTGTGTATAATGTAAATAAAGTGGCTGAAATGAAGATGAAATGATCGCTCGTTTATAAACGGTCGCTATGGAAACAATTATTAAATACGAGGGATGATTCGAATCTTCTATACGCTACATACGAGGGGATCACTAGAAAATATACATAACAAACGCATTAAATTCTGTCGCGTTAATAAGGATGTTCTATTAGACCCGAACGTGCCAGTCTCGCTTCGATACCGCACTATGAACACTCATAAATACCTTTTATACATAGTTTTAAGCTCGACTAGTGTTTTTTGTTGCCAACATTACGAATGGTAAGTTCGATACGTTCGAATAGGGCAGGAATAGAAATTTAGCGTTGCAGGAACCCCTTCGGGAGGGCCCATTTGGCGCTGTTGATTCTTGCTAGGGGAGGCTCGAAAGGAATACCATTGAAAAACGTAGCCGAAATAGGCGGTATACCATTAGTGCGGAATACAATACGCGAGATTAGGACTGTGAAAGGAGTGGATTCGATTTGGGTATCGACCGATCATTGGAAAATCGCTCGGGAAGCGCAAAAAGGTTCACCTAGAGGTAGGCTGGAACTCCACTCATGTATTATACAGCCACATAATATAAAACGAACACTTCGACACCTTGTTTAGATAAAATCAACGTTCATTGGAGATCGCCCGAATCGGCTACAGACACAGCAAGCTCGCTTGAAGGGATCGAGGAGTTCCTGGAGAATCACCAGGAAGTCGAAATACTGGGTCTATTGCAATGCACGTCGCCTTTTATAAGCTCTGAATACGTCCAATTCGCTGTAGATTCTATGAGAAGCGGCTATGAATGCGTATTTTCAGTAACGAGGTAAGTTAAAATATCTTTAGTACTCTCGATAAATAGATTAGACGATTTAAGATCGCACAAACTGCGGTGGAGGGAACTCGATTATAAATTGGTACCGGTGAATTTCGAAGCTTCGAGGAGACCCAGAAGGCAGGATTGGAACGGGGATTTGGTCGAAAACGGAATGTTCTACTTCGCTACGAGGAGATTAATAGGAAAAGGTCTATTGCAAAGCGACAAGTAAGCCAACGTTAATCATGTTTATCGTAGAAAAATGTATTCAAATTTTCACTATGGCTTTGCCAACGTTTCCGCCTCTTAGCATATCGACAAAAGCGGTGAAAGTGTTCTCGAAACCCTCTGTTACGCTTTCCCTGTATTTCAATTTCCCTTCCTCTATCCATTTCTTGTTCTGTTCGATCCCCTCAAACCATCTATCCAACCACCTGTGCACTATGAAACCTTCCATTCTCAATTGATTAAACGTCAAGGGATACTGAACGAGAGTAGCTGAAAATCACACATGTAAAAGTCACAGGTACCGATCATTTACAATACTTACCTTTAGGCGGTTTGGTTTCGTTATAACCGGAAATGGCCCCGCACACGGATATCCGACCAAACGTATTCATATACAGCATTATAGTCGAACTTATTTCACCTCCTACCTTTAAAATATACATTACAAATAACTCATTAAAACTCGCTAATTACCAAACTTACGTTATCGAAGTAACAATCTATACCGTGCGGGGCGTACTCTTTGATCTTCTTCCTCAAATCGTCCGATTTGTAGTTGATGAAGTGGTCAAAACCCAACTCGTTCACTAGCCACTTTCCCTTTTCATCCGAACCGGCCACTCCGATGGCCTTGCACCCTTTAATTTTGGCTATTTGTCCGACCAAGCTCCCCACGGCTCCGGCCGCTCCCGTCACAAGTACCGTCTCGCCCGGCTGGGGCAGGCAAATCTCCAGGAATCCGAAGAGGGCCGTGTTGCCGGGCATTCCTAGCACTCCGAGCGCTAGGGATTTCGGTAGGTCTCCGATGTCGGGTATGAGCCAGGCCGTAGGGACGCCCGTAGAGAGGGGCTTGCCGTTGGAGACGGTGTGCGTTCGCCAGCCGAACTCGCCTACTATGTGCCGCCCGGCGGGGAATTTGGGGTTCTTGCTCTCTAGTATCCTAAAAGCAGTAATAGATTTTAGTATGTCTAAAGGGTTATCGGGTGTACGAGGGCTCTGCGGGACGCTTCGTACACGTACTTGGCCACTTGGGAGCCCATGAACGTCTTGCCTGTCTTCACTCTCGGGGCGTAGGCTCTCATGTAGGGATCGACGCTCAGATATTCCGCTTCGGCCAGAAATTCTACGGTTGTTGGAAACTTAATTATTGTAATATAAAGTGTACAATTTCGTTACGTACCTCCTTCTTTTAGGGAGGGTAATTGCTCGTTGGTTAGTTGAAAGTCGCTTTCTTTAGGGAACCCCTCGAATTGGTTGCGGAAAATGAAGGCCTTCGCGCTGATATTGCGCTTGCCAAAATAGTTGGAAAAGGGAATTTTTCGCAAAATTTTCATGTTCGTTGCGTTACAAAAACTTACGTGTAACGTCGATAACGGTAAATGCGAGATAATTATTTACGTTAATGAACAAATAACTAATTCCAAAAATATTCTAATCTAAGGTCTAAAATCTAACATTCAAATTACTAAACGTCAACTGTCATTAGTGTCAATTTGACACAAGGTTACATATTACGTAAAGGCCGAGTCATTATTGGAAGATCTAACCTTCCGGTTTATAGATACCTTGACGTGTCAAAACCGTGAACAACCGAAATAGTTAAAGATCCACCTGATAAAAAAGAAGAAGAGCACACGAATGTAATGTAGGTTATGTTGTGACATTCAACGTTCATGTTATTATATTTTGTAACATATGCATCGTTCGAATAGATAATTAACATATCCGGTTTCGCATTCGTTTTATCGTAATACTCGTATATCACTACGCCTACCCATCAGTGCTTTCCAGCTGCCAGCCCGTTGAAATACAACGTCGAGACGAATTAGAAATCGACGATGAATGGGACTTGAAATTGGCTAATATGTTGTGGATATTACGCAACAATGACAACAGATCTTAGCTCCGGTAAATATGAACTAATTACGTCGATACCTACTTGCATTGTATCGAATCCGTAGCTTCCATACCGACGTTCTACAGGCAAGCCTACGATGCCTGTTCGATCGATGGCCAGACCGTTCTCCGGGAAGTGTTCGAAACGCTTCTTTCCCAATTCAAGCTGTCGCCTGCTCAAATAGAAAAGATACATAACGTGGCTGGCGTTTCCGAAGGAGACGTCAATCGAACGAATTTCTATAAAACCCTAGCTCTAGCCGCTTGGTCTCAACAGGGCAAACAAATTACCGATAAACTGTTTGATAATTGCGCAGAAAAAGGTAACCTAGTATATTACACCCTGTGTAATAGTTTTGTAGATATAAAATATGATTTTTTTAGAGTATCCTGTACCGGAAATAACTGATTTAGCACAAGTAAAAACAGTAAGAGCCCAGCTGGCGAAGAAAGCCACATCCACAGATTTGGATTACGCATCGATTAACAAACGGGACTCCATAATCGTTCATTTAGTACCTGAAAAGAAAGGTTTGATATTAAAATACTCGGAATACGTTGTCACGTCTCAACGACACAACGGCAAAGTATCCAGAAGATACAACGATTTCGTCGCTTTGAAGGAATTACTGCTCAACAGGTTTCCCTACAGGTGCGTAATTTCTTCGCTTCGATTGAAGGTTTGATTGCCAATCAAAACGGTTTCCAGATTGATACCGTCCCTGCCGCCCAAGAAGATCGTTTCCGACGCCCATTTCCTGGAACAAAGACGCCTGGCGTTGCAAAGATGGTTGACTTTGATCAGCCGACATCCCGTCGTCGGCGATGACGCCATAGTGGCTTTCTTCCTGACGGATCAAGGCCCGGATTGCCAGCACAGAATCCGGGAGATATTCGCTCGAATACCGGACGAATTCATGACGTCCGATGTAGCATCTAACGCTAAAGTAATGTATATAAAATAGCACACATGCTTTGTATAATCGAATCGATTCTCTAGGACCTGTTGCCTCCTGAATACGGACGAATGGCGGTGAATTCACAAAACATCCGTACGCTGGTGAACGTGATCGGTAAATTGAAGCATCTAATCGACAGGAACTTGGAGCGCCACATAACGGCCGGCAGGGACTTGGAAGACTTCACCGAACAACTGAAAACCCTGAGCACGCTCGACGTGGAACAGGCGCAGAACAATCTGCTGAATTGGAACGCCATGCAAAAGGGCTTCCGCGTGATAGCCAGAGACATGGATTCGATGTCGAACAGATCGAACCATCACGCCTACGCCGAACAGAGCGAGGTGTGCGAACGGCTGGGCCTGCTGCTGGACGTGCTGGTGGCCCACAAGGAGCTCTGCGAGCGCTTGGACAGGGGCCTGCATCACGATCACGCCGCGGCGCTCTCTAAATTGTTGAACATGAAGAAGAGGAAGATCCAGGGCGTCATTAGGGGGACCGATGTAGGTTAATTTCGACTTTAATCGTCTCTTTGTTGTATTGATGAGGGGGTGTTTGCAGGCCGAACGGGTGGAGCGGTTGGAATCGAAGATGCTGGCGCAGGAGAATTTCATAACGAACATGGAGCTGCGGGCGGATTTCAGTTTGTATTGCGTGCACATGGAGACGCGATTGGTGTACGCTTATTTGGAGACGCTCTCGAACATCATCAGGAATTTGATGAGTTTACGGATTAATTTTCATTCGGAGGTGAGTTGTTGTTTCGTGTAAGTTTGATGTTAATGAAAGAAATACTTTGTTGCAGTTTCATGATATTTGGTCGCAAGTACAAAGGTCTGGTCTACCGTTTTTTTCGGGTGATAGTCAATCGAATGGGATAACGTAGAATTGATAATTAACTAATATTGATAAATTTAATATATTATACATGGTTTTAGTCTAGCGTACTTTCTAGTACGGTTTTGAGCATTTATTGTTAATTGAAAATGTTTGTCATTCGTAGTACAATGAGGGATTTAGGTGTATATTTTATCTTTGGTTTATTTGTTTATACTCAGTAGAAATTTATCCAATAGGACAATGATAGTTGAGATTACATATTTGAGGTGTATTTTTTTTAGTTTCGTTAATTTATTAAAAGAATATATATGTTTGTTACCAAGTGCCTTATCGAAAGATTCAAAATGTGATAAAATGCATTATATAAATTTGTAAATGTATCTGTACTATTTTAATAAAATTAATATTTTGATCAATACAATATTATTATCAGTAAAATAAACTTTTAACAATTAAGTATTATTTGAAACAAAAGAAAAGGGAGATTATTGAAATTGAATAACAAATTCACAACCATAATGAATTTAATTTGTCATTATTATATACACATCAATGAGAAGCCATGTACCATTGTTTAACAACGTCCCGAACAAAGGGAATTCGATAAAGTAAAATATCACAAAGAGTTAAAATAACTTATGTACATATTTCATATATACGTATTGGAATCGATTAGAAAAATAAATACTATCAAAAGAAAAGAAATTAACTCCACGTGACATCGTAACCTTTCCAATTGACATTCGGGGCCAAATGTACCATTCTTCCTTTGTAATGGAACGTTACAATACCTTTGTAAGCTGTCCTAGGTACACCACTCTGTAACGATAACATTTCAATAATTATATCTAACGTACTCTGTACAAAACTGCTTACTTTAAAATCGTCCATTAGTCCTAATTTTTTTGTTATCCTTTTGTATTCCTCCCTACTTCTATAAACGATTCTATATGGATCCTCGTAATCTACTTTATCAGCTTTCAAATCTTCGTAATTGATCACGGGGCTTTGGTAAACTTTCTTCACGAATTCATTGTCGTAATTGTCCTGTAAAAATTTTAATACAATCAATCTTATTTGTAAGTTAATCGACGAGAAACGTACTTTCAACAAATAACTGAGATCCATTTTGGTAAAAGGCACGGGTTCTTCGTTTAATTTTATGTATTTCAAATGTTTCTCGAAAAACATGCCGCTGCAACAAAGAGGAATTTACCGCGAATTTAGATAAAATGGAAATTTAAGCTTACTTAGATACTCCCGTTTTTCCGAAAGTCCTCGTCCTGGATATTTCGGGCCTAATGCAGGACCTCCCTTTTCTCTGCGAAGGATCTCGGATCCAGTCATCCCAGTACCTGTACAATATGCAACATTAGTATATGAGAGCGGCCTCTTACTGTATAAAACATACGCCCTCGGCCATTTCGTGTACAGCTCCGACCAAACATTTTTGGTCAACATCCAGCCCAGCCCGGGGAAGAAGTCTGTCCGATAGAGCAAATCCGGCCTCTGCATATTGACCAGGTCCTCTTTACCGTTGTCGTTCCACGCCGAGACGCACCACAGTGTCTCGTCGGCCAGAAGCACCGGATAGGCCCCCAGGAAGTACTCGAAAAAATCCGGCGCCACTTCCAAATCGTCTACGAAAATTACCAACATTAATCGTTCATTTATATTCAATCGGTAATGTACGGTAACTTGATTATTTCGTGCATTTCTTGAGGTATTTGGAGTAACGGAATAGCATTGAAAAAATTACCTTCTACTATGATGACTGTGCTAAAGTTAAAATTGAAAAACATCTGGTTCAAAGCCCAGCCGTAGTGTCTCGATATTTTGAAGTAGCCCCGGAACTTCTTCTCCTTCGGGGGTACTTGTATGTCGGATTGATCGGGCTGTTGGATCAGTGAAACCTGCGATCCATAGTTTTCTATGGCCTGCTTCGTCTCGTCGTGATTGCAGTCCTACAAAAATGTAAATGTAAAATGAACCGTTTGTTTGAACTAGGCGAAGGCCGGCTTGCCTGACTGACGATTATGGGAAACCGATCGGGATCCGGTCTGAATCTAATGAGACTGTCTAAACATCTAGTAACAGTCACTCTATTGCAAGCGAACACGAGTATAGGTATTTTAACGTTTCGTATGTCTTCCCGCATTAGCATGTCCTTAGTAATCTTTTTGGTTTCTAATAGTTTTTGAGCATCTTTGATCATGACATCGTTCTTCGCAAACTCCTCCGATATGCCTTGTTCCAATATCACCATTTTATTGTTTAATTTGCCGGAATCATCGTTCGACTGGCCTGGATGGTACAGGTAAGTTATAAACAGCACAGACGTCCATATTGTGAATATAAATCCTATTGTTAATGTGCGTTTTATTCGCATGTTACATATAAAATTATCGTGTGTAGCAAAACTGGAATAGAACAATTCGCTATACAAACGAGATTACAGCGAGAGTCGTATCAACTTACTCATGGAATCGTATTTCAGAAGAACAATCTTCAATTTAAACTCCCAGATAAGAGTAAATATGGCCTGCTACATTTTTTATTATCTACGTTTAAATAAAAGGAAGAACTTATCGGGCACTTTAAAACTGACACGTCAAAAACGCATGGTATTGAAATTATTATACAATATCGCGATAATAAGTAATTATTGCTAGAGACTTTGTTTAATTGTTAGTTGACATTAAAGCTGCCCACACGTCCATTTTCGCCATGTTCAAAACTCTAAATTTAATTAACATTTCCACCGCTCGAGGGCGCTACGAAAACCAAGGTGTCAATATGAAAAGGTTAGCTCAATCTTTATATTTGACCGAATAGCCAGTAGTAAATATTAATCATCATAAGAAAAAGAAGATTTACTCCAACTTAATAATTATACAGATAGATTAATACCCTGCTCAACTAAAATGATATCTAGTATCTAGCGATACTTCATTATTGTAGAGAAGTTAGTACATAGAGAATAGAATATTTCTCTATGAGTTAGTAACGAAATAATTGACAATTTTAAGGTTTATACGACCGTGATTTTAAGTAACCATTTTATTTTCTACAATTAATTAGTCGACTCCTCAATATCTTCGCTCTTTTCGCACTGTTCTTTCCTCTTCTTCAGGTCCTCGGCCAGATACCTGAACCTCAACATGCATTCCTCCTTAGTCTTGCCCGGTACCAATTCCGATATCCTATCCCACCGATCCGCGGCCCCCTTGGGGTACTTAGCGAGCGCCTCCTCCAAATGCTTCTGTTGCTGTTGGCTCCACTTCAGCACCCCCTCGCTCATGGCTCCGTCCATTTCCTTCTTGGTTTTCTGCTTGACTTTCACCTGCGGTTCTTCCTCTTCCTGTTCCGTGGGCAACCGATAGGCGTTCTCTTTCATCCTGTTGGCCATGAAAGTGACTTCGGGGACCGATCTGTTGAGACATTCGGCGATTTTCTCCCACCTGCCGGTCATCCCGGGCGGGAATTTCTTCACTAATCGGATCAACTCGGCTAGATCGTCGTCGGTCCACAGTCCTCCCGATATTGGCGGGGACGTGCTTGAAGGGGCCGATTCGCCGGCGGGGCCTACGTATTGCACGTCGAAATTGGGCCCCTCCGGAACCACGAATTTGTTCCTTTTTCGGGCGGTTTTTACTCGTACGGGTTCCGGTTCGGGTTCCGGAGTCGGAGGTCTGTTGATTTCTTCGATTTTCTCTTTAACGGCCGATTTCAGAAAGCCCACTAAACTTGGTATAGAAACTATTATGTAGATGATGAACCGTGGAATTTGTACGGGAAGAGTATTCCACATAGACGGTTTCGGTATAACGAAATCCATATCATCGTCCGATTTGTTTTTCTTGGATTTTTTCTTCCTCGTTTTCATGTCGTTCTAAAACATTGCTAAAAATAGAATCGTACTCGATGAATAAACAAATCGTATTACCAACGTTAATACCCTTTCGAAGTAAATTCCCCAGTTAACTAGATATTGTCCGATAGTCACTATAACGAACAATATCAGTAATACTTCCGTAACGGCCATTTTGCGTACGAATCTGTAATAGAACAATCCGGACTTCCAGTTCGGCAGGCCGGTGACGAGCACTTCATCGTAATATTTCCTTTTGGCGGAACTTCTGAGGATTTCGTAAACGGTCACCAAGTTACGGAACTGATCCGAGGTGTCGACATCTTTATTTTTGTCCGGATGTAATTTGAGCGATAACGTTCGGAAGGCCGATTTGATTTCCGAATTCGAAGCATCCTGATGAAAAACGTTACAAATTAACAACAATTAGGAATGTAATTAGTCGAGTACTTACTTTTGTTATGTTCAATAATTCGTAAAAGTTTTGCTTCACTTCGTCTACGGCATCGAATACTTCTAATTGCTCACTGTCCCACGCTTGAATAGAATTACTACTTATCAATAAAATAACTAAATAAACAAACATAATGCGATATTTAAAGTAATTCCGTATGCCAACAACTCAATAAATATTATAGTTTTAAGGTTAAGAATTTGGGTGTACGAAATAACGCATAGGTAGAGGCATAATCTTCTTCTTCGTTTGTAACTGGCCTGGGTTACTTCGGATATACGATCACTTGTCTTCTTCTTTTTCTTCATTAGAACAATTGGAGGACTCTGATATTTAGGCTATTCAACTACTTTACTTCTTCTTTTCAATGATAGATGACTAATGACAGTAACGTCAGTTATTTTAGTTACCATAACAACGTACGTCGATACGGTCGTGCTAGTTAATTTCCTAAAATCAATTTTTATGTATTTTTTGGTAAGGTTTTTCCCTCTTAAAATTTTAATTTAAGCTTATTGTCGTCGTTTTCATGTTAGATTAATTATAAAGTAAATGACCTATTAAGAGTTAGGAAAATATTTATTTTAATAATACAACAGTCATTTTTAAGTCTGGTACAAATCAATGGAATTTCGTTTAAGAATGTCGAATTAATTACGTTAATTATTACCTGGAGTGTATTCGTCGGAAACGAGGCCAACTCAATTTTTTCGTTATTTTTCAATAATCGTTCTTTTGTTATTCATTATTTATTGATCGTTACTCACGTAAATATTCCATAAAAATCGAACGAAAATCAATTGGAAAATTTATTTCCTCGTGTCTGATTCATTCTGTATTTAAAAAAACATTAATAACAAAATTCATTCGAGTCATTCGATTGATGTTAATAACATTTCAGATTATTTTAAATATCCTGCAATTAAGTCAGTAAATAGACAGTATAAATTGAAAATAGACGACAAAATTGTTATTATTCAGTGTACTTTTTCAGAAATGTGATAGTAGAAATGTGATAAAGGAAAAACATACAATGATAGTATTTTATTTTTGATAGTAGAACGGAAGAAAATTAATATACAGTATGTTTTTGACGATTTCGTTACATTATATACAAATAATATAATTATTAATTTCTCATTTTTGTATTTTTTTGTTATAGATGGTCTAAAAAACAATCCAATTCACTGCCCGGATAAATTTTAATTAACCTGCTGGGATCATGTCGGCCATGTTAGAGCTGGAAAGTTGGCTGATTTACCAATATGTTGCGACCGAATGCGGCGATTGCCTGTGTAAGAACCCCCGAAATAAACCCACAAAAAAATCGCAAATAATTCATTTTATTTTTCACATTTTTATGCTTTTTTTCTTTTGATTTTTTTATAGGAACGTTTTATTTGCCCGACTGATTTTTATTAAGCACCCCCCTTGGGTTTTTACAAGTAAGTTATTTTTTATTTATTTTGTTTCGTTATTTTAATTTTCCCCGTATAATTTCGTTGGGAGTAAATACAAAACTCGCCAACTAGATTATGACTATCTTATCATCGGTTTGCGTTTTTGCGATTTCCCGGTAACTCGATCGTTGAGAAATTTAAAGTAAACGCGTCTTAATAATAAAAGTATTAGTTGCTCATAGTAAAATATTGTAATTTATCTATGTAAATTTGAATGTCTTATCTTATCTTGACGAAAACAGTTAATAAAACAAAACGGCCGCGCAACCACAATTCTTACTAGTAAAGCGAAGTTAGCGGCAATTCGAATTCAATTTTCACCGATTTAATTGAAAGGAAAACTAATTTTTTTCCGCAAATTTTCAGTCATGACGGAGAGCGCCTTCAGAGCGAGAGACATCGGTTTGCGTACGCAAAAGAAAATCCTGTCTCGCATGGCCGGAAAACACGTCGTCAAAGCTTTCATCGACGACACCACGGCCTCGCTCTTGGATAATTTGTACAAATTGGCCAAGCAATACGTAAGTTTTTCATTATTGTTTCCTCTATGAATCCTTTACAACCTGTACAACCATCTTGTCGAAGTCCACCAAATATATTTCGAAATCTAGTCAGTTGCCTTAGAACTTCACACAACCTGTCATTTTAAAAGAATTAATTTGACAGATTTACATTGTTGTTATGGAGTAACTAAGGACATTGTTTACGTCGAGAATATTGAAGAGCATAAAAAAGTAGTGCTGTATATTGATGCATTACTTGTGTTTAATTTACAGAGCGGCAACAAAAAGGAGGCGGAAAAACTGATAAAAAACATCATAAAGATCGTGATAAAAATCGGCCTGTTGCACCGCAACGACGTCTTCTCCGAGGAGGAGCTCCAGGAGGCGGAGAAGTTCAAGCAGAAGTTCCGCACGCTCGGCATGGCCGTCATCTCCTTCTACGAGGTGGACTTCAGCTACGATCGCCGCTTCCTGGTGGACGCCTTCTCGGAGAGCAAAAGGAGCCTGGTGAAGGTGGTCGCGGGTCATCTGACCGAGAAGTCCATGTCGAAGATCGAGGGGGCCTTCGAGTTCTTCGGCGACGGGGGTTTCTTGGACGCCGTCTTCGAGAGGAATTCGCCGTACAGGGAGACCTTGGGCAGGGTGGTGAACGGTTTGAATAAGGCCATCGAGACCGGAGATCTCTAGTCTCGTTTTCTAGTTATTTCGTTGTGTTTATTTGTAAATAATTACGAGGGTCTATCCTATGGCGACCATCGTGATTATTCGCTAATTCATTATTAAGCTCAAGAGATATTGAATGTATTATTTATTTTTTTCGTTTAGGAATTGATTAATATACATATTGAGTAGACATATCTGCAGATATTCGAAGGATTCGCGAATAGTATTTAAATTTATAGAGAGTATTTTTGCACCGAATTATTAAAAAAATATAGAAAACTTCGACGATTCTCAATCAAAATTCTCAATGAATGGTTGTGTAAATGTTGATAATTACAAAAAATAATTAGGTATAATGATAATTATTACATTTTAAATCAAAAACACTGTTCTTCTATTATTTTAATTTGCTACAGGGTGTCCCAAATCATTTGAATTATTGTAAAAAATTCAATGAGTTGGCTTGTCCTTAATTCTTGCCAGTATTTTATTTTCCATTTAAGTATGTACTTAAATTTTGACTTGTGTATATTTCACTAGAAATACTCTCATTATACGGGCACAAAATAAATTAGAACCAAATATTAATTATCTAGTAATAAGAGAAAAAATCGTTGATAATTTATTAATTTAGCACTTAGTTTGTAATTTTATTTATTTATTTATTTATATTAACTTTAGTCCATGACATTTTTGCTGTTTTTTTAATTTTTTTTAATTCGTATCAGATACACCTTTATACATAGTTTGTAAAGTAAGTGTTAATAAAAGCTGTTTAAATACAATACACGAATGAATGATTTTTTTTTCATATCCTACATCCTTGATATGGAAAAACTAGGATTTTTCACCTTACAATAAAATTAGTAAAGTGGAAGAGGAAGAGATTTAGTACAGTGCTATAGATCCCAAAAAAGTGTACTAGATTTAATAAAATTCATTCAAAAAAGAAGAAAAAATCCCTTACTGGTCTTGTTTCATAGAGACAATCAGCCACAGTTATAAAAAATTAAATTGACATTAATGACAGTAAGATATTGACATCCGATTCGTGACAATTAACTTTTATTTACACAAAAGTTAAAAACATGAATTTAATTACAATTCCATTAGTTTTCCTACTGTGCTTCGTCAACCGTAACATCTGCAATGCCGAGGGAAATGTAGACGAAGAAAATGACGGCACAGCTCGATATACCCTCGAAGGAAGGGTTTTCCCACTGTCAGATACTCAGCAGAAACAGCCCCATTGGCAAGCCCACACCAGAATCCACGTAAACGGCGGAGAATACCTCGGTTTCGTCAAGAAAGACGGCTCTTTCGTCATCCACAACGTTCCATCCGGATCGTATGTAGTGGAAGCCTTGCATCCGGAATTCTCCTTCGAACCGGCTCGAGTGGAAATCAATTCCAAAGGAAAATTCCGGGCCAGGAGAGTAAATCACCTTAAAACATCCGATGTCACCGTCGTGCCCTATCCTTTACGAATGAAAGCTTTAGGTACTTTCAATGATTATTACTTCAATATACAGGGTGATTTTACAATCGTTTTTAGGTAAAACCCGTTACTTCCAAGTGAGAGAACAATGGCGCATAACCGATTTGCTGTTCAATCCCATGGTGATGATGATGGTGCTACCTTTGCTGCTCATCATGGTGTTGCCGAAGATGATGAACGATCCCGAAACGAAGAAAGAAATGGAGCAATTGCAAAGCATGACCAAATTCGAAATGTCCGATGTAGTCTCGAATTTCCTGGCCGGTTCAGCGACAAGTCAAAGTCCGCCCGATAGGGGTCAGGCTGCCAACAAGAAAAACCTGAAATCGAGGAAACGGATCGAAAAATGAGCGTTGTCTAGTCGAAATTTTAATCGAACAATTCAATTATAGGTGATAAATAGGTAATAAAATTAACTCGTTGTATTATTAAAATAGTGTAATAGTAGCAAAGAAAAACGGTATTTATCTACAATGCGACAAGCATTTTTGAGAACACACCAATAAATCCAACGGAACTCTTAAATCCTCGTTATTCGAAACGGTGACGTTGGTGGAGACATTCCGGAGATTCGCCCTGTACGATCGGCCTACTGTGATCCTCGCAAAATTTTCGAATATTGGTTTATCGCACGTACAAAATTCAACGCCATCTAGATACCTTATGAGCGTGTAAGGAATCGATCCAGGTGGATAAGGCACTCTAGATTTTATCACTACTTTAGCGGCGAGTTCTTTTAGCGACGTTATTCTGGAGAAGCTCCAATTCCGAGGGACAGATTCGCAAATGGCGTTCGAAAAATTATTATCGGATACGTCTAATTCTGCTAAATTCATTCTCATCATTCGTCCGGGCAATGATTGAAGTTTGTTGTTCGACAAGGAGAGTTTTTTTAGTTCCTTAAGAGAAGCTAAAACGTGATACTTATTAGGATAATTAAGCGAATTAAAAGAAATACGAACCTATTCCTGATGGTAGACTAGTTAACGAGTTACGGCTCAAGTCTAATGTATGAAGGTGCCTCAATTTTGAAATAGCCCTCGGGAGAGACTTCAATTCATTGTTGCTTAAATTAAGAGTGTGTAAAGTATTCGTAAAATTCTCGCATAACCAGTTGCTCGAATTGTCGCCTAGCCCGAGTAAATTGTGGGAGAGATTCAAAGTTCCCAAATTGGGCAATCTATTTAATTCCTTCGGGACATTTTTAATACCGTTATGACTCAAATCTAATAATCGCAGTCTCGTTAATCGTATAACTTTGTTAGTTATATCGAATTTGCCTATGTTGTAATACAATTCTTCTAGATAATCCGGTAGGCCATTTTTGGGATAGTCGGCCCTGCTGGAGATTTTAAGCCGTCTTGATTTAGGTTTGGTATCCACGACCGCTAAACTACAAGTTTCTTCAATGGTTTTATTAGTAAGCATTTTGTGCAAGTATTGTAGAAATTTGGTCAAATCCATCGGGTCACCTTCCACGAACAAATCCACGTCTGGGACTTTAAAACGAATGGTAAATTTCCCTTTATTAGCGAATTTCGTCATTATTTGTTGAATGTTGTTGCTGATTATGTATTTTTTACCGGTAGGCGCTTGATTTGTGAATAAGATTAGCGAAATTTGAGCCGTTTTCGGATGTTTTGCCAGTGCCAGAGTGGTTTTTGTATGCCTTCTACCCTTATTAGAACTCGGCAATGATCTATGTTCGGTGAACGTATTGCAATAAATCTTCATATTTATCGTATAAATCACAAATTCAATTGATATGATATAACGGATATATTTAATTTCAAAGGAAAAGTTTGGTTAGCATTTATTATTTACCTCCTCTTCTTCTTTTACTGGCCAAAATACTGGCTGAATAGTCCCATCAGTAAAAACCGATTTGAATAGTGACAGTTGACAATGACGGTTAAAAATATCTGTGATTCGGATCATCATGGAAAATAAAATATATTTTATCTCCGGCTCCGGATCTTGGAGGTAAAAGGCAACCCAACTTTTACAAAACTTTATATTTTCCCATTTATAATTACCGAAAATTTGCAGATATCTTAGAAAAAGATGAGCGAAGACATTAACAGATAAAATCTACAACAAGGATCCATTGTAATCGTTTCGAAAAAGCAAAATAAGCGGGTGTGTCTGATAAACCTAATCGCAAGAAAATGGAACAGCTCATTAAGACTTTCGAGCCCGAATTTCACAAAAACTACCTCCTATACGTACTAAACAAAAAACTACCATCATCCCAGAATTCCATGGACACTAACAGGTAAACACCCCTTGCAAATATTCTTACAAATACAGCGAGCCCCTTTTCAGATCCGTACTCATGTATTTCGCTTTATCCGGCCTCGACATCCTAGGAGAAATCGAAAACCTGCCCAAAGAAAGGAAACGCTCCATCATCAAATGGATTTACTCCTTGCAAATCGTCAATAAAGAAGGTAACGTGGCCTCGGCTTATGCGGCCGGTCGCCCACACCTTTTAACTTTCCCCTATCCGTAGAGCTAGTGAGCGGCTTCCAGGGCTCCCCTACACTAAACACGCGCACCA
The DNA here is from genome assembly GCA_918026865.1 of Phyllotreta striolata. Classification (NCBI taxonomy): domain Eukaryota; kingdom Metazoa; phylum Arthropoda; class Insecta; order Coleoptera; family Chrysomelidae; genus Phyllotreta; species Phyllotreta striolata. Next base: position 5,383,571 of record OU900102.1, read on the forward strand.
ATAAAACCGGCAACACAAGCTACAAGTGGTCTCATGTCGCAAACACCTACGCTTGCTTGTCTTCCCTATTAATCCTTGGAGATGATTTGAGTCGAGTCAACAAACAGGCCATACTAGAAAGTGAGTAAATAATGAATTGTGTATGATATAATTAGTTATTTTTATGCGATTTCAAAGGTTTAGAGACTCTACAATTGCCCGATGGGTCTTTCAAAGGTGCCAAAGAAGGCGTTGAAAACGATATGAGATTCGTGTACTGTGCGGCTTGTATTTGCTACATTTTAGACGATTGGAGTGCGATTAATATCGAACGAATGATTGAATTTATCCTAAACAGTATCGTAAGTATATTTACTCTCAATTCGTATGAAATGATTCGTTCATAACGAATTTTTCAGTCGTACGATGGGGGTATAGGGCAAGGCCCCGAATTGGAGTCCCATTGCGGGTCGACGTTCTGCGCCATAGCCAGCTTGGCTTTGAGCAACAATCTAGACAGATTAACCAAGGCGCAATTCGTGGCGTTAAGGAGATGGCTGTTGTTCAGGTTCGATCGAGGCTTCAACGGGAGGCCCAACAAACCCGTGGACACTTGTTACTCCTTTTGGACGGGCGGGGCTTTGAAGATATTGGACTCGTACGATTTTATACACGATCAATTCAACGCGCAATTCGTCTTATTGACTCAGGATAGGTGAGTAGACTGTGTTATTTATGTGCTTAGTTGATGGCTGGTTTGCTCCAGATACGGAGGCTTCTCGAAATGGGTGAACATCGTTCCTGATCCGATGCACACTTGCCTGGGATTGGCCGGGCTCAGTCTGATGGAGTTCGATGGATTGGAAGAGATGAATTATGAACTGATGCTGACCAAAAGGACGTTCGAGCATTTGAGAAGGGTTCAAGAGAAAATGAAGTGATAGTTTTGTTGATGTGATGTATTTTTTTCAATATACCATTTTATACCATTTGCGTTTTCTTCGGGGTATTCTTAACTTGTTTGCTAATGTAGCGATATGTTAAAGGCAATGGTTAACTGAAGCCTTGTAACAGAAGACGATTGTTCCTAACTTCGCATGTGCTAAGAAAAAAGAAGAAGAAACTAACTTTAAAATTTTTGACTGGTCGACTTTGCTTTGCTTTACTTTCTATTAAGAGGGGCGTTGAGATTTGGTAACCCAATTTCAGTTGGCAGCAATGAAAATAAGCCCGATTTTTCGGTGTACAAATCTCAAGTTTTACTTAATTTTGAGATATAATATGAATCGCAGCTGATAGAGTGAACCTTCGTGTAGGTCATAAAGGTTTTTTTTACAGATCTATGCAAAAATAACGAAATTACAAGCGTTTGAAGGTAGACATTTTTCAGTTTTTTTTTCTAACGGACGGTAACCAAAATCCTTTATGACCTAGCGATGGGTAATAGAAATGTATTGTGAAAATTTGGAAACGATATTCTTTATATTTTTTGAGATTTGTACACCGAAAAGTCTGGATTTTGGAAAAAACTTCATCGATTTGCCGCTAGGGGATACCGAAAATGATATTTTGGTAATGTGGGTTGCATACGCTCAACGAGATATGAGCTTTAGGAAGATAAAATAAGGGTTATTTATGATTATACGATATATGTGCACTTCACAAAGCACACTGTTTTTATTATAATAAACAAATTTAGGAGAATTGAGGAAATTCAAGTGAAAATTTATTGTAAGTGTCATTGCTGCCAACAAAATAGAGTATTTGACGTATAAGACATGACATAAGACATAAGACAAGATGTCATGTTGATTTTTAGGAGGTTATGTTTACGTTAACATATTTACATTTGCTATATTTTACTTTATCGAGTTATTACTTTGTAGTTGCAATTGAAATTGCAATATACAAACAATAATTAATTATGAAGATACGTTATTATATTTGGATATTATGCATTTATTAATTATTTTTTAAAACAATATTCGAAGATTGATTGAAGACTAGAATGAAATCAAAATTTATCACAGCGTGCACTATTAGGTATATTTTTCATATTCATTATTGGCATACAAATTTATTATTGTATTTTTTCTTTTCCAACTTTACACTTATCAGTTATTAGATATGATATGACTTACGTTCAATTCAACTATCATGCTAAACTTGTTGTACCTGTAAGGAAAAGAATTCAAACATTTCATTGATATACAAGTTTCATCGGTCCACTTTTCTTCTCTTCTATCTTCGGAATATAATGTTTTATCGGGTATCTCATAGGGCAGGTTGATGATCAAATCTATACTTGAAAATGGCCCTGCACAGGTCCCCACCCAAGTCCTACGACCCCAGAGTGGCTGTAGTAGAACTATTTCACTTACAAATTCATCAGTGCCATTGCCATTATCGGAGTGGGTGTTCGGAGTACTTATTGTATCGGGCATTTATCAATATATTCGATCGTAGAATCGCGTCTCCCATTTTGTCGCCTGCACGTACTTTTACAATATTACATAGGTATACAATACAATACAGGGTGTTCCAATAAAAAGTACCCCCTTTAATTAGCTAATAATTTTTAAACGCCTAATCATAAAAACATGCGGTTTTCTCAAATATGTTTTATTTTATTATAAGTTTTGTTACAGTGATACAGAAATTATGCATTAACAACACATGGTGTTTTATCAAAACCTCCTCTTTTAAATTCACAGTAACCAAATTAATTTAAATGGAACATCCCGTATATACAGAGGTATTTTAAAAGATACACTTCTACTTTTCAAAAATATATTATTTGTAGATATTATTCTACAAAAGAAGACATCCTATTTCATAAAATTTAGTTATTGCGAATTTAAAAGAGGGGTTTTTATATGAAACATCCTGTGCAGGCGATACAAAATTTTTGTCTCACTGCAACAAAAAGTTATAGAAAAATAAATAATATATTTGTCAAAACCGCATGTTTTATCATCATTAGGCGTTTAAAAAATATTAGCTCACTAAAGTGGCTACTTTTCATTGGGACACCCTGTATTTTAATGAACACTATATCATTATAATTACATGATTTTTAGTGAAAAAAAAAATGTTTAGTGATTTTTACCTAATACCATTGTAATATAGGTACCACTCGACAAAGACTGGTCTTTCTAGCAATGATTGTACGTCTATTATTAATGTATCTTTGTAATTAATTATAAAAATTAATTAATAAAATGTTTCAAATTTACATATATTATAGTTTACAAAGTTTGCAATAAGAAATTGAAATATAATTAACTAATAAACTATATAATATTTATATAGTCATTGATATTTGAATTAAAATTTGCAAATTAATATACCTTCTTATACATATATCAAAAATGAAATTTGCAAATTCTAAAAGCAAAAATGCATCTTCGCCGCTACAAAAATAGAGAGAATATTCGCCAGAGTGTTAGGGGTCGAAAACGATTAGACGGCAATCATAAACGGCTACCTGCTTATGCAAATTTACTTTATTTACAATGCGACGATAACAATACATTTACTTTGAAAATAGTCTCTTAGATCTGTGGCGGTTCCTGCTCCACCTGATCCGGTAACGACTCTGCCGCTAGCCCCGAGAGGGCGTGTGAGTCGCCGAAAACAGCTGTTGACAGTTCGTACTGAATGTTAGAAAAAAGAAGATCCGAAGTCAACGGTCATCTGTCAACCAGGGCCAAAAAGAACCGCTCAATGCTCAACTCATGATTTTTCTTGTTTATTCCAATAATAATTACGTGTTTTTCTTGTGGATACAACAATAAAGTTTGTACATCGTTAAAAGCAGTTTTATGGGACCCCTGTAAACCCATAATTGGTGACCCCGAAAGAACTTAGAAACTCTAAAATACGTGTTGACCTGTGACGTGCCACGTGCTACAAACAATACAAAACTATAACAATTTCGTGCAATAGTGTGCATCGTGTGCCGGTCAATTGGCCCACTCCAGCCGCTTCGTACTGCAAACAAGAACTTATATACCTTTTTTTATTTTTGTCTCGAACAACTAAACTTATACGCAAATTTACAGATTCGAGTGAAACAATAATTATGTCTCGCGAACAACAAGCAGATCCTGTTCCGGAGGATGACTGCCCGTTTCTTCCTGCCTCAAACACAAACCCGGGAGAGCAAGCACAAGGTCACAATCAAAGCTTAATAGGCGAACCACTACTTTTGAGTTCGTACGTACCTTCTATGAATGTCGACGCTGTAGCTACCTGCAGACTGCCTCCTTTTTGGAAGAATCATCCTAACATGTGGTTTATACAAATTGAAGCACAATTTCAATGCAACAAAATCATTTCGGACGGTGCTAAATATAATCAGCTTATCACGGCGTTAGATGCTGAGACGATGATAGAGGTATCGGATGTTTTAAGGAATCCTCCCAGGACGAACAAATACGATCATTTAAAATCTGAAATCATCAACAGATTCACCGATTCAGCTGATCGACAGCTGCATAAAGCCTTAACAGAATTGCAACTCGGAGATAAGAAACCGAGCCAGCTTCTTCGACAAATGACAGCCTTGGCGGGTGACCGAGCAACTGAAGACGTACTACGCGTGCGTTGGTTGGCATTGCTTCCCCCAAGCACTCAAAAACTTTTAAAAATCCTTCGTTCGACAACGCTGGACGAGCAAGCCAGATTCGCAGATGAGCTATTGGAAACTCAATCAGGTTCTTATGTAATGTCTACCAGCAGGGCCGATAATCGATCATATTCACCCAGCAATGGATTTACAACTTCAATTTTGAACAATCTAGCTCAGGACATGGCGGCGATTAAACTCTCATTATCGGAGCTCATTTCGCTAACCAAAGAACGTGCTGACTTTCGGAATCAAAGAGGCCGCAGTTACAGCCGTGCAAGCTCCAGACCTGCATCACCAGCTCCCAGTCGTATATGCTATTATCACCGCAGATTCAAGGAGAGAGCCAACATGTGTACACAACCGTGCTCCTTCGTACCGCAACCTCAGCCGGAAAACTAAAAAAGCTGTCGTCAATTCAGGCGGTTGGCGACAGCAATAACAACATCCTGAAACAGGAACACCGTCTTCACCTCCACGATAAAAAAACGAATATGAGATTTCTTATTGATTCTGGGTCGGTGATATCATTGGTTCCAAAATCATCTTTTAATACAAGGCTAAAGCAGGATGACGTTCTTCTGTACGCTGCAAATGGTACAACGATTCATACTTACGGTCAAAAAACATTAACTCTTGACTTCGGTTTACGACGGGCATTCAAATGGTCCTTCATTATCGCTGACGTGCAATCTGCCATCATTGGTGCGGATTTCCTCACTTATCATGCCTTACTCTTGGACTTGAAGGGTGGTCGACTCATAGACCCGATCACCTCTTTCACCACAAAGGGCCAAATTTTCCAGGCAGCAGTACATAGTGTTTCGACAATCGACCAAATTAATTCCTCTTCTGTGGAATACAAACCTTACACAGATTTACTGAACGACTACATCGATATAACTAGACCTAACGCTGCACCCACCACCTGCGCAGATAGCTCTGTGGCTCATCATATCATCACAAAAGGACCACCAGTTTTTGAAAGATTCCGCAGGCTAACTGGCGACAAACTAAAAATAGCGAGAGAAGACCTCGACATGTTACTACTCCATGGAATTATCCGTCCCTCCAGTAGCCAGTGGGCCAGCCCGATTCATATGGTACCAAAGAAACTTGGCGGCTGGCGTACCACCGGGGATTATAGAAGCTTAAACTCACTTACTGTTCCAGACCGCTACCCAGTTCCACACTGCGAGGATATTCTTCAGCGACTCCATGGCTCCAAGATCTTCTCCACTATTGATTTGGTGCGGGCTTACCATCAAATACCTGTGAACCCAGACGACGTACCGAAAACCGCCGTAACAACCCCATTTGGACTTTTTGAATTCCTGGGGATGCCGATGGGTCTCCGTAACGCCACACAAACCTTTCAGAGGCATATGGATAACCTTTTTAGGGGTTTGGATTTCGTGGGTTGCTATATTGATGACTTGATAGTGCATTCCGTTTCGCATGAGGATCATCTCAAACACCTTTCTATCGTTTTTTCTATTCTACGAGCAAACAGACTGACCATCAACCCGTCAAAATGCCAATTTGGCAGGACAGAGGTGGCATACCTGGGTCATACGGTGAGCAAAGACGGTTTCCGCCCACCGGAGGAGAGAATCCGGGCCATTGTTGATTTCCCAAAACCTGCGACCGTCAATGACCTACGCCGTTTCCTTGGACTGATGAACTATTATCGCAAGTCTATCAAGGGGGCTGCGAAACTCCAGGCCCCGCTAACCAATTTTTTGAGTGACGCCAAAAAGAAAGACAAACGCCCGATCCCTTGGACAGGAGAGGCCGAGGAAGCTCTAGAGGCTTGCAAGCGTGGCATCATAGAGGCCGTAAGAATTCCATTTTTGGCACCAAACTCGCCTTTGATGCTTAAGACGGATGCGTCTGACACGGCAATTGGTGCAGCCGTTGAACAACTTCAGGACGGAGAGTGGTTACCAATAGCCTTCTTTTCGAGAAAACTTAGCCAGACAGAAACTCGCTATAGCACCTATGACAGGGAGTTGCTGGCAATATTTGCCTCCATCAAATTCTTCCGCTATATACTTGAAGGTAGGTCTTTTGTCATTCAAACGGACCACAAACCGCTGACCTACGCATTTTTACAACGCGCTGATAAAGCCTCCCCGCGACAGCTCAGACAATTAGACTACATTTCGCAATTCACGACTGAAATTATTTACACTAAGGGAGAAGAAAATGTAGTAGCCGACGCGCTTTCTCGAATTAATGTAATAAATATGCCCACAAAGCTAGATGCCGAAACAATAGCCAACGCTCAACGGAACGATGACCAGTTAGCCGATCTGCTGGAAAACACGTCGCTTACCTTACAGAAACTGACAATTGATGGTCACACTATACTGTGCGACGTTTCCAGTGGCCGCATTCGTCCATTTATTCCGTCCAACCTCAGGCAGGAAGCCTTTAAAACCGTTCACGATTCATCTCACCCAAGTGGCAGATCTACGGTCAAACAAATCAGAGAGAGGTACGTCTGGCCAGGAATTAAAAAGGACACTCTTCTCTGGGCTAGGCAATGCATAGCCTGCCAACGTTCGAAAGTACATCGCCATAACCGCACTATCCCAATGCACATCGACGTACCAGATAATCGCTTCGATCATGTTCATCTTGACTTGATCGAACTACCGACCGTCGGAGGCCTACGTTACTGTTTAACCATGATAGATCGTTTCAGTAGATGGCCTGCTGCTGTTCCTCTCGCTAACATATCCGCCGACACTGTAGCTTCAGCTTTTTACAACCAATGGGTTTGTCAATATGGAACTCCGCTCACAATCACCACAGATCAAGGGACCCAATTTGAATCCGCACTTTTCAGGGCCCTTGCCAAGTTAATTGGAGCAAACAGAATTCATACGTCGCCTTATCATCCGCAAGCAAATGGCTTAATTGAACGCTGGCACCGTGCGCTAAAAGCTGCTCTAATGTGTAATTCTCAAACGCCGTGGCCAGACCTTCTGCCAACCGCTCTCCTGGGACTGCGTACAGCTTATAAAGAAGACCTCAAGGCTTCTCCAGCGGAGATGCTATTCGGTGCCCCATTACGTATACCGGGCGAATTTTTTATTTCGGAGGAAACCGAAGCGGACCCACAGTTCTTTTTAGAAAAATTTCGAGAACACATTCGAACCTTAAGACCCACCCCGACAGCCCACCACACGAAGTCCAGACTGTTCATTCTAAAGGACCTGAATACCTGCAGCCACGTCTTCAGAAAAATCGAGGCTGTTAGAAAGCCTCTTGAACACCCCTATTCAGGCCCGCATGAGATCATCAAGCGTCTAAACGACAAAGTATTTATCATCCGCATTAAGGGGGAGGATAAAGCAATTTCTACCAGTCTACTGAAGCCCGCCTACATTACCAAGACTGATGACAACTCCAACCGATCAGACGAGCAAATCACTCCGCAGATCAACCCCACCACGGATATCGACAGGCCAACGAGAACATACGCCCGTGCCAAGAAGGTTTCGTTCCTTACTCCTTCGCAACCTCCTTCGCCGTCTTCTTCGCAGCCTCCTTCGCCGTCTTCTTCGCAAGCTCCCTCGCAAGTCACTGGAGGAGGAGTGGATGTGGCGGTTCCTGCTCCACCTGATCCGGTAACGACTCTGCCGCTAGCCCCGAGAGGGCGTGTGAGTCGCCGAAAACAGCTGTTGACAGTTCGTACTGAATGTTAAAAAAAAGAAGATCCGAAGTCAACTGTCATCTGTCAACCAGAGCCAAAAAGAACCGCTCAATGCTCAACTCATGATTTTTCTTGTTTATTCCAATAATAATTACGTGTTTTTCTTGTGGATACAACAATAAAGTTTGTACATCGTTAAAAGCAGTTTTATGGGACCCCTGTAAACCCATAGATCCACTGCACTTGCGCCACCTGTTAGAACATTTTCTGAAATATCACTGGTTAAAAACCTGGCTAAAAATTTAATTTTGAGACAGCTAACGCCATCTGGTTCAATTAATGAAACTATAAAAAATTACTAGATTCTAGGGGCGATTGGTACGACTGATGAAGTGCTCAACGCCCCTCTTAAAAATACAATCGTTGATAAAGGAGATAACGCGAAAGTGCAACGTAACAATTATATCTCTGTAATGTTTAAATATGTTGCGCGTTCTTCGTGCAGCTGATTGTTCGATATTCAATTGACGAGCAAACGAGAAAGATGAGTTTGGAATTCAAAGTGTTGACGTTAAACTGCTGGTAAGTTTTCGAACTTTTATTTTAATTAAACGGTATAAATAACGAAATCCATTTTCAGGGGTATACCTTATGTATCGAAAGACAGAAAAAACCGAATGAAAGCCATAGCTTGTTACTTAAAAAACAGCGAATACGACGTGGTTTGTTTACAAGAAGTATGGACAGATGGAGATTTCGATTTGATCAAAAACGAATCTTCGAATATTTACCCTTACGTGCATTATTTCTACAGGTTAGTTTTTGTTACGAAATCATTACTAACGTAATAAAATGTGTACTTTTAGTGGCGTTATCGGTTCGGGTTTATGTATACTTTCGAAGCACGTAATAGAAGAGGCCTTTTTCCACCAGTGGTCTTTAAACGGTTACATTCATAAAATCCACCACGGTGATTGGTTCGGGGGCAAAGGCGTGGGATTGTGTAAATTAACCGTTAACAATTTCAACGTAAACATCTACACTGCTCACGTAAATATATTAGTCGTAGCAATGCGAATTTCGTAATTATGTTATTTATTTACAGCTACATGCCGAATATAATAGAAACAGCGACGAATACGAAGCTCATCGTGTACTGCAAGCATTCGATACCGCTCAGTTTATTTTGCTCACATCCCGAGGGGTCGATTTAGTGGTACTCGCAGGCGATTTGAATACGATGCCTGGCGATTTAGCCTACAAGTAATTAGTAATTCTAAAATACTATCATAAGTATTATAATATTAATTTATTGTAGAGTCATAAAAACCGTACCGGGTCTAATGGATTCATACGAATGCTGCCGTGAGCCGATCGAGGACAGCTCGACGTGCGAAAGCCCTCGAAACAGCTACACTCAGAGAAAATCCCACGGGCAAAGGATCGATTACATTTTGTACCATCCCGGCGCCAAATTGCAGGTGGCTTTGAAGAGCTACGATCTACCCCTGCCCGATAGGGTGCCCTGTTGCCCGTACAGCTACTCGGACCACGAAGCCGTAGAAGCCACGCTGGAAATCGGCGAGGCGCCCATCAAGCACGCCGCGCAGAAGGAAAACGAGACGGAAACCGTGCTGCGCGATTCATTGGCTGTATTGAACAAGGCCTTGAACGATCTGGCGTCCAGCAGGATTTGCTACGGGTTCGTGTTTGTTGTGTTATCGTGCGTTTTGGTGGTTTCTTTCGCTTTCGGTGTGCCGCCGGGTTATTCGGTGATTTACGACTTCGCTAGGGTTTTATTGACGATTTTCGCGGCGTTTTTTCTACTTATGGCGACTATTTGGGTTAAAATCGAGAGGCACGGGTTGCTCGCTGGTAAACTGGCAATGGAAATATCCTTAAAGAAGCTATCATAATTAATATTATTATCTAATGGACCAAAATATTTACCATATATTCTAAACCTTACGTACTATTTTAACTTTTAGAAAAAAAAAAGTTCAACCAACAACTGCGAAGTCTCAATTTGATATTGCTTAATTTTTAATATGGGGATTAAAAGATCTTCCATTAGATTATAATTTAGTAAAATTTACTTGGAGATTTTATTTTGCTATGATTTGCCTTTATTATAATTTTAGTCTTCCTAATACATTTTGTTATTCGTTATTTTTAATTAGAAGAATTTATTAGTTTTTAAGTGGAAAAAATTAACAAAAGGCGTAAGTATTTATTAGCTCACATTAATTAGTACAACTGTCAATGATAAGCCTTATCGTCATTTTCGATTAACGAAATTGAATATTTGTTAAAAATAATCAATTCGAACAAACTCATTTTCTCGAAACGAACATATAACGATATCAATTGTACACTTTTAATTTATTGCTATTTTTATACTCCTACGTACATGAATAATTTAATATCAATGTTTTTTATCCATGCAGCTCAATAAAATATTTAACGATCGAACATTTAATTTATTTTTTTTTCGTTTTTGGCTGTGTGGAAATCGTTATGTGGATGTGTAAAAAGCTTCCTTCAACCATTTTTTCGGTGACCTCGTACGTTGACTATTGGTGGCCTTTTACTAAGTACCACGAAAGCAACTAAATGGCTGAATAGTCACAGTTGCCTAGATACTTATATTCAAGAAAAAGAAGAATTATTCTAAAAAAAACTAACCAATAATCTGTTGAGCTAGTTTTTATATTTGCCGGTAAAATTTTAAGACGAAATTTAGCAATACAGACAAAAATATAAGCAACTATACTTTCTTTCTCTATGATTAGCAATTAACTAGTGATTAAAAGCCTAGTATGTACTGGCAAATTTGCCTATGCACTTAAATTTATCACAATAAAATTTCCAGGTAACAATGAACGCTCTTGTGATACCACCGTCGCCGAATTGGTACGAAACCGACATATCCGCCTGCGCCCCCGACAACACCCTAATTTACGGCTCCAGAAATGATATTGTGATCATAGAAAACTCGGAGCCCAACGTTCCAGCTTCTGTGAGAAAAATATCCAAAGCCCATTCGCAAAAGTACGTCGCAATTCCTTGTATTTAACCACTACTTTATAGTTTTTTTTGCAGAGTAACGTGCGTAAAGGTAAACAAACAGTGGGGAAACAACCTCAAATTGATAGCCTCCTCTTCCGAAGACAAGATGGTTAACGTCTGGGACGCGGAGACTGGTAAAAAGTTACATTCTCACGATAAACACGTACGTACAACTAACCGTTTGTGCTACTAAATCGCTGTATGTTTATATATTTTGTAGCTTGGAAGTTCAAAAGTCATCGGTGTAGCCTTCGCAGGCGAAGAAAGAGTCGTGAGTGTATCAGAAAACGGTACGATTGTATTGTGGAATTTACCGTTGAATCAAACGAACGTAATCGACGATCTTCTGGGCCCCAAAGTCTCCGTTTCTTGCATATCCTCGTGCCCCCACGTGAATTGGCTGGTGGCCTTCGGCTTGAACAACGGGCTCGTTACAGTCGTAGACATGAGAAGTCAGAAATGTTAATTTCGCTATGTGAACAATCTAATTTATTGTGTTTCAGAAAACGGTAAAGTCTTGTTTAAGATGAGAGGTCACGATAAGAGCGTGATTTCCCTATCTTGGTGTCCTGCGCCTGTAAACGTATTCCCCAAGAATCCCTATAATTTCGTCGGGGAGAAAAAATCGGAAGCGGATGAGCCCAAGGAAGTATCTTTGTTGGAATATTACGGTTACGATGAAGATGATTTTAAATATTTCGATAAATATTTATTGAATCGTTGCGACAATGTGCCCGGTAATTAATCGATGATTACTTGTTGAATTCGGTAATTTATGATTCAACGTTTTTTATAGAGTTTCCTGTAGATAATGACGCATCAAAGGAATCAGTACAGGATGAAGAGAACATTAGTAGCCTAAATGGATCTTCTGAACAACTTACCACGTCCGATGTAAACAGAGAAATATCATCGAAACCTGTTCCGATGGAAGAAGAACCCAGGAAGGAATTCCTGCTGGCTTCTTCTGCTAAAGAAGGGTAAATATAACGTACAAATTATCAGCGTTTTTAAATTTATCGGATTCATTTCAGGAATATTTACATATGGCGAGCCGGTACAGATGGCAGATTGCAAACCTTCCTGACGCTCCCGAACAACTCGAACAACCACAGGAGCAAATCATCTGCGGACAAATTATGGATCACTTTGTGCTGGATTGCTCCTAATGTTTTGCTATCGTCGTCCAAATCCTCCGAATTGCTCGCTTGGGCATTACCCAAACCCCAGGAGTATGTAGGAAATCTCATCTACCCTCTACTAGTTTGTATTAATTCGATTAATTGCAGCTCTTCGAAGAATTACACGGTCGTACACAGAGACCACAGTGCTTTGTTGTTCTCGATATCGGCCCCCCTACGGTTATACAGCGAGTACGATTGGAGATGCATCGAAGACAATCTGAACGCTTGGACTTTGTCCCAAGACCGTTTGCTCTTGAATACTAAAATAAATAACGAAAGGACCAATTTGGCTTGTTATCCCACGATAGGCGGAAGCGTGTTTTGCATGAAACTGTCCCCACTGGATCCCAACAGGTGATTTGTTTATTTAATAACGTGAATGTATTATAATTATATTTCCAGATTGGCCATAGGAACGACCGATGGATTCGTCAAGATCTGGAATTTGAGCCGACCTCATACCAAGCAAATCGTCATGAGTAATTTCTACCAAAAAATCCAAGGGGCTAAGGTGTCTGCGATGGCTTGGCATCCGGTCAACGAGCACCAATTGGCCTGTGGAACGTCCGAAGGAAGGGTAATTTAATAACTACACTTATAGTACTAGCATTATTTCTACTATTTGTTTAAAGATTTGCATTATTGACGTTAACAACAAATCCAAAGCGCCCGTTACCCTACCGCAGTATTTCAAATCGGAGGTGTACGTTTTGGAATGGGGATCTTTCGAAGGGAACATCGGGCTGTATGCCGTAGGAGAAGGCCGTTTGGTGCTATTCGATTTGAATAAATCCAACAAAGGTGAGATTATTAATTCAAGAAACTATTTACTACATTACATCATCTGTAAGAATATTTTTTTGGACTCTGAACGCGCGGTTATCTAGCAAACAGCATTGCTTAATATCTAGTTTATGAATCGGTTCCAGATCCGATCGAGTTTAATCAGTTCCAAGGTAAATTCATCTATTCGATGTCGTGGAAGCCGGACAACAGCAGAGTGTTGTTGGTGACGAAATCCGGGCAATTGATCGTCTGCCGGCCGGATTTGAGCATTATCAAGATAGAATATCTGGCGCACAGACTCACCAGGGCGATGTGGCATCCCAATGCTTTGGTGGCCGGCACGAAGGAGAACAATTGGGTCCTGGCCCTTTCGAATTGCTCGAAGAATCTTACGGTATACGATTTTTCCGAAGAGGAAAAGGCCTACGAGAACGTGATTAGCAATTACCAATTTACGGATTTGGTGCACGATGTCTGTTGGAGCCATTTCGAACCTTCGCATGTGCTGTTCGCTCGAGACATGGGAATCGTACAGGTGATTTCGACAATTCCTCTTTCGAAAGAGTACTTAATTCGCTTATTATTATTTTTTGTAGGTATGGGACGTGCGCAAAAACGAGATAATTTCCACGATGGTAAATGAAGGTTTCGAGAGCGTTTTGTCGGCGATTTGGAGCCCTTTAGATCCGGATTATGTTATATCCGGAAGCAGGGATAGCTGTTTGAGGGTGTGGAAGGTATCCGAACATCCGCACGTGGACGAGAATGGTATTTTTATTACCACCAATACCCAATTTTAGATTAATAATATGTCGTTTTAGAACTAAACAAACAGAGAAAGAAGGTTATCAAACACTCTACGAACACTCCACAAGTGAAAATCGAACCGAAACTATCAGTGAAACCAAGCAAAACCGACTTGTTTCCCGTTTATTATTCTCCGAAGGATTCCGGCCAGTTGGTTACGGATCTTAGGGGGCTGTTGCAATGGAAAGACAGTCTGACAATTCGGGAGAATTCCGGCGAATCTCGTCCGATCGATTTATTGGACATCTTTGGGTCTCAAGAATGCTCCAAAAATTTAATTAACCTAAACGGTAAGCGGTTATCTTCTCAAACAAATCTTTTTCCAATCCTAATTGATTTTTTTGTAGAATCGACGCTGAAACAACGTGGACAATACTCCAAGAGCCTCCAACTTTCCCTATTCAACGGTGATATCAGTAAATGTTTGAACGAAGCGATCGAAGAGAAACGCGTCAACGTTTCTATGTTATCTTTAGCACCGATGGTTTCATTCAAGTAATATTTTAAATATTTTATTACCATAGAAATTGAACATTTATATTTTAGTACTTGGTTAAAAGCGTGCGAAACGTACGCTGATCAATTGACTGAAGAAGCGAATTCCGATCCCCAGGAAATCGCTATGTATTATTTAGCCTGTCACAAAGTGGAAAAAGCCGTGGATTCCTTGTGTAACGGGTCCCTATACCGCGAAGCCTTTCTCCTGGCTAAATGCAGGTTGTTAGGGCAAGACGTAATAGATACAATAATCCAGAAATGGGCTATTTATTGCCTAGAAACCGGCTATTTCGAAGTCTCTGCTCAATGGTAAGCTATCAATTTTGTATACAATGTTTCTGATAAGTTTATTTCGTGTAATTTTTAGCTACATCTATTTGGGGAAGTACGAAGAAGCCGCCTCTGTGTTATTCAGAAGAACCGATCCGGATCTGTTGGGTTTTGCTAAAGATTTAGCGGAAAAAGTGGGTAATGAGGATTTGAAGAAAGCCATCGAATTCAGACTGAACGCTTTTAATGGCGTAGGAGATGCAGGGGATTCCCCTAATTTGGACGATCCGATCGTAAATAATGTTTAAGTATTACCTATTTTCATATATTTTTAAGAACGTTGTTTTTGTGTTACCGTTTTTTTATTATCTTGATTAAACTGTTATTTTCTTTTTCTCGAATAAAAATTATTTTGGTACGATTCGCTTGTCTTAGTCGAAACGCATCGTATTTAAAAGTAATACTGTCTTTTATTAAAAACCTAATTGTAGCTGAATAAAATCACTTGACAATTTGAAAACTCTTCTTCTTCTGTAATTTCTTCTCTTTGGTCGCGAGGTACTCTTCTCTCGTTTGGCTGGATTTCAATTCGAGGATTAATTTCATCTTTTGGACTAGGTCTAGGGCTACGGTTTGGCTGCTTTCGAAATCGTAGTTTTTGAAACACATTGTACTCGGTGATTGGATAATAATAGCTTTAAAAAAATATAATGAAAATATCGATTAGAGGCGACAATACGGTACTTACAAGAACTGGATACTAAACCGTCGGTATTTGTACTAGGGCTACCGGTGCTGTTCGCACTGTACACTATTCTAAAACAGCTCTTATTCGATCTATCTTCGGTTAATTCGCAATGCGCTATATTCTCCATAGGATGACTGATGGATTTCGCTTTGAAAGGCAACAATTTCGTGCCCTTTTGAGGCACTGGATCAATCTCTATTCTCTCTCCGCTAACTCCAATGTTGACTTCTATCTTGGGTTTCACTTTGCTCACCATGAAAGCCCTGAAGGAACGATACAGCGGGGCTTCCATAAGTTTATTGTGATTCTCCACCTTAAAATAAACCACAAATACACCCCAATTAATTGATAATTTGGTAATAATAGTAAACGTACGGCTTGTATGTCGTTCTCCATTTGCTTCGTTTCATCGGCTTTGCTCCTCTCCGATGTTGTTCTGTTCCTGTTTATCTCCTCGATGGTTACTAGCGAGTGCGTTTCTTCAGGAAAAGACACGGATTTCATACCTTCTTTGTGCTCGACTAATCCTAAGCAGGCAAAACCGTATTTCGAAATGGGTTCTTTGTAGTCCAAACAGGGAAAATCACTGTCCACTTCACCGTCCTCTTCTGTGATATAGAGACCATAATGATTGACGTCTTTCATATTCGCAACCCCGTAATTATAGCTGGAATCAGATGATGTACAGTGGGAAATTTCGATTGGGGGTATATGTACCTATATTTTAAAAGTATTAAACCTATTAATTCCTTAACTTTGGCGCTCGAAACGCAACACACGGGCATGGGGTAGTTCCTTTGCTGGGCCGGCAGCATCGTCAGATAGATTTTATACTTTTTAGTAGGTATATTCACTTGCCCTGTGCCGTCGAACTTGGCAAATTCGACGAAAGGATTCTTCGGCACGTTCGCGTGGCTTTGTATCAACGCAGACAGTTTAGAAGTTAGCTTTTCGGGTTTCTTCATTTGCGATAGATCTTTTCTAACGAACAGTTCGTTTATATCGGCCCGACACTCTTGCTTGGATTCCCACTTGACGCTTTTGGTTTTTGAGGCCCTCTTCCGGGCCAATTCGAATTTTTCTATTTGAGCTGCCGTGTTCGAACGCTCCCTTATGTTGAAATCGGCGTCCATTTGGAGATCGTACGACAGGAAATCGTCTTCGTCGTCCTCGCTGGAGTCCGGATCTGGAAAGGGCTCGGCGCTCTTTAGATGCGTCTGTACGTCCCTGCTCTCGCCCGACATCACCAGTTCGCACATTCCTGAAACGTTTGCTGCGTACATTTTTTGAATAATTAAACACCGAATCGCACCTGTATCGTCCGTGGAAATGAAGGAGCTTCTGATGTGAGACAACAGCCAGTATTTGTTATCGTAAAGGGCCATTTTAATTTGGAAACAATCTCGATCTCATCGCCAAATCGAATATCAAAACACTAATTCAAAACATAACCTAAAAAACGTCGAGTGCCAAATGTAGCTGTCAAATTATTATGGCCTTGTACTGTTGATTATTTTGAAAATTGTTCTAGTACATTTTGAAAAGTTAAAGTTGGCAACAATGTTTGACACTCTTGACAATTGACAGTTCGATTGTTGTTGACAGAGGTAAGCTACACAGGTGAATAGTTTCGTGTGCTACCTGCCGATTTATTTCTATTATTTCGTTAATTTAATTAATTTTCGCGATTAAAAAAATGTCCTAAACAGATCGAACTGTGTGACAATAATGTTAGGACGCTTCAGTGACGCGGAGTGCATTGTGGGTTTTTAACGGCCAAAAAAACAACAATGGAGTTTCCGAATAGGTGGAAATTCGGAAATTTTCTGATATTTATGGGTGAGTAACAGTCGCTTTAGTTACCTTTTTATTGCATGTTTATTTCGAATGGTTTCCAAGTATATTAGGATTTAACGGTTTGCAGTCGATGACTCATAGTTCTTGGGCATCAAAGAAGGGGGAAGTAAACTTCTCAAGATTTGTCTAATGCAAAAGTTAATTAAAGTCGAGTTAATCTTGGAAATTTTTCTCAAAAGGCTTTATTGCATTTTAGGTTAAATTATTAAAATCTAGTAGGTCAAAAAATTTCGTAATTTCGCCTACTAGACCGAATATGTCCAAAACATGTCAGCAAATATATACCATTATATTTATTTATTAACACTTATAAAATTTACATAATATTCTTGCAATTATCGTGTTTTTAAAAAACGGTTTCATACAGTAACTGTCGTGACATTTTTATTTGACGAAATAAAACAATGGAAACGTCGTGTGTTTATTACACGAAATTTATGAAAAAAAACATTAAAAAAATCTTAATCGTGTATCGACAAATACGTTTCGTGACGTTGAAAATATTTTTTTCATTCCATCAATTATATTTTTGCCCTGTTAGAGAATTCCTAATAGGGTAATGGAGAAAACCAGAAAGTTCTATCGAAATCAAGACACCTTTGAATTTCTCTATATTATTTGGTCCACCCTGTAAGTGAGTTCTTCAAGACGATTTATTCCTCTCTGTATTATTTAGTTTGTGAAAGCATCAAATTCGGCGCGATTCAAAATAACAGTTAGATTTATATTAATTATATTATACAAGGTGGTGCAGAAACAATTAATTAAATCTAGCATTAAATTCATTTAGTAACATAGTTTTTTTTTTATAACGAAGCCATTCATTTTTAATCTCCGGATTAAATTGGAAACCTACTTTAATTCGCGCTATTTGCTGTCGGAATAATTTAATTTTCCTTTTATTTCGATAGCGTTTTTATTCATTGTTTTGCGCGAGTTGAATGACTGAGAAACAAAGAATTTCTCACGAAACTCGCCATTGAATCATTCTCATTCTATTACATATTTATTACATTGGCATTCGTCTTGTTTGCGAAGCAGTCGACGTGTTTAAATTTAATTTCCATTTAAGCCATGTATTTTTAAACCACCTGGTATAATAATAATAACAACAATAATAATAAATTATGATTTCCTATCATGTAGCCTCTCACAAAGTTTCTTCGATGCCTTGTTGCCAGATAGTCTAATTTTTCTCTAATAAAGCTTTTAAATAAGGATAAATCAGGTTTCAAGGATAGGCTATTTACATTACGATTTTTCATGTTTTACACAATTTCCGATAAATTTTGATTCAACAAGTGAATTACTATTGAAATTCAGGAAGTTCGTAATTAAAAACGTGGCAACATCGCGACTTTCGACGTATGACGTATGCAAGAAACGTCAACAGAAAAAACTGGTTATAGGTTAAGTAGTTATTGTGATTAAGTTGATAGTACGAGTTTGTTCAAAGTCTAAATTCTGAAGCGATTGGCACTTAAAAATTAATCGAATTTCGATAAATCATCGTTACTTTCCACAAAACCGAACGAGTCGCAGTTGCTAAACAGTTTTACGCGAATCGCCTACTTTGCGAAAACGACAAGAAAAACATCTAACGAAAATGGGTCGCGTATTCGTAGTCGGCGTCGGAATGACGAAATTCGACAAACCGGGCAAACGGCAGGACGATTACCCGGAATGGGGCAAAGAGGCCATCACGTCGGCCCTGAAGGACGCCCAGGTGGACATGAAGGAAGTCCAACTGGCCACGGCCGGATTCGTCTACGGCGACTCGACGTCGGGCCAAAGGGTCGTGTACGAAGTAGGCATGCACGGCATCCCCATTTTCAACGTGAACAACAACTGCTCGACGGGCTCATCGGCCCTGATGCTGGCCAAGGAGATGGTGGAGTCGGGCAAGTGCGATTGCGCCTTGGCCGTGGGCTTCGAGAAGATGGAACGGGGTAGTCTCTCTTCGAAGTTCAACGATCGCACCAATCCCATGGATAAGCACGTCGAAGCCATGTCGGAGTTGACCGACATAGTGGGCGCCCCCATGACGGCCCAATTGTTCGGTAACGCCGCCATCGAGCACATGAAGAAGTACGGCACCAAACCCGAACACTTCGCCAAAATAGCCTTGAAAAATCACAAGCATTCGGTGAACAATCCCAACAGCCAATTTCGAGACGAATACAGTTTAGAGGAGATTATTAAGTCTCCGAGCATCTACGGACCCCTTACGAAGCTCCAGTGTTGCCCCACTTCGGACGGAGCAGCCGCTGCTATTGTAGCATCCGAGAGGTTCGTGAAAGCCCACCGATTGGAATCCAAGGCGGTCGAGATTTTAGGCATGGAAATGGCCACCGATTTGCCTTCTACTTTCGCGGACAAAAGCCACATGAAGATCGTAGGGTACGATATGACCAAATTAGCAGCCGAAAGGCTGTTCGGCAAAGCCAATCGTAAACCCACCGATGTGCAAGTGGTGGAATTGCACGATTGCTTCTCGGCCAACGAGCTGATTACGTACGAGGCGCTGGGGCTGTGCCCGCCCGGCAAAGCGGGCGAGCTGATCGATCGCGGGGACAACACCTACGGCGGGAAGTACGTGGTGAATCCGAGCGGCGGGTTGATATCGAAGGGACACCCCCTGGGGGCGACGGGGCTGGCGCAATGCGCCGAACTGTGCTGGCAACTGAGAGGCGAAGCCGGCGCGAGGCAAGTGAAAGGGGCCAAGTTAGCCTTGCAGCACAATATCGGTTTGGGCGGGGCCGTTGTTGTCGGTTTGTACCAATTGGGATTCCCCGGGAAGTCTTCTGAACCGGCTCAAGACGGTTTAGCAGGTGGCGAGAACTTCGCTGTGACTACTTATTTGAAGTGAGTAAAAGGGTTTTGATTTGTACATACCTAAGTTATTAATTGTTTGTTTGTTTTATAGGATCCTTCAAACGGCCATGGACGAAGATGAAGATAATCTGATTGAAAACCATCGGGGCGTGTATGGCTTGAAGGTGACAAAACCATCGGGTGAAGTCGGTTTTTGGGTGATCAATTGCAAAGTGGGTAAAGGGAAAATCGTCTTCAACGGTAAAGAAAAGCCTGATGTCACGTTTATCGTGAAGGAAGTCGACGTGTTGGATTTGCTGACCGGTAAAATACCGCCCCAAAAGGCTTTCTTCCAGGGTAAAGTGAAGATACAGGGCAACATGGGGGTGGCTATGAAGTTGCTCGAGTTGCAGAAGACCGCCGCGAAGAAAATCGAAGTTCTTAGGGCTAAAATTTAAGTCGATTCGATTTAAATAAAATAGTACCTACCCGGTGAATGAGAATTAAATTTCAAAATATTTTTACACGTTTTTTGTTTCATCATCGACTAAACTTGACCTTTGTGATATATCTGAAAATGTATTTTATTTAAGTGAGTATCAAAAAGTTATGTTATCCAAACAAAAACTCATTTAAATAAGTTTTATATGAATGTTTGATTAATAAAGCAATTTCCTTATAAATTTAAAAATTTTAAAGTGATAAAAATACGATATTTTATGGAATTTGGTAAAGGTGTCGGTACACTGGATTAGTAATTTACTATTTTGCGGAAGAGGGTTTGCTTATGATGCATTTATATCTACACATAGAATTAATTTTTATATACTTCTGTTACCAATAAAAAATTATATATGACCTTTCGAGCTTTATTTACCTTTTCGAATCGACAATACGTTTATGGAAAAACTAAAATGCGGATTATTCCAGCGTTCCATTCGCTTCTGGGACCCCGGGAAGCATCTAGTTCGGGCCCCTCTCACCAGCCGGAGGCCTATTTCAACGGATCTTCCTATTTGAGACTTCACACGACAATATCCTTGAAGAAACAGACCGGTTTGAGTTTTCGAACGTGTTACGGTACGTCCATTGGACAAATAATCGATTCGATTCGAATTATTTTTTCGTATTCCAGGCGGAAATCTGTTTTCGCAACAGCTCAACGACGATTTGATCGAGCTATCGGTGAACTCCGATGAAATCGAATTCACAGCCAAAACGGCCGGTAAAAAATACGAACACAAAATAGTCGGGCGTTTCTTGGACAATCGATGGCACACGGTTTACCTTCAATATGTAGCAGGCAATTTGACCATCGAAATCGACGGATATACTCAGGTAATTACCATTATTCCTAGTTTTACTCGATTAATCTTCCATTCCGCGTTTCTTCGTACAGCTTTTGGCGAATTCGAGCTATCGAAACGAACTGCTGATCAGTCCGGGCCTTTACAACGAAGGCGCCGCCGTCCTTCTCATCGGCAAGCAATTCAACGGGTGTCTTTTGGAAGGCCCCACCGTCGTCTTCGATCCTTCCATAATCAAATCCAGCCACAATGTCGCCTTCAAAACCTGCCCCATACCGTACGATAGCTGTAAGTACTACAATCCCTCTTTATCGAACGTTGGTGGCCTCGTCCGAGCGGCTCCCTCCTAGTCGGTTCTTCAGTCATCGAGTATTACAATGACAAATATATCGTTACAGGCGTACCGAAGGGCTTCGATTGGTGCGAAACGGAGCCGTGCATGCGACACGGCGCTTGTCTCAGTCGCTCCGATACGTACACGTGCATCTGCAACGCCCGCTATTCGGGCAAGAATTGCGAAATCGACTTGGGCGATCCCTGCGACAAATTGCCGCCGTTGTGCAAGAACAACGCGGCGAATTGCACCACCGACGCTTCGGGCGATTTCACGTGCACCTGCGCCCCCGGTTACACGGGCGAACGGTGCGAGACGAAGATCAAATCGCATCCGATGTGCAAGAACAGGAACTGTCTCAACGGCGGTAATACATATTTATTTTATTGTATATCTTACCAAAATACTGCCAATTTCGAACGATGTACGATATGTGAAAAAATAACGGTTATTTTGTAACAGTCGTTACTGCGCCTCTATACCAACAAAAATGTCCACCTCTATTAAACTTATGTCATTAGTGTCACATTTGATATTTTTGACGTAAATCTATCATCGAACGCATCTTAAAGTCCCACTTATTCTTGCATACGTTGTAATTTGCATTATTTTATTTTTTCTGTTATGCAGGCGTGTGCCAAGTGAATCCCGATACCGACGAGGCGACGTGCCAGTGCCGGCCCGGCTTCGCCGGCGACGATTGCGAACGCGACACGGACGAATGCAAATCGAATCCCTGCCTGAACGGCGGCTCGTGCTCGGACGGTCCGGACAATTTCACGTGCGACTGCAGCCGCACCGGCTACCAGGGTAGACTGTGCGAGGAGGACGTGAACGAATGCGACGCGACGAATCCCTGTTACAACGGCACCTGTTTCAACGCCTACGGGTCCTATTTGTGCCAATGCGCCCCCGGTTACGGCGGCAGGAATTGCGCCACCGTACGTTTGCTATGTTAAATGATATAATACGGCTCTACACTTGGATTAGTTAGTTATCTAACAGTCTCATCTAGCGTGTGTTTCTTTCGCAGCCCGTCGACGAGTGCCTGTCGAAGCCTTGTTTCAACAACGGGGTGTGTATCAGTTTGCCGGGGACGTACGAGTGCCGTTGCATCAACGGCTATTCGGGCGATAATTGCGAATCGGAGCCGAAAGGGCTAGGGCAAGGGCGCCTTTGCGAGCCCGACGATCCCGATTGTGCGGCGTCGGTTTGCTCGAGGAATCCCTGCTTGAACGGGGGCACGTGCAAACCCTACAAGAATTCCTTCAATTGCACCTGTCCCTTGGGTTTCGCCGGTGAGTTGATGTTTCGAGCGTTTTTGGAATGTCGTTGTTTTCCTGTACTTCTCTTTGCTTTTTGCATGCTGCTTGTTTTTAACGAATCTAATCGCGTAAAGGCCTCGCATGCGAAAGTGTCGATTATCATTGTACATACAGGATGTGTAGAAATGGCGGTATGTGCGTTAAGGCTTCGACTATGTTCGTTTGCGTATGCCGAAAAGGATGGATAGGTCCTTATTGCGACGTAAGGTCCTTTTGCGCCTACCATCCTTGTCGACGTGCTTTAGCATGTCAAGATTACGTAAGTAATATCGTTTGGGAATTATTTCGTATCGACGTAGCTCATAAGTACTCACAATAATATCCGTAGTTTGTATTAACTTTATTTTTTTCTGTATAATTACTTCACAGCTGGGTGGCTATTACTGCACGTGCGCACCTGGTTGGAGCGGTAAAAATTGCGACCTCAAAACGGGACGTTTTGAAAGGGATAATTTTACTTGCGGGCGCGCCAGTGCCGGGTTTCAAGGTAGATTAAATTTGGTGTTCTATTGGTTCTATAATTTTTTGTTTTAACGTTCTTTTCTAATCGATTCTCTAGTAAACAGTCACTAAATTTTAGCGTTGTTAATTCTAACAAAAATTCTAACGTAATTTAACAGTGTTATTATACAGCGTGTTTGTTAAACTACTTTAAAGGGTAAGGCTTTAACTTCAATCCACGTTCACACGAACGTTTTCATCTCAAATTTAGCTAAAGATTTACCCTTTACAACCAATTACCTAAACGCCCTGTATATTAGACTAAGCTATAACAAAACTAACGTATTGTTTGATTAATTATTCTGCTTACAATTAGGGAAAATTTGCCAAACGAACGTCGACGAGTGCTCTTCGAATCCGTGTCGAAACGGCGGCATTTGCCACGACAAGATAGGAGGTTTCCAGTGTAATTGCACGTCGAATTGGATGGGCCCCACTTGCGAGAAACCCTACGACGTATGCGAATTAAAACCGTGCAAAAACAACGGCACGTGCGTCCCGTCGCCCGACCGACGGGAGTTTTCCTGTCGTTGCGCCGTCGGTTTCGACGGCGAAACATGCGAGAATAACGTGGACGATTGCTTGGGAAATATGGTAGATATTATTGTGTACTGCGTACCGGTATAACAAGTAATTTGTTTCGTTCTTTTTAGTGTCCACCGAACCAAATTTGCGTCGATTTAATACACGATTACGAGTGCCGGTGTCCGCCCGGCCTCGCCGGCGACGATTGCACCCAGGACGTGGACCCGTGCTCGAGGAAGCCCTGCTTCAACGGCACCTGCGTGGTCGACAAGAGCACGCACCAGTTCAGTTGCAACTGCAATCCCGGCTATACAGGTGACGATTTCTCGACGAGTTTACAATTATAAACTGTAACGTTTGTTGTTTACAGGAACGTTGTGCAAAGACGACATCGACGAGTGCAAGGTATCCGATAGTAAAATATGCAACCAGGGCATCTGCGTGAACTTCGAAGGTAGCTTTCAATGTTACTGCAAACCCGGTTACACGGGAGAACGGTGCAATTTGGATTTCGACGAATGCCTGTCGACGCCGTGCAAAAACAACGCCACCTGCATCAATTTGGTCAACAATTACGAATGCCGTTGTCCTCCGGGTAATTAAACAATCGAATCCTTCCATAAACATCGCCTCGACTTTTCTCGTTTTTCTCCGTTAGGCTACAACGGCAAAGATTGCTCGGTGAACATCGACGAGTGCGAGCCGATGCCGTGCCGTCACGGCGCCACGTGCGTCGACGGCATCGACGAGTTCACGTGCATCTGTCCGGCCGGCTTGTCGGGGAAACGGTGCGAGGTGAACATCGACGATTGCGCGTCGTCGCCGTGCCTGCACGGCGCCCGTTGCATCGACGGCTTGAACAGCTACGCGTGCAATTGCACCGACACCGGCTACGAGGGCGCCCGTTGCGACGTCAACATCGACGATTGCGCCGGCGCGCCGTGCGTCAACGGCGCGCCCTGCTTGGATTTGGTCAAGGACTATTCGTGCCGGTGCTACGACGGGTACAGAGGTAAGGGCGGTTCGATTCGGTGGGCGATAAGTCGGGCGCGGAAGCGCATGTAATAGTTGAGAGTAGATTCGAGTAGGAGTAGATTCAGGGTAGTTCCAGAGTAGATTCAGGGTAGATTTGAAGTAGATTCTAGTAGGACTAGAGTAGATTCGAGTAGGACTGGATTCAGGATAGTTCCAGAGTAGACTTAAGGTAGATTCGGAGTAGATTCGAGTAGGATTAGAGTAGATTCGAATAGGACTAGTTTAAGGGTACTTCCAGAGTAGATTTAGGGTAGATTCTAGTAGGATTAAAGTAAATTCGAGCAGGACTAAATTCAGGGTAGTTTCAGAGTTGATTTAGGGTAGATTAGGAGTAGATTCGAGCAGGACTAGATTCAGGGTAGTTCCAGATTAGATTTAGGGAAAATTCAGAGTAGATTCGAGTAAGATTAGAGTAGATTCGAGTAGGTTTAGATTCGGGGTAGTTCCAGTCTAGATTTAGGGTAGATTCGAAGTAGATTAGAATAGATTCGAGTAGGGCTAGATTCAAGGTAGTTCCAGAGTAGATTTAGGGGAAAATTCGGAGTAGATTCGAGTAGGATTAGAGTAGATTCGAATAGGACTAGATTCAGGGTAGTTCCTGAGTAGATTCGGAGTAGGATTAGAGTAGATTCGGGGTAGACTAGAGAAGATTGGAAAAAAACTCGAAAGGACTTGAATAGGACGTTTTTACTCTTACATTGCTACGACTAATAATTGATATATTTTTTTACTTTTAGGTAAAAATTGCGAAATAGACGTGAACGAATGCGAGAGCGGCCCCTGTCAATACAACGGCACGTGCATAGAACGTTCCAACGTCACCCTCTACAGTCCCGCGAACAATTTCAACTTGCCCGAGATATTTTCGAAGCCGTTCAATTACACCGAAGCGGCCGGTTACGAATGCTTGTGCGTTTTGGGCGTGACAGGTCGAAATTGCGAGACGAACATCAACGAGTGCGAGAGCAATCCGTGCCTGTTCGGTACTTGCGTCGATAAAATCGGAGGTAAGATGCGATTTTTCTTCGATTATAGATCGCGATAAACATCGCTTTGGTTTTAGGCTACGTTTGCGAATGCGAAGAGGGATACGAAGGTATACATTGCGAGCAGGACATAAACGAATGCGAGAAATACAAGCCGTGCGTAAACGGCACCTGCATCGATAAGATAGCGAATTATTTCTGTCAGTGTAACGGCGGTTACGGCGGGAAGAATTGTTCCGTCGAACTCACGGGGTAAATTAATATTTTTCCACTCGTTTCGGTTTCGCTTTACGATCGATTATTTTCAGTTGTATGGACGAACCGTGTTTGAACGACGGCCAATGTCACCCGTACTTGATCAACGAAACTGAGCACAAATTCAATTGCACCTGTCCCAACGGGTTCCACGGGCACACCTGCGAAGAGATCACCACCATGTCGTTCAGCGGAACGTCCCAAGTCACCGTAAATACTACGAGAGAGGAAGGATACGATATACAATTTCGATTCAAAACCACTTTAGGCGACGGTCTACTAGCGCTCGGCAAAGGCCTGACCTTCTACATACTGGAATTGTCGAAGGGCAGGTTGAACCTCCATTCGAGCCTGCTCAACAAATGGGAGGGCGTGTTCATCGGTTCCGGTTTGAACGACAGCAACTGGCAGAAGGTGTTCGTCGCCATAAACTCGTCGCATTTGGTCCTGTCGGCCAACGACGAGCAAACCATCTATCCGATCAGCTACAACGAGAACAACAACGTGTCGAGCACCAGCTTCCCGGTGACCTACATCGGCGGCATCCCGAACAATTTGCGTAAGCTGACGCACGGCCAGCCGTTCCTCGTCGGTTGCACCGAGGACGTGCTCATCAACGGGCAGTGGGTGTTGCCCGGCAACCGGAACCCGTCGTGGTTGAGCTTCTACCACGTGGAGGAGAAGTGCGTGCGGAAGCCGCAATGCGATCCGAATCCGTGCCAATCGGGCGGCCGGTGCACCGACCGATGGAGGGACTTCAGTTGCACGTGCGAGCGACCGTACATCGGCCACATTTGCCAGTACAATTACACGGCGGCGACGTTCGGTCACGAGAACATCACCGATTCGCTGGTGACCGTCGACGTGGCCGATTACGCCAGAAGGGCCGTCAGATCCATCGTGGATATCAGCATGTTCGTTAGAACGAGGCAATCGAAAGGGCAGATATTCTATTTGGGTAACGACCGCTTAAATCCCCGCGTAATACTCGTTTAAATACTATCGTAATTGTAGGTTCGGGCGCGCTGAATAACCCGAACGACGAGACGTACGTGGCCGCTCAACTGGAGGGCGGCGAATTGCTGGTGCGCATACAATTCGAAGGCAACCTGGAAAGCTACACGGTGGGCGGCGTGAAATTGGACAACGGTTTCGATCATCTGATTAAGGTCATCAGGAACGTGACGTTGGTGCAAGTGAAGCTGAACAACACCGAGTACTTTCGCAAGACCATATCGGCGTCGGGAGCGTTGGACGTGAGAGTTTTGTATTTGGGCGGACAGCCGAACGCGCGGGCCGTGCGACAGGCCGACGAGCACGCCGCCAAAATGGTGGAAACGACGCCCGTCGTCGCGACGCACGCCAGCGTTAATTTCAAAGGGATCATTCAGGACGTGCAGGTAGACGACGCCGAAAAAAAGGCGGTTAAAAACATCATTTCTAATCGATTTGTGTTGTTTAGGTCAGTAACGGTTCTTCGGTGATGATAGTGGAGTTTTATCCGTTGCGAGCTACCGATTTGGAGATTCCATTGCCTTTTGGTAACGTCACTTTCGATAAATCTACGGTATTAAAGGGCGTCCATTCCGACGATTTGTGCAAATTGAATCCCTGTCATATAGGAAACTGTTCGAACACGTGGAACGATTACAAGTAAGCAAAACCATTCGATTATCGACAACTACATGAAACATTAAAACTTTTCGTCGCGCAGGTGCATATGTCCCATCGGTTTCAAAGGTAAAGACTGCACCGAATTGGAGTTCTGCGAATTGAAAGGCTGCCCGGCGAATTCGCTGTGCAAAAACCTAGAAGACGGCTACGAGTGCATATCGAACGCCACCTTCGACGGCCTGCAGAAACCCCTGTCGTACGGCCTGACCGGCGCCGGTCCGGCGCTCGACGACTTCGCCTTCGATTCGCTGGAGCTGCGCTACCGCACCAGGTCCTGGGGCACCGTCCTCTTCGCCAAGCACAAGGACGCCTACCTGGCCGTTTTCGTCTATCACAACGAAGTGGTGACCGAGTGGAATTTCAACGGCGCGCCGGAGACGCGGCGGTTCCGCAAGGACCGCTTCGAAGGCCAATGGTTGTCGTTGTTGTTTCGGTACAAAAACGACAAGTTGCGCGGCGGTTTCAGGGAGCACGTCGTCGACGAATCGCCGGATTTCGAAGTGAAAGGATTCGACGTCGCCGCTTTTACGGATCTGTTCAAATACGGCGTCGTGTATATAGGCGGTAGCGATAACGGAACGTTCGATTATCGAACGGTTATCGATAATACTGATTATAATATGACCGGTTACATACCGGTCAGCGATACTACTACACCGGATTCGTTGATCAGTAATTCGCTGGAGAGCGAATTCAACGAGGACGTTTTATTGTATAAAGTAGACCAGGATAAAAAGACTGACAATTTTAAGGTGATTATATTATACAGATTCGTTTGAATGAATTAAATCATCGCTATTATTTCAACAGGGTTGTTTGGGAGAGATCAGAATCGGCGGGCTTCTTCTCCCCTATTTCCACGCGGCGGAAATGTACCCGAACAAAACCAATCTGAAGAGATACTTCGAACTGTCGCCGGACTCGCGCGTCGAATACGGCTGCGTCCTGTGCTATTCGGGCGATTGCCTCAACAAAGGGGTGTGCGTCAACAGCACCGAAACGTACAAGTGCCACTGTCAGCCCGGCTACACGGGCGACGATTGCTCGACGGACATCGACGAGTGCGAGAACAACCGTTGCCAGAACAACGCCACGTGCGTCGACCTGATCGACGAGTACAAGTGCGAATGTCTGCTCGGCTACGAGGGCGAATTCTGCGAGACCGATCGCGACGAGTGCGCGAGCGATCCCTGCCGGCACGGCGGCACCTGCAACGATTTGATCGGCGCCTTCAAGTGCGATTGTCCCGAAGGTTTCGTCGGTAAGTTAAGTACGATAGAAATGTTTGCAAGTTTTCGCATGTTGCTGTTTTCAGGTAAACAATGCGAAGCCCCATTGTTGATCACCTGCGAAAACAAGCCTTGCAGGGAGGGCGCCACGTGCGTGACGGGCCCCAACGAATCCACCGGTCACAATTACACCTGTTTTTGCACCGAAGGTAACCCACTAAAAATTCTCTGCTCGACTAACTGTAATGTTCGATATGAAATCGATAGGTATGGAAGGGGATCTGTGCGACACGGCCTTTTGTTCGAACAGACATTGCGAACACGGTTTTTGCAACATCACCGGCGACGTGCCGTTTTGCGATTGCCAACGGGGCTTCGAAGGGAAATTCTGCGAGATTAACATCGACGAGTGCGTCCTGCCCAACGGCTCGGGTCCTTGCCAGAACGGCGGCCTTTGCAAGGACGAAATCAACAGATATACGTGCGTTTGCGACGGAACCGGTAAGAAAATAACCGACTGTGTTTGCCGCGGTTTACTAAGGCCTTGTGCTGCGCAGGTTATACGGGACTGTTGTGCGAGATCGACATCGACGAATGCCAGGACAAGGCGGACCCGTGCGGCGGCGCCGGAAGGTGCGAGAATTTGCCGGGTTCCTATCGATGCATATGCGATTCGATAAAGGGCAAGTGCGGCTACCAATGCGACATGGACGATCCCTGCGAGGCGATGAGGAATCCGAGCGAAGGGGGCCCGTGCGTGCACGGCAATTGCCGCTCGCAGTGCACCGATAGAGCGGATTATTTCTGCGAGTGCGAGGAGAATTTCGCCGGGAAGAATTGCACGGATTTGAGGGTACGTGCGTTAATTCGATTCTGTAATTTAATGAAACTAATTTAGACGCCTTCGGAAATGTTGTGGATTTTAAAAAGAAAAAGAAACATTTTCGGATAGTCTCCAATCGATGATATTCTGTTTTAGGTGTCGGCTAGAGAGTCCTCGGGCGAAATAAACATCCTGTATATAGCGATACCGATCGTCCTTGCCGTTGCCATTGCACTCGGCATCGGTTTGTCGACTTGTGTAAAAGTGGCGAGACACAAAAGGGCCACGAGGGGCACGTACAATCCGAGCGCCCAGGAATTCGCTAATCCTAGGGTGGAATTGGACTATATGCTCAAACCGCCGCCCGAAGAACGTCTCATTTGATACGAGATTTTATTATTTTACCACGTCATTTTATTAATTTTTTTAACAAGTAATAACCGAAAATGTTTCTTTAAATACGTTTCTTTTCATATCACTTTATTCGATTATTTATTTATTATCGTTTTTTTTTTGTTTTAGTGGACTTCCAGCGAGTCATCGAGCCAACTGAACATCCTGTACATTATAATTCCCGTAATAGCGGTATTGTTGATCGGATTAGCGGCGGGTTCGTTCGTTTTGCTCAATCTAGCTAGGAGTAAAAGAGCCACGCGGGGCACGTACAGTCCGAGCGCCCAAGAATTTTGCAATCCTCGCGTGGAATTGGATCACGTGCTGAAACCGCCGCCCGAAGAGCGATTGATTTAAGTTTTTACTTTTATTGTTTAATTTATTTATTTGTTTTTTTAAATATTTGTTAGGCATACAAAATGATGTAATTAATTAACGTTAGGTCCGAGTTATCGTTTGTCTCGCGAACAATTAGAAAATTTGACTAATGATGAATCTCATATAAATATTTTAGCTAATATTTTAATTGTAATAATGATAACCGTCCAATGAGGTAAAAGATTGTGATAGGTAGCAAAAATTCCAGCTTAAACCGAAATTGCCTTATTTTTTATATTAAGTATAGACCAAAGTATTTGATATGTACATATATAAGTATTGTTATTTGGTATTTTTTTAAATCAATTGTATTGTATTTTTTTAAGTTCTACTATAGTATTTTAAGGACCTACAAAAAGTGATAAATGTATTACAATTATACATTTCTCATCTAAATTTACATATTCACCTTTTTGGGGCAAATACATAGTTACAATGTAGGGCCCCAAAAAAGTAAAATAAATTAAAAGTACTTACTAATCGAAGCGACAACGATTTTTAATAATACACCCCATAAAGTAAATTACATTTTGGAGTAGTAACCCTCGTGTACCACCAAGTTCCTCTCCAAGTCCCCGACGCGAGAAAACCCTAAAAAAAATACAAGCGTTAGTATAGACATTTACAATTCTCTAGAGTAAATAAATTACCTGCGATGGCCATCGCCGTGGACAATTCGTTTTTGAGTATACCCAAGACCTTCTCGACGCCTTCCCGTCCGCCGCAGACCAATCCCCAGAGCGCCGCGCGCCCCACGAACGCCATCTTGGCCCCCAAAGCCAGCGCCTTCAGCACGTCCACCCCGTCGGTGATGCCGCCGTCCACGTACACCTCCACCTTACCACCCACCGCCTGCACGATCTCCGACAGCGCTTCGATCTGCCCCAACGAAACACCTCGTCAACCACACGCGGGCTTGTAAAAGGAACTATAAACTCACCGAGGCCGCCGTGCCGTCGATCTGCCGGGCACCGTGGTTGGATACTTGCACGGCGGCGACGCCCGCCTCCACGGCCAGCAGAGCGTCCTCGGCCGTCATGATGCCTTTCAGTACGATCGGAAGGCTCGTGATGCTCCTCAGCCATTTCACGTCGTCCCAAGTGATGGTGGAATCGAACAGACCGTTTACGTAGTTATTCAGACCCGAACCGACGCCGCTGTTTCTGATGCCCGTGGCCTTGATCCCTCGGAAATTGGCCAATCTGCGGAGTACAAATGCGATACAGGCAAGCGCCTATCTAATTCGATTTGAATGTCTCACGATAGGTGGTCGGGCAGGCTGAATTTGTTCTTCAAATCGGCCAAACGCAGGCCGAACACCGGGGCGTCGACGGTGAGGACTAGGGCTTTGAAACCGGCCCGTTCCGCTCGAGATACCAAATCTCTGGTCACGTTCCTGCGGGTAATTCTAACGTTAATCAAATTTATGCAGCTAAATACAAACAGACCTGTCTTTGTAGATGTACAATTGGTACCATTTCACCGCGTTCGGGGCCGCTTTGGCCACTTCTTCGATGCTGCTCGTTGACAATGTGCTCAACGTGAAAATCGTACCTAGCGATTCGGCGGCTGGAAAATATCTATTTTATCATTCACTATTCTCCGATATTACAGATTTAATTATTACCTCGAGCATTGGCGCATTCCCCTTGGGTATGGGCCATTTTCTGCATGGCAGTCGGAGCGATTCCTATGGGCATGGATACTTTTTCTCCTAGAACAACTGTAGATAAATCTCTCTCTTCGACGTTGCGCAGGCATCTCGGTCTCAATTTAAACCTGTGGAACCACTCTGTATAATCATAAATATTTCTATTTATTTCACGACATACTTGTTGAAAGATTTCCTGTTCTCTCTTAGGGTTTCTTGCTTGCCCGCGCCGCTCCGGTAATAATCCAAAACGGTCCTCGGTAAAGTTTCGAAAGCCCTCTTTTCGAAATCCAAAACGCTTACCAGGTCCTCCATTTTGCGTAAATCTGATTTACTTCGTATTTGTTGAACGTTCTAATTACAATTGATTCGGTTTTTCGTTCAAGAATAGTTCGGACCGGTCAAGTTCAAGCCGATAAGACGCGATAAAGTTGTTTAGTTATTTGTAATTAAGATATTAATATATTCATTATCAATGCAATTTATTAATCGCTCTAAAGTGATTGACGAAATCGGATGTTTGTAATAATTTGAATTACATAAATTTTGCCAGTACATATCGATTACTATAAATTTTATCATCTGGAAAATGTACTGAATGTCCTAAAAAATTGATGTATTAAAAAAAGTCAATTATATCGGAAGATATAATAATACTCCATATTAATACGCTTTTCTCTATATGCATTCAGTCTAGTATATCTTTTTGGTAATTCCTATTATGGTTATAATGATTTAAAAAAAATAAGTAAATATTACATCGATACCGTTCAATAATACAAATATTCTTTTTTCTATATGCAGCCAGTCAAGTTTCTTTTTGGTAATTCCTATTATAGTAATGATTCAAAAAAATAAGTAAATATTACATCGATAACGTTCAAACAATCGATCTTTTATCAATAAAGTGATTTTTGAAACGTATATATACCCCAGATAAGACGCAGATAAGGAAAATTATTCCAGGTGAAGATACACACATACATTCACACGCCTAAAAAGCTCTATTTTCAACCAACATGGAGACCCACGCGTTAATTTTCTTACTCCTAACGATTTTCGCGACATCCTGTAAGTCAATCGAGCATTTTCATAAATTTCATACAATAATCTATTATTTTTCCAGGTCTATGCGAACTTACTTGTTACGATTGCGATCCGATCAATGCCACACCCGAAGCCTGCAAACATCCCAAAGACAATCTTGTTGTTAATAGTAATTGTAAAGCACAACCAAACACCACAACATTGTGCATGTCCGCGTACGTCAAAGACACCGGTAAGTTGATAAAGCCACATTTCTTATTCTTACTACCTTCAATATCTTTCCATTTACAGCGAATGCAAACAATTCGGGAATATACAGGGGTTGCGTGAACAAACCCATCGATGTGAACGATGCGTGCGATTGGTTGAAGGAAAATTCCAATCTAACGTACATGTCTTGCCAAGTTTGCAACGAACACCTTTGCAACCAGATCCTGTTGAATCCGGACGGATCGAGCTCATCGAACTCCATTTACAATTACTCGTTTATGCTTTGTATGGCTCTAATGGGAGTTTTCCGCTTACTTCGCTAACTAACTGTTACGGGTAAAATAGTAGTATTATTTGTAAACGAAACAATTTAATAAATACGAAATCTATACTGTGTGTAGTGATTCAAGGTTCGTCCGAAGCCTTCTTTTCATCTTCGAGTTGTTTCAGCCTTCGAGTGATGCTGTCGGTTTCTATTCCGTTTTTAAGGTTGTACTGTAGTAATTGCCTCAACTGGAACTCTTCCATGCCGTCGATGCGACTGTAGAGGCTCCTGGATAGATCGACATCGATGTCGTTTTCCTCCCTCAACACGGTGAAGTATATCAAGAATGCAGATAAACTGGCTATGATGACGTAGGGTTCATACCACAAACGGTTATCCGAGTCGCCGATTCGAGAATCTTTCGCTTTGTATTTTACCGCGGGACTTTGCGAGTACTTAATGGGGCCTTCGTCTTCTGTCGGTTCATTTTTAAGTAATACACTTGTATTAGTAAAATCTCGTTTGATTACTCTGGAAATTAAGGCCGGTAAATTTCGCGAGTTTCGTAAAAATTAAAACGTTTATACCTTTGGATTTGATTTAGATTATTCCATCGGCCGTATCGCAACAGTTTGTACATAATTAAATTAGTTGTTATTTAAATTAATTTAAAAAAAAAATCACTTTTTTTAATAGGTTATAATGGAGCTGTCAAAATTTTTCTTCTTCTATTTTTCTATGTCAACTAAAATCTTCTTTTTCTTAACTGTCAATTTCAAGTAGCTGTATATCATAAAGTCGAGATCACCCGTTCACATGGTAACGAATGACATGTTTATGTTTACAAATGTCGGATCGCGCTGTTCTAAAACATTTCTAATTAATTCCAGCGAATTTACGAAATGACCAACGGCGAAAACGCAGGAACCGCAAATTCGGACGAAAAGCTATCGAACGTGAAGAAAATCTCGATCGGTTTACAAAGCCCAGACAGAAAAGTGCGAAAGCAAGCCTTCCTCGATTTGCAGGGCTATCTGTCCAACGAAAATGCGGAATTCAGCAACCAGGACCTCCGGTCGATTTTCGTCGAAATTCACATATACGTATTGAACGGGCTGCGAGACAAAGTGGAAAACGTCCGCGAACAAGCGATTAAATTCGTCAACTTCCTAATCATCGAAAAGTTACCGCTCAACGATTACTACCTTACCTACGTATTACCTGTACTAGTCGAAAGAATCGGCACGGTGGAATTGATCGAGGAATCCGAGGAAATCCGATTACAAATACTCCAATTACTCGACGCTATTATAACTAAGTACACACACAAACTCACTACTAAATTTCGATAATCGTAAACTAATTACGTACCGTTTACAGGTACTCGCATACAGCCCAGCTGGTGCCGTTCCTGAACGATTGCGTCACCATTCTCGCCGAGACCGTCAAAGACAAGTATCCTACCATAAAGGAATTGAGTTGTCGCACCGTCATCAAATTGGCCGAGGCCTTGCCGAGGGATTTCCACAAACAGGCGGAAACTCTGGTGAAGCCGGTCATAACGTGTTTCTACCACCAGAGGTACAAAGTGCGAGTCGAGGCCGTCTACGCAGTCGGCGAAATCGTCATGCACAGCTCGTACAAGGCCCTCGAAGAGGCCGTAACGCCATTGGCCGAGAAACTGTTTGACCAGATACCCGCCGTGAGAAGGGCCGTTGCGCAGGTACTGTACATACGATTTTAAATCGATGAGAATAAAATGTTTTAATAGGTGGCCGCTCGATGGTTGATGGAGTATCGAGACAGGTACTCGTTTTTCCATAAAATTCTGCCGCTATTGCTCACCGGCTTGAACGATGAGGTGCTGGAAACCAGAATGGAGGCGGCCAAGTTGTGGGAACAGGCCGGTTTGCAATATCAACAAGAGAACGAGAAGGATTTTAAAGACGAAATCGGTTAGTATTACAATTAGCTTCGATTTATGGCTCTTCGAATATATGAATCGTTTCAGATTATCTGATCCAACCTCCGAAATATTACCCGGACAACGTGCTACGGCCTAACATCGGCTGCAGGGGCTTGGTGAAGAGGAACGTGCTTAAAATAGCCCCCGGCATAGCGAACGAACTGACCAGTTGGCAGGAAGACATCCGGTTGAGGTGCGCCCAACTTCTCTGCGCCGTTGGTAACATTCCTCATCTCCTCAAAAATGATCCTTTCGAACGATTCGTTTAAATTTTGACAGCGTTACACGCCGAAAGCGACATCACGCAGAACCTCCAAGTGCTCCTCGTCGCCATGTATTCGGCCGCAAGGGACGATGACCACCGGGTGGTATCGAACATCGAAAGGGCCAGCGAAATCATCGGGTGCTTCGTTAAATGCGACACGTGGTCCGAACTGATGGTGCCGCTCGTCGAAGACGGGCCCCATTACGGTCATTTGACGGTACTCAAGGGACTAATAAGAGGCTCCCCGCGCGAGTACTTTGCGCCGTACGTTGAGAACATTTGCAAGGTTTTGAGCGAGGATTTCATATGTTGTAGCAGAAAAGTAACGTGCTTATATCACGTAATTTAAAACGTTTGTAATTTGGATATGTTTTTAGAACAAATACCAAGTCGAATTGATCGAGTGCGTAAAGGCTTTGGCCGAGAAACACGACAACGGTACCGAAGGAGAAGCCGGTTATTGCTTGTTTAAAATATCGACGTCCGTGTTCGCTTTGAAGCACGCCGATAACGCGGAGAAAATCCGCGATTCGGACGTAATGGATCGCTTGAAAGATTGCTTGAAATTGGAAAGCGTGCAGGAATTGTACGATTTGTACGCCGGTCGGCTGTTGAGGCACGTGAACAGGAACCCCGAGCTTTGGACGATCGTCAGCGAAGAGGAGTGCTTGTTTCTGTCGCTGTTGTCGCACGTGAACGAGGCCTTCGGACGGAATTTGGACGTTATAGGGGAGATTTTGAGTCTGTCGCTCGATACTCAATGCGACGCGGAGAGTCGCTTGAAGATATTTTACGTGCTGGCCGGCGTGTTTGAGAACAAAGAGGCGGTTTTCGGACGGGCCGAGAATCGAGCGGAATTTCTGGAAAAATTAGTTCAAGGTATTGTTATTATAGTTTAAATGATTGTAAAGTAACGTGAAATGTTATTTTTAGATGTATTTGTACCGTCGCTGGTTTGGCACGCGGGCGCAACGGCGGAGGCCATCAGAACGATGGCGGCTTCCTGTTTGCGAAGCGCTCTCCTGCCGCTAGATGGCGTCGAATTGTTTACAGCGGAAACGTTGCGACCGGTTCGCGATAAATTGTTGCCTTTGTTGACTTCCCTGTTGGAAGACGCTTCGTACAGAAGTCGAGAAACGGCCGTGGATTGTTTGGTTTTGTTGAAGGAGAATTGCCACAGGACGGGCATTTGGGAGATTGGAGATTTCGTGTCTGTGTATCCAGGTTGGTAGATCAACTGTAATGATTGGTGTGTAATTTTTTTTTGTTAGAGGTGTTGAAACGGTTGGACGATCCGACCGATAGGGTGAGGATTTGCGCTTTGAGAAATTTACCTTTTATACTGAAAAACGTACCGGAGATATTTAAAGATTTAACGTATAGGAGCCATCACGAGCTTATCGTCGATACGTTGATGATACATTTCGATGATGACGATGAGGCGATTCAAAAATTGGTGAAAAGTAAGGAAAATGATGTTTGAATGATTGAAAGTTTACCGATTTGATGGTTGCAGATGCGTTGGAATCGATGGTGGAAATAAATAAAAAGGAGCTGTTGAATAAAATCGAACGTCACAAGCCTTTGTTGCGCAATCAAAAAGGCTGCGAGGAGTTTCTGGAGAGCCTAGAAGGCTTGAGAATTACGGAAATCAAGTGAATTTATTCGCAACGTTTCCTGCTTTGTATTGTTAATTTTCTTATTAATAATTTATGTCGATTTATTGTACGTGTTTATAAACAAAAAAAATTGTTTTTAAAAATTTATAAGCCAACTACGTCCAGTTGGAAATTTGTAAAAAATAATATACATTAAACAACCTAAATTAAATAAATTAAACACATATTTAAAAAATCTAAAAAGCGATTTCTAAATATAGCGGATTCTCAATATCGTCTCCAATGTGGAAATGATAGGAATAAGCGATGGAAATTTTCCTTTGATGTCCTATACATATACCTATGCAAATTTTACCCATTGTAGCCTCGAAGTTCCTGTCGAAATATTCGCAGCATTTTTTATCGATTATCTGCCGATGAGCATTGAAAGCCACATGTCGATCGTTGTCTTTCCTTTCGCAATCGATCGTTTTAGTTTCGATAAAAATCCCCACGCCCGAATCGTTCACAGTCAGTATATCGATTGTACTGCTCAAATTGTTCTTGTATATCTCCGACTGGGTGATGCAAAATTTACTGGCCAAAAACGTGAACAGCACGTTCTGGAACCCGTTGGAATCCTCCAAAGTCCCGTAGAAAT
Organism: Phyllotreta striolata; assembly: GCA_918026865.1. Classification (NCBI taxonomy): domain Eukaryota; kingdom Metazoa; phylum Arthropoda; class Insecta; order Coleoptera; family Chrysomelidae; genus Phyllotreta; species Phyllotreta striolata. The sequence goes on from OU900102.1 coordinate 5,422,305, forward strand.
TCGAATTGGTAAATAGATCGTTGAGGCTCCTGCAGAACTGCTCGAACTTCGCGTCGTCGTAGGTTTGCACGGAGAAGGCGTTGGTGGCCGAATGGAGCGCCCTCAGGTGGCGCTCTTTGAAACCGTACTTCGCGATGAAAGTGTCTTTGAGAATCCTCGCGATTTCCAAGCGAATCTCCGAATTGGGAATTTTCAAAAACATTTCGGATTGATCCAAAGTCAAGCTATCGTTGCCCGTCACGTAGCCCAAATGGTAGAGGACTTTCAGAAAGAGCCCTTCGGCGCTGGCCCCGTTTTTTTCCATTAGCATGTTGTTTAAACTCCTAACGTTATAAACAGATAGAGCTTTTGAGATGTCCGTACACCTGGACATCCCTAACAACAGTAGTTCCATTTCTTCGGCGATTTCTTTGATGGAAAATATCTCTTTGAACAAATCGTAGTGTTCGGATTGACACCAGTAATTCAACGGTATCCTCTTGTTCTCCAAATAACTCAAAACCGACCAAAGATTATAGATTGTGATATTCTGAGCGGGTATTAAATAACCCCCGTAGTATTCAGCTATTATACGTTCGGTTTTTTCCCGTTCTCCAACGTCCCCGATAACCTTCTTCAGCACATCGGAGAGCTCCTCCGACGTAATACCGAAATATTTACAAAAATAATGATTATCCAGGAAGTAAAAGTGCTTGATATTCAACGAAACCGTCGATATCGTCGAACTAGTTACAGGAAATACGCCCGTTATGAAAGCCCTATCGACGAATTGATTCGACTTCAGCAATTCCTTAACGATCAACTGCACGAAATTGATGATTTTCTCGACGTCCGGGTGCGTTTTCAACACGAAACTATCCAAATAGGAATCGTAGTTGTCGATCATAACGATCGCTTGCTTTCTAAAGTGCAAAAACAACAATTCCGATAGAAACGGGTACCCCATTTCGATCTCCGTCACCGTCAATGTTAGATTCTGGGCCGCGTCGCAGTACTTGTGGAACAATTCGTTGCTCGATTTCAACAACAAACCCGAATTCTTCAATAGGTACCTGTGCTCCAAGAAGCTCCTGCGCAGGATCACTTTGAATTTGTTCAACATATCAGCGTAGCTATCCACTACGCAGAGAGGTTTCAGATTGATCGATATCACGGGGTACTGACCCATGTGGTCTTTGCAGAACTTCTGTCGCTCGGTGATCGCCAATCTCCTGTCTCGGAAGATTTTAAAGTTATCCGTGTACCGGATGTCTTTGGGTATTCCGTCTTCGTTGACTTCGATCTTGAGGAAACGCTTCACCATGTCCCAGTTGGTGGATTTGCCGAAGCCCCGCGGGGCCGTTATTAATACGTAATTGTACCTGAGTAGCTCCTCGATCAGAAGGGATTTATCGATGAACGTGGTGGTTTGGACGATCTTGCTGAAATCGTCGTTGCCCAAATGGAAGAGGGGCTCCGAGTGCATGGACTCCGATCGGGATACGTTCACCGAGAAATCTTTCTCGCCGAATGGATTTTCTTTTATGGTAAAACTGTGTTCGCCTTGTAAGAGCTGCATCTGGAAAAGGGGCTGTGTTTTATAATGATTTAATAATGGCTTAATATAATTACCTCTTCGGGATTAATTTCTTCTGTTGTTGTTTCGGGTTCTTCGTCTTCCTTTAGTTTTTTTAATCTTTTCACTTTAGGACTGTCCACAAAAAATATGTATCCTGTGAACAAATAGAATACATGTTTTACATTTTCGGTTTATTTATTAGGTATTTATTTTATTTTTTAATAAATATGTTTCGATAAATATGAAAAATATATCACAATTCCTTCTATGTTCCATTCTATTGGTAACAAACTAAATTTTTCCAACTCAAACATTCATAATTCAATAAAAATTCGTTTAAATAATGAAATAACATAAACATAAACAACGATTATCGAATTGATTACATCACATCATCACAAATGCAAATGAAATAATCGATAATCTGAGCAAACGCTAAATCATAAAATCGATTATTATTGAATTGAATAAATTCACTCACCGTCATTTTGCAATTCGTTGGCGGCCAAATGTTCGGGATGTTGTCGTCTCAAATGCTCCTTTAAATTCGTTGTATTACCGAAAAACTTCATTTTTCTATGGCATATCGTACATTGTACGCTTCCTTCATCCAATAACTTGATGAAATGCTCCCACACTATGGATTTCTTAGCGCGGGGCATCTTTTATAATTTGCCTTTTTTAAATTACCGATTTGTGATTCAATTTCCAATCGAGAGGTTATCGATAATGAAGCGAACGCCAGCGATTCCGCACATGCGCACTCACCCAAGCGTCACATGTGCGTTCGTTTATCGTTCGACTCCTGTCAAACTCGAACACTTTATACAAACGAACGCACCAAACAAACGAACACTTCGTGTGCACACCTGTCACGTCAATGTCAATCTGACGTTTCGCGTCAAATTTTCAACAACACAACACACAACAATGATAATGATTCATTTATAAATAAATACAAAAGCAGTAGCCCACGCGAACGTCTAAATAAGGAAAAATCGTGCATGTCGCATTCGAATCTTCCGGACAACGATCTTGTGGCCGTGCCCGAAACAAGCAGGCTCATGGACGGGCACGTAGCCGCCGATAGCGGAACATCCTCCACGGATTTACGGCCGAATCGGGAATCGACGCGTAAAAGAAAGCAACGCGCGGATAGCGACTACGACGAATCCAGACCGACGCCCCAGTGCCGTCGAGACGACGAGAGCCACCGCAGGAATCGAGATCGCGGCGATTCCGATTACGCTCATCAAACCGCCCCCGCCCAAGAAGAGGAGGAGGAAGAGTTGAAATACGGCGCTAAGCATGTTATCAAATTGTTCGCCCCCGTGTCGATTTGCATGGTCGTCGTCGTCGCCACGATTAGCGCCGTTAATTTTTACTCAATCAAAGATATGTACTTGTAAGTATACCTCACACGATGTAGCTTGGCAGTTGGGCCTACCCCATCTGCTCTCTAAAATATTTCAACTGCCAAGCTACATTGGACGAGGTATGAAATTTTCTCTATTTTTGTTGTAGGGTTTATACACCGTTCCACGAGGAGAGTTCCGATTCGAGTACGAAAGCCTGGAATGCCGCTGCTAATGCTTTGATTTTAATGGCCGTTATCGTCCTGATGACTGTACTATTGATTGTTTTGTACAAATACAGGTGCTACAAGACGATACACGCCTGGTTAATAGTCTCGTCGCTCATGTTACTTTCTATATTTTCCTACTTGTATTTGGAGTGAGTAAATCGAGTAAAATTGGAATGTTTCGTTGCATCGATTTGTGGTATTTTCAGAGAAATTCTAAGAGCTTACAACATTCCGATGGATTATCCGACGTTGTTGGTGATAATGTGGAATTTCGGCGTAATGGGAATGATGGTTATCCATTGGCAGGGGCCTTTAATATTACAACAGGCTTATTTGATATTCGTTGCCGCTCTGATGGCCTTAGTTTTCATAAAATATTTACCCGAATGGACGACTTGGGCCGTATTGGCTGTCATTTCCATTTGGGGTAAGCAAATACGAATTAAACAAAATATCTACTCTTATACTATACGACTAATTTCAGATCTAATAGCAGTATTAATGCCGAAGGGACCGTTGAGAATCCTAGTAGAAACCGCCCAAGAAAGAAACGAGCAAATATTCCCAGCCTTGATTTACTCCTGTGAGTAATCTGCGGAAAATTATAAATGTTGTTTAATTGAAATAATTTTAGCTACTTACATGTATGCTTATACGAGCATGGCCACGGGTGAGGAGGTTCCGAACGTGAACGTGTCTCGAAGCAACAGTGAAGACCATGGGTTTACGAGAGAATGGGTGGATAATCACGCGACCAGGGTGGCCCAAAGGCAATTGGAAGTTCGAAGCGATCCCAACGGGCAACATCGTACGCAAGTGCATCAACAAGACGAGGAAGAACGTATGTTGTATAAAAATGAAAATGGACGGGTTTGATTAATTTTTTTCTATAATTTTTAGGTGGTGTGAAATTAGGTTTAGGAGATTTTATATTTTACAGTGTTTTAGTTGGTAAAGCGTCCTCGTATGGCGATTGGAATACTACTTTGGCTTGTTTCGTAGCCATTTTAATAGTGAGTAGTGGTGTTTATTTTTTTTTTGTTGACTTATCTTAATTGTTTTTAGGGTTTGTGTTTGACGCTGTTACTTTTGGCGATTTTCAAGAAAGCTCTACCAGCTCTACCTATATCGATTACATTCGGTCTCGTCTTTTATTTCGCAACCAAAGAGATTGTAAGTCCTTTTACGGATACTTTAGCTAATCGACAAATATTTATTTGAATAATTCTTTTTATACATTCCCACGTATTTACTAATTGCATTTTGTACTTGTATAATACAGAATGCTAATTTTTCTTGTTTGTTTCACTGTCTTTACCAAGCGAATAATCCAATGTTTCCACTAAGCTCTCGGGCTTCTCCGTCCAACATTCGTAATTCCTATCTCGCGTTTCAAACACCTTGGCTTTCTTGCAATGCAGGCAAGTCCAAGTTACCTTTTGTTTTTTAACGCGAACTTTACACGTTATTCCTGCGAGCAGGAGACATCTGCAGGATTTACAAAGGGTCCTTTTCGTCTGGATGTCCCTAGAAGGACACGAAGAAAATTTTCAGCAAAATTTGTTCTTAAATAATCATTGTACTTACAATCGTTGGACTGTCTTCCTCGAAACGTTGACGAGTAGATTTGAATATAGAGAGGCGGCGACATGGCAAGACTGATTTTTCGTTGCCATTAAATTGGAAATCTATAAATGTATATTAGTAGTTTAATGGTTACTCATATTAATTAACACTTACCTGATAAAGATAATTAATCCTTTCGAAACCTTCCTTCCCCGGACATTTTTTAACAGTACTCATAGTTATTTATCCTCAAACTCGAAAAAGTATGTGGCTAAATACATGTAGTAGTCGAGGCCGCAAAAAACGATGACTGACGTTTCAACTAACCTTCAAATTAATTGCAATTTATTATTATTTATCAATTATTATGGATTTTTCGTGGGCCGAATCGTACCCAGAAGTTCACAAAGTTTGTACGTTATTTCAAATGAGCGAATTGTCGAATCCCGTGAAATTTAAATACAGACAATTAGATCAATTCCTGCAGGATGGTCCGAAATGCGGATTAATAGCATTGGCCATGCTCGCAGGTGCTCCGACTTCGGAAAGTGTACAGGATATATTCGAATCGGCTAAGAGACTCAATTTCACTTATAACGGAGAAATGTTTAGCGTTTTAGAAATGGCCGAGTTGGCTGCCCAACATTTACCAAGCGATACGAAAGTACAAGTTTATCGAGGCCATTTGAATAATGATTACATTAAAAGTTTTTTACTAGAAGGCGGCGTAATGTTAGTACCGTATCCTTTACATACTTCACTATACACACTTGTTACACACAAACTTTCACGTACCCGTTTAGATACGATAAAGCCCAGGATAACTCGCCGGGATTGTGCAAAGGACACAAAGCCCATTGGGCGGCAATCTGTGGATGTGTTTTAACTGAAAATCAAGACTTTTACGTACTCGCAAGACATGGAAAAGCCAAAAATGTGGCCGTGTGGAAATTGAAAACACTAGCCGATAGTAACAGCCAATTGGTGGAATTTTCGCCGGAGAGAAAACTCGACAAAATCGAATATAAATTACCTGAAGGCGGTATTAATGGAGAGTTCGGATTAAACTCGCAAAGTGTTTTAATTAATTTATGATATTATTACTTACCTTAAACAATTTGTGTATTGTGAATGTAAATAAATATTTTCGTAATTCTAACCTTACTTTCGCTTCTTTTTATTTTGAGTTGTTTTTTTTCTAAAAGTAAAAACAACTTCAACTTCTTTTTTAATTTCGAGCAGTAAGGTATTTCGTTAATATACTATTATAGTATCGAAATATTTTTTAATTGATATTAATAATTGTGCTAAGCTAATTGATCGTTATTAACTTCATTTATTCACATTTGTCGCAATAACTGAAGTGGACAAGACCACCAAACGACGGGATGCAATTTGTACGGGTTTAATCATTCTAATACATTAATTTACTTGTAATTTTACCTATTTAACCGGTAATTGTTATAAGAAAATAACAATATAAATTGATTCTACCTGTTTCATTTTAATAATTTACAATCTTATATCAACACTTGTGTACTTACACTTAATCAAAGGGCGTAGTCTTCGTTGCAAATTTCATGTAAATGAGGGTAATTTAGAGACCCCAATAAAATTAATGCAATACAAATAACTCACAAACGAATTATATATATGTTTACGCATAGTTGGCATTATAAAACCGAAAAACCATGAAAAAAAATCAGGCCAAGATTAAACGCCGTTTCCAAAAAATTTCAGAATCCTACTAGAAAAATTCCACTCGCTGAATCACCCAATGCCAAATCGATTTTGGAACAACGAACATTCTCGCTACATTTCCTTTTCCATACCCATGAGCCTATTGTATGTCCACAAGTACTCCATTTGGTACATTCCCGGGCCTACCCAAAAACTCCCGATGTATTTTTAGCAGAGCGCAATTGTGCGGGGTCTTATCGAGGGGCGCCCGCACGCCGATTTATTTTCCACATGTCGAACGCCGACCTTTCGATTCCGCAGTGCTCAAACGCTCGATAAAACTCTACACGCGGAGAAATACGAAAAAAGAAAAGCGCTCTTCAAATGCTGCCCGACCGGCGACCGCGAAACGTTCGCGAACCGCACGGAAAATTCCCATTCTCGCACTAACATGAGATGAAATTACTACGAATTATTTGTTTGTTTGTTGCGGCGCTCGGCGAAGGAATTTGTTCAGGTGAGATTTGTGAGATTTTCGAATCGAATATTATTTTTTTTCCATCGTAGACGAGCCGTTTTATTGTTATTACTGTCACCAAACGTCCAGGGAGTGCAATAATGGCCTCGTGTGGAATTTGCACAGAGTTAATTGCAGCACCGAGAAATGTTTTGTTTATCAATATCAAAGTGAGTAACACACTATAAAGTGATTAGGCTTGATAGTCTTAGAAGTAGAGGCCTCATTCCAAAGAAGAAGATGCAAATTTCATTATGTATATTTTTTGGTTTCTTCTTCTTTCTCGGTTAGAGGCCTCATCTTCTAGGGCTATTAGTGTAACGCTTTTATTTTCTAATATTTTTTAGCTGAAATGCCGGGCGTGACGGTTTTGGCGACGTTTCGGGGTTGCCAGGTGCACGAAAATTCGGAAATCATGGAATCAGTGATAACGGAGAAGCACTATGTGAATAAAAAGTACTTTACCACGTGCAATCGAACGTTGTGCAACAAAACCGGAAAGATTTCCGCGAACTTCTACGTTCCTTTGATCATGTTGTTGCTCCATCTTTCAGCGCGAGGATAAATATTTACTGCAATTTCCATAATATTTACGAATAAACGTTTCAATTATTACGTGTATACATCGTATGCAGAATTTTATTGATTGTGTATAAAAACGAATTAAAAATAGATAACTAAATTTAACATTTAAACTCCTCCATAGCAACGATTTATTGATCCGTTACCTTTGTGTACATTGAAATCTAAGTACAATTTTAAAATAGCAAAACGGTGATTTATCCAAATAAACCTGCCTGCATAAAGAAGACGAAATAATAAGCGTTATCCTCAATTTTGTGTGGATAAATAACAAAATGAAATTAAAACTTAACAGTTAACTCGCACTCCTCCAGAAAGAATTCCAGTGTGTGTAAATCCCCGAAATTTAGTTCGTTAAACTACCGATAGATGGTAGATAAATCCCGATAGTGGTTTGTGTTGTCTACGCGTAGTATGCACGCTGCGTTATTTTATTCTTTGTTCAAAATTCTTCCACAATTACACTCTCTCTGTATACGAATACGAATAGTATACTTTCTGTTTTCTATTCGACTGGGTCGAGCGTAGAAAATACACTGTATATACACAATTCACTTGCTTGCAACTTGTTGATTTGTTGAATAACATTGAATAATAACAAGTTTCGCGCAAGGACGCTGTTACAAATCTATTTTTAATAGGATTAATTTATTAATAATTCCTTGTCGCTCGCCAGAAGTCGATTGGAGTAAGTATTTTTTGAGTTTTTCTTGGTGTGTTTGCGGGATTTGTTGGAAAAGTGAAAGTGATATTTCGGTTTGTTTTATCTACATGCATATACGCACAGGAAATTGTAAGCGAGGTATATAATTATAATTATAATAATATGATAAAATTCTTGTTGTTTTATGAAAGAATATGTTGTGTGTTGCATTTGCTTAGGTAATTGCGGTGTCTTTAGATAAAATTATTAACTTTCATTCAATTTGCGCGCTATTGTAGATACTTATACATATAAAAAAATAATGGGAAATTAAATTATTACAATATTTAATGCACAAACTGTAGTCAAAATTAATTACTAAAATTATTGTATATTTTTTTTTGTAAAGTACACAATTCAAAAAATTTTCTGTCAACGTTTTGACCATAGTTTTGACACATCCCTAACCAAACATTGCCAATCCAATTTTGATTTAACTTCAATTCTTGGTAAATTTCACGGCTGGAAATTAATTTTTGCGCCTCTTATCAATCGAAATTTTTGGGTTTACACACGACTATATTTATCGCTCTCTCTCGGCTTATTTTAAGCCCACACGTACATTTACTCGGCGAGTCGTTGACAATAAAAAATATTCCGAGGAGTTTATTCAACCGCGGTTTTCGTATTTTTCATTCCCGTTGCGCTCCAAATGAATGTAATCACTCGAACAAACTCGATTTTAATTAGCGCTAATTCCGGTAAGTCACGAGCCTTTTATAATGTAGTATTAGTCATTTAATATTTGCTTCAAAATACAATGGAACTTAAATTATCTTAAAGTTTATACATACCTCTGTAAGCAGGTGAAAAGCTCCCAAAATAAATAATAAAACTCAATTAGACTCTTCTGATCTTTTTTGTAGATAAATTCTCAATATTTTAGAGTAAGAAATACCACAAAGTATTTTTGATCTGTTTTCACCCCAACTTTTACCACAATAACTAGCCCTAAAAAAGTGTAGAATTGCCTAAGCCCTGCTTAGCGATAAGTTTTACTAATACATCAGTCGTATATTTTGTATCTATTAGTTTAAAAAAACGACTTTGATGAATTTTTTTATCGCGTATCGATCGTAAATTCCCTTCATTCCCTTATCTTTGCAATAAATTAGGTAGATGCGTAAATGTAATTGTTGTTTTGTATGTGTTTCAGTCGATGAGCTGAAACGCGCCGAGCGAATATGGCTGAGAAAAAACACGGTAAGTGCTGTACTTAATAATTAAAAAATTCTTTAGAATTTAATCTCTTTAATTAAGCCGTTATCAGGCTTAGTAGCGCGAAAACACCAGTGATAAAAGTGTATAATTAGCTTCCAGTAATGGTGTTTAGAGGTGAGTTTCGCTGGAATACCATACAAATTTGATCTTATTCAGCATCATTTATCTATTTATCAGATAAAAGTGAATAATCGTTACTCTCATTCTATGTAAATTTATGCAATAAATTTGTCGGTGTTTAAAAATGTAGCAGAGGTAATAAAATGACCCTGTATATTGTATACACACATCGATAATGAAAAACGTAAATACCTAAATTGTTTATAACTAAATGACCTTACATGAACAACGTTTCAAATTAGTCTCTAATATGTATTTAGTTGGGTAGGAACTTTCGATTTTTGAGTATACAAATTATGCGATTTCGTTCGAATAAACGTGAGTTTTTTTTTCTTGTGATAATACTTTCTTATTCATATAAAATACTTGTTTAAATAATCGTTTAATGCTTAATAAGAGCGGATATAAGTGGATGTTTTACTTCTAAAATACTCGAATTGTGTATATTCCATTTCCTATCTTATCAATGTTTATACACCTACCTGCACAAGATGTTTAGAAAAAAAACATGTCTTATGAATCTACCTGGAATATTTTATCAGGAGTATTCAAACAGATTGCGCTGTACAAAAAAATTATTGGTGCTTAAAATATTAGATAAAATAATCTTTATTTAATTTATTTATTGTGTATAATTTCAGGAGAGCCTATTCCATACGATCCGGATTTCAATGGTCCTTTGAGGAAACGATCCTGCACCGATGTCCTGTGTTTATCTGTATTTATCTGCTTCATAGCAGCATGGATAGGAATCGGGTTTTATGGTAAATCCCCTCCAATTATTATAACAATAGAAAACAAAAAAAACATGAATCGCCTATATAAAATTATTATCGCACAATGAACAATCGGTTTTTACTGTAAGTGAGATCGATATCTAAAGGAAATCGCCCATAAAAAATGACATTATCAGCACATTTATAAATGTTAATCTCTGGTATTTTGGAAATTCCCAGCTATACTAAACGGCGATCCGAGCATGCTATTGGTCCCCAGGGACTCGATGGGGCGCCGGTGCGGCAAGGACGCCGACGTCCTGGAAAAACCGTACCTGTTCTTCCAGGATCTGACGGAATGCCTGAAACCTACGACGCCGTTTAGCGGCTGTCCCACGCCTCAGGTACTCTTACTCATTTCAGGGCATTTTATGGCACATTTCGCACCGGAATTCCGCGACTAAGATGCGTTCTATGTTCTATGATATTTTAATGACAAAATTGACAGATGCTTAATAGAGGTGGGAATCGATTTGTTGGTTTAGAGGTGTAGGAACGACTGTTACAAAATAACGGCGGGGAATTCCGGTGTACCGATTCATTTATACTGTATTTTCTGTTTATACTGTATTATGTAAATGTATTTTCTAGATTTGCGTTAAAGAATGCCCGAATATGTTTTACACGACAAAGGATAACTCAACAGAACAGATTAAACCTTATTGCGTAGATGAAAACATCCATGGGAAATGTCCAAAATGGATATTGCCCAGCAAACCATGTAAGTATCCGGAATTTAGATTTGCACGCGATAAGAAACGAATATCGATTAGATCGTTAAGAAATCCGCCTGGAAATTGTTGAAAAATTTCTATATGTTACATGCCAAGTTCTGTTCAGATGTTTGTACGACGTGGCCGATCGGAAAAAGTCGCATAACCCTCGTATATCTCGAATCCGAGAGGACGAAATAACGCGATTGTTGGCCAATTTGGGCATCGAAGTGGCCATCAAAACGTTTACAGAAGACGAAAACGCCTTGCAGGTATTGCGCCTGTTGCGCGGATTTTTCCCATACAATTCTCCCCTCACTTTGCGCTGCACCATAGTAGAATGGATATAAATTAGGCGAAAGGAATTATAAATTTTAATCCTGTGGGTAAAGGAGAGATTGGATGATATACCTGTCAGATTTGACATTGACAGAAGTTTAATAGAGATGGAAATTGGTTTTTTTGTATAGAGGTGCAGTAACGACTGTTACAAAATAACCGTTATTTAATTATTTACCTAAAGGATTAAAAAAATACCCATCGCCCATTTGAATGTACACGCCCTTCGAATGAATCTTTACGGTATTCGAGGCGCTTCGTAGATTCAACCTTAGAGATGCTTTTATTAACGCGAATTTAATACTATTTTTTTTTCTTTTCTGAACCCGCAGTTCAAAAACGATGCATACCGATACTAAAGTCTATTAGCGATCAGATGATTTACGATATAGGACAAATAGAAAAAAATCAACACATCGACAAATCGAAAATAGTCGAATCGGTTAAGAACATCAAGCTCATTTCCGATGCCGAAGAGGTACGAAATGCCCTAAATGTTTTTTTATTTATTTTTAAAGTAACTAATAACGAAATGTGTGTAGCACTTTTTTAACACTGGGTGTAACAAAAAGTGATTTTAAATGATTAAGAAAAAAACGTATGGTACCTAAACCACTTGATTTGAACCACTGAAAATGCTGTATAATGTGTGACCCACCTTTTCGTTACACCCTGTATACATCGCGCTATACGAGTCTCGTATAACCGGAGTTTTTGTTGCGTTTGTATCGTTTTATTTCACACCATTGGAACGAGAATCCTTACTAATGAATTCTTACAAAAAAATTGCAACGCTTTCGCTTTTGATATCTCACTACTCACTAAAACCACTAATAACATTTCGAATATTATAATGTTCTCGATATACAAGAGTTGCGGAATTTTCAGACGGGCCAGAACATCGTCGAGGACATAATAGTGTCCTGGTGGAAGATTCTAATAGGCGTCGGAGTGGCCCTGGTGATTTGCCTGTTGTACATCACTATATTGAGATGGCTGGCGGCCCCCATGGTGTGGTTATCCATCGTGGGCGTCATCGTGGGCCTGGGAGCGGCCTTGTACTTCACGGTCATCGAGTACATAAGCGCCCGGAAGGCCTACAACGATATCGGCAAACAATACGAGGAGGATAAATACGGATACGAAGGGACCAGTTTGAAGACCAAGCGGGATTTGTGGCTGGGCGGTTTGATAATTATATCGATCGTACTGGGAATTATCCTCTTGGTGATGATTTTCCTCAGGAGTCGTATCAGTTTGGCCATCGCTTTGATAAAGGAAGGGAGCAAGTCAGTCGATTTCAATGGCCTGTAATTATTGTATTAATAATGTAAATGTTTTAGGGCTGTGAGTTCGGTTACAGCGTCTCTGTGCTTTCCTATAGTACCTTGGATATTACAATTCGGGGTAATAGCGTATGCTATAGCAGTAGGAATTTATTTGGCTAGTTCCGGGCGTCCAATGTACAAAACTAGATACGTAGATGATCTGTGTTCAGCTCGAATCAATATAGCTGTAAGTAGTTAATTTACTTAAAAAAAAATAGTTAACAAGGAGGCTTAATTACTTTTCAGGACAATGTTGAATGCGATCCGAAATCGTGGCAACAAATGGTTCAAAGCCATACGGATTTCGCTACATATTGCCCCAAAGCGAATTGCAAATTTATCAGAATGAACAACGACCTACTCTATCCGTATTTACAAGGTACTCGGGGCGCTCTAATACAAAATAATCATTCTAAACGGTTTCGATTACAGCTTACAACATATTCGGATTCTTCTGGCTGGCCTTCTTCGTATCGGCTTTGGGACAAATGGTGCTCGCCGCGATATTTGCCCAATGGTATTGGACATTCAACAAAGCTACATTGCCGTTTTTCGCCGTTACATCGGCTTTCTTGAGAACGTTAAGGTAATCTATCCCATCCATCCATTCCAATCTTTTCCTCGGTCTTCTTCTCACGTCTTCCTAGATCTTCCCAGGTCATCCTAGATCTTCCCAAGTCTTCCTAGATGGTCCTGGATCTTCCCAGGTTTTCTGAGACCTCTTCTCCATCTTAATCGATACTTTCTGAATTCCAGATACCACATCGGGACGTTAGCCTTCGGATCCCTAATAATAGCCGTGTGCCGAATGATACGAGTGGCGCTCGAGTATTTGGATCACAAGCTGAAGCAGTACGATAACGAATTGACGAGGGCCATCATGTGCATCTTCAAGTGCTTCTTCTACTGCCTGGAGAAGTTCCTGAAGTTCCTCAACAAGAACGCCTACATCATGTGCGCCGTGCACGGCAAGAATTTCTGCGCGAGCGCCAAAAGCGCCTTCATGCTGCTGATGAGGAACATATTGAGAGTGTGGGTGTTGGACAAGGTGAGGAGTTTATCTCTCGAGGATGCATCGTTTGGAAAATTAATGATTGATTTACGTTGAAGGTGACGGATTTCCTGTTTTTCCTCAGCAAAGTGACGCTCACGCTGGGAGTGGGCGCCGTTTCGTACGTTTTCTTCGTGTCCGATTTGCTTCCATCGAAGATTATCGATAATTCGAATCTTCACTACGGCGTCGTGCCGGTCGTTATCATTATGATTTGCACCTATTTGATATCTTCGCTGTTTTTCAGCGTGTACACGACCGCCGTGGATACGCTATTTTTGTGTTTTCGTAAGTACCATGTCTCGGGTGGGACCCTGCGATCTATAATCAGATAAATGTTTTTAGTGGAAGATTGCGAGAGAAACGACGGATCGCCGGAGAAGCCCTATTACATGTCGAAGAATTTGATGAAAATATTCGGTAAAAAAAATAAAATGGATTAGAATTTTGTACGTTTATTCGTTTTACCGTAACGCAGTATTTTCGATATACACGTGCCTGTGATATGCGCTTTTTTGAAACGAGCAGATGCCAAATTATAACGTTTTGTATAAAAACTATAAATATATTATTTTATACCAAGAATTATCGATTTTTTGTGTGGAAAACCCCATTACTCGCATAAAAATTCAAGCGTTTTCCAACATGGTCAGTCTCTGTTGGGTGAGAATTGCGATATCTAACATCGCTTCGGGTATTAATAATTCAGCTACGCTGTATTTAAGAGACTCCTCGTAGGCGTACAAGATGCTGGTATCGTACAACATCATCTTGCTTTGCGTCAGAGCCAAAATGCAATTTCTTATCCTGCATATCGTTTCTCTTTCTTGCCTGGGAACCACCTAGAAGTAAATTAATCGAATGAGATCGGATCGTGTGTATTTTATCGAAACATTTACTTCTTCTAAATTCTGTACGAAACCTCCGACACTTTCTTCGGAATTGTTTATCGACGTGCAAATCCATATCAAGCCGTTGTTTCCTAAAATTATGCTAGCCCCTACTGGTAAATTGTGGAAATGTGTTTTGCTCCTTTTTATTAGAGATGGGAATACTTTAACCAAAACGCCTTGCCCCAACTAAAATTATTACAATACAAAAATGTAATTTTATTGCATTACCCTCTCACCTTTCCGTATCTCAAACTTCTAGTGTGTAACGATAAAGAACCATCCGAATAAACATTTTGTACTTCAGCACTAATCAAATCTCCTTCCTGCAGAAACTGCCTCATCATATGCTCATCCTCAACAGATCTTCTTCTCTAAAACGCACTATAATCAACAATAATTTCAAAAAATTATTCTTTACATACCAATTCCCCACCCGGTAAATTTACTGAAGATAATAATAAAGCAGAATCCAATCTCGAATTCGTATCGACTTTCCACCGTTTCTGTTGCACTTCTGTAATCCTACCAACCACCACATCTCCAATTTCACCGTTGTACCTACTCTTAAGAGGCCTTATCGAAATCAGGTTGTTGACTTGTTCTCTTACACCAGCTACTGACGCTTTCAATTCCCCGTTTTCCTCGTAAGTACCGTGTCCTCTGAAAAGCACAAAACTCTAAGTACTCTCAGTAATTTCAGCAAATAAATACGAACCTCATGAATTCATTTTGAGCCGTTATCACTTGCCCGGGCGTGAATATCTTGGGGTAACGTTGATTGCCCGGCACCGATGTGTTGATACGTTGCGAGGCTAGTCGAATTTGTATGTTTTTCGACATTTCTCACTAATAAAACTGTTAAAATTGCGAATTATGAACTTGTTGCTGCTTTGCTCCTTTAGTTTTTTGAGGTTATGATGTTATGTCAAACGTCATCTAAATGTGGAAATTTGAGCCTTTTTGTGGGGTTATTCAGACATTTCCGTGGTTGTAAAATAAACTTCTGTACTTGCTAAAAGGTTATTAGCATATAAATAATTGCGTTTAGATAAGGGATAAATGATGAGATTAGTGATAATTGCTAATCTTTTTTGAAAAATAAAATAATCGACTAGCCACAATAGCTTAGATCAATTTTTATAGAATAAAAAGAAGAATTCCTGTCGTAAACTTGACATTTGACCGTCTTGACAGTGACAAATAAACGTAAACGCGAATGAAAATCGTTCACGTTGAAAATTTTGAATTTATCAAGATGTTCTAACAAGTACCCAATAAATAATAGTGAATATGAAGCAAAAATGAAGGGGGCCACGTATTTACTTTGTCTTTTAATGTGCCGATGGTCCGTACAGAACGATATCAGCGGATTCGATGACACTATATTGTACAGCATAAATTGGCCAGGCGAATTGCCCCTGGACGAAACGACCACCGAAGAATCCATGTTAATAACGTCGGCCCATCAAGAGAAATACAAATGCTCGTTGCCCACCACAGCCGAGGAGAAAGCCCAGCAAGAAGACTCCTACGATGGCCCCACAGCTTTGGAGCTCCTCTCCCCGTTGTTTTCCCCAAACCAACCGTGTTCTTTCAGATTAGAATCGTACTGGACCTATCAAGTGTGCCACGGCAGAAAAGTCCGCCAGTACCACGAAGACAGGGAAGGTAAAACGATGAGATTGCACGAATACGTCATAGGCAAATGGGACTCCGATTATTACGAAACCTTATTAGAGAAAACTAAGGAGCGCGAGAAAGATAGAACCCTTCCTCCGCCCGTTAAGAAAATAGAGAGCATAAATCTACCGTACTACGAAATTGTAATGGAAAACGGTACCCAGTGCTCCTTAAAAAACAACAACAAACCCCGCACGACCAAAGTGCTCTACGTGTGCTACATACACGGCAAGCACGAAATCTACTCGGTGGACGAGCCCCAGAGCTGCGTCTACGAAATCATCATTCTCTCGCCCCTCCTGTGCGCCCACCCCAAATACAAACCGAAGGAATCGGGCGAGAACAAGATAAACTGCGCGCCGGTAGACGGCAGCTACAAGATGCCCTACGGCCTGGCCAAGCAGCAGTACGAATCGGCCCTGCTGAGGAAAAAGTCCGATTTGAACAAGTTCAAAGTGGAGCTGTTGAAGTTCGAGAAGGAAGACGCCATTCCCGATCCGAGCGAGCACCAGTTGGTAGACAGCGCGCCCGTGGAGAATTTCCTGCGAGGGAAGAATTGCTTGAACGGAGGCACCGGCTGGTGGAAGTTCGAGTTTTGCTACGGGAAGTCCGTGGAGCAGTATCACGTGGAAAAGAACGGGAAGAAGGTATCGATAAATTTGGGGATATTCGATAGACAGGCGCATTTGGATTGGATGAAGGAGAACCCGCAGAAGCGGCCTAAGCCGTTAGGGCAACGCAAGCAACTGTCCCATTTGTATTCGAGCGGTTCGATTTGCGAGAAGACGGGCAAACCGAGGCAAACGGAGGTGAAATTAAAGTGCCTGCAGAACGCTAGCAGTCCCAACGCGGTGTCTTTATATTTACTCGAACCTAAATTGTGCCAGTACATTTTAGGCGTAGAGTCGCCTTTGATATGCGACATATTATCCAGGGCTAACGAAGATGGGTTGGTGGAAACGGAACATGTAGAATTCGAAGAGACTGAAAAGGCTACTGTTAACGTAGGGTTGTAATAAACAGCAAGTGAAACTAAAAACATTCCTAGTCAATATTTTTCATTTTCAGTGTACTTCGATTAGTTGTAAATATTTTACGATCATTATTTAAATGTACTAAAATGTATTCCGTCGTTTGATTATTGTTTTTTTTAAGTTGATTGGCGAGTTGAATAAAATACGAAATTTAATTACAATACAGTTTAGTTTATTACATTAATATTTGGTAACGTTTATACAATAAAATCCGAGTAATATAAACTGTCATCGAAGGGCGTACACTAAGCACGTACTGGTAATATCCATTTTATTTAATGTCAACAAATATAGAATATTTTAAAAAATAATAAAAAAAAAACAAATTAAAATAATGGCTTATCGTAATAAATATCCTAAAATTAACTCGATTTAATTCAAACGTAACTCTCGTTCTGAGACGAGTAGGCTAAAAATGAATCGAGCAATTTCGGCTCGACGAGCTCTTGAGCATCTTGAGCACTCAACACGTCACTTCCGCACGCATCGACGATTTTCCTGAGTGTTGCCTGAAATAAAATTATAATATCTAATCAATTTCGAGGGCCTCAAGTATAATTTGTACTTAGAATTTACCAGCACAGCATATGAATAGTAAATAAATTTGAAATAGAATAGAGCAGAAGGTTATTTTGTAACAGTCGTTACTCCACCTCTATGCAAAAAGTCCATTCCCACCTCTATTAAACTTCTGTCATTAATGTCAATTTTGACAAAAAATGCCTTGATTTATGATTCAATTTTGACATTAATGTATCATCGAACGCATCTTAAAGTCCCACTTATTCGCGTATAATGCGAATTCAAATTTCGAACGCTAGGGAGCAATTCAACGTACCAAAGCCGCCACTAAAACAGCATCGCTATCGAACCTCTCGTCTTTTTCCCTGCACATTTTGACTAGCTTCTCCACTCCGCCCAGCTCGACGACCTGCCTCGCAGCCTCCTTCTCTCCGCACAGCCTCGACAACGCTATAATGCTCTTCTGCTGCAACCTTTTCACCACGTCCTCGCTACCGAAATCCTACAACAAAAAAAAACCCAGCTCAATCCCACGTCCCCCTTACCGCAATCCCCCGACCTACCGTAGCGAAATTCATCCTGAGGAAGCACAGCAGAGCCCCGGGCGCCCTGATCTCAGTCAGCTGCTTCCGCGCCACGTCCAGGGCGGACAAATTCGCCAGCAGAGCGGCCATCTGCTCGAGCAGATAGACCGAAGCGGCGGGCCCTCGGGCTTCGACGCTGCCCAGCAGCGCCTCGGCCGTGCCCCACTCCACCATACACCTCGCCGATTTCGAGTCCATCGAGCTCAGGTTCGCCAGAGCGGCCGCGCAAAGGAGCAGGTTCTGACAGCATCTCGTGGAAGACGCGAACCTCGTCAACGCTCGCACCAGCTTCGAAGAGTACTCTTGCAAACCTGCATTGAAATTACTCGATTTGTATGATGCACTAGGTAAGTGGTATGCAGAATTTGTGTTACCTTTGACAGAATGGTTGTCTTCGAGCCAAGGAGCTGTAATTTGAGCCAAGAGAGCCACCGCTTCGGACCTCTCCGGCTCGGGTCGGGAGTGCTCCTCCAAAATATCAGCCACGATTTGCACTCCAGAGAACTTCTCGAACTGCCTCACGGCCGACGAGCCGCTGCACACGGTAGTTAAAGCCCTCAACAGCAAGCTCCTCATCGAGGACCCCTCGCATTTCTCGCACAGTATGAGCAACACGGGCACCGCGTCGGCTTTGGCGAGCAGCTCGACGGCCTCCTGGTGGCGCAGCGCCATCGAGGTGACGCCGGTGACGGTGGCGCGCAGGTCGAGCTCGGACGCCGGGCACTCCAGCTTGTTGACCAGCTTCTTGATCTCGTCGGCGAGCGCCCGGTCGCGCGCCTCCTGCCAGCGGGCGAACAGCCCCGGCACCAGCCGGAGCGCCTCGTCGGCGGACGCGGCCGAGCGGATTTGCTCGCACGAGCGCAGCGCCTCCGCGCCGAGCGGGCCGCCGTGCGCGCCGAGGAACTCCGCTATGTTGCCGGTGAGGCTCTGGACGAGCGGCTGGACGGTCTTGGCGTCGCTGGAAATTCGAAACGACGTTGCCGGATTTAGACCTTAGTTCTTCTTTTATATAGATTTACAAACCACGGTGCTATATTTCTAAGGTCTGGAATCATGGGTCGAAAAAGTGTCTCGTTATTTGAGGATAAAACAGGGTTCCTAAAACGTCCGCTAGGAGGCGATGTTGTAAAGGACCCCGATTTTTTGCGTATGAATTATGTAGAAAGTTAATATTCAAACTAAAAATATATAGAAAATATAAAAATATACTTAAATCAGCGATGATTTTGTTGTAAACATCATGCCTCACGTATCTTCGGTTAATGTATATCTCCATTTTCTCTTCGAAATGTCAAAAAATTATTTTTGAAGTTTTGACAGCTTGAACTGTCGTTTCACACAACCGCGATTTAGTATGTAGCGCGACGCTGATTGGCTGAGATAAGTTGGTCCTCCGATCGTTAGCCACGGTGCGGCGAAAAAGTGAAGCTCAAAAAGTCCCCAAATAACGGGGGACACATTCTCTAATGCATATAAGCTAGGGAGATGCCAGACCTTATATAGAAATATAGTACCGTGAAACAAACTATCCCATTTCCCTACCTGTTGTTGAGATAATTGTACTCCATCTCGATGCATCTCGCGTGGGAAACGACGCCCCTGAATATAGTGGTGGCGCAGGCGGCGAGCTGCAGCACCTTTCGATTGAGCTCCCCGACTATCGATTTGCATTGAAGGGTGGTCATGCACTCCTGCTCGTAGCTCCGGCGCGCCTCTTTCATCCACATTTCTACGGCTTTGTTGTCCAGGTCGGTGTAGCCTTCGGTGGGAATCGGGGGCACCCTGCGAGCACACGGGAGAAACCTGTTAACTTCGTAACTCGCGAGAAATCCGGGGTGGTGCGTTTCTAGTAGGGTGAAGGTCGAGATTATTGTCCCGATTTTGGGAATTTTATTATGAGGGGACGGTCAATTTTTGGGGATTAAAAGTGTATAAATACAGTAGGTAGAGGAATTATGTAATTTGAGGGTGAATAGTTAATACTTTTGTTGTGGATTATTGGTTCTTGGAGTTAGAGAATTAGCTGGGAAAAGAAGTGACTTATAATTGAATTCAAATTTGCATAAAACCGAATGACTGATGCATATTTATTATTACTAAGTAATAATTTCAATCTTAGCTAAGCGATAATGTGTCAGCATATAAACTGCAACTCGAATGAATCACTCCGATAATGCTTTAATTACCTATAAAGTACAAATATGTTTGCAACATGATCAATTCTATGAGTAAAACAAAGAAAGTAACAGTGTTTAGAGTAAGAAAGTTGCAATCCCACAATATCACTCTTTCTTCTTCCTTTATATGAAACTAATAAGTTATCTTTCTCGCACCGATACATTGCACTTAAGTGGATTTAAAAAAAAACAAATCCTCACCTATCCTGCTGGTAATCGAGCCCAAACTTCAGCGACAATTTCTCGTCGATCTGCCGCGTCCCATCCGCCTTGGGGGTGGACGTGTGCCGGGGCGACTCCAATCTCCCGGCGAACAGCGACTCCAACTCGCTGTCGCAATCGCTCGACAGGGACCCCTCGAAGCTGCCGTCGATGAAGCTGGTCGTCGCCTCGTGCTCCGCGGCCGGTCGGCCCACCAGAACGGCCGGCGCCGATTTGCTGATCTCCTCCGAGCAGGCACCGTCCGAGAGCGCCGCCAGCGAGCGCGTCCCCGGCCCGACCGACGGGCCATCGGCCCCGCGGGGCCCATTGAGATGCGCGCCGGCGTCCCGAACGCGCGCCGAATACCGATCAGTGCACGGGTTTGCGGCCGCGCCGGGGCCGAACAGATTCCGGCTGGCCCGCGGCGACGGCTTGGCGGGCCGGGCCCCGTGCAGGTTCTGCTTCTCCGGCGTGGACTTCTCGCGGAAGTTGGCGCTGAAGTTGCGCTTCGCGCGCTCCGAGGCGAGCTCTTTGAATATGTCGCGGGGGATGGCGGGCGGGGCGGCGGGCGCGGCGGCGGCGTCGGGGCGCTGATGGGGGGAGGTTTCGGTGTCCGAGAAGCCGGAGTCCTGGCTGCCGGGGCTGGTGGAGATCTCGCGCCATTCGGTGTCGTTGCCCCACCACACTTTGCTGGGGCTCCGCTTGAATTCTGAGGGCATCTTGAAGGCGGCGGTCTGGAATTGAGAAGACCTTGATATGATTCGTATTGATTGATTGATTCGTTAGAGCTCAAAACAGTTTTCAGTTGCTCAAAATGCGCAATAATTAAAAATATAAAGCCCTTCGAAATTTCAAATTTTCGAGTAGATGCGAGTTGACCAATCATAAATCACTCTCGTCGTGTTGTATGGTAAATAGTATGAAGTTTCGAACACACCTAATGAAGAATACAACAAACGAACAAAAATCTGTCATTTGTCAGATCTCTCGCTCTGATTGGCGTACACGCTATGACATTTTTCAAACTTTAAAAATTCATTGCGGTCTTATTTGGGCACAGAAAAAAATAAAAATTTCATCAATCGCCTTTTTCATAGTGGTCCTCTCCATTATGAATCTTTGAATCATCGATTTTATTGCTACATATTTAATATTTTTACACAAATTCATAATCTTTACAATGTTTGTTTTGTAATCGGGACAAAGAAGTATACAGGCAGTAAAATCACACGCGTTAATTTCAAATATTTGCAATTAACACACAGTGAATCATATAATCGATTTTTTTTAAACCATCACTGCACTTGCAGTAGATTATTTTATTTTTTTGATAAATTCGTTAGGCGAATTTTCGAAGCGATAAAGCAAACACAAAATATTGTTGGTTTACGAACGATTTCGATTATTTTGACTATGCAATTTCAAACAAGCCTCGATTAGTATGAAGTTGTTGCGCAAACATTCGGGTACCGTCAATTATAATTTATTGAATTAAAATATAATAATAGAATTTTACATGCTACATACGTGATGGAGGATCGTGACCTAAGAATTTTAACGGTTTTATTTTGTGTATATTGTACATATTTTTTATCGGAATTGGGTCGAACACAATCAAAATAATTTGATATAAACGTTCATCAAAAATAATTTTCTTAAATAATTCAAGATAATAATAGTGGGTTAGTTTTACGAATATAGCCGAAAAAACTTTTGGAAATTGATAGAGTTGTTTAGATGCTTTCCCGTTGTAGAAATTATTCCTAATAAAGGGATATAAGATGAAATGTAGTTGTAGAATGCTCTTAATTAAAAAACCACAAAAAGATATTAGAATTTTATGTGGTTCCTTCGCCCACAAAAGATCTTGTTACAAAAGTGAGTGGTAATTATCAGAAAAAAGCGAATCTATTCTACAAAATCGTATTACCTCCGCTTTTTTATAAAATTTCTATAGTAAATCGAGCATTAATGTAGAAAAGAAGAAATCCAGTTGAAAATAAACGACGTAATCTTATCATTTTAGGTCAAAATTTGAAAACACTCTGTGTATTAACGCTTCCAATCCATTCTCAGTTTATATTAGATAAACAAAATTTGTTTTCGTAATGATAAAGATCTAATATGATTTACCTGCCAGGAATGCTAAAAGTTTAGACTCATTGCATAATTACAGGATAACAAAATAAAAATAATTACACCACAATAATTATAACTGTTATTTAACAGTAGAGTGTGCACACTTAATGAATATTAAATTAACTAATTTTCCTGTAACCTAAAGGAGTACCAAATTGGCTCGTTAAACAATTAGGAATCCGATGACTCGACGAGTTAACGAAAATAATACACCTGATTAATTTCGACTCGTGTTTGTTTATCGGAAGACAGAAATTTAATCGATCAATTAGCTCATTTCCTAAGCGACATTCGCGCTCTAATCCGAAAATTGGCTGGGAAATCTCGCGATACGAAACCGGAGCTTTTATCGGCGCGAATCGCATCAAAGGCCTTATTTGAATAATTGTGAAGACAGCTGTATTTATTCCGCAACGGTTCCAATCAAGCCAGATTTTTTTAACGTGTATACAGGGCGTCGCAAATAGGCTGGGACGTGGCTTAACCGAGACGAAAATAAGGCGGTTGAGGTGTTTTTAGCGACGTCCTGTATATGTTACACAAACTCGCGATTTAGCGGTTAATCGGTACTCGATTTTTATCGAATGATTTTCACCATTTTTCCCGTGAATCGTGCAAACCGCAGCGACAGCAATTCGAAAATGTACCAGGAAATTGCACTTTTGCACACCTATAGTTTTTTTCAATTACAAGTTCAATTACAGGGGTATTTTTATTTGCTATACGCTCGTATAAAAATGTTTTATTTGAGTATAAAATGCACGCCCCATCAGGAAGAGATGCGCTATACAAACATAAAGTAGTAAATTAGCATATTTTCCTCTATAACAGTGTAAATAATCTTCCGAATCTTCATATCAAACGTTAACACAATAAAGAATGTAACGTGTAGAGATTCTCACATTTATCAGTAAACAATTATTCGCGATAATGACTATTATAGTCCCTGGGATGATTAATAATTGCAATAAATTGTGATTTTATTCACTGAGGTTTCGGTATTAATCATTCTTGTTTATTATTCCAACAACTCGGAATAAAGTAATAAGTAATAAGCGATAGAAAATTACTAATTAATCTTCTGTGAATCACCTACAATGAAATACAATTTTACAATTAATAAATCTTATAATAATTGTACAAAACACCTACTAGTAGCTAGATATCACTCACCATAATATTTAAAATAAAAATTCTACAAAATACTAGTAACTCACCATAGTATTTAAAACGATATATTCACTATTAACACAAAATTAATCATACTCCAATTCACTTTATTCTAATCCATCACACACATACACACGCGCACGATATTCTAGTATACTATACTACTAGCGCTAGAGTTAACATAGCTCCGCGATGAATTTTTGATCGTGTACTAGGCATACATCCGTCTCCGTGCGAGTCGCAAACTAGAATGAAAATAACGCTCCGAAGTCGGTATTGAATGAAGTTGTACGGAGGCGCACGAACGCGGGGACATCCTGTATACTATCAGAAATCCAAATAGGGAATCGAGATTGGTGGGGCGATTTGGATTTATTCGGATGGATTTAATCGAAATGTGCCGTACTGTAGATTGTATAAAAATGTATTTTTGTTATTGTAAAATGGTAATTTTTAAATAATTGTGGGAATGTTTGGTATTATGTGAATAGTTGATTGATTGGATGAATTGAAGTATATATTGTACGGTACAACCTGTATATTATTTAATACATGGATTAAACAGTTATGATTGCAAGAAGGAGAAGATTTTCAGAAGAATAAGAATGTAAATAGGAAAGAAATGTGAGCAAAGGGTGATGCAAATTTAATCGCTAAAATAGCAAAAAATGAATGCAAAAATGTTGAAATACAAGTGGTAAATATAAGTGTTTTTATGAGTGTTTCTGAGCTTTAATTACAACATTTAATATATCAGAACATCCCATAAAATATCATCAAATTTCCGGAGATAGAAATTCCGTAATATTCATCGCCCATCCAACCGTTACTGTACCATATGGGTAGGGTCGTGAGGACCAGCTGCAACCCTCGCATAAAGTTAGGGTGAACCCGGTTCACATTCGCAATCCCATTCACACCACCAATGGGGTACCTATGTGTGTGGAATAAAACTCTAACAAAACAAAACCAGAAGCATATACCTCCCTTAATATATATCGATTTTTAAAGAGAAGGAGATATTTAATTGCATATCGAAAAGTATATCTACTCGAAGTTAATTCAAAACAAAACAGTGTAATGTTTTATTCATACATAAGAAATAACATCCTGTACTAAAAATACGTTTATAAAGTTACACCACTGTTTCTTGTAATTTAAATTCCATATACATGAGGGTGGTAAATGGACACGTGACTTGGCACGTGCACACCTGGTGGAAACGGTCGCTTTTACATTCTCATAAACCACATCAAAGCTCTATTGATATACTTTCAACAATTACTTCGAGAGCTTGAATTTTCATCTGGATCTATCCGGGGTAAATCTCGAAACGTCCTTCGAATTTAAACAAATCTACTAAATATAACTCATATTATAATTGTTTAAATTTCAAAGAACACTTAACCGGACAGATCTAGATGAAAATTCAAGCTTTCACGTTTCGATCCATTAGAAGAACATTTATTATCGCTCATTGCATTGTCGTTAAAGAGATTTTTCAGTTAATCTAATGAATGAAGAACACCGAGCGCTAATTGCTGGGTTAGTAGGTCTAACAGGGAACAATATGTAAGTGCATTTCTGTGATATCCTTCCGGTGTGTTCACAACACCGTGTATAAGCGAAGGGAAGTCTCAGAAATGGGGTGATACTCGAATTTCTATTCGAGTGTAGTAACCTCGTTTCCTTCGGAATACGTCTCGATTTTGGGAGATGGAGTGTCGCAGAAAGTATTTTAATGCATTGTTTAATAATTTTGCTGTATTCGGAGTATATAAAATCGGTTTTAAAACCTCAAATGCGCGTCGTGAAAGTGCTGTGAACAGAGTATGAAAAACGGTTTGTTTGTGTACAAATTTAGGCTTACCTTTATAGTTTACCCTGTATATTGGCGTAGGGCGAGTCGCGTGCTGGATATTTAGCGATGCACCCGCACAGTTGCGGTTCGATGATCGGTTTACCGGCGGTTTTTGGATTGTTCGAAGAGCGTGAAAAACAGGAAATTTATACATCGAAATTGCTCCGCCATAAGATCACAAACGAATATGCGAGATATTCCCGACTATATTTTCGCATCGAAATCGTGACTATCCATAAACTTTGACTGTACATTTCGAAACGCAAATAGCGAAATAGTGACTAACGATGAGAACAATATGTGTGTATCTATTTTACGTTAGGATAAAGGCCTGTATCCCTAACAAGGATTGCAAAAAATGGATAGAAAACGGCTGGATTACTCACGCTGGTTTATTCGAAAAAAATACCTTATTGTGATGTCGAGTTCTTTGTTGAACTGTTAAGCTAATTGTATTATTGTTAATTCAATGTCAAATGCAATTACCCGCTCGAGTGTCGCCTGAAGATGAGTTCAAAAAACTTTAAATTTATACCTCATATAAGTATTGAGTAAAGATCATCTTCGAAATTTTAAAGAATGAATTCTCTAGTAGTATGACGTCAGTTTTGTAGTAACTCTGATTCAACGTAAAAAGTTTCTTCGAAACCCGCTGATTAATCCGCAACTGGATTTTTTCTATTCAAGGATGCTCGAGCGGTGTATTATTTTTTTTTTATTTACCATCGTAAATATCAGGAATCCATTCATTAAATTTAGTACCGTTTTACGGGCTTTCGGAATAATATACTTTTATAGGGAAATTTATGGGAAAATTTTTACAACTCGCTATACACAAAACACAAGCGCTAACGGTTTCCATTAATTTAATTAGCCATTAATTTTTTTAGATAAAACAACGCAATTACTTTAACAATTAACATAAACGAATAGCTCACGTTTTAATTATACCAAATTAATATTATAATAACCGCAATCGCGGGGAATTGTTAACATGATTTAATCGGATTAGGAAATTGGAATTTCACAAAAGCGAATCGCGCGAATTTGAATAATAATCAATTCACTTTCATCGCTTCTCAAACGCTAATTAAATTCAGAGTTCGAAATCCTCCGGTTTTACCATATAGCAGAGCAACTATTACTCTAGCATTCTTCTGGTGGAATGAATATAAACTTTTATATATCCAGCGAATAATGTTCGCAATTAAACGAAGAGTTTTCGCTTTCGTTTCCTGCTCGTTTCCCATGTCATTACCGTTTAATTGTTACAATTATATCAATTTGGATTCGAGGAGTGCATTATCGTCTATCAGATGCAGTTATTTTTGCCGGGGTACTAGAGAGATTTACGTGGAAAATTGATGTACCTATAGCTCTCGTATATTGTGAGAAGATGTATCTTTCGCAGATCCGTATTGAGAAAATAAAAATACCTTGTATAATAATACCTTTAGATGCTATTAGGTGATGCAAAAGAAGCTACATTATCAGCTATATTATGATATCGTATGGAAGATTATATTATTTAAAACCCGCTATACTTGTGTGTTTCATTATAAAATATTTTGCTCAATTCATCTCTGTATTAAATATAAAAATATGGTAATGGGTATCAAAATGATAGGCCATTATTACGAGCTGGTGACCCTCTATGTCAGTCATTTTACGCTGGATTATGACATAAAATGGTCTATTAAAATATTATTGTCCTCTTATTTTTTCAATGTTCGCGGGGTGTTTCTTTATCAACGCGCATCTTATCGACTTAGATGAAGCGAATTTAATTGAAAAATTCACCGTTTCTCGGCGAATAAATCGAAATCCAGCTGTTCTTTTATAGTGCACTATCAATTTTTATGTATTCGAACGCGTTGGGAATCAAAATTCGATGAACAGTTAGGTTTTTATTTGTACAGTTCAGCGCCATTAAATCTAATTCGTGCGATTTTTTTTCCAATCGTTAGAGTAAAAATTAAATCGGAAAACAGCGGGATATGGAGGAAAATAAAATGCTCTTATATGCGTTTATTCCCGTCTAACGGCTACCCGAACTGTTGTTTAATAGGAAATAAGGTATTTTTCAGATCGATTAATTATTGAAAAGGAAAAAGGAATTTTATGGATGCATTATATATAGGAATCGTTTCGATTTCCGTAAGCATTGTATCGATTAAATTAGCAATTATTATAGGTGCATCTGTGTTTGTGTTACATAAATTTAAATACCTACATGCAAGGTTTTTTTAAGCGTATACGATAAACAAGGCGATTATTTATTAAAGGTCAACTAATCTGTGTACTAAACGATTTGTTTAGTTTAATTATATCTAGTTTCTTGTTTCGCAAAAACGCGTATGTATTTAATTATTGCACAGTATACCTTCTACCTTTTTAATAAATGTGTTTACAGATGTAGTCGCAAATGAAACACGAACCGGGAAACATTTTTTTTAAACTTCTCACGCTCAGCGAACGCGCTTAGTCGTCGTTTTATTTTATTTCGTATCTTTTAGCGATATCGACTTACAATTGGAATTGTTAACAATAGATAGACGAAATTTGCTGTAATTGCACCAGTTTCATTAAACATGTACCTTCATTATTACTCGATAAAAACGGGTATAGATACGAGTTAATTAATGCTTTGAGAATTGAAGTCATACAAATAAGGTTTCTTTGGTTCTAAAACAATGAAAGAAGAATATTTTGCCCTAAAATCACAGAGATCTCATCTCCATTTTTATTTACATTTGTATTTGCTACTTACATAAAAGGCCATATTCAAACTTGAAAGTGACAGTGACAACTTCAACGTCAATCACACGTAGCTAACTTCACTATTCATAGTATTCATCGAATTATTCTCTATCTACGTCACGATTTTAGCAGTTGCAATTGTACATATGTACTTTTTATTTAAAAAAATTACAATAAAAATATACTATCTATTTCTCAAGTAACCGCATAAACTCTAATATAAAAGGCCATATTGTAACTTGAGAATGACAGTGACAGTTATGCGGATCACGTGTCACGTGTGTGGCTAACTTCGCCACTCATCGAACCATTCTCTATCGCTATCCAAAAAAATAACAAACACGTGTTAGAGCGAGATAAAAAGATAATCGGATGTGGAACTTTAATCTTTAAACCGGAATTTAAAGTGTCAATGTCACACGAATCCAAAATCCAATGTTATCGTTTTACTTTTGGTTATCATCGTTTTTTTCATTCGTTCGAACGAATCCAAGTTAAAGTTAAGGGAAACATGTGCAATTAGAGAAGTTAAAACGCAACAATTACGATTTAAGTGTTTATTTATATTTCAATCTTAAGTAGTTTTTTATACGACATGGCGTTCAGACCCCTAACCGAAGCCGAATGCGGACAGATAAACCCCGTTTCGAAATTAACGTCTCACGTAACCAGAGACCACACGTTCTCCGACAATCATGGCCAAGCCTTCCAGAGCAGCTCCGATCAATTGGTGGAGCAATTCCTCCAGGAAACCCGGGCCATTCCGCAGACCTTCCGAATGGACGATCTGCTGCGGGAAATGCACGACATCGAATCTCAAAGATCGGCCCTGCCGCCCATTCCCGCCTCGACCGTGAAAGATCAATTGCACGACAACGCCTGGGCCCTTCAGTACATCGAAGACGGCAAGAGATTCAACGAGACGATCTACAACAACGAGAACATTTGGGCCGAGATCATTTCGCAGGAGCAAAAGGGCCGCGATTTCCACGACTTCGCCGACATTTGGACCAATGAAATACTAAACGACAAACAAGAACCCGATGTTCTATCGCACGAGGATTTCCTCAAACTGAACGAAGGCGCCAGCGATGTGGTGGAGAGCTGGAGCAGGGAGTACTTCGACAACGAAGGAGATCCCTCGAAAACCAGCGGGATAGTGGGCGATAAATGGGCGAAAGAGCACGTCGAGGCCCAGTCGAAAGACAACGAATTCAACTCCGAGTTCTGGGACAACCTGCAGGAGGAAATGAAGAAAGTCTCCGAAGGCGACGTCGATCCCTCGCACCCTTGGATAGACGAATTCAACTCGTACTACAACATCACCACTAAAGAATACGAATACAGCGAAGACAATCCGATGTTAGACGTGCCGAATCCGCTGGAAAGAGGCCGGAAGTACCTCGAACAAGGCGACTTCCCCAGCGCCGTGTTGTGCTTCGAAGCGGCCGTCAAACAAGACCCGGACAACTCGGAGGCCTGGCTGTTGCTGGGCACCACCCAGGCCGAAAACGAGCAAGACCCCAAAGCCATACCGGCCCTCAATAAATGCCTCCAACTCGACCCCGCCAACCTCAAAGGTCTCATGGCCCTGGCCGTCAGCTACACCAACGAAAACTACTACAACCAGGCCTGCCAGATGCTGCTCAGCTGGCTGCAGCACAACCCCAAATACCAAGACATCGCTACTCCCAACATCAAGCTCTCGGGGCAAGTTACGAGCCTGCTGGTGGACAGCGATCACCAGATCATCCAAGATTTGTTCATCAAGGCGGCTCAAAAGAACCCGCAGGATGTAGATTACGAAGTGCAATGCGGTCTAGGCGTGCTGTTCAATTTAACCGGTGAATACAACAAGGCGGCCGATTGTTTCACGGCGGCCCTTTCGGTGCAGCCGGACGATGCGAGGCTATGGAACAGATTAGGGGCTACTTTGGCCAACGGTTCGAGGCCGGAGGAGGCCGTCGAAGCTTACCACCGCGCTTTGAACATATCGCCGGGTTTCATAAGGGCTCGGTATAACGTGGGGATCACTTGTATCAATTTGCACGCGTACAAAGAGGCCGCCGAGCATTTTCTCACGGCCCTCAATCAGCAGGCTAGAGGGAAGGATGCCGCGAACGCTGGATCGGTGTCTCAGATGTCCGATACTATTTGGTCTACTCTGCGGATGTGCGTGTCTTTAATGAACAGGGGCGATTTGAAAGTGTTTATCGATAAGAGGGATTTGAGTGAATTGAATAGAGCGTTCGGGATCGATTAGGATTGGGTCGGTGCTGGAAGGTTTGTGGTTAATTGTGAAATTTGATGGTAAATCGATTAAATGCGTGGCGGGTGCTATGAAGATTCAATTATATTTTTTTTCTTATGGTTTTCGTAAGCACCATTTGTCTGTCGCGGGAATTAAATTGTCTACGAGGGAAGATTGTGAGATATGTCGATGAGATAATCGGGATTGGATAATTGTTTTAGTTTGTTGAAATGTTTAGGTTTTATTTTATGCTAATTTTATGTTTCTTTTATTTAATTTTAATCGAACATGTCAACATGTTGTATACCTATAGGTAGCCTTACAATTTTATAAATTTAGTTTTATGGAGATTATTTTGTTTTAAACAAATAAAATTATTTCAATATAATGAACAATCGAAGTGATTTTTACTGAATCGTTTTCCTTACAAATATATTTTTTTTGAATGGTTGTTTAATTTGAAATTTGTGAGCTAAAATGGTATAAAGGTAAAGGCCATTCAAGAAACGGATATTCAATTGACGCGACGTCAAGTCAACTGTCATTTGTAAAATCAAACTTCCTTTTTCTGTCATCCACAATGCAGAGTCAACCGCAAAAGGTAAATTTACTAAATTCTAACGCAAATTATCGCTTAAATAGCCCAAATATACTAAATACCACTTTTAATTTTCAGCCGAAAAGAGAGCCCATTCACTCTGTCCAAGTTTTTGGCAGAAAGGTGAGTTCGTCGAATTTAACCTATATCCCTAACATACTGGCACGTGTTTCGACGAAACTCGACGCCAGCCGTTTCAAAACCGGCAATTTATTAATCATTTAACCGTTTTAGAAATCGGCCACAGCCGTCGCTTACTGTAAAAGAGGCCACGGAGTCCTCCGAGTAAATGGCAGGCCGCTCAGCCAAGTCGAGCCCAAAATGCTCCAAGACAAGCTCCACGAGCCCATTTTTCTCTTAGGAAAGGTAATTAAACAACACTATTTGTTATTATATTATAGTTTACATTATACAGGTCGCACCCACATAAATACCCCTCAAATTCTTAATTTTTTAGGACAAATTCTCCGCAGTCGATATTCGAGTTAGAGTAAACGGAGGTGGGCACGTGTCGCAAATATACGCCATTCGCCAGGCTATTTCCAAAGCTCTGGTAGCTTACTATCAAAAATGTAAGTTTCATACATAAAAAATGAAAGATTTTTGAGTTTAATGAGTTTACGATTGTTGTTTTAGATGTTGACGAAGCTTCTAAGAAGGAGTTGAAGGACATTCTCATCCAATACGATCGTACTTTACTGGTAGCGGATCCGCGTCGTTGCGAGCCCAAGAAGTTCGGTGGTCCAGGAGCCCGTGCTCGATACCAGAAATCGTACCGTTAGGTTTTTAATTAGGTTTGTTCGGGTGTTTGTTGTGTACAATTGATTACAATAAACACGATTTTTGCTAAGTAAATGGCGTGTTTTTTATAGTAAAAAAATCGGCTATTATCATTAAGTTTTATTTACAACAATGTTAATACGATTTAACAAAATGGAATAGGAACAGAGGTGACTAGAATGTTTTATTAATGATGCAATATAATGTTGTAATACCAATAATTGTTTCCAGTAACGTCACTGCTATGAGTTGAACAAAGAAAGATTGTTTTAGATCATTAAAATAACAGTTGCTAGAGTGAGAAAGTGGCAATGACACAATATCACCCTTTCTTTTGTTGCACCCATAGACTAAAATGCATCAAACTGTATAATTTTTCTTGTAATACGTTTAGCACTAGATTCAGTGACCCCACTATCAACAATTACCGGTTGAGTGTAGAGTACAAATATTGTACAAGTTATCAACCCGCCAAAGAAAGCACACATTTTTTTATCGGTGTAACATAAAAATTCGCAATGTACAAGCGACTTTACAAGGTTGTTAGAAGATCGTTGTGTATGAGATCCGTATCGATCTTGGCGCCCATTCTCTTCAAGGCTATTATCGTGTTAACGGCCTTTATCCAACGCTTTTTGATGACGTATCTCTTCAATTTGGACGTGTCGATCTTCGATTCAGGATGAATTGTGTCCATGCCCAGCCACGGATGGTTCATTGTTTCTTCAGCCGATGATCTCGATCTGGAACATAACGAAACTTATGAAAAAATTCGGGAAAAAGATGTAGATGTTACGGGTAAAGTTGGATGAACTACTAAACCTGGGTTTACTCGGGTAAAGGGTGGAATGAGGGTAGGATAGAGTAGATTTCTCGTGACATAACAGGACCCCAAGGAACCCAAAAACCTACCCTACACAGTATTTCTGATTTTACCCGGATTTAGTCGTTTATCTAATTTTATCGGTAACATATTTTTAATACAAAAGCGCATTTTGTTAGGAAGCATCGTGAGTAAAGCGGTTTCAGAGTGGCTGCATAACTCCAACGTTCGGCCATTTTAAATGCCAGCGAAGCTGAAGCAAAGTAAAATTGCAATAAACTGACATACCTTATTCATTGCCCGGATTCACTTAAATCGTTCATTTTATTGCAGTATATTGCTCATCAATTTTCCCTCGGTTGTCTCGCTTTTCTTTTTGTTTATTTTTATTGTTATATTAAACACTTTTTTGTCACGGTTCCAACAATACGAAATTAAGCGTTCCAAAAATTTGTGGCAATTTAAATAGAAAACGCCGGTTGCCAGGGAGAGGCTTTTCGAAAAATTTTAATAAACGACAAAGATTTGTCTTGTTTTCGTAAATTATCGCCTATTTACAACGGGTTTAACGTCGCGAATAATTCACTCCGTTTCGCAACTCGCCTTTTTCCACAGGAAAACCAAAATATACGCGCTAAAACGTCGAATAATTTACTTTATTAACGGTTTCACAAACATAAATGTACCCTCTCAAAGCTAAAAATGGTCCCATATGCACGTAAAAATACAACAGTAAAAAATGCGCGATATAAATAAACTAAATACTAAAATATTTTAAGACGAGATAAATACAAAAATTCCGTCCATCCGACCAACAGGAACGCCCCGGACCGATTTATTTCTTATCTAATTTCAACGGCGCCAGTTTGCTAGTCGCTCTCGACTGGAAAAAATTATTCAACGAACTGATCGCCGTCCTCTGGCCCGAATTCTCGTTCTCCGTCTCCGTGGAGAACGACCCGTTCCGCATGAAGTGCTTCGTGCGACTCTTGTGCCCGTCCCATTGCTCCAGCAGCTGCAACAGCAAGTCCTTCGTGCCGTTCGGGCTGCTCAACGACCCGCTTTTACCGGGAAATTTCTGTATACTAGGCACATCCCTGGACATGTTGGTCACTCTGAACTTGGGCTTCCTCCAAGGCACCCCCGAATTATCGCTTCCGCGGTGCCTAGCGCCCGTTATCGTGATAGGAACGCTCCTCACGACGTTCTCCTCTTTAGCGATTTCCGCTTTCATCGGTTCACCGTTGACGTTCAGATTGGAGAGCTGCAACAGCTTATCGGACAGCTTCCTGATCTCCTCGGCTAGGTTGATGCGCTCGGCGATGTCGTTGGATTTCACGATGCACGTGCTATCCGAGGCCCTTCTCGCGTGCTCCACCGGAGCGATCGAATCCACACGCGCTTCGTGGTCGTCGGACGCGAACGCCCCGTCCGAACCCGACGAGGCGAGAGATCCGCACGGGGACGGCGACTCACCGATTAGACTCTGGCTGGAGCCGGAGAGGCTGCGGCCGCCGGCGGGCAGCATCGACGGCGAGACGGCGCGATGGCCGATCTCGAATATGTAGGGCGAGTTCGGGTGGTCGTTCCAGCGCTCCACGAACTGCTTGAGATTGTCTTTGGTGACGTCCATGCTGGGGGCCTTCGCGAGCGGCGCCTTCGAGGAGGGCTTCTTCTTGGCGACGAGCCACGCGTGGTTTAGGCACTCGGCGGCCGATAGGCGCTTGCTGAAAATGTTTAGACAAAGACCCTGTTAGTACGGATTAATGGTGGGCGGACGCGAGAGCATGCGAAAAGAACCCAAATTAGTACGGAAAGGGAACGGTACGAAATACAGGTATACACTATAATTCCAAAATAGTAGGCACTAAATTCTCGGAAATGATTGAGATAATGGGTCTCTCACAGTGGCGTACAAGTGTGTTTGACGGGAAAATCAGCAGGAGACTAATAATTAGAAGAGCAAGGATTATGTAATAAATAAGAAAAGCGACGGTATTTCCGAGAATTTAGTGCCTACTATTTTGGAAATAGAGTAGAATACGGGTTAGTTTTTGCGTGGACTAATTTGGGTCTTTGTCTGGTCTCTTTCGTTGCTTTTTGGTGCTACCGATACTCCGGTTAAGTGTAGAATGTAAAAGCGATTTAATATAAAATATTTCGAAATATTTCATTGCATAACATCTTGTTACTTTTCGAAATGCAGCGCCCATGCCAAAGTTAAATTCGTATTCACGGCCAAAGAGCGAACAATATATTGTAATATCTTTTGGAATTTTCGACCGTGTTGCCGAATTGATGAAAAAATACACCAGTCTAAGTAAACTCCCAATCGCACCAAAACAGTGCAAATTAAATTAAATTTCATACACTCGACGTGACCTCGTTTTAAAGAATCAAAACTTGGCATTTTGCACCATCCATCATACGCTCTAATTGCACCGGTGCATGAATTCGCGATGTATTGTTGAGATAGGACGGGTTCGAGGCGGTGCATCATCGAAAAACGTACGAAAATAATCATTTTCCGTCGACAGGCTCTCGAAATATTCCGCAGGAATTTCCACCGGTTTATTATATTTACCTGGCGAATAATTTTAGCGCGATCGGAATTTCGATTTGTCTCCCCATCGATGGACTGTCTCAGTGTCAATGGCGAATCCGATCAATTAGCCAAGTTCATCAAAGCCGGGAATTTATATTTTTATTTTCGCATACATAACAATAGTGCATTGCCAATGAGTGGGCGGGGTGATTTAGTGTAAATAAACGGTGAATATTGTTCATTCTTTCGACCGTGGTATTATTTAATTAGGTGCTAATTTTAACAGATTGTTACCTCATGTCTTTGACGAGCAGCTTTCTGATGAAGTCTTTCGCGTTCTCCGATATTTCCTCGAACGCTTCGTCTTCGAAATCGTATTTTGCTATGGTGACATTCGCCATGGTTTCTACATCTGTGTGGCCCATGAAAGGCGAAAGACCGGACAATCTATATAGAAAAAAAAAATAATTATTTAATGTATAAATAGCAGAGATCTGCGATGAGAAAGCGCTCTTTTTCCGGATGTCGCAAAGACCGATCGAATCCGAAAGGAAAGCTATTTTCGTCCGATTGAGCTGTTTGTGTACGGTTTTTCTCTTTTTATTTGGAAAACGCGACGGCCGCCGACAATATCCGATTCGGAAAAATATCGCGAAATCCCGGCTAATATCCAGGATGTTCCAATCCAAACAACCGTTTCTACTACTACTCGAAATCGTCCATTCGATTTTTTCGCACTTACAGCACGTAGCAGATGACTCCGACCGACCACATGTCGGTCCCGTAGCCGATCTCTTCGAAATTCACCACCTCGGGCGCCACGAATTCCGGCGTACCGAACAGCACTTGCAGCTTCTTGCTGGGATCGAACTTCCTCGCCAGCCCGAAATCGATGATTTTTATCCTGTTGCCCGTCTTCGTCAGACAAAGTATATTCTCCGGCTAAAACGTACACACTCGTTTACTATTTTAATTTTTGTTCGGTAAAAGTACCTTCATGTCTAAATGTAGTATCCTCTGTTTGTGTATGAAATCGATCCCTTCGCAAATTTGCCTCATGAACACCGTGCAGCTTTTCTCGGTTAAAATGAAATCGTCGTCGATGACGCGCTCGAATAATTCGCCGCCTTGGATTCTGGAAATGGCGAAGAAATGTTGTGTTTAGATTTGGGAATTTGACTGGAATTTTCTTCACTTACAGTTCCAAAATGACCGTCATTACTTTGCCGTTTTCGAACGCTTCGTATATTTGTATGAGTCTAGGGTGTTGGAGGGATCGCATTATGTCGATTTCCCTTTCGACATTTCTTCGATCTTCTTTTTTGGGGCATGCTATGAATTTCGCTGCTAGAGATAAACCGGTGGATTTTTCCGTGCATTTGTATACCGTACCGAATTTCCCCCTGGAAAAATGTTGGTTATTAGGGGATACATATACACCGATTCGGGGTAAATTACCTTCCTATTTCTTCTTCCAAAGTGTATAAATCCTTGGGATCCACGCCCCTTTTGATTTGGACTTCTCTATAGGGGAAACTGAGTTCGATTTCTGCAAAAGCAATTTAAAATTGAGCCTAAGTATTTGCAGTCTAAATATTTGCTATTGATGGAAACCTTGGATCGACCGATGAGAAATGAGTTATTTGATTTTTTGCAATTTTTTTGGCATCAAATTGAATTCGGCTGGAATGCGATCATCGTCCAAAAAAACCGGAGGAATTCGAGGAAAATGTGTACAATTAGTCTTTGCGTTGTGTATACAATAAATATTCGCAACGGTGTGATAATAAAAAAAGTATCATATGAACCTTATGCGGTGCATAAGTAATGAGATTCTCTCGAAATTATAACGTACGTTAGATGTAAAGTGCATGTTTTTAAAAGCTGTGTAATTGAACGTGTTCCAGTTGGCAAGTGTCCTAAGGGAAAAATTAACGTTAACAAACTTTGATGTTTTACTCGTTAAAATGTTTGCACGTACAGTTATTATTGTTTAGATTTTCGAAACAATTAGTATAAAAAATGCACTAAACCGATAAAAGTAATTAATATTGTGAGAGATGGTATTTTCGCGAGATAATATTTTCACAACGGATAAATAAAATTGGGCTCGAAACGTTTTTAAACAGAGCAAATCCACGCGAATCATTTTCGCAAAAAAATATTAACGCGATTAAAAATAAAAATAAAAATAAAAATAAAAATCACAGTTCTAGGTCGCCCATTCAAAAACTTCTATTTTTATTCGAGTTTACAACGCAATTTGTTTCAACCGATGTTTAAACATAATAAATAAATTGATAGAATAGAACAACGCGATAAACACCTGTTAAATTGCCAAAATTTATGCCGAAAATTTAAATAAAACCGTCGAAAAATACACATATATTACAAAAAAAAACAAAACTCACCACCTACGGGATCATCCTCATCGACTTTTATCATCTTGTCACTCCTGAAACAAAAATTACTTCCAGTTAAATTCGAACGGAATTGAATAGAAAATTGCGCCTAAATAACATGTAAATAAAGTTCATTGTCATTTTGGCACATACACAACAACCTTAAACTTGATTTCCTTTATGTAATATCTTATCTCAAACTACCGCTTATCCAGCCATTCCCGATCTAAATCCCAGTACATACACAAACGTTAAAAATAGTTTCATTCCGATGCTATACATAACAAATATTCCCTTACATATTCGAGTACAAAAAATTAGTGTGAAACCAGGAAACGGGTGTAATTCGAAATGTTTACACTGGAAAAATCGTAAAATCCTCCGCAAGGATAAACACTAGAGGACGGTATTAAATAAGTCGAAGGAACTGGCCCATCGACTATTCCAGTCTTGATAAAAATATCATCTCAAACAAATACAGAGACGCCATGGAGGCATATGGAGAGTCGAGCTATCAAAATACGCGCAATCGGTTTATATTTAGCAATTAAAATTTCCTCCGGGCGATATTTTTTTTGTATTTGGTTATATTCATTTCGTTTAAGCAAACTCTGGAGATGTTAAAGTCGATTGGTAAAAATTAATTGTATAGTTATAGTCTAAAAATAATCGTTCCAAAACTTTCCAACAGGCGAAATTCAACAGAACTTTATTCAACAGAACTTCTGATATTTAACACTAATAAAAACCTGCACTATTTAGACAGGTGCACTAACATTTATCAATCACTATTTTCCAATTAATTGTTCGTTTATAATACACACTGTTTTTTTTATAATTTACCTTTAGCCGATCGTCCAAAAATTTTCTCCCGATATCACAGGGATTATATTTATTATTATCTACGATGGGATTTTCAAATCGCCGCCAATCGACGACATAATACTTCGCACAGAATTCGTAAACTGAATTCCCGAGCGTCTTTTCTAATGGGAGAGGCAGCGTCGTGACGTCGTGACGTCGAAACGCGCCGAAATTAGAACGTACCAGCGACGCCGGTGCACCTGTACACACTGATTTAATGCAAGGACCCGCAAGGGGGATGTCCCGCGGGGATATATGGGGAATATGGGGGTGATCCGGGGTATATTGCTTATGAGAACTCCTAAATATAGTTTTCCGATCGGTTCTGGGGCGTTCTAAATGGTTTCAGACGGTTCTAAATGATTTTGGAGCATTCTGAATGGTACTGAAGGGGTTCTAAATGATTCTGAACAGTTCTAAATGATTCTGTAGCGTTCTAAGTGA
Organism: Phyllotreta striolata; assembly: GCA_918026865.1. NCBI lineage: Eukaryota > Metazoa > Arthropoda > Insecta > Coleoptera > Chrysomelidae > Phyllotreta > Phyllotreta striolata. The sequence continues at coordinate 5,461,772 of OU900102.1, forward strand.
TTCTGCAGTGTTCTAAATAGTTCTACACAGTTCTAAATGATTCTGGAGCGTTCTAAATGATTCTATTCTATGCCAGTAAAAATTTTACTTACTTGGCTAGTTTAACGTGAATGAAATGAACTCTGGGAATTTGTTATGTCGAATTGCGATCATTTAAAATAATCGGAATTAGGTACTACTTACCTGCCTATATATTATGGTTTAGAAGAATTTAGATTATTTATTATCATGTGCTGTATAATATGATGACAGTGTGAAATATGGAGGCTATAAACTGAACGAATTAATTGGTTTTTGCAAGTATTGCAATTATAATTGTCCTGTGGAAATTTGCGACTTTTTGTTATTTACAAGTTTCTCTTATTTTCCTCGTATTTAACAAAACATTGTTAAAAATAATTGATTCATTTGAATTATAATTTTCCTAGAAGTTAGGCAACACTTTATACATCTGCAATTTTTCAACGACTTTTTTATGTTGATATAATTCAATTATTTAACAAACGGTGATCGTAAAAAATGAACTTGTTTCTAATAAGAATTAAATTGTTCCTTTCTAATTCTGCAATCATTTATTCCGCGACCTTGACATTGAAATAACTTGTCCTTAACCGCCACATTGTTACAATTTAAATAATTTTTAAACAATAGGATTCGCTAATGGTGTTTGTACGATTTTATTATTTTAAAATTTACGTAAGCTAATCATTTAAATAGAATCTTTATATTCATTATATTGTAATGAAATTGATGAAAATTGATTTGCATATCGACCTTTGTACCGTATGTGTACTTTGCGTGTTACATGTGAACAGAAATGACTGTACAGCGTGTTTTCTAAGAACGTGTACAATGTTTCAAAGGGCAAAAGTAGGAGGAATTACCCAAATAAAAAAACTCAATCATCATCAACTAAATCATTTCTATAATAGGCTCTGGAAAAATTTACAGGGTGGCCCAAGATTCACTTGCAAGGGAACTATTATTTATTTTTTTGTCAAAACAAATGTGTACCTACTCGTTTATTTAAAGTTGTTTTTAATAAATAAACCTATTCTATTTTCTTATCGAACTTTTTAAATATTTTAAACAATAATATAATAAATAGAGATTATTACGCATTATTGTATTACTTGTGTAATTACGCACATAGTAGATAATCAAGATTCAGTACATATATGATAAAAATCATCAAAATTTATATTTTTGAACATAAAAACAAACCATCATTAAGCGAGATAATCGAATTAATAACAAAAATTTGCAAAACTCGCCGGTATAATTTACGTAATTTTACCCAACGTTTTTTTCAACAAAAATTCATTAGCTTAATTAATATAATATTCATAAAACTCATTAAATATATAAAAAGCACATCGATTACAAAATTGGAATATCATTACACTCATTCAATTTCTATGAAATAATCGAAATAAAACCAGCACTCAAAAAAATACTCCAAATGGAGCATTTTTTTCGAGATCCATCGATTTATTACGAGTGCATTAGTTGTTTACGTGGTGGAAATATTTTCGCCCGTCTATCAATCACACTTCAATAAAAAAATCCAGTACTTATATATTTTTAATAATTAATCTATAGAGGCGAACAGTTTACACATCCACGCATAAATAGTATGTACATAAGTGTTCAATTATAAATAGCAATTCAACGTGGACTCCCGGACTTTGATCAACGAGAACTCACCTAGCTAATCTTAGTTAATTCGCCAATAAGCAACAGGGTTCATTCAGGCCAATTTATGCGGACAATTTTATACATTATAATAGAGCCAATTCAACATTGTTATAGAGTAAAGTTGCAGTAATTTTTTTTTATTTATGCAGAATTATGATCAATTAAAATGTAAAAAATAGGGGAGAGAAGTGTAAGGATTAGGTTAGCTAGATAATTTAATTAAATCTAGTCAAATTGTTGCAACTTGGAAATGTTAATTAAATTGAACACGTTAAATAAAACATGTATGTGGTAATAAACAGTAAAATGCACACTTTTTACGATCATTATATCATCCATATTTATTTTTTAAATGTAACCTAAAATAATCGCATAAATGTAATGATGTTATTTATAATGTTATGATGTAATACAACTCGAAAACATTTTTTATCACAGTCGTAATATTTATCAAAAGTCGATACGGAAAGTTACTGGGACTGTATTCGCATCTTTTTTCTGTTACCAGTATGAAAAAAAATATAATAGCTACAATTTAAAGATACCCTATTCTCCCCTATATGTTCAATTGACTTTAGAAAGACTATTTCTACATTATTCGTAATAGCGAGTGGGGTTACACATCTAGCAGCTCATCGAATGATTATTACCAAATAATAATAAAATAAAACGGTGTTGTTGTTTAGCGGTCGAGTCCGAATTGATTGCGAAATTCCCGTCCTCGTAGATAAGAGTCGCGAACCACCGCATCGGGCTCAAACAACAACAAAAGCGAACGTGGATAAACGCACAAAACCGTCTCCTCATGGTGGGGTTGAGAGCCCGCCGGATCACGCCATCGACTTAGCAAATGAAAGCCTGTGCCTTCACCTACCTTCGCAACGCCGAATGGTGTGATGCAACGCCGAGTCGACAGAGCTGCGCGAATCCACGGATTCCCTCGCCACGTTGCCAAACCTACATCTAACCGAATCCTTGAACCTTCCAGTACCCTCCAATATGCTTCAGTATCTTCCATTACCGTTCAATACCATACAATATCTTCCACTACCGTTCAATACCATTCAATATGTTTCAGTACCTTTTGATATCTTTCGATACTTCACTTTTTCACTCCTCTACACTTTCGCTCATTTACTCCTTCCTTCACTCATTCGCTTCTTCATTTTCTTCACTCCTTCACTGATTCCCTTTTTAACTCCTTTACACCTTCACTTCTTCACTCCTTCCTTCACTCATTCACTCCTTCATTCTCTTTACTGCTTCGCTCCTTCACTTTTTAACTCCTTCACTCATTCACTCCTTAACTCCTTTACACCTTCACTTCTTCACTCCTTCCTTTACTCATTCACTCATTCATTCTCTTCACTCCTTCGTTTTTTCGCTTCTTTACTCCTGCAATACATCACTCCTTCAACTTTTGAGTTGTTTTTGTGAACGGTTCTGGAGCGTTCTAAATGATTTTGGAGCATTCTAAATGCTTCTGAAGGGGTTCTAAATGATTCTAGAGAGAGTTCTGTAGCGTTCTAAGTGATTCTGCAGTGTTCTAAATTATTCTGAAGCGTTCTGAATGGTTCTAGACAGGTTCTAAGTGATTCTGGGGCTTTGAGTTGTTTTTTTTTTCTGTTTAGAAAGTTTAGAGTTTCACGAGGTCAGTAGGGTCGAATAATTTTCCTTGCATGGGGCTCTAACTTTGAGCTGTAGAGAACTTCTGAATAAGGCTTATCTAATAAGCTTTGGAAACTTACTTTAATATTCGATATCCCTCTCTATGCTTTATGTTTCTGGTTTGTTAGTAAATCAGTAAATGCGATGGTAAAATGGAAGATGTGGCAACGTCGGTGGCGCGAGGAACTCCCGGCCACGGTCTAGGCCATTCTCATTCTCGGCAGGAACACGTGGATTTTTCAATATCTTTTCTTTTCTTTGCCGGCTGTTGTTTGATAGGAGTCATACGATCGGGATGTTTTGACCTATATATAAATTCTCGAAGGAAATCGGCTGGTCAGTTATCGAGTCGCTTTGTATACGGTTCGGGTAAATTAATCGTAGGAAACGCGTCGTTTTTAATTCAATCGGTTTTTTCGGTAATTTTTTTGATTCGAAGAGCCGGCGTTTTCGTGCGCTTTTTTATTTTATATATTTTTTTTTGATGCGTTCGACGAACTTCGTTTGAACATTTTGTGCTTCGTTGGTTTTTGATTTACCGGGTAAGAATTGTTTTTTTGTTTGCTTATTTTTTTGGGGAATTTTTTTCGATTATTTTATTTTTATCATTTTTTGTATTCCATTTAATCCATTTAAAATGCCCTTTTTTTAAGTTTATATTTCTTAAAATTTGGATCCCCTTGTATAAATTTACAGTTTACCATAAAATATTCAATTGGCTTTTTTTTTCATACTTATTAAAGTTTCTAACTTAATCATATGTCTGCGTACATAAAATTCGTTTATTACAGTAATTTGTGTACATAAAATTATATTTGTTATTAACCCGAAATAAAGATAACATGTATTATTGGCTTCAAAGAAAATTCGATAAAGTTTGCCTACATTTATTGTGAAAAATTAAAGATTTTACGATGGGTGTTTTTTATTTTTAATTCGAGATAATAAAATTGTTCTATTCGTTTTATCTGTACACTCGATTGTAGAGATTAAGGAAGGAAATTCTAATTTGATATGCATTTAATTATTTTTAATGACTTTACGCGTGAAAGTTTCGCGAATTTTCTATTATTTTTAATAAATTAATCGCCTATAAAATTACATGTACTATTTATCATTGTATTAGTACATAAATTTCTATTAAACAAAAATAGGTTAAGAAATAATCATATACACCTACAAAAAAAATCAATTCCAAAAGGAATAAAATGAGGTAGAAGCGTCTGAATTGTCATTAAAATTTTAACACCTAATCAGAAAATTCATAGTAAAACTGTATTAATTATGTCCAATATTGAAAATCAATTAAAATAACCTACCTACTGTAGATACATTATTTATCACTTTTCTGCTTTGGTGGAAATAAAACAATCGATCAATATTTGTCTTGCCTGTAATAAGAAATAATTGCAAGAATATAATGAGAAAAGTTTCCCTTATAAAAAATGTTCTATTTACAAGTACTTTTAAGTATTATTTTCTAGCATTATTTGCCTTTCTAATCGAGGTAGTTAATTATAGGTAATTTAAAAAATGTTTTTAAGGCTTTTCCTATACCGATTGTTTACCCCGGGTATAACAAAGTATTTGAAATAAGCGAATTCATTGAGGCGCTGTTTTAAAAGGTTATTTTTAATTATTCCACGATAATATGAGCGAATTATCGGCTAATTTATCAATTTCGTTTTTTTCGTTTTCCTCGTGCGATAAATATTTCTGAAAATTATTGTAATTAGCCTTTCACGGTGGGTGAATAAAATTTCGATGCAAATAACCATTGATTAGAAAAAGTGTTATTCCCAATGGAAAAATTAATTCTCCAATAAAAAGTATGCCGCGATAAAAATAGCACCTCCATTAGATGTATTTGCCCGAAAATTTATTTTTATCCAGCCTTGGAAATTTTTTTCGCCACTTGTTTGCCTAATATTATGCAATTTTAATTCATGAAACTGCTAATACTGTTAGAGTAAAATTCGTTGCACTGAAGTTTTACTGAAATAAAAATTTTCTGCATTTACATAAATTCACATTATTTGCAACGATAAGCAATTCATAATTTTATTATCTGCTAAAACGAAAAACTCGTTAGAATAATTTACTTTTCAATTTTAAATTTTTGCATTGATACCCAGTAATTTTTAAAGCAAAAAAATAGGAATATTAAATCAAATAAACAACTTTAATCAGTTAATTAAATAAACGTGCTGGGATAATTACAAGTAAAAACTCGATTACATTTTTTTTTATTTAAAAAACACTCGCTAAAAATTGCTTCTAATAGAAAATTGTTTTTTTACAAACACCTATACTTAAAATATTTCTCACTTACACATTTTTTTAAATTTATGTAATAAGATGTAAAAAATTTGCAAAGTATTACACAGTATCAAAGAGAGTATAAAGTATTGCAATAAACGGTTGTAAGATAATAATGCTCATCTGCACTAGATCTGCCCAGCTTGTTTTCTATTCATTACTATTCTAATTTATGTGATGAATTCGATTACTTTTAATAGTAAATTACTCCGTCTATCTCGAATAGAAGTAATTGAGAAAAATATAATTTTTTTATTCAAAATCGTAGATAAACATTTATGACGTATACTGTTTTCTTTGCTTTATAATAAGTTTAATGGGCTCACTTAAGTTATTGCAAACATTAAAATTGGAGTGTACCTAATTGGATGTCGTGACAGTTTAAATTCGAAAATGAAGCAATTCCTTCCAACCAACATTTTTTTTTGATTTTTACGAGGTAAATTATCGAATCGCATCTAATCTAATTAGCCATTACTTCTGTGTACTACCTACCTTTAATTACCCGTTTGAATATTAATAAAAATGACTTAACATATACAAATAAGGCGACTACTTAACCTATACTCAAATTTGAACAATTCAATGTTAAAAAAATTCGCGATTTACATATTTGGAATTTTAATTGAATAATTAACACACTTGCCTATATCGTATAGTTAATTAATATCAATAGGTACAATCGTACAATTTTTATTTGATTAAAATTGAAAGGGTAAAGTTCGATAGAAGAAATAGAAAAATCAATTAAATCAATTTGTTTCTAATTCGTTCATATAGGTGTTGGAAAATTGCTCGTTAGGGATTTTTCCTATATTGTTGAATCTAAAATTTTCAAATACCATCAGAAAAATTATGCCGGATTTTGCAAGAACTATTGCAATTGAATGAAATTGACCAACATTCATTCCGGTCATTAAAAAATGATAATGTATGTGCTGATTCCTATTGTTAGATATCCTATTCAATTTGACGATTCCGGGGTTAAAAAACTATCAAAAATTACTTAGAATCACAAATATATTCCTTATTAAAATATTCGACTATTGTTTAACCGAATTTTCACGTTCCTGCTACTCGTTATTTTACTTTTACTACATACATATTTATATCAATAAATAATTTTATGTCGTTATGTGGAGAAGTTCAAAAGCATTCATAAATCGTGCTTTACACGCCGATAAAAAAATTCTTACAGCAAATTATTTCTTTCAAACAGCGAATTCGATTAGATTATAACTACGAAACGTTTCTGATTTGAGCTAATCGAAAATTATTTACAACCCGAAATATTTTATAGACAATTTCGAGGATATATAATCGTTTAATGATTCAAAAAATAATTACCGGGTGATGCTCGGATGGCCGAGATTCTGGGCATCCTCACAACCCTTTTGACCTTTACACGGGCACCGTCGCGACGCCGGATTTATCAGTCGATATTCGTCGAGCGTTCCAGAGTCATGTGCTCCATTTCACTGCCATGGAAACCACAAAGGATGAAAATTTTTATAGGTTTGGATTTGATGTTGTGCCTTGATATTTATATACGAAAATCTTCTATGCTATTTCTTTTATTGTTAATGTTTCGATGTTTGTGTGTAAATCGATGTGAAGTAGGCTTCAAATAAATGTAATCGATTCGCTGGATATTTTTCGAAATCGAATTCGAGTTAGCCTAAATCTTTAAAATACGAGTAACAAGAATTATCTATTTGTTTGAAGCAAAAGAGTTTAATTGAAAATCCGCTGTAGTTTTTAGGATAAATTTAATTCATAAAAGTACTTTCTTTTACGATTGTGACGTAAGAGCAATGAATTCTCGGTGAAAGGTTTGTAATGGGGTTTTAAAATAATTAAAATCGGAATAATCGCGCAGGAAATAAATTCATGTTGAGGACATTGATTTGCAAACGATAAGCACTTAAAATTTCGTGTGTTTCATCGTCGGCTATTGTTTTGTGTGCGATTTTTTTTACAATTCAAATACGTAAATTAAACACGAGTTTATCTTAATTGCTCGTCGTAATTTCGTTACAAAAAAATAATTTTGCTGATGCCGATTCGAATAAAATTACCATTTTAATCAGCTGTTTTGCTGATAGGTGTTGCAATGTGTTGAGAAATATCGATAATAGTGGCCCATTGTATTGGCTACGGTCGATTATAGGTGCGTATATCACCATAGGAATTTGCTAATTTAATTCCGACGATGCACTCCAATTCTCTTTGCATGGATTTGCAATGTCTCGGTTTAGGTCTGATTTGAGAATTTCTTTACAGATCCGATACAATGGCTCCAAACACGACAATGGCAACGGGCGTGCTTCACGAATGCGACGATGAGATTCAAGCTCAAATAATTCCCCCGGAAGTTTCGAAGCCGAGCAATCGCAAGCTGGAATTGGTCTGGAGAAATATCATTCTCTTCGTTTATCTTCACATGGTAGCCCTTTATGGTTTATACATTATTTTGACATCGGCCAAACTTCTGACGACGTTTTTCGGTAAGCGGCCGTGTAACGATAATAACATAGAATTAGGCTTATTAATGTGTTACAGAAAAAATTAACAAACATTAGGCATTTGTTAATTGTAAATGTTTGCAAATTTATACCGTTTACAATGATTCGTGTTTGCATACAAACGACTTAATAAGCATACAATCGACTAATAGGAATTAACTTTCGGTGTAGTTAATGAAATTTGATTAAAAATACGTTTGCAATTTGGGTACCTTTATAGGTAATGATTGATGGTTATTCAGTCGAGTTCAAAAAACTAGGTAATTTGATCTTGCCTGATTATCATCTATCAGTTTTAAATACTAGATACTTAATTTTTATGCGTTGATAAACAGGAATTATTGATTACAATATCGTATAGTAGTAATGCATACCCATTAATATTTTAATAAAAATTTTATGTTGAAGAAGACTGTCATACTTTGAATGAACATTTATAATACTATAATAGAAATAACTCGATTCAAGTCATCAATCGTTTTTTATTACAATTGCGCGTGACTTCTTTATGCAAAGTCTCTAATAATTTATTCTTGATGAAAAGATAATTTTTTTATATTTAATATACAGAGCGTCCCAATGAAAAGTAGCCCGTTTAATCAGCCTATAATAATCAGCCTTTGTAGCTCAAAAACTAAGAGGTTTAGGACATATATTGATATAAACTTTTCTTCTTAAATCACCCAAATATTTACATCCTGAAATATCGGCACTCATTTAATTATAACACTGTAGTTTAATTTTTTTTCAATTTAATATTTGATAAACAAGCAAACTAATACAGAAAAATAGTGACACTATGCATCGACCATTACCTACGTAATAACCTAATCTAAATTCAAAAAAAAAATAAATCAAACATCGGCGTCAATTCGATTGAAAATTGCAACTTCCATAACCCTCCGACCTCCTGGCAGATTTCGCGTATTTATCGCGATATAAATTATAAATCCGACGTATTGCGTAAGGTTCTCACCGCTCACGCCTTGCCCATGCATTTGCAACCGATAAGCTACCTAATCACGTGTTGTTAATGAAAAATCGCGACTTTTTATTGCGAAATTTCGTCGAGTTATCAGCGGACAAATTACGACCTCTCGTCGAGTGACCTCAATGAGCACGTATAGACATTCGGACTTTTTTTTAACCTTGCCGTTGGAACTACGCTCGAACTTGACAATGAACGTTTCGATTCGAATTCCTAATTCTGTCGTAATACAGTACTGGGTTTTTTGCAATAATTTTTCATTCAAGATTTCGTTAATTTCTTTTCCAAATTTCCAGTACTATTGACAAGGCTATAACGATTTTATTTTATTTGCAGCTATATTTTTGTACATTTGCGGCGGGCTGGGAATCACAGCAGGAGCGCACAGATTGTGGGCCCACAGGGCTTACAAAGCAAAATGGCCGCTCAAAGTGATCCTCACAATTTTCAACACCTTAGCATTCGAGGTAATTCGACAATCAATACGAGTATACAGGTTGATCCATTTTTGATTGCAACATAGGTTATATAGACCATGGGTGCGATAAAGACAACATCCATTAGACACTTATAAAAGAAAAAGTGACATTTGTGTCATTGCAACTTTTCACTCTGACAACTGTCATTTTAATAAACTTTCTTTGTTTTACTCATAGAAATGACCATGTTGCAATCAGAAATAGAGCAAGGTGTATAACGAGCAAAAATAAATAATAGTCGCTTTCAGAATTCGGTGATTGAATGGTCGAGGGATCACCGAGTCCATCACAAGTTCAGCGAAACCGACGCCGATCCGCACAACGCCAAGCGCGGTTTCTTCTTCTCCCACGTCGGTTGGCTGTTGTGTCGCAAACACCCCGAGGTAAAAGTCAAGGGCAAGAGCATCGACATGGCGGATTTGGAAGAAGATCCCATCCTGGCTTTCCAGCACAAATACTACCTGGCTCTGATGCCTTTCGCCTGCTTCATCATCCCGACCTTCATTCCCATGTACTATTGGAACGAAACGTTCGTGAACTCCTTCAGTGCAAACATATTTAGGTATGTTTTCACGTTGAACGCCACCTGGTTGGTCAATTCGGCAGCGCACATATACGGACACAAACCTTATGATAGGTAAGAATCACGTTTTTCTTAGTAATGTAGTAATTTATACCCGATAATTTGGTCGAATATACATCATACTTCCGAACTACTATGACATCCAAATACTGTCAAATATGTCAAAGTTGTTGACGTTTAGTATAAAGGTGGCAGCCGATTGTCGAGTGTAGAGATGCTGTAACTGTTGTTACAATTTAACTGTTACTTGTTACGAAATATTCAACAAATCGTTCCTTAAAAACGATAGCGAATATTGCAACATTGTTTGCAATATGGTTGCAACAAATACAACTTCCGTTATTCTCATATAAAGGAAAAAAGATAGAATGACATTTCAACAACCTACTCACTCTAACTGAGCAATAATATTCGTTACAAATACTGTCAAATACGTCAATAAAATCGTTGACGTTTAGTATAAAGGTGGCAACCGATTATCGAGTGTAGATATGCTGTAATTGTTGTTACAATTTAACTGTTAATTACATCAATTTTCGAATTGCAGGTTCATCAATCCGGCCGAGAATGTATCGGTATCGGTATTCGCGTTGGGCGAGGGCTGGCACAACTACCATCACACGTTCCCATGGGACTACAAAGCGGCCGAATTCGGCAAGTACAGCACCAATTTCTCGTCGATGTTCATCGATTTCTTCGCCAAGATCGGCTGGGCGTACGATCTGAAGACGGTGTCGCAGGACATGATCCAGAAGAGGGTGAAGAGGACCGGCGACGGAACGCACGAGATCTGGGGCTGGGGCGACAAGGACCAGCCCAAGGAGGACTATCAGGAAGCCGTTATAAAATACAAGGAGATGCGATAATTTCGATGGGGAGGTAATTCTAATAGGACGCGAGTTTGATTAGTAGTCGTGACAACAATGCTATTTGTGTTATAAAGTTTTTTTATTTAACAACTAGATAACATATACTGGGGTCATGCGAAATAATTATCGTTTTGGATACTTTTGAGTTTTATCTCTAGTTATTAAATAATATCGTATATCAAATTAAAAATGTAATAATAAAACAAGAATATCTCAGGAATATTTTTCCATTTGCCTCAGGAATAACGATTTAAAGCAAAATTCAGTGTTTTCTCGACTACTAATATAATGTGAATTGTATATAATGTTTGAAATTGAATAGATATTCAGAAAGGCTGTTAATTAAATTCAATATGACTACCAAATATATATAAAGTCCGAAGGACAATTTTAATTTATCTCAAAAAAATACGTACATGTTTCGTATTTAGAAAATATTTTTAATTAGATTTATCGTAATTTTAAAGCAAAGCACTTTCCATGAAATCACTTACAACATGAAAATTATTTTTATATAAACTTCATTAAACACCGAAGTTTTTGGGAGTGTTCAAAATGTCCCAAAAACTCGGTCTTCATGTTTCATTTACTTTTAATTTTATACTTAAGTTTATGGCTGTAATCAAAAGTTCACTATTGTATGTATCTAACAAATATTTATTTACTGTAAGAATAATAAAGATCAATACCGAAACACAGATCAAAAAAGTAAAAACATCCACATATTTTAGTTTAGCCCAAAATTAATTAGATATTAGTTGTACAAAAGTGTTTCGCGATTATCCTTGAGAAAATTGTTCAAATCCGCGAAACACTTACAGGTATTATTTGTTGAATCTTGTTAATTTTTATCGATTAATTGGTGGTTAAGTAATCGTAGACTCCTTGGTTATTTGTACTTTTCTCAATAAATAGGTTATTTATTTATTTATTCATTTTTTTCCTTCGTATAATATACATTTTGTAACTAGAGCACCAGATATTGTTTCGAAATTCAAGCATACTTGATAATATAAGGACATGTCAGGACAGTCGAGTCAACTTGATGTGTTCATATTTCATATGCATGATTATCCATGTTTTTTTCTCGCCATCTGGTTTGACCAATATACAACTATAAAAAATACTAGATTCTAGAGTCAATTGGTACGACTGCAGAAGTGTTCAAGACCTCTCTTCTTCTTTTTTTAATAAAAATTGACATATCGTCACGGAACATGCACATGCAGAAAGTTGATGGTGCTGCTTCACTAAACTTGAACTACGAAGACATGTCGATAATGTAGATTTCTTTTATATTTCAAATTAAAAATGCGCGGTAAATTTAAATTTATTTTTAACAGAAAATTGGGAAAATCCAGCCTAATTTTAGTGGCGAGTACTTCAAAAATATACCAGCAATTCGTTTAGGCTCATCATTAGGCTGCAGTGGGCGCATTGTTAGGCAATATATGGCTTTTTATCGACTATTTTTATGATTACAAATTCATCGGTTTCGGCTTTCTTCAATTACCCGGACGGTAATTGAACTCCGGTGGCGCGAACTCCGCTCCGGGCGCGCCGGCCCCGTCCGGCGTTCGGCCGGTCTCCGATGCCGATGATAAATTGCCGGTAAACAATCGGTCGAAGCGCTCCGGCGGATATGCCGGACTTTTTAAATAAATATTCCTCATCGATCGGAAATTTCAATTTCAATCGAATCGACCACTCTAAGTCGCTAATTTAGTTCACTTTCGGTCGGGTTTTCGCGCGAGTATTGCGTTCGACATATCGAAGTAATTGTGTGGCGATTGTTGATATTTTTAAATGTAAATTTCGAACGATTTTATCCGCCGGTTTGTTTCTATTTTCGCCGTGCAATCGGGTTTCAATCTGACGGGTGCGGATGAAGATTGACGTCGATGATCGCGTTACCTGATTTTCCCGTTAGAATTGCGTAAATCCCCGCCCGAAGATGCCGGTGTTGAGAAAACGGGCGCAGGGAGACAATAAAATCGTTAACGGGCTATTTATACATTCCAATCCACCCAGAAGTAAGTTTTAAATATGATTATTTACTAGATAATTACTCAAAAATAATCGAGAAATTTTCTTAACTTGTTGAACTTAACAGTTATAAAATACACCATTTCTTGAAAGTTAAATAGAATACAAAATTACTATTAGTTAATAAGATATTATTGATTTATGCCAGCGAATATTGTACTTATTTACTTATGTATATACCTGCCTTTATCTAATTAACACGCATTCCTATCTTTGTTGTTTTTCTAATATAAATCGATACAAATAGAAAGACAAATAATAACATCCCGTCAATAATGATACATTTACGTGGTTGAATTATCAATTCTCACTTAATCCAAGAGACTATAATACATAACAAAAATATACAGTGTGTCCCTGGATGGTGTTGAAGTTGAAGAGGTTATTTTTAATTTTCAAGAAAAAGTTTTTGTAGAATTAAAAACTGGGGATCGGCCAAATGAAGGGGTTGTATTTCACTTTGTATTCAAAAATTGATTCAATGTTTTAAAATAATTCCGAATCGATTTTTGTCTAGATTTCACAAAGGGCGCAAAGTGGGGCCTGCTTACCTGCCGTGGAATCCGTTTCGATTGGACTGCCTTTTGAATAGATAATAAAAGACATGTAATAAATCGATAATGAAGCGATTTTTGGAATAATGACTGTGCGATAATGTGGAATATTCGCTACAACACAACTTTGCCGTGTACTACATTCGAAATTTTGGCGGAACTATACACCAAAAATTCCATACGTTTAAAATTTAGTTTTGAAAAACTGTTGATCTAAAACCGATTGGCGTTTAATGGTAGCATTTTTAACGACTTTCGGTAAATAATTCAACAAAGGCGTGTCGACGACAACGGAAAATAAAATGTTTGTCGCATATTTATCAAAGTGTAGTTCTAAAGAATCACGCTAGTAAATACGCTGGGTACGTTGTAAAAGCACCCGTGTCGGATAGTTGTAAAAAATATGCATGTGTTCGCGTAATTCGAGCCAGGCGCGCCCGAAAAATCCCAAATAAAATATGTAATTTGTCACAAACAATGTACCATTTTAATCCATTAGGGTCAAGCACCCTATTTAATTAGGGACACCGAATTTTAGGCAACATTCGTACTAGCCCCTGCTTCATTTACAACAATTCTATCGACCCTTTCTTGCACAGTAAGAGCCCATTAAAATACCTTCTTAATTACCTCGCGTCGATTACGAAAAAATTAATAACAACAAACTCCTCCGGGCGATTAAACGTGAATAGAAGACGACAAGTTTTATCGACTGTTCGCGTGACGTCCTGCCATCGCAGGAAAACGTTTCGAAGGCGATGTAGAAAAACAATCGAGCGATGTAAGGACTCGAGCTGTCGCCTTGTTTGCTTTGTCTCCTGCCGGTGCTTTATTAAAATCGCTTTTACTGCGAATTTATTCCACAGGTGCGCTAATTTACCCGCTCATTAGCAGGACTAATGTCTCTTATTGCGCTGGGGGGCGGCTGAAATTTTCGTTTCGAGTTAATGCTGATGAATGAGAGGGTTTCTCTTGCAGTTCTTCAGCTGAATTCGGCCTACATAAAGCAGCTGATCCGCAATGGGGACGTGGATAAATTGGAGCAGGCCGTGTTCGAAGGACAAGGGAAGAAATTGGTGGGAGAATATTCGGCGGACTACAAGACGAGGACTTTCCTCAAATCGATACCCGCTCTAATGGTAATAAGGCTTTGTATTTACATTTATCATAAGTAACATTATACATTCAATTTGTTATACACACTGCGAATTTAACGTGTACCTCGTGTTGTAAACTAACGCTCGTGCTATAAAAGTTACTAGCTTGCGAGGGGATTAAATGAAAATTGACCTAAAAACCTCTTAATATTGGAAATGTAAATAATAAATCAGCTTGTTCAATATTGGATAGACTGGCCGTCTCGCCTACACAATAACAAAAAATCCATAAGTATAAAAATGTAGTAGAAAAATTTGAATAGGTACGGAATTTTTATTAGAAATATCGTAGGATTCGCAAGGATTTTGTCCTTAAACAACGAACAAATAAAATTAGTATAACTATTGAAATATAAGCAGAAAAAAAGCTAATTTTTCTTCCCAAACGACGCAAAAAAATATATAATCAGTCGTTACAAATCGACATGAAAGTCCGCAAAAACGCCGAGAGGCGCGCTCTTGGAAAAACATGAAAGCTGTTGATCATTTAGTTTCAAATTTATTCCACGACCTAGACTTATACGGTTCGTGTAAATTAAATTGTACGAAGCCAAGTGACGATTAAAACTTTTCAACCCCCCGTTTCGCAGTCACTTGCATGCCAATAACTTGTAATTTTCGCGGGGCTCGCTAAACGCAATCGCTTTACACGAAAGCGACCTTCGCATTGAATTCGCACTGTGTAATTACCCGAACGTATGGGAAAGTGATTTTCCGGATTAACTTAGCGTTTTTTTTCCAGTCGAAGATTTCCCTCCTGCACGACGCCGTGAACAGCGACCGCCTGGAGGAGCTCCAGAGCCTCCTCGACGCCGAACGGGACACCAAGAAGCGCAAAATGGCGACCGCCAAGGACGAAACCGGCGTAGGATTACTCCACAAAGCCGTTTACTACGATTTAAAGGACATTTACAAATGGCTCATCGAGAAATATCCCTACATAGTCTCTATAAGAGATTCGGTATACAACACATTCACACTAATCCAGTGATGACGTCACGTTTGGTTTGTTGTAGCTCGTGACGTCATCGCTGGATTAACATGCACCTACTATAGAACAATAAAGCGAAAAGTTTTTAATTTAATACGTGGAACTAGCCCTTGAACGATAAAGGAGGAGTTCTCCAAATTGTGAAATTTAAATTTACCTTATCCAAATTACCGGAGAACACCTTTTCTTGGCCGCGTATCAGAAATTCAAAATGTCTTCCGGGGTCAAGGTGTCGATATGCAACTCGTATGCAAATAGGGGCTCGTTTAGCGAACATTCATGTTAATGTTTTTCGCCTATCTTTCCGCGTTAATTGCTGTGCGAAGTTGTAAATTCTCGCCGTGAAAGATGTAAAATTAATCGCCTGTGCATTTACCGCGTTCATTTTTGTTCGCGAATAGAAATGAGTTGGCCGTGAACGTCAAACTCGACTTGTCATTTATTAGTGACATCTGTCAAGGTGACTATATTATCGAGGATTGTTCATTTCGATTAGCTGTGATCGCCCTATAAGGTCTGGAAACTGAGGTGTAAAAATGCGTAGTTCATAAAACGACCGGTATGCGGTGATGTTATAAAGGATATTTTTTAATTCAACATTTAGGTTGCTGGAGATGCAGCCATAAATTAGATAATCTAATAGTTTGAAGTTTCCAGACCTTATAAATATACGACCGTGATTTTTATTCGCGAATAGAATTGAGTTGGCCGTGAACGTCAAACCCGACGTCGACTTGTCATTTATTAGCGACATCTGTCAAGGTGGCTATATTATCGAGGATTGCTCAATTTTATTGTCGCTTTAGGAGGGAAGGACAGCTTATCATTACACGGCCATGTGCAAGGATCCGGGCGTCGTTCAGAAGATGCTCGTCAACGCCGGAGCGGACCCCGCGGCTCTGGACAATCACCATCATTCCGCCAAGTATTACATGGATCACAAGAACGAACTGGAGCTGCCCAGTTCCCAAAAATCCACCACCGTTTCGAGAAAAGCCACCGCTCACAAAGACAGTAAGTTTCGTTGGAGTATCTCGCGGAAAGAATCGCAAGGAACGTTTAGTTTGTTTTGATCGAAATCGGTTACTTTAATTGGGTCAGTTGAGGATAAATTATTTATATCATTAGAGCTATCTGTTGCGTGTCTTGTCTTTAAACAAACTTTAATTAGGACGAGTGTCTTTATAATTAGTTCGCGCCCACTAATAATAATTTAGTAGGGTATCGTAATTTTACAGGTACCAGTTTTTTTTCTAATTCTGCATAACTATAAGAACAAAGCGCCTACTAACCCACTATTAATGATATCAAAACGTCCAAAAAAACCTACTTTATGAACAATAAGCTGTATTTTTCGGTGAATTCTCTAAACGCTTGCATTAAAAAAATCAATTATCTGTTTGAAAATCTGTTTATCTTCCATCAAAGTATGAATGTATTGATATAAAAATGTTTCCGTTTCGTGCCGTGACCAGTTCCTGGTTGGAGAAAGAACTGACCAGAGGCCGGCGAGTCCTAAGTAAATTGTGCTGTGTTAACCGGAAACGGTCATTAGCGCTCTATTTCCTACCCGGCGATCGATCGCGCCTTATCTATGATTTAATAGTTTCCTAAACGGACCGTCGCCTTTTAACATATTCACCGCGCGATAGCGATGAAATGCTATCTGGTTTTTCGTTTCACCGGCATTGTGCAACCCGTTTTTAACTTCCATACGCCGCAAGAGGGGCTCTTTCGTTTGAGGCAAGCGCGGACTTTGTCGGTACTAATTAACTGCCTATTTGATTATGTTGCGAATTGAAGACTAATAATTTTATTATGACAAATTGTCAGTTGTCAATGTGAAAATTAACTCAGAGTCAACTACGTTATGATAAGGGTTTTTACTGACATTGGACAAACATTTTGTATTTAATATGCCACAAGGGGCACTTTAATTACTCGTTTAATCTGAGGTAATGGGAGAGACTTTATTAGTACTTATTATTTGCTTATGATTTCGTTGCGAATTGAGAACAAACAATTTTATTATGTCAAATTGTCAGTTGTTAATATGAAATTAAACCCATAGTCAACTATGTTAATCCAACTATTTTGTGATAAGGGCTTTTCACTGTCATTGTGCAAACATTTCTATTTTTAAATGCCAAAAGGGGCTCTTTAATTACTCGTATAATCTGAAGTAATAGGAAAGACTTTATTAGTACTAATTAATAGCCTATTTGATTTCGTTGCGAATTGAACACGTCACTTGTCAGTTTTATCAATATCAAATTTAAATTTACCTCAAAGCCAACTCCGTCTCCTTTTGAACCATTTTATGGTACATAAATGTCTATAATTTCTTGTTATCAACATTTAATAAATTCATTTAAACGGTGTTAGTCCAGACTCCGCCCCGTATATGTCCCGGCGACAGACGATAACGTTTTATTGTAGTAATTTGTGTTTCTAATGAAAGTGATAAAAAAATGCACGTAATGTGGGCGCAAAACATCCATTATATTTAATATATCCGTCACAGGTGGAAGGCTATGCCATTTTTTACGTACCAGCAGATCAAACTATCTTGCACTTATAAAATATTCATTAAAAATGATTAGGGGATAGCGTGATGTGTATACACTGTTATTATTATGTCTTTTTAAGTATTGGTTTATTAATCGATTCAATGAGTTACTGTAAATTCTATCTATTTTTTTTATATACCCTACTATAGTGGGTGTTTCTTCTTGATCTACCTGCTATTTCTCTTTTTTCGAGATATGTATTAAAATTTAATAATAAATTCACGATAATAAACAATCGATACAAAATGCCGGTCCCAAGTTTCTAAATAACATTTCAAAGTATTCGTCCTATACTCAATAATTTCGACGTGGACTAAAAGAGGTTATGATTAATTATTCAGGAATATTAAATGCCGATTCTCCCTATCTTTTCCACGTAATGAAAATTCCAACGAAACAATTTTTTCCATTACAAGAAAAATTCAAGGAGCAGGTACTCAATTTATTTCAAAAATCGTCCTCTTCCAATCCTCGAGTAGTCGCTCGAGATTCGCATTATAGGCATCCTGCAGGTACAAAAATTCGCAGGACAACCAACATAAGCAACAGAAAAAAAAATGTATCCCGTTCATCGAACAATCGATACAGAAAACTGAATTATTAAGAGCTCCTCATGCCGATCACGTGGCTTTGTTTGTATGGAATTGAACTAGAATTTTTGAGCGCCGACGGAGGAAACCTATTACAACGCCGGTCGCGCCGGATAGCGTTTTATTTTCGCCGGGCGTTCGACGAGCGCTCTCCCTTCGGCACGCCTTTCGCTCGGTACTCACCATGAACCCCGCAGGTTTGCACTTCAAGAAGTCCAACATCCGGATCTGGATCCACCAGAGGAACATGGCCAATCTGCAGCAGGTCGTGTGGGAAGGCCACGGCGGGATGCTGCTGGTCGAGCACAGCAACAACCCCAAGATCAAGAGGTTCTTGGAGGTCGTACCGCATGTTATGGTGAGCGATTTTTTTATCTTATTTATTTAGAGTGGTGAATTGTGGTATTGGTGCGTGCGAGAGACACCATTTCGTCGTAAAAGCGTTTAAATATTTAGCTTTAATTAGCTTTTTATGTACGCGTTTTCGATACCAATCTAAAACGTGTCCAGGACTTCTCTATGTAGGTTAACAAATTTCGATTAGCCGGTGAAATCGTATTGATTTCCGGCTCTAAGTACCCGTTTGCGAAGGAATATTTCAATGAATTTTTTACGAATTTCGCGAGGTTATTAAGGTTTCGCTTCGTTTCCAGGGGCTGGTGAAGGAAATCCACATGGACGTTCAAAACGACGATTTGGACAAACTGAAGGAACACGCCAGTCCACCCATACCTCCTGTAGTGCTAGCAGCAAAGGATATCAACGGACTTTCCCCGTTGCACAAAGTAAGTTAATAATTTACTTGTTAAAAATACTAATCGAACCTGACCAGCCATTTTTCTACACACGTAAACCGCTCAAAACGGTTTACAATTGCGATTTAAACGTTAGATGAACGACGTGACCTAATTACACATCGATTTATCAATAAAAATAACTCGAATTTCCGACTGAGCATTCGCGCTTTATTAAAAATATTTCCTCCCACACCGCTTCACGTAAACGCATTCATTACCACCCCGATCAACCAGACGAGCGATCGTAATAAGGAGTTTTCCAGGCGGCCGGTTTGGACAAACGAGAAATAGCCGAGTTCATAATAAAAGAGTACCCGGATGGAGTCAACAGCGTCGACAACGAGGGGCGCACGCCGCTGCACTACGCCGCTTTGCTCAAAGACGACGGGAAAATGATGAGTTTTCTGATAGAAAACGGCGCCGACGAATCGGCCTTGGACAACGTGAGTCTCCGTCACCACTGCTACAACAATCGCCTTGTAAAAAATCTTTTGCAGAAGCAAAAAACGGCCGGCTATTACAGAACCAGGCACTCGGAGATCGACGCCAAGCTGCTGACTGTGGTACCGGATTGTCCGAGATCGGCTAAAGAAAATCTAGCGGCAGCGTTCGATTGGAACCTGTTAACATCGTCGCCTTCATCGAATTGGCTGCAGAACGGCGCCAAAAAGGCCGAACATCTACTGCTAGACGCCGGCAAAGACACTAACGAAGAGACTGAAGAAAGCAAAGATTCTAATAAAGAGAACGAAGAAGAGCCAGGTAAATTTTTTTATTCACCACTAATCGCTTATTTAACTAATCTAATTTTCTTCAAATAGTCGAAAATGGCGACGACAAACCACCACCGCACGATGAAGAAAATTTAGAACAAAACACCGATAATCAATCACCTGTAATCGAAGCGAATCAATCGCTCGAACCCACCGAAACTTCAACAAACGAAACGGAATCGCCCGAAAAACCCGAAACGCCACCCGAAAAACCCGAAACGCCGCCCGAAAACGAACCTAAAGACCCGCCAGAGGAACCCAAAGAATCACTAGAAATCGCCGAAATAACAGACAACAACAACAACAACGACACCGAAGACCAAGAGAAGCAAAACGAGCCCGAAGAAACTGCCGATTCGCCGCCGAATAGCGCTCGACTAAACCGCACCAGACCTAATAGCACTAGACCTACTAGTACTAGCGCTAGCAGAACGAAAGAGCCGAACGATTCTCGACCGGCTAGCGCTAGGAGAACCGCCTCGAGCGAGGCCAAGGGCCTCGTCGACGACGACGAGGGCGTCATTGAAGGCGTCGTTAACGGCGAAAACGAGGTAGAAGCGATGAACAACGAAGGTATGAATGAACCTAGGGCCTCTGATACCGATGACGATGTGAAAGTTTTAGTCGAAACGGGCAACATGGAGCAACTCGCCGCTATGGTGTTGAACGGCGAAGGCGATAGGCTCGTCGGATTGTCCAGCGACAATCCGGATTTGCAGACGTTTTTGGACAACGTACCCACTTATATGGTTCGTCATATGCTCGGTATTTTATTGCATATTAATTACTGAATTGTTTGTTCCAGTCGAAGATCCACAGGATACACGAAGCGGCCAGAAACGGGAACCTCAGAGACCTCCAGGCCGCTTTGGATAGGCGCAAGTTCGCCATCGCCAAGGACTCGATATCTCCCAAAGGTGATTAACTCAAGACTAAATTAAATTCTCCACACAAACCAACCATTGGTAACTCCATCATGCATCAACCATTACTAGTTCAGCTCTACTCTTCTAGACAAGAACCTGGCATTTTTCATCGCCTACAGCCCATCCATGCATTCCTGCTATTATGTTTTTAACAGTCGATAATTTTGTAGGCGCTTCTCCGCTGCACGTGGCGGTGATATTCGGCAACACCAGCATAGTCAGGTACCTGGCGGGGCGGTTTCCGGAGACGGTGCAGATGACCGACGACGACGAGCGGACGCCGTTGCATTACGCCGCGGTGCTGAACGACAACGGCCACTACTACAACCTGCTGATCCACTTGGGGGCCGACATGCGGGCGGAGGATAAGGTGAGGCGATCGGCGGATCCGTCGGTTCGTGTTGAATTAAGAGGTGATTTCAGTTGGGCTTCAATCCGGAGTACTACAGGAAGAACCAGGAGGATTTCAATCACAGGGGCTTGCTGAGGGACTTCGGCGCCGAAGGGGACGAGGCCGATGGGATTTTGGCCGATAAAGGTAGGCGGTTTTTGTACATAAACAAGTCGTTGGTTTATTTTATTGTTAGAGGAGGAACGGTGGAAGGTTTTGGGTGGCTACTTGATAATACTCTTTAAATTGATCCAATTTGAGAAACCCGAAACTTTCATTTCCATAGGAATTTATCGATTCCAAGATGCATCTCCTGTATTCACAACGAAACCTCCGACGAATCCATAAATTCCTATCGACACCAACTCTTTAAAATGCGTGTGTCATAGATTCTGCATGTTTTAGAAACTAAACGGAATACTCATTAAAAGCCTATCAACATCTAACAAACTAAACGTACAACGAACGCGACCGTCCTTTTAGCATTCCCTTTAGCCGAACCGTACATAAATTGCCGTTTTGCCTCCAGTGCCAGGCGATAGAGAATCGGCGAGAAAAAACTTAGACGATCCGGACATGATCGAAGTGCTCGACCGTTGCTACGGCGTGTTGCACGGCCGTCGCGGCTCCACCGCCTCGAACGCCTCGACCAAAACGCTGGTCTCTTCGGCGCCCGGCGCCGGCTTCCTGCTCACCAAGCACGTGAGGAAGAGCACCTTCGACGCCGTCAAGCGCCGCCTCACCCGGCTCGACCACAACCTCTACGACGTCGTCTGGCCCAGCGTGAAGAAGCTGCCGGTCGAGCCGGGCTTCCGCGCCGGCCTCGAGCAGGACCTGCCCATGGGCCTGGTCGCGCCCGACGTCTACTCCTACAAAGTGTTCAAGGAGTTCCTCGAGCCCGTGCTCAAGGACTACAATTATTTGGACCCGCACCACGACATCCCCGACCAGCCGGAGAGCCAGTTCTTCGACGGCGACGTCGACAAGGACGTGGATCCAGCCGGGAGCTACGTTATATCCGGGTCGTTGGAGGCCACTAGGAATTTGCGCGGGTTCGAGCTGCCCAAATCGTTGAACCACGCTCAATTGGAGGCGGTCGAGCGGATTGTAACGGGGGTTTTAATGAGTAAAGAAGTAGCTAAAGCTTTGTACCCGCACACCTCCGATAAGGACATCGAAGAGAAGGGAAACGGGACATACTATACGATGAACGAGGTCCTGGAGGACCCGTCCGAGGCTCGAATAACGCTGGCTAGTAACGGATTGCTGGTGCCTCTGTGGACCCTGCCGGACTCGGACCGGTTGCACGGGAAGTACTGGCCCTACGGCAGGGGCGTGTTTGTAAGCAACAGCGCCAATTTGGCGGTGTGGATAAACGTGCTGGATCACATCAGGATTATCACCTGCACTGACCACAGCCATCCCGGCGACGTCGGGCAGATTTTCTCGCGAATATCGCGCATCATCAAAGCCTTGAACGACAAGCTGGAGTTCACGTTCGACCGGAAACTGGGATATCTATCGTCGAGACCATCGGCCGTCGGTAACACGTTGAATTTCTCGTTGACCTTGCGATTTCCGAAGCTGATCAAAGAGCCGGATAACCTGAGACACCTGTGCTTGGTGAGGGGGTTGACTTACCACAGGAACACCAGCACGACGGACGTGATTCGCATCGGGAACCAGCAGTGTCTCGGCGTTACCGAGCTGCGGTCTTACGAAGATTTCACCACGGCCGTGGTTAATATCTTGCAATTAGAGAAAGACCTGGCCATGTCGAATTCTATGCACATAGCGGCGTTGTTTCTGAACATATTTAAGAAAAAGAAACTCGCCGAAAGTGCCTAAAATCGTTTGTAAGTAATTAGCTTTGTTAATAAACAGTAAACTGTATTATATACTTTATGCGATTGTTGTATATAACGCCAAAAAAAAATTTCACGTTGTTTTTTCTCTATATATCGTAAGGACACTAATAAGGATGGAAATTTAAATAGGTCAGTAATCTGATTAACAACCAAACAAAACCATCACTTTTACTTTCTTTCAACCAATTTATCTTTTACAGCAGAGTGTTTGTACAGTGTATAAGACAGCACCAGATTAGCAGCACGACTGAGTGTTATTTACTTATTACAAATACGACTTGACTATTCGTGTTCTGTGCTCGTTTCGCTAGCTTCAGTGAAGGCAAAACTTTACTAATCTATCACCGCAGCATTTCTATCACCGAACGCTCGCAGGGGGGCGACCAAAGCGCCCGTTTTCACAGCACCATCTCTTTTGGTTTCAGATAAAATGCTGACGGAGAACGGACAAGCAGACATGCCTTTTTTCGCCACCGAAGAAGGACGCTACTTGGCCTCTTGTAAGTACATTCCCTCCTCCTCTCGATAGACTAATTATTTTATTATCGCAGCGTTAGGAGATCCTCTCATCAAAGGACTCACGGAAGTCGCCAACAAGAGACCCGAAGACCCCATAGCCTACCTAGCGCAGTATCTGTACAATTTCGCCAACAACAGGAACAACGTCAGGTCGAGGGGAAAGACTCAGGTTGGTCGCACTGGATTCGAGCGAAATACGAGCGATGCATCTCGGATTTTTCAGGAAACCAGCCACCAGCAGATCGTGACCGGTTCCCCATCGGACGGGAACAACAACAACGCGGTACCGGCCAACATCGACGTGGTAACGTTGGAGCCGAACGACGATGACAAAGACGACGAAACCGCGTTCAGCCCCACCAGCAGGGTGAGTATTTATCATAATTTCCAGCATAATTTCTGGTATAATTTTTTGAACAATTAAAGGACGAACACGGTCAAAGTATGCTGCATTTCGCCGCGGCGAGATCCCACGGACGCAACGCCTTGTTCCAGCTGCTCCAAGAAACCGACATCAACATAGCCTACAGAGACGAATTGTACCGGACGGCCCGAGACATCAGCATCCAGGCCAATTTGCCCGACAACACCGAGGAGATCGACAGATACGTCCTCCACATCGCCACGCAAGGTAAACTCGTTCCGCTCGAATTCAACTAGATCTAAGCACGTTTTGAGCAGGCGACACCGACAAACTCGTCGAGCTGCTGCTCGACGGCTACGACCACATCACCGACGTGGCGGACAAAGACGGCGTGCCCATCGTCGAGGCGGTTTCCAAAGCCGACCAGCCCGACACGGTGTCGTTCCTGCAATCGATTCTCGCGTTCGAGGTACGGTAGAGGCTCGAAACTGCCCGATTCGTCGCGATTGATCGCTCGGTGTTGCAGGAAAAGAGGGAACGCGTCCACCACGCCATCCGCCAGGGCTCCCTCAGCGACGTCGCCGCTCTGCTAGCCGACGAAAACGAGACGGGCAGCGGCAAGCTGCTGGCCATCGGCAAGAACAGCTACGGCCGGTGCTCGCTGCACATCGCCGTGCTCTGCCAGCAGGAGGAAATCGTCGACTACTTGGCCAGCACCTTCTCGGAGACGCTAAAACTGGGCGATAACGTAAGTACATCCGGCGCCAAATAGTGCTACTATCTGGTGAGTTTTCGGTTCGGTTTAGCTGGAGAGGACGGCGCTGCACTACGCCATGGGCGTGGACAAGATGGAGTCCATCAGCCGGGTGCTGATCAAGGCGGGGGCGGTGCGCGTGGTGAAGGACCTGAAGGGCCGCCAGCCGACCTACTACTTCTTGAACAAGTCGGACGTGCTGCGGCTGCAGGAGGAGGAGGAGACGTTCTGAGCGTCGGTGCGCCGGATGATCGACGCCAATCGGTTCGTCGACGTCGTCTTCAACGCCGTGTTCGAGCGCAAGAAGAGGGAGAACCGCGACGACGCGAGGAGCAGATACAGACAGTACGCTAGGCGGGTTAGAGCGAATAAATTGGTGAATTGATTTAGTGTAAGGGTAGTCGTAATTTTCGGTGTTGTTGTTGTTGTTATTTAGCCTTTCTGTTAAAGCGTTTGTTTGAGTTCCTGTGAAGTTGACTTCCTTTTTGTTTCGTATTTCGTAGGAAGCTTTTCTCGATTGCTTGATATTTTGTAGGTTTTTTTTTCATTAATAGCACTTAGCATTGACACAAGTACGAGTTTAATTGCAATTTTATGTTAGAGTGAAAGTAGCAAATAAATTCATATAGGCAATTTAACAATTTCTAAACAAATTAGTAGTTATATGAAGAGTTTAAATAGATTTTATAAATGTTTAATTTCAATTCAGAGTCATTTGTAAATACTCTATTACTGTTTCGTTGTAACATAAAAATTATTTTGTGTGTTAATCAATGTCTTTTAATACTTGCACTTCGCGAGCCGACGAAGCGAATCTTATATAAACGAACCGTTTAGTATATCGTATAATTTACTTAAAAAAATGCGTAAAAATAGACTATAAATTTTCTAATATTATACGTAGACCGTTAATGTATTGCTTTCAATTCCCAACCCAAGGTTCTGGATTAACGTAGGCCACCAAATCCGTCAAATATAAACCTAAAAAAAAAGGACCAAGTGAAAATATCTAAGATTACCTGTTTATAACAAGGGACTTACTCGACAGTCCTTGGTTGGAGGGCACCGGTTTGGGCTTGTCTTTGGAATGTTTCAACCAATCGGAGAAAGCGCGTTGGCTCTGCTCCAGCCGGCCCTTCTTCAACTCTGCCTTCTCATCTTCCTTCTTTTTCGCCTTCATTTTCGCTTCTAAAAATTCAACAGATTTAACCCAGCGTTATGTGAGTTATATCGCGAAGTTAACCTGTTTGCTTCTCCGCTTTAATCTTCAACCAAGCGTCGAATATTTCCTTGTTGTTAACCAGCTTCCTTTTCTTTTCCTCTTCCATCTTTTTCGATTTCTTCTTCTCCCTCTCCTTTTGCTTCTTTAGATTCTCCTCTTGTTGCTTCTTCCTCTCCAGCCAATCTTTGTACACGGCTTCCTTTTGCTCCAACAGCATCGCCTCCTTCTCTTTGTTCAGCTTCTGCTGGCGCTGCTCTTCGAGTTTCTTCGCCTTCTTCTGCTGCTCCTTGTTCTTGAGCCACTTTTTGAACTGCTCCTCCTTCTCTTTCGGGTCTTGGTCGATGAACAGGCTGCTGTCCATCGCAGAGGACAAAAGGGAGGTGGAGGACAGCAAGCTCTCGGTGCTCATCTTCGATTTGGGACTCTTGTTTATAATGGTGATTTGGGTGTCCACGCTCGACGAGCTCGTGGTGGAGTTTTTATCGCTAAAATCGACGGTTTTCTTCCGCCTGGCCGGCTCCGCCGGCTGCTGGTGACACTGGCATTGGGTCGCGCCCAAGATGCAGGTGCACTTCCTCACCGACTTCGCTTTCGCCGGCTTGATCTTGGGCGTGAGGTGGCCGAGCGGGGCGCGCTTCAGCGACTCGCTCGACACGCTCTTCTCGGTCTGGTAGCCCTCGTCGGTGCCGGCTAGCGACAGGGCGCTGGTCTTCCTCGACGGCGACATCTCCTTTTCGACATAAATCGCCGAATTTATGAACCGCCTGACGACTATCTTGTCGCTAGTCGGTGACCCGCTCGGACAACGGTCGGTGCTTTCCAACATTAACTGCTCGCTGGCTGTCGTCGGGCATCAAACGCTCTGCGGGGACGAAAACGCCGTATGGGAAAAAACGTTGCCAAATAATTTTATTTGACAACGACAGAACCCTGGTTACCGCTCCTGGTTAGGTGTATACGAGGCGTTTGCGATATGTTACTTTGCTACACCTCGTCCGATGTAGATTGGCAGTTGTCAACAAATGTCGCAAAATCTCGCTACATAGGATGAGGTATAAAGATTGTAATAGTATAATTTCTGCTCAAAATAAACTAGATACAAAGCTTTTCAATGATCTTTCACGATTTTTGGTATATCCAGTTGTTAAATAATAATAAATAATCGAAATCCAAGCAATAGAGAAAGTGTGGTAAGCATAAGAATATGAACTTTCCCAGAATTTTATTGACAAAGTTATAATAAAATTATTCTAGAAAAAAAAGTCGGTACACACTAATATAGTCAAACGATTAAGAAAATATTTATTTTTGTAGAACTTGCATTGAACCTAATAATAATAAATTTAACCGAAACAACTCATGTACAAAGAGGATCAAAGTATCGTCTTACTAAAGCTAAATTTCTAACATAAAATCCACATAAAAGTACTCCTCATCTTTTTATTAATTATATTAATCCGATTAAAGCAATGTATCGCAATGTTTCTTTTTTTAATCTTAAATTGTTATGTCGAAAATAAGTAACCGTAAGAGAATAATTGATCCGTCGTGCACAATCCGTTTCGAACTAATACAACGATTCCGTGGCGTTCGATGGTCGAGGCTTTTTGATTTTATCGAGATTTTTGAGCACGATGTCGTGCAGAGCGCAATATCTGTTCCTTATTTCTGACATAACAAGCCACAGGCTCAGGTATTCCTTCTCGTCCAATTCCTGTACCGATCTTCGGTAGTCGTCTATGTGTGGATATTTCGCTACTTTCGATATTAATTTACCTAAAAAAACGATTCTATTTAAACGTACAATTCGTAAATACGAGGGTAAGGTGAACAGTTCTAGGCCTGGCGACGAAAAATCGCGATTTTCAGTTGAAAAATTACATTAATTCTTCTTATTAAGGCGAAATCTGTAATTCAAGACAGTTCTAAATGATTCTGGCGAGTTCTAAATGACTATAGAACGTTCTAAGTGGTTCTAAGCGTTCTATATGGTTCTAGACAGTTCTAAATGAATCCGGAACGTTCTAAATGGTCGTAGAGAGTTCTAAATGATTCTGGAGCGTTCTAAATGATTCTGGGGCATTCTAGATAATTCAGGGCTAGAACTTTTCGCCTTACCCTCGTAGACCTTAATAACAAACCTCTAGATATGTAGTATCGAGAAATTTGATCAAAGAAGGCGGCGGCTTCGGACTCGACCGATTGCACTTCAGCTAGCGTATCTTCTTGAATGGACACCCCGAAATTGTTGCCGTCTTCGATCTTCGGAATCATAAACGAAATCCACATTTTAATCTACAAAAAGACAGTAATTTGATTATAGTTATTAAATACGAGGCGTAAGCGAGGGTCGTACCAAATTGGAATCTTCCACTAACTTCCTAATGTGGGGCTTGACGTTCTCGATCAAATCGGCCAGGTTTCGATTGACGGGCACGGCCCCCGTGGGCAAAATCATCACTTTGGTGCCGTCCTGGTCGAGCTTGGGCTTCTTGGCGGCCGGCAGGTCGGTGTGGCTGTTGAGGATGATCGGATCCGGTACGGGAATG
This sequence comes from Phyllotreta striolata, assembly GCA_918026865.1. Lineage (NCBI taxonomy): Eukaryota > Metazoa > Arthropoda > Insecta > Coleoptera > Chrysomelidae > Phyllotreta > Phyllotreta striolata. The sequence continues at coordinate 5,490,972 of OU900102.1, forward strand.
TTGAGTTCCTGGTGCACGTCGAGGAAGTCCCTGTTCTTGAACTGCGGCGTCTCCAAAATGGTGTTCAGCTTAACGATCGTCTCCGGGAAGCCCTTCAGCACTAAAGTCTCGGCCTGTTTCTTGACATCCTCCTTGTACTGCTGTACCTAAAAGAGAACGAATGCGCGTTAAATATCCCTTATGTACTCGGTTACAACCTCTTGTACAAAAGGAATTTCCAATAGCATCAGCCTGAAATTGGAGGTTTGCGTGGAGACAGCCATTTCTTATGATGATTTTTTTAATGAGAATAATATAACTGATGAACAATTTAGTGCGACATTTTGGACACTACAGTGACAAGTGCGGCATTGTTGATATTCTTTCGAACTTTCGGCTTAATTGATTCGATTAAAAGGCGACTATTTACAACTTATCCATTTACCTTTGCAGTATCGGCCATTATAAACTGATTTATGAGAATTAAACAGTTTAATTCTGTTTAAATCCTTTACCAACGAATAAATTACACAAACTTAACCTAAAAAATCGAAGTGACCACTAAATAACGTGTTTAGGGAAGAGAAGTTAGGCACGTAAAAGAAGAGAGACGTTCGATATTGACTTGTTAGACGTATTGTTAAAGGCCAATTTTATGTGTAGCTAACTTCATTTCTTATGCAAATGCATTCTATTCTATTATTTTTTGTACGCAGGACTTCGTATTTACAGGAGAACTGCAGGAGTAGGATAAGACAAGATAAAAGCGAGGCCACAATGCTTAGCAAATATGCAATCAGATCAGTTTAGAAGTGAATAAATTGTTTACGTTTCAATAAGACGAGATATAACAATTTGTAAAACGCGCAATAATCATGGACATTAGTGGTAAATTATTCCTTAACGTAATCATAGTAGATATAGATTTTCCGTTTTAATTTACATTCAAAAACACTAAAATGCTTCGTAAATTGTTGGATAAAGTTGTTCGGAGGAATTTCTCTATCGAAGGTTTGATAATAACACATTTTACAGCGTAAATTACTTATTTTTACCTTTATAAATTGCTGACTCAAATATGATACAAATGAACTACTTGTCTTGCTAAAGCGTAAATGTAACAAATTAAAAACCCTGAAGTGTTAATTAAAACGTATTTAATTACATATCAACAATATTTTATCTCATTTATTTATGTTGTTTGTTATTTACAATTATTGACTTGACATTGACTGACGTGGTAATGCTGACCTGACACTGACAGATGACATTGACAGCTCGCAAAATATTTAAAAAAACACTCCGAATTCAAATGTATTTTCTTAGGAATGAGGAAAAGCTACAACAGCAAGAGCACAGTTTTCCTGGAGGAGAACATCAAAGCCAAAGAACCCATTGCCATTTTCAACGATTGGTTTCAGGTAGTTAAAGATGACCCTAGAACCGTTGAAGCTAATGCTATGTGTCTTTCCACAGCTACCAAGTACGTATATTCTTTTTCATTAACTATTTACGTTGTTATTATTAAAATTAATTGATTATTAATTATTAACAATGCTTCGCTACAGAGATGGCCTGCCCTCGGGACGGTACGTTTTACTCAAAGGTTACAGCAAAGAAGGCTTCACTTTTTTCACCCACTATACGAGCAAAAAAGGCGAACAATTAGTAAGTTTTATTTTCAAAATTTCTCCCAATGGACTTACCAGTATAATTTTTTTCTCAGGAAGAAAACCCACAAGCAGCTCTAACTTTTTACTGGGATCACTACAGTAGATGCGTAAGCTCGTTTCGTAACACTTCAAACATATTTTACACTAAGATATGTTTTAGGTGAGAATCGAAGGTAAAGTAGAAAAATTACCGCTGTCGCTAGCAGACGATTACTTCAGTAAAAGGCCTTACGGAAGCCAAATTGGAGCCCTTTGCAGCGACCAGAGCAAACAAGTCGCCAGTCGAGAAGTACTAGAAAAGAAAGCGGAAGAACTGAGATCTCAGTACAAGGAAGGCGAAGTTCCGAGACCGCCTAAATGGTGAATAATACAGCATAATTAGCAATTCTCTTAATTATCGCTTACTTCCAGGGGAGGCTATATCGTGAAGCCTAGTTATTTCGAATTCTGGCAGGGCCAGTCCGACAGGATACACGATAGAATCGTATTCAGGAAACCAGGACCCGGTGAACCGGATGGAGTATTAACTCACGAAGGAGAAGATGGATGGATATACGAAAGGCTAAGTCCTTAGACAATAATATGCCAAATGGAAATTCATGGCAATAATTAGATTTTTATTAACACGTCAGTCGAAGTAAAATAGGGTTTTATAAAAAATTAATCTTTAATATGTCCCTCTGCACTCCGTCCGTGGTGCTCCAGCAACACGTGTGCCTAAAGACCTTTTTGTTGTCCATGTAATTCTCGAATAAATGCACGCCTCCACCTACTCCGAAGTAAAAAGATTTCGCCGCCAAATATCTAGTATTTCGTCAAGAAAAATATAGCTAAGTCGTGTTATGCTAGGATACTAGAAATTTACATCGAAAAGGATACATTACGCCGTCTTTTTTTAATAGATTTTCGAAAACTCGATGGAGTTTTGTGTAGTAGTTTGTATTGTAAATCGTCTCCGAGGTAATAATGCAGTCGAATTTCCGATCGGAATACTTCTCCTTCATTAAATCTACGAAATACTTCCAATCGCCCGAAAAAAACTTTGAACGATCCATCAGGTCCTCCGAATTAAGAGAAACGTTTGGAATGGTGATGTTATTAATAACATCAACGTTCTAAAAAAGTATAAATCAATAAAGATGTGGTTTAATAATTGAATCTGAAACATACATAGTCTTGAAACCAACACGTAGCATTCTTTAACAGTGCGTATATGCCAAGAATTCCGGAACCACAACCCAAATCTAGCACTAACTTATTGTTAAAATCGATTTGGGCTTCTTCGAAATACTGCAGCACGTCGTAAGTACATTCCCACACTTTTAAACCGCCTAAAATGAACATAATTAAAAAGGGAAAACTTTAAATAAACAATCTTATCCACCTTCGTATACTGCTGGTAGTAGATCCGAATGGTTTTCTTCTGCTTGAAGGATCGATTCGTTTAGTTTCTTGTCCTTTAGAGTGTCTAATAGGGAATTGGGGCACAAGTAATTTATCACTACATCGTTACATTCTATCGTGTTTTTCGGAATATCATTTAGTTCTTGTGGATTAGGTTCGGGGCATATTTCTTCACTGTGCTGGAATACTTCTTGCCGGTCCAAATCTGGTTCTAATTACATTCGAAGATTAATTATTGTTAGTATTAAGTATTTTAACGTACCGGTAGAATGTTCATTCTCCTTTTCACATAAAAAATTAAATTTAAACATTTGTTTATGTTTCGTAGTAAACTGTAAACTTAACCTCGTTTTTACAATAATGCCACCTGTCAAAAGTCAAGCCACAATCTTCTTTTTTTTAGTTAATATTTGCTGGTCTTTAATGTAGTAGCCTGTGTAGTACCATCATAGTGAAAATGCCGGAGAAGCGGAAAGTTTAGAAAATCCTTCAGGTAAATTACCCATTTGTGTATTATTTAACAAATTGTCTGTGATGCAACCGGTAAAAAACGCGTTGCAGGATCAATTAATTTTCCAGTTTTTCCGTCGCAAAATTGCAAAATTTTGCACAACAATGCGTTCATGTAATAATCGTGTCTATGTAAAATATCTCGGGCGACTAGATTAATTCACATCATAAATTCACTTAACACATTTATTTGCTAGTCATGTCATGGGAGAGATTATGAGAGAATAGTTTAGACAAAATAAATAAATGATTACTTATACGTAGATTATGTAAATATTTTTGCGTTTGCAGTGACTTGACATTATCTATAATATGTAATTTGTAGTAAACGGATACTGCAAAGTTGTACGCAATATAGTTTATGTGTGCAACAAAGATAACTTCCATTAGTCTCATATAAAAGAAAAAGAAGGAGTAATACTGTGGGAGTATTGCAACTATTTCACTCTAACCACTGTTATTTTATTTATTTTACTTTGTTCAACTCATAGAATTGATTATATTGCAAACACATTTGCACTTACCTTATTGATGATAATAACAGGTACTATTTTCAGAAATGTGTGGGATTTTTTTTAATACGGACTAGATAATAATGTAAATAATATATTTTTGTTTTTGCAAAACCACATCAAAACTTTTTATTTATTTTGAAACAATTTATATTGATATTTTAAAATAAAAATTGCGAGTCCATAAAGTTGAGCGGAAATTCGCTCGAACGAAAAGCTCTATTTATTCAGCTTTGCGGAGACATGAATGAGTTTTGTTATCATCCGTTTAAACTAAAAACTAAGTTTAATTTTGTTACACAATTTAAATAAAACAATTCGAGCGAAACCCTTTTACAACCTGCACTTTAAACAATCGCTTCAAACCAAAAACTCTTCATTATTTTCACCAGATTACAGTTAGAAGATATCAAATCTATAGTTTATTAATTACCAATAATGCTAGGCTGCTATTACCATTTAGAACGCTCCAGAATCATTTAGAACTGTCTCTAGAACTGAAAATCGTGGTTTTAAATTTGATTTGAGGGCAATTTAAGATGTTTACTTATATAAAACATAGTTCATTAACTCTTCCAATTTATTCAAAAAAATACTAATTATACAGAATCCGAGAATAATTGATTATGTGATTTTTTTAATACATGTATATTAGTGATGAATGTTCGGCAGAGCGTACATCTTGATCGTTACGCGGAAACAGGAACTAACACCTAATAATTTTTTAAAGGCAAACAAAACGATATGATTGTTACCTTGGACTTATTACATAATGTATAGACAATGAAAAATTCCGATAATTATTGCTAGACAAATGCGCGAAAAGGAACAGTAACAAGTCGATGAATATGCGTCATTTTAGTTGAAAATTTTACCTGTATCGGTATCGATAGGATATAGATTTTTGGGTGGGGTACATCCTTTTAAAATAGCTTTTTTATTAGGTAACATTTCGGGGAATTTCTCTAGTAAATTAAATAAGTTGTGACGATTAAAAATAGATTGCGTGATTTATTTAAGGCGTTAAAAATAGCAACAAATTTCATAAAAAAAACAACATTTTAATGCATACAGGTCAGTTTTTTTATTTTTCATTATGCTCATTATTTATTAACAATGTAATTAGGTACACATAGGAAAAGACCGGTTTTCCATTGACTGAATAAATCAAGTGGAGAGGAATTCTCCTTGAATGAAATTTTTTTTAATATTTTTCCTTAATTTGTCGGTAATTCTATATTTACAATTAAATATTTACCTGTATCCTCTAATTAATGGCGCCGTATAATTAAATTATTATAAATTTTCTAAATAACTATTGAAAATTGGAAGGTTTCCATTTATTGTAATATACAGATCCGTAGGTATTATTTTGCTTATATTATTTTGCAAAATTTCGTTTGTCTCCTTCAAACTTTCACAATTCTACAAAAAATCTTTTGTACATTTTGATTAATTCTTTAATAAAAAAACGAAAGCCACTTTAGAAACTCCTAATTAATAAAATCGTACAACTTTCCGGTCACAATAAAACCCATTTTTACAATTAGCATTTTTTTTCTATTTCTTCACTGGGAGTTTTCGTAAAAATCGATTGGGGCTTCCCCGGCCGGTTTATTTTAATTGCTCAGTGTAATCGCGAAAAAAACGTTTACGGAATACCTGCATGGTTGAATGCCGTGAGAGCAGGTAGCTATAATAGGCACAAAAACAACGGGGATTTCCAATAAATTCCGTTTTAGGCTCTATAAATGCACTCTCCAAGCCGGTCCATCGGAAGATGTACGAAATTTATTAATAGAATATTTACAGTAAGTTTTCGTATTTACCGTTTAATACAAAGATTATTAATTGTTAATTAGTATGCCATTTAAAAAACATTTCACTTCGAACAGCGGACAGACATTACCTACATTAAATATTAATCAATTACTAGGAGTTGTCGAAGACAAGTTAATTTCGAAAAACGTTTAGAAATTTCAAAAATTAGTAACAATTATTGCGAAATAATTACCGGAATTACGGTGTACAATCCTCATGAATATATTTATGGATTTAAAAGAGTAAATATACAATGAATTAGCTAAAAAAACAGCGATTAAGTAATTAAATTATCGTAAAAAATATAAATATACCTAAGGAGTTAATTGTTTAAGAGAGTGATTAAGTAATTGAAATATCTTCATTATAAACAAACAGATCGAAATACCTGATTTTTGCGCATCTAACAGAGTAATGAAAAATAGCAATAAACGTATGTTAGAAAGAGACAATGTTAATGCGCGTGGGATTACTTTCGGTGCCTGTCCAATTCGGTTTTATCTAAAAACATTTTTATACTTTAAATCACGCTTATAAACGGCATTAGAATTTCTTATTTAACTTTATACAAGCTGAGTCACCGTTGGCTCCAACAAAAATCGTCATTCCGAAATAGACGTCATTTGAAAACAAACAGAATTCTCACGTCAATGTTTGAGTTAGCCACGGCTTTTTTTTAAACATTGTCTACCGCATATTGCATGGGCGAGTGTTTATGGGAATCGGGAATTTTCTGTGTTTATGGGAATCGGGAATTTTCTAAAATATAGTACAAACAATTAGTACAACTTCGATTTATCCACGTTATACTGTATCGAATCGAGTCAATGGATTCTCTATAAGAGCCTTTGATAAATAATATACTGCTCCACAAAAGTTAAGGAAGTTCACAAATATTGAGATTAATTTAAAAGTTGCAGGTTTTTTGATCGCCAAATTTAGTATGAGTTATAGAGGTAGGGGCAAAAAATCCACTCAGATATGAGATGAAACATTTAATTTCGCATATTTGAAAATTTGGTGATCAAAAAGTCTCTAACTTTTAAAATAATCGCAAAATTTTCGAACTTCCTTAACTTTTGTGGAGCAGTTTATAACACGCATAGCTTACATACTTCTAATCGAAAATTTATAGGCGCTGGTGAATAAATATTTGAAAAAATTCTAGGAAACGCGTAATTCGAAAAAATTGGAAATATTCAAAAAAATATATATCGACAATATCAAACGTTAATTCACGTAAGAAATTTATTTATACAAATTATTTCGCCGAATTTTCCACCGAATACCTTGCAAAAAACGCGATAATCGTGTAATTACCGTACATAAATTATTTTATTATATTTGGCACCTTGCGATAAATTATTATATATTGGGTAATATCGTTTTGTTAGATAGATAATAATTTATGAAATAATCGATTAAATTACAATATGCCAATGAGTTAAATTATTCAAATATCGCCCGTAAACGGGGATTTTTCTCGACAAATTCTTCAACTACATCCCAAACATTAGTAGTAATTAGTAAAAATAAACGCAACAAATAGTTTCGAAACGATCGCCGGGCACAATAGACAAAATAATTAAACCATTCGCTGACGAGCGCGGATTAAAAATAGTACATTTCCTAGTTTATTTCGAGTTCAAAAATTCCACCATTTTCCCATCATATTTTACGCTTTATTTACGCAAGATAAATAAACTTTCAGAAAAACAATCCGGATTTCCTTCCAGCTGCACTTGCACTTGATACCTACACTCCTGCTAGCATAAATTATTAATTAACACGCTTCCTATCATGCACAAGCAGGAATTGCTTCCTATGTAACCCGCCCACAATGTACCAATTTACAGGGCTTTTCCTTAGGAGTTCCTGCGAGTTCGTAGGAGTCAATATTTCGAGTTTTTCTAGAATATTTTCAACCACATCTAACTTCCAGTTATATACTAGTTACACCAGCTATTATAATGCAAATGAAAAGTGTATTTTTTGACCATTTTTAAGTTATTTATTTATCCATTTACTGATACATTTATTGATACATTTACTGATACATTTACTGATCCCTTAAAATTGTCTGTGAAAATCTGGCCTTAATTTGGTTAATTCAAATGGATCACTCAGTATATTTAGATATTGAGCAGTGGGTATTTTTAAGCCCTCATTTCGATTTATACGGGTCTTCCCTATACTCAAATCCGCTAGTTTTTTTAAATTAAATACTAATTGGATTTGTAAAAAACTATGTCCTACGTCCTGCTGCTTTCCTAGAACGCAAGGATAACCGATAGGGATTTTTTTTTGTAAAGGCATACACTAGACTGGAATTCGTATTTTTTAAAATTAATGCTATTTTAACGAACGGAAACAACACACAGCCTATACAAGCAATTAACATTCTATATGCAAATAGCTCGATGGAACATTGGCATTGCACGTGAAAATAGATATTTTTTTCGACAAATTATCGCACTTACATAATAGCGCGAATACGCCTTTAAGCAACAAAGAACCTTCTTCAAATCGAGCAATCAAGAAGTGAAAAATTATAGGGTATCCGAAAACATCTCTTCAGATTTCCCGGGAACTCCGGGGAAACTCCGAGTGCACTATATTTAGCCATCCCGCGTCCCCCGTTGAAACAAAAAAAAAACCATTAAAACAGGAACTTTCATGAATCGCGCCCGCCCGTCCACCGAACCGAGCGCTCTCCCACACCGGCTCGACGGCATCAACGGCGACTGTATAAAAACTTCTTCCAAAGACCGCCGGCCACAGTGCACCAGCCGATCCTCACCGCGTTCCACCGGCCTCACTACTTACAGCGAGCCGAGAAACTTCGAACGGTACAAAACGCATTGTGAATCGAAAATCGAATAAACAGCAAAGCGCCGCCATGGACGTCGAGGAGTTCAGGATACGCGGCAAGGAGATGGTCGATTACATCTGCTCGTACATGAACAACATCGGCAGCCACCGCGTCACGCCCGACATCGAGCCCGGCTACCTGAAGGAGCTGCTGCCGCAGGAGGCGCCCGACGCGCCCGACGACTGGGAGGACATCATGAAGGACGTGGACAAGAAGATCATGCCGGGCGTGACGCACTGGCAGCACCCCCGGTTCCACGCGTACTTCCCCAGCGGGAACAGCTACCCGTCCATCTTGGCCGATATGCTGTCCGATGCCATCGGATGCATCGGGTTTTCTTGGGTGAGTTAGATCTGGATATAATCGTGGGAAATGGTTTCGTATTTTTCTTACGTTAAATGCGCATTTCATAAATGCCAGGCATTAGCTGACTTAACGGAACTATCGTTCGTTAAGCTGTTTTGTAAATAAAAACGATGCGAACAATTACAATAGATATGAAAATGAGCGAAATAAATAACCTGGGTAATCCCTCGTATAGTAGATCTATTATGAAACGGTGATATAATGATAAGATCGGTAATTTATTTGAATAAATTGTGGCGCAAGGTCGAATTAATGGTTCCGTTTCAATAATCTATTGAAATAAAAATTTGTCAGGATTAGAATCAACGAGAAAAAAATTACTCAACAAAACGCTGGATTAATGAATGTACATAATCTTGAGCATTTGAGGATTAAAGTGACTTTTAAAGTGATTCGAAGTTTTTTCAACTCGCTTTCCTATAAATCGAGATTAGATAAATCGCCTGGTCAATTTAAATGCTATTAAGGAATAGCAGTCGACTAGAAATTTCAATTGTTAACTGCCATCTTTAACACGACATCCATTTATTAATCACAGCCCGAGTAAATGTTAATTTTATGGCAGCACATCAATCATTTTAAAATTTATTACAACGGGTGTCCCAAACTGATATTTTAAATTTTCCATAATATTTCTCATTCATACCAGTATTATTTTTATACATTCTTTCCTTAAGATTCCTCCCCATCGAAAGAAGTCTAACGGTGTCAAATCACATGATCTTGGTGGCCAATTGACATTACCTCCTTTAAAGATAACATGACTCTTAGATGTTTCAGTAAACATCAAAGTAAACATCAACGATAGTAAAAACTCGGTTATTTTTGGGTCATTTTTGCTCCTTCAATAGATGCCGATGCATTACTTCGATTTGATTTCAAAATCTCGGTTATTTTTGGAACACCCTTTACCATTTTTGCTTCTGCAATAACTGCCAATGCATTATTTCGGTTTGATTGCAGGCGGCCAGTCCGGCTTGCACGGAACTCGAAACGATAGTGATGGATTGGCTGGGCAAGGCGATCGGCCTGCCGGACGATTTCATCACCTCCAAGCCGAACAGCACGGGCGGCGGCGTCCTGCAGACCTCCGCCAGCGAGTGCGTGCTGGTCTCGATGCTGGCGGCGCGCAACCAGGCCATCCAGTACCTCAAGAAAGACAACCCGTCGACCGTCGACAGCGAATTCCTGCCGAGGCTGATCTGCTACTGCTCGCAGGAGGCGCACTCGTGCGTGGAGAAGGCGGCCAAGATCCTGCTCGTGCAGATCCGCATCCTCGACACCGACGAGAACGGCTCGATGCGCGGCGACACCTTGAAGGACGCGATGGAGAAGGACAAAGCCAACGGGTTGTTACCGTTCTTCGTGTCCGCCATATTGGGCTCGACGGGGTGCTGTTCGTTCGACAGCCTGGAGGAGATCGGGCCGGTGTGCAAGGAGCAGGCCTGCACGTGGTTGCACGTGGACGCCGCCTACGCGGGCAACGCCTTCATCTGCCCCGAACTGAAAGCCTATCTCAACGGAGCCGAGTACATGGACTCCTTCAACACCAACCCCAACAAATGGCTGTTGACCAACTTCGATTGCTCTTGTTTGTGGGTGAAGAACCGGTATAGGCTGACCAGCGCTTTGGTGGTGGATCCGTTGTACCTCCAACACGCCAATTCCGACGAAGCCATCGACTACAGGCACTGGGGCATCCCGTTGAGCAGGCGATTCAGATCGCTCAAGCTGTGGTTCGTGATCAGAAAATACGGATTGTCCGGGCTGCAGAAGTACATCCGCAACCACATCAACCTCGCCAAGCACTTCGAATCGCTCGTGCGGAAAGACAAACGCTTCGAAATCGTCAACGACGTCAAACTAGGCCTGGTGTGCTTCAGGCTCGTAGCGCCCGATACCGTCAATCAGACTCTACTGGCCACCATCAACGCCTCGGGCAAGCTCCACATGATACCTTCCATAGTGAAAGGCAAGTACATCGTCCGGTTCTGCGTGACGGCGGAGAACGCCGCGCAGGAGGACGTCGAGCACGCGTGGCGCGTCATCTGCGAGCACACGTCGGAGTTGCTCAGCAGGAAGTCGATCAGGAGCCAGGTGTTCGTCAGGCCGCCGCTCACCCGGCAGAAGTCGAAGCGCTTGTCGTTCACCAGGAGCGTGTCGAAGGAGATGTACCAGCGGTCGAAGAGCCGGTCGAACCTGGCCGACGGGGCGACGCCCATCCTGGTGGTGGACTCCGACGAGGAGGTCGAGAACCGCCAGGACGCGATCCTCGATCAGCTGACGGGCGCCGTGGACGACGACGACGTGTTCGCCAAGGACCTGGAGGAGTACAAGCCGCTGAAGGGCGAGAGGGAGTTCGAGGACGATTACAAGATCCCGCCGAAGAGCCCCACGGAGGTGCAGAAGTGTTTCTAGCGTGTTGTTTATTTGTTACACGCGCGCGTGATTTCAGTATTATTAGGATTAAGTTATTTTGTATTTATTTTTGGGTACTTAATTTTGTCGTTCGAATAAACTATTTTGGTATAACTGTACGATAAATATCCCTCCCTAATCGTCGGTACTTGGAGTTCGAAAATTCATTAAAACTTACGTACGCAATTACCTCGGATAAATCCGCTTTGTTGGGCCGTCGGCGGCGCGAAAATTGTCGTAAACAATGAAAAAGTTTTTCAATTTTTCGAAAATAAAACGACCCCCGTCCCTATTATAGTCGGGTTTTTAATATAGCGGCCGTTAAGCATCGGAGAAGGTTCAATTACCGGGAACTTTCATCTCCCATTGACACTGAAACGCGAGCGCTCTCCGGAGCGGATCTTTTCATGCATTAATCTCCGATCTCTTGAAAAAATAATTCGAACCCGGTTCTATTGGAATATCTATGGATGTTTTCGTTTAATTTCTAGAGCCCTTCGCGTTGACCTGATTTGGTCCTCGGAACTTCTTCTTTCCTTGTAGCTCGAATTATTACGAAAATTATTCAATAACAAGTCGAAAGTTAATTTACTTCGATTAGCGTGTTTAGACGGTTCGAATTATTGGCAGTTTCCCAAAGCAAAACAAACATTCGGATAATAAAATTCACGCTCGTGTGAATGCAAATAATCGAAATGAAATGAATTTTGAATATACCTACTATACTTCGTTTATTAATTGTTTATTTTCGCTGTGTACCTACTCAAATCTACAAAGCGTTCACTCTAACGTATCGATGACGTCGCGAATTGCGGCGTTGCCACGTCGCGGCGTTTTTCCTCGAAAACCGGGAAGAAATATACAAAGATTCGTTTTGAATATACGGATTTTATTCATCTGTAATTGAGTTATTCAATTTCCAAAGCGGATCTAAGAAGTGCCCGACGGTGAAGATCTCCTGGACGAAACCGGAGAGCGTTTGGGCGAGCGGGAGTTCTCCCCGTCGGGGGAAACGGACGGGGACGCCGCGTTGCCGGATTTCCCGGTGGCCTTCAGGCGAACTTTGGTGTCCAAATGCCTAAATCTGGATAGAAAAGTAGGTTTTAATCGGATGTAGGAAGATTAGGATTGTAGAAGTTTACCTAATTGGCAGGTTTCCAGAGGCGCCGTCGTCGGTTATGCCTTGAAATAGGAAAGCCAAAGGCCAGCTGATCCAGGATGAACTTCTGGAAAACAGATGTAGTGCTTTCGAAAATTTTATGGAATATAATAGTGAAAATTTCTCTACTAATTTGTCAAATCTAATGGGTAATAATTGTACTATTTTAGTGCAATGAGATATAGAACGATAATTCATTTCGCCTTTATTTAATTATTATAAATTTGTGGATAAAATTTGAGTTATCGTTAGAAATAGTAATTAGTAGTACTTCTGCGATATTAAATAGAAACTAAAAGAATATAATGAAATTAAAAATTACTTAAAATGAAATTAAAAATCGCTTCCATAATACCTGAATTAGCTTGTTATCAACAGTAACTAATTAGTTTACGAAATGATTAACTCAATAGTGCATAATTTTTAATTTTTGTTGCATTTACTGCTTCAAAATAGGAGTTACAAGCTAATAATAAAGAATACCATGGTACAAAACTCCAATTTATCTAAACATTTCCTATTCTACAAAATTACACCTAATCTAATAACAATTTCCGTTCTATCTACAATTATATGAAAAAAAAAATCAATGTAATGTAAGTAAATTCAAATCTCGCGTATAAACTACAGAATCTACACGATATTTTTCAACAATACAACTCGACAAATCTACCGAATTCGAATCATCAGTTTACCTTTGAAGCGAATGCAAGTTTCTCGGACGTGACCTACGAAGCAAAACAATCATAGAACCACATCCTCGTATCGCTCTTCGAGCTACATCGAACGCGAATAAAATCGAAACAAAACAGAAAAAAAAACCTTCCGGGTAGATATACTTACGAAGGCGGTTGCACGGTGATGTTCCCGTCGGGCGAAAGGGGCGAATCGGCCTGCTCCGTCAGGTGCCTCCTGGTGGACGGCAGCGACTTGGCTATGGAAGGGTTGTAGATCTTCGGATCGCTCACCATCCGCACGAAGAAGCTGCGCTTGTGGGCCAGCGTTTCCTTCTTCTTCCTCTCGAGCAAGTCGAACACCTCGTCTTGGAACTCCTGCAAAACCGCGGGATTTGTTGATTCGATCGTTGCGTCATTCGTTACAAGGGTGCTTATTTCATCGCGTATTTATAAAGAAATTCGCGCTAAAAGAAATTTGTTTTATAGCCGAATTAACACCTCGCGTTAATGCGTTTCTTGTTATTCATAAAGATGCTAAATGTTGTTTTATTACATTACAATTGCGTATGGAAATTTTCCAGGTGTGTGCTTAATTGCAGAAATATTTTATTAATCGGGTATTAGTCGAGATTGTATAGAAAGTGCGCGTTAAATTGTATATGGAATATCGTAGGAAATGACGGTTTTCCCGGGATTATTTAGTACAAATGTGGGGAAATTTTTAATGGCGTATTTCATTAAGATGTATACGGGTTTTATCTAATGTAAGAATTCGAAATGCGTAGGAAATTGTTACGAGGTATGTACAAAACGGGCGATAAACGGTAAGCGTTTTTTAACGAGATATCCGAAAAAAAAGATCTTTGAGTTTATTGAAATTACAATCAAATAACTGCGTAGTATTTCCTTAACACATTGTACACTTGTGGGAAACGAAAATTCGTACAAAAAATTACCAAAACAAACATCTTTACACACATTTTTATCGTAAATTATGAAATTAATCACCGAAGAAATTTTTGCGAATCGCGGATTGTTTGCTTTTTAAAACATCTCTCATCATCGTGACGGTTTTTTTTTTTCACCGCGTGTTTTTCATCGAATCCACCTTACCGGTACTTCCCATTGTCGCATCTTAATTAATTACACGTTAATTACTTCATAGAAACGATTGTATTAAAACCAACTCACCCTTTCCTTGTCGGCCGATTGCGCCTCCAATAATTCCTCGGCGAATTCTTTTATGACTTCCCAGGCGTAGTCTGCACATAAAAAAAAACCTCGACGCGGTCATTCGAAAATACTTACCGAAACAATAGAGTTAATCAAAATTACGTTTGGTAATTAAAACGGCGCGGTTTAATTAAAAATTCCCAATCGAGGAGATGGAGCAGATGGAGGAGATTCGAACGAAAATATCTAGTGAATGATAGGTAAAAATAGACTTGGAGAAAACCTTTTGATTAGTAGAAAAAGTGTTATCAATTAATTGACAATAAAAAATCCCTAAATTGCGTGAAATTTTGCAACAGTTGGCAACGGCGCATCTTCGCAAACTTTGATATAAACTCTACAAAAGTGCAACAACAATAAATTTGCAGGATGTATTAACTGACTCAGTGACTAAATTGTATTAATACAAAAAACTCTCTAAATTGCATGAAATTTCGCAACACTTGGCAACGCCGCCGCTTCACAAAATATTGATAAACCCTATAAAAACAATAAATCTGCAAGAGTTACTATCTGACTTAGTGATGAACTAATAAACGTTGTATTGGGCTCACCTATATCTTCTTCATCGGCATCGGTGGCGACCACGCAGAACCTTATCACATATTTATCATTGACATTCGAAGGAACCATGTGCAGCTTCCCCGAAGCGTTGATGTTGCTCAGCAGTTTCTCGTTCAGCTTGTCGCCGCCCTTCAGCCGGAAGCAGACCAGCCCTAACTGAAACGCGAAGGAACGTTTTCAACTATCGCAGGTGCACCGGGAGACGAATCGCAGGCGTTACTTTGACTTCGTTGCAAATCTCGAAGCGCCTGTCCCTAACGACGTGCTCCTCGAACCGGTGCGCCAGGCTGATGTGGTTCCGGATGTACCTCTGCAGGCCGGATATCCCGTAGGTGCGCAGCACGAACCAGATCTTCAGCGATCTGAAGCGGCGGCTGAGCGGCACGCCCCAGTGCCTGTAGTCGATGGTGGCGTCCGAGTAGCCGTGCTGCAGGTAGAGCGGATCGACCACCAGCGCCGAGGTGAGCCGGATGCGGTCGCGCACCCAGTAGGTCGAACAGTCGAAGTTGGTCAACAGCCACTTGTTGGGGTTGGTGTTGAACGAGTCGGCGTACTCGATGCCCTTGAGCAGGTACTTGAGCTCGGGGCAGATGAACGAGCCGCCGGCGTAGGCGGCGTCGACGTGCAGCCACACGCACGGGAACTTCCGGCACACCTGGCCGATCTCCTCCAGGTTGTCGAAGGCGCAGCAGGAGGTCGTGCCCAGCGTGGTCGATACGAAGAACGGGATCAGGCCCATCGTTTCGTCCTCCTCCATCGCCTGGAAACCGAAGTTGTCTGTACGAATCTTATATGCCCAGTTGCACTAAAGCATCGTCCAATGGACGAATTTCTGTCCTAAATCCTAAATCAGACCCAGTGTGGCGTCGTTTGAGGATAAAACAGGGTTCCTAAAACGGCCGCCAGGAGGCGATGTTGTAAAGGACCACGGTTTTTTGCGTACGAATTATATAGAATTGGCATTAAGAAAGGTTTAATCAAATTAAAAATATATACAAAATATAAAAATATACCTAAATCAGCGTTGATTTTGTTGTTAACATCATACCTCACGTATAATCGGTTAATGTATTTCTCCATTTTCTCCACGAAATGTCAAAAAATAATTTTTCAAGTTTTGACAGCTTGAACTGTCGTCTCACACAACCGCGATTTATATGTAGCGCGATCCTGATTGGCTGAGATAAGTTCAAATGAATTATCTCCTTCTTTTATAAAGTTTTGATGCTATCGTAAGTTAAAATCACGGCCCTATATTTCTAAGGTCTGGAAACTTCCTATGCTTATGCATTAGAGAATGTGTCCCGTTATTTGAGCTTCACTTTTGCGCCGCACCGTGGCGAACGATCGGAGAACCAACTTATCTCAGCCAATCAGCGTCGCGCTACATATAAATCGCGGTTTTGTGACGACAGTTTGAGCTGTCAAAACTTGAAAAATTATTATTTGACGTTTCGAGGAGAATATGGAGAAACTCTAGCCTTAAGTTTCCAGACCTTAGAAATATAAGAACGTGGTTAAAATGGATCGTAGGTAAAATAACCTTTTTAGAACATAGCGCAACATATTCCAATCTTAAGTAGATCCACACATTTAAATCAGAATTAGATAAAATACAACCTACGATATATTGGTGCAACCGGGCATTACGCTCAACAAAATTTCGTATCGATTTCCGAAATTCTATTACATCCCTAAATACACAAAACCGACTTTATTAATTTCCACTCAATATTTTTTCTGTTCCAGCAATATCAGATGAAAAAAAAAACCCAATAAAAACCAACGAAAACATTTACACAATCCTCCAACAACCTCCAACATAATTACCATCAACAGAGTCTTCCCCCTCAACGAGGACTTCTCGTCGGGCTCGAGGATCCGCAGCTTCACGAAGCATATCATGGCGGCCTTCTCGACGCAGGAGTGCGCCTCCCTGGAGCAGTAGGCCATCAGCTTGGACAACAACAGCCCCTCCTCGACGAAGGGGTGCTGCTGCTTCAGCCTCTTGATGGCCTGCGCCCTCGCAGCCAGCATCGACACCAGCACGCATTCGCTAGCCGAAGTCTACAACAACTCTTGCAGATGATCCATTGAATCGAGCTACGGATGGTACTTACTTGTATGACGCCTCCGCCTCGACTGCCCTCTTTGAACGCCAGAAATTGGTCCGGTAGACCGATGGCTTTGCCTATACGAAGTTGTAGTAGATAGAATGTTTGGGTACCTGCTAGTAAAAAGTGAGTACTTACCTAACCAATCGAGGACTATAGTTTCGAGTTCAGTTAAAGCCGGACTGGCCGCCTGTAAAATGAGATTAAAGACCCACTGTCAGGGTTAAAGCTAAGGTGCATACCCAAGAGAACCCGATGCAGCCGATGCCAGCGGAGAGCAAATCGCCGAGTATGGACGGGAAGGAGTTCCCGCTGGGGAAGTACGCGTGGAACCGGGGGTGTTGCCAGTGCGTGACGCCCGGCATGATCTTGCTCTCGACGTCCGCCATGATCTGGGCCCAGTCCTCCGGGTCGTGGGGCGCCTCCAGCGGCAGCTGCTTCTTGAGGTAGCCGGGCTCGATGTTGGGCGTCACGCGGCGCTCGCCGATGTTCTCCAGGTAGTTGCAGATGTAGTCGATCATCTCCTTGCCGACGTCGCGGAATTGGTCGGTGTCCATGGCCTCTTCGGAGCGGAAATCGACCCGGCAGTTGGTTTAACGAGCGGTATATAATTTGAAATCTTTCAATTAAATGCGGTTCGAAACGAAATTAACGAAGCGTAAACGAACTTTCGATTATATTCGCTGCAATAAAATCGAAAAACAACCCCTATATACAATCGTAAACGGTAATACCTGCCACTTAATTAGATAATTTATGTACAACACTTAATTGCACCCCGATTATTACATAATTCCTCCGTCGGAATTCGCTGTATATACGTGCGTGTATAAGAAAACTGGTAACTGAATTAAAAATTAACCCCGCTAATAGGTATAAAAACCTACCTGTTGATTGTTCGCACTGGCTCTAGGTCTTCCCCCTACTCGATTTCCGCGGCGACTACGCTTGACGGAAGGGTGAAATCAACTGGATCGGTGCACTGCGATTATTTTCCTCTTTTCTTCCGAAAAATCCACCCCCCTACCGCCGTACAAGGCGCCCCAAAAAAACCAAAAAACAATATAACTCCCGCACGGGGAAGTGAAAGATGATGCAATTAAATTATATATTTTTATTAAGCGTTGAATGGGCGAAAAATTCGCAATCGAGTCGATTAATTAACGAAAATATTCGGGCTCGGGAAGCGATCGAGTGGAATTGGATTGTGCAA
Organism: Phyllotreta striolata; assembly: GCA_918026865.1. Taxonomy (NCBI): domain Eukaryota; kingdom Metazoa; phylum Arthropoda; class Insecta; order Coleoptera; family Chrysomelidae; genus Phyllotreta; species Phyllotreta striolata. Next base: position 5,509,487 of record OU900102.1, read on the forward strand.
CGGGGTAACCGGGAAGGGCTTCGCTCGTTTCGGGGTTTTCTGACGATAGGGGAAAAATCGACGGGTGATTTTGACGCGCGAACTTCGGTCAATTTCGGCGAATGTAATTTCTAATTACCTCGAGAGGCTCGAGGGTGAATTGGGATCGCGGAAATTTCCTTATCGACCACTTGTAGGGTCGGCGATAGTCCGGAAGCGGCGAAAAAATTCGAAATTCCACCTTGTTCGATGCGGACGCGTTTTATCGGTTAATTTTCATAAAAAGTTTAGCGCTAACGGCGCAAATATATTATACGTTTTATAGATATTGAATTTTCGCTGTTAATGTCGACTAGATTAGGTTCGGTTTAAATTTAAGAGGTATTTTTATAGCACTATCGTTTGTATTCTAGTTAGTATAACAATCATAATGGTTATCTGCTGATATAAACCCTCCCATGGTGCAGAAAAAAAATCCTATTTCCCAGTAAAACGAAATTGAAAAATAACGCTTATTTTGTAACAGTCGTTACTACAACTCTATGCTAAAAAATTGATTCCCACCTCTATTAGACTTCTGTCATTAATGTCAATTTTGACAAGTCACGCTTATTCATGTACAATGCGAGAAAAATTCTATTCGAGTCCTTTAGTGGCCACATATCATGTACAGAGTTCAAATTTCCCCGAAAATATAATTAATAGAAACATGGAAAAACTCCACGTTGGTGGAATAATAAAGTACGCGTTATATTTTAATATAAGGGGCGCTCGTCGCGCAGGAATGCGGCCGGATTTATTGCAGTCGCCCCACCGACTACTCCCGGGGGGGCGGGAAGATGGGTATTAAGCGCTGGGCTCGTTTAATAGACGGGAGCGTGTCGATGATGGCGCGATATTGAGGTCGACCCAGTAGCCTACTCGAGGAGCCGGATGAATGCCGTGGTATGCAACCAATTCCGACGCAAGGGTAAAAGAGAAAATGAAATTTAATGGAATAGTTAGCGAGCGTAAGGCCCGGCGTAAGGGGCGCACGGGGGGCCGTTATTGCCGCGACCTTTCCCGTCACGTTCTTTTGTTCGGAAGAACGTCCCGGCGTTTTTTCTCGCCCTGTTCGCGCATTTAAATGAAATTGCTTACCTTTATGTAATTCATGGGTATATTTCATCTGGTTCACAGGCGAGAGCAAGAGTTAAAAATGTTGCTACATGAAAGTCCTCTAGGGTAAAGGCCAAAGGTGACTGAAAAAAGGGGGATAACATTCGGCAATTTTCATTCTTCTTCTACTATGTTATGGCCTCAGCGACTAAAGGTATACGGACAATTTTCTTTCTCCAATGGGGTCTTCAGCACTTAAGCAATCGTACCAATAGACCCCAGAATCTGGTATCATTTTTGCAGTTACATTGGCCAAACCAGATGGTGTTAGTAATCCGGAGTTTGACAGAATGTCTATCTTCAAATGATTATAATTTTGTTATTTTTTACTCTACTCGACTTCAATAATATTTTATTATACCCACGCAATCTTAAAAAATGTCCCAAAGAAATAGAAAATCTACGATAAATCACTTAATTTTTTTCGAATTGTGCATGAAATGAAGCACAAAAATGGTCAAAAGTCAAAAATGACATTAATGACAGAAGTTTAATTGAGGTGGGAATCATTTTTTTGGCATAGAGGTGCAGTAACGACTGTGACAAAATAAGCGTTATTTTTCAATATCGTCCTACTGATTATTCTAATCTACTCTACTCTATGCTCAACGCACGTTTGCGGGTGATGACAGAAGGAACTAAACGTAAAAATAAAGCAAGAATCGAATCACAGAAATATAATTGAAAATTATTTAAACAAAAACAAACGGCTTACAAAATATACTTTCATATGATACAATAAAATCAAGTTGGTAAAAGTCCAATTTGTTGCAGGCAGATCGTAGCGGCCGCTGCTTTGGCCTCCTTCTTATTGTTCGAGGCCACATTCGGCTTGTATTCAACACCGTTAAGGATAACCTGCCAGTAATCGCAATGCCATTAACAACAGACTCATTTAAAACTCATTAAAAAAATCACCTTAAATAGGAAATTCTTCTTGTGATCGGGCCCGCACTCGAACTCCAGCACGTACTGCGGCGCGCCCAGCTTCTTCTTCGAAGCGTACTCGCCCAGCAACGACACCGGATGCTTCCCTTGGAAGTTCTTCACGCTGGCGACGGCCTTCTGCTTCTTCTTGTTCCGCTGCTCCTCGTTGGCCACGAGGCCCTTCTTGTCCAGCTTCACTTCGAGCAGCAGCGGCTCCAGCGCGCCCGTCCTGTCCTTGCCCAGTCCCTCGCCCGGCTTCCAGCCCATCTTCTGCAACAGGTGCATCCCCATGCCGCCCGACACCGGCGCCGCAGTCTGCAGTTGATCCTAAACCGATTCAACAGCTTGCGTTATACGCGAGAAATTTACGGGGAGATTCCAATCCGGGGTAGCGGCTGTCCCAAAAATAACTGACTTTAGATAGAACCCCATAATGGTGTTAAATCAGGTGATCTTGGTGGTTATTAGTTATATTTGGGACAACCTGTATTGTATAAAAAAAGCGAAAGATTAGTATAAGTTGGAAACACCTGTGGTAGGTGTACTTTGAGTGTTAGTTAAGTAAGTTTCTGAATCGTTTGAGCTATAAATTTTAGCTTTCCAATTGTACCTACGTTACAAATAATCCGTCTTGTAGCTACAAATTATCCGAGAATATGAATTTTCCAAGTATCCAAGTAGTATTTCGGATAGCGATAGAGTATTAGAATCTTACATTTCCGATTGTTCAGGTTTGTGTTTCGCATTTTTTTTGTTTGTTTTTTTTTTCTCAAACTTACCATACTGCAATTAAGGCTGGCTCGCCGACTCCGGTCGAAGCACCTTCGTATAAAATAACGGCCTAAAACAAATTCTCAGGTGGCACTGTTCATACGTTGGAAATACGCTAAGGTATTTCCGACTTATGACGAGGCTCGTTCGCTTATTTTCGCCGAACGGAAACGGCGAAAACGAGCGAATCGCTAAGGCACGGATTCCACTTCCGGCTGAGCGGAAATGGTCCGTGCCTCGAGTGGATTAGCCGTAGAAATTCGCGACTTCTGCGACAAATCCACTACCTGAAAATTTGCCTAAGGGGCCCGGCCAAAAACTTTAGAAAGCCGCATTAGTACTGCGGATTCGAGTACCAAGACGTTTTTTACTAACGAATTTAGCCCGGCAAAAAAGAAACGCTGGATTTAATCCAAAAAATTCGAACCCAGGCGATACCGAACGTTTCGCAATCTACAAACATTCGTTTATCGCCCGATTACATCCAACAAACTTCTCTAAAATATACCTTTTTGGCCCACGCTTGGTAACCCGACGACAATTCGGCTTGGGACAAAATTTGCGCTCCCGTCGAACCCGTAAACTGGCCCAACTGTTGCTTGCTCGTCGCCCAAGATTGCATCTACAACAAACCGCAAATTAAACAAAAACAACAACATTAACTCTTATTCAATTCGAACCTCTTTGTTGGACTTGTACATTTGGGTCAAAGCCTGCACGTCGTTGGGATTCTCCTGCAATCTTCTCATAGCCGACAGCCTCTGGGACACGATCGAACCGATATCCACCGAAGGCTACACAAAAACCTATTAAATATCTACTAAATTGATTAATAGCGTGTGATTAATACCTGATTCAGTGGTGTCGGGAACACTTGGGGTCCCGGCGGAGCGTTCGGCGGCGCCGGCACCGTCGGCGGATCCTCCGGCGGTAGCGGAGCGGGTGGAACCGGCGCTTTAACCGGCGCCGGCGCCTCCATTATGGCCAGAGGAACCGCAGTAGAAGGCGCCGGATCGGGTTTCTTCTCGACCGGAGGCGACACCGGCAGCCATTCCTCGCCTTTGCGGTGATGCTGTCCGCTGCTCACCGGAAACTGTATCCTCAACTCGCTGGTACGCTCTAAGGCCGATTTCACAGGCAACGGCACCGAATTCTACCAAAAACAAAAAAAACAAAACGCATCGAAACCTGGTTACATGACACGGCCAACCGCGCGGCCGATCACACCAAATTATTAGTCAATTTCGATGAAACTGACAGTAATGTCTCCGGACAATATGAACGCGAAATCGACGGCATGCGATCACGTCGAAGGGGCGCTCGCCGGCGCCCTGCTCCTCACCGAGGTGGGCGTCGATCTGCGTGGGTGCTACGTGTCGGGCGTCCGGTGCGTCGGCCAATTGAAGAGCATCGTCAACGGCACCGAGAAGACGATCAAGGCGCTGCAGGCGACGTCGCGGTGCGCCCTCGAGCAGGCCTACAAGATGGTGTCGACGATCGATTCGAACGAGCGCGTCAAGGAGCGCGAGGAGCTGATAGCGATCATCAAGAAACAACTCGACGATTTGGAGCACAAGGAATCGATCGATACCAATCACTGTCAGGTAGATGTACAACCGCACTTTACGGAGCAGCGTACGATTAGTTTTTTTTTTCTAGAGAAACGATTCGGTTAGGATGTTGGAAACGAAACAGAAATCGTGCGATAATATACCGTGGTCGGTAAACAGCAAGGGTTCCAAAGGCGACATAAACGAAAAGTACCCGGGCAGTATATCGAGAGAATCCCTCATAGACCTCAATTCGGTGACCAATCTACCGCCGGTACCCGAAGACATATTCACGAGTTTCTCCACGAAACCCACCAGATCGTCCAGCTTGTCGTCGCTGAAAAGCATGAGAAAAGTAATTGCTCGCTTCTAAACATCACAAAGTTGTAGCTGAATAGCCCGGTGTCTTCCCATCGATCGGAAGCGTACGATTACAATTTAGGTGATGTTTTAGGTGAAAATGTTCCTTCAGAAGGCGGAAAATTCGGACGACGAGGACAGCTCGGAGGTGGAGGAGCACGATTATCCCAAAACGCCGGTGCCCAAATTGGCCATCGGTGATATGCGGAGCAATCGGAGCGTCAACGATTTCAAATTACCCAGTCCGATCGGCAAAAAACTATTAGGGAATATTACCGAAGAGACTAAAGTCGATGAGTAGGTGGCGAATTCGAAACGGTCCGTCGAGAAACTAATATCGTAGGTTGCGTATTTTAGTAATGTTTTAATAAAAACGATTTAAGAAGTTTCCTTTCTTACCTTAATATTCATCGTAATAGAAGTCGGACGGTCCTTCAACTGGAAAGGATGATGAAAAGGCTTATCAGTATCGCTATCTGTATCATCTTTCTCCGAAAGACTGGAGAGCTCTCCGAGTTCCTCCTTCTTCGAGAGGGTTTTGCAGAAATCGGTCAGTTCTTCGATAGTTTTACCGCCCGATTTAATGGCCGCTATGACTTTCTCCTGGGCTTGAGGCCCTAACGTTAGGGCTCCGGGTAAACTGCCGGATTTCATCATTGTAATGGCGTTTTTCCGCGCTATTTCCAGCAGTTTTTTCTTATCGAACTTGGAGTCTCTGTCGTTCGACGGGGATCTTCGGCGGTCTCGTTCATTATGCCCTCGATACCTGAATTGATTAAATAGTTTATTGTATATAGTAGTTAATAGGTGTTATTTACCTTTCTCTCATAAACCATTTCTCTTCGGATTCGCCATTTTTGTAGAAATCATCGTCTTTATGCGTTTTATTTCTCGTTCTACGATATTCTTCGAGTTCCTTGTTGTATTCATCCCGGTAGCGCTCCCTCGATCTGTCTCTGTGCCTTTCCCTGTCTTTGTGCCTGTCTCTTTCGTGATCCTTGCTTTTTCCTGTGTAAAAGCTGTTTCTTTCTCTGTCTTTGCTTCGATCGCAACGTTCGTGGTGTCTCTCTTTACTGTGCCTTCTGTATTTTTCCTTCTCCTTGGATTTCTCTTTGTCGTAGCCCACGTATTTGTCGTACGGGTCCGATTTGAGTTCGATTTTGATCTTCTTTCTTTTGTCGTCGGTGCTTTTGCTCCTCGAACGTTTTTTAGGCTTGTGTTTCTTCTTTTTCTTGGAGCTATCGGAATTGCTGGCCTCTCCTTCTTCGTATTCTTCGATTTTGGGTTTCACCTCGGGCTTATCATCGCACTTTTCGCTATCGAGTGAATCTTTTTCTGTCTTAATTAACTCTTTGAATTCGTTCTTGATCTTCTTTTCGGCCAGTTCTTTTTCTTGCTTTATCAGAATGTGGGCCAAGTCTATTTTCTCGGCTTCGTCGCTGAACGAGGAGCTGCTGCTCGAGCGTTTTTTCTTTTTCTCCTTCTTCCTGTGCTTCTTGTCTTTGCTTTTGTGCTTCTTCTTCTTCTTGTGCTTCTTGCTGGATTCCTCGGATTTTTCGAGCTTCTCTTTTTTGATAATCAACGGTGGTTTTGCATGGAATGTGCTGAATAATTCCGATAGTATCTCTGTGGACGATTTCAGGGGTATACATGGTTTCGTTTCGTTTTCTTCCTCCTTTATTTCGGACATTTTATCCTTAAATAAAAACCTGGTAAAAAAAACATCAACGAATGCCATAAACTTCTTACTTGTACGAATTTAAAGTTTCACTTTAAATAAGTTTTTATAAACAAGAGCTTCTAATATTAACGTAAATTAAATTCCATTATTTACACTATTTATTAGTAAATTAAATTTGTAAATGATATAAACAAGGTTAGGTGTTAAGTCAATGTCAATTGTCAAATGTCATTCTCAAGGACACTAGAATGGAAATTTCGCTATACGTTTTTTTGTATAAAAATTTAAAAAAAAATCAAGTTAATTCGTGCTGCAAACGCGTTGTACTTTGTTAAAATATATTTGAGCTTTTTAAATATTACAATAAAAGCGTAGTAAAGGCATTCTGTTTAAATCTGAAACATTATTTTTGATTTATACTAAATTAGAAATTTCAGTCCGGTCCTGGACTTATTCCGAAAACGTCAAAGATAAACGTCAGAAATAAACGTCAAATACCAAATCAAATAGTGCGAGATTGTGAAAAACAAAAAGATTGTGTGGCAATCTAAAATGTGATTAAATTACAAGCAGAACTATAGGTTACCATATTATCAGAAACACTTCCCTTTATTTTTCGGCTAAAAGTTTATACAAATCTATCAAAATAGATACCCCCATAAGCTTCGCGGTACTTCGAAGATCCTCATCTTCTATAGGAAGTGCTAGTACTGCAATAGACTTCAACAGAATGGACTACGCGGAATTGCAAAGGCACGCCGATACGATAGGGAAGAAATGGTACAGAAACACGAAGCAAAGGTGAGTCTTTACATATCCCCATAATCTTAGAAATCTCTTCGATTAACTCCATTTTCGCATTCAAGTCGTTGACCATCGTTTTTTCGCGATCGCAGTTTATAAATACACCATTTCCATGTGTGGGATGTACGACCTACTTTAACATGTTTATTCCGATTACTCGGATGGTTTAAATTTATTTTTAATACCTGATACTTGAGTAGTTAAAAAAACATGTCGGTTTATGTTTTCCATTACCTAAGTAATTGGTTTTTGTTAATAAACTTTGATCTCGCAGATGATAAGAGTGTTATGGAGTTTGATACTTGCGAATTAGATTTATCATTTACGATTATTATTTAAAAAAGGGATTAAGTCGAGTTTTTTTAACGAATACAGGAAGGTCGTGGGCGTATAATGAAACTCATTAAAGGATTTATACAACTCCATTGTCTCTTCTTCGAGACGTTTAATTGCACTTTTATTAGATGAATTTATGTTATCAATTACACCGAAAAAAACACGAGCTACAACTTGTTTGTTCAAGCATTTCCTTCATCAAAAAAAAAGTCTGTATAGCGAACAATGATAGTTCCAATTGTACAAATAAATGTTGTAATTTTCACGTCTCGTTGAATTGAAAAACAAGCGTATTAAGCTATCTCTTATCGCAATTGTGACCCTCTCTTCGGTTGCCCAATAAACTGGCCACTCGACGAAATCAGTGTTAGTCGAGCAGCGCAAACAGTAGCATATCGAAGAACATAAAAGAGACATATCGAAGACAATGCCAGAGGTGTCCCAAGACAGGTTCGAGACCAAGAATCCGCTGGATCCTCTCTTCACGGCGGAAGTGATGCGAGCCAGGACGAATAATAATAATTTGTCCGTGGAACACCCGTTTCTGTGGAGGAAACGGGACAATTCCGGCAGCGATTTGGAGGAGATCGAAACGCGTTACAACAATCCACCGCCGTTGGGTTTTAAAAGGGAACTCGGACACAGGTAAATTTAGATCGCATGCAATCTTTGGATCGATATTTGCGCTTCGATACAGATTTATCATCGCACAGGCATCTGCGGATTAAATTTATCCAGTATTTGTTAAACGCAATAATCAGTTGCGCTGAACAATTCCGATATCAGCGCTAACGATTAGCGATTACGCGTTACCTTGTGAAATTTATTTATAATCAGAAATTGACAAAAATAAATGTTGATTGTAAATGTGGAAAAATTCCGCTGGGACCTTTGAACCCGCAATAATCGATGCGGTTTTTCGATAAAATCGCACGTATTGAAAGCGGAAAACAATAATAACGCTGCGTGCTCGGAAAGGAAAATTCGAACGGCTCGAAACGTGTAAACCATCGGTTTTTAGAATCGAATTCGATGGCGTTTCTCGATCGTCCAGCGACTGCATTCCGTTCGAATGCGAACGGAAAAGAGCGGAACTCGCGTAACACTTTCGATTCGTTTGTAAATTGGCGTTTAACTTTGACACACGGCCGATGTGTTTGATTGGAGAAATGTTTCGGCGTTTCGCGAAATTTCTAATTCGACCAACATGCTGATGTTCCTCAACTCGGACTCGTACAAGTAGTAGCTTTGTCGGTGAGTTGGAAATTTTGGAATTATACGCGTTCCGTTTTCTTCTGTTGCAGAATCTTCGTCAATCGCAGTCTTCACCTCGAAAATATCAAGTTCTATGGATTCGATATGGATTACACTTTGGCAGGTAAGCGAGGAAACGTCAATTGTGTAGAGAATAGGTTAGAGAAAACTCTCCTGGTTTGTTTCTAGAATACAAGTCGCCGGAATACGAGAAATTGGGTTTCGATTTGGTTAAAAAACACATGGTTTCGATTGGATATCCACAGGAAATTTTGCAATTCGAATACGATCCCACGTTCGCTGTTAGGTATTGTTAAATGATTTATTTTATCGGCAACAGTTTCACGATTTGTTTGCAGAGGTCTTTGGTTCGATTCCCTTTACGGGAATCTTTTAAAAGTAGACGCCTACGGAAACATATTGGTATGCGTTCACGGTTTCGAATTTTTAAAGCAGTAAGTTTACTAATCGATTTATAACGAGTAAATGTTATAAATATTCTTCTTGTAGTTCAAGAGTGTACGAATTGTATCCGAACAAGTTCATAACGTTGGACGAATCGAGAGTTTACGTATTAAATACGCTGTTTAATCTCCCGGAAACGTATTTGCTGGCGTGCTTGGTGGACTTTTTCACGAATTGCAGGGACTACACGATAACGGACATCGGCATCAAATACGGGGAGCTGTTGATGTCCTACAAGTCCATCTTTCAAGTAACTATCGAGTTAATAACCGAGGTGGTTTTAGTTGAGGTTTCTTTGGATTTGCAGGACGTGCGAAACGCTGTGGATTACGTTCATTTGCAAGGCGATTTGAAGAACAGGACGATCGAAAATTTGGAAAAGTACGTGAAAAAGGACGAGCGCCTTCCCATGTTCCTGACCCGGTTGAAGGAAAGCGGCGCCAAAACGTTCCTGTTGACCAACAGCGATTACACCTACACCGATAAGATCATGTCGTATTTGTTCGATTTTCCGCACGGCGCCCGGGTAAACGATCGATTTTATTTGTTCGACGATGGCGATTCTTATTTTAAACATTTTCAGCCCGAAGATCCCCATCGGAATTGGACGACTTACTTCGACGTGGTGGTGTGCGACGCGCGCAAGCCGCTGTTCTTCGGCGAAGGCACGATCCTCCGGCAGGTGGACACCACCACCGGGGGCCTTCGGGTGGGCGTCCATACGGGGCCGTTGTTGTCGAATCACGTGTACTCAGGGGGCTCTTGCGACGTCTTTACGCAATTCATAGGAGCAAAGGTACCAAGGTTTTTAACCAGATATATGAATAGAAATAAATTTAGTACTCGAAGCAGTTTTCAGTTGCTCAAAATATTGAATATTTTAGGAAATATAGCCCTTTTAAATTTAAAATTTTGACACGTGACGTGTAATGTCACTAACCAATCACAAAACGAACGAGTTACATTGTGTCATTAATGGCATAAGTCATCGAACGAAAGTGAAATGTAACATTAAATGACAGGTGACATATCTAGGGTTATATTGTAATTTCTTTGTTTTAAGTTTATTGGGCCAAAAATAAACACTTTTTACAATACAATGAAGAATTGTGGAGAAAATTAAAAATTTTATTAATGACTTCATAAGAATACGTAGTTTGAAAAAAAAAATTTAAAAATCGTATTTCTCTCCATTGTGTATAACAATATTCGATAAATCGATTTTTTTATAGGGTAAAGACGTCCTATACGTGGGAGATCACATATTCGGTGATATTTTAAAAAGTAAAAAAATTAGAGGTTGGAGGACGTTCCTTATAGTGCCTGAATTAGTGAGGGAATTGCACGTTTGGACTGATAAATGTCAATTATTCGAAGAATTACAGGGATTAGACGTTCAATTGGGCGATATGTATAAGTAAGTAAACAATTCGCTAAAATACTCGAACAAAAATCCATAATAATTTTTTGTTTGTAGGCATCTAGATAGTAGCGCGAAAGTAAAACCGGATATATCGAAAGTTCGAGCGGCCATTCGGGACGTTACGCACAAAATGGACATGTCCTACGGCATGATGGGCAGTTTGTTCAGGTCCGGCTCCAGGCAAACGTTCTTCTCCTCTCAAGTGAGTTCGTGCTCCGTACACTATCGGACCGGATTTTTACGGATAGTCGGACAACAAGAGGAACAACAAAAGAACCTTCCTAGCGAGGAAGTGTATTTAATCAGCTATCCGTTGAAATTCCGTCCGAATTTGTGTAATGCTTCGCACCGTACGGAACGACTCTCTAATCGCCACATTTTCTTTTTTTCTGTTTGTTTGACCGCAGGTTGTGAGATATGCCGACCTCTATGCAGCGTCGTATTTGAACCTACTTTATTATCCGTTTTCGTATATGTTCAGGGCGCCGGCGATGCTGCTGCCGCACGAATCCACGGTGGCGCACGAACAGCATTTCGTTGAATTCGGCAACGAACGGGACGCTCCCACCGAGATACCCGAGCCGGAGCCGCCGCGGCCGGAACCCAAAAACGAGAAACGGGTACGTAGCGAAATGCTCGAAGGGCTGTTCGTCAAAATTGGCTTTGGAGCTTTGTAAAATCGGCCGTAGTCGCGCTGGAGATTTGGAATTTTCAACCGAGATAGCCTCGTGTTTTGTTATGGCTTACGCCAAGTAGCATCATCCCCGCTTTACTCTAAGGGTGGGAACCACCCCTTTGAACGAGAGAATGTTTTTGTGTTGATCGTTTAAGTAGTAGTTATAGTCTATTCGCTGAACTTGCTAGGATTCGGATTGAGCAGGTTATTATCTTAATACTTAATGTGAAACTCGAGTAAGTTCAGCTAATGGACTATATAGGCAATTTTGATGAACAGTTATACATTTAAAAATTTCGTATCGTTTTACCGGCGAGAGTAATAGCTAAAAACTCTTATTTGTTTAGCCTCTAGAACGGGCGCCGAGTCAAATACCTCACGTTCGACCTGAGACACCGCAATCGGTCACCCATAATCACGATGAAGATTATTCGGATGATGAAAGCGATGATAAAACTATAAGAGCAGATGATTACAGTTTAATTAAAACGGCGGTAGAGAGCTCGAAGTAAGGTTTCACGCGAATATTTGCTGTTTGATTTTGTTTTGCTCTTTTTATTCGTTTCGTTTGGTTTATCTACTCTTAAAGTTTGTTTATATTATCCTTTTCAATTGCGCTATGTTAAATATCGAATATTGTGCCGTTGTTCTAAGGTTAGCTGTAAATAAGTGCGTTTATTTATGTAAATTTGGCTGCGCGGGGCTTCCCATTGAGCACGTCCATTCTTCTGCACATATTCTTGGCCTCAGCTGCCAGGGCTATTCGGCCAAAATTCATTCAAAATATTGAAATTGACTTAAATGCAACTATTTTACAAACGTGTTAACTGTGTTTATTTGTTTTTTAGGTTAAAACTAGAAATGAAAAAAGCTGATATTTGAATTTGATCAGTTGATGGCGGCAATTTTCAAAACACACGCTTTTGTCAGTAATATTGCCATACAATACACGAATGCACACGTTTAATCCTTTTAATTTCGTTTAATATTACTGACAGATATACTTTAATAAACATGCACCGTTATAATTAAATTACGAATGAAATTAAAATTAGATTTGCATCGTTGATTGCTCAAAACGTTATTAATCAAAAGTAATTATTCTAAGAAAATGGCGCGTTACAAACAGCATCTCCCCTAAAATTAACTAGTTGAGCTAATTCGCACAATAATTTGTAATATATGGAAATTTTATAATCATTTTTATTTTAATAAAGCGCTCATGGAATTCACAGGTGATTCTTAATGGTGATTATTTTATATATTTACTTATATAGCAATAATAAGAGTCTCTATATAGTTTTCTTTTTTAATAATTGTTTATATGTTGAAGAAATAAATAGATTTGTTGAATTATAGTTTTTGTTTTTGAATTTTTGGTATTTTTTATTTTGAATTATCCTCACAACGCAGTTAGTAGAGGCCATTAAGTTTGTCCCGTAAAGTTGTGATTCTTTTCTACTGAGATAAACCCAAAGCTATTTAAATTGGTAAACGAAAAAACAGTTTTATTTATTGCGATTCTCGAACATTCAAAAAAAATAAGTGGTCGACCATTTCTTCTTTTCGGATAATTGTCATCTGTCAACCGTAGATCTTGTGGCCTCGTCCGCTAACCTCCGGCTTGCTGGTCTGGACCTGTTTCTGCAGTCAGTTATTCCACAAAGTTGAAACATGTGTTGCCATCTGTGATTACTATCGTCAATCGCGACGAGAGTGGCGCTCTCTTCAGTAGAGAATCTGAAAGGCGCGAAATATGCGACTCGGCCGGTAAATAAAACTTGCCAAAACAAAACACAACTATCTGTCGAACTCCGCCTACTTTTCATATCCAGCCGGTCAGTGACCAATCTACGTGTAATGAAGTTGAGCGTTTGGGCACGCTCCTGTGTAGTGTGCAATACTTAACGAGAAGTGTTTGTTGTTTTCGTTCGATTAAAATACACCAAGGTAATTTTTGAAACTGTTTATTCGACGGCACGTTACCGGGAAGCGTAGAGTTCTCGTCGTAAAAAATGCCCGTCGCAGCAGGCGTTGTCTAACTTTCGCGATTGACATATGCAAGAGAGGTTTTGTTTTCGGTTTTTGTTTTGATACGGTAGAAATATCCCGTGAGTAATCGGATTGTCGAGCCGTTCCGTTCAAAATATTCGTTTCGTTTCAGATTCGGCGGAATGTTTAAGTTCATTAAGGCGAAAGGGCCCCACCAAACGGCCGAACGGCAAAAGTTACAGAAGGAATTGTTCTCCTACCGGAGGGTGAGTTTTTCGTTACATTTAATCTCTCGTCACAGCGGAGGCTATGAATTCGATTTTATCTAGTCGTCTTATCACCATTATGGGTTAACAGGTGTTTGAAAAATACCTTACGATTTTTGTATTGTGTAAACATTGAGCTTAGTTCGTTGTTTCGAGATAAAAATCATTACAAAATATTTGTTGGATTTATTACTAGTTGTTCTAATTTCGTGTTTGCGCTATGAAAAATCCAGGCTAAATTGATTTCGGTTTTTATTTGCTTTACCAACTTCTTGACACCAGCCTACTGAGATTCGTATTCGAAATTCGAAGTATCTGGCCTCTTACTCGTAGGGCCTTTCGCTTCGCACTGAAAATCTAATAATAATGAGGAATTAAATTTCAATGCATTAATTCGATTTGTAACCAACAACTCCAGAAATGTCAATTTCTCACGCTCCAAAATAAAAAATACAACGGATATGAAAAATATTCAATGCGTTTTGTAACAATATCAGTCTGGTATGGATATGAAATATTCGATTATTGCATAGTAAACAACTTCCATCGTACAATAAAAAACTAGAGAGAATATAACATGAAGGTGTTGTATGCAAGTAGATGTGTTCAATGCTGGTTTATGACTAGAACAGTCGCGATCGGTGAGCGAGAACGAGTAGATCGTGAGTCATAAACGCTGGTGGAATTGGAATAACGGTTCTTCCTTCATAAATCGACTTCTGCGGAATGGAAACCGTATTCAAAACGTTAAAAGCGATTTTAAATAACCCGGCCTGCCGCTGGCGAAGGAAAAACTGTTATTAGAACTGAAATAGAACGTTTCTTGTACGGTAATTACGCCTAATTTCCTCGTCAACGCTCCTATTCTAAAGATTTTGTACATAAATATTACAGGAAGAATATTATTACAAATGACACACATTATTGTGGCAAATGGAACATTTCAAAAATCGCGTTTCCAATGAATCTTTTATTACAGGCAATAAAGATTAATGTTTGGTGTAGGTATAATTGATCGTTTTATCTGCGATAATAAAAGTACCTGTTCGATTTAGTGATAATAAAAGATTCTTTTCCACGCCCAGGTCGCGGTAATGTCGAGCTTACGGGGCAAAATTAGATTAACCGTAACGGGACTAAGGTCGGGACAATTAATATATATTTTTTTTGTTACATCGACCTGGTGCTGTTATAATAAAAATAGCGGGAATTGGAAATTAATTGTCGTCGTAAAAACTGAATCGTGGAAAATCCATTTGACTAATTAGCGTTAGAAAGTTAACTCGTAATTTGCGAAAAATTGTACCTACGAATTCCGCTTTGAATAAATTATTTGTCGAAAATAAAGCACTATCAGGAATCTCCTTGTTTATTAGACGGTTCATCTAGTCATTAAACAAATTTACGACGCATTGTTTGTTTAGATATTTATTTAAAATAAATACTCGAGCTAGGGCTCGTTACAACGGAGAAAATTACCAACAATAACTGATAATTTCGCAACGTTTTCGGTACGGAAAGGATTTACAATTCGCCCAAGAAATTCCTTTCGTTTCACCTTGAAGTCTATTTACAGATATTGTACGGTCCTTAAAATTCTACCTGTTATAATCTCAATTTTCGCTAGATAGTCACAGGTTTTCGTGTCTCGATTCGCTGTAATCTTATACAAACGCCATAAATAATCTCCTAACAGATAAAAACGCCATAAACAAAACGCAATAGACCTGTGTATTTAATATGATAAATCGTCTTTGAATTATTTAATAGATTATTATCTTGTAGTACCGAAAATACGGTACTATTCCATCATTGCGCTCCGCAATCTATGAAATTGAAAATTAGAACAAAATTGAAAAATAACGCTTATTTTGTAACAGTCGTTACTGCACCTCTACAAAAAAAATGGATTTCCACCTCTAAACTTCTGTCATGCGAAATGTCACTTATGTCAATTTTGACCATTTTTGTTCATGTATCATCGAACGCATCTTAAAGTCCTGCTTGTTCACGTACAATGCGAAAAAATTAAGTAATTTATCGCAGAGTATCTGTTTCTTTAGGATGTTTTGTTAAAACTTTCATCTGCGATGCATTACATGCAATATTTTCCCATAATTACGATATAGGCGTTTTGTTCGGCTCGCCTATTGAAATTCGAGCTTACGCAAGATTTAATTAAAGTGTTCCTGTGGAATACGAAATAATCGCGCATTGTCATCGCGACTCTCGCTAAGAATTCCGCGCTATAACCAGC